>CM060882.1:147306501-148784835 GCA_030762935.1 Hymenopus coronatus | reverse complement strand
AAATTCATGGTACTTTCAATTTCTTGTTTTTTTGTCATAAAACTTATTCCTTACTGGCATATCTGGCCATGATTAGAGTTTAGTGTCTGCCTAAATTTATTGCAATACTCTTCCTTTCATTTGTATCTATTGTATTCTTCTACGTTATACTTCTCCTGTCTTAAATTATAACCATTTGTTCTGTATGTATGATTTGTATATCTTATTGGATTTAAACTAAGGAAACGTGTATTTGTAACAAAACATATTAGTTAATTACAAAAACTATTATCGCTTCTTTCTTTGTTAAACATTCAAATAAGCATTCAATATACAATCAAAGCATGCATATCATAATATGTAATTTCACATTCTATACATGCCCAGAAACTTGCGAACTGCAGAAATAAAATGGTGCACATTTTACCTAATAACTTCATCCCAGTCACACTGGATGGATAACACTGGAGCTCGAGGTTGTGTCTGATTTCCACCTGGCATTGATGATGGGACACCTTTTACCTATAAGAAAAGCATTTGTTATATCATAAGTTTAGGTATGCGAGTTTGAAAACTCATGCTTGAACATCAGTTTGCTAAATTATTTGTTCTTACTAAATGGAGTGAGAAAATTCAATGATATATGTATATTAATGAAAATGTGTTATTCATTAATATACCCTCATTTATTGTAAAGTGCACAGAAAGAATATTTTGTAAAGAATATTTAAGGAAGCTTTTCTCAACTAGTATTTTTTACATATTTTTGAGACAACTGTAAGAGGTGGACAGTGACACACTGGGTGCAGCAGGTTGAAAAATGGATAGTGGTTGTACTAGCAGGGGATTTCAATGCTAGAACTAGAGAACTAGAAATAGAAGAGTTGAATTTGTGGGGGGGAAGGAGAGGGTGAAGAAAGTGGTGAGGGCTGGCTAAGACATAGTAAAGATAAAGTTGTCAATGAAGAAGGCTTAAGGTTGGTTGACTTTTTGTGAAAACAATGTGTTAATTCTGAATGAATGTTGGAGGAGTGGTTGATATATTAGGGGAAGTCACCTGCTTTACTGCCTTGGGGCAAAGTGTAATTAGATTACATAATTTGTAGCAGAGAGATGTTGCCCCGAGAGTATGTTTAAGGTATTGAATATGTTTGGTACTAGTGCACAACTTCCACTGTTATGTAATTGGAGGGTACAAAATTGTAGAAGGATGTAGATATAGAGTGGAAAAATATGGCTGAAATTTGGAGAGACGTGAAAAATTCTGTGAGACAGTGGACTCAACAATGAGTAAATTGTGTATATATGTTATTGAGCTAATGATATTGAGGGGGAAAAGTGAAATAGCAACTGAGTTATGGAGTTTGTATTGAAATGGGCTGGTAGGAATATGAAGATAAGTAATAAGAAAGTGAAGAAAGCATGTGGTTTGATGGTGAATGTGGGGGGATGAGAAGAGTGGTTAGATAGGCAGTGATTGCATGAGGGAGGGCAAGGAGGAAAAGAAAGCTATGCTGTAAGTAAAGGAACAACAGAAGCAGGAGTGTGGCAGGGCAAGGGTCCTATAAGTAGAGAGGATTAGATATGGGGGAAATGCAACAGGAATGGAAAGTTACTAGGGAATGTACTAAGAGACAAGAGAAAGGAATACTTATGGAATGTTAGGATGAAATGGGCAAGGAAAATAGAATAGGTGTAATAAAAAGAGCTCATGGTAAATTAATAGCATGATACAGATATTCTAGTGATAAAATATTTATATTAAGTGGATGTTGGTGGCATACCCGGATAAGGCCTGGGCCATAAAGAGGTTGCCACCAGTGCATTGTATGGAATTTAGCACTCAAATAAATATTAAAATATTATATATTTTTGAGGTATTTAAAATATAATAAAAATTTTGATTAAATTAATGACCAGATTCACAATAGGTAAATAATTTCCAAACAAGATAACAGAATCAACTATGTAAAATAAAACTAACAGCAGCAGCATGTAAGTTTTATTAAAAAAAAAAATGCACACATGCGCACATGCACACACATACACAGAGGGTTGGAACTTTAATAGTGGCAACTATTTATTTACAACTGATATAAGAGATATACATGTTACCAAGTTCTACTGTCCATCAAATAGTCACCAACATTGTGTACAACCTGTTGCCAACAATGTGAAAGTCATAGGATACCTTTAGCAGAACCTGTTGTGTTGATAGTTCAAATGGAATGGTCTGCTACCTGAAGAATCTTTGGAACACTTCTGAACCAAATAGCATAAACTGGTTCCTTCATCTTCAGATTCAAGTCAAAATCACAAGGGTGAGTATGATAGATGGTTCAGCACCTCTCAGCTCCATCGGCAAACAAATCAGCTGCAGTTTGCACTGTGCGGACAAGCATTGTCATGAAAAAAATGATGGGTGAGTTTTGCAGCAAGTGTTTCCAAATATCAAAAAGTTTGAAAGTCGAAGATCGAAAGTTCGCCAGTTGTGTGGAAGTTATGGAGCTTCTTGGTTATGATGGTGCTATCCTAATGCATTACATTCCTCCACAGCAGACCGTCAAAGTGCACTATTACTATTCATTTTTAGAACACAACCTGCGACCAGCTTTGATAAAGAAGCAGCTACACTGAACTTCAGCCTTTATGGCTTTGATTTGATTCCTAAGATGAAGTAGCCACTTTGTGACATTCGTTTCAGAACTGTTATAGAGATTCATCAGGCAGTAGACCACTCTATTAGAACTATCAACACAATAGACACTGCTAAAGGTATCCTATGACTTCCATATCATTGGCAATGGGTTGTATACAATACTGGTTACTACTTTGAAGGACAGTATAACTTAGTAACATACATCTCTTATGTATTATGTATCAGTCTTAACAGAGCTATAACTATGAGCTATGCAACAAAAAGCTACCAACTAGATCAACAGAAAATACTGCAACACTTATAGACCATGCCTACTTAAACATATCCAATTATAATTACAAAATTTTTAATACAATTAATGACCTTAGTGATCATAATTTGTTAGTGTTAGAAATTATACCCCAAAACATGAAAAAACTTGTAAAACAAAGAGCAGTAAAGTATAATTATCAAACAAAAACAGATTTTGCACAACTAAATAATTTTTTCCACACAACCGATAAACCCACTTTGACAAATATAAATGATGCATACCAATCAATTAACAACTTTGTTAACTCAGGATTAAAAACTGCCAGCAAAACACATAGAAAAGTTTCAAAACCAAATGCTAAGTTAAATCCATGGATCTTAAATCAACTTCTGGAATTAATTAACCAAAAGAACAACTTATACAAAAAAACTAAAGTTCTAATCCATCCCATGAAATAATACAGGAGTACAAAGCATGCAGCAAAGAAGTAAATAATTTAAAACGAATATTAAAGAAAAAATACTATTAAAAACAAATAGAAAAAGGAAAAAATAATAATATGTGGACTGTTGTAAAGGAAATTTTCACTAATTCTAAAACAACACTTCCTCCTATAGTAGAAATTGAGTACGAAGGAAAAAGGTACACAAAAAATGATGAGATCTGTGATGAACTCAATAAATATTTTGTGCATGTATTGGATAATATGGTGAAGGATCTCCCTCCCCCCATATGTAATAGTCTTACACGTCCAATACAATCATTATTCTTTAAACCAACAGATACAAAAGAAGCGAGTAAAATAATACAAAAACTTTAAAACAAAAACAACAAAATCACAAATAATCCAATTAATAATATAATTTTGAAGAATTGTCACTATCATCTAACACCCATACTTTCTGATCTAATTAATCTTTCTCTAAATAGTGGTACAGTGCCTGACATGTGTAAGCTTGCTAGAATAGTACCAATACACAAAAAAGATGATAAATCTTCTCCGAACAATTATAGACCCATAAGTATGGGTATTCTATGTAAATAAATAAATAAATAAACAATTGCCACTATTCAAGTTCCAACCCTCATATATATATATATATATATATATATATATATATTAAATTATAACAATAAATCTGGCGATCTCTCTCCACCGCACCAGAGAATCAAGAGTAGTCAGGAAAGTGGTGCCAACAAAGGTGCAGTAAAATCCTTACCTTAAGGTAAATGCCAGAAATGTTAACCTTCTGCTCCCAAACACACCATATCTTGCAAAAATGTTCTTGTTTATTCACATAAGCTTAGTAACAGGAATCTTTGTGGGTTCTTGCATGATATTATTACTAAGTTCCTGTAGATTAAACGAGTGAATGCAAACATTTTACCAGATATGCTGCCTGTTTGGGAGCAGGTTAACATTTCCAGCATTTACTTTAAGGTACGGACTTCAGTGCACCTTTGCTGGCACCATTTTCCCAGCAGTTCAGTTCTCTAGCACAGTGTTTTTGATATGATTTTTTCTGCATATTTCATAAAAGTATGCATGCTCAATGTATGTGAGCACTGCTTTTGTTTGGATCAGTAATAGTGATCTGCTGGGGACCCTGCACCAATCAGCTTTCATGTATAGGCTATCCATTCCCTTAAATGAATAAATAAACAAAAGTATATTCCTTTCGCATGCAAACCATCCATTTTTAAATGAATAAATACACAAAAGTAATTGCTTTTATGGGCAAAGTTTCATTCCTTTACTCCACTTTTTAAAATTTAGACATTAGAATATATTTTAAAACAAGAGGGTAAAAAGTGAAATAAATCATATTGAATTCTAGTAATAAGCATGAAAAAAGTGACGGTAAAGCTATACGACGGTTCCACCACCCATATACTGACATGTGCGCGGCACGCACACACGCGCTAAGTTGTTCAGCTGTGAAAGTTGCCAGATTGCCAAAATTTTGACTTCTTCTTGGGAACATTGGGGTTTTAGCTTCACAGATTCATCGTCTACACCCTGTCGCCTTTGGCAGCAACTGATACACTTCTCAACTTATAAAAAATATCCCTCGGCTACGCATTGCGGCTTAGGGCCCTCCACGTTGGGCTACGCTTTGCAGCTTAGGGCCCTAAATGTTTATAACAGACCAGTAAGTAATTACAATGCGGCTCTAATGACCAAATAACAAAAGTACCCGCGTATAGAAGTAATGCCAAATGGTGGAATATACTAATAATAAAGTGACAAGTTAGACATATTAGGGACCCCAACAGATGACTATTTGCTGTGGGATCAAACATAACAATAAACAAAGGGTCATCACAAATAGCTTGTGAATTGCGGAATGACAATTTTTAGAGACATTGACAGAATGCATAAATGCAGATGTACAGAACTGACTGTACATCCAATTACAGCATATTTAATTCTGCAGAACTAGTGAGTGTAGCGCAATTTAATAAGGAATGCAGAAAAACGGGATTACCAGAGTGAAAAGAAATCTAACTTTAACCTATTTTTATTGCAATTTTTTTAGTGCCATAAAACGTCCTTTATACTGTCTAGAATTAGCTTACCAGAGACAGGGTGGTATTTAACATAAAACTCTCTACCTGTCTATTAATGCTCGTATTCGAACTTATCACAATGACTAACTCTTTTTGTAAATTGTTTTGTTTTGTTTATCACGATCGAATACAGTGAAGTAAATACATTGTTTTCATGCTGGCCAACATTACTTTTTGAGTACATTAGAAAAGAATTAAGAAGGCTACTCGTAAATCATGAATCGTTTTATTTCAGTATAACTGGTGCTTCTTAGAAGGTTTATTCTGTATGAACAATCCTAAAAATAAGTTATTTCTTCATTTTAAAGCGGAAAATATATTGTAGTGCATACTTTCACTAGTAAAACAAGTGTGTTGCTTGTACTGTAGAGGTTGTTAAAACAAACGTAGCACGCTGCGCGTGTCTAAGAGGTTATTTTCCGTGATGGAAAGATACAAATGAGAAAACCCGAGTGTGTTGTTTATGAGCGTATCGTAATAGTCATGAATAACTGTTAGTGTTTCGTGTTCTGCCAATATATATAAAATTAACATGCTTCAGCTGCAGCAGTACGGTAGCAGCGACGAAGATGAACGGGGCGAAAAAGCAGATAATATAGAAGAAATAACCTCACATTTGAAGCCATTGGAAGGAGGTAAATCTATTGTTTCACTCCAAAATAAAATGCAAATTTGTGCTGCTCCAAGCGTAGTGCCATTAGGAGCCGTAGAGACATTGCGGCACATTGATGCCACAACAAAAGAGGTAATGCATAATCCTAAATATGAAGAGCTCTTCGCACCTGAGGTTGGTCCGGAAAATCCTTTCCAAACACGACAGCAAAAAGCTCATAAAAATATGCTGTCCGGATTTGTGGAACAAGCTCACATTAGTGATTTCCAGTTCGAAAATCAACGACGGACTTTCACTAGCTATGGTTATGCACTAGATCCAACGATAGATGGTGTTCCTACTACAACCCCAACCCCGTTTGTGGGATCTACAGATGCAGCAAAAGAATCAGATGGAAAAACGGTATTTGAAACTACGAAGGAGCGCCCTTGTGACAAAAGGAAACGAAATAAGAATGACAATCCTGCTGATGTGGATGGATTTTTAGGTCCTTGGGGAGGCTTTGTGGACGAGCAAAGAGTGATGAGGCCTAATGATGAAGATGCTGCGAAGCTTGAAGAAATACTAGCAAAGAGACAAAAACGTGGTAAACATGTAGATGATAAACCATTGGAAGAAAAGACAGTATTGCATATTAAAGACCCATTGGATTATCAGGGTCGGTCTTTCCTGCATGCTCCTCAAGATGTTGGTGTTAATCTGCGCTCTGATTCACCACCAGAACGTTGTTTCCTTCCCAAAGTACATATCCATACCTGGCAAGGACATACTAAAGGAATTTCTGCGATTCGATGGTTTCCAAAAACTGCTCATCTGCTCCTGTCTTGTAGCATGGATTGCAGGTATTTATCAGTTTACATATCAAAGGAAAAGAATTTGAGTCACAAGTAATTTCCAAAATTATAAAAATGTTTTGAATATATGAAACAAAAATGTTAAAGAAAAAGAAACCACCCAAGCAATGATCAGACTTGCTAAACTGAAACTCAAGTAGTAACTTAAATCTAAACATAACATGATTTTACATTTGTATTAATTTATCAGCACAATTCATTAGGTAAACAAGCAAGAAGTTGCTTTGCTGGGTTTGGTTCAAGAATATTTTAAGCAAATCTCTTTATTTAAATATCTGAAGTTACAAATTAATGCTTTTATTCCAATTCAATAACACAATTTTATCTCCTGTTGCTTCGACAGTCATAGATACTTGATGACTGCTCTGTCTAATTCAATTGCACTCTTGGAGCTCTCCCTCCAGCCTGCCAACTCTGTTTGTATATCTCTTGGTGAGGTGACAAAACATTGCAGGAAAAGAGCATTATTGCACGCACACAGGTGTAAATGTAAATGGCGTGTTATTTATGGACGCTCTTTAACTACTGTGGTTCTCAGCATCCAATTCTAAATTGGGCATGAAAGACTGCTTAATGTTGCTCAGAGGCTTCTGCATCAGGCTTAAGGTTCTTTTATGTGCCGTAAATCTACAACATGGGACCAATGGCTTTACTTCTCTTCCGAAGGAAGTCATGCTAAGGATTTTTACACCCAAAAAAATCCATCGTCCTCTGCTTGTTTGAACCCGCGACCTTGGTGATTATGTTACATCAGGTGTAAACTGGTGGAAAGCACGCCATTCATGCAGGGCTGCTAAGGGTGGCAAGTACAGGTGCATGCCTTTGACATGTAGCCACACTTCTCCTTCCTAAAGAGTGGTCGTCCCGACCAGCATCTTATAGTAGGCTACACAATTCAGGTGTACCAACAGCTTCTGGATGTGACAGAGGATGTAATCCTCTTCATCATGGGATACAGCTCTTGCTATAGTTGTTGAAGCTTGGGGCAGCTTCCCTTGGTCTGGGTAGGACAATATAGCCACACCAGAACACCCTGATGGAAACCTCGGCTTGGCCTACTGGTCATAATGAGTCTTCATTTTACTTGCTACTTGGATGCTGTTGGATCATCATGTTGCATGTTGTGAAGTTGGTCTACAAGATATTCCACATAGTAGACACAACTCCCTACCCTGGCTGGTGTCATCCTGATGGTATTGTGGATTAAAAAGCGTTAGGCCAGCAAGAAAAGCAGCACCTTGACATGCCCATCTTTCTATGATTGGTCAAAACCAAAATGTTCTTCTAGAGTTTTGATATACTGCTCAACCATTCTGTTTGACTGCGGGTGGAGTGGTGTTGTGCACATCTTGTTTCCAAGAGTGTTTTCCTTATCAGGTTTGACTTGAAGTTGGTATCCTGATAACTGTGTAGCTCCAATGGCACCCCAAACAGAACAATTCTTCTACGATGCAATTTGTGATGGCTTTGGCCTCTTGCTTAGGAATGGCATTCACCTCTGGCTTCATGGTGAAGTAGGTAATCCATAACCACCAGTAGATATACATGTTGCTCCTGTCTGTCACAGGGAATGGCCCAACTATGTCAATGGCTATGTATTAAATGGGTACTGCTTCATAAGAACCCGGATCCTAGATTGTGTGCCATGACTTGCTGTACCTCATGACATTAGTGAATCACTTCTTAGTCTCAGCCAGTACTACAGTTATTGGAGCTTCTTGTTGGTTTGATTGGTTCCCAAATGTCCTATTGAATTCCCCACTTCCTAAGGAGCATTCAGCAGCTGCAACGAGAGAACATTTTATTGCAGAATTGTTGTGAAAGCAACATAATAAAAACTTGAATACAATCAGTTTCGGAAGCAATAAGAGCTTTTTGATACACTTTGTTCTGTAGTCAAATTGACCTTTGACTGCATAAAATAAAGTATTGAAAGCAAATATTTCAATGCATGTATATTGTGGTTTGTATTTGGAAAGTTGTTGTTTATGTCTTATGGACTGACTGCGATAATTTTCCATGTTTCCTTAGATGAAAGCAGAGTTTAATTTCCTTTATGCTTCTCCTGAGTGCACATCCATAGAGTTTTACCTTTTGATAGGGATTTTTTTTTTTTTTTTTTTTTTTTTTTTTTTTTTTTTTTTTTTTTTTATTGCTTCATTTGTATAGCCCCCTTTAACATCAATGGTCATATCGTGGGCTTTCACTTGTGAAACTGAAGGTTCAGACCATTAGGTTAAACTTTATATTACTAAACACATGCACATTCACTCTCTCATTCATACTTCCAGACTCTATGGGGGATAAAGAAAAATTCCCCGACCCAGCCAGGAATCGAGCCCGGGACCTTCAGGTGAGAAGTCAGCTTGCTGACCACTCGACCACAGAGGCAGTCTTGATAGGGATGAATGAGATGGAGTTTAATATTCATGTTTTTTTTTGTGATTTGCTTGGTAACATCACATTAGTAAGGTTATCTGTGAATGAGGTGATGTAATGTCTATCTGCCTGCCACCTTGATTTCACATTTGGAACTGTTGGTAACTGCCCTCACCTCTCTTACCAAGCCCTTGTCTAGTAGGCCTTTCTTCACCCCTCCCACCAGAAGAGACACAATAAGTTGTCAATGGTTGTAGTGCCCTTCTCCAATGCACCATAGCACTTCTATCTTTTGCTTAGAATAAACTAAGATTAATGCTTTGAAGACCAGCAGTTAAGTGACATTTACTTCTATAGTCCTATAAAAGATTGTAAAACTGTCAACTAATCCTCGCCTTACTTTTTGATATATATTCCCTTCCAGCTTCCCTAAGTCTCTTGCTGCTAATCCAGTATGCAATAACTCACAGTTCAAATGATAATTGTCCTCCTCTTCTCTTCTGGCTCTACAGCCCTTGGTGAGCTTTGGCCTCCTGCACAATCCTCCTCCACATATCTCTATCTTCTGCTTTACTTTTCCACCCTCTGATTCCAATTTTTCTTAGGTCTTCCATCACATCATCTAACCATCTTGTTTTTGGTCTTCCTTTTTTTCTTCTAGTGTACAGTCTTCCTTTCAATATTCTTTTTGGCATTCTATCTTCTTTCATTCTCTCTATGTGTCCTAGCCATCTTATTCTTTGTGCCTTTATAAATTTCACAATATTTTGCTGCTTAATTAGTTCTTCTATCTCATAATTATATCTTATTCTCCATTGGTCTTTATCCTTTACAGGACCAAAGATTCGTCTAAGTATTTTCCGTTCAAATCTTCGTAGTACTTCTTCATCTACATTGTTTAGGGTCCAGGTTTCTGCAGCATACGTTACTATTGGTCTTATTAGTGTTTTATAGATCTTGTATTTTGTCCCTGTACTAATAAGCCTATTTTTTAATAGATTTAAATTTGCATAATAGGCTGCATTTCCACCTTGAATTCTTTCTTTTATGCACTCGTTTAAATTGTTATCATTATTTACAAGTGCACCTAAATATTTAAATTTGGATACCCCTTCAAATGTTTTGTCTCCAACTACTAGATTTACAATTATTCTTTTGCTTTTGTCTGCTGTCATTTTCAGGTATTTAGTTTTTTTTTTCATTTACTTCTAATCCTGTTTCTTTAGACCTTCTTTCTAATTCTTCATAAACTTCAACTAACATTTTTCTATCTCTTGCCACAATCAATATGTCATCTGCATATCCACATATCTGACTAGACTTAAAGTCCATCACCTTGTCTTACTCCTGTGTTATAATCAAAATCCGGACTTAATTTATTCATTACTTTCACTTTGGCTTTTGTATTTTCCACAATTCCTTGTGGTACTCAGCCCATCTTTCCAGTTTATCTTTATCTTCTCCAAGAACATTACCTTTCTTGCTTAGACATTCTTTCATTTTATTCTGTTTCCCTTGTTTCATTTGCTTTAATGCCATATAGAATTTCTTTATCTCACTCTGTTGAATCAACGTTTCTATTTCTTGGGTTCGCATTTTCCAATATTCTCTTTTCTTTTTCTTACATATGTTATTAGCGTCTCTTCTTCTTTGACGGTATTCTTCATAGTTATTGCTAGTTTCTTTCTGGAGCATTTTTCTCCTAGCCATATTCTTTTTTTCTATAGCTTGCTCACGCTCTTTATCATACCCTTCTATGTTTCTTTCCATTTTCTTTTCACCTATACTTATTTTTGCTACCTCTTTTACTGTCTCCTTTATTATCTCCCATTGTTCTTCTTCTACACCTTCTTCTGTTCCTTTTTCATTTAATTTGCTGCTCATTAACTTTTAATATTTCTTTTTTTTTTCTTCTTTATCTTTTATTTTTTCTCTATCCCATCGTATATGTTTGTTCTCTTGAACTCTCTCCATCTTCTTTATTTTTATTCTCATTCTCACTTTAACCAAAAAGTGATCTGAATCACAATTTGGGCCTCTGCAACTTCTTACATCTATAATTGATGATGTATGTCTTGCTTTAATTAGCACATGATCAATTTGATTCACTATATCTGAGCCTGGCATTTTCCACGTTCCTTTATGTATTTCTTTGTGAGGGAAGCAGGTACTTTTAATAATCATATTATTTCTAACTGCGAATTGTCCAAGTAGATTACCATTTTCATTACTTATTTGATGTAGTGTATGTTTCCCTGCCACTCCATTTAAATAGTCTTCTTTCCCCACTTGGGCATTAAAATCTCCTAGTATCACCAATGTACATGTATTTTCTAAGCTTTCATAAAACTCTTCCTTTTTTATCTCATCTTTCTCTTCTGTAGGTGCATATATAGATAATATAGTTATATTTCTGAATTTACCTTTAAGGCATATTTTACAGATTCGTTCACTAATTGATTTAAATTCTATTAGGCTCTTTTTGATTTCCTTTGAGAATATAAATCCTGTACCATTAAGTCCAGCTTTTTTAGGTCCACTATATAATACTGTGTATTGTTTCTTATCTATTCTACCTTCCCCTGCCCATCTTATTTCTTGGAGCGCTATCACATCTAATTTATATTTTAATACTTCATTTGCTATTTCTTTCATTTTCCCAGGTTTCAGCATTGTCCTTACGTTCCAGTTCGCCAACATTAAATCATTCCGAGGCTTTTTTGCAGGTTTCGTAACAATAGTTTTTTTACAAGATTAGGTTGTTAACCTAATGCTTAACCCCCAACCCGGAGGACCATGCTTCCTTATTTATGTCCCCAGGAAGCAGGGTGGTCCGGTTATACCCGCAAACACCGGGTAGCTCAGGCTCCTTGGGGGTGCTACTCCCCGTACTCACCAAGGTGAGCCCCTGAGGGGTGATAATTGTCCTGCTCATAATTTATTTGGTTCTTATTGTTTCATAGTTTTCTGTGATTATTTGTGAGGTGTCTTTGAATTGGTAAGATAAAAGCTAAAAGTCCAAACATTTTCAGAATTATGGTTATTAATTCTGAGCAATTGTTAGTTTTTAGGTACACCAATATGTCTAATTGATAATAAAACTAAGGCAGTCTACAAATTACTCAGTGTACCTTGCCACTTCACCATTAGTAATTTTAGTTATGGAGCTGTAGTTGAAGCTGGGAAATAATGCTCTGCTTATTTGTTTTAGGGTAAAACTTTGGGAGGTTTATCATGAGCGTCGCTGCATTCGTACTTATTATGGTCATCGTCAGGCTGTGCGGGATATTTGCTTCAACAATGCTGGAACACAGTTTCTTTCTGCTGCATATGATCGCTACATAAAGTTATGGGACACTGAAACTGGACAGTGCAGTTCTCGCTTTACCAGCCGGAAAATTCCTTACTGCGTCAAATTTCATCCAGATGAGGATAAACAGCATCTCTTTGTGGCTGGTACTTCAGATAAGAAAATTATCTGTTGGGATGTTCGCTCTGGTGAAATAGTTCAGGAATATGACAGACATCTAGGAGCTGTTAACACCATTACATTTGTGGATGAGAATCGCAGGTTAGTAATATATATGACTTGTGGATGTTTTATATACATTTTACATAAGGAATGGTAATTATTTACTTCAGCAACCAGAGAGCAATTACAGGTAATTATATCCCCTTCTATTTCCTCCCATTCTCTTCCCCTATCCCAAACCCCTTATGCAACATTCTCATCCTGATATATACAGCTCACCTTTTGTCTTCCTAAATCCACTTTGGTGTCATTTGAATAGATAAGAAGACTATCATTGATTTGTCCACTAGTAATTTCAGCTATTGCCCTTCTCTGTGATGTGGAGGAAGCATATTGCCTACATTTAACACATTCTGGTCTAGGCCTTATTTCGACAGTTCTGCCCTCCCGACTAGGTGTTTTAAGGCTGTTTTTTTTTTTTAAATAATGGTAACTCCTAAACTGTTTAAGATAAATCACTGTTTTTGTTGGTTTTTTTTTTTATTTTTATTAATGAAGTTTAAACTAATATTTTGTTTTGACCAATAACAAATACTATATCATTTTCTCTTTCATTTAACACTATTTTTAGATGCCTTATTGGTCATTTTGTAGGTTAGCCTGTGACTCTTTAAATATTGTTGCCCCCAATTTTTCCTGTAGTTTTGACATTTTAAACCCACAGCACAACTACATTTGGCCATAATTTTGAGTATTTCGAGTACAATATATGTACTAATAACTAAACACGTCATGTAAGTGTTAGTGTGACCTTGCAGGACTCAATCTAGCAGCCAAGACAAAACTACCTTGCCTATTAGAACATTCCTAGCATGCTTTAAAGAACTTGCCATGAATGGTAGGACCAAATACATACAAACTGTCACTTCCATTTCAGTAGAATGGATTGTACAACTAAGCATCATATTTTCATGATCGAAAGTTATTTTCAATCTGGTAGAATAAATTGACACTTCACTGTGAAGTGAATGCTGCCCACAGCATTCATGTATTTCTTCACGCTTTCCCTGAATTTAAACATTTTCATGACAAAGCCTTATAAAAAGGGTAATGATAGTGATGCTTTAGGTTCAAGTTGATCTATGTTTTAGTTATGTTTTCTTGTTACACAGTTATATTCTGTTTTTTTTGTTTTGTTTATTGTGATGTATTTCTTCTTGCATTTGCATAAGTGGAGGGCACTTATGTAAGTTTATAAATATATAAATATTTGTTTCTATTTATGTTAGTAAAGACTCAGATTCGATTTTCAGTAGATGTTAGTTCCTTGGATAAGTTTTTATTCCAATTTTCTCCAACTCTGAGAAGGTGATTATAAATGACATATTGTGAACAAATGTTTAAATATGTTTACAATTTGGGATAGATGATTTTATTTGTTTTATCTTGGTATCAGAGCAAGTATATTAAGATGAAGCAAATCTTAACTACAAGTGTGATGGGCACAAAGCCATTTCCATCATGTCATAAATTCCATTCACTCGTAGTCTCGAAAGATCCCACCAGTGGGAGGTTAGTACATACCCAAAAAAGTAGCAGCCCTGAGAGCCGCTGTCATTCATAGAATAACTCATGTTTGACCTGTGAGAAGCACTGTTACAACCATAGTAGCTCTTAGGAATGATGCATGTATGGAATACAAAAAGGTGCTGATATATCCATGAAAATGTTCAATCTACCACATGCATTAATATATCCATGCCAGTCTTGCCTGCTGTCTAGCACTACTTTGTGCATTCTTTCAGCAGGTCCTCAGAACTATTTGGTTATAATAAAGATTAGCTCTATAACAGTGATAGCATCAGTTTAAATTTTGTCATGATAAAAGCCAGATAAATTTAATCACATAGTATAAGTTACTAGCTCTCCCATTTATTAACCCTTAGGTTGCATGGGATAAAACTACCATACCTTCTCTTCACTTTCCAGACTGTAACCATTCTATTCAATCTTTATTATGTTCCTAGCCCCTTATCTCTTTAATTTCCAAAAAAAAAGGTACCCCCACCATTTTACTTGTTTCTGCTCTTGGGTTGCTAGCATTTTAATTGCTACTATTTCTTTTTTTTAAATTATCCCATTTTCATCTTTCATCTTCTAACCTTTTCACCGAAGTACATATTTCATATTTGTTTTAAAAACTAATACTCCTTTTCACATCTAAGCAAGAGTTATTCTTTCCACACTAGTCTCAATTTCCAAAATCCGTTGTTATTGTTTTTATCTAATACCTAAATATTCCTCATGCCAATCTAACACATTTTCCACATTTATAACTCAACTCTCTCCTATTCCATTTTTTGGGCATTTTTTCATTCTGTCACTGTCATCTAAATTATACTTCTGTACCAATACTAAAGTCTCTCTAGTATTATGGCTTTTCCATGTACCCTTCCTGTTTCTGCCAGTGCTACAGCCTATTGGTGAGCTTTAGGGTAAACCCAAAAATTACTTACAAAACATTCTATGAACTACATCAGTCTTTTAGCTATTCCCAAAGTATAAGGGAAATTTACTGGAGTAATTTGAGCTGTTATATAGACACTTTAAGTATCACTTACTTTATTTTACTTGGACATGTTTCAAGGAACCGTTTTGTCCTCATCGTCAGCTAAGCTTCAGTCATAATTAGCTGATGATGAGAACAAAACTGTTTACTCCAGCATATTCAAAGTTTCATTACTTAAAACACTTCTTACATCACACATATAAGGGAAATTGGTATTACTTTTATAGTTCAAATAAGACCAAGTTTATTACTCTCTAGATTTCCATTGCCTATTATACCTTTAATTCAACTACTGCTTCAAAAAATCTTTGCAAACAATTCATTGTTAGTTTGGGTGTTTTTTCTCCCTCCCATTTCCCATTGTTTGAGAATGTATATTCATATTCTTTCTCTATCTCTTGGCTCTCCTTTTATAAACCATCTTTCATCTCTTTTTTAATTTTTATTCTTTCCTAAACACTTTTATCATTGACTTATTAGCAGCAGTGACTTACGAGTATACAATCTGTAAGTTCACAAAAGTTTGAGAGTTAGATAGGCCTAGAAATGTCAATAGCATCTGATCCATACCAATTATGATTACCAATAAGTTGATACAACTGCAGCCAACCCCAACGACAACAAAAACAATACTGATGCATAAGATCTTTTACGAAAGAAAGGGTAGTTTTGAGCATGTTTGTTTAATACATCATTAAGTACAATGTTCTAAGGCAAGAACAAAATAGTTCATAACTTGAATTGCAGTTGAAAATATGGTTAGTTTGAAATATTCGGTTCCACACCTTACTACTTATACCAAAGTTGCAAAATGACAGGACTAACGCACTATTACAGCCGCTGTATTAAGAAGAAAATTGCTAAGAAGTACTAACAGTGCTAACCTCTAGCGACCTTGACTTCTCCCACAGTAAGCTATCATCTGGTGTTATTAATGTACAATTTTTACTGATAGAACACAGGAAAAAAAGCTTTGTCATTTGAGAATGCTTTGCAGTGTGCACACTCATGCATATTTAGCCCATAAAGCAATTATCTCATACCAGTTACGTATGCACAAAAACTACTTAAAACATGCACAACCCAAGATGTGCTACTAACATTGCTGCCACATTTCATCTAGATTAGATGAGTAGCATGGCAGATTTAAATGCTGTACATTTTAAATTACTGAAATGCATTATGCATAATGGTATTCAAAGAAAAAATAAACAGTAAATCCATAAGCTGTCAATAGTTAGGGTGTTCTTGTGCTCTTACATAGTAGCTGTGACTGCTTATTAGTGTTGACCTCCCACTCTGTTCAAACTGTGACAACTTCTTTAATAGCAGCTCATGGCTACTGGCCGTGCTATAAGATCATATGCAAAAGATTAGTCCTGGTATCTCTTTCTTCCCCATAACTGGACAGTGCTTATTAACTTTTCACTATTCTATCTAAAATGTCATCTGTAAATAAATTGAACAATATTAGACTCATTTACATGCTTGCTTGTGACCTAAATTATGCTGTATACCTAGATATAATCAGTAGTTTTACTTCTTTTGCATCTATCACAAAATTTATTCCTTTGTGTAATTTTTGTATCCCCTTACTAAATGAATTACTTACTGCTGTACTCCTTACTTTGTATGGTAAAGCTTCCTGTTTATAGTTCCAAAAGTCTTCTTAAAGTATGCAAAAATACTTGTGGATTATGATGTGAATTATCATTACATTATCAAATGTTTTTCTTTCTCTCCTAATACCCACTTTATATCACATAAGTAGCAATTAATTTCCATATTTGTGTGCTACCTACTATTTAGAGATGCAATTAAATAAATGTGCCTTGTGTGAAAAATGCATATTATACGTTACATAGTAAAATTCTGTGTTCTATCTACACGGACAGTCTGTCATTGTGATCACACATGGTTTCAGAGTGATACAAACCAATGATATATTTATATCCACTTCATTATCTCGCTGGACATGTTTAGGCTTGAGTATAAACATCAGGAAGTGTGAATGCACCTACTGAATTGGATAACATTTTACAGCTATGAATACAGGAAAAGTGTAGTGCATATGAAGTTTTTAGTAGTTTTATCTTCAGTGCATATTTTACGTTCCATTTGTGTAATCGAAACTTGTTTGTTAATTTTTATGCTTACAGGTTTGTGACAACTTCAGATGATAAGAGTCTACGAGTTTGGGAATGGGACATCCCTGTAGATATGAAATACATAGCCGATCCAACAATGCATTCTATGCCAGCAGTAACACCATCTCCAAATCAGAAGTGGTTGGCATGTCAGAGCATGGACAATAAAATAGTTATATTTTCTGCATTGAATCGCTTCAAATTAAATCGCAAGAAGACATTTGCCGGTCACATGGTAGCAGGCTATGCATGTACTTTAGACTTTTCTCCTGATATGAGTTATTTGGTATCAGGTGATGCTGATGGAAAAACTTATATTTGGGACTGGAAGACTACGAAGTTATATAAGAAATGGAAGGCTCATGATGGTGTGTGTATTGGTGTACTGTGGCATCCACATGAGGCGAGCAAACTTGTCACTGCAGGCTGGGATGGTTTGCTCAAGTATTGGGATTAAATTGTAAGAGAGAGCAAAACATAATTTCTTTTTAATGAAATGTTATTGCAAAACTGTTGAGCAGGAAATGCTAGGTGAAATTGAAAATATAAAGGTTTTTATTAACTATTACTTTTTAATATACAGTTAATAGTCTGCTTCCCATTTGAATGTGAATGTAACATGTTGATAGATTCAGTAGCTGGTTAAAAACCTAAAATAAATACAGGATAAAATGGAAATCAAAACAAAGTGCTGAAAAGGATTTACAATTATAGAAATGTTGAAAATGGTTCCCTGCACTGTCTCATTGCACACCACTTTTTAATCGACATCTGCATTGGCTGTTTGCTGATTGTCCTCAACCTAAAACCCTTCTCTGAAAATGTTGCAAGTTACAAACCTATTTTCTATATGCTTTCACAATTTCTTCTCTTTCTTGTGTAAAGATATTTTTCGAATGTGAACAGACAATATAATCTAGCTGATGAAATAAATTGAGATGGTGACAAAAGAATGCCAACAATTGATTAGGGATAAGTAGTTCACAATTGTTATTTAAAATTATCCATGGCTATAGTTGTTTACTCTTTTCAGTATAATAAAATGTGATAATGCAGTTTTAAGCAGTCTCTAAATCTAATTCTCATGCAAATGGAAGGCAGGATGCTTTTACAAGCACCGTGTACAAGCTAAAGTGATAATTTAGACAACTGAACTGTTGCTGTTTTACTGTTCAGGTTAAAGCTGCATCTCTCATGTTTGCTGATAAACAAGACAATGAATTTTATGGGTACCTTTTCTGCAAATTTTCATAGATTTATTGAAAAATATGACCAAGAGTTGTTTGGCAACTGTATGCTTCCACTGCAGGTAAGTGAGTTGGAGGGCTCAGATGAAGTTAACTACAGAATAGCACTTAGTTTCAGAATGCACTTCGGATAATACATACTGGAATAATATTAACTTCTGCCAGTGTTATGTATATTAACTTAAGTACATTCCTACCATTTGTTATTTGCACAAAAATTCATATGTAATAAAAACGGCCAAAATCAAAATATGCATATTTCAAATTTGAATGAAGGAACAAAAGAAAAGAAATATTTTAACTTATGTACCATAAAGTAAAACTTTTGTAAAAATAAAAGAGAAAAATGCAGTTTTCTTGATTGCTTGACTTTTTATCATACACTAAGAGCATAAAACATATGCAGTGAAACCCCTATTTTATGTTGATTAATAGACTTCATAGGATAACAATCAAGTTAATTGGAGTCATAAAAATCCACGCTTTTGATTAGCTTAACCCAGATGAAGATCACAGAATTAAGATGGTCAAAAACTTGGATTTTTATGACCCCAATTTAACTTGGTTGTTATCTCGTGAAGCTATCATTAATAACAATGAGAAAGCTTCAGCTCTTTAACATTTTATACTTGTTTGCAGACCATTAAAATGTCATAAAATCGAGAAAAATGTAAAATCAAGGAAACCAAGGAAAAGAGCTGAACAAATACAAATAAATATGGAATAACAGCTATTCAAGGCTTACAAAACACTATCAGCGAAACCGTTAGGAAACCTGTTTAATTTTCTCACTTGATTTAAATCTGTTCAGTTCATTTTCAGACTTGTCACACTTCACTAAATGCTCACTATCGTTTTTGAAAGAATACAGGTACCTTCTTACTGCATCCAAGCTACTTACTATAATTATCTGAATAGAAGACAATGTTTTATTTATAAAATAATATTTTTCATTGAATATTTCTTTCTGAGGCTAAAATAAAACTAGAGGATTTCCTTTCACCTCAGTGGTTGTGCCTAATGTACTGAAGTATTGGGAGCCAATGGACAACCAAAGAGAGAGATTTAGTTGCCACATACATTTCCATTCTTCCCTCTTTTTCATACCCTTTATGTGAATTTTTGCGCAAATTTGAATTAGGTAATACTTTTTACAACAATGCGTTATATAGGGTCTGTTTCTAAATAGATAATCATAATCATCATCATCACTGTTGCAGTTGCACTGACGTTATCACTGCAATGTTACTTCTTCCAGCAGTGCTTTTTCGTTTCCCCCCCCCCCTGCCCCACATCCACGTGAGTTTTTGAGCAAATTTGATTAAGTAAAACTTTTTACAACAATGTATTACATTAGAAGGTATGCTGTCTAAATAGAAACATTTTGTCTATCATTATTGTTGCAGCTGGCTTTCATCATTAAACCCTAACCCTTTACATGATGTGTTTTATTAGGATTGCTGTTCAAATAGAAATTTTTATCCATTATCAATGTTTCAGCTCCGCTGCTACTACCAGCACTTCCCACCACACACATACCAGTACATTTCTATTTGTGCAATTTTGTGCAAATTTGAATTATGTAAAAAATAAATAAATAAGGAATTTCATTACATTGTGTTTGTTAGTTTATTCAAAATATGTGTGTAAAACTTTAAAATTTCTTCTTTTTTATAGATGATATCCTAAATTCCAAAATTAAGTTCTGAAAAAGGTGGTCGCCTTGTATTTGGGTAAATACTTTGGATATAGGATTTGGTGCTCTGATTCCTCTTCTTCATCATATTTTCTTCTGTGGTACATACCTGCTCCTAGACCTTTGTCTGTGGTTGTACTTCACACACCAGTATTTCATTATCACAGTTGCTGAAGTCATTGAAGTCTTCTGCAGTAGAGTTTATCATTTTCCATACCAACTCCTCCAACTCATTCAATCCAGTTAGCACAGGATCCCCCAAATCATGACTCCATTCAGGTAAACAATTTACGTAAATGTTTTGGATGGTTGGTCACAGCATGCCATTTTTCAAAAATGAAGTTCATTGCTTGGAGAACATGTATGTTAATATTACATTAATTATTCCATTGCGAACCATTGCAATTGCTTTGCACACAATACTCAGGATTACCACAACACTTTCTTGAATGGATCTTAATGGCGAGAGCGAAAACTTTGAAAGAGCATGAAAGCCTGCCATAAGGAAAGTGGTGAGGCATCTTCATACAGACATGCACAGCAGTAAAGGGTTAAGGAGCGCTCCAGTTTTCCATTCTTCTTAAGCATTGGTGCTCACTCTTGCACTTTCCCCAACTTTTATACATTGTGGCACTTTTTAAATCAATCTATCTAACCATATGAATTGTTGATTCTAAGCGAAACTGCAAAGTATGCTTTCTCCCGAAGTATGCCATCATCCACAAATATGTTTCTTGTGGAGACTTGTTTGAACCATGACTTAGAACTGACTCCAGTACTTGAAGAGGAGACTACTTGAATGATGTGTGTTTTACAAACTCACTTCTGCACTTGTATGCCTCTTCAATTTCAACACAATTTTAACAATGATGCAGATATTGAAATGCCAAGTCCATATGTATGGACCATATGCTATTGACTGATTTAAGATTTCTATTTTCTCATTAACCAAGACACTCCACTTTTGTGTTTTCTTCTATTCTTCAATATATCAATTGAAAAACAAGTTTCAATAATGACATTATGTGGATTCAAAAAGATTTGCAGCAATTTAATTTCATTCTTCCCAGTTTCAAAACAAACCCAAAACAGACAAGAGCATATACTATGCATGCACCTTTTTTTTGGGTGCTAGATTTACTGGAAAGCAAGGACCAGGAGGAGGAGAGAGAGTTGGGCCTCCTGTTTTTCTGTAGTGTTGTCAAACAAACAAAAATTTCTTTCTTTGAGGCACTCAGCAATCATGGTGAATAAGTTATCTAATTTACTGCAAACTAGCTGAACTAGTTGCGTAAACTCTGTGGTGTACAGATTGAATGAAATCATTTAAGGTTAAGATGTATAACATATATGTTTCAATGTTGTCATTTTGCTGTGCTTCCAAAATTGTGTGGAACCTACCATGAGCTAAGCGCCCAAAAAAAGTTGTCCACATACAGTGGCTGCTTCAGAAGTACCTGACCTGACATATAGATAGCGGTTGTTGTTCAAACAACAATGGTAAGAAGTACCAACCTTAGAAAGTTTTAAGTTTGACGAGTTTACATTGTTTGGCAGCTATCATTAGTGAATGCTCTCAGTGAATTTGTAAACATGGATAAAACTGGCCATCATTATGTGACAAATTAATTTCATTTGAAAGGTGTTGGTCCAACTAATATTAAAGCTGAGATTTTACTTGGGGAGTCTGCTTCTTTATTTAGAATAGTGAAATATTGGGTGGCAGAGTTTAAGCGCGGCCATACTATCTCCCAAGACGAACATCACAGTGGTCGACCAAATGAAGTTAGCAGTCCAGAAATTGTAAAGAAAATCCACAAAATGGTATTGGATGACCATCGACTGAAAGTGCCTTACATATTGACTGAAAATTTGGATATGAGAAAATTGTGTGCAAGGTGGGTGCTGCATTTGCTCACAAAAGAACAAAATCAGCATCGTGAGGATGCTTCAGTCGAGTGTTTGGCAATGGTTTGTTGCAATAAAGCTGTGTTTTTGCGTGAATTCATAACAATGAATGAAACCTGGGTCCATAACTTCACACCTGAAATAAAGGAACAGTCAAAACACTGGATTGGAAGGGGAGAATCAGCCTCAAAGAAGGCAAAGACAGTTCCATCTGCAGGCTAGGTCATGATTATCTCAAAAAAGGAAAAGTAATCAATGGCAAATATTATGGGAACTTGTTACAGCATTTGAGTGATAAAATCGAGCAAAAAAGAAAGTTTTGTTTCATCAAGACAATGCACCAGTTCACATGCCCATTATCACAATGGCCAAAATCAATGAGTTAAAGTTTGAATTGCTGTTTCAGATTTAGGCACCTCTGATTATTTTCTGTTTCCAAACTTGAAGAAATGGCTTGGTGGTAGAAGATTTGCCAACAATGAAGAGGTGGAGTCTGCAGGTGATGGCTATTTTGCAGACCTCGATAGTTCTCACTATAAACAGGGTATCGAAGATGTTGAACATTGCTGGGAAAAGTGTATCAAGCTGAGGAGAATATGTAGAGAAATAAGGATGTTTTTCCCCAAAATTGTTGTGCTACTTGGGTACTTCGGACAACCCTCGTAGTATGCAGGTGTGGATGTAGTACAGTAAACCAGATGCCAGTCAAAGTAACTTCCGGCAGCAGTGGTTGCATCTTTCTGCCTCTGTAGACATGTTTTGAAACTCTTGGAACAAATGAATAAATTGTGCCAGTTGTATGACTTAGTGTACTGAGGATTAGGGCACAAGCATTATGTAAATGAAATTGCAATGTTGGTGAAATTGCATAAATAAGTTTTAAGCATAGGATTGCATAAAACATGAAAGCAAAAAACTTAAACTTGAGTAAAATTCAACCTTGCATATATGTATTACTGGTACAGATCATCAAATTTTTATGTAAAGCCATGCAAAAATGTTAATTCAACAAACTTCAAAGCTTCACTGTGGTGCTAACAAAATGTTAATGAGCTATGTCAGACCAATTTTAATTCATAATTAATGACTTTTTAATGTAATATGAAATGCTCCTTGGACCTTACTGCTTATTGTATTATCCCAACAGTTTTAATTTCAGTTTAGTGTACAATTATAAAGAAATGTGGAGGCATTTCTTTATTTTAATTGAGAAAAATCAAGTTTTTCCAATGCTATGAAGGTATAAATTTTAAGTATAGTTAAAATACAAAAAAATAAAAACTATTCACATTATTTACCAAATTCATTGAAATAAATAAATGAATACAAAGCTTGCATAACTGTTTAAACAGATAATAAAAATAAATAAAGCTGAACCATTTTCCTTCTCAATGTACTAAAATATAAAACAAAGTAAGGTGGAATTTTCAAATATTCAATGAAAGAATTTAAGAACTAATCTATAATATATTTTTATGTAAACATTGAATAAGAGAAATTGAGAACTGCTGCCATTGTATGAGCGCATATATGTACCTTTAGACTCAGCTGCAGTACTTTAACTCCCATTTTTATGAAACAAAAATGCTAACCTAGTAAAACAAGGCTATTGGAAGAAAGTGAAGAGGATAATAAATCAAAAAACAAATAAAATTTGCTATAAACATTCCATATTGAAATTATAGTGCCAAAAAAATATGCAAGCTTTATTTTGCTTTCGTCTACGAAATTTGTGTTCTAAGATAAATTATAAGTTTTCTTATGCATTCACACATAGAATCATCTTCTAAACAGTTGAAATTTTAGCCTGTTTTATCCATTGTATGCATGCATCCATCCATAGATTTTCACAGGCAATGTCAGGAGTGTCTATTGCAGACCATACTTTCATCTCCAGATAAAACAGTTTTGCATCACTTTGCATAGCTTATTATGCAATCTTTCATTCTCTAAAATCCAATAGTTGCATTATGGGGCTTAAAATATGGCAATTGGGATCAACTTCCAACAAGTGATGTAAGAATTTTTCTAACTTCAAAATGAATGTTATAGTTTTCTAAGCGAAGCGTGACATTTTGTGATTTAATATGAGTTTAGAATTGCAATTTTGTGAGTTTGATGTCAAAGGAAATGTTCTTAACATAACTTAGAGTTTATAGTTGTTTATTTATTTACCTGGTGTGCATGTAAATGTTTAAAAATCTTATGTATTCCATTCACATGACTTTCTCTACATCTCTGTAAAAATTATTGCTAAAAAGCCTACTTCTATCTACTTCATGATAATCAAGATAAACATAAGCAGAAGTTGTCCTTAAAAGTTGTCTTGTAAGTAGAAGGGATAAAATTCCAATATGTTCCATTCACATGATGTTCTCTAACTGTTCGGTAAACAAACCTTTTATGCAAAACATTATCTATTATCTACATCATGCTAATCAAGATAAACATAAGCAGAATTAATCTTATTACTAACTTCATTGTAAGTAGAAGGGAAATTAGAAAATGCACAGGCTAAAGTAAGTCTTGTCCTTTAAAAGTGGTTGCTATGTGAAACAATTGAAATTCCAATCTCTTTGCTTCCTAGAAGTAAACAAATGAGAAAAAGAAGATGGATGTCTTCCTATTTGAGAAAAGTTTTAAGTGGCTAAAATTGAAACAAATACTCCGGAATATCTTCAAAACATTTAACACTACAAAAAAAAAAAAAAAAAAATGTATATAACAAATTGTGTTTTAATCAGATCTATATTTTTTATGTAGTACATTTTTGTATATCTCTTACGGTTAGCCAGTTATATAAAAGTCATCCAGAATGAAGAGGTCTTCAGAGGGTATTCACAGAAAATTTAAGATATACTTTTCGAATGTCACAAAAATATTTTAAATATAAGGTACTTTAATCAAAATTGCTGGAGCCATTTTTGAGATATTCAAAATTTTCAATACCAAGTTTGGTATTATAGCGACTTTTTGTTTTTGAGTTATCATGTTCACATGCACACACACAGAGACCTTTTCTAAACTTTTTTTATACAGGGGACCATAAAACATGTATTTCTGGTGAAATATCAGTTTCAAATTTTTGGGTGAAATGCATTTTTTTTTCAGATGGTCACATTTCAGGCTGTTCAGTTGCCCTAAACCATCTCAAAGTACACAAAATTCTTCCTAAACTAAAATCTCATACAATTTTTGATCCCAACACACACTTTACCAAAGCCTTTACTTTGGTTTACACATGGGCCACTACTTACTCTACTGGGGCTGGGACTCGCCAAACCATAAGCCCAATGAATTACACATTACAATCAAAACTATTATGTCTAGGATTGTGGTTCACATTATGATAATTCTTTATGATTTCACTGACCATTCATCATTACTATTCTTTCTTACAAAGAAATTTTGCTTAGGAAATGACTGGACTGCACTTTTATGATGGAGTGTAGAGGCTTAAATCACCTTGTACATCAGAAACCTCAGGATTGCAAGTTATACTTTGTAACTATTGTTTTTTTACAAACAGTAATGAACATTTTTTCCTCTTATTTTGATAAATAAACACAAAGTCACATTTTCCTCAGGCAGGAATTATCCTTTTTCTTTCATTAGTAACAAATAACAAGAAATAAAACTATCACAAGCCCATAATTGTGGTCATCCTACAGCATGACTTGAACTCATGACTCTATGATGTGGAATATGCATACAAACAGCTATTATACATTTTACATCTAAACCACACAAGGTCTCATAAATTTGGAAAACTGATGAACGAGGTAATCAGAAATGACCTGGTGGATATGAATCAAGTGAAGTATTCTGTTCAAGTAGTGTGGCTCAGACAGACATTTTCTGTAGTAATTTTGTTAGTGCTAATTCACAAAGTAGTAATCTCCATATTCAATGATTAAATTCTGTTCCCCCATATCCATTGTTGAACAGCTCCTCTGATATCCATAGGAATGGTAAGGTTTTAATATTACCCATTATTGTGATGTTGAAAATGAGTCGGAATAGTAACACTCACCTCACTTATATGTATTCCGACTCATTTTCAACATCACATTGATTAAAACTTCACTTGTCTCAAACTTCTGAGTTATTTAATTTTAATTACCCATTATGTTGCAAAATATTCAGTGCTTAGGAAACAAGGTAAATGAATTAGTATTCACTCTAAATTTCAATTTAACTGAAGTCGAGATAGTTTGCATCACTGAACACTGGTTATGTGAACATGAATTAACCTTAACTAGTGTAACAAATTTTAATATTACAGTTGTTTTTTGTTGATGAAATTTAAAGAATGGGGTGTCTCCATTTTTGCAAGGAGCGGTATACTAGTGAATAAAGCTGTACCTACAAATCACTTACACAAAGAAATTTGAACATTTTGCTGTAGAACTAGAAATTAATACCTTAAAGCTGGTGGCAGTTTGTATACATAGATCTCCTGATGGTTGCTTATAAACATTCTTTAAACATTTTGATCATCTCTTGCAAATATTGCAGCATCAAAGACAGCTTGTTATTTGTGGTGACACTAATACTGATTTCCTATTAGAAAGTAGTAAGAAAAATTGCTTTATTTCATTAATGCATTCATTCAATCTAGCTCCAGTAATTAACACCCCAATGTGCATAACAAGGACCACAAAGACATGCTTAGACAGATTATAATAAGCAATTCTTTTAATTTGTTTGCCACAAAAAAGGTGGATCTGGATCTTTCTGATCATAATGCTGTATTTATAAATCTTAGGCCAACCTCTGGAATACAAAATGAGTCCAATAAAATGCAACAATTTCACAAGAAATGATTATCTAACTTGGAAAACAAGCAGCACTTCACACATTTACTAGGAAAAGAAAACTGGTCGGAAACATTTGAGGAAAAGAATCTTGATAGAAAGTACCAAATATTTATCAATACATTCTCCTACTACTTTAATATAGCCTTTCAGAAAAAACTGTATCTTCCAAAATTAAAATGGAAAAACAATTGCAGAGTTCCTGTAAAAGGAAAAACATACTGCAATCCATTTATAAAACCTCAAATGACCCTCATTTTCACACATAGTATAAACAATACTGTAGAATCCTTAGAAAAGTAATCAATCAGGCAAGAAACTAAATAACAAAAGACATCTACTGAATGCTGAGAACAAAACTAAAGCAATATGGGATGTTGTACCAAAAAAAAGTAATGCATTCACTAATGCTGGAATAAATAATATTAAGCTAAATTCTCAGGAAAAGGCTGTCAGTGATAAATTAAATTTAGCTAGCATCTTTAAAGATTACTAGACAAGCATAGAAGAAAACTGATAAGTCCAGTAGTCAAAACCAACCCAGTCTCATTGGCATCTCATACAGGAGACACTATATTCCTTACCCTGCTACTGCAGAGGAAATTAAAATAATTTTGAGTAACTTCAAAAATACATTTTCATATGGATCTGATTATATATTGATGCAATAGTAAAACTGCACAGACTTAATTGCTAAACTTCTTGCTGATATTTGTAATATTGATTTGCTAATGGAGATTTTCCTGAGGTTTTAAAAATAGCTTAAGTTAGGCCTCTGTTGGGAAAAGGAAAATATTGTAAATTATAGTATTAACACTTTTCTCAAAGGTCATTGAGAAGGTGATGTACCAGATTAGTGACCTTCTTGGAATCATGTTTGCTGATTACCACCTCACAGTATGGCTTCTGGAAAAATAAAAACATAAATAGCACCTTAGTTGCATTTCTTACTAATATCTTGTTTGAATAAAACCTCAAAAATCATTCTCTTATTGATAAAATATAACACCAGCCATGAAAGCCTATGAGCATATCATTCTCTTAGTTTATTCTCAGATCTGTCAAAGGCTTTTGACATAAGATACTGCTTGAAAACTAAATGCTTATGGCATCAGAGGAATAGCAAATCATTGGTTTCAATCCTACCTAAGCAATAGAAAACAGTTTTTACTTTCTCTAGCCCTGTCTGTACAATGTACATATGGATAGAGAAGTATTGTATTCCACCCAAAAATTTGATGTCAAGATTTCAGCAGAAATACATATTTTAGGACCCCCTGAATCCAAACAAAATGCATTTTCAGAAACAGGTCCATGTGTGTGTTGGTGGGGGGGGGGGGGACAGCATAGCTCAAAAATGGAAGTATTTAAGTTTGGTATCTTCCAAGGATGCAACACAAAGATTTTCAAGAAAATCCACCCACCCCTAACTACCCTTTACATGGAAAAATTTTCGAAAGTTTTGTTTTTCTTAAAAATGGCTCTAACAATTTTGATTAAAATACACATATTAAAGCTATTTCTATTACAAATCAAATGTATATCTTGAATTTTCTGGGAATATCTTCTAAAGACCTGTTTATCTGGATGAATTTTTCTTAATTTGGCATAACTAGTAAACTGTAAGAGATAGATAAAAACTTGCTATACAAAAAATGTAGATCTTGTTAAAATACACAAGTTATATCATATACATTTTTTTTTTGTGGAGCTTACTGTTTTCGAGGTATTCCTTGTTATTGGTTCCAATTGTTTAAGTATACTGATACTTTTCTCAGATGGAAGTGTCTGTTATTCTTTTGTTCTACTCCTGGCCAAGCAAAGAAGCCATTTGCAATGACAATAGCATAATGACAGCTTTTAAAATATTTGACTATCACTTTAGCACAGCACATTCCTTTAGTTCCTTTCCTCTTATAAGGAACTAAGTAATAAGAACATTCTGATGTTTATCTCGATTAGCATGGTGTAGAAAGAAGAATAATCTTTTGTAAGAAGTTATTTTGTAAAGTAGCTAGAGAAAGTCATGTGAGTGTAACACATTAGATTTTTTGGAAATAGACTCATTTAGATCTGAACAAGATTGGTTGATCATGGTGTACCACAAGGCTCAATTTTAGGGACATTTTTATTCATTCTTTATATTAATGACTTGCCAACTGAACTACCAGGTATAAATTCATTTTTGTTTGCTGATGATACTAATATTGTTTTCAGTGGAAAAGATCTAAATAACCTCCAAGAAAATAGAAACATAGCAAATGTAAATCTATTAAAATAGGTAATGAAAAACAGACTGGTCCTAAACATTCAAAAACTGTATGCATGCACTGCAGCCCTCAAGCAAACCAGCAAACTAATGTAAATGTCAGGATTGGCAATTCAACAATCGTGGAAGCTGTCACAACAAAATTTTTGGGTGTATGGGTCGATGCTGACCTATCTTGGAAGACTCATACAAATTCCACAATTACAAATCTCAGTAAATTATGCTATGCAATGTGAGTTCTTAGACATTCATCATTGTCTGAAGTATTAAAGGCTGTTTATTTTGGTTGCATTCACTCAATACTATCTTATAGCATAATCTTCTGGGGATCTATGTCTAAATCAATGAATGTATTCATATTACAACAGAATAGTGTCAAAACCATAAAACAGATCCCTATGCTAGTGTTCAGAGAGTTTCGCATTTTGATTTTCTCAAAAATGGCTCTAACAATTTTGATTAAAATATTGTATATTAAAGATATTTACCTGAAAAATAAAACGTATATCTTGAATTTTCTGGGAATAGCGTATGAAGACTACTTTATTCTGGATGAATTTTACAGAATTTTGTATAACTGCTAAACCTTAAGAGTAGGACAAAAACTTATTGTACAAAAAATGTTGGTCACGTTAAAACACACAATTTATGTTACATACATTTTTCTCATGGAGTTGATCGTTTTTGAGTTATTCCTGGTTTTTGATTTCACCTTTAAAAACCATACTTTTCTCACACAGGAATTTGTCAACTCCTATCCATACAAACAAAGGAGCTTCAGTCACATAGCAACCAGCTTTCGACTATCACTTTAACCTATGGTACTCCGTTATTTCGCTTCTACTTACAAGGAAGCAAGTAATAAGACTATTTCTGCTAATTTTTTCTCAATTAGCATGAAGTAAATAGAAACTTTTTAACAATATTTTGTTGGAGAGATATAGAGAAAGTCATGTGAATGAAACACATCCAATTTTTTTAAAAACAAAGAAATATAATATGTCAGTTTTCTAGTTTAAAATTTATATTTTGTGAATAGTGTACATATTAGTATAAGTTGTGACATAATGCAAATAGTGAGTGTGTTATTAATCTGTTACTTGATGAAGCCTTTGAATTTTTTTAATTCTTTTGGTGAATAAAACATCTATGTATCTATCATGTCCATGTGATCAATTGATGTACAATGTGAATATGTGCACATTTGAAAATGCAAACTTTAAGCATAGAATGAAATACAGGATCTAGTGCGTCCAGTATGACAATAATATGGAACGTCTAGCAAGTCTACTAGAAACCATGCAGTCTTTTTGTTCCTAAATAACACTGACTGGTTAACTTAGTAATTAGTTTAGCTAATTATACTGCTTAGCTATACCTTAATACTAATTTGCTAACTTAACCACTCGCACCCTAAGCTTTAACTAATTCTAATCACTACACTAAGAGTAGACCTGTCTAATATATTCTGTAAGGTTCTGCTGAAGAGTTCTTGCAGTGAATGCACCACAAATTCAAATATTCAGATTTTTGTATCACCATCCACCATTTCCGCATCCCTATTATTATTAGGTCTTATCGTCATCAATTTGAGGGATGTTACCACTCTTACCTTTTACAATATATTTAGTGTCATTGCAGATTGTACACTTTACAACAGTAACTGAACCAGTCAAATACTGTCCACAAATTCACACTACCAGCACTTTGTCACTGCTATATCATAAGCCTCCTTAAATGCAATAGAATTTAAATAAATCTTCTCTGATCAACTCAAATAGGGCCAGTTGTCATCTGTCACTTCAGTTTTCTTGCACATGCACATTGGCAAACCTTCAAACCTCAAAAAATTTCTCATTTCACTTGTTTAAAAGTTTCTCCAGCAATTGTTTGTTATCTAATATCTTTTTTGTGCAAGTTGTCATTGCAAATTTTTCAATGTTGCATTACCTTCTAAATACACGTAATGATCAGAGTTTTATATTATAACATCATTTATTAAGTATTGTAATTTAGGATTTGTTCTACTTTAAGATGATCGTGTTAATGTAATAATTCAAGGAGCTAGAAGCAAGAAAAGTTAAAAGAACAATTTGAGTCTGTGGGTTAAATTAAACTTTCATACTTTACTATAATTTTATTACAAGCATTGCTGTGTTATACAAGATTTATCACAGATAAGTTTGAAGGATCTATGAAGCTAGTGCTTCCCTTTTACAGAAACATCACTTTATACTCTCAGTCACTCTATTTTTGTAAAGCACTAACAGTCAGCAATATCACAATGCAATAGAGCATCTCCTGGTTCAATTTATGACTGGGGTGTGGTAGCTTTTCTCTAGCCAAGATTGTTCCCTGTCCTTCATAGAGTTGGAAATATGGATGGCAGTGTGAATAGGTGTGAGTTAAGATTTTTAAGTTGAGATTTTTATAATTTTTTCAATTTTCATGTTTTAATTGCATATGTTTATTTTTCCTGTTTATTTTGGTATAATTTTCATAGAGGTATACTACTTGTAAATAGTTTAAAAATATTGTGGAAAATAATCCTGCAGAGTAGTTTATAGAACTCTCTGTTACACTCACATGGTAAAACATCAATAAGTTTGTTAATATTAATGCTAGAGAAGAGATTTTTTTTGATTAGCAAGTTTTACTTTAGCTATTCCCAGCATTGGCATCCCGCTCATATTTCTTTCATGTGAGAGTTTTGAAGTACTGCAAAGTTGTATTTAGAAAGCTAGGTAACATTTTTTTTTAAATGCTATGTTTGGAAGCAATTTCTGAAAAAGTAAAATTGTCTATACAAATGTCTCATTATCTCCGAAATTAATTGACACTAAGGGCTGAAATTTTTACCACACACTTGCACCTAAATATGCTTAATTTTAACATAGAAGTTTTTATATATATGCAATAGTTATTTTTTAAAAATTTAAAGACTATAATTTTTCAATAAAATTTTAAGAGCTTTATTAAAAAAAAAAAATCATATTTTTTCTTCTAACCAACACAAGCATTCTATTTTTCATCAATCAAAAGTGAAGGTATAATATACCTTGAAAAATTTAGCTCATTGTCTTAAATAGTTGCTGAGATAATGGGTCAAACTTTTAACATTGGCAAGATAGGACATTCCTACTCTCCTTACTGTAATAAAAACCCAAAGAAATAAAAGTCCAATGGCAACTGACAAGTTTTGCCAAAAGGTCCAGTAGCAGCTCATGATTTGCAAGTTTTGGAGGGCAGCAGGTAAAGTGTCTGTTCTACAATTTAGCAGAAAATGTGTGTAACTATTAATTCCTCCTACCAACTATAATATTTATTCAGACAACACTCTGACTTACAAAGTAAGAGTGGTATTTGTTAAGTGGGAATGCAGATAGTTTGTTTTTGGTTTTACCAATGGTTGAGTGTATCTTATCGCTTTGCTGTTATTAACGGCAAAGCTCGAAAAGTCAGGCTCAAATCTAGTGAGGTAACTTAAAAAGCAGTGATACCCGACAATTGCTTTTTTTCTTTTTCTTTTTTTAGCTTAACGTCCTTTAACCTAGTTGGTCATATCAGACGAGCCTTTTCTTTGTGTCTAAACAGTTATGTGATAATACCAACCTATCAACAACATAATGGAAAATGTTCAAGAGCCTAAAATAAAGCATAGTAAATGATTGTGAATGCCTCTCAAAAACAGTAAAAATGATTAGAAATAAACTAACATAATTAATATTCTTGTAGATTAAATCCATCTCCACAACTTTTCTTCAGTAAAGTGGTTGAAGTCAGATATGAAGAAAAGGGCCTTCTCAATAGGATGCTAAAGCATTAAGTATGCCTCCTTTATTGTTACTAATACAGGCTTTTAACCTCTTGAAAGTTGAACAACTTTCACATGTAGATGTGGTCTAGAGAATCTTACAAATGTTCTGTTGTTATTTGCACTGTTCATTATAATTCCTTAACTTAACATAATTAACTATATTATATCATTTTAAGGAGTGTTCAAACCAAGACTTTCTGATGAGAGGGGGGGGGCGGATACTTGTTATATTTATACCAGTAATAGTAGTAGGTAATGCCAGTAGTAGCAGTATTGATGTGCTATATACATAAAACATAGTGGTAGTGCACTTGCTCTCACTGTTTGCACTAACACAAGTCAAATCCAATGTTGCAGGTTTTAACTGAAGCCTGAGAACTGGCATACATCACTGACATTCATTTTATAACTAGGTTTTCCTGTCACAAATCTATCCACGCTGATCAACAATAGAATACTCACTGTTGCAAAAGATTGAACTGAATACTGTAAACTACAATCATCATTGCTACCACAAACTGCAGTAGTTATAACCCTCAATGCCTACCCAGCTAATCACACCGAGTATTGTTTATTGTTTAGGTTACTCGGTATTAGCAATGCAATAGTTTTGCTGCCTCATACCATACAATCTGCATCGGAAGTGTCCTGTGTCTTCCTGTATTTTCAGAAAAAGCAGTAATAGTTATATAATTTAAAAAAATCCCTGGTAAGGAAAGAATTCTTCTTTAACGAGCCAAGGAGATTATTTAATGAGAAGGAGAAATCCTCCAATTAATTTGAACCCTGATTTTAAGGATATTTATGTTACTATTACAATTCAGTTATTTAACAATTTTTACCAAGAACATATCACTTTCATTAATTAATGGTTAATTAAGATATTTTATATGTGCTTCTGAACACACTACACAATGCAGCTAACATTACTTGTGTGAATCACAGCAGTGACAGAACTGTATATGAGTGCAATACAGTGTGATGCGCAAACAAATACTTTAAACTAGATTGTAGTACAAAGGGAATTATTGCCATTCTGCTCTGAATCATTTTGACTATATTTACAGTGTAGCACTTTAAACCTACTATAATTTAAGAATTTTAATTTATAATCAATTTATATAACACAATTCAATGTTAGACAGGACTGAATAGATTTTATTACTTTCTCTAATGTACTATGTACCTACGTAGGTATAGAGAAAGTATTGCATTTCACGCAAAACTTTGATGCTGATATCTCACCAGAAATATATTTTGAGGTCCCCTAGCTCCAAAAAAAATTGTTTAGAAAAAGGTATGTGAAGACGTTAACCCCAAACTATCCTTTACATGGAACATTTTTTTGAAAATGTTGTTTTTCTTAAAAATGGCTGTAACGATTTTGATTAAAATACGGGTCAGCTAGCCATGGGCTATGCAATTTAGAGCATTGCGAAGTATTAGTAAACAGTTGCACATTCTGAAGGCAGATATAACATCTTTTTGTTTCTGAATAACAAATTAAATTACTTCTAAATAGGAAGTTTTTTTTTTTTTTCATGATACCTATAACATGACCTAAATTGCTTTGAAATGTCAAGTGGAAATTCCAATCATCTGCATTATGCCAAAAGAAGGTAAGCCAATTCTATTGTACTTGTTTTTGTGCATGCATGTTGCTCATATTTATAACTTTACGGTAAAACTAACAAAATTGTGTGAAAAAAATTAGCAAAATACTTAAATGTGCACGCCATTGGAAAAACGTCAGCTGCTTCAAAATAAATAAAATACAGGTTAGGTGCCCCCTTTAGGCACAAAACACTTCAGGAAAGATATTTCAAGTTTTATAATTTCTTTAAAAGTAGAATTTACAAAGAGTGCCTAGAAAAGTTCCCACTGTAGATGCGACAGAAAAGTGACAATTATTTCGCACAAAACTGCTAAATAAATTAATTGGGAGAAAGTGCATATGGAAATACGGAATCATTGCGATTTAGTTTCGTGGGTAATTGAAGTTTGCTATTATGTCATACCCACAATCTTCTCAGCCTTTATAACATGTATTTTCAAGCAGTATTTCTTTTTACTTTCTCCATACGCACTGTACATAGTGTATAGAGAAAGTATTGCACTCCACCAAAAAATTTGATACCGAGATTTCACCGGAAATATATGTGTTACGGTCCCTAATATCCAAAAAAAGCATTTTCACAAAAAGGTCCGTGTGTGTGTGTGCGTGTCCGTGTGTCTGTGAACACGATAACTCAAAAACGAAAAGTCGGTAAAATACCAAACTTGGTATTTAAGTTTAGTATCTTCCAGGGATGCGACACGAAGATTTTGAGAAAAATCCCCCCACCCCCAACTACCCTTTACCTGGAACTTTTTTCGAAAATTTTGATTTTCTCAAAAATGGCTCTAACGATTTTGATTAAAATTTCGTATATTAAACATATTTACCTGACAAATAAAATGTATATCTTGAATTTTCTGGGAATAGCCTCTGAAGAGTAGTTTATTCTGAATGAATTTTACTAAATTTTGAATAACTGCTAAACCGTAAGAGATGGACAAAAACTTACTACCCAAAAAATGTAGAACACATTAAAACACACAATTTGTTATATACATTTTCTTCGTGGAGTTCGTCGTTTTTGTGACATTCCTTATTTTTGGTTTCTGCTATGAAAAACGAATACTTTTCTCATACAGGAACTTCATTGACATAGCAACCAGCTTTTGACTATCACTTTAACCTACAGTTGTCCCTTATTTCGCTTCTACTTACAAGGAAGCGAGTAATTAGACTATTTCTGCTATTTTTTTCTGATTAGCAGAAAGTAAATAAAAGTATAAGCTTTTTAAGAATAATTTGTTGCAGGGATATGGAGAAAGTCATGTGAACGGTACACATCAGATTTTTTAAATCTCAATAAAACAGCTGTCAGATACAATTTGTCTCAAGTTGACAATTCTAAACAGCATTGCCAAATGTAATTTCTGGCTTGTAACAGACGGCTCTGACTCTACATACATACCGATACTCTTTGCCGTCAGTAGGATACAATGCTGCCAAGAGAAAACATTTCTCTAACTTTTCTAAATTACTTACGAAAATCCGTTATTCATATTTTAAAATACTCTGTACTTATGTATGGAAGTTTGTGGAAGTGAATGTTAGGATAAAAATGAAAACACAGAAAGCTACTTTGTACTGTCATTTATACAGGAATAGCAGAACGCATAGAAGGATATAATCTAAAGAGTTTTAGAGGTAATGAGTTTTAATTATATTTGTGAAATGTCATCTCAGGCAAATAATACAAAGCTAGTTTCATTGCATTTGAATAGAAATTTATAACACGATAAAACTTAAATTATTATTAACTTTTTATGTAACGGAAAAAAATAGGACATAAAATTCTAGGCTGCTCTACGTTCATTTTCACTTTCTGAAAACGAAATACAAATTTAATTTTAAAATTCGTGGAAATAGCATTTAGACATTAAAGGTGAAATTGGGGAAATTATCTACGCTCTACCACTTTAAAACCGTGATATTAACTTGTATTAATTCATGTAATCATTACATTTTATAAATTATGGGCTTTGTAAAATATCAGCTCCTCTTCAAGTTCAAGCAATAAGATGTACCTACAAGGTTATAATTAATCAGTATTAGAAGTATATTTAAATTAAAAATTACCTAAAGAGGCTTTAAGCACAGTACATCGAATTGATGGTTGAAGTATGAACATCTAATCTTATAAAGGCAGCTCAATTTAATGTTAAGTAAAACTTCACAGGCGATCCAGATTTTAAAGTGTAGCAAATATTAAGAGGCCCGATTTGAAACTCTTAGAGCACTGAGAGATGTTGGACCTCATGGTAGGGCTCCACTAGAAACTGGTGAAAGCTCTTTGGCTACCTTCATGAATGCAGTAATACTATATTACTTTCTCTAGCATTTATGTACAATGTGTTTAGATTATACCGAAAAATTGAGATTTCACCGGAAATGTCTACATTCTGCAGGGGTTTTTTTTAAAGACATTTTTAATTCTTTGGAATAAATTTAAACTTTGTATAGTTATTACTTGAGTTGGATTAGTTTAAGTGAATGAAAAAAAATTAAAAACTGTGTGTGTATGTGTGTAACTCGGAAACAAGCCTGTTTAATGCTTTTAAGCATCTGTTTTAAGTTTAGTATCTTCCAAGGATGCTACATGAAGATTTTTGGAAAATCTCCCCAGTTACCCTTTATATGGAACTTTTTTAAAAAAATTGATTTTTGCAAAAAAATGTCTCTAATGATTTTGGTCAAAATACCTTATGTTTAAGACATTTTTATGACAAATGAAATGTAGATCCTGAATTTTCTGGGAATAGCCTCTGAAGACCTCTTCATTCTGGGTGGCTTTTTTGTTTATCTGGTAAACCATAAGAGATGCTCAAAAGCTTACTATGTAAAAAAAATGTAGTTCTCGTTAAAAATTCATAATTTGTTACATACATTTTTTTGAAATTAAAAGTTTCAGAGATATTCTGTATTATTAGTTTTGATTTTAAGCTACCTAAACTTTTCTCAAACAGGAAGTCATCTTGATTTTGTGTCTCTTTTATTTACTCCTGGCAAACAAAGAGAACAGAATTCCAATGTTTCACATAGTGACCAGCTTTTAAAGGATTTGATTATTACTTTAGTCTATTGTATTGCCTTAGTTCTCTTATACTTGCAAATAAGCAAGTAATAAGACATTTCTCTTTATGTTTATATTGATTAAATGATTTAAATGAAAGAATAAAAGTTGGCTTGCGGAACAGCTAGAGAGAGCATCATGTGAATGTAATCTGATTATTTTATTACTAAAGCTCTGTAACCAGACTTGACTCGGAACACTTTGATGCTTTTCATGGCAAATGAGGAGAGTCTTTCCAGCATTCTTAAGGGCACAAAGTGTTTTACCAAAGAATTATAGTACTATGTCAGGTGTTCTTTGATATAAATATTATTAGGTGTACCGCCTATACCAGAGTTTCCTTGTCAAGAGTTTCCTCTTTTAATTTCCTTGCGTGAAGGCTTTCTTCCCTTTCTTCCCTTTTCTACCTGTGCAAATACTTCACCATTACTGTTCCTAGGTACACCTACTTTGCTAGTTGGTAGCCTGTGTGCTGTATCAGTACTATTGTACTACCCAGCACACAGTATCACACATCTGTTCCTTGCGCTTCAGTAAGTCTATAACTAAATTGTTCATTGTTGAGTACTGCAGAAATCAATTCATTTCTTGTCTCACAGCCATACTATTGTTGGCCTGAAGGTTGTGTATTGTTTTGTCAATGTTGTTTATTTTCTTTTTGAAATCATCATATCCTGGACTTAAAAATTCAGTATTTCTTCTAATCTCTGAATCTTTTTGCAGTGTTTTTATTGTACTGGTTTACCTTCAAATTCTTTTAGTAGAATGTTCACTAATTGAACGTTGAAAGCACTTGGCAGTCATCCCTCTCTTAAAATCCAGTTCAACATTGTATTTGTGCACAGATCATGGTTGTTTCCTTCAGAAAGATTTACTATGTTCTATGAAACCATCTTGAGCATTTCTCTTTGATCCAATATTCTGCTGAGAGTTTTTAACTTTCATATCACATATATTGTGATGTTCATTACTGCAACCATCTTGAAAGTATTTTGAAGTGCAAACTTTGGGGGAACCAATAGAATGTGCTTTTTAGTTATCTCTGAAATTAAAATCAACTAGTTAGTGTTTGATTCACTTTAGAAAAAATTATAGTGCATACAGTTTGAGTACCTATTGCAAAAATCAGCTCTCTTTGATAAACCATTGTTTCAGTTGTCCTGAAGTGCTGTGATGTTTACTTTTCCTCCATTTTCACTGCAGTTTATGCAAATGAGCCCCAAAACACCATCTAGGTTGATATATAAAATAAATATTATTTTAAAAAGGCTTAATTGAATTCTTAATGGGCATACATTTGTTTTCCGTGTGTATGTAACTGTGCATTTTTGCTATACAAAGGAAAAGGTCTGAGGTCAACATTGTTTTTTGTGATTGTGCTGAGATTAAAACCCATGTACAGCCTACTAGATACTCAACTTTTTAACTCCAGTTAAAAAATTGAAATTAACAGCCCATAATATACTGCAAGTTACTAAATTAAAAAGGGGTGATTTGTTTTCTTCTGCTAGTGTTTCAGTTTTATATAACTTTACCAATATGATTATTGAGTCCAAACATTTTTGGATGTATGTGTATTGAAAATTGTTCTTTATTTCAGCTGTAATGGTACATAAGAAATCGGAATACAGATTGCAGTTTCGCAAACTAGCTGAAGATTTAAGAAAACATATATGGGAAGAGAATGTGAAGTTCAGGTATGCTTGTTTTGTAATTCAGAGTTATGCTGTCACTTGCTTCATGCATAAGTTTTTTCTATGTTCACTAATTCAACATAGTATTTCATTTGGTGATTTCATCCTTAATTTGGCCACAAATTAATTAATAGGAATGATTGTATTGACCTTGGTATGGGGATAGCTTAATGATTTCATGGCCCATTTCATTAACTAACCAATTAATTCATACTTCTTCTTTTTTACTTGTTTTCTAAATGGTGTAACAAATTTAAGTAGTTCAGCAATAGTGTTTGTGGCATTGAATTGATATTGTATTTAACCATCCCATTATATCCTTCTTCCTATATTATGTTCATTTAGAATAGGCGATTCAAGGCCATAGTCCCACCTTAAGCAGTGCACATGCATTACCCCAACTCTGCCAACACTTTCTTTGTCATTACAGAAAAGGACAGCAATAACATTTTGCACACTGCAGTAAAAAAGTGTTAAACTGATAATTTATTAGCAAGATTTACTATTCTTGAGCATTATTGTCTTTCTTGGTTTACATATGCCTTGGAAAGAGGAGAGGGAAAAATGGAAATTGAGTTTTATTTATGGATGCTCTTTAACTGCTGTGGTTCTTAGTGACCCATTCTATACTGGGGGAAAGACTGCTTAATTTTGCTCAGAGGCCTTTTTCAGGCTTGAGGTTCTTTTACATGCTGTAAATCTACAACACGGGATCAATGGCTTTACTTCCCTTCCAAAGGAAGCCGTTGTCCTCTGCTGGGTTTGAACCTGCAACCTTAGTTATATGGAGTTAACATGGTAAACATTACACTACTGAGGATGATAAAGAGGAGAGGGGGACAGTGCAGGCAGACACACAGAGATGTAGAAAGACATAGACATGACCTTTAACTGTGAATACTACTGAACTTATGTTTGCAGTTTTGTTTTTTGTGATGGAGAAATAATTGGCATTATCCTTTATGATTACAGAACCTTTCTCTAAAAAATACAGCAATTTGTTAATGGATAATCTTCTGAGTTTGTTGGGTTCATTTTAGATTGATAATTTGTATTGTAATTCTAGCAGCGTGAACAAAATATTTATTTACATTTACAATTTGGTATGACTCCATATTTCCCTTTGCTTGAGTAGTTTTAATACTAGAATTGCCCTTAGAGTCTTACCAAATATATTTTTACTTTCTCTATACATACTATGTACATAGTATATGGAGGAGGTATTGCACTCCACCCAAAAATTTGATACCAAGGTTGGAAATATATGTTTTAGGGTCCCCTTTATCTTAAAAAGCATTTTCGGAAAAAGGTCCATGTGTGTGTGTGTGTGTGTCTGTGAACACGATAACTCAAAAACGAAAAGTGGGTAAAATACCAAACTTGGTATTTAAGATTGCATAAAATAAGTCGAATTTATGCTTCACTAGTAATAAATTACCTGGACTTGTTTCGAAGGCATATATTGCTTACATCATCAACAGATTTCGACTGGCCAGCCTGTTGGCATTTTTTTGTGGACTCCTCTCCTTTCTCTGGTGGCTGATAAATGAACTTGTAGAGTGGGTTGTCATCGGCGGGAATTCCAAAATTCATAAGGCTAGGTTTCTGCTTTAAAATAAAGATCTCCCATATGTTTAATTCTAGTGGTTGCTGTACTGGTTTTAACAAGTGGACATTATCTTCGATTCTATAGCTATTGTCCCAAGCATGTGAGGCTACAGCTGATTTCTCCATTTGGTTGTTTCTTAAGTGTTTCATATGTTCCTTCAACCTGGTTCCTATGTTTCTTCTGGTTTGTCCTATGTATCTTTTATCACAGTTTTTACAGTTGATTCTGTAAGTTCCTGATTTCTTGAGTGCAGGTGTTTTGTCCAACTCGTTCTTTAGAAAGTTTTTTATACTGTGTTTGTTTTGTGGGGCTAAGATGATGATGTGTTCATTGAAGATCTTTTTAAATTTGTTGAAGGCCTGAGGGTGGAATGTGAATTTTTTGAAAATATTCTGGCTTTTATCTGCCATCAGGGTGGTTGTAGCTGCTATTTTTCTCTTTCTCTCTATTGTTTTTAGTTTTTTCAGGACAAGTGTTTTGTTAAAACCATTGTTCTCGGCAGTTTTTATTATTGGTTAAGCTCTTTTTCATATTCTATCTTCCCCATTAAGTAATCTATTTAACAAACTGTGGATGATTGCATGTTTGTGGCTAGTTGGGTTGAAGCTGTTAGATTTTATGTGGTTGTCTGTATGCATGTCCTTCCTGAAAATTCCAAATTCCAATTTTTTATAGTTTCTGATAATTTTGAGGACCAAAAATGGAAGGGTGTTGTCTTTCTCGGTTTCCATGGTAAATTTAATCTCTGGGATTTGTAAATTTAGTAGCAGCAGTGCATCTTCTATTAGTTTAGCATTTACTATGGCAAATACATCATCGACATACCTGAACCAAGTTTTGAAAATGTGAGGGAATCCATTGGTGATTTTTGTTTCGAAAAAGCTCATGAATAAATTTGCCAGGAATGGTGACAGGGGACTTCCCATTGTAAGGCCTGATTTCTGTTTATAATATTTGCCATTGTAGATGAAGAAAGATTGTTCAATGCATATGTGGATGAGCTTGGAATATTCTTCGATTTCTTCTTTCATTAAGTTTATGGATTGAAACCATTGTTGGCAATATTGCAATAGGGTGGCAATGGGGATGCTTGGGAATAAGGAGCTGACGTCAAAGGAGACAAGTCTATCATTAGGTGATAATTCTAGGTCTTTGATGTTGTTGATTAGTTCTATGGGATTATTTATGCTTAGGGTTTCAAATTTTGGGAGACTGAGTAATTTTTTGTTTAGCCATTGGGCTAGGTTATAGGTAGGTGCATTGATGTTGTTTACTATTAATCTCATTTTGTTTCTGGGCTTGTGGATTTTGAGTAGTCCGTACATAGTAGGAATAGATGGATTGTCTACTTTCATTCTCCAATGTTGCGATTTTGGGATAATGTTACTGGTTTTTATAGCATTGTTTATGGCAGTTGTGCATTTGCGTAAAGGATCGGATTTTATCGCAGTGAACTTGTCACTCGCCAAAGATTCTTCTATGCGACATATGTCGTCTTCTGTATTTAGTATGACCATTTTGTTTCCTTTGTCAGCTTTTGTGTAAATGACGTCTTTTTCGCTCAAGGATTTTATGATGTGTTTGAAAGGGTGGCTTTTTGGTTTCTGTTTCTGAATGTTTGTTAATGGTTTTTTGCATTTAACCCTTATCACATTTTTCTCGGCAGCATCTTTTCCTTCTATTGTGACCTCAATATCAACTATGAATTCTTCTACATCCCTAGAGTGTTGCATGCATGTTTTCTGTCCTTTATTAAGAAAATCCAATTCTTCTATTTTGAATGTTTTGTCTGCAATGTTAATCACATTTTGGGATTTATGTTTGTATGTTTTGATTCTGTGTGGCATCAGGCTTAGATTTTGGACTTTCTTTTCCTGACACAAAACCTTTTTATATACTTTTTTGCTGATTTTATCAAATTAATTTTGTTCTAGATTTGTCCATAACGTATTTTCTATTATTTTTGAAAGTTTGAGATGCAGATAGTATGTCTCGATATCTAAATCTTCTAGTGTGCTATAATGTTTGGAAATTTCCATATGAATTACTTTCCTCTCCAATGTTTTTTGTTCACGTCTGTTATTGTATTTGATGGCTTTTCTAACGAATTTTGGGCAGATCTTTATTCTAAGGCAGGTTTTAAGGAATTTTATATCTGCTGAGACTAAACGCCATTTTTCTTTAAGCTTTAAATAGTGTTTGAATTCTTGTTTGTAACCACAGAGCACGTGGTTGAAAGAAGGTTGCATATTGTAGCCGCTTACTTCGTGATCATCCATCTTTGATAATGCCAACTTGCCGGCGTCTCTTCCAAATGACATAAAGGCCAAATAAATGATCAAAGAATCAAAATACTGGAAGTGGTACACAGTGAAGCATAATTACACATTGGATAAAATGAGTTCGAATTTACACATGAATTGCTTCACTAAGTAATAAATTATGCCTTTGAAACATGTCCAGGTAATAGTTTAGTATCTTCCAGGGATGCAACACAAAGATTTTGAGAAAAATCCCCCACCACCAACTATCCTGTACATGGAACTTTTTTCGAAAATTTTGATTTTTTCAAAAATGGCTATAACAATTTTGGTTAAAGTATCATATATGAAAACTATTTACCTGACAAATAAAATGTATATCTTAAATTTTCTGGGAATAGCCTCTGAAGAGTACTTTATTCTGGATGAATTTTACGGAATTTTGAATAACTGCCAAACCATAAGAGAACGACAAAAACTTACTACATGAAAAATGTAGAGCACGTTAAAACACACAATTTATGTTATGTACATTTTTCTCGTGGAGTTGATCATTTTCGAGTTATTCCTGGTTTTTTATTTCACCTTTAAAAACCATACTTCTCTCACACAAGAATTTGTCAATTCCTATCCATACAAACAAAGGAGCTTCAGTCACATAGCAACCAGCTTTCGACTATCACTTTAACTTATGGTACTCCCTTATTTTGCTCTACTTACAAGGAAGCAAGTAATAAGACTATTTCTGCTAATTTTTTTCTGATTAGCATGAAGTAAATAGAAGTATAAGCTTTTTAAGAATAATTTGTTGCAGAGATGTAGAGAAAGTCATGGGAATGACACACATCAAATTTTTTGTAGCTACCATGGTTCACCCAAATTTGGTCTGAATTTTTTAAAAGGCAATTGTCTCTTGAAAATTTTAGATCATGCATTTTTTCAGAGTGAGTTATTTCAGGCAGCAACAATCTCTCCCCTTTGCACCAGGAGTGATTTAAACACAGCTACACTCCCTTTCCGTTTACATGAAACTGCTTCACTACAAATTTGTGACTATGTACGCCACTTGTGTTCAGTTAATTCCTGGGTTTTGAAAAAAGCTGCAGTTGCTCTCTATTCTGGATTGGAGAGGTTTTTTTTAAAAAAAAAAAATGTTATATAGATTAAATACAGTTCTTTTTGCCCTGAACATGAATCATTTCATGTTTATTAATTGAAACACTCTTGTCCCAGCTTCAATGGCCATATTTACACACCTGTATCACAAACACAGGGGAAAAGAGAAATGTAATCATTTCATTCATGCATTAGTAGTATTTCAGCTCAAGTTTGAAACATGAATTACTCTATGTCCAGTCACTTTAATAATAAACTACACTACTACTATTAAAACAAATTTAGCATTAACATTTTCCTTTTCAAACTGCATGATTTGTATTCTTATAATCAACTCTGTATATATATTTATATTTGAGATAAGCATTGTGAGGAAGGAATGGTTTATAATTTCATAACATACTGTTTGTTGGAATTAAGTGGTATTAGGAAGGAACAGTTGTGTTTTCAGGCTTTTAAATGTTAAATAACAAGTGAAGATAAAAGGTGCTTAGCTTGCATACTAAGTATCGTAGGGACAGATTTTTGTACAGCCATGATCATAAAATAAAATTTTGTCTAATTATAATACTGGCATCTCTCTTTTTGAAATGCTTATCCAAGATGATCATATTCTTGGTTGAGGTGCATAAGATGCATGTAACCACATTCAGCAGAACTGGTAAGAGGAGTATATATAAGATTTGCTGGAGTCTTCAGTGTAGCCCTCCTTCATAAGGACTTATTTTTGCACCTACCCCAGTGTATAGTCGTACCAAATTAGCTATGCACTAAGAGATGCAAAAGGCAGGGAGTATTGTATTGTCCATAGATATGCAGTAACAACAGAATGGGTAGGTCAAGAGAAATCAATGACTTCAAATGTAGCCACTTATTGTCACCTGAGTAACAAATCCATTAGACACATTTCAACCCTTCTAAAGCTGCCCAAGTCGATTGAAGGAACAACAGCTAAATCAAGAGAGGCAGACTTCAGTTAATGTCAAACAGAGATGATCGCGCATTGCAGATTGTGGTTGTAAAAAGCGCAAGAAATTGGCAGAAGGAATCATTCATGAATTCCAAATTGCTACCAGTAGTTCAGCCAGCACAATTAATGTATGACAGGATGAGATACCATGGTTGAGCTGTTGCCAATAAACCAAACATTTCTATTGTCATTACTAGCTTGAAATGGACAGAAAGATTGGATTAATTAACATTTTTTATAAAGACAATATAAAAGCTGCAAGTTATTGTATAAAGTTAAAAAGAAATGGAATTGGTCATTAAAAAGAGAGGTGAACAAGGAATAATTATAAGGGAAATTAATGTGTAGCTAGTAGAGGTTGTATGATGAATATGGTAAATTAACAGCCGGGGATGAACACTTAACCATATTCCTTGTACTTTTTAGTTGTAAGAAGCTTAGTATAAATAAATACGGATAAAAAATCATGTATTTCTGGTGAAATCTTGACATCCAATTTTGGTTGGAATGCAACACCTTCTTTACCTACTCTGCATATTGTACATAGTGGAGAGAGTAAAAAAAATTACTTGTTACAACATATGTTGCCAGGATCATTATTCTGCGTGCTGGGATTATTTTGCAGGAGTTCTTTTACATGCCACTTAAAAACAATTGGTCTGAGCCAGATTTGAAGCCATGTCCTTGGGATCAGAATGGTGGTTGAAACACCATAAGTTAGTGTGCTATCAGTGTGTAACGAGAATGTAGAACTCATATTTTTTTGCAAAACTATAAATTATAATAGTGAACATAGTATGTGAGCAGCTTGCTTTGAAAGTCTTAGCTGATTGTTGCCTTTCACGCATTGGCTTCCTTTCATTAGTTTACACATTGTTATACCTGTGTGATTGAATACATGTGCATTTGGAAAGTATTTTACATCAAAGCTTTGGTTGTTACATCTGTGTGTGAGTTTGTGACAGCTGTGGTGGTTTGCAGGTTCAACAATAAGCACTACTTCTGGAAGTTTCTTGACACGTCATCAACAGATATAAAAAGAAGAGAATGAGGCCCAGTGAGAGTCAGTTTTCGATGGGAATTTCAGAGTGAGAGCAGTTATTGCTGCTGCCACAGCAAGCATCAAAGAAAAATGTATAGCAGAATTGTTGCAAAAGCATCGAATAAAAATGTTTATCTGTAAACTGATTTTGGTTGTAGTCAGTTGGAAGAAATAGAGTTGTTTGAGTAATATTGATTCTTTCTTCAGAGAACTAATACTTCCTTGGTGTAATGGTTATCATGCTAACTTCATATACGCAAAGTCACGGGTTCAAACCTGGCGGAGGACGATGAATTTTTTAGCTGTAAAAATCCTTAGTATGGCATCCTTGGAAGGAAGTAAAGCCATTGGTCCAGTGTCGTAGATTTACGGCATGTAAAAGAACCTCAAGCGTGATAGAGAGGCCTCTAAGCAAAATTAAGTGGTCTTTCACGCCCAATGTAGAATGGGATGCTGAGAACCACAGTAGCTAAATATCATCCATAAAGAACACACCTTTTTTCTTTCTTTCTTTTTTTTTCCAGAAATGCCCAAACTGCCTGTACAGCACATCATTAATGGAAGTATTAAAGTGTTTTTTGATAAGAATAATTAGCTGAAGTACTTTAGATCTATATTCATTTGATTATTATACGTGGAAAATGCTTAAAGGTTAGGTTTATGCAACATAACCTCATAAGCTTGAATTAGAATTACATCGGTGCATGTACATCAAGCATTCAATAATATGCTCAACATATTGTATATATACAGAGACATCAATTTTAATTTTTTTTTTTTAATGTAATGTAAGTGTAACATATTCTTGTTTTGCATCATTAACATATAAGAACGCAACAGTGGGTTAGCCTGGTGCTACAGCATGAACAGATTTGTACGAGTGCTGTAGTGAATTACTGATTGCATTATTGAAGAGAAACCCTAGCATATATGATGCCAAGGAGTGCTGAATTGTTTACAGTAGTGTAGAATACAACAATTCAATGGGGAAGAAATACAGATGCTTGTTTTTCTAGTTCGCTATAGTCATAACATTTAAGAAAGTTTGAAAGAAAAATATTTCTTCAATGACATCAGCAATTCTTATTCAGTAAACAAATATATTAATTGTTTATCTCCCATTTTCTTGCATAGTTTTAACTTTTTAATTTTAGCATATTGAAGATTTCTTGGGATATTCTTGAAAACCTGTAACAATTTAATATAAATTGTACAAAGTATTGCACAATATATAATTATATCTCCTGTTTTAGGGAATTACGTCGTTCAGCAAACCAAGCAACACATTATTGGTCTTACCAGCTCACAGATGAACAGTGTGAGTGTGAAGATGATGAGGAGATCTCTTGCAGGTTATTATTTTTCCTTGTTCTCTTTCCCACTTCTTGTTTGATTTATGTAATGTTATTTTGTCTTAAGTTTTGCAAGAGTATGAGGAAGATTGTTTTGGGCTATAGATTACTTAAAGAACTCCAGGGACCGAGCACTTGACATTGTCAGCTAATTATTATTGGCACTTTATTTCCCCAGCTAACAATTCGGTCTCAGAACTTTCTTGTAATTACTTGTTCTCATTCAAGCTTAGCTCTCATATTAGAAACTTAATAGAGAACATGTCGTGTATTTCTAGAGGAGTAACATCGATAGCACTTACTAGTGAGCTTGCTTGTTGAATGAATACTGTTGTGACTGAAATGTCTTCAATTTTAAATGTGCAGTTCTTAAATTTGTATACCTTAATTATTTTTTTACCAATAAATATTTTTGTTTTGTTCATCCACAAAATTATATTTTTTCCACCCTTAAGATTTTCACCTAATATGCTTGTTAAGTTAATAATCCTGCTTTCATACCTGTTTAATTTATTATCTTCTTTATACCAGACAATTTGTACATAGTTAATGCTGTGTAAATTGAGATGAGCAAATAAATTCCATTCATTCATCTCTTAAGTTTCAATATTTTTATTTTTTCTATCGTTTTTGCAATAGTCAGAATATTAAATGGCTGCAGAATGCAATCTGTAAACGATTGGTTTAAGAGTTGCAAGACTAAGATAAATAGCAGGATAAATTTAACAATAAAACAATGTATAATTAAACAGCTAAACAATGCCTCTACCCACTAGAGACAAGTTTCACTTCTTTTACATGTCACCATAAAACATAAAATCATAAAGAGTATTCTGGATAGAGAAAAAATAGCATTTGGAATAGTCGTCAAACTACTATAGAAAATAGTTAAATGATCACAAGTTAATTTTGCTTATTTATGACAGTTTCTTAAGAGAAGGGAAAGAAAGAAAAGCATGCATCCACCCTTTCTGTTTATTCTAAAAAAAATTTCCTTTTTGAGGGAGGTGTCAGCAAGACCATAACATATTTCCATTATGATAGGTAAGCAGCAAAAAATTACAAATGGTGTGATGAATGATAAGGTGGTGTTAAAAATATTAAGAGAAAATTTGTTAATGTTTGTCCTCATTTTAATTGATTTTTCTTTTAAAATAGGTCTCCTGAAGTCTCATATTAAGCATGGAACAAAATGTGTATATCAATTTGAAAATTCTATTCCATCCCATAGAGTAACTGTATGTTATGAAATACCTGGATGCATTAAAAACCACAAAAGCCTGTAATATACTGCAAAGAACCCTTATGATGTATTTTTGCTTTGGTGCGTGCTAATGTAAGATATGAATACTTCAAAACATAATTACACAATAACAGATTGCATTGTAATTGCAGTTTTTATTCTTTTCAGACCTGCCAATAGTGGTGATGCTTCCCAACAAAGTGCTCGAGACAAGTTAGCAAAACCTGTAAAAGCTAGCATTGCAACTGACGTTGGCACTGTTGATCAAAGACAAGCAATTGCTCTTCCTAGTTCCAGTAATGGCAATAGAAAAGAAAGTGTTACACAAAGTTTTCCCCTTAAGCATTCAGCTGAAGTTTATACTGATCTTAAAGACAAGAGCAGAAGAGAGAAACACCAAGCAGACTCTTTTGTGCCACATAAGTCAGAAAATGGTACAAAAATATTAGCTAGAAAAGATGGTCCTTCAATTGATGCCGTCCAAGTAAAGAATTTGGCTTATTCAGATACAAAAAAGAGTGGTGTTACTGTAAAAGATGCCCACATCATGTCAGAAACAGATGCCATTTCTAATGCAAGGGAAGCAGCTGTGCAAACTCCAGACTGGGAAATTCCTTGTTGCAGGTGAATTGTGTATGTATTATACGTTAGGCCTTAGAACTTATATATTATAATAATGATTGGTATGGAAGTTGGCCATATAATTTTAAGCTACGAGGATGATTCAAATATAAATGATAATTTTTTAAAATACATTTATTGATTAAACATACACAGAAGTGACATCTTCTCTACTTCTCTACATAGCCTCCTTCACGCTCTGCACATGTTCAACATCTTCATTGATTTTGAATCATTCCTCTCCAAGCAATTCTTTCATGGGTGCAAATAAAAAATAGTTTGGGGGGGGGGGGATGTAGAGAGTAGGGAGGGTGTTCAAGGGTTTCGCAGTGCATGTCCTCCAATGTGTGTCTTGTCAATTCACGGTGTGAGACTACATACTGCAAATTGAGGTGAACTTGCTGAACCATTCTTTACAATAACACTGTTTTCAAATGTCTATTATAAGAATATGAAAATCTTTGTTTATTATTTCTTGGAACATTTTTTGATTCACTGTTTGAATACCTTTCTCTTTGCACCAATCTGAAAACACTTGATGTGTTTCATTCACATGATTTTTCTCTACCTGTTCTGCAAACAAACTTCTTACGAAAGGTATTTCTTCTATCTAATTCATGCTAATTTCATGAGATAAACATTAGCAAAATGGTCTTATTACTTAGTTTCTTACAAGTAGAAGGGAACTAACAGAATATACTAGGCTTAAGTGATAATCAAATTTTTTAAAAGCAGTCTCTGTGTAATTGACTTTGGTATTTGCTTCTCTTTACATGGCCAGGACTAAGTAAATAAAAAAAAAAAAAAAAACACTGAAGATTTTCTGTTTGAGAACAGTATAAGTGTTTTAAAATTGAAATGAATAAGGACTATCTTGGAAATGGTTAGCTCCACAACAAAAAAGCATAGGACATAAATCGTGTTTTGATGAGATGTACACTTTTTGTGTAGTTAAGTTTTTGTTTGTCTCTTATGGTTTACCAATTATGCAAAAGTCATCCAGAATGAATTATCATGTAAATATCTTAAATAGATAGTATTTTAATCAAAATCGTTAGAGCCGTTTTTGAGAAAATGAAAATTTTCGAAAATATTTTAAGTAAAGGGCAGTTTGAGATGGAAGAATTTTCTTGAAAATCTTCTTGCCACATCCTTGGGACATACTAAACTTAAGTATGTACCAATCTCGATATTTTAACAGATTTTTCATTTTTGAGTTATGCACAGACACGCCCACATCTTTTTCTAAAAAGGTTTTTTATGCATTCCTTGGACCTCAAAACATGCATTTCAGTTAAATCGTGATACCAAATTTTGGGTGACCCAATAGGTGGTATGAATAAAGATGAGACTGTCTCAAAACTTGCAATTTTTGAGATGCATCTCACTTTCGTATGAATAAAACTCGACGTCTCAAGATGGAAGTGACCTTGATCGTAACCAACATCTCACGCGCTTATGTAATGAGACACATCTCAGGTTTTGGAATGAATAAAAAGTAGCCATGTCTCATGATTTTTTAAGCCACCTCCGTAGGTGTCTCAACACTTGAGACGCAGCTTCTTATAACAAATTATGTGCAGATTTGGTACTAGTTTTGGTGTTTTTTGAGCGCAGAAGGAAGCTTTATTAAATCAGGGGGTGATTCTGAAGAACTAAACTATAACGAACTTGCAGATTAAAGCAGAATATGCAGTGGCTTGTATAACATTTTCATCCCGAAGGTAATTTTTCATTGAACTATAAGGTTCTTAATGTGTTTTTAGTTGTTTTTGTTTATATTAAACACACACACACACACAACACACACACATGCGCGCGCATACTTAGAGATTCTGTAGGCATAGAAGATGGTTGTAGTTAAAAAAAGAATTCCCTGCCACAGCCGAAAATTGAATCCGGGAACTTTGGGTAAAAAACTAGAGTGCTGATCATTTGACCGCAGATAGTAAACCCAGGAATTCAGTGTGACGTCCAGAAGATACAGAGGCCTCTCTGCATTCAGAATCCATAACCTTTTGGAAAGTTTGCTGCAACTTTGCAAGGGTGCAATACATTCCGTAATGCAATTATTGGAGCTTTAGATTACATCCTATCATAATAATAAAAAACAGAAATTTCATGTAGACGAAATCATTACCAAAAAAGGCATTGTTTACAAGTGGCATGGTTCCATTCAGGAGCAAAGTTCCGATGTCTACAGAAATATCCGTAGTAGTAATAATAATATGTATGCGCTATTTCTTAAAGATGGGGGTTATGGACATCATAAACGTCCTATGTAGATATCTCGCCAAGGAACGTGTTATAATACACATATATTTTGGCCAGGAAAAGAGTTTTAAAATAATTTAATGACAAGTAACGTTTTCTACAGAGTACCTTCGTTTATGTATATTATATGGTTCTCCATAATAAACATTTGCAGGAACATGATTATGAGATTCTTGGTACAAGACTGGAGAGGAGTAACAGCAGGAAGATCAGCTTATAATGTTGATCATGAACTTGAGGTTGATTACAGTGATGATGGACAGGAAACAAGTATATTAGGACCCAAATAGCAAGAATAAAAAGTGATTACATGAGTAGGCTTTTATAACTAAAGCAATATTACAATAATATATTTAACAGGAACTGCAGGTATTTTAATAAATACAATTTTTTGAGTTATTTCAATTAAGTTATTACAAGAGTTATTAAATTATTGGTTTCATTGACACAGTTACAAATTAATACATATAAAAGTACTGCTCACGTTCTTCATCTTTGCCTTTTATGGCACATGAGATGTGATACTTGTTATGTTCTACAAAAATAGGTTTTTGTACTCCGTAACACAGTGGAGATTTTATAGAAGCATGTCTATTACAAAGTAACTAAACAAATAATAGATATGTAAAATAATACTCTTTTAATGTTTTATTCTTAACTTTCACTGTTTTCAGAGGATTTGTTTTCCTATCAAGTTTAAGGACTTTCTTTTCTATTCTTTCGTGTGTACAGGCTTGTTGTTCTTTGGAAAGCATTTGCTTTTTACTTTCGCTAGCATGTATGTGCATATAAAGTACATAATAGGTGGAGAAGATATATTCCACCCAAAATTTTAATGTCGAGATTTCATATGTTTTGAGGTATCCTGATTAAAAAAAAAATAGAAATATTTCGGTGTGTGGGGGAGGGGGAGGCAGAAGAGCTCAAAGGAAATTTTTATTCATTAGAATGAATTTTTTCTTTATTATTAAATTAAATACATTAAAGTAAAAATTGCAAATACCAAATTTGGTATTTATGTTTTGTATCTTCCAATGGTGGGAAACAAGAGTTTTCGAAGAAAATCCTCCCACCCCAAACTACCGTTTACATGGAAAAATGTGTGAAAATTTTGTTTTTCTCAAAAATGGCTCTAACAATTTTGATTAAAAATGCTGTATATTAAAGATATTTGCATCAGAAATAAAATATATATCTTGTATTTTCTGGAAACAGCCTGCAGAATTATTCTGGATGAATTTTGTATAACTGATAAAGAGATAGACAAAAACTTACTAAACAAAAAATGTAGATCTTGTTAAATTACATAATTTATGTTGTATATGTTTTTCTTTTAAAGTTGGCCTTTTTCCAGATATTCCTTGTTATTAGTTTCAATTTTGAAGTACGTTAACTGTTCTAAAACAGGAAGCCTACTTCGTTTCGTCTCTCTAGTTTTGTGCTTGCCACGCAAAGCAAACCAAACTTCTGTTTCACATAACAATCAGTTTTTAAAGGTATTGACTATGCTTTAGCCTAGTATATTACCTTATTTCCCTTCTAATCACAAAGAAGTAAATACTAAGACTTCTGCTAATGTTTATATCGATTAACATGATATAGATAAAATAATGGTTTGTGTGTGGAACAGCTAGAGTAAGTCATGTGAATGGAACATCATATTTTTTGTTTTATTCTGCTTTTCATATTGTTTATTTTCTTAAATAAATTTCATTATAATCCCTGACAAGAATTTTTCCTAGATCTTGTTTATACCCGGTCATTGCAAAGTTCTAATTTTCTGACAACTGCGATTTTATTCCGCTAAACATGATTAAAATTAATGTTTCCTTCTCCATTTTGACAGTATAAATCGTAGAAATTCATTCATAAGTGCTGAAATAAACCCTTTTCATTCATGCAACAATACATTGTTGGCCTGTTTACACACAGGTAATAGCGGCACGTAAATGAGACGCAGGTAGTGTGTCTCACTTCGGAGGGGAAATTTTTATTCATACGAAATCAGCGAGACACGTCTCAAGACTAGCTGTGTCTCACGTTTTCTGCAAGGGGTGTCTCATGAGACATGTTTCATTTTTATTCATACCACCCAATGCCTTCTCTATGTGCTATGTTCATTGTACATATGTGCTAGAGAATGTAAAAATACTCAATATGGAAGATAAGACCTAAATGTAGATTTGACATACACCATCACCAATGACTTGGCACTTTAGGGAACAAATCAAGTAATCTATGACACGTTCTTTAGCTCCTTCTTTCCTCAGCATGGGCTTGTAGTCTTTTTTTCTTCTTCTTTTTATTTTCTCTCCTTTTATTTGTTGCCATTTCTTGTAATTTTAATTTGATAAGAACCATCATATTCATTAGATAAACATTTTCTTAACTCCAGGTTAATCTTCATTTTTGCTATTGGTATAGTTATGTCCTAAGCTTATGACTTGCCATCCAAAATCGCTGCATGTGAGTGAAAAGCTTCCTTTTGATTGTTCATAGCTGATTGTTGTTTGTTGCTGGTGGTTTCCTTTCCATTCTGAATCTGTTGCCACAAGAGAGAGAATCCATGTATGGTCAGCAGTCGCTTTATATCAAAGCAAGGCTTGACTCATTTTACTGTTGTAATAAATGGCTTTATTGTTTATAGACACAAACTGGATATGCTTACTGATAAACTAACTACACCTATAAAATATGTTTTTAGGCTGTCCTCAGTTGGTAATCTTAAAAAAAGTTATAGGTATTTCAGGTTATTGTTAAACTGTCAGTGACAGTGTAAGAAATCTTGTACAAATTAAATGTCTCTGTTGCTAGTTTGTAAACAGAATCGCTTGTTTGCATATCCAGATAACTGAGTGTGACAGTCACTTGTTTAGACATAAAAGATTCATATCTAAACAAGTGACTCTGACAAGACAATAGAGTCTGGTATTTATTTCTCAGGCAGTTAGAGCCTTTTGTTGGAGTGACATTTAAATATTGTGGGCTTATTATTTGGAACGTAGAACAGATTCAAAGAAATTAGAAACTATCTGTATGCATCATTAAAGTGTGTTTCTGAAAAAGCATGAGATTTTGTAAAAGTATGTGCAGATTCCTTAAAAAGGCACAAAACTTCTACTAAAACTCATGCGAGTTGTCACTTTTAAACAGATTAGGGATATTGCATTGCATCCAAGGAATATGAAGTAAAACTGAGTCAGAAACTTTAAGCATCTTGCAGAAGCAAATTTCAATTCTCTTAAACCAATGAGGGTAACATTGAAACATTGATAAATAAGCTTGAATCCCCAAGAAGATGTTGACATGGGATTAACACCTAATAAGCTAAATAAATTACAAAAAAGAGAGAGTAATTGAAGAATTGAATACATTATTCAATGAAATTGGTTGTTCTTCTTTAAAATGCCTTAGTGGACATAGCAAATCATCATATGGAACCAGAAACTACAGCAAGTCTTAAGAAAATTAAAAAGCAAACTTGAAACAGTTCTTGATGTGGAGTTGCTGTATGAAAAGAAATTTAAGATGTGAACAAACTCATACATAATGAAAAGTAAATTAAGAGTTCATCAAGAAAAAATGCAATCCAAATGCTGACAATCCCAGCTTCACTTCAATGGCCAAGAAGAAAAATAAAAGAAACCTTCAATGTTTCAGATTATTCTGTTCATAAAGCCCAACAATTTTACATTGGGGAGGAGGGGATTTTAACTGAACCAGCCACAAAACGGGGAAAAGTTAAAGTCCTGAGACAGTCAAATTTGTTTAACACTTTTATTAAAGTGATAAACATTCCAGGGTTTTGCTTCTTGCATTGTGGTGTTGCCTAATGAAAAATATTTGAGACTGTACAGAAGCATCGAGCTACCATGTATGTAGCTAACTGAATGGTCACGTGATGAGTTTTGAGTTCAGGGAATTCTGGGGGTAGAAAAATGGGATCTACAAGTGGATAGTTTGTGATTAATTGTTTGACTTTTTTAGACATATCTTTGGATTTATCTGATTTTAATGAAGAAGTTAGTTTACTGGATAATTGAATGTTAAAGGGATAGGGTGATACTGCAGTATTGCCGAAAAGGATGCGTTGAGTTGATCATTTGTTCCAGTGATGCTCTTCAAATTTCAGTTCAATATATATCAGTTCAAACAGCAAAAGTATTTCTGTGAAAGTGTATACTTTGACTCCTGCCAGTATTTTCAGTTAATGTTCTCTCCTTATATGATGCAACATTTGCAAACAAATTAACAAGTACTTTAAGTTTGTGTGTGATACTGATAAAGTTAAACTCTTTGCAAGTTCTCAGCTGCAAAAGTCGAAAATAGCATAAAATTATGGTTAGTGATGAAACAATGATAATGTCCAGATTCAACAAACATGGAGAGAGAAATACAGGTCCAAAAACTCTAGTAGATACCCCACAGTTTAGTTAATACATATCAGATACCTTTTGCTTTTATATCTGTTGCACTTCAATGACAGCAAATCTCATCTTCAGGAGGACAGGGTGTGTACATTAGCAAGAGCTTGATACTTCTCATGGGGCAACTTAGCATTGCTCATTATATTCCATGCAAAAGAAATAGGTTTGGAATTGGTTTTTGTAATGTGTGACCGTGAGAAAGGATACATATTAGACTTTATTGTGTATACAGGAGCAACCACTAACATTTGTATGGACAGGGTATTTTCGTTATCTGGTGCTGAGGTACAGACACTAATTCTCATGCAGGTCAGAACCTGTTGTGATTAGATAATTAATAGACTAGCCAATTCCTATATGACTAGCTGCATAAAAATGGCGCAAATGCATGTGGAATTGGGAGAAAAAATGGGAAACAAAGCCAAAAATAAATATAAGAAAAGGGTAAAGTAGGGGAAAAAAAATGCATACACGCATGGTGTTTTTTTCTTTAAGTAAAAGAATATGGAAGGCTTCCGGTTCCCTGAAACATTAAAATAAACAAAGATTTACAATAATAATACAACTTTACGAAATGGTTTATTCATTTTTAAAATAATTACTTGAAATTAAGATGAAATTAATTCACAAAAAGATATATTATTAACTTGGTATGTTATTGTTCATCCATTTTATCATTGAAGGATGATCCAACTTTTCCAGGTACCTATATGGTGACATCTAAGAAACTTAGCATTCTTGGAATTAAACTCACACTCTGATGTCTCTGGCAACCTTCAGTAAAACATGCATGAACCTGAGACTAGCAAGTAATGCCCTTGACAATTCATCTGTCTTTCTATGTTGTAGAAGAGGAAACAGACCTTGTTTTACTCTTGAAATAAATCTTAGCATGAGTTTTGCAAAACTATTCAATGAATTATTAATTTCATGATAAACAGTATATATTCAATGTTTTCATGAGGTACATTAAAATTTTCATTTAATCACAAGATAAACATCCATAATTATGGAGACAATTGCAATAAAATGAATACTAAGATTTTTTTTTTTTATTTAATGCAACTACTCAGCTAGAAGTGCTACCCCAAAACTGGCTTAGCTACCAAATGTAATGTCCCAGAAATCACATGATCTCTCATTGTACCTCTAAACCACATATATCACCGCTACTGTGTTATCCTATATATCTTTATCACATATTTCAATACTTTCACCAGAGGTGTGTGTGCCTCTAACCACTATAATACCGGTGACTGGAAAGGGTTGTTTAGGGGATTTAGGGTAGCTTTAGAGTTATTGGGATTTGACACATGTTGCATACTTAATTTACATGAGATAAGATACTTATGAGAGAGGTAACTCTAAGAAAGAACTAAAGTGCCTGTAATTATAGTTAATAAGGGGGTTTCTGCATGATGAGGTTGATCTATGAGTATAAAAATATACTGTAAACAGGGGCGGCGCCTCCTATGTATTCAGTGGTTCAGTGAACCCCCGGAAAAAAAAGTTGCATTTTAAAATATATAAATTTGTAATTTACATAATTATTCTTTCTCGTATTATTCATTTCATTTGCATTTTCAAACTATTTTATCGTATGAAAAGCCTTCAAGTCTTTGCAATGGTCGCATACGTTCCAACACGCTGCCCGGGTTCAATCTCTCTTCTGAACCTCCGAGAATAAGTTTGGAGGTGCTTCTTCGGAGGAGAAGGGTAAGGGGAAACATCACTAACAATACTGGATTTGAGCTGGAGTGATGACCAGCTCTGCTGCGAGTCGGCTCTGGCGGAAACGCACGAATTAATCCGAAATGAAAAGCTACAGGACCAACAAATAGCATGTGTGTTTTCATTGTAATAGAGAGATTCAGTAAACAATTGTTTACTGAATAATCTACATATGTAACAGTACATTCGGTTATATACTTGTGCTTTGGTGTTCATATGCATATTCATCTGTTCGAGTTTGTTTTCAAAGAAGAATGAACAGCGTTCAATACCTTTTAAAAACAAACTTCACAGCTTTAAGCTTGGAAGAGAAGTGTAAAGTTAAGTAGCTTGACAGGCCAATACCTCAGCTCGCATTAAAACAAGCACAAACCAGCCGAGGTAAGACATTTTGCAGGTCTTTCAATGTAAATATATACAAAAGAAATAGTTGGATTTGCGGTTGCATTACTACACATAAACTATTTTGTTTTCCGTGCTTACTGTTTGCTAAAGGCAAAGATACAAACTGGACATGCCTTGGTGTGTCAGATCTAAGTCATCTAACACAGAAAATTAAAAAGCACGAGGAATCTATTGCACATAAGAATGCTTATTTAGATTTATCAGTCCTTGGAAAAATGGAAATTAGGCGGCAACTTAGCTCAGCTTTCAGACAGAACATAAAAAGACACAATGACAACGTAAGGAAAAATCGCTATGCTCTTTCCAAAATAATTGATTGTATTAAATTCTGCAGTGAGTTTGAACTTGCCTTATGTGGACATGATGAAACAGTAGAATCTAACAATCCTGGAATATTCAGAAGGCTAATAAATTTTACTTTAGCATTAGATGCAGTTGTAAAAGAGCACATGAGCAGTGATGCTTTTTAAGGGCACATCCAAGGATATACAAAATGATTTACTAGAATGTATGTTACATGTGTGTCGTGAGGAAATTAATGCTGAAATAGCCAAGGCAGATTTCATGTCTGTGATAGCAGATGAAACATCTGATGTATCTTCAAAATTTCAATTGGTTATAGTATTTCGTTATCTGTTATCTACTGGAGAACCTGTAGAAAGATTTTGGACATTTTTAAATCTGCCTGGTAATGACGCTTCCTCCTTAGCAGCTTGCATTAAAAATGTCCTCGACGATGTACAAGAACAGAAACAAAAAGTAATATCTCAAAGTTATGATGGTGCTAGCGTCATGCGCAGCCAACATGTAGGGGTGCAAACAATCGTAAGAGAAGAGTATCATTTTGCGTATTATGTGCATTGTTATGCTCACCAATTGAACTTAATTCTTGCCCAAGCTACCAGTCAAAATAAACATGTAAAACTGTTTTTCAATACTATTGCAGGAGTGACAATGTTCTTCTCTTGTTGACCTCAAAGAGTGGCTGTTCTAGGTGCGATTATGAAGCGAAGAATCTCTCAGGGATCAGCCACAAGATGGAGCTTTAAATCCAGAACAGTTCATACAATTCATGAAAATAAAGAGGAAATTATGGAATGTCTCCAACAAATTGAAGACACCAGCAACCAAACGACAACTGTGAATCAAGCCTATGGTCTAAGGTTGAAACTGCTACAGCCAACATTTTCTGTTTGGTTAGAGGCATTTTATAAAATAATGCCCCACGTGGATATCTTGTACAGCCAATTACAAAAGCGCACCGCTGATCCTGTATCAATAAAGCAAGCAATAGCAGCATTCGAATATGAAATTTCGAAAATTAGAGACAATGTTGATAATATAATCAAGGAAGAGCCAAATGTAGCAAAAAGAAGATGTGAGGACGTGTACATAAAAAGGAATGTAGCAGCTAAAGAAGTATGTGACATAATAATTCAACAGAGCAAAGGTTTGAATTCTCCAGCCAATTATTGGCGCTAATTTACTTGACCAGCACTTCTTCCCTACACTGAAGAATAAATTTCCTGTAAAAATGCTTTCTGCTGTTGTGCAGTCTTATCCATTTTTAAATAAACCTAAGTTAAAAACAGAACTACAGGTCATTTATTCTCGAGATGATTTTCAGGAAATGAAAAGTTCAGTAGCACTTCTGAAGTTTTTAATTGAAAATAGCCTTCAAGAACCCTTTGGAGATGTTATGAAATTGCTGAAATTGGTAGCTACTGTTCTAATGACAACGTGTGAAACAGAGAGGTGTTTCTCCACTTTGAAGTGGATCAAAACGTTTCTTAGAAGCACCATGATTGAAGATAGGTTGTCTGTTCTTACCATGTTATCTATTGAAAAGGAAATGATCCACAAGCTTCCACATTTCAACGACAGTCATAGACAGATTCATCACGAAAAAGGAATGGAGGATGGATTTTCTCTATAAACATACCTCCACAGGAGATTCAAACCTATCAACGTCTTCAGGATCATTTTAAGGTAATTTTAGAACTATAGATATATTTTAAATAATTTAGAAAGTCAAATTATTTGGAAAGGTAAACTTCATTAAGCAGTAAGCTGGGGAGTTGTATTGTCCAAGACATCTTGGAGCATCAGCTATTAAAATAAAATTAGTTCTGATCAGGAATCAAATTGACCTGGAGTATAATAGTTATGTGGCCACAAGACACACACAAGGTTCAAAAATCTGGGCTTTAATTATGCTTTTCAAGCTGACATTAGCGGACTCCAGACATGACTAAGAGTTTAATGAACTAGGGTCATCACTCCAGTTTAACACTCAATTTCTGCACTGTCAATGTCTAAGTATATGAATGTCCTAGCTCAGAGCCCAAAGTCTATGGTAAAAATTATATTCTTCTTCTTACCATCATATAAAATTATACTATTAATATGTGGAAAAATAAGTATTGGATCATCTGAAAGTTTTTCAGTTATTCTAGTGCATACAGTTTACTCTTGTTCTAAAAGTGCTATTTTCTTCTTTGTGAATGTAATGAACTGAAATAAAACAGCATCCATTAATCTGAATCTGTCAGCTGATTTGTTTAAAATGCACAACTAATCAATGATGTTTGCTTTTCTTGTCCGTTCGTCCATCCCTCCCTCCCTTTGATATTCTGTTATACCTTCTATCATTGTAGCTTTATTTTTAATTGTTCTTGGCATTCACTTTTATCCTATCTCTCAAGGTTTAACCCATCAGAAATCTCAAAGTTAACTTCCTTAGCCTTTGGAGATTGCTTGCCTTATGATACAAAAATTCATCTAACGATTTGTAGCTGTGAATTGTAATTTGTAAGCTTTATGAATTGGGTTTCTGGTGCAACATTTTGAGTCAGTTCAAATGGTAAGGATTGCATCATACATGCTATATGTGGATCTTGTGCATTTACTTGCCAATTGTAAAACATAACCTTCCTAGGGCTAGTATCTCTTAGAAAGTAAATTGATATAAAATAAATGACAAGGTGAAATATTTTCTTATGCAGGTCGCAGGATGACAAAGGAAAGGATACCAAGAGTGGTAAAACTAGTCAGAGATCAAGTGATCTAGCTCCACCTAATTCCCCTTCACAGCACAGCTTGTCAAAGGCCACCAGACGTCATCACTCAGAAGAGCGTAAGGCACCTTTTGCAATGTTTGGTTGGAACAGCAGTGGTAACACACTAGCAGATAAGAAAACACACAATGTCTACGCTCCAAAAAAAGAGGTAATTAATGCTTATGTGGAGATGTATGGGTTCTATGCTAGAGAAGTTTACTTTTGATGCCTCATTCCCTTGCTATACAATACAAAGCTGTAATAAGCCATGATTAGATGAGGCATTTGAAGTTTCTTCCATGCATAGAGATGTTATAAAATGGTTTTATTTTTTTATATTTGTGTCGATTTGAAATAGATATGTAATTTGTTTTGTGTTTTTCTAATATGTCTAACTCAACACATCTACTCTGGATTTTGATGTTGAATAATCAAATCATATATTTACTCCCTTATTTCTTTGCTGTCATAACTTCAAGAAGTAGATGTCTCTCAGCTGTGTGAATGGACAATACCATGAGTAATAAGTTAGTTATATTTTTAAAAAAATGCCAAAGAAATGTGACTTTGTTGTCATGAGAAATATTAATTCAATGTTATGAAAACCTTCCTGCAGCCAATTAGATGCTACTTCTTTACTTCAATGTATGGGAGAAGGAACTATTGTGTAGCATAAATAAGTAATTTAGGCAATAGAATATTATGAATTATAATTTTTAACAATGGAAATTAAAGCTCAGCTTTATTCAGGAGATTCAGTCAGATATGGAATATAAAGAAAAGAAAAGATGTGGACATCAATAATTTTCAGTAATTAGTTCTTGCATCTTGCAGTTCCTTATTGAATTACCTGGAATCAAAAGAAAACCTATTTTGAAGAAAAGAAAACCAAAACTTATTTATTGCTTACGTTCCAAACATCTAGATTGGCATTACATTATTCAAATCATAACATAATGAGTGTTTGTACATTTGCTGATGCCACTCTCCTCCTCATGTTGCTCACCATCAAGTTTGTATTTAGAGAAAGATTTCTCTGTAAGATCTTGGGTGCAAGGAATAATATGGATGAGAAGGTTTCAGGCTGCAAAGCAGCTCCACTCATTCACTTGCACATGATCCTCTTTGCTAACATGTTCTTTGAAGGTAGCAAGGTAAACACTTGTGAGCTTTTACAAATTCTTGTTTTTCCGTTGCCCCTATGAATGGTACATAATTCTTAAGTATATGTGTTTTGTAAGGGCCATGAGGTTCAAGGCATTTCGTGCATCAATATATAGTAGATGTGGAAAAATAAAACAATAATATAACAGGAAAAATTAGTAATTTAAAGATAAAGCGATTAAGGTAAAACAAAATTAAATCAGGAAATAATTAAAAGAAGAAGAGAAATATATAAATTATGACATTTTATTGTTAATAAACAAAATAATCATATATGGACTCGACAAGGAATTCAAAGGAGTTCAAAGGTGTAGTAAATTAGAACAGGAAGAAGAAGAAAAGAAGGAAAGGAATTGCTACTTGCAAATTGCTTATGGAGGACAATATTTGTGGTCAACTTTCTTCATTCAAATATAGTTGGTACAAGAAGCTTTTGTTTCCAACATCTTTTTCTTAATTTCCATTAATCACTTACAGCAGATTAAATATGATGGGGGTTATCAGTAGTTAATTGGAGTGAAGTTCGTTTGAACTGCTGCTGGTGTGACATGGAGACTGATCATTGTGTGAAGCATACAAAAGAGAGGAGTGAGTGCAATGAACCTTGTAAAACTGTACTTGCAAATATTAATATAAAAATAATAGTTGCAACAAATCTTCACTTATCTTTCGCAATGATTGCAATGAAATCATTGCGAAACTAGTCCAAGCAAGGATTCCAAAAGATAAGTGAAGATTTGTTGCAACTATTATTTTTATATTAATATTTGTGTTATTCTTCACTGTTACTAGCTTCTTTTTACATTTATAAACTGTACTTGCAAGCCTGTCTCTTAATGCATTAATGTCTCTCAAATAATATTGCAATAATCACAAAACTGGTAGTCGATTTATACACGTTTTAAAGGCACAGTTAAATACTATCCTGCAGTTGTATTGTAATCATGTGATCAAGGTGATCATTTAAACTCCACATATACAGTAAATATGCTAAAAAAACTTGGCCTTTGGGTGCACAGTGCATCTCCTGGTCACATTATATGCTTGGCTGGCAGTCGCAAAGCCCATCACCCAGTCACACATGCATGGACGTCAATTAAAATCTCAAATGACCTTAACAATTATCAGAATAAACAAACCATACCTTAGCACAGGAGATGTTGGAAAGCCATCCATCTGCATCAATACATCTTCTGAGGAAATATGTCGCCCTCTGTGGTATAATGGTTTCCATGCTAACTTCATATACCTAAGGTCTCAGATCCAAACCTGGAGGATGACGATGGATTATTTTGGGCATAAAAATACTTAGCCTGGCTTCCTTTGGAAGGGAAGTAAAGCTGTTGGTCCTGTGTTGTAGATTTACAGCACGTAAAAGGACCTCAAGCCTGGTAGAGATGCCTCTGAGTAAAATTATGTGGTATTTCACGCACAGTATAGAATGGGGCACTGAGAACCATAGCAGTTAAAGAATGTCCATAATTAAAACTCAATTTTTTGAAGAAATTTTCATTCACACATTAGCTCAGCTTCTAAAATAGCATTAATTTCTGTCCTGAAATTTTGTTTTAATTCTTCTAGTGTGTGGGGATTAATGTTGTATACTTTATTTTTCAAGTTACACCATAAATAAAAATCACATGCCGTAAGATTAAGGGACTGAATGGGCCATAAACCCTTACTAATGATTCTATCCTCAAAAATTTCCACAATAATTCTGCACAGTGGCAGAATTCTGCTGGTAATATCCAGACCAACATTCAATGTCTGTCATCTGTTCAAAACATGGTGCCAGTGTATTATTTCTGTATCTTTCTGTCTTTATAGTAACATAAAGATAGCCCCTATTATTCTATATCCATTTATTGCGCACCATACCCCGATTTTTTGAACATGCAAGGGAGTTTCATAAACAAAATTGGGTTTGTTTGAGGCATAATATCAGTTGTGTTGTGATGACACGTGACCATGTAAAGGAAACCATGCTTTGTCACTGAACATTATTAGTCATAGATCTATTGTTCCATCTTTAACATTCCTGAAAATCCAGTTATAGAAATTTACAGACTGTGAAGATCACGTGGTAGCAATTTCTGGACAACAGTAAACCTGTATGGTTTAAGTTTTAAAAGTTTTGTTGCTTTCCATGCTGAAGCTTTCAAAATGCCAGTTTCTTGGGCAAGGCGCCTAAGAGATTTTCCAGATGACTGTTCCAATTTTTGCTCTGATTTTGTCTTAATTTCTGCTCCATAAGCCCATGCCTGTTAACCTTTCTTTTCCTATCACCAATTGTTCCCATCTCCCTGAATTTATTTACAAGCAAACAAATGGCCTTCCTACTTGGAACAAGCACACCAGGAAATTTAATTTCAAATTGCCCTATAAGATGATTTAAGCACATATGTATCCTACATAAACACCCATTTTGGTACTGAATGCTGCATTTAAAAGCACTTCAAGCAAAACTAAACACTTCTAAAAATTCCTAATGTTATTCATGTGTGAACTGGACTAGAACCAAAGTAAGACTGATGCAAGTATGACAACAGAACAGTTGTAGGTGCACACAGGAAAAGGCAGTGAAGGTCGCACAGGCCATGCTGCTGGTGACTAAGTTTTGTAATAAACATACTGCACTATGTTATGATATGAGGTGTACAAATGATTTATACAGAATAAGCAAAAGTTTAAATAACTTGAGGGAATTGACATTTTTTATTTCTAGAGCACTTAACACTTATATTATGCAACACATTTTGCACAGTTGTATATTTTCAAAATTTAATAATTGAAACATTAGAACATACCTGGCATTGTTTAATGATAAAAAATGTTGCCAAAATAAATTATCTAATGCTTTGATACATTAAAGGAAACAGAACCTTGCATAAGATCATAAGACATCATATTTATTGTGTAGTTGTAAACCTACATTTGTTATAAAATATTTTTGTAATTATGTACATTGAAGCAAGAACTTTAAATTAAATTTTATTATACAGTTGGATTGTTTGTAGAAAGTTCAGGACGTTGTTGGAGAATTGTAGTTGGTCCAGCGCTGTTGGGAATTCGTTTGGCGCTTTACATATGGTTTGCTGTTCATCATAGGGACTTCAGTTGGTAATGAGATGTTTCACTGTTAGCTGACAGTTACAGATATTACACATCAATGGGTTTTTACGAGACAGAAGCTATGAATGTGTGAGTGACGTATATCCAGTATGCAGACTAGTCAGTACAGTTTGGCCCTTACAATGAAAAGATTTGTTGAGTAGCTGGAATCTGCGAGAGTGTGTACCTCATGTAATTTGGTGTTGGACAGGATAGACCATTCTTTTCCACTTTTGGATAATGACACCTTGAAAAAAGTTGTTGTAGTCATGGTGAGGAGCCTTGAAGCTTGGTAGCTTCTTTGTCTGCTTCATCTGCACTTTAGTTTCCTGGTATACTTATATGCGACGGGAGCCAAAAGAGCAAAAACATTTTACCAGAACACAGTGTTTTGTTGTATATTGTTTACGCTTCCAGTAGCAGTGGATGGGTAGGGTGCTTCTGTTGAAGAGCAACTGGAGCACTCAGGAAATCACTGAAGATGATATAGAAGTGGTGCTCTTTAATTCGAAGTATGTATTCCATAGCGAATTTAATGGCTAGTAATTCACAAGAAAGATGGAGATATATTTGGATAGTTTGAACAAATTGTGTGTTTGGGAAAATATGTAGCACAACCACATCTGTTGCTGTATTTGGATCTGACTGTATAGTTTTGTAGATAGTCAAAGTAGTTTGTGCATATTTCGTTATACAGCCTCAGATAGGTAAACTTGTCAGTTGTCCCTTTGCCATATCTTGCTAGAGAGAGATTTATGGTGGGAGTTTTGAATGTCCAAGGTATGGTTTCTGTGTCATAACAGTAAAGAATCAACGGTGGAAGCATCAAATTGTAGTCTCTGAGAAATTGCTGGATTCTGCTTGAGAAAGGTAATTTTTATTAGAAGAAATTATGAGAGGATTTCTGGAAAGATGTAGGAGAAAGTACATAAGTGAGGCTTGGTAAACAGCATTTTCAGTAGGTTGAGATGTTGAATACATTCAGCCTTAAGGTATAATAATAATAATAATAATAATTTTATTCACCATTTAGATCATGATACATGATATGGGCTTCGTCAATAGAACAATAATTATATACAATTTGCACAGTACTTATACAAGGTTTATAATGTATATTAATTACAATTGAATTGTCATATATTCACTTACTGAATAAAAGGTATGTTGTAGTAGAAAGGATTTTACTTCTTTATTAAATTGTTTCATGTTTGCTATTTTTTTAATGTTTGCTGGTAGTTTATTATATAGTTTAATTCCTAAATTTGTGACATTATTTTTTAGAATGTTTGTTCTGCATATCTGAACATGAAGGTTATTTTTTATTCTTGTGTCATGAGGATGGATATCTGTATTTGTGCATAATTCACTTTGATTTTTCTTAATATGTTTTACAACTTCTGCTATAAATGTACATGCTAATGGTAAAATTTTATGTTTACTAAAGTATGGTCTACAGGATGTACTGTTGTCTATTCCACTTAATATTCTTACAGCTCTCTTCTGGATTATAAATATTCTCTCACATTTTTCTCCCCAAAATTTAATACCATATTTTAATCTGCTATGAAACTGCGCAAAATATACATTTTTCAGTCCTACTAAATTTAGTGTATCTTTTAGACATTTGAGCATATAGCATATGGAGCCAAGTTTAGTAGCTAATTGATGAGTGTGGCTATCCCATCTAAGGTTTTCATTCACGTATATACCCAAGAATTTTGTTTCTCCTTTGTAGTCAACATTATTTCCATCAAAGGAAATTTGAGGTTTGACAATGTTTTTACACTGCCATGCGCGAAAAGCCATTGCAATAGTTTTTTCTTTGTTTATAATTAGTTCATTTGCCTTAAACCAGTTGCTGAGGTTAGTCATTATGGTGTTTACTTTATTTTGGAGTATAGTTTCATTGTCTCCTTCAACAAGAATATTAGTGTCATCTGCAAAAAGGACTACATCAGCATGCTCAATGTTGCTCGGTAAATCATTTATGTATATTAGGAACAAAAGAGGCCCTAGTACTGAACCTTGGGGAACACCTCGTGTAGTTTCTTTTGTGGTAGATCGATAATTACTTGTTCCCGATTGTATACTGTGTTGTAGATCTAATACTTGCTTCCTATTGGTAAGATAGGATTCAACCCATGCATTCATGCTTCCTCTAATTCCATATTTATATAGCTTAGTTATTAAAATTTTGTGGTCTAAGACATCATATGCTTTTGTAAGATCTAAAAATATTCCCACCATTGGTATCTTTTTGTCCACTGCACGCTGGATTTTATCCAGTAATTTAGCTATGGCTGTTTCTGTGGACCTATTTTCTCTAAAGCCATACTGTGCTTCCGAAAGGATGTTATATTTCTTTAAGAAAGATATTAATCTATTATATACTAATTTTTCAAAAATTTTCGAGAATGATGACAATATACTTATTGGTCTGTAATTTTCTTTTTTTGTCTTTTCTCCTTTCTTGTGTATGGGGATAATTTTTGCCGTTTTAAGATTATCGGGGAAGCTCCCTGAGTCAAGTGAAGAGTTATATATATTAACCAAAGGGGCTTTTAAATATTCTATACACTGTTTAATGACACACTCTGGGACCTCATCTATTCCAAAGGAATATTTACCTTTCATTTCACAGACTATTTTATGTAATTCAGTTTCTGTGATAGGATGTATAAAGATAGATTCACTATAGTTTTTTATCTTTTTTACGGATTTACTTTGGCTCTGTTGGGCTTGGTTTAAGGTAATAAGGTTTTCTGCTATTTCGGAGAAGTACGTATTGAAACATTCTGCTATTTGTTGGGGACTTGTAAGTTTGTTTCCTTCATTAATTAATTCTGTTACAGAATGTTTTGAACTATTTTTCCCCATTTCTTGGTTTATTATTTCCCATAGCGCTTTGGATTTATTATTCGCATTTTGTATGATTCTTTCATTTTCTTGTCTTTTGGCTTCAAGAATTACTTTCCTGTATATGCTTTTATATTTCTTTATATACTCCCTAAAGTTATTATTTACATTACCCTGTTTTAATTGTCTGCACAAAAATTTTAACCTATGACTCGAAATTTTTATTCCTTTTGTAATCCATCCCTTTAGGTTTCGATTTTTTATTTTTAAATGTTTTTGTGGGAAAGCAATGTTAAACCAGTACAGGAATATATTTAAAAAGGTATTGAATTTTACATTGGTATCATTTTCTTGATAAACCTTGTCCCATTTTTCCCTTTTTAGCAAAAGTTTAAACATGTCTATGCTTTCTGGGCTGAAGGTTCTTTTCATACAAGTTCCTGTGTTCTCAGTTTGCCTAGGTACTTGTACATCAACTACTAATAATTGACCATAGTGATCAGATAGGGCCAAATCCTCAACGAATGATTGTTTATGGGGTTCAGATTTGTTAGTGATCATTACATCCAACAGTGATTTTTTATGTTCTGTTACCCTAGTTGGTACCTCTACAGTGTTGACCAAGTTATATACTGTGAACAAATCTTTTATTTTATTTACCGTATTACATTCCTCCAAAAAATCAATGTTCCAATCTCCACAAACTATAATTATCTTATACTTTCTAGTTAGGCGAGAAAGAACAGCTTCCAATTTAGTTAAAAAAACGTCTAATTTGGAGTTTGGTGCCCTATAAATGCATATGATAATTGCCTTTAGATTACTTATCTCAGTTAAAGATAACTCAAAGTTCTTATCTTCCTTGATGTCCTCAAATAGATCTATATTTTTAGTTTTTATGTCTGATCTAACATATATACACGACCCCCCATGTTTGTATGTTTTCCTACAGAACGAGTCTACTAGCTTGTATTGTGTGAAGTTAATTGCTGATAACTGCTCTAAATTTAACCAATGTTCAGTTATGCATATGACCTCTACATCCAGCAGGTCCGTGTTTAATAGTACTTCTAGTTGTGTTATTTTATTTGTTATACTTTGTAAGTTTTGATGAAATACACATAATTTGTTGGATATTGATTCCTTTCTACTACCACAAACCTTTGATTCTGATTTAGCTTCACAATTTTCTTTATCATCCACCCACCCTTCTACTAGTTTCCCTCTAGTTGTGATTGGATTACCTCGCACATCAACCTGCCAAATTTGTGAGATCCTCTACGGTTGAGATGCACCCCATCCCTCCCAAAATCGTTATTGTGGAGCCAAAAATTTCCGTCCACCATTAACCACTTTCTCACGTTGCAGAGCCAATTAAGTTCACTGTTTATTCTTACAATCTTTCTTTCACTCACGTCCTGTCTTCTTAGCACTCCACTTATCACAATTTTCACATCTGGTGCCGCCTTTTTAATGGTGTCCGCCAGGTCCATTGTATCACCCATAATATCCTCGGCCATGGTCCCTCGGCTGATATCATTCGTCCCAGCATGAATCACTACCACTTTTGGCTTGCTATCCTTCATGTCTAGTTTCTCTATACTGTGTTTAAGCTCGTTTAGTTTTATTCCTGGCATGCAATGCACAGCATAACCTCTTTCTCGGCACAGATTTCCGGAGAACTTCAGCATGGAGTCACCGATCACCATTACTTTTTTATGTTTTCCTGCAGCACTGAAATCTTTGTGGTTAGACACGATCTCATTTACTTCGTATTGAAGTGGTTCAAATCTGTTGAGGTGAGTTGGATCAGACGGATTACTGTCTTGTGCACGTGGTGTGGATACCGAGTGCCTCTTCTTGCCAGATTTACTTTCCACTACGTTAACGAAACTTGCATCCTCATCTCGTGTCCTTAGCTTAGCCTTTAGGTCCTCATTTTCTGCCCTTAATGTTTGAATTTCTGACTGAGCACATTTCAAATCTTTGTTGAGCATTTCAATTATCATATGAAGGGACGCTATCATTTCCGCCTCGCGCGTCCTGCCGGTTACCGATTGTATTTCTTTCCTTTCTTCGTCTTCTGTAGTAGTTTTAAAGCTGCCTTCATTTCCACGCGTATACACGTCAGTATTAGGTAGTTCACTGTCATTCTTTTTCACTTTATTCACTGAGTTACTTTGGAATTTTCGTAAATTTTGAGCCATGTGCCGAGTCATGATGCCACTCACCGCCATCTTATGAGAATCTAATGTATTCACTCCAGTTCAATCTTTGATCAAAGTGTAGGCCCAAAAATGAACACTTTTAACCATTGCTATCATGTTGCTCCCTAATAGGAGTCCAGGTTCTGGTGGGACCTTTTGTTGTCTGTAGAATATAATACATTGGCTTTTTTGTGGCGAAAACTTAAGTCCAGTATCATGGCTCCATTTCTGTAGGTTGTTGAGACTGACTTATAGCAGCGTTTGGATTGTTTCCTGGTTTTCCCTCAGCAAAAAATTGCTAGTTCCTCTGCAAAGAGGCAGACGCCAATAGGGGTACTGAGACAGGAAACCACGTTATTGATTGCAAGCAAAAATAGAGTCACACTTAGAACTTAGCCCTGCAGAATGCCATTGTCAAGTTTGATGCTTTGAAAGAGAACTCCATTTACTCTTACCCTCATGGTTCTGTCTTGAAGGGGAAAAAAATATACATAGGCAATCATATTCACTTTAATGTTGTGTTTCAATAGAGACTAAATTATATAGACTGTATCAAATGCTTTCTCTGTGTCAAGGCTTACTAGAGTAATATGCTGTCAGTTGATGAACATGTGTTGCCATAACCAAAAATAAAATTACTACTCCCCATAAGGGATTGTGACTCTTGAAATCCACAGTAGCGCAAAAGGTTGTGGTAACTGATTGATTAGTTTGGCTAGGCTATTTCTGATCAATGTCTGCACTATTTGGGAGATAGATAATGCAAAAACATATATAATTTCTTAGAAAAATGGAAACTGCCACTGCTTCCTGTCAGGTCTCGCTGAGGGAGGTTGTCATGCATGTACGTTGTCTGCCCCCACTGGCATGACAAGCATTTCTGTTCTTATAGTAACCGGTATAGCTGTGAATAGTACCTATGCACCATATTTATTCGAATGCAAGTCAACTTAATTTTGGAATTTAGCATATCTTCTTCATAACAATGTTTAAAAGACATAGCTACACAAAAAGAAGAATTTTTAAATTAAATTTAAAGGTTTACTATTTATTGTGAACAAACTAATAGACACTTAAACTAATTAAGCACCTTATTTATTTATTTTGTACTTAATATAAATTTGCACGGAAATTTACATTTTGAGCGATTGCCAGAGAGGGGCATATGGAAAATGTATGGTATGGGTGCGATGGTACAATGTGAGGCGGTGATGGCCGTAGTGTTACTGTCACGACTATGATGGATATGATTTTATGCAGTCACTGCCACTGTATATCGTGAGATTGTATGCCTAGCAGTCCTGTTAAATATGGACACACCACACATACTGATTGACGTGGATCCCTTCTTGCCTATTGTACAATGTAGCGGTCATCTGCTGCTGTAGTCGACCATGATTAACCACCTCCTCTCCTTGGGGTTACTGTGCCTATGGTTTGGAAGTCTCTCCATGCACATGAAAAAATGCTGTGAGCAAAACCAAACTCCTGGGCAACACTTCGTCCTTCTTCCAACTTCCTGATGGTTCTTTAACGTGTGAAGTCATCTGTAATATACAGGCAATGTAAAGAACACCACTGCAATGCATCGTAATAGTTTGCTGATTGCCACTCACTGTCTTGTCCTGTTTCTTCACCTACCTGTGTTGCAGAACATTTGGTGTTAGTGTCTCGCTACACTCATACTATGCAAGCTTTCTGTGTACAATGGGAGACCTCTAGTCATGCTCCTGCACTTTCATTAATTTTCACCAAATAGTTCATATGTTATATTAACTTAACCATCTTGTCCAATGTGTATACATTGTTCACTCTAAGTAGGTTTTCTTTGAGTGATAAAGTTTAAATACTTATCTGAATGGAGATGAGGCTTATCACTATAAGTATTGATAACAGCAAATGTTCCTACAAATTCAGGTTCTCATCATGTTATCAGTCTAATAACTTAGCCATTGATGGTACATCCAATTTGCTGCTTCTGCATACTTTCTTCTTCCTAGTGACTTTCTTTCTGACTCAAAATGAGAATTGTCACTGAATCCATTAAACATAGACATTACTGTGGAGGGTTGGATAGACAAATGCAATGGTTGGAAAGAGTCAATCAAATTTGAAGAGTTTAAATCATGAGGAATTTGTATTATTATAGACTTAGGACTTTCTGAATGTTTTTTTCTTTAGACATGCTTATAATAGAGGAAATACCCAAAAGACTACAGAGAGAGAAAATGGAAATGGAATTTTATTTATGGACGCTCTTTTAACTACTGTTAAAGTCCCATTCTATATTGGGCGTGTAAGACCCTTAATTTTGCTCAGAGGCCTCTTTATCATGCTTGAGGTTCTTTTACGTGCTGAAAAATCTACAACATGGGACCAGTGTCTTTACTTCCCATCTGCAGGAAGCCATGTTAAGGATTTTTATGCCCAAAAAAATCCATTATCCGCTGCCAGGTTTGAAGCTGCAATCCTGAGCATGGTAACCATTATACCACAGATGGCGACTGCAGAGAGAGTGAGTGAAGGGGGGGAGAGACCCAAAATCAGACTTTCAAGGAAACCTCCGATCCTCTCCCCTTCGTCTCTCCAGCAGTTAGTCTTTACATTAAACCCATTTTGCTACTTTTTAATTTTTCAAAAAGATTTTGATTGGTTTTAATTAAAATATATGCTTGAAATATATGCATAATGAATAAAATGTGCATTTAGAATTGCTCTAAACAGCTTGTGAATTAAATATCTCATTGAGTTTACATTGGTTGATGTAACTTTAGTTGTAATTTCAATATTCTATTGTTCAAAGTACTCAAACAATATTTATCTTATATTAGGTGTATCCCGAAACATTATTGACACTAAAGAAAAGGCGTGAACAAGTGGAAAAGTTTCTAGCGGAAGAAAGGAAAAAAAGACAACAGAAAACATCTAGTACCTCATCCGTAAGTATACCAGTTTGTTTTATGGGAGATTTTTAAAGTATACTTATTTGTTTTCTGTGTTTAAACACAGATTCTTTTTTACCCCTTATAAATATAGGGTAATATTTTCAGTGGAATCAAAAATATTAGTCCTTTAGTTTAGGACACTTCATATATATGTGGATTCACACATGGCCATGTCAGTTTATTAAGCAGCATTGACAATGGAAATTGTCAATATATATAAAACTTAAGCAGAAAATTAAATTGATGTAGTGTAATTCACAATGCAAACCAAAACATAGACAACAGTCAATGTTAAAGCGCGAGATAACTGAATTAATAAGGTGGCTTGTAAAGTGACCACTGGCATTTTAATTTAATTTAAGCAATATATGTACATTCACAAAAATGAACAAGAACTTGCCATCTGGTTAAATAAACCTGTTATTCCATACATAGATTTTTATCGTGGTCTCCATCTATCCAGTAACTTGAGAGCCAGTCTATCACTATATCAGAAAATGTGAAATAAGATTGCAGAATAGTCGTGCGAGGAGAGCTGTGAAGAATTTAAGTAAAACTTCCTCCCTGAAAGGAGGTAGAAAGGAAGTATGCTTGAAAGTTAGGTAGAGTCAGACTGAAAAATAAATGCTGTAGCGGGGATTTGAACCATAGATCTCCCATTTCTAGCAGGTTGCTCTTACCAGTGGGTTACCATGGCAACATGCTATCACAGCATTAAATTCTTCAACTGACTTGCATGTTTCCCGGTAAACCAGAAGGTGATCTTAAATTACAATGTCGACTTAATGCAACGATGGTGACTTTCAATGTCATAAGTGTTTAAATCTCGGGCTTCAAAGTTTAACCAGCTATTTGTTCAATTAGTGTTAATGTTTTTTTCCATGTAAGCAGTACATAGCACGGGAGTTGGATGGGTAGAGTCAGACTGAAAAATTCAATGTCATAGCCGGGATTTGAACCATGGATTTCTCAGTCACCAGTTGCTCTAACAACTGATCTACTATGTCAATGTTTCAACACAACATTAAATTCCTTAAGTGACTTGCACTTTGAATTTTTGAGTCTGACTACCTATCCAACTTCTGTCCTATACATAGTTTGTGTGGAAAAAGCAATTATGCTTGGAGGTTGTTAATTTATATAATATGTTTTAGTTTCAGCCATTTTTACGTTATTTGCAGGCATAATTAAAATGCACATTAATGGGGGGGGGGGGGAAACAATCTTCTTTACCTATTTTATGTAAGTTTTATTTTTCATTAATGTTGTAATTAAACATTGGTTCACAATAACCAGACCCCCCAGGGGCCTATTTTGGTAGGTACGGGTTTGGCGCACCTGGGGTTTCCCGAGCCACTCACCGCCATTTCACCCTTCCCATCGCCACCAACTGAGCCACATTTTGTGTTCATGTGCATATTTGTTTGTGTGTGTGTTGTGGGAGCAAGTTTACTCGCCTCATCTTCTTCCCCTTCTAGGCTTATTCTGTACATATTTAGGTTTAAGGCTTTAGATGTATTAACTCCTGCCTCACCAACAGGGATCTTTATTCTATCTCTGTGGTTCCTGTCCCATGGTTCCAGCATGGCTTCCAACCTGTGTGCTCTTCAGAGATCTTATGCCCCTATGTGTAAGTCTTAGGTGCGGAGCCCGTCCATACCGTTATGTACAGCCACGTAGCTTCTTTGGGAGCCCGGTCCATTTAATCTCCCGACGAACGCTGTTCGTTGGGTTATAATCATGAACTGGTCGTGTTACCGCTAACGGAGACCTGGTGTAATCAACCACAAGTCCCCTGAATCCATATCTGCCTTATTACGCAGCATGGCCTAAAGTGGGGAGCCACAGGCAGTTATACCTGTGGTAAGGGCTTAAAGCCGGGTTGTACATGGTGAAGGGCTTACCCATATGGACCAGCAGTGGTGGCTGCAGGGTAACTCCTTCCGACGTACTCCGTGAGATTGGTATGTAGGATCTACCAGGTGGCAGAGACCGGAAAGTATTTTGGTGTCTTTTTTCCGTACCCCCGGATGGCAGGCTGATGCCGATTGTTCCGAAAGGGGGTCTCTTAATTATGCTATCTCCGTGCAAAACCCTCACTTTTGATCGTTTTCTGTTTGTTACCTTAACCTGCAAGACAAAGACTAGGAGGGATATTAGTCCCTTCTACATTCAATGTGAGATAGACAGGATATGTGGTAAAGTTATCAATGCCACCAGAACGAGAGACTGTGCGCTTCTAGTAGAAACCAAGATGGAAGATCAGTCCAAAAAGCTCTTGAAGGCCAGCTTGTTGGGTTCCTATCCTATAACGGTGGCCCCACACAAGTCGTTGAACACCTTTAGAGGCATGGTGACTACCTCCTGTTTAGACGGTCTTACTGATGCAGATATTGTCATGCATTTATCCGACCAGGGTGTGTGCCCAGCGTATCGTCTTCTGGGAAAACGTGATGGACAATCCGTAGCACTGCGTACGGTGTTTTTAACTTTCCGGGTATCACTCTACCCGAAGTTTCGTATTGTGGTTATGAACGTGTTTCTGTGCGACCGTATGTGCCGAACCCAATGCGCTGTTTTCGGTATCAACGGTTCGGTCATACGCAAACTCGAAGCTCGTTTGAAGCCACCTTTGAACGTTGTGGCCAACCTGCACACGGTGAAGGTGTGTTCCCGAGACCCTTGTTGTGTCCACTGCCGCGGGAATCACCCATCTAGTTCACGGCAATGCCCACGGTTTTTAGAGGAAAAAGCCATACAGGAATTCCGAATCAAGGAACATCTAACTTTTGCGGAGGCCCGACGCCGCTATCAGCAGCTTCAGCCTGCTACCACCTTAGGCAGTTCGCAGCACTACTGGCACCTCTGTCGTCCTTCAAACCATACTAGTTGAAGAGGCGTGCACGCAAACGGACCTGTCACTGAGCTCTACCGAATTGCTTGAACGACCCGCACCGCGGCCTTCACCGTCGACGGCTTCCACTTCAGTTGAACCTCCTTCAAAATCCATCCGTCCGCCGTCACCTAGTCCACCACCTGTCACCACCTCTCATGAGCGTTCTCGGAAGAAACACAAGCCGGTCGATAAACAATCGAAGTCCCGTACGCGTTCTACTAGCCGTAGAGCGTCTTCCAGTTCACGACTATCTGAGGAGACAGACGGTGACGTAGGCCGTCCTTTTCTAGTCCAACGGTACATAAAACTTAACCGGCCACCTTAACCGAGTCTGTCCATCACCTTATTTAGAGAGTTGTTTAGTTCCACCTTATCTATCTCACGTTTCTAGCGTCTTCCCCATGGCTCTGCTGACGTGGAATACTCCCATAGAGCTGAACTGCAGCTTTTGTTGCGTTCGAATGAGCCCTTGGTCATCTGTTTTCAGGAGACGAAGCTTCGCCCTCACGATCCTTTTGTTGTACACCGTTATAATCCGGCTCGTTTCGATCTTATCCCGGAGGAGAGCTCTCCTGCTAATGGGGGTGTCATGATACGCGCCATGATGTCTGTTGTCAACCAATATCGCTTACCACTGCCTTGCAAGCTGTTGCTGTCCGTCTTGTTCTTGTTGGTTTCACATTTTCAGTCTGTAACGTTTACGTTCCTCCTTCAGCCACCCTCAGTACAGCCGACATGGTCACTCTCCTATTTCAACTCCCAGCTGGGTGATTTTAATGCTCACCATCCCCTTTGGGGTTCCTCTAGGGCATGTGAGCGGGGGAGACTCCTCGTTGAACTTTTCAACCAATTTTGGCTTGCCGTTTTGAATATTTGTGAACCCACTTTTCTTTCTGATTCTTCTGTCACGCTCTCCCATTTGGACCTTTCTGTTTATTCAGCACAGTTTGCTCACCGGTTGCATTAGAATGTCATCTCTGACACCCATTCCAGCGATCATTGCCCGTATGTTCCGACTTTGCTCTCACACCGCGTTTCTTCCTCTCGAGCGACAACTTGGCAGCTAGCGAAAGCGAATTGAGACTTCTTTTCAGCGAAAGCTGTTTTCAGCGCCAATGAGTTCACTATGGTCGACCATATGGTGGAACACTTTAATTCTGTCGTTCTCTCCGCCGCCGAACTATCTATCCCTCGGTCGTCTTCCCATCCCCGACGATAGCCGGTTCCTTGGTGGAATGCCGAGTGCCGCGAAGCTATTCGTGCGCGCAGGAGGGCTCTAAGGGTGTTTCAACATCACCCTACGTTGGATCATTTGATCTGTTTCAAAGAAGCTCGCACAAGGGCCCGTCACATTCAGGATAGCAAACGGGCTTCCTGGACTTCGTTTGTTGTCACTTTTAATCGGTCCACGCGTTCATCGGTTTTGTGGGAGAAGTTGCGACGTGTTGCCGGTAAACAGGCAAACTCTTCCATTCCGGGACTACACGTGGGACCAGCTACCGTCGTCGATCCAGTAGCTGTTGCTGACGCCCTTTGTAGTACATTCGCGTCAGTCTCTAGCTCCGCTACTACGATCCCGCTTTTTGTGCTACTAAGGCCGAGGTGGAATCTCAGACTCTCACTTTTCGATCTTTTAATAATGAGTGCTATAACTCATTTTTTAGTATACACGTGCGCGCAGGAGGGCTCTAAGGGTGTTTCAACATCACCCTACGTTGGATCATTTGATCTGTTTCAAAGAAGCTCGCACAAGGGCCCGTCACATTCAGGATAGCAAACGGGCTTCCTGGACTTCGTTTGTTGTCACTTTTAATCGGTCCACGCGTTCATCGGTTTTGTGGGAGAAGTTGCGACGTGTTGCCGGTAAACAGGCAAACTCTTCCATTCCGGGACTACACGTGGGACCAGCTACCGTCGTCGATCCAGTAGCTGTTGCTGACGCCCTTTGTAGTACATTCGCGTCAGTCTCTAGCCCCGCTCACTACGATCCCGCTTTTTGTGCTACTAAGGTCGAGGTGGAATCTCAGACTCTCACTTTTCGATCTTTTAATAATGAGTGCTATAACTCATTTTTTAGTATACACGAGCTCGAAAACTCGATCTCATCCTTTAGGCTTTCTTCTCCGGGGCCAGATGGACTTCATATCGCTATGCTCCAACATCTCTCCCCTGCCAGCAAACTCTTTCTCTTGGGGCTCTACAACCACATTTGGTGCGATGAAGTGTTTCCTGCAGTCTGGCGCGAGGCCACCATAGTCCCAATCTTAAATTCTAGTAAGGATCGCCATCTACCTTCCAGCTATCATCCGATCTCCCCCACCAGTTGCCTCAGCAAGGTGACGGAGCGCATGATTAATGGGCGTTTGCAATGGTGGCTTGAATCCCATAATCTGCTTTCCAGCGTCCAATGTGGCTTCCGTCGTTACAATTCCGCGGTGGACCGTTTGGTCTCGTTATCGACCTACATCATGGATGCCTTTTTGCGGCAGAGTCCAACAGTCGCGGTATTTTTTGATCTAGAAAAGGCGTATGATACCTGTTGGAGGTATGGTATACTTCGTACCCTTCACAATTGGGGCATGCGTGATCGCTTGCCCCTTTTTATTCAGGAGTTTATGAAGGACAGATTCTTTAGGGTACGAGTAGACTCGACTTTGTCTGGTGTTTTTACTCAGGAGAACGGAGAGGGTTCGGTGCTTAGTGTCACATTGTTTGCGGTTGCCATCAATCCTATTGTAGTGTGTGTTCCGCCTGGCGTTTCGTCTTCATTGTTTGTGGACAATTTCGCCATTTACCTTAGTTCTCGGCGGTTTTGCCTACTAGAACGCCGCCTCCAACTGTGTCTTGACCGCCTTTACCATTGGAGTCTGGATAGCGGTTTTAAGTTCTCCGCCGCGAAAACTGTGTTAATTTCTGGCAAAGGAAAGCGTTTCCTCTGCCTTCTCTACATCTTGGTCCAGATATTCTTCCTTTCGCGGAGACGAAATTTTTAGGTTTGATTTTTGACAGTAAACTCAGTTGGTCCTCACATATATCATACTTAAAGGCAAGATGTGACCATTCTCTTAATCTTTTACGCGTTTTAAGTGGCTCATCCTGGGGGACTGATCGATCTACCCTTCTACGGCTATATCGTTCTCTGGTCCGGTCGAATCTCGACTTTGGTTGTATTGTTTATTCCTCGGCCCGACCGTCAATTTTAGCTCGTCTCAATGCTCCCCATCATCGTGATACCCGATTGAGTATTGGCGCCTTTCCCACCAGCCCCGTTCTCAGCCTTTGTGCGGATGCTGCTGAACCTCCGCTGCCATATCGATGTGATGTTCTGCTTTGTAGTTATGCCTATAGTCATCTCAGTCTACCCGAACATCCGTCTTTTACCTTGTTTTTTAACGAATCTTTGGATTGCCGATTTCCACCTGGTGTTCGTTTTCGGCAGCTCCTTCGGCTCTTGGACGTCGATCTACCCACAATCTCTCCCAGAGGGGAGGCTCTTCTTACCCTGAGACCTGCATGGATCTCGGGTTACTGTCCAAGCCAAAGTCAGTGACATCCCATTTGGCTATTCGTTCTGCCTTTGTAGCCGTCAAAGAGCAGTTTGTTGGTTGTAATTTTATCTATACTGATGGTTCAAAGGACGCTACGGGAATAGGATGTGCTTTTATTCATAACCGGTAGAGTTTTAGATTTCGACTTTTATCGTAGTGCTCAATTTTTACAGCTGAGCTTTTTAGTGTTTACCAGGTTCTTTTATATATTCAGGGACAAACGTTTAATAGGTGGGTTGTGTGCTCAGATTCCTTGAGTGTTCTGCAGAGCCTTAGGGTGCTATACAGTTCACATCCCCTCGTTCAGCATGTCCAGGATTGTCTCCACTCGCTCACCGAATCCAGCTCTTGCATCACCTTTGTATGGGTTCCTGGCCATGTTGGCCTCCCCAGTAATGAGGCTGCCGATGCGGCTGCGAAGGCAGCCATCTCAGTCAATGGGGATTTTAACTCATTTGTGATCTCTGAGGATTTCTGCGCAGGGGAATAAACTTAGGGAGGTGAAGCCCCTCCTTGTCGCCTGGAATACCTCCTCTTGCGTGTGCTGTCGCGAAGAGTTAATTTTAGCTAGACTCCGTATCGGGCACTGTCGTTTTAGTCACAGTCATTTGCTGACCTCGGACCCTGCACCGCTCTGTACTCATTGTTGTGAGCCATTGACTCTGTAGCATGTTTTAATTGAGTGTCAGTTTTTAGGTCCCTCACGTTTGTCCGCCAGTATGCCAGCTGCTCTTTCGCAGGTGCTGGCGGACAAACTCGTTGCTGTGGAACGACTTTTAGATTTTATGCATGATGTCGGCATGAAGCATCTTGTGTGATTTTAACGTGTTGTGACTTGTATTTTTTATTAGCTTCATGACCTTCTGGTACTGTTTTTCGGTGGCTCGCTACTACATTTTACTCTTGTAATCGTTTTACTTTCCACAGCTGCTGACACTGTTTTAGCAAGATTTTTATTGTGTGGGTCTAGTGCCTCTTTTTTAACCCCCCTTTTACCTCCTTGTTGCTCAGCGCTAATAACCCTTGTAGTTCAACGCCCCAAAGCCCTACTACTACTGCTCTACAATAACCAGAGAATGGTAACTAAACTAGAAATGAGAACAGGAAACCATATATGACACAACATTTTGTTTCACAGCACCCCAGTGTTGAGAAAAGGAATGCATTTTTTGTTCTTTTTGTGATCAATTTAGCACATTGAGACTTCATTTTTATCATTCTCGTAGTGGTTACTCTTCTTAGTTGTTGTGAATCAACATTAATTTTGTTTCAAGTAGTTGACAACCTGATAACACTAAAACCAGAATCAAGCAGAACTGATTGTGAGAAATGTTTGATGAAATACTGTTTCCAATAAACAAACAAAAGTATATAAAATGTTGTAATGTATTTAAAACACTTTTTGTTATTTGTATTTTATTGATAACATATTTAAATTTGAACATACTGTAATTGAGGTTCAAAACATTGTTTCAGACTCATCGGGCTGAAGTCAACCACAGCAGTATCTGGATGAGTGAATATAAGGATAAATTCTGTCGTCTTGACTTCAAAATTGAGCCATCGCCTTCTCCATGTAGGAAACCCCCAGCTGCATGGCGATACAGCTGAAAGAGTTTCATTCAGGAAATGTATATTTTACTGCTATATTTACTTTGTTGACGTGTATTGGCATGAATTGTCAACGATAACACATACAGCAGGAAATGCACATTACAATTTAATTCTTGCATTGAGAAATGATATCCATACTGTTTCTATGATGTAATTCACATTTTGTACCTGTTTATGAAATGTTTGAAGGTTGAGTGTTCCTTCAGTTTATGGCAATAAAAATCATCAAAGGTATCATAGTGCAGGTAAAGCAACTTGTCAAACAAAAGCTCAAGTATTGCATTAGCGCAGCCTATAATTATACATATTTTTAATTAATTAGTCCCAGGTTCTCTCTAATTTATATATGAAAGTGATCCCAGAAATAATGCACCAAGCTACTTAAACATTGTAATGCTTTTGCTAGGGGGAGTCTTAGGATCTTGAAAACTGTTTCCAGTGTTGTCATAGCTTTTGTATGGAAATTAAATTTACTGGAAGTTTTAATTCTCAGATTTTTTATCTCACAGCTACATTCAAGTCTTTAACATTGTAAAACACTGACCCTGAAGTGATTTTTCAGCTTGAGAAAAAGCTCATTGGTTTCAATTGTAATCAGTCATCTCATGAAAGTTATTGTTAAGCACCATGGAGAAGAGAAGTCAGTCTTTCCCTTTTGATGGTGCTGACCTATAGTGTGATGTGCATGATTTGAACACACACTTCCACGGGTTCTATCTTTACAAGTCATATGTCTTCATCTAAAAGCTGGATCCAAAGAGATCTCAGTTGTTCAAAGCAATGAATGTCTTCTGTATTAACATGGCTTACACAAAAGCTTGTAACCATTGAGCAATGGTTCTATTGTCTTCTGGTGTCACCAGCTTCTCAAAAAATTATCAACTTTAATTAAAGATCAATGATAAAAATAATGCAGCCAGTTATATCTGGCCATTTCAGTAACTAATAGACAAATAAGTTTTTAAGCCATTGCATTGAAACTGTATAGAATTGATATGTTAAGACTGAATTGGAGGCAGTAACACTTAAATTTTAGGTGGTTTTATTTTTAACTGAAATGTGTTTTGGGAGTACATGCTTCTTTCTGTTCATATTGTTCGTATCGTGTTCATAATTTCATGGATGCAGACTTTTATTGTCTTTAATAAGCACTCAAAATCGCTCAGGGATATGCCAAAATTCAGCATATGGCTCTTATTATTTGGATGATATTTTCCCACACAGTAATAACTAATGGCTTGCTGACGGATTTTAAGTTTTATTTCCTTTTGTATTTTCCATTTATAAGTTTCCAGTTTGCTTATGCGCCTGAAACCTTATTCATCCTGACTTCGTGAATTCTTTTTGTTTGTCCAATGTACATCAGGTTAAAAGATTTTCTTGAATATTTTAATTAGGCTATGAAATAGAATATCAATTTCTTGTGTGCATTAACACAATACAAATTACAACATTAATTTAGCTTCAAGCAATCTGTTGAAATAACAAAGCTTACAGAAAACAACAAAAGTACTTTATACCAGTTTACCATAGATCAGGCATCTACTAAATAAACTCAGTACATGACATTGCAACTTGATGTATTTCAGATAGATTAGAACAAAATTGAAAGTCAAAAAGAGTGAGCACTTCCGATGCATAAGCACAGAAACTAACAGCAGTGGCTGATCATTTTTGAGCTGAAAGCCATAAAATAGAAATGAAACAGAATGTTTAAAATCTATCAGCAGACTATTAACTCTCAGCGTTGGGTAAAAGATTTTCATCAAGTCTAAAGACCATTTGATGTACTGACATCCTTGTATGTAATTTCAAGCAATAACTAAGAAGGAAAGCAATCACATCACAAGTTAAGCTTCAATCCAGGATGGAAGCATATGCTTCAAAAATGTGTTTGGGTCTAAAAAAATATCACTGAGATTACACATGCCTACATATGCTGTTAAAGAAATTCCTCTTTTGTAGTAATAGTGTTTGAGCAAATGTGACAGTAAGGCTTATTTAAAGTTAGTATTTTCTCTATTGACTTCCTACCAACTGGGAGTTTGTTATTTAATTTGGTACCTGTGTGAATTGTTCCATTTTGCAATAGTTTTGTATTAGTTCTCATTACGTGAATATCCAATTTTTTTCTAGTATTCTGGTTATGAATTTCTTTGTTAGAAATAAATTTTCACATGTGTGTTGCCTTGTAAAAAGGATTAATTCATAAAAAACTTGGGAGAGTTAAGTTGTGACATGTTTTAAAGATTGGTCTACATGAGGTTCTGAGATTTATTCCTACTATTGTTCATAACAATCTTTTTGGACTTTAAACAAGAGTTAACTTTAAGTTCAGCTCCCCCATAGCACATGATTGAATGAGCATAAGCAAAATAAACACTTCTCAATATTTAAAGATTTATTTTATTTACTAGCATTCAAAAAAAGTAACAGAACGGCCTACCAGGTGGGAGGTAAACAGAGACTATTACTGTCTCCGTTCCTCCGAGCTCAACACACACTGCCATCACCTCAAGGGCTTGCAGGGGGGAGAGTAGGGATGGGTTTGTGGACTACGTTTTGCCTCACAAGACCGCTGTATTGCCTCCAGGGCAGGGCACTCAGTCATTGTAGTGGCAAACGTAGCCAGGTAGGCAGAAAGGAATGTCAGGACGCAAATATGTTTCCTATACTAGTAAGAGGTCCAGAGCATATTTCTGCAGCAAAGTGCTGTAGCTCATCTCTCTGATCGCTCACGCCATTGTCATTCCAAAAGACGAATCGGAAGGAGGTACGAGACCTAGTTCCGTCCGCCCTTCTGGAACAATAGTGCAAGGCTAAGCAGAAAGGTGAAGCCCTCAAAGAAGATCATTACCTTGCTGGTTGGATTGGTAGCCTGAAAGTACCTGGTGAAGAGGTCTCTCAGCATGGTTCAGCAACAGTTTCTGAAACTACCCAAGTAGATCCGAGAACTCCACAGCAGGAATGGTGAAGTGTGGGGTTGGAATTGGTAGATTGGACTGAGGAGGTGGGGTATCCACCGCTGGCTGCTCCTCAAGGAAGATGCGTGCTGGTGCCGGTATTGGACTGGCTACCTCCTGGTCAGAATTGGATTTGCAGTCCATCCTCTGCCTCTTCAGACTGGCTCATGGGTTGGCAGGGTTAGCCTGACCCTTGGGTTGTGTGGCAGGGGTGTTTTGTTTTGCTCACCTTCCAAAGACCTTACTCCATTTAAGGTGTCTCATGGTGTTGGTGCCTGCCTGGGTGCCTCCTGGTGTGGTGAGGGCTCCTGCCTTGCCGATGGTCTGGCTTTGGGATGCTGCATTATAGATGATGTCCTGCTGGTTGTATGGCTTGCTGTGGCTGAGGCTCCGGAGGACTGGGTCTCATCGACACAATGACTTTCAGCCTCACAGTGCAACCTCCATAGCAGGTGATGTGCGTTCCTTCACAGTTTGCTGCCAAAAGTTGTTGTGATGCAAAGCTCTTGAACAGACATCTTCTCTCAAAAGCTCCTCATCACATAGTGTAACGCAATGAGCAGATGGCAGGCTGAGGGCAGCCCGAAGATGAGTTAGATGTGTTCCTATTCTTTAAGAGAACTTAAAACTTGTAAATTGTAAAGTTTGAGTCCAAGCAACTCTTCTTTTTTTCTTTTTTTTTTTAAACAGTACCGGAGTCTGATCAGGACTCCGGTGCTGTATCCCCATTTACATTTCCCTCCGTAGGTTTTACTGATTACTGGTTTTACTGTTCCTTTACAAACATAGACACATTGCACAAACAAATAACACCCATGCCCAAGGCGGGACTCGAACCCACGATCCCCTGCCCACGAAGCACCAAAGCGACGCTCTTTAGCAAGCGTGGCCATGGGGACCGGCACTCTTGAAAGGGTTTTAAGGAGCTTAGCCATAGCAGCTGTTGGAAGTGCTCCTTCGTTACCAGGGATGCCCACAAGCCATACGGGGAAGCCAGTATCGCCTGAAGTGGCGGTTTCTGTGATTATAATCCCCAAGAAACCTAACGAGGGCACTCCGATGGATAGTAACCCTTCATTGAGTTTTGTTGCCTGACGCCTAATTTCTTACTCCAGGCATGGTAGACCAGAGGCTTTGTGCTGGAATTTCGTAGGAAATCCAAGAGATAGGAGTCTGCCCCATGCTCCAGATCTCGGAGGCGTAGATTAACAAGGAGACTATTAAGCCCTCAAAAGGCACAACTGAAGGGGAACTGGCATTGTGGATTTCAGCATTGGGTACAACGAGGCCGCAGGCCCAGTGCCCCGACAGCTCAGTTCCCTGATGTGCTCCCCAAAAGTGACGCCCTTATCAACCTTCACCCCCCAAGTAGGTGATGGTGTTTGTCCATTCAATCCTTCGTCTGAGGTACATGAATATAGGGAAGTTTTCGGGAAAGCAGTGCTTGGTGAAGAGGATAGCGTGGCTTTTCTCCAGGTTAATGGACAACCACCAATGCTCGCACCACTCTTGGAGGAGGCGGAGAGTACAGAGCCTTTGGGGACTCCGCCTTTAATTGGCCTGAGTGTAGATTTGTGTCCGGCAACTGAAAGTATACAAATGATCTGTGTCTTAGATATGAGTGAAGAATGTGTATGATGTGTGATGGGAGATCCAGACAGATGAGTATAAGGAGCAGACCTGCGTGCCAGATCGTAGAGAAGGCCTTCTCCATGTCCAACAATCCCACCACAGTGTAGGCCATGTCCTGAAATCAAAGGGCTGAGGCCTCAAATACTCACAGTAGTTGTTGGATTGTAGAATGTCCCGGATGGAAACCAAACTGGTGGTCTGGGATAGCTCGAATGTTGACCAAAAGAGGGGACAAGCCATTTAGCAGTAGCCTCTCGAAGACTGTCGAGAGAACTTGATAGGAGACTGATGGATTGGTAGTTGGAAGAATGGAGTGTATCTTTCCCCGGTTTCAAAATACATATCATCCGGGCCTCCATCCATTCTTGTGGGAAGTGGCATAAGGTGAGACACATGTTGAAGACCTTGGTCAGAAAGAGCACAGCCTTGTTGGGAAGGCAGCGAAGTATGGCGGGGGTTAGCCTGTCAGGTCATGCTGCCTTTTTGAGAAGCTGGAGCTCACGAGGTCGGATGATAGGAAGTTGGTCTACCTTGACAGGGGGACATCAAAGGTATCGGCGCACCTCCCGATGATCACAGTCCGAGAAGTCTATGTCCTGGGGGTCATCTTGTGGCCTCATAGTCCTTTTGAGGTAGTCAGTGAACACATCAGCTTTGGCTTGGGGTTCATAAGCCAGGCCTTGGTTGCCTTGGATTGGGGAGGTAATTTGACCTCCACGGTGTTGGAGAGTTTTGGCAATTTTCCACATGTCGCTATTCTCGAGCCTCAGGCAGGCCATCGTATACTCCCATACTGGCACCCTGTGCTCGCGTAGGTGGGTCCAGAACTCTTGGCATAAATGCCTCGGGAGTGCTCTATTATCGGGCGTGTGGTGACACTAGAAAAGGCTGTGCGCAGCCCAGGATCGGCGGATGAGCAGATGGAGTTCAAGGGGAAGGACAGCCGGGTGAAGGGGAGTTGGGATGTGAACGGTTAGGTTATGGGCATTTCGCACCACAATGGAGGTAAAGGATTGGACCGCAATCTCCAGAGATGGGTTGTCTGTGATCCCAGGGTTTGGCAGGATGGAGTCATTGAGACAAACCCTGACGCATTCCCAGTTTATGTTGTGGTGTTGAACTGAGACGTCTTGACTGGCAACCCGTGTGTTATCCTCAACTAACATGGGATTATGATCGGAATGAAATTCATTGTTCGAAGAGTAAGATGAGTGAAAAGGGAATTGCTTGGTAATCGCAAAGTAATTGGCAGTTGCCCTTCCTTGACCTCGTGGATAATGTGTGGGTTGCCAGGGACCCTCTACCATGCGTATGATTTCATTGCCTCAAGCATCCGTCTGGGGGCCGCAATGCCAACACAGATGTTTGGCATTGAAGTCGCCGGCCAGAATGACATTAAGATGTAGGCCAAGGATGGAAAGGTAATCGTTAAGTATGAACTGCCTTTGGGATGGGTGGTATACAGACACCAGTTAAACTTCTGTATCACCTAGGTCAACACATGGTTTGAAGAGGTGGGAGCTGGATGGGTCCTCTGTTCCTCACAAAGATCACTGGGTGCCTCCTCGGCGACTCGTGCAATCCACCTTGAGGCAGATGTAGCCCGGAAGGTGGAACAGGTTGTCTGGACGGAGATGTGTCTCGCTGAGCAGTACGAGGGCTAAGGTAAGTGAGCCAGCAAAATGTTGGAGCTCTCTCCCCTGAACATTCAGGCCTTATGCGTTCCAATATACGAATCGAAAGGAGGTACAAGACCTAGTTTGATTTGCCATTCTGAGCGGTCTGGTCGATCATAGTCAGGAGGGCGAGACCCTCCATGGCAACAGCCATTTTTGCGGCTGGATCGGTGGCGGAAAGGAATCTGACCAGCAGATCACAAATGCACTGGCTGTGGTTCAGCCAAAGCTGCTGTATCCGCTCCATCACATCTGATAGCTGCAGAACAGGGGGGAGTGTTGGTGGTCGTGGTTCTAGGAGAGGTTGTTGGAGGAATGCATCAGGGCACTGTACTGCTACCAGCCCCCTCCTTACCCTGCCTTTGCTCGGGCATGGGAGTACCTACCTTTCCCTTGCAGAGCCCTGGGGGAGAAGTTCGGTTGCCTGGCAGGCCAGCGCACCTTAGCTTGGCTGGGTGGGTTTGGTCTGGGGTTGGCTGGAGTTAGTGTATTGTGTGGGGGTTGGAGTGTGTTTGTACCATCCTGTGACATTGCAGGGCCTCACACAGCCCTTTGCACCATAGTGGTGTTGGTGGCGATCCTGTCTTGCAGGTGGAGCAGATGCAGGTGTTGGCACTGGTTGGTGGCAGATGCAGCTTTTGTGTCCTGCTATGGTTCTGGTGCGGCCTCCTGGCTGTTATGACAGCTTTTCTCTTTGGACAACCACCATAACATGTGATATGTTCGCCACCATAGTTGGCACATTTTGGCTTCTCGGTGGAAGCTACCTGGCAGACCTCTGCACCTTTAGCAGCACAGGTTACAGAAGCAGAAGTGACTGGAGTGGTTAAAACCCAGGCACCGGTGTAGGGGCCTGGCAGAGCTCTTGGAAGGTTCTATGTTCACCTAGAGGTAATAGATGGCGGTGACACCATCTATCTTGGCCTCCGGGTTGTTGGCCCGCTCTACTACTACAAGGAAGAAGGAGAGGAGTTTTTGGGTCCTTGCCCATCTGGAGCGGACCTGGTGAGCTGTTTCACCAGTCTGGGGGTGATGCCCTCCACCGAGGTGTCGTTTGGTAGGCCACGAATGACCCTGCGGATGCCACGGAACTTGTCCAGCCCAAAGGTGAAATAGGGAATACCTTTCTGCTTTAGGGCTTGCAGGAGGAGCTTGAAGTCCTCTAGAATCTTGGCCTGGAAGACAAAGCAGCTTTTGTTCTTCCTTACCGTGCACTGACCTGAAAGGAATGGCTTGACCTCCTTGAGGAAGCCTGCCAACCCCTTAAAGTCATCCACGATAACAGGAGGAACATGTCTCCTCAACCCAGAATCAGTGGGTCAGGATGTTGCTTGTGAATGGCCAGAGGGCACGCCCTCTGTAGCCAATCGGGTTTGCCCTCTTCTCCTTCCTCGAGGCCACCATATGCAACATCATCCTCTCCGTCTGTGGAAGAGGACTCCTCATGGAGGATGAGTGGTACGACATGACTGAAGTCCTGCCGCTCTGGTGCAAAAAATCTGTGCACAAACTGGCACAGTCGTCTTCGGAGTCAGACTCCGGAATTTCACCTATGCGTGAATCTGGCTCGCGTGGGAGACCCTCGTTAGTGATTTGTTTGGACAAATCTAAACATCTGATTTTGCCCTTACCACCTTGGCATTGCTGGCTAGATCGTTTCTTTTTACCCTCATCAGCAGCAGAGCCACTGGAGGGCAAGGTGGCTGCATCAGTGCTGGTGCTGGCTAAGATAGTTGGATCATCATTGGCAGGCCAAAGAATAGGAACACTGCCCTCCACCTTAGGGTGCAGTGCACAGAACACACCTCGGTTTACCCTCACCTGCAGGCAGCAGGGGCTTAATAGCAGGCTGAAACAGGGGACCAAACACGTAAATAGTGCACCTTACCTGACCTAAAAGGTCAGGTGGCTGTGGCCTTGTTTGGCTACCCGCTGCCTGTGCACTTCCAATAAATTGGAAGTGCACTTCCAGTAGTCTAGAAGTACACTCTGCTCTTTATGAACTGATTGGTTGGTTCACCTGAAGCTGCTCAATAGGGTTGCTTCCAGCTGTGGTGGCCAACCAATCAGGGTCCTCAGTGTGAAGATGCTGCTGCAGTTAGAATCTTCTGTTTCTCTGGCTGTAGGAGGCTCTGGATGTAATGCAGGCTTCTGCTGTGGCACTAAAAAGCCCTGGTGATGACTCTTGAAGAAAAGCTGGAGCTGAAATCGGGATTTCTCAATTTTTTTTTTTTTTTGGGTGGCCCCGCCTCTGCCAGCCCTGGTGGCGATCATCCGAAAAGGATCTACGTTTCCTCCCCTATTATGCACTAACTACTCTACTAGGATGCTAAGGAAGGTGGTAAAATGGTGTCAGGTACCGCCAAAGCAAACCTGATGTTAGTGGGTGAACACTAAATAGACGCCTGTATACAAGGGAGTATACAGACAGAGTGGGGTTAGGTACAGGCCTTGGCAAGTTGCCCAGACCTGGGATCTAAATGTTAGTAGTGGTGTTACATGCTTAGGGCAGGATGTCGTGGTGGGTGTCATACTTAATACGAACAGTGGGGTACATTACCTGAGATTGTGGTCGGAGAGGGAACTGCATTATTTGGTCACAGCATCAGCTGCCTGTCCTGAAACATATATACAATAAATAGTTCTCTATATAGGGAATATGGGGAGTGGGTAGGTAAACTTATTTATTATTTTTATTTATTTTTTTAATTTAATTTTTTTTTTTTTTTTTATATGGATACATATTTACACATGTATTACAGATAACTATTTACAGATAGCCTGATCAGGTCCGTAGAGTTGGCTTTGTGTCATCAACATTGGGGCTACCCTGGGCCGCCCTGGATGGGGTGTTACTAACCATCCAGGGACTTTGGGCAATGGTTTAATTCAGTTTATGGGGAGACAAGAGCCTGAAGGTGCCTGATTATGTCTGCTGTGGAGTCATTGTGCTTATAAGCGACTTTGTTGTACGCTGCCTGAGTTAGTACATTACGCATATTTGTTTCCAGCTTGGCATAATGATCCCTATCACCTAGCGTTGGGTTAGGTGTGCACGTCATTTCTAGTGTAATCGCCAGGGTGTTGACTTTTTCTGCATTTTCCTCCGCGAATATGCCGTTGGGTTTTATTAGCAGGGGGATGTTTAGAGGTTCTTTGATTAACCTTTTAGTTAATTGCCAAATTGCTTGTCCACCTGGTCTGAGTTGCTCTAATGTTTGATCCCATTGTCGTTTCGCAATTTCTGAGAGACGCGTTTTTACCTTGCCGTGTTTACTTTGTGGACGAGATTTCTAGTGCGTTGCAACTTGCGTCTTTCATGGTCCCTTTCCCTCATGAGGGCTAGCAGGTCCGGTGGGTAGGTGATTTCGTGCCGGGATGGGGCTTTAATTGGTACAGCAGCCACTATGACTCCTTCTAGGTTCAGGGTTGCTTGGTCTACCTCCTCGTGCATGAGGGGGGGAATGGAAGGGGGGAGGGTACGGTTAAAGTGTTGTGAGAATACATCCCAGTTTGTGGCATTATAGTTTCAGAAAAGAATCGGGGGTAGGTATATTGGTGTGTCTTCAATCTGAATCTATATTGCTAGGTGGTCTGAGGCGAGTGAATCTACTGTTTGAATTTGGTACTTAAATGTGGTGTTTTTTAATATGGCAATATCTAGTATGTGGGGTGTGTGATGACGGTTTGTAGGTATGTAGGTGGGCGTGTCGGGATGAGCTATGAAGTAGTCACTGCTCGCTTTATTCATGTGTGAGTATAGGGTTATTGGAGGAATTTCCCCAGGCTTGATGAATAGCATTAAGGTCTCCTGCTGCGAGTAGGGTGTTGTCTAGGTTGATGAGCGTGTCTAAGTCTCTAACGTTAAGTGGTGTGGGTATATATGTGCTAACTAGTGTTGTGAGTTGGTTGTGTATTTTTAATTTGATAGCTGTTGCCTCCATAGAGTTAAGCATTGGAATGTGTTTCTGCGAGTGTTGGATGCTGTTTTTTATAATTATGGCGGTCCCTCCCCCTCCCTGTCCCGGCCTGTCTGTGGAACCCGGGATGCTGAAGTGTGCTTTTTGGGTGAGAAGAGTTTCGTTTAGGAGCGCTACTGTGATGTTATTGGTGAGGAGGTAGTGTTTCAGCTCTTGTAGCCTGGCTCTTGCCCCTCTGGTATTCCAGGAGAGGATGTTTATAGTGGTTTCACCTGCCATTTTTGCGAGTGTTGGATGGTGTGGTTGTCTGGGTGGTTGCTTGACTCTCTGACACTCTAGTTATTCTGGGTTTTGCTGCATCTCTTTTGCTAGCTGGGCCATTGCTTTAATATAATTGGATGTTGGTGGCCATGTCACCTCTCGTCTTGCAGTTCTGAAACATCACATGGAAGCCGTCCAGGAAGGATTTGTAGCCTTCCATGCTGCTGCCTCCACCATGCTGCATTATGTACCACTTACATTCGTTATCGAAGTTAAGTACTGGCCTCCCCCTCCTGTTGGTGGTGAAGTGCGACGGGAACACGCCAGCAGGATAGGAGACTTTCTCCTATTGTTGGCGGGCTCTGGTCATGAGATGTTTCAGCCTGCTCTTGTACTGGGGTGCTAGTTGCCAGCATAAAATGTTCTCTGGTCTGTTGAGGAGTTTTTGGCACTTGTAGTGAGGGTCGGTTGGTTGCCGCTTGCCGAGGGTCCCTAGGAGCTTTGGGGTGCTCTGGTTGTCTAGGAGCTTTGGGGTGCTCTAGTTGTCTATGAGTATTTTCGGAGTTTTCTTCCCTTGGTTGGCTTTGTTGGATCGAAGTTGGCTCGGAAGCGGTTGGCCGATTGTGTGCCATTGCGGCATATGTGCCTCGCTGCTGAGTTGCATGCCTCCATGCATTGTGGTTTCTTGGCCTTATATTTTGCTGTCTGGAAGGGAACGCTGTTCTTTGGTAAACGGGGCATCCCCTCCACCTGGCACTGTGATTTGTGACTGTGCACAGCGCACCCCTGCGCGTAGTGCTGTCGCACACTTGCACATGGTGTGGGCCGGCGTACTTGGCACATACTTGCGGTGCCTCACTGTTCCGCACTAGATGGCAGAACCTGAGATACCGGCCGCATTTGGGGGAACATAGTCCTCAACTCGTATCTTACAGTGGGCGAGGTCCGTCAGCGTCTTAATGGCCGCTGAGGAGACCTCATTGGGCATTTCCACTATAAAGATCGGTACTAGGGCCCTTATTCTTTTGGAATATATTTGTGTCACCTTGGTGACATCAAGTTTTAGGGCACCTATTTCTTGTGCGACTTCTAGGGAAGTCATATTATTGTAAAGTCCTTTAATTACTACTTTGTAGGCAACTTCTTGTGGCTGGGCTGTGACATGGAAAGCCACTTTATTATTTCTGCTATGACGGATGAAATTGTTGTAGTCATCCAGATTTATGAACTGGAAGCCATGGAAGTTGTTTCTATAATGCGACGTGTACTTTTTGGGCATGTAGACCTTATCAAACTCTGCAGTGAGAGCTGCGAGGCTCTTACTGCAGTAGTCGGCTACAAAAACCTTTGAGAGGTTCTCCCTTGATTTGCTTAGGAAGAATTCTTGCTCACCTGCCAACTGAGGGGCTTGAGGCCCGGCACCGGAGGCGGAACACCGACTACCAGAAGCCTGGTTATCATTGCTGATATGTAGGTCCTGGGCCGGGTCAACAAGCTCCGTCCGGGGCCCCTCAGTTGGAGATGGTGGCCTGTCATTAGGTTCATTATTTTGGTGGCTAGCAACTTCTACGGTTGCTTTATTTTTGCTGCCCTTTTTGGAAAGATTGATGTGACCTTGTTCTGGTGTTGGGGGGCAAGGGTGGGGAAATGTTCCCTGACCTTGTAACAGGCATTTTTTTTAAAAAAGTGTCAGCTAGCAAGCGCTAAAAAGCTCGGACAACAGAGGGTCGGACCTCGAAAGGCGCTTAAACTGGTCCTGGGACCACTTGTTTTGACCTTCTTGCCCTACTGGTCTAGACTAGTGGGTTGCTGCTGAGCGGCGCTGCAGGAAGGCCCGGTCCTACAGTATTCCTGGGTCGTACCGCCGAGGAGCTGGTAGAACATCACTCGCCGGTGGTGGCTTCCCTGTTGTAAGAAACTTCCGCAGGACCTGTCTCCTTCGTGTCTCCCTGCGAACAGTCCGATTTCTCAAGATGATCGTTGGTTACTCTATGTCTCAATCCATAGATTTTAGTTCTCAGTTGTCATGCTAATTACCTGTGGAGCCATCTATGTATATTGAGTTGAACTATCTATATTATATACATTAGCACTGCGCCACACTCATCAGAACTATGCTTTCTGTAGTGAACTTGTCCATGTGATGTGGCAGAAACCCGCTACAGTTATTTTTAAAGAATTTGAAAAGGCTCCATGTTTAAAGGAAACATTGCATATATCAGGTATCTGTTACTGACCTAAAACAAATCCATTTAAAATGTTATAGTAGTTTCCTGAATTTAATGTTGCAAACTTGTGTAGATGACATAATATTTGGTCTTCTTGAAAACATTTTTACACAATTTCACAAAACATATACCCTCACAATTGTGAGCACTAGGATTCTTCTCCTGGTGAAACAAATACTCACTACAGTGAGGGTGCAATGATACATTAATATCTATTGCTGTGTATGAAATTTAGTGAAGCAGTTAGTCTTTATTAAGTACAGATATACCTTGCACCTGTGACACCTCACAAGCGGATGTCATTTATCCATGCTAGGTATTCCTGCAGGTCAATTCACTCTTCTTGGTACAGTGGAATCTTCAGGCTCAAAATATTGAGCTGATCTTTTTCTGTTTGGACCACCAATCAGATATTCACCAATGGATAATCTAAATTCAAGAAGATCCATCATCTCCTTTTTATCTCCATTCTCAGTTGAAGACAGTCACAGCAACATTCTTATCAGGCATTTACAATGGCACAAAATAAATGATCACCTTCAGGGGCACCTTTATTGTTTTAAACAAGTACTGTAAGTCTTCATCATCTGATAAATGTGTGGACACCTCCCATCTATTCCCTAACTACAGCTGGACAAGGAACATTTTGATAGCACATATCTTTCTTGTCCCAGGGTTTTACTTCCAATACTGGTTCTGCTCTTGTGCAAGAAGAAACCACAAGCTCCAATTTAGTCTTTTCATTTCACTATATTGATTTCTGATCATACGATTTTCTCATGTTCTCCCTTCTTCTTTAATTATATTTTACAAAAGTGTAGTATCCTTTAAATTGGTTAGTTTGAATCACCTTCCATCTTCTCATTGAGCAGTCTGTCCATCAAAGGCAGTGTTGTAAGGTGCCTATCAAAGAACACTGAAATCAAATGCAGAACAACTGAGGGACCTGCTTGAACCCCTACCTTGTTTGGAGTTTCATGTCTAATGATATCTGATACTTTAATTGGATATAAATTAATCTAATTTATATCCCATGACATCCATTAATTTCCCTTAATTACAGAACTAATTTTATTTTTTATTTATTTATGTTAAGCTTTATGCAGGTGAATATGACCAGTGTTCAGTGTTCTTTACCGGTCATACTCATATTTTACAATAGTTGATTAATTCTAGTTTATTACACCATTTTGTCTATTTGCTGTCCATACCCATTTATTTTTCACTTTGTATAAGAATTGTCCAATCTTCTTACTATCTTTTTGAAACATTCCAACTACTGCTACATTTCTATCTATTTTAAACCATTTCTTATTAATACTCTTTTCTCCAAATTTCAGTCCCTTTACATTTAAATAAAATGTGTTCCATATCTTCATTTCCACCACATATAGGACATTGGTTTTGTGGAATACCTTTCCTTAAACCTTTTAATCTCCATACTCCTGCTTTCAGCCATACAATACCTTCTCGCTCCTCTTTATTTGTCACATCTATGTACTTTTCCCTTCCCCATGAGACTTTCATTGGTATATAGAAAACTAAAGATCTGTTTTCAGTTATTTCACTAAATATATTTTGTATTTCTATATCCTCAAATCTTTTTCTTGCCAACTTCCAGAAGTTATTCACATTATTTTCTCTTCTTCTCCACATTTCCCCTAACCCACTACTTTCCAGGTTATTTCTGAGACAGTCTACCCATCCCTTGTTCTTTAAACTTTTCTCTCTACTAAACACTGCTTTAACAAATTCCTTTCTTCCAATTTCAATATTCTATGCCAAAATTTCAATGCCCTTTCCATAATCTTTCCCTTACTTGCCACTCTACCCAGCTCTATTTGTGCTACCTGCCTAACAGTTGCATTTGGTAACCCAAGTATTTCTTTGCAAAATTTCCTATGCACCTCATCTATGACTTCCCATCCTCCTTCTAATCCCCATACTTCTATCCCATATAGCATTTTTGCCTCAACCACCATATTGTACACTTTTTCTAACCATCTAATACTTATATTAGGTGCTTTGTATTTGCAACTTCTAATAGCTGATAAAGCTCCTTTTCCTTTTGCCAATGCAAATTTCTTTTGTTTTTCCCAATTGCCACCACTATCAATTTTAACTCCTAGATAAATTGTCTCACTACCCTGTACTCTTTTTCATTCTCATTCTTCCATTTTTCATACTTGCTCAATTTCCCCCCTTTTTTGAACACTACAATATGCGTCTTGTCCTGGTTCACTTTTAAACTCCATTCTTTACAGTAATTATTTAATGCTTGCAAGGACTGTTTTAAGCCATTCACTGTAATTGCACCTATAACTAGATCATCTACAAACAGTAATCCTGGAATCTGAATATTATTAATTACTGGCATAGAGTTATTATTTCTCCCAATTTCTGTTAATACATCATCTATATATAAATTGAATAGGACTGGACTTAACTTACATCCTTGTCTAGTCCAGTTTTGTCAATAATTGATTTAAACTCCCCGCATATATTTTGTTTTTAACTCCCTCACAATTTCAGAATCCAAGCCTCCTTATATTCTCCCTTCCCTATTGTGAGCCTGATCTAAATCTAAATGTTTCTAGTGTTCTTTTACTCCTTAATTGTATCCCTTCTCTGGGAGGAACCACTTCATTTCTGTCTAAAACTAGAATGCTGCCATGTTCGGATGATATAATGCTGTCTTCTTCCCCTTCTGTATTCTTTCCGCTACTCTGTTGCCACGCCTTCTTTCTCTTCGAAGCCAAATTACATGCTGCTATTACTTCCCCTCTTCTTGGTGACACTATTTTCTTGGGTGATGTCACTCCAGTGGCTCCTCCTCCTGTTGCTTCCTCTGTTGACGTCAGTACTTCGTCAGCTGTTGCTTCTCTCGTAAGGATGTTGGATGACATCCTACCTGCATATGGCGTTCTCATATCCATGCTGACAGGCGAATTTCGGTTCAAACACACTCTTTCCCCGTCTTCACCCACATCCATTCCTTTTTGCTTGGACTTTGATCTTCCTGTCGTACTTCCTAAAGTTGGCGTTGACATCTGCTGAGTAATTTCCTCTGTGCCTGATTGGGGTTCTCTTAGCTCCTCCTTGTCCAGATGCGATGTCTTTTCTCCATCTATCCATAATTGGAAATTTCTAATATAAGCTCTTCTTCCCTGGGCTCTTGCTTCTTTCATTTTCTGTACCAAATTTATTTGCAGAACTCTCTTCTTAGGTGATAAATCTTTATTAATAAAAATGTCTGTTCCTTTTAATTTCTTAGCTCTTTTAAGTACTTCATGTACTAATTGGGCTGTTGCAAATTTCACTATAATTGCTCTCTTGCCAAGTTGTCTTCCAACTCGATAAGCTTCAATAATTTCCCATCTATACAATTCCAAATCCAGCTTTTCCTTCGTTATTTCTAATATTTCTTCTGCTGGCCATTTATCCCTTCTTTCCTTAACTCCTATGAACACTAAATTAAATCTTCTCTCCCAATCTTTCCATTCTTTCCTTAACCATTTCAACTTCCCTTCTTGCTTCCTGCACCTTAACTCTAACATCTTCTTTGATATCCGTTGCCATCTTTTCCAATTGTTTACCTATTCGTTGTTCCATGCCTTCTATTTTGTTCATTTTCTCAGTTAGGTTTTCCAGCATTGTTATTATATCTGCAGGGCCAGGGTTTACCTCAATTCTTCCAGTCACTAACAAGAAAGTTATAACACTTGCTAAAACCAATATGTTTGTCATCTTCTCTCCAAAACTGTTTTTACCATTCACCAATTTTACTTTTCTAAACCGTCCAGTTCTTGCTCTATACACTGTAATGTCCACTCCCATCGTGACTTAGATCCTTCTTCCTTCACCACAGGAGCACCTCTCAAAACACAACTTTGTTTGATCCTCTTGGTAGGTCCTTCTCTGTTCATATGTAAAACACACGTAGTCTATATTAAGTGTTCCATGATGGATCAGAATAGCTAGGTTTTAGAACCAGATCTGGCGGAAATAGTGCACTTCACCCACATTCAGTTTTGGAAGGGGCTTATTTTGTTGCATGTCAGATACCACTTTAAGAGCTGAGGGTTCATCTGTATTCATTATTTGGTAGAATTTCTTAGTTCTCAAGCTATGGAGGCTGTACTCTGTTATCAGTTTTTGTTTCTCATTTACGTCGTTTGTCTTGTTAATTTCTGCTTTCTTGGTTACACAAAAAGAGCAGACACCTGATTTTGAGGATCCAAGTCCTAGATTAAACTTATGTGTAAATATTTTGTAGTATTTCTGGTATGAACAAATTTTCCCTCCAGGTTGCACGTCTTTTTTCCACATGAAATGCATTTTCTTCACATTCAGTGTAGAAGGCAAGTATGAACGTTCAGATTTTCCTCTTCCATAATGAATTCCACGGTTTTGAACTTACTGATATGACTTATTATGCTTCTTGTGACACTAATCTGATCTTGTTTGATTCTTGAACCTCCCCTGTTTTCTTTTCGTTTCACATCCTTATTGGTTTAATGAATTTCTTTAAGCCCTTTAGTCTGTCAATGGTTATGCTTGCCACTGATAAAAATGACTTTACACAAACAGGAACTTGCTCCCCATTTTCTTTCAGTTTACTATATTCAATGACAGATTGATTCCTTGGATTCTGCACTCTTGATTCTTCTTTTTAATTTAATGAAACAATAAGAAGTTGTCCTGATCAGTCTTCATTCTATTTGTATATAATTGATAAGAGAAGTATTTTACATCATTACTGGTTAATCATGACTATGTTTACAATTTAATTTTGGTGGATGTCGAGTTTCTAGCTATCTGTTTTTTTACCCAATTTTCTGGGTGGCTTGTCCAGTTTTTCACTTTTCTTTCTGGTTGCGTCTCCTTATTCTCCATCTTTACAACAGACTAACCTCCTTATTAGCTTCAGAATAACTGAATAAATAAATCCTTCTAAGTTACAAACCATACTGTGCAGCAATGGATAACATGCTATGTTTGAAAAGAAAAGCTTGAACTATGACTTAGGTGGATTCTGCAAATAATATTTTCAATGACTTAGGTGGACTTTGCAAAAAAAAAATATGACTTTTCAAACACTATATCTATGAAACTTATGTGAGTTTTGAAGTTCATTTAATATTAGTATGTGTATCTCACCCATAATATCACAATAATGTAAAAAAAAACAAACTAAAAATGAAAAAAAATGAATTAAGTGATATTTGGAAAAGAGCTCTTTAATTTTACCTTCAAACCATGGCCTTCCAGTTTGGAAGATTTTAATGTTTTATCAAGCAACTCTGGCTGTGAAAATGGCTTCATGATATTTAAACTACTCCTACAGGGGGCAAGTTTTCAACGTTTAGAGGAACTTCACCACAAAAAAAAAAAAAAAAAAAAAAAACTCATTTGTTGACCTTTTTATTATGGTTTTTGATTTTAAGTTTTGAGTTCAATGATACACACAGATCTTTTTCTAAAAATGCTTTTTTTTCTCTCTCCAATAGAATATTTGGATAGAACACAATACCTTCTCTATCTATTATGCACATGGTAGAGAAAGTAAAAGGAGATTAAACATTCAACTAGTAAACTGATAAATTATGATTACATTATTAATCTTCATAGCAGTATGAGTGACAAAACATGATCAACAGTAAATTCCTGTTTAAGTTTTGAACAAATAATGCTTTTATCCATATATTTTGGTAATTGTAGGCTGTGTTTATTCTATATTGTGTTCATTATCTGAACCGTCCAATTGTGTCTCTTAATCATAATGCTGTTTGTAGCTAGTATTAGTTCCTGATTGAGCATTTTATTAAAGCATATGTATAACAAATGTGTGGCTCTTGGTAGGAAATGCAGTTTTCAACAGTCAATGTAACAATTATTCCACTAAAGTTGGTTTTCTCGTAACATTTTAATTTAAAATTAAAAAATACAATTATTCTTCATAACTAAGTTCATTTTGTTTGTTATATCAGTCTTAAAATATGGTTGTTTGTAATAACAAAGGCATTAACATTTTCACTGTCAGTATAAGTTTTAAGGTATGCTTATGGTATTTCTGTGAATGAAATAATTAAAGAAAAAGAAAAAACAAATATGAAGAGAATGGATTAATTTTAGATAGTAATTATTGTGATTGCAAATTTTTATAAATTTTAACAAATAGAATAATATAAAAATACTCATATATTTGTACATAAAAATTTGAAATATTTAAATAAATACTCTTTATATAATATACAGCTTTCTTATTGAGTTGTTTCATATGCCTGGGTTTACTAGTTCCAAAAGGGATATTTGATACTATACTGAGAAACAAAAACAAATTGTTCTTAAAACCTAACAATATAGTGTGTGTTACATCTAAAAGAGAGAAAATCAGCCAAGGGTAGATTAGTCGGTCTGTAGATGAAATATTGACTAGAATTACTTGTTGAAATGCTGCAAGGTCCGTACTAAGATATTCCTGCAATGATTAAATGGTTCTTGTGATCTTGCTAAAATATGTAATCACCCTTGGAATTGCGTTAATCTTGGTGGCCTGTTGTGTAAGCGATGAGGCTATAGGCAATCAGGAGCTAATTTTAGTGACTGGGATTCTATGTTGCGTTTTTGCACTGATTTTCTTGGTTGCCTTCAGCAAAGTAGGAGTGGCTTTGCGATGTTGGAGAAGCTCCTGCTGAATTTACGATAATAACCACCTAATATGAGATATTGCCACATTTTCCTAGAATTTGGCCATTCCTTCACTTCGCACATTTCTTGTTCATTGTAATCGATGAAGTTATGAGCTGTTATGTGCATTAGAGAGTTCTAAGGAGCCCATAAGATATAATATTTGGCCTGTTAAGAATGCCCTCTTTGGCTTGTCACTAGTATCTAGTGTAATTTACCAGTCTCCTAGCTTGAGGTTTGTTGTGAAACAACTAAGGTTACTAATTTTGGCGAAGGGAGAAAAAGTCCTTGCTATAGCTGCATAGAAACATTCTCTATTCTTCTCTAGGTCTGCAGGACAAATGGCTTTCAGACTGTACCTCACAATGTTAAACTTGATTTTCCAGCAGAACATATATGAAAATGGCATACTGACAGTTAAGTTGTCTTTAATGTATACTTGGAAGATGTGGTCCATGAGCCTTTAATCGTCATTTCCAGCCCACTGATAAAACACCCTGGTTTGGCTGCACAATTCTATTCTATAGATACTGTCTCATAAGTAATGTCGCTTTTAAGAAAAACAATTATTTGAAATGTGTTCTGACAAGCAGTTAACTAATCTTCAAATACAGACCATTAGATTTTATGGTCTTGAGCCATCTTTCAGCGAGATTTATTGTCCTATGATGGTACCAGTCTCAGGTTTTTAATGTGAAGAATTTGGTGAGACCCACTTACATTGCTTCAATGTTGTCAAAATTTCTTCCACCTAGAAAATGGGCCATGGATCAAAAAAGATGATAATCTGATGGTGCGAGATCAGGGGCTGTATGCTGGGTGCAGTAGCAGTTTGATTCCTCCCAATTCCTGAATTTTTTCCGTGGTTCATGCAGTATGGGGTCTTGCATTGTCCTGTTGCAATAGAGCTCTATTTCGGTTAACTAATGCTGGGTATCTACATCTCAAAATTTCATGAGCTCATTCCGTCATTGAGATAAAGATCCGCATCAATTGCCCGCCTGTTTGGAAGAAACTCCCAGTGATTCAAGTCACACCTTCAAAGTTCCACCAGACACACAGCTTTACTTTGGGACTGAACCAATTTTTTTTAACGATGACTTTGGCTGGTTGGCGGGGATCAAGCCACTGTTTAGAGGCATCACGGTTTCGGTTATATACCCATTTTTCATCACAAGTGACAATTCTCCTAATAAATCTATCATGCATGGGATTATGGATAAGCTGACGACAGATATCCATTCTACGTTGAGCTTGTTGAGGTGTCAGTTCATGAGGTACATATCTACAGCTTCTATATGATTTTCCAAGTGTCTTAATGTGGCGATGTATGGTATCTTTTGATGCATCAAGTTCTTCTGAAAGCCTAGGGTACTTTTTTGCGGATTTTCTCGCAAAACTTGGCATGTATCAATATTCCATAGGTCTTCCAGAACGTGGTAAATCTTTAGTATTTTCGTCTCCGTTGTTGAAACATTGGAACCATTGTTGTGCCACACACTCACAATGACATCTTCTCCTTCCACTTCACATATTCTTCGAGCTGCAGCAGCAACTTTATAATCTTGTTTCCAGTAGTGCTTTAGAAGGACTCTTAAGTTTAAACTTTAGCTCCATTTTGCGATTGTTTATTAATAACTGAGGACTGATACATGCTCGCAATGTATACAACACTAGCCATGGCATCCTGTAAGTAGCATTGCCAAACCAAAGAAACCCAATAAATTTTCAAAACACCAAAATTATAAAACCAACATTACTTATGAGACAACCTAATAATTGCCCCGACTTTCTTTCTGCAGGCTAGTACTTCCTCGGCCTGAATTTTGTGGTTGGTGTCTGGTAAGATCAGCAGTCACATTGACCAGTCTCTTGGGATGCTAAAAACAGCCTTGTGTGTTTTTGTTGGTGGAGCTTAAGCTTCAAAGACAAACTGCTTTCTAGTCAAGCCATCTCTATTTCACCTTGCATCTTAAAGACACTACACAATTTACTCAGGATCATCATACTGATCTACAGATGCTAGTTGGGATTAAGGATCATTTTATCTCTTACTATTTATAAGGAATTCTGGCTGACATTAGAAATCACCTCATGGTTCTTGAATACTTGCATGCCTCAGCCATCTTGGCAAATATACAAAAGCTGATGGCAATTTTTCCTAGGTCCAATTCCTGCAGGACCTTCTGCATTAGTAAGGCCTCACTATCAACAGCTTATACAGGCCACCTCAGCTTCCTTAACTGTAAGCAACCACCACCATATTTCAGTTTCATCAGTCCTACATAAAGGAAGAGTATTTAAAAAGATTAAGAAGTATTTCAGTTTGTGAAACTTAACAAAACTATTGAGCCTCAATATAACATGAAGTAAGTCCGAGGGGGTGTCTGTCCTAAAATATGGGGAGGGTAAGCCAACTACGAAGATAACATGAGAGCAACTCATTAGGAGTGCCTCAATGATCTAACAGTGATTTCAGTCAAAACAGAGAATGCTTATAACTGTTTGAATCTAGTGCCTTGTTAATGAAAACTTTAATTTACCTTTTAGCATAGTAAGGTGTGTAAGTAATGATCCATTTCCTAATTATTTTCAATTACATAATGAGCATAAAATAAGCATTCATAAGACTACATGATTTATTAAACTTAAATAACAATTTACAACATTTTACCGACTTTTCGTTTTTGAGTTATGTTTACATACACACACACACACGGACCTTTTTTTGAAAATGCTTTTTTTTATTCAGGGACGCTAAAACGTGTATTTCCGGTGAAATCTCAGTATTGACTTTTTGGGTGGAATGCAATACCTTCTCTATACATTATGTACATAGTACGTGTAGAGAAAGTAATAACTAATAAACATGTCATCATTTGACACACAGCTAGATCTATCTGAGTGGTTTATAAAACAAATGTATTAAGCGTCTTAAAAAAAATGGAAACTTCAGAGAGCGGCGCGGACCTTGCAACGTGGGTTTCGATGACCAGCGCTATACCGACTCACCTACCAGTGTGTTATATGCTAACTACATATTACCTGAAATCGACCGAACTGTTATCAACGGCGTTCACACCCTCAGAGGACATGAAATTTTGCCAAAGTTGCGAGTGCAATAATTTTGAATATCAGATGGATTGTGCGCTAATACTGAATTCCTTCGACTACTGGCATACAAATGAGGAATTATGAATGAAAATGGACACACACGTCCACATTCTTTTAATTTAGTCTATCATTGTGCGATCCAGAAAACATGCTATAACTTTGACATTTGCCAAAAGGGACATAGGTTTCCTATCTCAAATTGTTTATCTAGGACCTCGTTACAATCCTGCCAATTTGTGCGGTTGGATTCTAGGAAACACCTATATATTCTACTACATTTATTTTTATGTTGTCTCCTTTTTTTGATTTTATAATGAGCCGTTCATATTTTACTACTCAATATGATTTATTCGTACTGTCAAATAAGATAAATGTAACGCACAATTAGCAAGTAGAACGGTTAAATAACAATTGTATTCACACCTGAAGGGGTACACCTCTGAAGGAATTGTTAAAATACAGTGTTGTGTACATCATAATTGTAGACACAGTTTGCAATTAACGAAACAATATTATTGTGTTGAATAAAATTCAAAGGAAGTAAGATGTACAACTATCTCTGTAGTAAAACAAGTACCTACATGAACTATGTACTAGCCAGGAAAGTAAATTCTGCCTTTTCATCTCTGCATGAAAGGCATATAGAAAGAGACTTCGAGAAATAATACAATATCCGAAGCACAAAATGCAATAGATTACCAGAGGAATTTTTCGATGTAACGACCTGCAAGAGATTGCACATACGAAGAAATGAACCTTGCACCCTGTCAAACATTCCAGAATCGTTGTGAACCTCGTCACAAGAAGCTGAAGTTCGTGTCAGTAATTGTTCATCTGATTCAACGGAAATCTGGTAAGCAAGGCTCGAAGCATGCACAATGGTACCATGTGGCACCAAAATTACATAAGATTTGGATTTCGGAGCTTAGATTATCTTTGGATGTTAGTCTGTGTGCTCTCCGTTTCGCACCTCGTTGAAACAATTTATTTTCTTACGATGTGAACATAACATTTAGCAATTCATGGCTTTTCACAGTAGTCACGAGTAGGCATTAGATAATATTTTCAGAAACATACTTCTCCGGACCACAGTAGTTAAAACGGCATACACATTGATAAACTCAAAATACCGCTGTTCTAATCCTGGTGCTATTGCAGTTTTTTTATTCCACTGATAGTCATAGTTCAGTAATTACGTCTCAAAACACAAATTTCATAAGTGTGCTCATTTTAAAACACACATTACATGAATACTTTCAACAAACCTAATTGTTTCATGGCATTAATCTGCGCAGGTTCCTCGACAATTTGTACTTAATATTGGACGCTACGTAAATAACTGTTGTATATCTAATAGGATGACATTTATGACATAGGATAGAAAGTTTGTCACTAATTTCCAATTGACCCTTTGAGTGTTAATTGTGCCATTAAGGTATTCACTACGCCAACTAACGTAATTATACTTTTATTTCTCCCCCGTAGGCTCATATTTAGGATATCAAGATGATGGAACAGATCGGTCGAAAAAGCAAGGCCACACAGCTATTATTCATCAGATCTGGAACAAATAATAAATATTAGGAAAAACAAGTTATATACGAGTTGCATATGATACTAAATATGAGTAATTTATCTTTGTTTTTGACGCTTTTTATACCACAGTAGATAGAAGCACCTCAATAGGGCTGGGTTGCCCCCTGATGTGACTTAACATGGCAGATTGTCATAATGAGATCGCAGCTCTTCTAGCAACGCTTTAATTTGCCTATGGCGAAGGAAGCTTGTTTTAATAAACTTCACACCAGTTCACATAAAGCCTCCTTATGAGTTAAACAGTATATAGCCAAAATTACAGGGCACACCATTCCTTAAATATGGTTTTGGTCTGCCTTTTCACCGCCTATCATCGCTGGGGCCTCATTGGCTGCAACACTAACTAGTTTAGCCCAAGGAAGTTCTAATCTGATACAAATATCTAGCACAGCATTGAAAATATCTTCACCTCAATTATGCGTTTTAAGAGAAACTACCTTTAGAAGCTCTTCAATGCCACTCGATTCAGTATCAACCTGCCTCAAAAATACAGCCAGTTGAGCTTCATCAGTTTGGTCCGTGCTGTCATTCAATGTCAGAGAAAAATAAATTAATGATTTTATTTGTTCCTGTAGTTGTTTCTCTATATTACGCCTTGTCACGGTATTTCGAGATAGAGTCACTGGTTTTACATTGAGACATACTTCCTCGGCGGCTATAATTAAACAATCTTTAATGAACTCCCCTTCATTAAAATACTTTATTTTATTTGCAAGTGTTCAGTAATTCTAGAAGACTCTCTACCAGTATTGTCAGGATGAAGGTCGTCCTATTTTACATTCTGTATTCCTGCAAGTGAATTTATTTAAATACACAATAAATGTACAAGTTAGCTAATATATTCAATTTCAAGTGCTGTTACCCATTGCCGACCTGATAAAGTGTTAGCCATAATATCGGGAACCCCAAGATAAGTGGCACCTCACTGTACTGTCCTCTTAAAAAAATACACACACATATTCTTCCTTCCATACATTCAGGAATATGATAAGTTTGGTTTTCTTGAAAGCTGTCATCGTGTCGAGAGCAGTCCCCAGTTAAACGCCACTGAAAGAATGAAGGGGAAATGCTTCCTGCCTGGCCATGCACAAAACGAAGGAGGCGGGGTAACGCGACAAGGTGACGTCATTAGTTCATAGGAGCAGAGGTTGGGCACCCCAGTCTTAGAGTATTGGAGCTGATTCTTTGATCTGTCGACCTTGTGCTTGAGTCACGCGGCTTTCGCTCCATGATGTTGCCAGTTTTTTATGTTACGTTTCTCCCAGTAAAACTAATGAAATCCTAGTTTCGAGAGAGAAAAGTGTACATAATTTCTTAGAATTTCTTAATAACTTGAGGCTGCTCGACTTATTCCGCATCACTCAGGGTAACCTTGGCTAATTTTGAAGGAGTTTCAAAAAATAACTGTAGTTCGTATTCAATGCCACCGAAAGCTGAACTGCAAGTTCAGAAGAATGAAGATTCCGACATACAGGGTATGTGAGTTTTAATAAGGTTTACCATGTTTATTCAGTATGGCTGAAATCTACCTTTTTATTCTGCCATACCGCTGACGTCAGAGAAGTCCCACTCTGTTTTTCTGCTATATATGCTTTTACTCGTACATTTTTCAGAGGTTTTAACAGTTACAGTATGCCCAGTTTGAATATATTTTACACTTTTGTAATTCTTTATTCTAATATTTCTGGCATTATTTACTCCCACCTACTGCAGCTCGGATTTCTGTCCACGGAAGCTTAGTTAGCAGCATCAATATCGGCATATTCAATACCAAAATAGACAGATATTTTAATTTTAAAAAGTGATATATAGCCGCCATACACATTAAATTGTCCTAATATGTGTTTTGTCATGTATTGTGCCGTACCTGCATCGAAAGGTCTGCCATATTTCGTAGGTTTACCATTGGTTAACACAATTGCAAGAACTATTCAGGAAATTATTCACACTCTTATATGAAAATATAGATTTCTATTGCAAATGTTAGCTACGTAATCTAAGAGTGAGACCAGAGAGAATTCTAGCCGTCAACGAAGATGTGTGTGCTTACTTTATTGATTGGACGCTGCACCAAGGAGATTAGATCACGGATTGCCATGGCCAAGAAAGCCTTCACGAAGAACACTCAATAATTGCTGAGTAGTAATTTGAGTCTAGAGTTACTTAGACTTACCTAGTCTGGTAAAGTGTCACAGTTATGGCATTGTTCTGTAAGGATCGGAGACGTGGGCTTTCAGAAAAATGGAGAAAAAAATATTTGAAACATTTTGGGATGTGGTGCTGGAGATGGATAGAAAATATAAACTGAACCGACATGGTTGACAACCAAAAGGTTCTGGGAAGATGGATAATATGTAATCAATCCTACACACAATTCGCAGGAGGAAAGCAAACTTGATACTGTCCATTCTAACAAGAAACTATTTGTTGCAAAACGTCACACAAGGAAAGGTAGAAGGAACTTATTAGACTCGAAAGATGAGGAATTCAGCTAATAGACGGCCGCGCCGTAGCCGAGTGGTTAGACCTCTCACCTAGACGGCCGGGGTTCGATCCCAAGCGACCGCATGTGAGATTTGTGGTGGACAAAACGGCGCTGGGGCGGGTTTTCTCCGGGTACTCCGATTTCCCCATCATCATCACAGTGTCACCTGCGGTGCCATTAGTAGTTAAAGCGTGTGTTAAACACTATCAAAAAGCTAATAGATGATTTAAGGGAAAAGCGGAAATATTGGATGCCGAAGGAGGAAATAGTGGATAAAAAACTGTGGAGAACAAATTCGCTTACCAAGTTTGAGGACCTGCCGAAAAGTAGAGTACTTACCACTAATAACAGTTCAATACATATTTGAAGATATTTGTGAAATTATAACTTTGTGCTTATCGAGTTTCCTAATGATTTTCTGTAATTTTGATTTTCTCGAAAATGGCTCAAACAATTTTGGTTAAAATACCGTATATTAAAAATATTTACATGAAATATTTACTTGAATTTTCTGGAAATAGCCTTTGAAGTCCTCTTCATTCATAAATCGTAAACCGTAAAGAGGTAGACAAAAAGTACTGCACAAAAGATGTAGCTTTCGACAAAGTACACAATTTAGGTCAAATACATTTTCTTTTTTTTTTTTTGCGGAACAAACCATTTTCGAGTTATTACATGTTTAGGTTTAGATGAATTACTTACACTGTTCTCAAATAGGAGGTCGTTATTCGTATTTTTTTCCTGCAAAGAGAATGGAATTTCGGTACCATCACTTAGCAACTGACTTTTAAAAGGGTTGACTATAGCTTTAGCTTGTATTTCCCCTTGCACAAGGAAATTGCATCGCAATAAAAACACTTCTACATTGTTTATCTGATAAGCATGGACAAGATAGGAGAACAAGCATTTATTAGAATAGTTAGCCACAACTTAGGTAGTAAAAGGTGTGTGAATGTAGCACATCATTTTTACTATCTCTACACGTACTTTGTTCATAATGTACAGAGGAGGTATTGCATTGCACCCAAAAATTAGATACCGAGATTTTACTTGAAATACATGTTTTGAGACCCCTGAATCCAAAAAATAATTTTTAGAAAAATTTCCGTGGGCAGCATTGTTCAAAAACGAAAATACCGTCAAAAACCAAACTTGGTATTTAAATTTGGTATCTTCCAAGGATGCGACACGAAGATTTTCAAGAATATCCCCCCACCCCCAACTATCTTTACATGGGAAAAAATTCGAAAATTTTAATTTTCTCAAAATTGACTAACGAGTTTTGTTAAAATCACATATTTGTGATATTTACATGAGAAATAAAATGTATATCTTCAAACTGGGAATAGCCTCTGAAGACATGTTTATTCTGGATGAATTTTGCGGAATTTTGCATAACTGGTAAACTGTAACAGATAGACAAAATGTAGAACTTATTAAAAGACACAATTTATGTTATATACATTTTTTTTCGTGATGCTGACCGTTTTTGAGATATTCCTTGTTATTAGTTTCAGCTTTAAAATACTTATTGTTATCTCATACGGAAATTTGTCAACTCCTGTCCATACAAACAAGGTACCTACTTCAATCATATAGGAAGCAGCTTTTAAAACATTTAACTATCGATTTAGCTTATGGTACTCCCTTATTTCCTTTCTACTTACAAGGAAGCAAGTAATAAGACCTTTACTGCTGATTTTTTCTGATTAGCAAGTAAATAGAAGAACAATCTTTTTGACAATAATTTATTGTAGAGTCGTAGAGAAAGTCATGTGAATGGAACACATCAGATTTTTTTTTTAATAGGTAAGTGCGGAATTAATATCAGTTAGCTCACATCAACTGTGCACATACCTACATCCTCATAAATATTGAATACATTATGGAAGTATTCGATAAAGTACGCTAATTTCTAAGGTGAAAAAACGCTTTAAAGCACCAGAATTCTTCTTTGGCCTAATAAATATTTATTGTGTATTACCTATTATTTCACTGAAGGGGAAATGCGGCACTTTCAGCTACTACTTGATAAGATAAGATACTCTAATGATCTAGTTATTACATGCAAATTCAGCAAATTACTTTCATGCTGTTGAACAAACCGTCATTCAGAATGTGAAAGGGCAACAATGGTTCATAAACACGAACAGCGGTGAGATAATGTCAAGGCCCTCAGAATGTGCAGCCTTTGAGTTTGACCGATGTACTTGAGATAGTATAGATAACGCTTTTTAGAACAGTTTTGGTTAAGAACCTTGAGGCTGAAGAGCTTCATTCAAGTGCAAAGGAAAGAGTTTTATGCAAGAGAAACAGCTTCGCTACATACAATATAAAGACGATCTTTAAGAATATCTAACGGTTTTGATTAAGCTGCCGTGTATTAAAGATATGTACATGGCAAATAAAATCTATACCTTGAACTAGTTAGGAATGGTCATATGACTTTTTTATATCTAGTAAACTGCAAGAGATAGACGAAAACTTACTACATATCAAAATCTGACGTATTCCCTTCACATGACTTTCTCTACATCGCTGCAACAAATTATTGTGAAAAAGCACATTTATCTTCTACTTTATGATAATCGAGATAAACATTAGCAGACATTTTCTTAATTACTAGCTTCCTTGTAAGTAAAAGGTAAATAAGACAATATACTAAGCTAAAGCTTTCATAAGCTGGTTGTCATGTGGTTGGAATCCGTTTCTATACAGGGCCAGGAGTTTACAACTTTCCGTGTGAGAAGAATTTAAGTATTTTGAATCTGATACAAATAACAACGAATATCTCAGAAATGGTAAATTCTACGAAAAAAACGTATGACATAAATCGTGTGTTTTAACGTGATCTATATTTTTTGTGTAGTACGTTTCTATCTCTTACGGTTTACCAGTTACGAAAATTTAGCAAAATTCATCCAGAATAAAGAGGGTTTTTAAGGTTATTCCCAGAAAATTCAATATATACATTTTATTTTCCATATAAACAGCTTTAATATACGGTATTTTAATCAAAATCGTTACAGCCATTTTTGAGAAAATCAAAATGTTCGAATTTTTTTCCATGTAAAGGATAGTTTGTGGTGGTGGGGGGGGGTTCTCAAAATCTTCGTGTCGCATCCCTGGGAGATACTAAACTTAAATACCAAGTTTGGTATTTTACCGACTCTTCGTTTTTGAGTTATCACGTTCACAGACCCACGGACACACGTTCACACACGGACCTTTTTCTAAGAATACTTTTTTGTATACACGGGACTCCAAAACGTGTTTTTCCCGTGAAATCTCGGTATCGAATGCAATACCTTCTCTATACACTATGCACTTAGTACGTTAGAGAAAGTAAAAAGGTAGAGCTAACCATTCCGAGATATTCCTTTTCATTGGTTTCAGCTTTAAAATAAAAAACAACAACTTTTCTTAAACGGGGATTTGTCATTCCTGTTTCTTTGGTTTTATTCCTAGCCATGTGAAGAGATCGGAATTTCAATCACATAGAAACCGAGTGTTACGAGATTTGGCTGTCGAAGTGCATTTCTACTTATAAGAAACTAGTAATAAGGCAATTATGCTTATGTTGAATAGCATTTAAGTAGATAGAATAATGAGTTTTGTAAGATAGTTTGTTGCTGAATATGCAGAAAAAGTCAAGTGCATGGAACATATAGATTTGTTAAAAATCTTAATTACATAATACAGGTAGCAGATTCGATATACCAAATAAAATGGTGAAAGTTCCATTATATTAGACTAAATTGTTGTTGAATAAAATGTTCTAACTTTGAAGTTTACGGTTTCTAATAAAACAGTTTTAATATTAAATCTCAAAATTATTTTGAAATGCAACTATAGTAACAAGAATGCATCATCAATAGACCATGCCTTATACCCATCGTCCAGGCAATCGTACCATTCTTACCTGGACACTGAAATGTAGAAGACATAAAATATATAATAACTCACCTTTAAATATATGCCATCAGATCTCATAATGCCCTGGCACTTCCAGAGTGAGAGTGGCTACGTATTGCATTCCACCCAAAATTGAATACCGATATTTCCCTGGAAATACACGTTTTAGGGTCCCCTAAATAAAAAAAGAACTTTTAGAACAAGTTTCCCTTTTGTTTCCGCGGGTCTGTGAATACGATAACTCAAAAACGAAAAGTCGGTTAATACCAATCTTGACATTTAAGTTCAGCATCCTAGAATACGGCACGAGTATTTTAAACAAAATCCCTGCACCCCAAACTACCTTCACACGGGAAAATTTGGGGAAATTTTTAATTTTCAAAAATCTAAGGATATTGATTAAAATACCGTATATTAAAGATATTTATATGAAACATAAAATGTATATCTTGAATGTTCTGGGAATGTTCTTCCGTTTGAATAACTTTTGTATAACTAGTAAACCATAAGAGATAAACACAAATCTATTACACAAAAATGTAGAGCTGGTTAAAATACACAATTTATGTCATTTTTTTTTTTTTGTTTATTTATTTATTTATTTTTTTTTTTTTTTGTGGAGTTAACGATTGCCGAAGTATTCCTTGTTGTTGGTTTCAATTTCAAAATACTTACGGGATTTGTCAACTGCTGACCATGAACATAGCAATCAACTTTTAAAAAAAATTGACTATAGCTTTAACCTAGTGCATTCCCTTATTTCCTTTATACTAATAAGGTTTTTTTTGTAATAAGACCATTTATGCTAGTTTATCTCGATCAGCTTGAAGAAGATAGAAGAATAAGCTTTTTAAGAATAATTTGTTACAGAGATGTAGAGGAAATCATATGATTGGGACACATCAGATTTTTTTCTGTAGTACTTCCAACGTTCCAATTCTAAAATGCTTGTAATAATGATCCAAAATAACAAACATATAAACTTGAATATTTATACATAATCTTAACATAGTTTCGTTTTACTTTATTACGTACTCTGTAATTGGAGAAGGTATTGCATTCTGCCCAAAATATCGATAAATCCTTCATAAAATAGAATAAGCCAACTAAAAAGTGGGGAAAAAAAAAACAACTAAAACCATGTTTTATACATAAAACATCTGATGTGCTATATTCACAAGACTTTCTCTATAATGTATTAATGAGTATAGAATCTTACATTACGAAAGATTATTTTTCTATATACTTAATTTTAATCTCCATGAACCTTTGCAGAAATAACTGCACCTTACATTGCATTATAGATAAAGGGGGTAGCGAGTCAAATGTTTTAGAACTGGACGATATACGCTATCTTAAAACTCCATACTCTTTCCATGCAATCGTGAGAAACAAGTGAAAGTCGATTCATTTAATATAATGAGAAAGAACTGAATAATCTAAACAGGTTTTTGCAATAAATTGTGCGTTTTAAAGATATCTATTTTTTTGTTCAGTGCGTTTTTTGTCTATCGCTTAACGTCTAACAGTTATACAAGATTATACAACAATGCTTCCGAATGATGCCTTCACAGGCTATTCCCAGAAAATTCAAAATATAAACTGTATTTGCCATGCAAGTATCGTTAGTATATGGTGTTTTTAATCGGAGTCGTTACAGAACATTTTTTAAGAAAAAAAAAAGTTCGAAAAATCTTTCATGTTCAATTGGAAGTGAGGGGATTTTCTTTAGAGTCATTGTGTCTTACTTTTGGAAGATACCGACTTAAATACCAAGTTTGGTATTTATTCGCCTTTTCGTTTTGTGTTATGATGCTCACACATACACACACACACGCTCGCGTGCCCACCTTTTTCTCAAATAACTTTTTTGGATTCAGGAGATCTCAAAACGTGTATCTATAGTGAATTCTCGGTAGAACAAGTAAAAATATAAGGGACATAATGCTAAAATAGCTATTTATATTATTTTAAACTTACAGGAAACGTATTTATAACTAAAGTTCACATTCTGGGACAAATGAATGTGTTTCCGGCGAAGGAATTGAACAATGATTTCTGATCTGATTGTGACCAACGCATCAAGGAAATTGATCACAGATGGACCTAGTATGAAGCATAAGAGTAAGAAGTATCTCGCAGCTATCTAGGTAGTCCAAGGTAACTGCTTATATTACTGAAGTTATCTAATGATTTTGGTCTGAAAGATTGATTCTTTACTCGCAGAGTTTCTCCATTGTCTTTTAGAAAACCTTATGTACAGGCGCATAGTTCGATATGACCTTTATCGACGTCCTATCTGACATTTTCGTGCCTAGTCTTGAACTTAAGGATTCTTCTTGGAAAACTAATTAAATTATACACTCAAGGATTACCTTTTTTGGAACGTTACATTCTATGCTCTCCTATATTTAACTCTAATAGCGAATTATCTATATCCGACTGTTATGACAGATCTAGGCAGGCAAAAATATTTTGTAATTAATTTACTTTATCACATAAATTTCAAAGGACGAGAAAGTTTTTAAGCTTCGGAATGTATGCTTCCCTTATGAGGTACTAAATAACAACCATAATTTATATGAATTATACTTGTAAAACAAAGATCATTTATCTTGTCTAAGTATTTCAAAGAATTTTTGTAATACGGGCAAACTGGATTCCAAACAATCTAACACAGGTGTTCAGCTAAGCCGTGAAGCAGTCTAAGCCGTATCTGTTCTAAGCAATATCTCTGATCTCTATCTTTTATTTATTTATTAGTCTGACTCATAAATAAGTTTGCCTTGTGACACAGAATTACATATACATTTAGGGATTTTTACAAAAACATTTATAAGTGAGTATTGCAAAAAATATATTACTATACGGTATAATAGTTACATAAAAATAAAGTTATGAGAATAAATTCTAACAAAGATTATAAAAGCTCGTCTGGGTAGTGTGGTGGTAGTGTGTCTGCCTCACATTCAAGAGGTCGTGAGTTCTAATATTGCTTAGGGTGAGTTACCCAGAGAAGTTTTTTTCGGGGGTTTTCCTTACCCTGAGAAGACGAATGTCGAGTAACTTTAAGCTCCATGGAGCCCGAGATCATTTGAGTACCATTTCACTAATTTTATTGAACGTCAGATATGACCAACCAGGTTGAAGGACGTTAAGCTATTAAAATATATATTACGTTCTGTTTAAACCATACAATTGATTTCGAAAGATGGCTACGGAATGTTTTATGATGTTCTCTGTGGCTGCTTGTTCCACAATTCTGTTAATTTTATACATCGCCCTCCATTTCACAAACATATTTGTAATTGTTCCTCGAGATCCAAAAAATAGGCGTACTACTGTTACTTTTCTGAGATTGTATTGTTCTTTAAATCATGGTATGGCGGGCTCATATATTTTGTGTTTTTCCAGATGAACTTCTTGAGATTGGTCTTTATTCTGTTCAAAGCGGAATGTTCGGGTCTATTATCTCTGCTTCTGATCTTCTTCTGTTTATCGCAAAGATGTCTATGCGACGATTACTTCCATCAGCTAGGCAGTGAATTTCCTCGTAAACTTCTAGTCCAGTTTCACGTAGTGCGTTTGCCAAGATGGATCTTTTGGAGTTGTGTCGTGCAATATCCCGTGCCGTAGAGTTACATGCAGCAACAACAGTGGTGTTTTCGCTTCTTCCCCAACTTTTCCTGATGTATATTGTTTTACTATCTTTTGGTAAAATGACAACCGATTTTATCAATCCAGAAACGTCGACATTTTATGTCTAAACTTGTGATCTTCAAATCTGTGATTATTTTTCTAGCTTAGACATGTAGTTTACTTCGCTTTTTCAGTGGCAGTGCTTGTTAGCAGTGGCCGCTATTGAAGGGGGCTCAAGGGCGGCGCCGCCTGTAAAAATTGAAAGTGATATTTTTATGGTCTTAATATGTCCATTATATAAATGTATTATTTTGTACACTTAATACGTTTAAAGCTGTTAGGTTTTCCTCCTATTCCAAAGGCTAATTTTTATTACGACAGTCTGCTGGGCTGAGGTCCTGAAGGCCTGGGCGCTTTCCGTTCTGTTTTCATCGGTTACCATGACAACGGCACAGTTGTAAGGTTTGTCTCACTCTGTTGCTAGCATGGGGATGAGAAACAGCGTCCTATGTATCATGGAATGTGTGGAAAAATGTAAATGGCGTGTTATTTATGGACGCTCTTTAACCCCTGTGGTTCTCAGCGTCCCATTCTAAATTGGACGTGAAAGACCGCTTAATTTTGCTCAGAGGCCTCTCTATCAGGCTTGAGGTTCTTTTACGTGCCGTAAATCAACGACACGGGCTTCCGAAGGATTTTTACACCCGAAAAAATCCATCGTCCTCCGCCGGGTTTGAATCCACGGCCTTGGGTATATGAAGTTAGTATGTTAACCAACGGAGGGCGACTGGGAATGTGTGGAGAGGAAACTCTTGTTGTTATTCTTTCTGTAGCGTTGACATGGTTAGTGTTAATTATTGTAAATTACTTGATTGCACGATTGTTTCCATAATGTTTAGAGCATATGGGCAAACACTGCAATTCAGTCACGAAACAATGAAAGTTAGTGAACTAAAACCGGTTGTGTTAAGCTCTCTAAGTTTATCCAATAAATTAGAACTGAAAAAATAGCAGCCGACCAAAGCCTGAGCTTAAAATTGTTCAGTACAACTCCAATGTAAGAGTAGAGCTTCTTTTACTCGAATATTTGCTACTTCGTTGTACAAAAAAGTTTCCTGGCTGTGTGGATGTGAAGAAAAAAACGTGCTCTTCTGTTTCTTGTGTTTGTTGTTCGATGGTGGTAGTGATGCGTGGACCAAAGAATGTGGCTTGAAACATTTGCGGGAAAACATTTAAAAAAACATGATGGTTTTTCTAAGCATAAAGCTAATTTGGTCAGTTTTCAGCTGTTAGGAGTGCACAATATTACTACTCGTATTATTCTGCAAGAAGGGTCGTCGTATAGAGTTCTAGTTTAAATGAAAGGTAATTGCGTAACTGCATTTTTTATTTTTCTTTGGCATGAATTGTCATTCTTACCACAACAATTCTTCATTTTAATGTTGACGCACTGGGCGCGCCCCCCCCCTTCCAAGTTAAAGATTTATAAGTCGCCACTGGGAACTGGTTAGATTTTTAGGCTGTCAGGACCAAATCGTGCATAAAACACTTGTACCAATTTTTGCTCGCTCTGTATTTTTTAAACACTTTAACCTTATTTTCCCTCCATTTGCCAACCAAACTTGATTATTTCTTCTGTATGTTTGAAGATTTTTACCTTATTTCCTCCATTTATTTCCCCAGCAAGCTTGAATATTTACTTTCTGCTAAGACCTGACTACATTTCAGTGTATCATTTACTGCATTGCGCACCTCCGTTTCCAAGCCTTTGCCCAATGCAGGTTTTAGACCTCGTCTGATGCAGTTAAACCCTACAGATACGTTCACTCTTCTCCGTAGTGCAATGAAGGGCACACTGTACGTTTTTCCAACTTCTCTAATGCTCACAAATCCATTCTTCACACTTTTAACCCCACCTCCAAAGCTTCCTTGCTGTAGCTCTTCCACATTTACAGAAGAGAATATATTTTACTATTTTTGCTTTATTCCGTATTTTCATAAAAGCACATATTTGATATTTGTTTATGTTAGCGTATTAATATAAAATAATTAATTGATATATTTGCGGTTATTCAAAATATCACAAAAATGTTTTACATTTCATGCAGGTAGACGCGGATGGACTGAATTGTATTTATAAAATAGCAATTATTTGATAAATGTTTTAGTAATGTTAAATTTACTAATATAACAGAACAATATAGGCAGATCATTAATTTAAATCGAAAAATTAATGTCTAAACTCGAACGCGCCCGAATTTGAGCCTCGCACTTGTGGCAACGATAACACAATGGGTGAGCAAGGCTTCCGCAAATGTGGCCAGATCCGCAGATCCGTATGTTTTTTTTTTGTTTGTTTGTTTGTTTGTTTTGTTTTCTTTCCCGGATACAGCATACCTTGCTGTTTATTCTGACTGATGCATACGTTATAAAAAATAGGGGTATCAGTTAATTTGCTCTTGAAATTCTTATTGTATACGGAAAGAAAATAAAAATTCAACTGCAATCGTTTTATACCGGCGACACCACAATGAAAGAAATGGAGGTTATACTATGTTCTTTTGGAATAGGCGGTTCAAGGTCATATTTCCGTTTCAAATGACGCATATGCATTACGCCCACTCTGCAACAGCATCTTTGTTTAGGCCTTGAAGGGCGAGGAGGGAGGGAAGGTAGGCGCACAGAAGTCATTGAGGAGAGGAAGGCGTGGCCTTGAAGCGCCTATTCTAAATGAAAATACTACAGCAGCGCTGTACCGCAATCTACCGCTATTCGCAATAGTTAAAACGGCAAACGTTTTGTTCCTTATATGGTTACTGTGCTCTACCCTACGAACAAATGAAGTACGAAAACGCGACTTTAACAGGTCAGATTTTTAAATATGCATTTTCTATTGACAACTTTTTACAGAACATTCTGTATAATATTAGATTGACATGGTTACTACTTTCTCTAGCACATATGTACAATGTAAGTGTACATAGTAGATAGAGAAGGTATTGTATTCCGACCAAAAATTCGATACTGAAATTTGAAGCATGAGATTCTTTTCGCGTTCGCACTAAATTTGAAGTAGAAATCTGCTCACGCTTGTGCTTAGTTTGTAGTAGCAATCGATTCTTATCTCAGGGCATTTTAATGGGGTTGTTGGGCTTAACAGATCCAGACTACTTGGCGATTTCTTAAATAATCCATCACAAGGATTTTCTTTGTGGAATTTTAGTTGATTCACAATTTATGCCGAACAATTTTTATACGAAGCTGCAAACGCTCGATGCAATTATGAGCTCTGTTCGAACACGAATATTCTTTCTCTCGTGACTCTAATTTCTTTTATAAGTTCCGATGGGAAAATCTGATTCCTGGGAATAATTTGCTTTCATTTTTTAATATAGATGAGCGGAAATTACTCAACGATCCCGCTGCAAATATTAGTGCATATATAATTATGCGCGAATAGTTTAATGTACGCGTATTCTCACTAATGACCTCCAAGTGGCCTTTTACGATGCTTGTGGAAAAAAACCTTTTTTATAATAACTGGCTTCACCAAGAAAATAAACACGTAACTATGATACTTATTGTTGAACGAACAAAATCGCATAGAGAATATCAAAACACTTATGCAGGACGAAAGCACAACGAATAATAAACATTGCACCCAGCGATTTCAGCTTCGGAATGCAACAGAAATAAAACATTTGAACATCAAATATTGCAAAACTGACATGAAATTCACAAAATGTCGGCAGATTTTGCGGTTAGGATATAAATATTGCCTCAATACACATGGACACACGGACCTTTTCAGAAAATGCTTTTTTTAGATAAAGGGGATCCTAAAACATATATTTCCGGTGAAATCTCGGTATCGAATTTTTGGGTGGAGTGCAATACCTTCTCTACACACTATGTACATAATGCATATAGAGAAAGAAAACAGCTTATTTACAAGAAAAGAGACTGTTAAAACAACAAAACACCAATAAAACACGAAATATAATGTTCACTAAACAATAAACACTTCGAGAACAAAAGCTTAGATCATTGTTCTAGTTTTAGCTAAGTAAGGAGAGATATGAAACAAATAGATAAATAAAAACATGAAGAAACGAAAAGTTAGGTTATGGTAGATTTGCAGCCTAAGAAAGACTGGAAATCATGTAAACATATCCTCTCGCTTCAGAAGGTAGCATCTGAACATGCAGAAGTTTGAAAAAAGGATACAATATGACTTTTAAAGGACTGCAAGGCTACTGAAACACAAAACAAAAATGTTCATAAAGAATCCAAACTAGAAAAAAATATGATAAAACCGTAAAATACTGGATAGCGTGAAAACGTCAGAAATACTGAAATGATAACAGAAATGACAGCAATAATGTAGAAAATTGTTGCAGAAACGATATAAACTAGCATAAAATGTCTCCAATTACTATCAAACATAAGAAAAGGAGCCACAAGGTAGCATGAAAACTACATCACCCCAAATAAATTTAAGGTGCTGCAAACGTACTAAAATATGGTTAGTATACCATTGCCGTTGTCACAAAGTCCATAAAAGAGTTCCCAAAAATACTTTCATATGGACTGAAATACCCATTGCCTGAGAGCTTAACACTGCTGTATAGTTTTGAATACTTTAAAATATATAAATTATCTGTAAGGTGACAGAAATCACTACACAGCACTGCAAATTCAGCAAAATAGTCTCAAAATGTGTTAGAATGTCTGTAAAAGAGTTAAAAGTCATTAAAAAAACACTGCAAAATACTGTGAAATATGAGTAAAACGTCTGAAAAGGGTTAAAATTCCTGTTTTAGATCCTTATATACCCTCAAAAGGTATGGAACGTCATTAAAACATTTCTATATACCTGTTTCAACACTGTGGAATTAATGCCTCCAAAATACATGGAAAAGCTGTACAAATTTGAAAGGAATAGATCCAAAAATGTGCTAAGATGCCAGTAAAAGTGTTAAAAATCATTAGAAAACCCTTAAAAAATAACTTAAATGGGGAAAAACCATCTAAAAAGAGCTAAATACCTGTTATAGAGTCCTGAATATCCTCAAAATGGCTCGAAATGATGGAAAAGAGCTAAAATGTCTGATGCAGACCCTCAAGCTACCTATCCTAGAGTCTAAATACTCTCAAAAATGACATGTAATATTTTTAAAAGCGTTCGAAAGTGCTTATTGCATCACGTAAAAGGTACCCAAATCAGGGATAAAATGTCTGACGAATCCCTGAAATTTGCAGTCCTAAACACCCTCCAAACGGCATGGAATGTGATTAAAAGCATTCGAAACAATTGTGCAAACACTAAAATCGCTTTAAAACCCTAAAAATGCAGTGAAAGCACTACAGATCCTCAAAAATAGTACCTAAAATGCTAAAATGCTTATAAAAGTGTTAAAAACATTAAAAAAACACTGCAAAATAACGGAAAATATGAACAATAAAACTCTGAAAAAGCCTAAAATATCTATTTTAGAGTTCCCCAAATACTCATCAAAATGGTGTGAAATGAGTTGAAAAAGATTAAAATATCTGATGAACATTCTCAAATTAATTGTTCTATAGTTCTAAACACCCTCCAAATGACACGAGTTAAAAGCATTCAAAACAATTGTGCATCCCGAAAAATGCAGTGAATGTACTACAGACACTGAAATATAATCCTAAAATATGCAAAATGCTTGTAAAATTGTCACAAATAATTAGAATGTAAAATAATATAAAATATGAGCCAAAACGCCTGAAAAAGCCTAAAATAATTGTTTTAGAGTCCCAAATACCCTCAAAATGGTGTGAAATGAGTTGAAAAGAGCTAAAATGTTTGATGAGTACCCTTAAACTAGCTGTTCTAGAGTCCTAAACATCCTCCAAATGGTATGAAATGCCATTCAAGGCATTTGAAACAACTGTCCTAGCACTAAAAAAAAGTTAAAAAAGGGTAATAAATGATTTTCAAGGACTCAAATGCAGCGCCAAACCTGCAAAATAATAAAAAGAGTCTTCAAACATCGCCTACAATGTATAGGAAAAAGCCAACAAAAAAAAATCGTTAAAACATGACAAAATTCTGGGAAAGCCATAAGATTACTGTAAAACACAGTAAACGATCCTAAAATGACCCTAAAGGGCCAGGATCCCTTTAACTTACCTACTCCTCGATTTTAATCTTTGGTGTGTGATTTTTTACTTTCTCTAGTCTCTTATGTACAATGTACATAGGGATAGAGAAGTATTGTATTCCACCCAAAAATTCGATACCAAGATTTCACCGGAAATACATGTTTTAGGACCCCCTGTATCCAGAAAAAGCATTTTCAGAAAAAAGTCCGTATGTGTGTCCGTGGATCTGTGAACACGATAACTCAAAAACGAAAAGTAGCTAAAATACCAAACCTGGTATTTAAGTTTAGTATCTTTCGGGGATGCGACACGAAAATTTTGAGAAAAATCCCCCATCCCAAACTACCCTTTACATGGAACTTTTTTTGAAAACGTTGATTTTCTTAAAAATGGCTCTAACGATTTTGATTAAAATATCATATATTAAAGATATTTACCTTACAAATAAAATGTATATCTTGAATTTTCTGGGAATAGCTTATGAAGACCTGTTTATTCTGTATGAATTTTGCTTAATTTGGCATAACCAGTAAACCGTAGGAGATAGACAAAAACTTGCTATACAAAAAATTTAGGTCACATATATTTTTCTTGTGGAGCTTACCGTTTTGGAGGTAGTCATTGTTATTAGTTTCATTTGTGAAGTACTTATACTTTTCTCAGACGGGAGTGTCCGTTTTTTCTTTTGTTCTACTCCTGGCCAAGAAAAGAAGCCATTTGTAATGATAATCGCATAACGACGGCTTTTAAAACTTTTAACTATTGGTTTAGCCTAGTGTATTCCCTTATTTTCTTCCTACTTATACGGAACTAAGTAATAAGAACATTGTGCTAATGAACACCTCGTTTAGCAAGGTGCAGAAAGAAGAAGAATCTTATGTATGAAGTTTGTAGAACAGCTAGATAAAGTCATATGAGTGTAGCACAGATTTTTTTCCTTTCAATTATGCTCTGACAACCTCCTATTTAAGAAAAGTATAAGAGCTGGAAAATTTAGCACAATAATAAGGTATATCTAGGAAATCGTTATCTCCGCAAGAAAACAGTGTATCTTGTATAGATTGTATACCAACATTTTTTGTGTAGTAAGATTTTCGTCTCTCTCTCTCTCTCTCTCTCTCTCTCTCTCTCTCTCTCTTACAGTTTACCAGTTATGCAGAGGTCATCCAGAATGAATATATGTCTTGACAATATCTTAAACGTATGGTTTAATAAAAATCGATAACTTTTTGAGAAAATAAACATTTTCGAAATATTTTCCACACAAAGCTCGTTTACAGTGGGAATTTTTGTGTCGCATCCTTGGAAGATTCTGAATTTAAATAAGTATCAAATGTGGTATTTTCTTTTTTTAGGTTATGCTATTCACAGACACACGCACATACGCGCGTACTCACAGACAGACACACATTTGGATCTTTTTTCTAAAACATTATTGGTGAAATCTCGGTGTCGAGCTTTTGGGTGAATTGCAACACCTTCTCTATCTACTACGCCCGTGATCAAGAAAGTAATACATCTCTGGTTCTGAACGACGCCACAAATCAATTCTGCCTGACTGCTGTTTACTGCTTGGAGGAAATACCAGTCTGGCTTTATGACAAATCCACGCCCTTGCCTACGTTTCGCACACACAGAACGTTTAGACATGCGGCTTCTGGTAACATATTCTGTTTCTTAATCAGTTTGCGAGTTCTAAAACAATGTCTTGTACGACTAACCTTAAAGTAATTACTGTGGTTATTGTCGAAGCGTGTTGTGAGTTCAAGACATAATTCTCTCGCTGACTTAATGGGAACGAGATAAGGAGACACTTAGGGCAAGCATCAACGCCCACGTGAACTTTGACCTCCTTCCAAGATACTTTAGGGCCACTTCAATGTATATAGGTACGTTCCCATTAAATTAGCAGCAGGTAGGAAAATGAGTTCAGTGAAGATAACTGATAATTCCCATGGCGACGGCTGTGTCGGGAAGGCGGTCAGTGACCAACTGTAAAATTAGACTTTCTCTACTATGTATTATAAGAAGGAAAAGTACTATGCCACTTAAAAATTCGATGCCAAGATTTCATCCGGAATACAGGGATTAATGCCTCTTGAATCAAAATGCATCTTAGAATAAGATCCGTAAATTTTTCTGTAAACATCATTCAATAATGAAAAGATGATTAAATACCAAAAATTAAAAGTTTTCAAGCATGCAAATGGAAGATCTTAAGACAGTCCTCCAACCCAAACTGCTCTTTACATTGGACATTTTTGGAAAGTCTTGTTTTCTTCAAAAATGTCTAACGATTTTGATTAAAATATTATAAGTTTAAAATATTTAACTGAAAAATAAAATGTACATCTTGAGTCTTCATCCTGAACGACTTTGGGATAGTTAAAACCGCTCGCTTCTCATCTAGGTGGATTCGGTTCGATCCTGCTCAACAAATTTCTGATCCCAGGCGCTGGCTTATTAATCCTGGTGGATGTTAAGTCCAACTTTCGAGGAGAGCAAGCATGAGAAAAAAGTGATGATTAATAAAACGTGAGATATAGACACAACCTTACTGCACAAAACTGTACACCTCGTTATAGCACAAAATGTATGTGAAATACATTTTGGTGAAGTTAACTACTCGTATTTCGAGATATTCTTAGGGGTTTTAAACTCTTCTCTAATGGGAAGTCGCCATTCATTTGTTTCTCCTAGTCATACAAGAGAACGGAATTTTATAGCCATTACACAGCGACCAGTTCTTATTGACTAGTGCTTAACTTAAGCTATTGTATTGCCAATTCCTATTGTACTTAAAAAGTGTAATAATACCATTTCTACAAACGTTTATCTCGATTAACACGAAGATAGAAGAATAAGCTTTGGTAATAATGGTGTGTTGAAGAATGGATAGAGAACACAAGGTCACGCTGGTATTCATAATGGCTTTAAGTATGATTAAATTTCTTATAACTTTAAAAATCTGATGCGTTCCATTCATATGCCTTTCTCTGCATCTCTGTACAAATTATTGTTAAAAAGCTTATTCTTCTATCTACTTTATCATAATTGAGATAAATATATTCAGAACTTTTCTTAATTACTTGCCTCCTGGTAATTAGAAGTAAAATAAGGGAATACGCCGGGCTAAAACGAATATCAAATCTTTTAAAAGCCGGCTGTCATGTGGTTGAAAGCCGTTTCTGCCAGGAGTTTACAACTTTCCATGTGAGAAAAGTTTAAGTATTTTAAATCTGAAACAAATAACAAGGAATATCTCAGAAATGGTAAATTCCACGAAAAAAACGTATATGGTATAAATTGTGTGTTTTAACATCCATATTTTTGTGTAGTAAGCTTTTGTCTATCTCTTACGGTTCAGCAGTTACGCAAAATTCAAGCAAAATTCATTCAGAATAAAGAGATCTTTAGAGGCTATTCTCAGAAAATTCAAGATATACATTTTATTTGTCATATAAATATCTTTAGTATACGGTATTTCAATCATAATCGTTAGAGCCATTTTTGAGAAAATCTACGTTTTCGAAATGTTTTCCAACTAAAAGGTAATTTGGGGTGGAGGGATTTTTCTCAAAATCTTCGTGTCGTATCCCTGGAAGATACTAAACCTAAATACTAAGCTTGGTATTTTACCTACTTTTCGTTTGTGAGTTATCGTGTTCACAGACACAAGGACACACACACACACACACACACACACACACACACACACAGACAGACACTCGCTCACCCACCCACACAACACACCGATCATTTTCTATAAATGCTTTTTCTGGATACAGGAGACCCTAAAATATAACTTTCCGCTGTAATCTCGGTATCGAATTTTTGGATGGAGTGCAATACCTTCTCTATACACTATGTACATAGTATGTGTAGAGAAAGTAAAAATTATACAAATATGGATGCAAATGAAATCAGGCAATTTTAAGCATCTGATATTAGTATTAAAACAGAAAAACACATGGACCTTTTAGCATCGATTTGCCCTCTGTCCTTCGGTATGCATGAAATAGCTCGCCAACCGTTCTAATCGCGTAGTTAGAATTTTATACAGAAGATTTCGAACAAAAGCTATCAACACATTTCAGATTTGGTTGAAATCGGTGTAAAATTAATCATTACCAAGATAAATTCTCTTCAAATCAGAGCTTGTAAATTAATATTTCCAAACAATGGATCAAGTTCTTAAAACTTTGTTTGCTAAAAGAAATGCAAATTAAGTAGGTATATAAGTAATTAGCTGAATACCGGTGTAAGAAAATCAAATCTTTCTTTTATTTTTAAACAGCTAAACTTTTTCTGCTACCCATTTTGTATTATTTTTTCTTGAATTTCGCTAATAGTCTGTTTTTTTTTTTCTAGAGAATACAGCGTTCGTATTTACGTCTGTCTTCCTGGGCTCCTCCCCATTCTGGAATCTTATCACGAAACATCAGTACTGTTCTATCCAGTGCAATTATTGAAACATGATCATTGCACTTTCTCTTCTTTTGCTTGATAAACCCCACAATTTTCATTATTCTCCATTTGTCCATAATATTCTCATTCATGTATATATTAAGTTGCGTTACCTCCACTATTTTTCTTAGAGTTTTCATTTCTGTTACTTCTATTAATTTCTTTATTTCTAGAGTGTTTTCTCTAGTTTCGGATAAGTTTTATTCTTAGTTCCTTGTAAGAAGACTGGGAAATAAGGGAAAACATTAGACTAAAGCGATGGTAAAGATTTTTAAAAGGTATCACTATGTGAAACAATTGCAATTCGGTTCCCTTTTGCATTCCCGGAATTAAAACAAAAAAAGATGACACGAAAGTTGACTTCCCGCTTGGAAGAAATTTTAAATAGTTTAAAGTTGAAACCAATAACAAGAAGTGTCTCGGAAACGGCTAACTTTACAGAAAAAAAATGTATACGACATACATTGTGTGTGTTTTAATGAGAGCTACATTTTTTGTGTTGTAATTTGTTGTCCTACGGTTTGGCAGTTTATAAAAGTCATCCAGAATGAAGAGGTCTTCAGAGGCTTTTCCCAGAAAATTCAAGAAAATACATTCTATTTGTCAGGTAAATATTTTTAATATATGATATTTTAAGCAAAATCGTTAGAGCATTTTTGAGAAAATAAAAAGTTTCGGAAAAAGTTCCATGTAAAGGGTAGTTGGTAGGGGGGTTTTCTTGAAAATTTTCGTATCGCATCCTTGAAAAATACCAAACTTAAATACCAAGTTTGGTATTCAACGGTGTTTTCGTTTTTGAGCTATGCTGTCCACAGACACACATAAATTTTTTCTAAAAATGCTTATTTTTTAAATTCAGGGGGACACAAAGCATGTATTTCCGGTGAAATCTCGGTATCTAATGTTTGGGTGGAATGCAATACCTTCTCTATACACTATATATATATAGTACGTGTAGAGAAAATAAATATGCGCGCCTATGAACATACAATTCAAAAACGGAAATTCGATTAAATATATGGTTTAAATGGTTTTAAAGTCAGTATGCACGTATGAAGAGTTTCAAAGAGAAAAACTGTTACATGGAGAGAGAAAAAAAATGAATAGAAAGTAAAAAACAAAACAAAAAACGTAATTTTCCTCAAAAATATGCGTGACAATTTAAATTATTTGTAATACAAATGCAATACCTATATACTTTGAATTTTATGGGAACAAGAGAGAGAAGAAAACCACTATATAAAAATGTGGACCTCAGTGAAGCAGTCCATTTATTTCGAGTAGTTTTATTGTGGCATCAACAATGTCTAAGTTATCCGCTATTATTGGTTTGCATCTTTTCAAGACGTAATTTTTAAAGTGCTATTACTATTCAGTTGTTTCTGGCGATGTCATGGAAATTTTAAGGTAGTATATAGTGTTCGCTTTGAAACACCTGCATATCGATTCTGTTTGTTGTTGGGAGTCTTCAATCCTTGGATTGGTTTGCAGCGACTCTCCATTCAGATCTTCTCTCTGCTTTCCGTTTTAGTTCTTCATATTTACTGCATTTCATATCTTCCATAGTTTGTTTTATATATTGTGATCTTGCTCTTCCTTTGCCACTTCTTCCTTCTATCATACCTCTATCTGTTTGTTATTCTTCTTTTAGCAACAACGAAAAAAAAACATTTTTTTTCTTTGTTAATGGTGCTGTATATTTCCAGGATCATATCCGCACCGCCTGTGTGCCATAATTTCGTCCCATAGGAGTTCTTTAACATGCCAGCAAATCTACTGACATGCGGCTGTCGCTTTTAAGCACACTTGAAAACCATATGTCTGGGCCGGGTTTGAGCCCGCGACGTTGAGTTCAGAAGACAACAACAAAATGTTAAATGTAGCAATTTCTGCAAAGTTTTGTCTTGATTAACATGAAGTGAGAATTTTGGGAGAATAGGTTTTAGTAGGTACATAAAAATAGAATAGTGAATAGAGAAAATCAGGTGAATGTAACACATCAGAATTTTTCTATTCCCACTAATACTCGTTTTAATTAATCGCTAATCATTTCACGTGCGTGCATGGGGGAGGGGCTGGGGGAGGGTTTGAACCCTCCAATTTTTATTCCACCTACAATTTTAAATTGTTACTTTGCGTTCATGTTTTGAATTCTCCGTCTTTATTGGAAAGGCGCACTTTACGACAAAGTTGTTGGCTACACTGACAAGAGGTCATTGTCAAATTGATGTCACAGGCCGAACTGCGATTTATATACTGTAAACAATCAAAACAAAACATCCATGCTCTGATTTTCTCTTCCAAGAGGCCCTAAACGGCGGGAAAAATAATAGTTTTAAGTCAGCTTGCCTTCCGTCCAACGATCATCTGCCTTGTAGTATGCGAGGAGTTGATATAATGAACTTCGCCCGTACCGAAGCTACAAGTATCAGCACCATAAAGTACACAGTTTCGGCTCCACAGAGTTATGGCTGACCGCTCTATCGCTTTTTGGATCTTCCTACATTACTTCTACCGGTGTGAGTTCATTCTACAAGGTGCATATACCTTTCATTTCCTTTGTTTTTCATCGTTGCTATTATGTCTGTAATTCCGAATTCTTTCCTTACATCTTTGATGATCCAGCAAATAGCAAATAGCAAGGAATAACTAAAACCAATAACAAGGAATATCTAAAAAACGATCAACTCCACGAAAAAAATGTATATTACATAAATACGTGCTGTATATTTTTTGTGTGGTAAGTTTTTGTCTATCTCTTACGGTTTAGAAGTTATGCAAAATTCCGTAAAATATATCCAGAATAAAGTAGTTTTCAGAGGTTATTCTCAGAAAATTCAAGATATACATTTTATTTGTCAGGTAAATATCTTTAATATACGATATTTTAATCAAAATCGTTAAAGCAATTTTTGAGAAAGTCAAAATTTTCGAAAATAGTAAATAGTAGTTGGGGAGGGAGTTTCTTGAAAAGCTTCGTGTCGTATCCTTAAAAGATACCGAACCTAAATACCAAGTTTGTTTTTTAACGGACTTTTCGTTTTTGAGCTATGCTGCCCACAGACACACACAGACAGACACACATGGATATTTTTCTAAAAAGGCTTTTTTTTTGGATTCAGGGGGACCGAAAACATCTATTTCCGATGAAATCTCGGGATCGAATTTTTGGGTACATTACAATACCTTGTCTATACACTACATATAGAGTACGTGTAGAGAAAATAACTTAAAATCAAGATTTCATATCGTGAAGACAAAATTATCCACGATTACGTTTCTTTTCTTTCTTTTTTTACTTTTTCTACACGCACTATGTACATAGTGTATCGAGAAGGTATTGTACTCCACCCAAAAATTCGATACCAAATTTTTACCGGAAATATATGTTTTAGAGTCCCCTATATCCAAAAAAAGCATTTTCACAAAAAGGTCCGTGTGTGTGTGTGTCAGTGTGTCGTGTGTCTGTGAACACGATAACTCAAAAACGAAGAGTTGGTAAAATACCAAACTTGGTATTTAAGTTTAGTATCTTTCAGGGATGTGACACAAGATTTTGAGAAACTTCCCCCCACCCCAACCTACCCTTTACGTGGAACTTTTTTCGAAAATTTTGATTTTCTCAATAATGGCTCTAACGATTTTGATTAAAATCACATATTAAAGATATTTACCTGGCAAATAAAATGTATATCTTGAATTTTCTGGGAATAGTCTCTGAAGACCACTTTATTCTGGATGAATTTTACGGAATTTTGCATAACTTCTAAACCGTAAGAGATGGGAAAAAACTTACCACACAAAAAATTTAGAGCACTTTAAACGCACAGTTTATGTAATATGCATTTTTTTCATAGAGTTGATCTTTTTTAGATACTCCTTGTTTTTGGTTTCAGCTTTAAAAAATTATACTTTTCTCCCACAGGACTTTGTCAACTCCTGTCCATACAAAGGAACCTCAGTCACATAGCAACCAGCTTTTGACTGTCACTTTAACCTATGCTACTCCCTTATTTCGCTTCTACTTACAAGAAGCAAGTAATAAGACTATTTGTGCTATTTTTTTTCGATTAGTATTAAGCAAATAGAACAATGAGTTTTTTAACAATAATTTGTTGCAGAGATGTGGAGAAAGTCATGCGAATGGAACAAATCAGATTTTTCAAATTATAGATAGCTTCAACAAAAACACTGAAGAGATAAGAATTTCATATTTATGTTATTGCGTTTAATAATTATTATACACCGACACATGCAAGGAATTACATATTATTAGTAGATCATTCTAATTTGTAAATACATAATTCTTTTCTTATCACATTTTGAGACATGGGGGAGAAAGCTTAGATACGGGTATTTTTATTTTGGTGTGCTTGCACTACAAAAATTTCAGTTCGATCTGCAAAACAGTGTTACAATGGCTCCTGGTGAGTCACGCCTGTGTTTTTACTTTCTCTACAAGCACTATGTACCTACATAGAGTATAGAGGAAGTGGGATATTCCATCCAAAAATTCCTTACCGAGATTTCACGGAAAATACATGTTTTAGAACCTCCTATATCCCAAAAAAGAAAACACGGACCTTTTCAGAATAAGGTGTGTGTGTGTGTGTGTGTGTGTGTGTGTGTGTGTGTATGCGCGCGCGCCTGTGGAAGCATAGCTCAAAAACGAAAAGACCGTTAAATATCAAACTTGGTATTTATGTTTGGTATCTGCTAAGGATGCGGTACGAAGATTTCAAGAAAATCCCCCCACCGCCAAAATATTTCTAATTTTATAGGGGAATAGCTTTTTAAAAAATAAGATTATAATAAGTTTTTTATATTAGGGTTATATGAATTTAGAATTTGTTATTATTTTAAGGATGTTAAAATTTAGTTCTTGTTTTAATTTTTAATTTTTATTTAATTTTTTATTAAAATGTTAGATAAAATTTTATAGTTTTGGAAAAAATGATTTAATTAGTAAAATGTTTAATTTATATTATGATGAATTATTTATATATAAATATGAAGAATTAGGTAAATATTTTGCTCACCTGTTTATTAAAAACATGGTTTCTTGATATATTTAAGAGATCTAACCTGCCCACTGAAAATTTTTTGAAGGGCCGCGGTATATTGACTGTGCGAAGGTAGCATAATCATTAGTCTTTTAATTGAAGGCTTGTATGAATGGTTGAATGAGGTGAATTCTGTTTTATATTTATTAAGTTGAATTTAGATTTTAAGTAAAAAGACTACCGTTTACATGAAACATTTTTCGAAAAGTGATTTTCTAAAAATCGCCCTAACGATTTTGATTAAAATCCCGTATATTAAAGATATTTACATCCCAAATAAAATGTATATCTTGAATTTTCTGGGAATAGCCTCGAAGACCTCTTTATTCAGGTTGAATTTCGCCGAATTTTGCCTAATTGCTAAACCGTAATAGATAGAAAAAAAACTTATTGCACAAAAAATGTAGATCTCGTCAAAACACACCATTAATGTCGTTTACGTTTTTGTTCTGGAGGTAACCGTAAAGTTTTCTCAGAAAGGAAGTGTCCGTTTTTCTTTTGTTCTACTCCTGGCCAAGCAAAGAAGCGATTTGCAATGACAATCGAATAGCGATAGCTTTTAAAGCATTGACTATCACTTTAGTCTAGTGCATTCCTGTAGCCCCTTCTACTTATAAGGAACTAAGTAATAAGAACATTCTGCTAATGTTTATCTTGATTAGCATGGTGTAGATAGAAGAAAATTATTTTGTGGGAAGTTGATAGAGCAGATAGAGAAGGTCATGTAAGTGTAACACATCAGATTTTTTTCCTTCTTCCTTGTTGTTGACGACAGTACCTATTTATAGAATTTTAAATAAAATAGGAACCTATATTATTATAACTTTGTCAATGGTAAACATTAAATGTAAAGTAAGAACATATATTTTCACCCATACTTGACTTTTGAATATCGCAGAACTTTTTCAGCCGGACACGCCGATGAATCATTTGTTCTGCTGTTCTAATTGTGTTAAGACAGTCCACCACTGAGTTTCGATCTGATTTGAGGGGTCGGTCGCGTGCTGAATGGCCAAAAGAAGGGTCAGTGCAGTGTATACCGTCCAGTGAGGTAGTTGTTGACGAAGGTTCGGTCATGTGGATTACGTTACTCCATTGTTGCTGAAAGTGAAAGTATTGCCGGACCTGACACTACAGTATTGTTTCAACTGTCTTATAAATGTTTGACAGAAACCGCTATGGTTTTTATTCTCTACTAAGTACAACCAGCAATTACAATTCTGTAACTTTATATTCGGTAAGCTTCTCCTCCTTTTGCACTCGATAAGCAGAATGGTAACTTTAGGCTTTAAACACCTTGTCTACATATTCTAATGCGCGTTTTACTTTCATTTTTTGGTGCATTGTTTTAAATGTACCTATAGAGGTAGGCTTTTTCTTGATGACTAGTTAAAAAACCATATCTTAAGAACGGTGGTAAACCACCAATTATTAATTGAATAATGAAAACTTAATTATTTTTTGTGGTTTAAAGAATTAAATCTTTGTATTTGTAGCTCTGCATTTGAATACTTGCCTATTTTGTTCCATTGTTAAGAATCATAGGTTTTGTATACATAAATATATTTCATACTTACTGGTGTAAACTGCAATTTTATAATACCCACAATTTACTGTATCATAGGTGTGTTTTTTCATAGCTTAAGAGCATATTATCAAGGTTTTCTCCTATCGTAGCTTCATTTTTATTTTCTCTTCACGCACTATGTACATAGTGTATAGAGAAGGCATTGCACTCCACCCAAAAATTCGATACAGAAATTTTAACGGAAATATATGTTTTAGGGTACCCTGAATCCAAAAAAAGTATTTCACAAAAAGGTCCGTGTGTGTGAGTCCGTGTGTCTGTGAACACGACAACTCAAAAACGAAAAATCGGTAAAATAGCAAACTTGGTATTTAAATTTAGTACCTTCCTGGGATGCGACACGAAGATTTTGAGAAAAATCCTCCCACCCCAAACTACCCTTTACATGGAACATTTCTCGAAAATTTTGATTTTCTAAAATATGCCTCTAACGGTTTTAATTTAAATATCATATATTAAAGGTATTTGCCTGACAAACAAAATGTATATCTTGAATTTTCTGGAAATAGCCTCTGAAGACTGCTTTATTCTGGACGAATTTTACGGAATCTTTCATAACTGCTAAACCGTAAGAGATGGAAAAAAAACTTGCCATACAAAAAATGTAGAGTACTTTAAAACACACAATTTATGTTATAAACATTTTTTTCATGGAGTTGATCGTTTTTGAGATATTCCTTGTTTTAGGTTTCAGCTTTAAAAACCTATACATTTCTCATACAGGAATTTGACAACTCCTGTCCATACAAACAAAGGACTTCAGTCACATAGCAACCAGCTTTTGGCTATCACTTTAAACTATGGTACTCCCTTATTTCGCTTCTACTTACAAGGAAGCAAGTAATAAGACCATTTCTGCTAATTTTTTCGATTAGTATTAAGTAAACAGACCAACAAGCTTTTCAACAATAATTTGTTGCAGAAATGTAGAGAAAGTCATGTGAATGGTACACATCAGATTTTTGTTTGTTTGTTTTTTGTTATTGGTGGTTGTTTATTAATATAATTTAATAATGTGATGTTAACCTTAATATTTCAAATACTATTTAGGGCTATTGTTGACAACGTGCCTGAGAATGTTTGTAATACTGTGACCTTTCTTAGTCGTGTTGCTTCATGTAATAATCAAATATTGGCTTCTTAGCATTTACGACTGGAAAATCGTTGATTTTAGTATTAACTCACCGTGTTTTTTTTTTTTTTTATTTATATAGCCCTCTTTAACATCAATATCATAACTCGTTGTCTGTAGGTTTACGTAGGGTTTGAACCATCTTATTTCCTCAAACACGCACACATACATACTCCCAGACTCTGTGGGGAATAATGCTGGTTAAAGAAAAATTCCCCGCCCCAGCCGGGAATCGAACTCGGGACCTCCGGGTGAGAAGTCAGCTCGCTGACCACTCGACCACGGAGGTTCATTATGAGTAATACAATACTTTGTATGTTCTTACTCGCACTTGAGCGAACGAGATAGTACAGTTGAACGGAGTGACACATAGTATACGGAAATGGAATTTGTTGACATTTATGCGTAGTCTAAAGCATTTCCATAAATAACTAAGCATGAACAATTTAGAAAATGTCAGTTGTATGGAGAATAATTTGGGGCTGGCCAGTGTAATTCCGGTCTGATGCATTTCTTAAACGCGAGAACAATAGTTTAGAATATGTGTTGGGATATTTTTATCGTGTTTAACGCCCACTTTTGTTACATATAGTACCGAAGGCGATGACACGGATGTTGCATGGAATGAAGATGGAACACGGTGGAATACAATGGCGGGAGAACCCGGAGAAAACCCGTGGCTTTGTCGAACACGCCTGGGATCGATACGTGTTGGAAAAAAATGAAATGGCCTGTTATTTATGGACGCTCTTTAACTGCTTTGGTTCTCAGCGTCCCATTCTATACTGGGCGTGAAAGATCGCTTTAATTTTGCTCTTATCAGGCTTGAGGTTCTTTTACGTGCCGTAAATCTACGACACGGGACCCACAGCTTTACTTCCCTTCCGAAGGAAGCCATGCTAAGGATTTTTACGCCCATCATCCTCCGCCGGGTTTGAACCCGCGACCTTGGGTATATGAAGTAACCACTACACCACGGAGGACGACTATACGTGTTGGGAGGTACGGGTTTGAGAGGGGTGACGTTCGCTAAGAATCATTTATACTGTTGATAACTGAATGTCAAGTGGTGTATCTTGTTATAATTGTTGTAGAGAGTTCAACGAGACCACAAGCTAAGTCAATTTAATACTATTTTATGATGCCATAATACAACTTATCTAGACAATAAGCAGCCTACACTTACAACTGTACATTCACAGGCGAAATTCTGATTCTGAAACTATAAGCATGTTTTGTTTTTAAATTTAAATTCATGTTATATGTGTTAATTTTCTTGAAAAACTTATTAATAGCAATTATTTGTGGTTGTTCCGTACAAGCGTCAACATTTCACTTCTGACTCACCAGGTAGAGCACGGGCGAACTCAGTACTGATCTGTAAAATACTAAGACTTGTTTCATTGCAAGCGAACAATAGTACATAACCGACTCAATAATAATTATAAACAGCGTGAGGGTGTAAAACATATTCAAGGGAGAAATTACTTTTAAAATGCCACTAAAACTACGAAATTAAGTTTATAGTTTTCACTTCAACAGAAGAATAGTAGAATTTAATACGGAATATTGTTTTTAGATATTTGACATTTCTATACTGTTCTATCATATCAATGTGTTTTAGACGGTAAATGAATTGTTTACTTGTTTCAATGCTTATCATTGGCCATTGTTGATAGTGCTTTGATGTAGTGGTTATTTGCTTGCCTATTTTAAGCTTTTTACCATCCTTGATTGAGGTTTTTTGAATGGTTTTTCTGTCACCATAACTGGCATATACCGTGAGGTACCTAAACTTAGTCTTGGAAAGTTTTCTTCTCTCATTTTCTTTCCCAGTAATCATTTTGATTTCATATATCATCGGTGCCCACTGTCTGTAGTGTTCTTAAGCGTTTACTATTGCTATTCCTTTTGTATTTGCAACTAAATGGTAAGGTTCTGAGAAGTATATCGTATTAGAATGAAGTATATGAAAGAAAACCTATCGTAAGAATATTTTTTATTCCCATTTATAAACGACAGAAGTACAGAAATTCATGTTGATATTGAATTTCTTGACTTTATGTGGAACTTTAGGATGCAATATTTCAACTTGGGGCCTCCCACACGTAATCGCTGGGCTATCATGCTCGATGATGGTAATAATGTTGACAATCGAAATAGTGATAAAACGAGTACTAGCAAAGAGAATTCATATGATCTGGGAATGACGACAGATTTAAAGAACAGTATGCGGGTAAATACACATTATAAAGGAGTTTCTTAAAAGAGAAGAGAAGATAAAACGAATATCCTGTGTATGTATCTTTTACATTTTCATAGACATTCACTATAAAATTCATCCTTCTATTCATGCTACTGTATTTGCTATGTATTTTAGTGTGGAAATGTTTCAAATGAAGCAATAAGTTCCCGGCTATTTACAAGGTGCAAGCACAAGTTTAGAAGCCGTAGTATTGATAAAGTAGATAAATCAGCATGCAATATTTCTAAAACGACTTACAGTAAGAAAAAGAGTATTAGGTACACTGTATTTGTAATATGCTCTACATTTTACCTGAATTAATTTTCTCTCTTATGGGCTTCTAATCATACATTTAAGATGCAAGATATAAATTATATTAGTTAGTATTTTATTCAAAATCCTCGCAGCCATATTTACAAAACTGAAAAATAACGAAAGAATAGTTTGGGATGGAGATTCCTTTAAAATCTTCGCCTAATATGTTTAAACATCAATTCAAGTATAAAATATAGTATTTTTTCATTTTCAGGCTTTGAATTATGTTATTTACAGACACACATACAAACACAAACATACAAATTAACTTTTTTCTAAAAGCATTTTTTTAGAAGTACTAACAGATGTATTTTCGTTGAAGTCTGCAAAACAAACTTTTTTTGGACCGAGTGGAATGGTCAGTCGATAACTTTTATGGTCCGTATTCGGGAAGTCATGGGTTCAAATCCCATGGGCCGACCAATCTGGCTGTTTTTTACCGTGGTTTTCCTCAGTCGTGGATATTTAATATCACAGCCCAAAGTTCCATTTTCAATATAAAACAATAGCAAAACTAAAAGTAATAGTAATTACGCTAAAGAGAGTGTAAGCAGAGACTGGGCATCACCCCTAAACTCATCTGCTCTTCGCGGAGCCAAATGGTAAGTATTATATGAGGAGATAAGAATTTAAAAGGTTAACTGCACTTTTACCTCTGTTCGGATGGTAGGACAGTTGTAATGGACGGCCCTCTAACACCATCTGCTTGGTGTGAAACGATGGTGGTATGGTTCGGGGATGACACCTTAATCACTACCGGAAACGAGTTATTTTACCAAACCGTCGCAACATAACAAAGTTGTTAAAGCGACGTAAAATAGAATGGAATTAAATGACTTTCTCTACATATCTGCAACAAATTATTGTTAAAAAGTTTATGCTTCTATTTACTTCATGCTAATTGAGAAAAATTAGCAGAAACAGACTTATTACTTGCTTCCTTGTAAGTAGAAGCGAAATAAGGGAGCACCATAGGTTAAAGTGATAGTCAGAAGCTGGTTGCTATGTGACTGAAGTTCCTTTGTTTGTATGGACAGCAGTTGTCAAATTCCTGTATGAGAAAAGTATGTTTTTACAGCTGAAACCAAAAACTATCTCAAAAACAATCAACTCCACAAAAAAGTATATAACATAAATTGTGTGTTTTAAAATGCTCTACATTTGTTGTGTGGTAAGTTTTTGTCCATCTCTTACGGTTTAGCAGTTATGCAAAATTCCGTAAAATTGACCCAGAATAAAGTAGTCTTCAGAGGCTATTCCCAGAAAATTCAATATATACATTTTATTTGCCAGTTTAATATCTTTAATGTACGATATTTTAATAAAAATCGTTAGAGCCATTTTTTAGAAAATCAACAATTTCGAAAAAAGTTCCATGTAAAGGGTAGTTGGGTTTGGGGGGATTTTCTTGGAAATCTTTGTGTCACATCCTTGGAAGATACCAAACCTAAATACCAAGCTTGGCTTTTAATGGACTTTTCGTTTTTGAGCTGTGCTGCCCACAGACACAAACACACACACACACACGAACATTTTTCTAAAAATGCTTATTTTGACTCAGGGAGTCTCAAAACATGTATTTCCGGTGAAATCTCGTATCGAATTTTTGGGTGCATTACAATACCTTCTCTACACTATGCACATAGTATGTGTCGAGAAAGTAAAAATCTGATGTGTACCATTCACATGACTTTCTCTATATCCCTGCAACAAATTATTCTTAAAAATCTTATACTTCTATTTACTTCATGCTAATCAGTAAAACATTAGCAGAAATATCCATATTACTTGCGTCCTTGTAAGAAGAGGTGAAATAAGGGAGTACCATAGGTTATAGTGATAATCAAAAGCTGGTTGCTATGTCACTGAAGTTCCTTTGTTTATATGGACAACAGTTGACAAATTCCTGTATGAAAAATGGGGATGAAGGTTAAAGTTATTGCCGCAAACCTGTATTAAGAAAGATAGTGCAGCATGAAAATATATGGGTTAGGTTGTAATTTTGTCCATCGTCAATTCGGTCATATTTGGGGGGGGGGGGAGCAACGTACCCTACCAGTCCAGTGGTTAGAATTATGCTCGGAAAACACAGCAAGTCATGCTGCTGAAAAAAGGGCTAGTTTGTCAGAATTAACATAAACATCCTCTTTCCATTATAGGCCACATTTTTTACATGTAAATATACATGATAATTAAGTCAAAACTGTCGAGGTATTTTTGAAACAATTGCTTAAATAGGGTGTTACGACACATTATTATGATAAATCCCGTCATGCATCCAAAGAATTAAAATATCAGTAAGAACTATAGCTGTTATTTATTTTATATTTAATATCAACTTTGGCTATCTCCACTCTCTCTCTTACTCAAACAAACATTTGGTGGCAGGGGTCATAAGAGGTAGTTTCACTAAAATGAAATTCAGTTTTATCTATATACGCTCTTTAACAGGTTCCATTCTTTATTGTTCGTGAACGGCTGCTTAATTTTGTTCAGAAACCTCGTTATGCTTGAGGTTCTTTTATGTTCCGTAAATCTACGACACGGAACCATGGTTTTAATTCTCTTCCGAAGGAAGCCACGCCCGAAGAAAATCCATCGCCCTACGTCGGGTTTAAACCAGCGACTTTGAGAACTGGAGGCAAACGTGCTGCCCAAGACCACGGAGGACAACAGCATCCCTGAAAACGCTCATTTCTAAAATGTGCATCCAACCCGGTTGAAATTTTAGCCATATGTTTTTCTTGTATGGATATGACCCTTTTATGAAATGCAACTCATAATCTTCATTAATGTTCAGGTTATCAATTTTAAAAACATAAATAAGGGGTATATAGTCAAAATGTTCAATATGATGCAATTTTAAAAAAAAATGTTATTGTAAAACAAATCTGGATTTCAAATCTGATATATACTTTTTTCTTACCAGCTTAAGTATATAGGAAATATGTTTTGAAATGTTATAACAATATTTATTCAATTTTAAGCTCAATGTCGTTTTCAAAAACGAATAACTAAAATTATTTATATGACTCCGCCACCTGAGCCATTACATTCATTGCTTCGTGGCGAAACACCCGAATCACGACATTTTCTAGCAAACACTCTGAAATACAATGGTTGTTACCAAATGACCTCATTTGGGCAGACATCGAAGACACTCAAGGTATGTATTTATTTATTTATTTTTGTACTTACACATAATACAGTAGAAGAATAACATACTATACTTATTCCTATGTATTATGTATGCCAATTCTAAAAAAGTGTTTATAAATCAGTAATATTGACTTTGTTTTTGATTTTGTAGATACAAGGACAGATTCACCATCGAATTGGATCATTGCAACCTCTCGGAGATGCACAGCATCCATTTTTACAAATATACTTCATGGGCAACATGGAGGAACAACTTGATCGACGTCAAGTAATCAATATATTATCCTAATAAAAATTGAGCTTAATAAAATCCAAAATCTGCTCATTTATTGCCTCTAAGGCGGAACAAAGTTCGCCGGGTCAGCTAGTTTATTATAAAATATATTATTTATAATATAAAAAAAGTGTCTATTTATTTATTTGGTCTTTTAAAATAAGTCAAAGTAGTTTCAAAGCAGAAGAAAATTGCATAATGTGGATCATTTTATAAAGCATACACATATGCTAAAAAAAAAAAGGAAATTGCGAAAAAACAAGTTTTAAACTGTAAAACATCTTTTGTTAAACTTTATACCATGAAAGTTGTTAAAATCGCCTAGATTAATATATTGAACCTTTCTGGCTCTTTTTTCTTGGTGCTGCAACACATTCATTTAGTTTTAGCTTCATCTGGATGCTTTGGCTGATTTCTTTGAGAAGCAGATGAATGTGCAAACATTTCACATCCTTCGCATGGACCATTTTCAGAAGAACAGGTGAAATTGAAGCACCTACTACTTATGATATAAATGTATTGTGGATGAACACCCAAAGTAGAGCTCTGAAACTGATATCTGAAGTATCTTCTTTGAAGGGCACTTTCGCCTCACAGCACGATACAGAATATCATTTCCAAATTCTCCCTCTAAACTGCGACTGCCACTTCATTTAAAGCGCTTGTTTGCTAAACCCATAGCCTTATTGTGATATTTATAGATTCTTCTGCCTTATTACCTTTAAAAAGTCGAATTTCGGGCAAAATTCTTTTCTTTGGGAAGAAGGACCTTTGTTTAATTTACTTAATTCACCCCCACCCCTCACCAATCAAACCAATTCACTCCTCACCAACCAAATCAATTCACCCCTCACAACCAGGTAATTAATCACTTTGTCACATAGATTCATGTTTTATCCTAATATCTGTCTCTAAACAAAGCTGTAAACTATCCTGTCGAACCTAAATCCTTTTTATCGGCTGCTTTCTAAATGTCCTATTTTATAAACCATTATATTTCGTATGACATCAAATACATTGAATTCATAATGTATTAATACAGATAATAATGTCTATACATCAACACAAATTTCGTAAACACAATTCAACAGAACAACAAAGGCCTCCACAAGAAAACAGATTGTTCTAAAGGTTCCCCCTAACAGTGCTTTATAGCATTCTTTTGTCTGTCAGCTTAGCCAACACAAATTTCAGACACTTTTTTTTTGTCTGTTAACGACGCTGTCAATATAAACGCTGCCGGTGTGCCGGAATTTTGTCCCGCAGGAGTTCTTTTACATGCCAATAAATCTGTTGACACAAAATCATCAGTCTATGCCGGGTTTGAACCCACAACTCTGGGATCAGAAAGCCAACAACTAACTAAACCACTCAGACTGACAAGAACGCCCTTTTTCCTGGATTACCTACTCAAAGACACGTGCAGGGGCATTTAAAGTGTCACCTGATGACTTTGGAATATTCGCCAATCAAAAATAAAATTGAATTATGGAACTACAAATATTGGAGCATTTTGGGCACCAAATCCATTTTTATTTTGTTTTGGCAAATTTTAGTGATGAATCCCTTATGGTTCAAAACTTCGATAAACTTTATAATCTGTGTTAGAAAACTTAATTACAAAATAATTAATGCAATGAAACAATATTTTTACAACTGTAAAGGAAACATTGATTATATTATTTATGTAAATGTATATATGTGTGTATTAGTATATCATTTTCTGCAACAAAGGAATACATTTACTTTCTTGAAAGTTATACTCTGCAGATAATATCTCTGGAAAAAAAAATCCCCCAAGACTACGATGCATATCATCAAATTAGTTTTGCTACATTTCAACTAATTTCTTGTAGTAATGTCTTTCTTTATGAATATACTCTTTGAGATCTATGGATGTTGTGGACGTTTTGAATAAACGCTGCTCTTAAAAAAATGTAAAAGAACCGAAGAAAGTAGCCATAGACGGGGGATTAATTCGACTGCTCCCTTACAGAATTTGAAGACACTATTCACAGAGAAATTAATGGTGCTTCAGTTTAAGTCTTACAAAAATAATTTGACGATATGGAGTCGTTGGCGCGCAGAATGTATGAAATAGTTTTCTGTGTTGCGTAATCGACATTAACATGTCGGAGATCCACAGAAAAAATATAAACTAGGATATTGCTACATTGCAGAAAAATATAGGATGAGTGACATGCTGACAAACATAATAAAACGGCCTTCCTTCTTATCAGATGCTTCTCAAATTATGATCTTTGCAACCATAATTAAATGTTATTCCACTATTTTATAACCTGATATTTTTGAACGGAATAAAACATGAAAACCTCTTCCTTTCCAGCAACTCTAGATAACGAAAGTCTGAGTCTTGTCTTACTGAGAAATCTCTATGAAGATCGAAACCCTTAGAGGGAAGTTTATTTCAGGAGAACTAGCAAGAGGTCCCAGGTTTCTGGAAAAGTTAGATATGCAAAGTAGATTAACGCCCCTTCAAAGCACAGAATATAATTTACGAGTTGTTGCACTCGTATAGACGCTCATTTTCGTTAGAGTTATATCCTCGGGTTCTGCTCTCAGTATTGGTCAGTTTCTATAACATTCATAGACTTCTATAGCTGCAGTTATTTAGTTGTTTTTTACTTGAAAGCGTCGATTATTATTTTTTCTTCAAAACTTAGAATTACAAAGCTCGGATTTACTGGGTGAGAGATATGTGGTTGTGGAGCGCGCGGGTTTGAATTCCAAGTTTCGGCCGAACTGACGTACCTTTAGTGATTTACCTTTACTTTCTCTGACTATATTAAGGTACAAGGAGACAACTGCCTAACTTAGCGCATCTGTTAGTCTGTTAGCATATTCCTCACAGGAAGGTAACTGAGTAAACAAGTTTATCTGATAGTCTACTAGCATGTTTCTCAAGCTGGTGGTACAAGAAGGCGACTATACAACTAAGGTCATCTGTCTAGTATCAGTGTATATACACTGATTCAAGTGAATAAGGAACTAAGTTGTGCATTGTAACATGACCAAAGATAAGAATAAAAACAATTAGTCGTATGTATGACAGATTATTACGTCCCATGACATTAGAAAGACAATTTATGCTGCTGTTGAAGTAACAAAATTTGATATGTTCGATTCACATAAAATATCATTCTTTTAACTATAGTATAAATACTGAAGCTGCTATTTAGATAATTATTATCATTTAATATATTCATAAAGCTTAAGTTTTTATTTTTATAATGAAAATGTGTTTTATTTAAAATATATAAATTTAATTTAAGATGATTTTTATTTTTCGTCATCCGGAAGTTCATTTTAATTCTTCAGCATTTGAATAATATCTCATACAATTTTGCACAATGCTAGTCAAGATAAATGTTACCAAAAATGGGCTTATTACTTAGTTCCTTATATGTAGAAGGGAAATAATGGAATGCATTAATCACAGCCAAATCTATTAAAAGCTGTCGCTATGTGATTGTCATTGAAATCCGATTCTCTTTCCATGGTCGGGAGTGAAATACAAGCGATATGAAACGGATGAGGGTTTGAGCAAAGTGTAAGTATTTTAAAATTGAAACCAATAACAGGGAATAACTCTGAAATGATTGGCTGTGCAAAATACGTATATGACAAATTCTATTCTTAAACGAGATCTAGATTTTTATATAGTAAATATTTATATCTTACGGTGTACCAGTTATGCAAAAGTCATTCAGAAAGAAGAGAATTTCAAGGGCTATTCCCAAGAAATTAAAAATTTTATTTTATATGTAAACATCTTTAATATGCAGCATTTTAATAAAAATCTTTAGAACCATTTCTTTTTAGAAAATCGTAAAACCAAAGAGGCTAATTTGGGTGTGGGGAGTTTGCTCAAAATTTTCATATCGCATCCTTGAAAGATAGTAAATTTAAATACCAAGTTTGCTATTTAACCGACTTTTCATTTTGAATTGTGTTGATCCCCGCCCCCCCCAACCCACACACACGGATACACACATTAACCTTTTTCTAAAATTGTTGGGGGATTCAGAGGTCTTTAACATGTATTTAGGTGAAATCTCGTATCGAATTTATAGATGGAGTACAATATCTTCTCTACCTATTATGTGCATTGTACATACATGCAAGTACATACATACGACGCTGTAAGATGCCAGGATGATATCAGTGTCGTTGGTGTGCTTGAATTTCGTCCCGCAGGAGTTCTTTTACAGCCGTAAATCTACTGAAAGTACATTTTTAAGTACACTTAAAATCATCGGTAGTACTGAAGTGGTCACTTTGAGATATTATACCTTATAAAACAATCCTTGATGTCATTGTTCTGCGGAAAAGAAATGATATGACAAAATAATCCGTTTTATGTCACTTCAACTGCTTGGTCGAGAGTCAGTAGGAAGATACCTCGCAGATAGCTGTGTGGGGGACAGTGAGCTTTCAAGGTCTCATTCCTGTACCATATCATCTTGTTTCCTCTCTTGTCCTCTAGTGGTAAGCAATTGTTCCTCTGTTTCTATGCGTGAAGGGCGGATGACAACGTTGACGCGTCACAGACATCACAGTGCCGAGGAACCTTATCTCTCCTTCTACATCCAATGCAGATGGCATTTGGATGCCGCCCAGTCTACCTGCTTTCATTGTCAGTGAATAGATGACAACGCATTCGCTATTACCGACTATTTTCATTTTTACTTTCTCTACACGTACTATGTATATAGTGTATAGAGAAGGTATTGCACTCCGCCAAAAAATTCGATACCGAGATTTCGCCGGAAATATATGTTTTAGGGTCCCCTGTATCCAAAAAAAGGATTTTCAGAAAAAGGCTCGTTTGTGTGTGTGTCCGTGGGTCTGTGAACACGCTAACTCAAAAACGAAAAGTCGGTAAAATACCAAGCTTGGTATTTTAGTTTAGTATCTTCCAGGGATGCGAGACGAAGATTTTGAGAAAAATTCCCCCACACCAAACTACCCTTTACATGGAACTTTTTTCGAAAATTTTGATTTTCTAAAAAATGGCTCTAACGATTTTTATTAAAATATCGTACATTAAAGATATTTACCTGACAAATAAAATGTTTTTTTTTTTTTAATTTTCTGGGAATAGAAGACTACTTTATTCTGGGCCAATTTTACGGAATTTTACGTAACTGCTAAACCGTAAGAGATGGACAAAAGCTTAGCACACAACAAATGTAGAGCACTTTGAAACACAGAATTTATATTATATACATTTTTTTTCGTGGAGTTGATTGTTTTTGAGATATTCCTTGTTTTTTATTTTCAGCTATAAAGGCTTATACTTTTCTCATACAGGACTTTGTGAACTCGTGTCCATACAAACAAAGGAACTTCAGTCACAAAGCAACCATCTTTTGACTATCATTTTAACCTATGGCACCCATTTATTTCGCTTCTACTAACAAGGAAGCAAGTAATAAGACTATTTCTGCTAATTTTTTCTTCATTAGATGAAGTAAATAGAATAATTTGTTGCAGTGATATAGAGAAAGTCATGTGAATGGAACACATCAGAATTTTTTGTAGGCTATGCAGCATTAAGCTAGTTATAATCGATGAAAAACAATTGTTCTAACTATTCTTAAAAGAATTACCTAGTTTTCTAAAATTGATAACAGCTTTATTTAATAGCCATCTATAGAAAAATTCACAAAATTCAATAGAGAGGTGTGACGGTGGCTTTCAGAGTGCATAGACCGCTTGCCTCTCCCAGGAGGGCCGGAGTTCAATCCTAGCTGGCTGCACGTCGAATTTGTGGTGGGCAAAGTACCATCTTGGCTGGTTTTCTGTGATTACTCCGGTTTCCTCCGCCATTCATTCTATCAATTGTTCCTTCATCACTTTCTATCATCAATTGGCCTTCATTTCTTATCATCTTCGTCCTTACATTCATGCCCGATCCCCCGTTCCGAGTTCTTCACTCTGTGATTCATTGTTCGTCTGCTCCTCAACTGACCTCTGACCTTTGGCACTGACGTGTAAGTCCTGGGAGGTGCAAACCATACATACGAGGAGGGTAAAGTAAGTTAAGTAATTAATAAGTAAACTGCAGAGAAACATGTATTCTAATTATTAATGACAAGTAAATCTTTCGATAAAATACATATCTATACAGATTCTATGGAGAATAAAGAAAAAGGAAAGTAACTGCTTCACTTAGAAAAATATGTACTCCGTTCACGTAACTTTCTCTACCTATTCTACAACAAAGTATTCTTATAACGAGTTATTCTTTTATTTACTTCAGCTAATTGAGATAAACATTTGCAGAAATGGTCTCATTACTTAGTTTCTCATAAGTATAAGGAAAAATGGGAGTGCACTAGGTTGAAACATTTGTCAAATCATCTAAAAACTGGCCGGCAAGGCAATGGCAGGAGTAAAACAAAAGAAAAACGAATGATGACTCCCAGTTTGAGAAAACTTTAAGTACCTATTGGAAAATGTACAACAATAACCAGGAATATAATATATTACTAGCTTCCTTGTAAATAGAAGGGAAATAAGAAACTGCACAAGGCTAAAGTGATAGTCCCGTCCTTTAAAAGCCAGTCGCTATGTGAAACATTTGATAATCCAATCTCTTTGCTTGCCAGGAATAAACAAACGAGAAATTTGAAAAAAAAAAAAAATGTCTGCCCGTTTGTGAAAAGTTTAAGTGGCTTAAAGTTGAAACCAATAATCCGAAATATCTTGAAAACGGTTATCTCTACCACAAAAAAAGGGGGGGGGGGGAAGACACAAATTGTGTGTTTAATGACATCTATATTTTTTGTGTATCTCTTACGGTTTACCAGTTATATAAAAGTCATCCTGAATGAAGAGGTATTCAGAGGCTATTCCAAGAAAATTACAGCTATACATTTCGTTTGTCATAAAAATGTCTTATACATGAGCTTAAAGCCATTTTTGAGAAAATAAAAAAATTCGAAGTATGTTCCATGTAAAAGATAGTTTGGGGTGGGGCGATTTTCTTGAAAATCTTCGTATCGCATCCTTGGAAAATACCAGTCTTATATATCAACTTTGGTATTTAACGGTCTGTTGGTTTTTGAGCCATACTGCTCACAGACACACGCGCGCGGACCTTTTTATAATTTTTTTTATTCAGGAGGACACAAAATATGTATTTCCAGTGAAATCTCTGTATCAAAATTTTGGGTATACATTACAACATTTTCACTATACACTATGTGCATAAAGAAGATAAAGTAAAACGATCAATAAGTGCGGTAGTTTTATAATAGTTTCATTTAAGCATAACTTAAATGATTAGCCTATATTTCTATTCACAGCCATTCAGCCATCGTATTCATTATTTACTGGAGCAAAACAACGATAAGGTAATACAAGCTAGGCAGAGCTAATTATGTTAATTAAATATTGTTTATGGTACAATGATGACTGAGTGCGTCGGAGGTCAGAGGAATGGCAAATTCCTTAAAATGCCAACAACTATAATTTTAATATATTCAAATATTTTCAGTAGGCCAAAGCTGGTCCCTATGTGATAAAATTGGTACTCGGTTCTCTTTATATGGCCAGGAGTAAAAAAGAAAGAGATAGGTATGTAAAGAATGACGATATACCGTTTGAGAAAAAATGTGTTTTAAAATTGAAACCAATAACAGGGAATATCTCGGAAATGTTTAACTCTAAAAAAAATGTATATGACATAAATTGTGTGTTGTAACGAGAACTACATTTTAGTCTAGTACGATTTTATCTATCTCGATACCAGTTATACAAAAGTCATCCAGGGGGAAAAGATATTTTGCGACTATTTTCAAAAAATACAAAATATGCATTTCATTTTTATGAGCATATCTTAAACATACGATATTTAATTCAGAATTATTACTGAGAAAATGAACATTTTAGAAAAATGTAACGGGTATTTGGGGTGAGGAATTTTCCTGAAACCCTTCGTGTCGCATCCTTGGAAAGTGCTTCAGTTTGGTATTTAATGGACTTTTTGTTTCTGATGTACACGCACACATACAGGCGCGGATCTTTTTCTAAAATTTTTTTTTTATTCAGGAGGTCTAAGAAAATATATTTCCGGTTTAATCTCACATTGAATTTTTGGGTGGAATACAATGTCTTCTCTACCTACTATGCACATTATAAATAACTGGTCGAAAAATAATAAAAGGAATCGACATGTAATGTAGTAGGCAACGTCTATTTCCAGTTCCAAGTGTAATAATTTAGAATTCTCGTCAGAATGCTTAATTAAAAGTGATGTAACTTTTCGTGTATAATTTAGAATATACAATTAAAATTTTAGATCTTATATCCATAAGTGTATGAATAATACCCTTCATTGTTACACTATTAACTATCGATTACATAATATATTCATATAAATAAACCACAATTCCACAAAATTCTTTAAATTTGAAGATCACAACACTGTGTAAAAATGCCATATGCCGCAAGATGCATAACTTTTTTTTTTTAAACAATGAACTCCCTATTATAGATATGGAGCGTTCTACAGTAAGCAGTAGGCAGATGGAGTATTGTATTCGATACCTAATTGATACTGAAAATGTATGTTTTGAGGACTTCTGAACCAAAAAAAGGAAGAAAAAAAAAAGAAGAAAAAAATCCGATGTGTTCCATTCACATAGCTTTTTCCAGCTGTCCCAAATATCATACTATTTAGATAAACATTAGCAGAATTTGCCTTATTAGTTGCTTCCTTGTAAGTAGAAGGGGAATAAGGGGATTCATTATGCTAGAGCGACATTCAGATCTTTTAAAAGCTGTTCGCTATGTGAAACAACTATGGTTCGGTTCGCTTTGCATGGTCCTGTTTGAGAAAAGTTATTAGTTATGTGTTTTAACGAGATTCTCATCTTTGTCTTGTAAGTTTTTGTCTATCTTTTATGGTTTAAGCGTTATGCAAAAGAAGTCTTCAAGGGCTATTCCCACAAAATTCAAAATACACATTTTATTTGTGAATATCTTTAATATCCGGTATTTAAATCAAAATCATTAGAGCCGTTTTTGAGAAAGACAGTTATTTCAAAATGTTTTCCTGTAAAGGGTAGCTTGTGGTGGGGGATTTTTTTCTTTTTTTTTTAAATCTTCGTTGTATCCTTGGAAGATACTAAAAATAAATAGCACTTTGGTTTTTGATCTATGCTGTCTGTCCACACACACACACACATATCTAAATATCTGATGTGTTGCATTCACATGATGATCTCTAACCTATTTTTACAAAAGATTACTCTTCTATTTATATCATGCTAAATGAGATAATCAAAAACACAATTGGTCCTACTACTTATTTCCTTATAAGCAGAGGAGAAATAAGGGAATACACTAGGCTAAAACGATAGTCAAATCCTTTAAAAGCCGATCGATATATCAGCAATTGAAGTTCCATTCGCTTTGTATTTCTAGAAAAACAAGAGAAATGAAACGAAAGGTCACCCCGTTTGAGAAGATGCGGAGTTTAAAATTGAAATCAAAAACAAGAAATGTCTCGGAAATGGCCAATTCTATAACAAAAATGTATATCACATAACTCGTGTGTTTTGATGTGATCTAATTTTTTGTTTAGCAAGTTTTTGTTTATTTCTTACGGTTTACCAATTATGCAAAATTCATCCAGAATGAACAAGTCTTCAGAAATATTCCCAGAAAATTCAAGATATATATTTTATTTGTGATACCTCTAATATACGGAATTTTAATCAAAATCATTAGACATTTTTTTGAGAAAAATAGCATTAACAATTTTTTTTCCATGTTAACGGTAGTTTTGGGAGGGGGGGATTATCTTGAAAATGTTCGTGTCGCATCCTTGGAAGAGCCGAACCTTTAATATCAAGTTTGGCATTTAAATGGTCCTTCAGTTTTTGAGCTGTTCTGTCCACAGACACACACGGACCTTTTTCTAAAAGTGCTTTGATTGAACGCAGAGGACCTTAAAACATATTTCCGGTGAAATTTCGGTATCATATTTTTTGAGTGGCTTACAATACTTCCTCTATACACTATATACATAATACGTGTAGAGAAAGTAAAACTGCTTTTCTCGGACTCAAGGGACCTCAAAACTAATATTTCCGGTGTAATCTCGACATCGAATTTTTGGGTGAAATACAATACCTTCTCTAGCTGCTATATACATTGCATGTACTTACGTGCTAGAGAAAGTAAAGAAATCCGATATGCTCCATTCTCATGACTTTCTTCACATCTCTGCTACAAATTATTGTTAATGAGCTTATTCTTCTACCTACTTCATGCAAATCGAGATAAACAGTAGTAGAAATGGTCGTCCCTTTAAGTAGGAGGGAAATAAGGGAACACGCTAGTCTTAACCGTGGCGGCGCCATAGTTGAATGTTTAGACCGCTCGCCTCCCATCTAGGCGGCCCTGGTTCGATCCCAAGCGTCCATATGTGGGATTTGTGTAGACGAAGCGGCGTCTGGGTGGGTTTTCTTCTATCAATTGCTCTGTCATCACCTTTCCTTCGTCAATTTTGCTTACATTTCATATCATCACTTCCTCATGCTCACGCCTAGCTACGGTCGATCCCTCGTAACAACTTCTCATTCTGTGGTTTCGTGCCTTTGGCTCTCCGACAGGCTTCTGAGACCCCTAGACATTGCTTGTAAGTCCTAGGGGCGTGTCAGTCCTACGAATAAGGGGAGGGGTAAACCGATTGCGAAACGAAACTAGTTCAAACCGATAGTCAAATGTTTTAAAATGTAGTTGCTATGGGATTGAAATCCGTTTCTTTGCGTGGCTAATTGATTACTTTCTATATGAGAAACGTTTCAAGTATTTCAAAACTGAAACCAATAACAAGAAATATCTCGAAAACGGCCAACTGCACAAAAATGTGCATGATATCAATTGTGCGCTTTAAGGAGATCTGTATTTAGTGTTGAGTAAGTTTCTGTCTATCTCTTTCGGTTTAGCAGTTATGCGAAACTCAGAAAAATTCATCCAGAAGGTCTTTAGGGATATTCCCAGAACATTCAAGATGTACATTTTTTATTTTTCATGTAAATATCTTAAATACACAGGATTTTAATAAAACCCATGCCATTTTTTAGAAACCCAAATTTTCGAAATTTTTTCCAAGTACCTAAAGGATTGTTGGAGGTGGGGGAACTTTCTTGAAAATATTCGCGTCGCATCCTTGGAAGATACTGAACTTAAATATCAAGTTTGGTAGTTAACGGAATTTTCATTTTTTAGCTAAGCTGCTCATAGACATACACATTTTTCCTAAAAATCCTTGTTATTGGATTCAGGGGAACCCAAAAAATATATTTCCGGTGAAATCTCGGTATCAAAATTTTGGTTACAATAGTACCTTCTCTTTAACCTGGGTAGTGTGGTACCTAGTAGCGTGTCTACCTCACATTCAACTGGTCGTGAGTTCGAATCTCTCTTAGGGGGAACTATCCGGATAAGGTGATTTTTTTTCGCGATTTTCTCTTATCCTGAGAGGACGAATGACGAATAGCTTTAAGCCCCATGGGTTAAATTCCCCCCGAGATCATTTGAGCATAATTTCACTGATTTTGTGGCCCTCCGTGGTGTAATGGTTACCATGCTAACAGCACATACCCAAGATCGGGGGTTCAAACCCGGCAGAGGACGATGGATTTTTTTCGGGCGTAAAAATCCTTAGCATGGCTACGTTTGGAAGGGAAGTAAAACCCTTGGTTCCGTGTCGTAGATTAATGGCATGTGAAAGAACCTCAAACCTGATAAAAAAGGCCTCTGAGCAAAATTAAGCGGTCTTTCACGCACAGTATTGAATGGGGACACTGCGAACCACAGTAGTTATGGAGCGTCCATAAATAAAACTCCATATCCATTTCCCCAATTTCAATCACCGTCCGATATGACTAACCAGTTAAAGATGTTAAAAAGAAAGACGAAAAAAAATATCTTCCCATTTGAGAAAAGGTTAAGTGACTTAAAATTGAAAATAACAATCCGGATGAATCTCTATAACAGTTAACTCTACAAAAAACAAACTTAACTATACACTATGTACATAGTACGCGTATGTGTCTGCGTAGACGCTGCTTCTGCAAAGATACCTATGTCGAATAAACTGAAATATTGGAAAAATAAACTTTCACATGGAGATATTATGTATTCACTAAGAAACGATATAGGGTAGAGAAAGCAAAATGTATATAACACATCAGTTATTTTGATTCGAAGAATCTCTAAAGTGGATTAATATATTCCATCGGCAGAGAAAATTTCATAGATTTTGGAGCAGAAGAGTCTGAAAGTATTGGAAAATTCAACTGCAGTGTTGAATTATTGCGGCATCCAACCGAGCTTTATCTAGCAGAAATTTGTTGCAAAGAAGTTTCGTTCCATCACATTATTACTTCTTTCTTTCCACCAATTATACAGGCATAGAAGCATGGAAATGTAGGAACTTCTTGCCGTCAGGACATGCAAATCTCATATAGAGAGTAATGTTTTATTGATTGTGGCGTTCCATCATTTGCACGCTATGCAAGAACACGATATCCAACAGCAACAGGAACAACAAACGTGACAGTTATTTCTTTTTATATCACGGTTTGCTGCTGTCTACAGTTGTTGCTTTTCTTTATTACCTTCTCTGCCGCCTTACAATGCAAATAAGAGGAGCTCCGTATTCCACATAAACTTCGTTATCGAGATTTGCCCTGATTTCTCCAGCTTTTCCACAAGCTGTGTTTTGTTTACCTGTGTGTGTGTATACAGTGTGTTGTTCTTATTATTTATTACTATTTGTGTATAATTCATTACGGATTATTACATTAAACAATATAATTCTATACGAAGTGAGCAATAATATATAGCAGTGTATCGTCGGTTGGAACGCTGTAACAATCAAAGCTTAAGTTTTATTAATTGTTGATGTGATATTATTAATATTATCATTATAGTATAAGTTAATTATTTGCCATTTTAATTGTTGGAGGAATTCACCGACCACTCTGCCACAGTTTTGAACTTGCAAGCATGATACAAAAATATTTCAATGTACAACATTCAATTTCAATTCAAGTTCCGTTCACGTCATGTCGACATAAGGACTTCTGCCGGTGGTTTCTTGATCGATTGGGATTTCTTGTTCGCTATTTCACCACTGTGCACCATGGTGACGAAGGATCAATTCGCAGCCCATAAATGGTATTGGGTGGCATCTCGACTTGCGGACGTGATAATGGCGGAATGTTGGCCAGGAATCTTCATTATCAAGGTTTGCGGTTCTTATGTGCAAATAAACATTACATGGGACCTTTGGTCCATCTACTCTGTATGCCGCCGTTTCCCAGTGAGGCTACTACATGAAGCTTCGGTACTTTTATATATGGAAGATATGATTAGGTGCCGGGTTCAAAGTTTCTATGTCAGATTGGTCCATCATAAGACTGCCCTTATCAGATCTCTGGGGGATTACTTGCCTTTCAGACGCCGCTGCTAGTAGATCCAGGTTCCCCGCATGGCTTGTGGGTATCCCAGGTAATGAAGGCATTAAACCAACGGACAGTTAAAAAGCTAAACGTAAGTACTCCCCCTCCCTATGACAGCAGTCACCAAAACTCACTACTTCTGAAACCAAGACACCAGCGGAGCAGCGGCAAGGATGCTACTCCTGAAAAGGCAATCATTGAGAAGCCTACACTGTAGTGGTACCTCCTTTACCTTCTCATTAAATCCACAACACCAAACCAACAGTTATCCAAAAACATTGCTGTAGTTATGTCCTAATAAGAGCAAGTACACAGCAATAATACCTAGATTCGCCTTGAGCATACCTGATGACGCCCGCATACACGCTACGCCACAAAATAAGGTATATACAACATTGCGAATTGGATATGATAGCCCTGAACTGATGTGTGCTCATTTTGCTCCGGGTTCTCTGGTTTCTCCTGCCATTGCATTCCAGCGGTGCTCCCATCTTCATTCCATGTGTCATCAAGTAGTAAAAACGGGCGTCGAACACTATATAAAAAAATTAGGTGAAAATGAATCCAGAGACAAAGTTAGATTTTATGACCCAAAAAACAAGTTTGTTCTCTCAAAGTCAAAACACATTATAAGTTATTACAAGAAGAAAGGAAAGAATTACTAACGTGTTTGCATGATTGTTAGATAAACCTGATGTTACCTAAGTTTACAAACCATCGACATAATTCAGTCGACAATCAGTTCTAAAACTTCATAATTATCACTGATAGTTTCAAATAAAAACTTAACAAATCTGATGTGTTCCATTCATGTGACTTTCTGTATATATTCTTTAAACAAACTATTCTTACAAATATTATTCTCTATCTACTTCGTACTAATCAAGATACACAGAATTATTACTTAATTCGTTGTAACTAGAACAGAACTGCGGGAATACACTAGGCTAAACGATAGTTAAATCTTTTAAATCTATCACCATGCAACGACGACATTAAAATTCGGTTGTTTTTGCATGGCTAGGAGTAAAAGAAAAATGAGAGTTTGTAAAATTTATAAGCATTTTAAAATTGAAAGCAATAATAACGAATATCTCGGAAATAACTCGACAAACAAATCTGGCATAAATTGTGTGTTTTAACGAGATCTAGGTATATGTTTTGTGTAGCAAGTTTTTTCAATCTAATGGTTTACCACGTATGCTAGAGTAAACAGGGCTTCAAAGGTTATTTCTAGAAACTTGTAATTGCCATGCAAATATCTTAAATATGTGACATCGTTAGAGCGATTTTTGAGGGAAATTAAAATTTCCAAAAATGTTCATGTGAAGGGTAGTTTGGGATGGGCAGTTTTCTGAAAATCTCGTTCGAATCCTTGGAAGACACTAAACTTCAATACCAAATTTGCTACTCAGTTTCGACATTTTGGGTGGAGTACAATACCTTCTCTACCAAATATATATTTGTATATACGTGCTAGAGAAAGTAGAAAGACAACGGACATAACTATTATTTGATTGAAACTCTGTATCATAAAGGTTCCAATAAGATAGAATGCTCTCTACTTATAGAATCACGTTATCTGGTCCTTTAGGTGCAAATACATTGATTGTTGTAGTGGACAAATAACGACACAATGGGTATATTTAGCAATGGTTTAACTCTGAGGTTCAATGTCTTAAAAACAAAGTAGAAGTTACATTACTCCTACCTGAGCGTGTCTTTGCACATATAGAGAAAGCAACATGGAAGAAAGAAAGCATCGATGATCCTGAAGAATAATATTAATTAATAAGGGATTTGGAAGTGTTCATAATTTAAATCGTGATATGCAACTGCATAGGACTGGGAGAGTGCAATCCAAACACGTTTCATAGCTGCAGCCAATTGGCATTTTAAATGCCAGCGTTGTAAAAGGTTTTCGTGCACAGAACTAAAACAAATGCTAGGTTCAAGAAGAGGAGCATTATAGGAGTGAAGTGAATGTTGCAAAACATGTGACCAAAAGAGATGTCACTGTTGAGATATTGTTGCATCAATGATTCTTCCTAAAAGACTGGAAACCTATCCCAAGAACGTGACTGTGTTAATAATCTTCTCATGAAACATTATGATCCATGAAAGTCAATGGATGGACTCCAATGTAACGTTAATATACAAAATGGGAACAATGATCCTGAGAATGTTAATAATGATTGTACGCGTGAAGGAATTCCAGATGATATACTAACGATTTAAAATGGGTTATCAACTTTAGAGAACACTTTGCCTGTTTTATTATAAGAATAAGTTGGTGCCAGTTTTGCCTAATTTTTTTCAATAATAAGTGTTATTAATTCCTTTTACTTTCCTTATTTTTGTTCCTTTCATTTGTTTGAAGTTCAATCTCCACTATACTATGAACGTTGAATCCCTGTTTACTTTCAAAATCCTTATGAAAAAGCCCAATATGATCATATTTTAAAATTCTGTGGAGCTCTTTTACTGACATGTATACGCCAGATTATATTTTAAAATAGATATTAATATCTACTAATGACCATATATAATTTATTCTGAAAAAAAAAAACAACTGTTTTTTCAGGTACATATAAAATGCAATTATAGCAAACCCTTGTTTGAGGAGTAGAGGTTTTTTAATCTAGACAACTCAAGTTTTAATACACGAAATACATTTATGGAAGCAGGTTTTTAGAATAAAAATTCTTTGAATAAGATGGTTAAGACACATTGGGAGATGGAGAAATACATAGGCAGATGTCAGAAATCGGAAAGAATAGGTCTTGCATGGATGCACACAGGTGTATTAGTAGGGAATAATTGCCTGAGTAAATATATTATCTGAGAAAATGGGTGACATTATTTACTAGAATATGAAACGGTCAAAAGATGCAGAATGGGATAATTAAAACAAATAAATGAGAGCAGCTAAAATGTTGGCAAGTACAAGGGCAAAACAATTAAAATAATGGGGAAATTGTTAGGAAATGTTGGGGAGATGTGGATAAGGATCCTGAAGAGGGAACAGCATCAGGGACAACTTAGAAACTGAAGAGTTAGTGTAGTAACTAAACCAAACACCCAATCTAGGGTTAAAATATGGGGAAGCTAGCAGGCATTAAATTTTAAATTTTTGTTATTAGAATGTAGGATAGGATAGGACAGTGTCGGAGGGGACCCGACACCGAACCTGAGATTATTGTACCTAAGCCCCACGAGGAGGCGCCCCCAGGAGGGAGGAATGAGGTGAGAGATACGCCGGGCGGCCGGAACCAGGTGCGACGGCACAGCAATGACGGGGCCTATAATTTCCAGATTGAAGCACCCCGACAGTCGGATAGGTAGACCGGGTGGGGGGATCCCCACCCCACATAGGTTCTAATACCCCCGCCAACAGTGGCATCCCGGCAACTAGCCGAAATCGGGGAACAGAGACATTTACTGAGATCTACTTTTCCCCCGCCACGTCGCACCGACCACCATCACCGACAGTTCTAACACGTGAAAGAAGCCAACAGGATAACAGGAACTTTGGGGGATGAAAGAAACTTACCCAACTTTCGCCTGGCGAACCGGGGAAACCCTCGAAAAACTCACGGGTCAGGTAGGCCGGCTGCGAGACGTGAACCCGGACTTCCCGAATGCGGGCTACAGATGAAGGCGCTTGAGCCATCCCGCTCGGTTGCTGGAATGCTAGTTATACGTGTAATATTGTAGTTATAACAGATGAAAATAAATCATTCATTGACCAAACGTTTTAAATAAAATAACATAATTGAAATTAAAACATCATCATATGTAATTTAATGATAAACAGTGGCTGTGTTTTGCTATCCCTGACGTTTTCATTTAAGCGTCCTATTCAAAGAAAGTGGAAAGCGATTTGAGAATACCCTGTAGGTACGTTATTTTGTTATGTACAAAGAAAAAACAAATCTGATGTGTTCCATTCACATGACTTTCTCTATATATCTGCAATCAATTATTGATTAAAAGCTTATTCTTTTATTTAATTAATTTTAATTGACAAAAAATTTACAGAAATGGTCTTATTACCTACCTCCTTGTAAGTAGAAGGGAAATAAGGGAGTATCATAGGCTAAATCGATAGTTACAGCTTTTAAAAGCTTGTTGCTATGTGATTGCAGTACCTTTGTTATTTGCAAATTCCCTTGTGAGAAAAGTGTAAGTATTTTAAAACTGAAACCAATAAAAAGGAATATCTCAAAAACGGCCAACCCCACGAAAAAAAAGTATATAACATAAATTATGTTTTTTAATCAGCTGTACATTTTTGTCTATCATTTATGGTTTACCAGTTATGCAAAATTCCACAAAATTCATCCATAATAAACATGTCTTCAGAAGCTATTCCCAGAAAATTGAAGACATATATTTTATTTGCCACATAAATATCTTAAATATAAGACATTTTAGTCAAAATCGTTTGAGCCATTTTTGAGAAAATCAAAATATGTTCCATGTAAAGGATAGTTGTGGGTGTGGGGATTTTCTTGAAAATGTTCGTGTCGCATCCTTGGAGGATACCAAACTTGAATACCAAGTTTAGTATTTAATGATATTTTCGTTTTTGAGTTATGCTGCCCACAGACACATACAAAGACAGACAGACGCCGACACGGACATTTTTCTAAAAATGCTTTTTGGACTCAGGCGGTCTTAATACCTGTATTTCCGGTGAAATCTCGTATCGAATGTTTTGGTGCAATATGTGGTCTGTAGACGTACTATGTACATATGTAGCATATAGAGAAAGTAAGACACCAATAATATAATCAAACATTTGTTTGTGCTCTGGTAATAACAAATCTATAGATTTAATATGTATATAGAGAGGAACATATATATTAAATGAATTATAATACATTTATTAAATAAAATCAAAACAAATGCACTTTTTATTTATGAAAAAGGGATTCAGACAACACAAAAAAGTAAAACTTTTTATCTATCCTTTTCTCTGTATGATGGTCGTTAATCTTTTAGGCAAGGAATATACATTCCTCCTGCTGAGTGAGAACTTAATTTGTTCCTTATTTCTAGAATTATCTGTTTCAGATGCTCTTTGTTATTTTATTATAGATATTTACAATAGAATTTACGTCTGGAGACTGAGGTGGGGTGTTCAGAAATGAGGGGTATTTATGCACAATCCAAAGCTTGACTATATGTGACTTGTTGAAAGTAGAAACTCCTATCTAAACATAGTTTCTGAGCACTCAGTTTCACATTTTGTTTCAGCATGTTTAAATAAACTTATTTATCCAACTTATTTTATATACTTATGGTTACTTTTCAACATAATCACCGAAAAAATTGAGACATTTATCGTACCTGTGCACAAGCTTTGCGATACACACTTCAAAAAATCTTACCGCCAATGATTTCAAATGAGCATTGACGTAGTTTTGAAGATCTTCGTTGGTTTGAAAGTGCTACCCTCCTAGCCATGTCTTCAGTTCAGGGAAAAGGTGAACGTCGCTTGTTGCCAGGTCAGGACTGTACGGCGGATGATCGAAAATGTCCCATTGAAATTATTCAAGGAGCCGATGGGTTGTGCCAACAGTGTGTGGACGAGCGTTGTCATGGATCAACACAATTCCTGAAGTCAGCATTCTTCTTCGTTTGTTTTGAATGACTCTCCGCAAACGTCGTAAAGTACGAAGATCTTCAAAACAAGCCAATGCTCATTTGAAATCATTGGCAACATTTTTTGAAGCGGGTACTGCAAAGCTTGTGCACAGGTACGATAAATGTCTCAATCTTTTCGGTGATTATGTTGAAAAGTAACCAAAGTGTACAAAACTTTTAGTAATAAAATAATTGTTCTCTATGAATTTGTCTTTTATTTATAGCGTATTGGAGGTTGAAAAAAACGGCCCTCGTAATTTTGTTGAAACTATTGGATAAGTATGCAATTTTAATGTAGCTCTCTCATTGCGCAGCTGATCTGGGAAAGGTACTTCCGATGGGCTGCGGCTATAGCTCCTCAGTGCCAGTCATCGAGAAACTGCAGACGATCCCGAACTCCCCGACTCCAACCCCGATCAAGATCACTACCCCCATACTCTCGGCAGTATCTAAACATCCTTTGGAGACACGCATTGTCCAGGTTAGTGCCTTCTAAACAGAACGCGTGCTACTTAAAATAATTTCTTGTGAAACAGTGATCCCTTATGGATTGTTCAGTTGAAATTGACTTATTCTGATGTTTCAAAAGTTTTTTTTTTATACTTTTTGTATAGTACGTTTACATGTATATGGTTCGATAGTGGTGTTTATTATGCAACTATTAAAATATCAATGCTCTTCCTAATAATCTTCAGGGACACTGGGAATGAAGTTTCAATTCCTGTATTTTTGAATAGAAGTTTATGAACATTCTAAAATTCTACTGTGATTGCATAGCTGTTATGTTAATACGAATACCAAATTTCATTAAAAATGGAAATTACTTCTAAGTAATAAATTATTTTATAAAGTTTATTATGTAAATATATAGTATAATCAAAATGTTCCACATGCCTCAACATTTTAGAAAGCTGGTTGTCGTTTATTTGAACTGGAACAAGAACCACACATAACGCCTTTACTCCTTGATATTTCAATGGATTTGACTACTTAATTATGATATATTTTTAAAGAATTTGACATTTTATTCTCTAAAATTAATCATTTTTATAAAAGTTTTTTGAAAACTTAATGTTAGTATTAGGATAATTTTGTCACTTGCAATATCACAATAGATACTTCTGCACATTCTGGGAAATTTTAATATTATTTAAACAAAAACTGAAACGCGTGAAATATTTTGAAGGTGTGAATATTTAGTTTTGAGAAAAAGGATGTTTTACAAAGAAAAGTATGCTAGAAAATACGCTTCAGAATGCCCTGATAAATACATAATTCGACATTGGTCGAAAAAGTATGATCCTAGGTACGTTTAATACACTATATATTCAGACCGCAGTTAAAAAATCTGATGTGTTCCATTCACATGCCTTTCTCTATATCTCTGCAACAAATTATCGTTAAAAATCTTATGGTTATATTTACTTGATGCTAATCGAGAAAAAATAGCAGAAATAGTCTTATTACTAGCTTCCTTGTAAGTAGAAGCGAAATAAGGAAGTACCATAGATTAAAGTGATAGTCAAAAGCTGGTTGTTATGTAACTGAAGTTCCTTTGTTTGTATGGACACGAGTTCACAAAGTCCAGTATGAGAAAAGTATGTTTTTACAGCTGAAAGCAAAAACAAGTAATATCTCAAAAACAATCAACTACACAAAAAAGTATATAACATAAATTGTGTGTTTTAAAATGCTCTACATTTGTTGTGTGGTAAGTTTTTGTCCATCTCTTACGGTTTAGCAGTTATGCAAAATTCCGTAAAATTGACCCAGAATAAAGTAGTCTTCAGAGGCTATTCCCAGAAAATTCAATATATACATTTTATTTGCCAGGTAAATATCTTTAATGTATGATATTTTAATAAAAATCGATAGAGCCATTTTTTAGAAAATCAACAATTTCGAAAAAAGTTCCATGTAAAGGGTAGTTTGGGGTGGGGGGATTTTTCTCAAATAATAATAATTAGCCAAATAGTGTTTGTTTCAAAGGAAAATAAATAAACAAACAAGAAAATAAATACAAATATGGGACTAAGTGGCTTAGTTGATTAGGCAATGTCCTTCTGATCCTAAAGTCGCAAGTTCAAATCCCGCCTAGACCGATGGTTTTTAAGTGCGCTTAAAAGTGCTAGCCCGTTCAATAGATTTACTGGCATGTAAAATAAAGCATGTTAGATGAAATTCCGGCACACCGGCGGTGCTGAATGATCCTGGCAATTGACAAAGTCGTTAATAAAGAACTAAAATTAATTCAAAGTAAAATTGCATCATTATAACATCACTGATTAATGTAGTAAAATAAAAATCGCATCTATAAAAATCTGACGTGTTCCATTCACATGACTTTCTCTATATCACTGCAACAAATTATTCTATTTACTTCATCTAATGGAGCAAAAATTAGCAGAAATAACCTTATTACTTACTTCCTTGTTAGTAGAAGCGAAATAAGGGGGTACCATAGGTTAAAATGATAGTCAAAAGCTGGTTGCTCTGCGACTGAAGCTCCTTTGTTTGTATGGACACGAGTTCACAAAGTCCTGTATGAGAAAAGTATGTCTTTATAGCTGAAAAGAAAACAAGGAATATCTCAAAAACAATCAACTCCACGAAAAAAATGTATATAACACAAATTGTGTGTTTTAAGGTGCTCTACATTTGTTGTGTGGTAAGTTTTTGTCCATCTCTTACGGTTTAGCACTTATGCAAAATTCTGTAAAATTGACCAAGAAAAAAGTAGTCTTCAGAGGCTATTCCCAGAAAATTCAAAATATACATTTTATTTGTCATGTAAATATCTTTAATATACGATATTTTAATCAAAATCGTTAGAGCCATTTTTTAGAAAATCAAAAGTTTCGAAAAAAATTCCATGTAAAGGGTAGTTTGGGGTGGGGGGATTTTTTTTTCAAAATCTTCGTGTCGCATCCCTGGAATATACTAAACTTAAATACCAAGTTTGGTATTTTACCGACTTTTCGTTTTTGAGTTATCGTGATCCCAGACACACGGACACACACACACATACACGGACCTTTTTCTGAAAATACCTTTTTTGGATACATAACATAACATATATTTCCGTGAAATCTCGGTATCGATTCTTTTGGTGGAGTGCAATACCTTCTCTATACACTATATACATAGCACGTATAGAGAAAGTAAAAAACACTACATTTATCAAGAACAACACAGACTTTGCGCACAGACTTTGGTGAAATCCGTAGACTGATGTCCTCTGAAGACATACCGCAGCTCGAAGTTTGCCTTCTTCCTTCTTATGAGGTCATGGCTGAGGTCAGGAAACATTCTGGATCTACGTCTGCTGCTTTGACTTCCCTGTCTCTGATGTGGGTCTCATATGCTGGTGTGATTGGCAGGCCATTGTGTGTCCGCCTGCGGTGCCATTAGTAGTTAAAGCGGGCGTTAAACACTACCAGGCCATTGTTCAGCATTAACTCTCTTACAAAGAAGTCCGTGTCCGTCATTAGATATGCTGCCCTCGTTCGTGTTGTGCTCAGGGAGAGTTTTTGAAGCTTATTTTTATCGAACATAGCCTGGGTAGCTGTTGAACATCTTTCTTCTATGTGTTTAGTAAATGCTTTACCTGTTACTGGCAGCGTTAATCCTAGATATTTTTACGAATTTAAATTTCCAATTTGTCGCTACCACAGATGAAGATGTCAGTTTTGGAGATGTCTCCTCCTCTTCTGAACCTCATGATCTTGGCTTTGCCCGTACTGGTTTTTACTTATTTGTCATCTGTATATTGTTGTTTTACCAGTTTCTTCGCTCTTGATATTGTTTTATTTATTATTTTTTATTATTAATTTTCCCTACAATTCATGAATTCCTTCTTGAAATTGTCTTCAGTTTATTTTCTTTTAAGTGTTTCATTTGTACGAATGAAATACACAGCCATACTTGCAGAATCTGCGGAGGATATGAAAAGAGTCCAATTTAAGACTAAGTGACCCACGAGTTGAGAAGCCAGAAAGCTGACCACTCGGTCATAGAGGCAATCATATCTTCGTTAGCCCGGTTATCCGTATACATGTTTAACTGTAATAAATACGTCTTACTGTAATCGTTTTTTGGATTTTTAAACTCCCAATTGTATTATCGGAGAGCTCTGTCTACCTAAAATACTAGCGAAGATATGCTACAAACTTGATTTCATACATATTGAAGATTCTTCATTCATCATCGATTATCTACTTCAAGAAGCGAATATTACAATATCCATTTAATTTTGAGGAATTATATATGAGTCAAATTTATTATCTAAGACATTCATAAGTTCAATATTATTGATGTCCAACAGTTTTTAATGTTGAAATAAGCTCGGAATTTTCATCAACCAAATGGCAGACGCATGCAAATTGCTACGTTAGCGTGCTTCTATATTTTCCAAGATTTTGATTAAAGTATAAGGAGATGTCTTTCTTCAGTTAATTTCGAATTAATTAAATGCGTTGCACTGACCTACAAATGTTTACTGATTGAGCTCTTTCGGTTACACGTTGTGAGGAAGTGAATTTTCCATGTGCATTTCCCTCTTCTTAAATCTATTTTTACTTCTTCGTATGTCCATTTCTTCATAAGTTCATGTCAAGCATATTCTTGATTCCTTTATTAGTGTAGTTTTTGCCACTTTTATATTTTCATTTAAATTTAAGCGCCAGAAACATTAACCATTTTTCTGTGCAAAGCAGTATTTCGTGACAGTTGAAACATATCTGGTTCATCTGGAAGCGTATTTCATTCTTAGCCATTCGTGATTCACCAAGCGCGATAAGATCAACAGAAATGTTAGCGACTCTTCTTTTTTCCGTGTCCATATTTATTGTTTGGTATATACAACGCCATTAGAGGTAAAACTATGCAGATTGTGTGCTCAAAAACTCTTATATTACTACAAGGTCAGCGAATGAGGATGAATTCAGTTCCAACGGTTCTGTAAAATATTCAAGTATCTGCGCTTTAAAGCCTTTTTTGGAGGGGGAGGCAGTATCACATATTTTGAAAATACAAATTGATCTAAACACATGGAAACCTTAGAGAGACGATTTTACAAATGTAAATTGATATAATGACCGTCCAGAGGTTCCCGCGATAACATTACTGAACGGTCTCAATAGGGGGATATTTCCTCTGCTGTGTGTTTAGTATGTGTTAGCGAGTGTTAGACACGGCGGCCTTTAGTTACTGCAGCACAGCACCGCATTTAGGCTGTAGTAGGCCCTTTGTTTCCAACGTAATCTTTGTGAGGAGAGGAGGAAGGGATGACCCGAAAGGTGTCCAGATCCAGGCGCGCCATCCGCATCAGGACGAGGTTCCTAACAATACCATCCTGACGTCAGTGCTTAAAAGCGACAGCCTGTGTTATATATTTTTTCTTTTCTTTTTTACTTTCTCTATGCGTACTATTTACATAGTGTATTAGAAGTTATGGTATTGCACCCAAAAATTCGATACCGAGATTTCACCGCAAATACATGCTTTAGAAAAACGTCCGTGTATGTGCCTGTGGGCAGCATAGCTCAAAAACCATAAGTCCGTTAAATACCAAACTTGATATTAAATTCGGTATCTTCCAAGGATGCGATATGAAGGTTTTCAAGAAAATTTCCCCACCCCCAAGTACCCTTTACAAGAAAAAAATTCGCAACTTTTGATTTTCTAAAAAATGACTTGCGATTTTGATTAAAATCTTATATTTAAGATATTTACATGACAAATAATATGTATATCTCGAATTTTCTGGGAATAGCCTCTGAAGACCTCTTTATTCTGGATGATTTTTTTTACATTTTGGATAAGAGATAGACAAAAACTTATCAGACAAAAGACGTAGATCTCGAAAAATAACAACAACAAAAAAAAGCAACACGTTATATACATTATTTTCGTGGAGTTGACCTTTTTTGAGATATTCCTTGTTATTGGTTTCAGTTTTAAAAAACTTACTTTTCTTATACGGGAACTTGTTTACTCTGGCCACGCAAAGAAACGAACTGCAATCTCATAGGAACCGCATTTTAAAACATTCGACTGTCGCTTTAGCCAAGAGTATTCCATTATTTCCCTCCTACTTATAAAGAACTAAGTAAATAAGATCGTTTCTGCTGATGCTTATCTCTATTAGCATGAAGTAGATAGAAGAATAGACTTATTAATAATAATGTGTTACAGAGAGGTAGAGAAAGTCATGTGAATGGAACTCATAAGATTTCTTTCTTTTTTTTTATCTCTCTAAACGTTTATCTCGATTGACATTAAGTAACAGAATAGTAAGCACATCTTATTGGCCTATGTTTGTTGGGAATAACAATGCTTATCAAAATATGGTGAAACAGTCAATAATGGATCACACTAAATACACCCAAACACACACAATTTTTGTCCTTGTAATTATATTCATTCTGAAATATAAATTATTTATTTTTTGCACGAGAGTGGACCCTCGACCGTACATAACGTATCTGCTGCAGAAACATTTACAAGATGAATACTATATTTACTGGCATACAAAATAGATCCTGCGGGGTAAAATTCTGGCACACCAGCGGCGAAGATATGACCCTGGCAATTGACATCGTTGCTAAAAAAATCTCACGTCAGTTAACTCTGACATTCTCGGGGATGAAAGCTATACACTCCGAAAAGGAAGCGGAGCCCATTAGTCCCAGAGTGAGAGTAAAATCCTACCAAAGTTTAAGTTCAACGTCCTCCCGCAACACTTTAACGCTCCTATCTCCTTGAAACAAACGAAAAAAATTGATGGGGACAGGAGAATCTTGTTTGCAGAGGAATCGTACTAGGATTTGCCTACCGACCTGGGAAAACCACAATAAAACTCAAGGCCACAGTGACCGTTCTGACGACAATGGAACCCTGGATTTCCCGAAGGCGAATTTACACAATACCGCGGAGCCATCTTGATTGGTTCTTTATTACTAAGCAATCTGAGTCGTGTGAGGTTCTTAGGATGAATTGAGAATCCACACTCATACGACAGGCATAAAGTGCTGATCACATACCACCTCAGTTACTACACTCTACCCATATAAATCTCAATAGAGCATTGAGTGGCCGAGAGAAGGGCCTACAAACTGACCGGTATCTGAGTTAATTTTGCTAGAAAGTTGGATATTTTTTATTTATAGTTGAATCAATCAGTCTTTAAAATTCTATGCCATGGCTGGCACTCGAAACCGAATTTCCGTGGTACAAATTCCAGCCTTGGCATTGAGGTTTTCAAGTTTTTATCGGTTTTCCAGATTCTCCTGCTAGTGTCCAAGAATAATTATCACAACATAAATAAAAATTGGTTGATCATAAAGCTCAGATATGAAAAAGCAGTAGTTAAAAAATCTGATGTGTACCATTCACATGCCTTTCTCTATATCCCTGCAACAAATTATTCTTAAAAAGCTTATACTTCTATTTACTTTATGCTAATCATAAGAAATGAGCAGAAATAGTCTTATTAATTGCTTCCTTGTAAGTAGAAGCGAAATAAGCGAGTACCATAGGTTAAAGGGATAGTCAAAAGGTGGTTGCTATGCCACTGAAGTTCCTTTGTTTGTAAGGACAGCAGTTGACAAATTCCTGTATGAGAAAAGTATGTTTTACATAGCAGATACCAAAAACAAGGAATGTCTCAAAAACGATGAACTCCACGAAAAAAATGTATATAACATAAATTGTGTGTTTTAACGTGCTCTACATTTTTTGAGCAGCAAGTTTTTGTCTATCTCTTAAGGTTTAGCAGTTATTCAAAATTCCGTAAAATTCATCCAGAATAAACTACTCTTCAGAAGCTATTCCCAGAAAATCCAAGACATACATTTAATTTGTCAAGTAAATGTCTTAAGTATATGATATTTTAATCAACATCGTTACAGCAATTTTTGAGAAAATCGAAATTTTTGAAAAAGTTCCATGTAAAGGGTAGTTTGGGGATTTTTCTCAAAATCTTCGTGTCGCATCCCTGGAAGATACTAAACTTAAATACCAAGTTTTGTAGTTTACCAACGTTTCGTTTTTAAGTTATCGTGTTCACAGACACACAGACACACGGTCACCCTGACACACGGACACACACACAAGGACCTTTTTGTGAAAATGCTTTTTTTTTTTTTTTGGATATTGGGGAACCTAAAACTCACATTTCCGGTGAAATCTCGGTATCAAATTTTTGAGTGGAGTGCAATACCTTCTCTATAAACTATGTACATAGTGCGTATAGAGAAAGTAAAAATCAGAAGCGTTGTATTCACATAGCTCTCCCTCCTCATTCTTAAACAAACTATTCTTTAAAAAGCGAATTCTTCTATTTCACATTAGTCTGAATTATCATCTGCATAAATACTTTTATTATATATTTCCTTGTAGAAACAAAGAAATAAAGGAATGCACTGGACTTAAACCATAGTCAAATTCGCTATGTGTTGGCTTTGAAGTTCTGTTTGCTTTGATTGACTACAAATAAAAGCACGAATCCCATTTGAGTAAAGTATAAGCACTTTCAATTTTAAACGAATAACAAGGAATATCTTAGAAATGGAACTCCACAAAAGTGTATTTTGACATAAATTGTGTGTTTTAACGAGATCTGGTTTTTGTGTAGTAAGCTCTCTCGGTTTACCGGATATGCAACAGTCATCCAGAACGAATAGAACTTCAAGGGCAATCCTACAAATTTAAGTCACACATTTTGTTTGTCATAAAAATGTCTTAAACATATGGTATTTTAATGAAAATCGCTAAAGATATGTTAGAAAATCAAACTTTTTAAAAATTTGTCCAAATAGAGCTTAGTTTGGGGAGGACATTTTCTTTAGAACCTTTATGTGGTATCCTTTGAAGATGCTAAATTTAAATATAGAGTTTGATATATAGCTTAGTCTACACCTTGTTAAGTTATACACGTCATAAAATGCCATTTTTTTATCCAGGGGGCTCCAAAACGTGTATTTCCAGTGAAATCACGGTTTTGAACATTTGGGTGGAAAGTAATGCGTTCTCTTTCACCATATACGTAGTGGAAAAGGTAAAACCTGCAATTTGTCTAGGTATCATATATGGAGTATTCAAAATGCTTTCTGTGCTTAAAACAGATTATAAAGTTTAATGCGCCATGATATCACAGCTTGGTGTCTACCCAAATGACAAAATTACATATATATTAATCTATATATTACCTATATACTGAAATAGACACATGTATACCTCAAGGTATTAAAATATCTCACCTTAAAATATATTTATTCCTATTTATATTTGATTCATATCTGCCATCTCTAAGCCAATACATGAAAGTCTATATGTCGCAATTCACATCAAATAATAACATAATAGGTTGGAAAACCTAGATTTCCTACAGAGTCTGAGAAATCCACTTTTCAGTGAGTGCGTTGGTATGCTCTATGATCACAGAAGTGAAAAAACGCTGTTTTTAGAACATTAAGGGTGACGGAGTGAAATTGAAAAACTTTGTATTCCTGAATACATTTTTCTGAAACTTTTACTGTGATTCCATTGATGCTATGTTGATATGAATACCAAATTTCATTATATTGGATAAACACTTTGGAAGTTATGCTTTATTTAAAAAACGTCATTGTATAAATATATTACATCGTCAAAAAGTTTTACGCGTCTCAAAATTTGGAGAAAAAAAAGTTGGCATCTTATAAATTGGAGCTTTGAGCCACAGACAAAAGTTTTAAACAGTGTAATTTTACTACTTTGAGTACTTATATATATATATATATATATATATATATATATATATATATATATATTTATTATAAATGTAAAACATGTTATTCTTTATAATTAATCATTTTAATAAAAGTATATTTTAAAATTACTATTGGCATTGGCATAGTTTTGTCGCTTTTAATATTAAAATAGATATTTCTACACATTATGGGACATTTTAGTTGTATTTAGAAAAACTGAGACGCGTCGAACATTTTGAAAGTGTGAAAATGAGGTTTCGAGAAAAACGCTATTTTATGAAATAGTACGTTAGGAAGAAAGTGTATTGTATGATCTTTATATGGCTGTAGAGTTCGAAGCAACGGGGGCACAACTAAATGTTGATTCTCTAACCCCAAAAGTTCCATAAACGATTTGCAATAAAAAATAATTTTCGCTTTTGTGACTGATTGTAGTAAAAATACCACTCGCATTTTCCCTTAATCAAGGAATTAAAAAGTAATGTAACAGCGAGGAATTGTAAAGCTGTGCTATCTAGAATGTGTAACAATCTAAAAATCATGGCAGCGTAAAACTGCTTTTAAGAAAAACTAATAAAATAACGCGAAATTCTATTCATAATCGCGCTTTAATGGAGTTTAACTGCAAGAGTCAGGAATTGAAAATCAGTATCTGGAAAACTAGGTTCTGCATTGTAAAGTAAACGTACGAAAGCCATAACAAAGAACTAAGTTTTTGCACTGCCATTTACAACTTTCCTCTTGAGGCATCATTGTTGTATTACTCCGAAAGTTAAATATTAGATTTTCACCAAAAATACAAATTCGAAATCCCTGCTTTTAAAATGTCAATGCTGTTTTAAGATAATAAAAATATTTATTGCTCTCGAATAAAATGTGTATAAATCATGAACTAAAATGAGACATATCACATTGACCTTTAAGATAATAACTTCCTCACTATTTATATTATTAAAAGATGACCTTATCAAGTATATATAATTTTTTTAACTGTAAGAAATGATCATGCAAGCAGATTTCAAATCCAAGCACTGCTTTCGCATATTTAACATGCATTAATCAATACACCATGTGATTTCCGTTATGATCAATACTAAGCCCTATACATACATTGGTTCTAAAGAGAATATCCTTGACCGCACACTGTTGTCATGGTGTTCGCGATATATCGAACTAGTCTAATCGAAGTTAGCACATACCTAACAACGCAAGAGACACTGGTAAGTCATGCAATGATTCTGACTTTAATATTACGCTTTTATACGTCTGTTTAACAACTATTAAATGTATTAACCAAATAGTGTCTTTCAAAGTTCATTTTAAACTGTAGAATGTTATAATATTTGAGTTTACAAAAAACTCTGATGTGATCCATTCACAAGCTTTTCTGTATCTGTTCTGCAAACAAATTATTCTTACAAAAGATTATTTCATTTACATTGTCCTAGTCAAGATAAACATTAACCGAAATTGTCTTATTACTTGCTTCTTTGTTAGAAGGGAAATATGGGAATACAGTAGTCTAAAGCGACAAGCAAATCTGCTGCCGGTATGCGACAGTCATTGAAATTGGACTCTCTTTACATGGACAGGAGTGAAACAAAAGAGATGAAACCAATGAAGACCTCCCGTTTGAGAAAAGTTTAAGTATTTTAAAACTGAAACCAGTAATGGTTAGCCCTACAAAAGAAGTATATATGTAAATTGTGTGCTTTAGCAAGTTTTACATTTTTTGTGTTTTTGTTTACCTCTTGCGGTTATGCAAATGTCATTCCGAATGAAGAGGACTTCAGAGGCTATTCCCAAGAACTTCAGGATATACATGTTATTTGCCATGGAAACATCTTTAAAACACGACATTTTATCAAAATCGTTAGTCAGGTTTTAGAAAATCGATAATACTGAAAAACATTCCATGCATAGGGTAGTTTGAGATGAGGGTATTTTTTTGAAAATCTTCGTATTAAATATCAAGACACATAGTTTACACAGACGGATCATGAAAACAAAACGTTCGGCCAAATCTCGGTTTTGAATTTTTGGGTGGAATACAATATCCTTCTCCACCTAAATGTATATTATATGTAAGTACGTGCTAGAGAAAATAAAAAAGGCTTATTATGTCAAACATCGCGGGTTGGTTTTCATTTGTTTTCATTTACTTTCGATAATTACTATATTTACATTATGTTAATGTATTTTCACATTTGTGTTGCATTGTAATTACTGGAAAAATAATCCTTGCACCATATTTTATCATTTTCAATATAATGTGTTGCTTTCATTTTACGCAATGCATGATATTGATATTCTGGGTTAACTGATTATCACTATGCCTTTGTATGTATAGGAAAGGTGTAACGCAAAGATTTTTCTCACTAAAAGGAAGTAGATAGAAAAATAAATTTCGTAAGAATATTAATTATACCCGTTCATAAATTTAGGGCAGTGAAAGTAATGTAAATATGACACATAAGATTTTTTACTATAACGACCCAGAATATTACAGCAAACGGATTGCGTTTTTGCAGAAATATTTTGAGCAACGCTGATTACTGGGGGGGGGGGGGAAGCCTTATGCTTCCTTGAAATGTACAGCTTTCTGGCCTTATTTTTTCAAATAAATTATGATAAAACCAGGGAAATAAAGTATATTAATACTTAAGGGTTCTAAAGGTTCTCACTGATGAGAGAAAAAGCCCTTCACTCTTATAGCTGCTCATAAAGAAACTGGAATTTTCGTTTATGTTTTTCTGTAATAATTAAAGTTGAGCGAAAAGGCATTACATTTAATTGTAATTAATCTGGTTGTAGGATGAAGTTGTGGATACCTGCGTGGAGTCACCGGAACCTGAGGACACCGTTTCTGAGGGAGACTTTATCGACGGAATGTTGGGAATTAAGGTAAGGGCTGTTGCCAAAACTAAGTGTGTGTGTGTGTGTGTGTGTGTGTGTGTGTGTGTGTGTGTGTGTGTGTTTATGTTGCTTACCTCCAAGTTCGTTTGCCAAAACTAAAAGTGTTTGTGTGTGTGTGTGTGTGTGTGTGTTTTTATGTTGCTTACCTCCAAGTTCGTAGGCATGGCACACGCAGGCCATTCGCGTTTATTTTCACTGAGATGGCAGGTCAGAAGACATACCATTGAGTGGGTAATCTCGCAGTAAGGAATGTTGTATCGGAACTGAGTTCCAATGCTTTATGAAAGACCAATGACCCCACACTACCTATGCCAGCAGGTCACGTGTTGATGTGTAGAAATGTGGAAGCAAAATGTATAGTTGACAGGCGTTGTTGATTTCCACGACCATAGGTATAAATAATAAATTGGTTTGTGAGAAAATGGTTAGACAAAGAGAAAAAATACGCCGAAGTGGAATCATATTCTTAAGGTACTGTTTATCAAAATATATGTAGCTATACTTTAAAAAGGTGGTCTCCTTAGCGCGGTGGTAGGGTTGCTGCTCATCAAGCGGTAGACCTGGGTTCGATCCCCAGTACTGGCGTGGGAGACCTGGCCCGGGGTGCACTCAGCCTCGTAAGGTCCCTGGGGGGCCAATTGAGGAGCTACTTGATGGAGAAGTAGCGGCTCCAGGTCGCGAGGACCGCATTAACCGGCCGGGGGGACTCGAGGCGCTGACCACGTCTCACCCTCCAATACTGCACCCCATCCATGACGTCTGTAGTGGACCGAGATGGGGGACGCAGCGGCCGGGCGGTAGGCCAAGGTTCCCCGTGAGCTGTCGTGCCATGGAGTTATTATTGTTATACCTTAAAAACCGATGCATGAAAAATAAGTAAATAACTTACTTAATGAAATAGAGGAGTACACTATTGGATTATTATGCACGTCAAAGATGACTAAGCATTAAACGAAAATATTTAAGGCGAGTCTGTATTAGTTGATTTTTAATGTATACATGCTTTTCTTTTTTTTTTTTTAATATTTCAAATATCATCAATAACATTTTAACGAATGAACATTTATACTTTTCTATTTTTACATGTGCTGGTGTCAATGTTTCTAATATAGATTCATCAAGGAAAAACTAATGCAGTGAATGATCCTTTACGATGGATCAAACAAGTTTAACTATTAAATAAGTATAATGCAAATAACGGCAAATTCAAATATTCAACACACAAACAGTGAAGTAAGGGAATCTTCAAGTTGTTTTTAAAATCATCAGAAGAAACTTTGACACATTACTATTCGCAGAATATCAGCTATTAATTACGGGCGCAGAAGAAAATCTACAAAAACTAATATACAAATTAAATAATTTCGCAAAGAAAAATCATCCGCAAATAGTTCTAAAAGAAACTGAACTATGGACTTTATGGTGCCAGATCATTTAACAGAAAAAAAAAAAAAAAAAAAAAGTCCTGGACACAAATTGCACCAGCAGCTAAGTGTATTTTAATTATGTTGGTTACATAGTTACATGTTCATACATGAAAAATAAATACATAAGCAGCATATTAAGACGATGTCAGATGTAATTGGCGCAATAAAAATAATTTCTAAAGGTATAACAAAATAGCACTACTAAAACTTTATAAAATGATGGCGGTAGATACCCAACCACCAGTATGGTAAAGAGTCAAATATGAATCTGCAAAAAAATTGAGAATAGAAATCTCAAAAATAAAAATATAACAAAATAAAGCAAGCAGAACATAGGAAAGGAAGGAGCAGAGTTCCAAATTTGGTAAGTAAAGACAAATTTTGAACTGCTGGCCCAACTGCGTCATATTTCACGTTAGCAGATAAAACTTCGTGCGTTTAAAGACTTTCAGAGCTCAACTGGACAAATTCAAGTAAACACCGCCCAGTGGCAGTGATAGCGCGAGCGACTTGCGTTCTACTTCTCTTGCATACCAGCGAACTACAAGGCATTCCTGCTCATTGAGTGGAGTTCCAGGTTTGTATTAGTGTCCGTAATCTTGTATATAGGAACCATGCGAATGGATGGAAAATCTTAACATTTTCCACTTCAGTTATAGAATTTTTATTTTTGAGAGAATAAAGTCAACTGTTAGATTGGGAATTAATGTTTATTTCATCTATAAATATCCGGCAACGCTGTTCTTATTTAACATTAAGGCTAGACCCACCAAAGGGTTAAATTAAAACATTAATGCGCCGTAACAAAAACATGCATTATTATTATTATTATTATTATTATTAACAGTAATCATCGCAAAAGCTGAGCAAATCAAAATATGAAAGCCTCATAACGAAAAGAAGTACGATAGCAGGTAGTATTTTGCTGTGCATATAATTATTATCAGTGTTATAATTTTTTTTATTAACACTAATCGCATAAGTGGGGTAAATAAAATATGAAATCCTCAGTACGAAATATTATCATCATCATCATCACTAATCGCATAAGCAGGGTAAATCAAAGTATGAAAGCCTCTTAACGAATACTTTGCAAATGCAACATACGCAGTGTTTCTCTGTATAATAATAACAACAACTCGCCTGGGTAGTGTGGTGGTAGCGTGGCTGCCTCACATTCAAAAGATGGTGAGTTCGAATCTCGCTTAGGGTTAGGTACACGGATAAGGTTTTTTTTCGGAGATTCCCCTTATCCTGAGAAGACGAATGTCGAATAACTTTAAGCTCCATGCACCCCGAGATCATTTGAGCATCATTTCACCAATTTCATTCATCGTCCGATATGGCCAACCAGGTTAAAGGACGTTAAACCACAAAACAATTAATAATGTTAATAATAATGATAATAATGCAGTGAAACACTATATACTTTTTGTTACGGCGCCTTAATGTTTTGATTTAAACCTATATCGAGTCTAGTCTCTAATGTTACATCAGAATACAATTATAAAACTAGACATTACGGATACTTGTAGTGAAATAAATAAACACTTTTTAAATGATTCTCAATCTAACAGGCGGCTTTATTCTTTCAAAAATAAAAGTTGTGCAACTGAAGTGGAAAACATGTTAACCTTTTCGATCTGCATGCGAGATCACGGACACTGACAGACTGCTGGGGACTGCTCTATGTGCGGGAATGTATCGTGTTTCCACCGATACGCAAGAGGACTAGAATGAAGGTCACTTGCTCTATCCCGCCACTGAGCGGTGGTTTACTTGAATTTGAGCTCTGCATTTTTTTAAACGCACGTAAGGTTGCCTACTAACGTGAAATACGCGCTATCGGGCCACCTGAACAAGTACTAAAGCTTACGCAGGGATGGTGGAGCTTTGGTGGTGGCAGTGATGGTAATGGTGGAGGAGAAGAAAATGTATTTGTGCCTCTTGGTATCTAATACTTTTGTGCACAAATATTAGCTAGAAAACGACTATGAAGAACAGCGCTAGTGAGCAATAGTTCGGAAGGCTGAAATCCTACAAAGCACTCAGGTGTAAACGACAGTATAACTTGCAGGAATACCTTTGTGCACGCACGTTCTAAAAGTCCGTGCATCTGACGTTTGGAGAAAAGAAAACACAAATGAAGGACAGTACACTAATATTTATTCGGGGGTCTCACGCAAGCCATCGTATATATGTAGACTTCTAAGTGTCGACAAGATTCTAGGCGTCAGCCTCCGTGACAGAATCCGCAACGAAGAACTGTTGCATCAAAGACGCAACGTCAGCCACCTATATCAAATGGAAGTGGGCGGGACACGTCACAAGGATGGACTACAACAGATGGGCAAGACGACAGCCTGGGATCCAAGAACCGGCCAAAGGAACGTAGGGCGACAGAAAAAATGATGAGCAGACAATCTGAAACAGACGATCTTGGATACAACTGGATGACAGCAGTCAAGGATCGCAGAAAATGGAGCAGCATCAATAGAATGAGGATCTTTCCCGAACTGGTTATACCGGATTGCCGGAACAGCCACCTGGCCAGCCAAGAGGCCCTTGCCCTACTGGGATTCTAAGGCTAATTCTAATTCTAATCTCTATACAGCTTTGATGTGCACACACATTCAAGATTGTAAACGTCCTTCTTGCCAATTTTAACTAAATTCATGAAGCAATTTTTCTATTAAAGATACTGCAAATAAATGTCAGTACACTCACGATGCTACATCTCTCTACTGTTCTAAACATATTAATCTAGTTTTTTAATTGCAATGTTACTAAAAATATTAATATATTAGTTTTTCATTTATCTTATAGTATAAGCTGTACATCATTAAAGCTTCATTAAAGACATTTTATTCGTTGTAGATTTAACCTCTATGTATTCAGGATTCACAGCCCTCCCCGCCCCTGGGGCTTACGAGCAATACCCAGGGGCATTAAAGAACTTCAATACAAAATTATTAACACTCGTGAAAAGGCTCCAAAGCAGCAGAGAATGTTGCTGACGTAATGTTTAATTGTTAAAAATAAAAAAAAACACACACACACATATATATAGTGGTTTATACATTAACTACACACAGCTAGAGAGCACACATTGATAACCAGCCATTTATACAGTCGTTTCTAAAGCATAAGTTTCAAAGGAGTAAACGAAATTCAATATCTCCCTAAAATTTATTATCCAAAATTATTTTTGTTTTGTTTCAACACACACTATATAATTAAAGTTGTTATGACCTACACTTCAACCATAAACATTACCTAGAAAATTGTGTAATGTTAAAACTGGATTTTCAACTACAATTTCCTGAAAATGTAAACAAATTCACGCTAGGTAATTAATTGTTAATTGAATTAGAGCAACTGAACGGAGACCAGGAGATCCGTGGTTCAAATCCCAGCTATGGGATTCTTCAGACTAACTCTACATTTCCAAATTCTCTCCTACACAGCTAGTATGGAAGAGACAATTACTAACACTAAATGAGGTTTAATGTAAAAAAAAATAAACTTCCAGAAGATATTAGAGACAGCGTAGAAATAGTTAAACAAAAAAGGAAGGCTAGTGTAATCAAGTACAATAGAAGCTTCCGAAAATCTTGGAAGTCATAGTAAGCGTGCATACTGTTTAGAGAAATTAAAAGTTTATAAACATTTCGAAGCACTGACTAAGTAAGAAACGTAACCCCCCCCAAAAAAAAACAAAAAAAAAAAAACAAAAACAAATCTCTTCAGTAAAATTAGTTCCTTTTTAACTAAATAATATTGGAAGACAAGTATAATTAAACTTCATAAACTTGAGAATGACGTTGGTATTACAACATAGGTAGTCAATTTCCAAAGTGGCCGCTCTTGGTGCTTGAACGGAATAAGCAAAAACCACGCTTTTCATCACAAAGTGCCGTATAGATTGTAATATTCATCATGACTCTTACCAATAATTTCTACTCGGCAAGTTAACGAATGCCTTAAATATTAAAAAACAAAATCACAAATTGCTTGACACAGAATGATTCAGGCCGTTCTACTCAAGCACACGCCATTCTCAGGAGTGACTACAGCCTTTGTTCTGCAGAGACGCGCGAACTGCATACGGAATAAATAGCCAATAAGAAAGTCCCTTTGTTCGGCGCGAAGGAAACGGTGGAAGGCATGCCACTTCCCATAATCCTAGAGAGGGGGAGTTAAGAAGTATCCGGTTTTATTGTTATCTATCACTATCGGAAATCCAATAAAGCATATTTAAGTTATTACTTTTTCTGTTACGCATGCAAATATACTATCTTTCACAAAAATATTACTCACCTTCGGTTTGAATCCAGAAGGGTCACCTGTAGTATAAATGGTATGAGAATAGCATTTGCAACGTTAAGCTTTCTTTCCTGTTCAAGTTGCCAACTTCTCACTTTATAGTTTTGGAAACAAATATTTCAACAATCATTGTAAACTGACGGACAAATGTTACAAATCTAACTTCAACTCACCTGCAGGAAATGTGTTGTTATTGTGTTTTGATTAAGCAGTGGGCCAGAAGTAAAACGCTTCTAGTGTTGAGTGCTGAGTTCAATCAACAACAGCGTAACTAGCTGCAATTAGAATAGCTGAAGTGGTTAAAGCGTGTTACTGCGGAATATCAGAATCGTCGGAAGGTGGATTTTTAAAATCGTTTAATAGAACACATTTTTATAACCTGTGCGAAATATAAATTTGACAAATTACTGGAACCACTTTCTGATAAAATTCTTTTTAGAGCAGCAAATTACATGGTTAATTTTATTTCGCGTCGCGTTGTACTATTTCCTGCCGCCTTATGAACGCTGCAATACGATCAAATTTTACAACTAAATGCTTTATAAAATATAAATTGCAAATGCTGCAATAAAACCAGTAAATACGCCTATCTCAACTGTCAAACATTCATTCCAAAATCAATGTTTGCCTTTAAGTACCCACATTCAAAGACATTTTTTTATAAATCTCAAATATTATTATCAGGTTAAAGGAATTATGGCCATGCATTTTTAATGTTTACATTAGCTTGCAGTGAATTTAAATAAATATTTATATCTCCATGTTAGAAAATCTCGCTTGACAAGGACAATAAGATGTTACCGGCACAAAAACAGAAAATGATTTCTTTGTAAATATTGAGTGAGCTCAGCATGGCGACAATCCTTTATAGTTAATTAAGCAGTAATGCGTCACAAGTACAATGCTGTGCGAGAATAGGACTCAAAATTATCAAAAGAAAATGAAATTAATACGTTATATATCATTGATAAACATTTGATAGTATACATAAACATTGTATTAATGGTCACAAAAAGTATTGTAAATATCGCAGATTCCAGCGAATAAATTATTAACGGTATGTTAAACAAAGCACAATGTAGTTGTGGATTGTTTTAACGTAAAGCAAGCTTTACACCTAGCGCCGTTGCCATTTTGTTTATTTCCAAGCCCTATACAATGTTGCCATGTCCCCATTAACTGGGTATCTACAAGTGTGTCTTTATCCTGATTCTCCACTCATGGTAATAATAGGCAATTTCGATTTATTAAACAACTTCGTACCATTTCAGAAAATAGCACGCGGGAGGTGAGGATCGAACCACCTGCTGGTACTTTTGAATTTTAAGTTTAGCGAAGCAACGATCTCCGATATTCTTACGCTTGGAGTTTGCATTGTATTCACCTAATATGAAGTGCGTTTCTGTTGCTAACTCAGCAATACATTTCCTTTCAAGGTGTAAGTTCGTAGTGCCCTAAGAAATGATATAAATATTTTGCTTTGTTTCTAGATATTCGTTTACATTTAGGGGTGAAAGGAGAGTACAAACATGAGCATCGTAGTTTTCAGTTTGGGGTTTGAGTTCCTTTTATTAATGACAAAAAAGGAACATAAAATGCTTAAAATGGTATAATAGTTATTACATATGCATTTCAAAATATATATTGGATAAGTAGAACCAGACTGAAAAGTCAATGTCACAGCCGGAATTCGAAACACGGATCTCCCGGTTCAAATCACGGCTATAGCATTGAATTTTTCAATCTGGCTCTACTTATCCAATTTTTCTTCTACACACAGCTTATATGAAAAAAAAAGAAAGAAAAAAAAAAAAGATAATTTGAAATATTCTCCTTCAGATTCATCTTCATACAAGACGGAGGATTAAATACTGAATTCATAGTGATTTAAATATTATAAAATTAAAAAGACGATATGCCTAATGAGTATACAGTTTACTTGAGGTAGAGGGTAGAGCATGTTTTCAGCGGGGGACACCTAGGTAACTGCAATCCGGTGCGGATATATTGCGCCGTAACCCCCGGGAAAGGGATGAGAGGAGAGGAAACGACGGAGCTAAGCACAGAGTCGCACGGAAGTCCCTAACAGTCATTAGGTGGCAGCCCTGGCACACCATGGGGGCTATACAGCGCCTTGAGGCCGAAAGGATGCCTCTACAACGGCACTTAGTCTCAACCAGCACAACCAGGGGGAAGAGAGTTTCACTCGCAGCAAGCAACCATGCCATCTGCCTGCACATCAAGTCACACCTGCGCCCACCTAAAAATGAAGAAGGAAATGAAATGTAGGAATGAAGGGAAAGGAACCGTGGTAGGTATACAACACTCCAGCCTAAGTGACTCCAGGAAAACCACGGAAAAATCCAGGGCCAGAGTGCACGTCAACGGGGCTCGAACCCGGACTTACCGAATGCCAGTCCCAGACGAAACACCTGAGCCAGCTGATTCGATCTTCAAACTTCAAATATTAGCTTCAAAATATTATTTCCAGCTTGATGAAGCAGCAGAGTGATGCTTTGCAAACTAGAGATCAAAATTAAATGTTTTTGACCTTTTTTCGGGTTTCCAGAACATTTAAATGTATTTATTTCGAGTACTCATGAGTCAATCATCTTGTCAGACAATTATAAAATAACAGAATTATTGGTATTATTATATTCTAGGAGAGTTATTATAAAAGTAAAAAATAAAAATCTGATGTGTACCATTCATATGACTTTCTCTACATCTCTGCAAGAAATTATTCTTAAAAAGCTTATACTTCTATTTACTTCATGCTAATCAGAAAAAATTAGAAGAACTAGTCTTATCATGTACTTGCTTCTTTGTAAGTAGAAGCGAAATAAGGGACTACCATAGATTAAAGTGATAAGTCAAAAGCTGGTTGCTATGTCACGGAAGTTCCTTTGTTTGTATGGACAGCAGTTGACAAATTCCTGTATGAGAAAAGTATAAGTTTTTCAAAGCAGAAACAAAAAACAAGGAATGTCTCAAAAAGATGAACTCCACGATAAAAAATGTATATAACATAAACTGTGTGTTTTAGCGTGCTCTAAATTTTTCGTGTAGTAAGTTTTTGTCCATCTCTTACGGTTTAGCAGTTATTCAAAATTCCGTAAAATTCATTAAGAATAAACTACTCCTCAGAGGCTATTCCCAGAAAATTCAAGATATACATTTTATTTTTCAGGTAAATGCCTTTAATATGCGATATTTTAATCAAAATCGTTAGAGCCATTTTTGAGAAAATCTAAATTTTCAAAAAAGTTTCATGTAAAGGGTAGTGTGGGGTGCGGTATTTTTCTCAAAATCTTCGTGTCGCATCCCTGGAAGATACTAAACTTAAATACCAAGTTTGGTATTTTACCGACTTTTCGTATTTGAGTTATCGTGTTCACAGACACACGGACACACTGACACACGGACACACGGATACACACACACACACACACACACACACACACACACACACACGGACCTTTTTGTGAAAATGCTTTTTTTGGATATAGGGGACCCTAAAACATATATTTTCGGTGAAATCTCGGTATCAAATTTTTGGGGTGGAGTGCAATACCTTCTCTATACACTATGTAAATAGTAAGTGTAGAGAAAGTAAAAATATATGTTAGTCTCGAACCATTTTTTGTAAATGCAAGTTCTCTAGTCTTCTGGAATGTCTTTTGATTTGGCCCCTTTTTATGGCTGTCAATTCTTACCAACCATTTGGACAAGGCCTTTCGTGTTGCAACAAATGTCTAAGAGTGACGGAGACTCAGAGAATAACGGGAGTGATACATCGCACATACTCATGTAACACTTTATGATGATATTGATAGAAAACAAAAAAGCATAACATTTGTGAATCGTGTATGAATATGAATTACAATGTCCTTATTTTTGAATCGTTATTAAAACCAGAATGATGTCTTCATCATTTTCTGTCATTAACAAAAGTAACTAAAGGAACTTATACTCCACACTGACTTTGCGATATTCATGTTTTTCTAGATAATCTTTTCTTTTCATGCCGTAGCAAATGAAAATACATATATATCTAGAAACAAAAGCAAAATATTTATATAATTTCTGAAAGAACTAAGAACTACGAACTTTCCGCCATACAAGGAAATTTATTCCCCAAGCTATCAACAGAATACATTTTCATATTAGCTGAATAGAACGCACTCAACTTAGGAATAGCCGCAGTTGTTTCATCGCTACACATAGAATTAAAACATGCCACCACGTGATGGTTTCATCCTTACTTGCCGCGTGCTTATTTTCTGAAATGTTACAATTTCTTTAATTCTTCGAGATTGACTATTAATATCATAATGGGGGAGTCAGAAAAATCTGATGTGTTACACTCACATGACTTTCTTTAGCTGATCTACAAATAAACTTCCTACAAAATATCTTCTTTCTACACAATGTTAATCGAGATAAACATTAGCAGAATGTTCTTATTACTTAGTTCCTTATAATAGAAGTCAACTAAAGGAATGCGTTATGCTAAAATGATAGTCAAATGTTTTAAAAGCTGTCGTTAGTCGATTGTCACTGCAAATCGCATCTTTGCTTGACCAGGAGTAGAAAAAAAGAAAAACGGACACTTCCTATCTGAGAAAAGTATTAAGTACTTTACAACTGAAACTAATAACAAGGAATATCTCGAAAACGGTAAACACCACGAAAAAAATGTATATGACATAAATTGTGTATTTCAACGAGATCTACATTTTTTGTGTTTAACTTTTGTCTATCTCTTACAGTTTACTCGTTATGCAAAATTCAGAAAATTTATCCAGAGTAAATAGGTCTTCAGAAGCTATTTTATTTGTGATAGAAATGGCTTTAATATTTGGTATTTCAATCAAAATTGTTATAGCCATTTTTAAGAAAAACAGCATTTTCGAAAAATTTTCCATGTAAGGGTAGTTAGGGGTGTGAAGATTTTCTTGAAAACCTTCGTGAAGCATCCTTGGAAGATACCAAACTTTTAATATCAAGTTTGGTATTTAACGGTCTTTTCGTTTTTTGAGCTATATTGTTCGCAGACACACACACACATGCGGACTTTTTTCTGAAAATGCTATGTACTATGTACATAGTGTGTAGAGAAGTTATAAAGCACCAAAAAATTCGATACCGCGATTTCACAGGAAATGCATGTTTTAGGACTCCCTGAATCCAAAAAAAAAAAAAAAGAATTTTTAGAAAAATGTCCGCGTGTGTATGTGCGTGTGTGTCTGTGGGCAGCATAGCTCAAAAACGAAAAGGGTGTTAAATACCAAACTTGGTGTTTAGTCTTAGTATCTTCCAAGGATGCAACACGAAGATTTTCAAGAAAATCCCCCCACCTCAAACTACCCTTAACATGGAAAAAGTCTCGAAAATTTTGATTTTCTAAAAAATTGCGCTAACCATTTTGATTAAAATATCGTATATTAAAGATATACGTGACAAATACAATGTACACCTTGAATTTTCTGGGAATACCTCTTTTATCCGGATGATTTTGCTGAATTTTGCATAACTGGTAAACTGTAAGAGATAGACAAAAACTTACTACACAAAAAATGTAGATCTCGTTAAAACGCACAGTTTATGTCATACTTTTTGTTGAGTTAACCGTTTTCAAGATATTCCCTGTTATTTATTTCAATTTTAAGCTAAACGTTTTCTCAAGCAAACTTTGGTTTCATCTCTCTTTTGCTTTATTCTTATCCGTGCAAAGCGAAAACGAATTTAAATTGTTTCAATAGTGACTGACTTTTTAACATATTCGACTATTGCCTTGTGTGCCTTCTACTTAGAAGGAAGTAGTACAACCATATCTGAATTACCAGGATGCAGATATAGGAATAATCCTTTGTAACAATAGTCTGCCGAGAAAGTCATTAGAATGGAACACGTAAGATTTCTAACTCGGCAGATTTGTTTCTCAAATTGAGATACATTTATTAAATATAAGGCCCATATTGTATAATATATGCAGGTATCACAATCACCTTTGCTCTGAAAGGCTTATGTACTATATGCTTATTGACCTTCATTGGTATATTTATTTTAATACTGGGAATATGTTTCAACTTATTAAATCTTCGCGGCCTGTCAATGAGATAACCCATTAAGTTTTAACAAATAATATTTTCCGTGAAATCTTATGTTACACACCTACATTATTGTAAAAATAAAGCATAAGAAAACTCTAAATTCTAGTCAAAATTTTCCCTAAAAATTGGTTCACTTGTTTAAGGTAAGCAATACATACCGAATAATTTAAAATGTAAATAAACTGAGGAGAGAATCAACATAGATCTAAAGAAAAAATTCTAAATTTTAAGTCCATTTTAAACTGCCTTTAGAGGTTTATGAAATGTAAGAAAACCTAAACATTAATTATTAAAATGCCACACGAGGTATGGCAATGGTCGTAGTTTGCTATTTCTCCGCTAAGCGAATATGTTATTTCATATTAATAAAATAAGTGATATTTAGGGCACTGGAAAATTTTAAAAGCTTTCTGCATATCCTATCACTCCATCACAATTCTCAATATTGCTACTCCTTGTTACCTAAGCCCTGGCGCTCAAAAGCGATAACCTAGATACCTTTGAGAAATGGATCTCTTGGTCTTCTGAAAAATGGATCTCACAGTTACGATTAAAATATAATCTATTAAACATTACACTACAAATAAAATGTATGTTATTTTGTGCATACAAGTATATTCAAAACCTACTGAAAACTAGATGGCTGTAATGAAATATTTGCTTGCGGTGGAATTTAGGTAATGACCAATTTTTGACATTTCCACAGGATGAAAATATAGTACAAGAAATGCTGACAAGTTTGGGTGACGATGATCTATTTGAGGATCCGGATTTTCCTCCAGAGATGTGTGCTGTTAAAGATGACCTGGTAACTTGGCAGAGACCTCATGAATTCTGTGAAAACCCGCAAATGTTCGTCGATGGGATTAGCCGTAGCGATGTGAAGCAAGGAATACTGGGAGACTGCTGGTTTCTCTGCGCATGCGCCGCACTTTCTCGGCGTCCAGATCTGATTGAAAAGGTAAGTCAACAACTTCTTGTTGTTAAAGTTAATAAAGCGCGTAGCAGCTGGGTAATATCAAAATTGATGTGCTACATTTACATAATTTTCTCTACCGATCTTCAGAAAACTAATCGTAAAAAAGACAAAGCTTTTTCCTTTTTGCGCAATAATCGAGACAAACATCTTCCTAAATATTTTATTACATGTTTTCGTGTAAATACCACGGGATTTGGGGTATATAGTAAACTTAAACGAGTAAAATCTTTAAAGAGCTAGTCGCTATGTGAGGGCTTTGAAATTCCGTTCTCTTTGTTTGGCTAGCAGAAATATAAACAAATAATGACTTTACATTTGAGAAAACTAAATTATGCAACAAATGAAGTCAATAGCACGGAATATATCCCAAATGGTTAGGGTCAGGTGACCTTGATACTCTTTTGATTCTTTTGTAAGAAACGTTTTTGCGTAATAGCTAGAGAAGTCGTATGAATGGAACATATCCGATTAATTTATTTTGTTTAATTGTTTTCGTCAGCTTTCTGTTCTATGAGTTTTGAGAGTGGCAGTACACCCATGTTATAAAGCTCTCGTTGTCCCAAGTTATATCTTTTCAATGGCGCATGTGGAAGACGATATTCTAGCAAAAATACATCAAAGCATACATCTCCGTCGATTTCCAGTTTGTTCATACTTATGCTGGCATTTATATTTAAGTTATGCCTTGGAGCGGAAGTTTCAAACTTCTATATTATGCTACAAAAGCTTTTATCATAGGCGTGTGTCGCTCGTTGGGTTTTGCTGTTATATTACGTTTGATTAGAGCATAATAACTATTTTTACTTTCTCCGCACGCACTATATACATAGCGTATAGAGAAGGTATTATAATGCTCTAAAAAATTCGATACCGATATTTCACCGGAAACACACGTTTTGGGTCCCCCTGAATGTAAAAAAAAAAAAATTAGAAAAAGGTTCTTGTGTGTGTGTGTATGTGGACAACATAGCTCAAAAACGAAAAGGCCATTAAATGCCAAACTTCGTGTTTAAGTTCAGTACCTTAAAAGGATGTGTCCCGAAGATGTAGAGAAAAATCCCTCCATGGAAACAAACTCGAACATTTTGATTTTCTCAAAAAATGGCTGTAGCGATTTTGATTAAAGTACCGTATGTTAATGATATTTATATTGCTGATAAAATGTGTATCCTGAATTTTCTGGGAATAGTCACTAAAGACCTCTTTATTTTGAATGACTTTTGCTGAATTTTGTGTAACAGGTAAACTGTAAGAAATAGACAAAAACTTACTATACAAGAAATGTAGATCAGTTAAAACACATAATGTATGGCATATACGTTTTTTTTTCGTGGAATTGACCACTTCCGAGATATTCCTTGTTGTTTGTTTCAGATTTAAAATACTTGAACTTTTTTCGCACGGAAAGTTGTAAACTCCTGGCATTGCATAGAAACGGATTTCAACCACATGGCAACCAGCTTTAAAAGATATGACTATCGATTTAGTCTAGTGTATTGCCTTATTTCCTTTCTACTCGCAAGGACGGAAGTAATTAAGGCGATTTCTGCTAATGTTTATCCCGATTATCATAAAGTATATAGCAGAATATGCCTTTTAAAATTAATGTGTTACAGCGATGTAGAGAAAGTCATGTGAATGGAATACATCAGAGTTTTAGAAACATATCCGTGTGTGTGTGAGCAGCATAACTCAAAATCGAAAAGTCGGCTAATACCAAACTTGGTATGGAAGTTAAGTATCTTCAAGGCTGCGACACGAAGATTTTCAAGAAAATCTACCCACACTCAACTACTCTTTACATAGAAAATTGTTCGTAAATTTTGATTTCCCCAAAAATGGCGCTATTATTTTGATTAAAGTACCTTATGTTTAAGATGATATTATTATGACAAACGAAATGTATATCTTCAATTTTCTAGGAATAGCCTTTGGAGACAACTAACCTGGAAGAATTTTGCGGAATTTTGCATAACTGGCAAATCGTAAGAGATACATAGCAAAAATTGTAGAGCTCATTAAAATACACACTTTATGCTATATTCACAGTTTTTGAGATATTTCTTGTTATTGGTTTCAGTTTTAAAATACTTATACTTTTCTCGTACGGGAATTCGTCAACTCCTGGTCATACAAACAAAGGAACTTCAATCACATAGCAACCAACTTTTAAATATTTGACTATCGCTTTTTAACAATAATTTGTTGTAAAGATGTAAAGATAGTTATGTGAATGGAACGCATTATCTCTCTTTTGTTTTGCCTTGTGTACGTTTAATTAGTATTTCTATACATATTTATTAAAATTAACAAAGTTATATTGACGTTACTTAAACTGTTACTATTTCCTCCCAACTGAGATGTTCTGTATAAATAGCCACGAAGCAGCTGTAATACAAAAATTGGTAGTCACTCAATTGCATTCATGAGAAGTTAGCATTACAAACCATGTTATTTGTGGCTGTTCAAGTGCATAAGTAGATAACAGTTTACAATAATTACACAGCTAATCTATTTTAAAGGAATGGTACAAGAAAAGGATGGATACTTTGTTTAGCGATTTAAGAAGTGATACAAACGTTATTATCCACTGCGAAGTGTCTAGAAGCCACAGTTTATTTTGTTGTTGTTGTTTTTTTTTTTTTGCTTAACGTCCTCTAACTTGGTTGGTCATATCGGACGATGAATGAAATTGATGAAATGATGCTCAAATGATTTCGGGGTCCATGGAGCTTAAAGTTACTCGACATTCGTCTTCTGAGGATAAGGGAAAACCCCGAAAAAAACCTTAAGCCAGATTCGAATTCACGACCTTTTGAATGTGAGGCAGACACGCTACCACCACACTACCCAGACGGACTCCACAGTGTTATAATGTTTCGTAATACATTACGTTTAAAGGTACAAAGAAAATATAGTTTTTCACCTGAAAAATTGCTATTATTTACTGTTTTGCACCTTGTTTTGCATTTATTTAGTATTTGACGTGTTTCCATTACGCTACGTATAGCATTTTTACAACTCTGCCAAAATCTTCAACATTTCCTTTGGCCATTTTTATGTTTAGAAGTTGGTAGCGTACGCTATGACACGTCGACTTCTGAAGCCATTATCATGATATTTTCAGTTTTTACATTGTAAAGTAGGGATTCATATTCCCTTGTTAATAGTCAAGCGGCATCTTTCTTGTCCTCAGAGTTTGATTTTAAGTTGCTGTTTAAGTGCATTGTGCAGTAATTTTGCTACCATTCCACGAAATGCTCCAGGGCAAATAAGACATTTAATCTACACCGTGTTACCCGGCCAAGTGACCGCATGTGGGATTTGTGGTGGACAAAGCGGCGCAGGGACGGGTTTTCTCCGGGTCCTCCGGTTTTCCCCGCCATTGCATTCCACTGGTGCTCTATCATCATTCCGTGTATCACCAGTGTCATCGCCTGCGGTGCCACAAGTAGTAAAAGTGGGCGTTAAACACTACAAAAAAAAAACGTGTTATCCACTGCGGATCGCCTGGAAGTCATGATGTTATCCTTTGAATCAATAAGCCGTGTTAAGGCACTTGCTTAGTTACCAAAAATAACGAAAATATGCGTTGTAAGGAAGAAAATCACTATTTTGCCACTACTGCGTATTTGCGAACGTAATACAGTGAAGGAAACTGCTATTCTGGTGATTGCACGAAAATCAGTATAAACACACATTAACTTAGACCTAAAATAGCGCACACAAACGAATTTGGTGAAACATGTTGGCAGTTCTGCATTTGTGATTCACATAGCACAAATAAGCCGCCAAAGCAAATGAAGTACTTTCGGTGTATTTGAATATAAATCGTATGTTGATTTGAAACGTAATGACCAAAATTAGTCTTAAGGGGTTTTTAAAGCCTTGAAATACTAGTCTAGAAATAATACACTAATAGATTTACAGGCGAGACGGCTGTGGAATCGTAATATACTTTTTAAATGCTTTTAAAGAAACGCGAGGCTATTGAGCGAGTGGAATTGTCAAATCACGAGCAACGCTGGGTGTTTCAGCTAATCTTTTATAAGAATAGTTTTCTTGAAGAACAGGTAGAGAAAGTCATGTGAATGGAACACAAGCTGTTTTGTTTTGGAAGGAATGACAACAATTCTGTTGTTGTGTAACTTCTTGCTATTTATTCACCATTAAACATGGCATCAAGTCTATATCCTCTAAGAATATCTACAAGAGGATGTATCGTTTGCAACATCAGGCGATCCTGCCTATTCTGTACCTTTTACGTATTGGCGCAGAATTTTGAAGTGCGGTATCTCAAGACAGACAAAAACTAGCAGAAGTATTTTTAAGATGTCTCTATCAACAAAAAAAAAACAAAAAAAAAAACCAGCCTTTATAAGAATTTAAGAAGAACTCGGGCCTGCCCATTTGGTATACACTACTTGAAAGTTCATAGAGTGGAGAAAAAGAGAGTGCAATTCAGAAATAAGTGTTAATGTACTTGTTTATTGTTTGATACAGGTTGTATCTCCTGACCAAATACTGAAAGGTGAGGACTACAAAGGAGTTGTTCAAATCAGATTCTGGAGATTTGGCCAGTGGGTGACAGTTTACATCGATGACAGACTTCCTGTAAAGAACGGAGCTTTACTCTACGCCAGCTGCACAGAACCAAATGAATTCTGGGTAGCATTTGTCGAAAAGGCATATGCTAAGTAAGTATTGTTAATTCAATTTGTTTCTAAGTACAGAGTGATTACAAAGTTTCAATGTGGATATTAGTTTCGAAGCAGTGCACTGAATGAAATCCTCAGTGCATTGTAACAGATCCAAATGTAATCCCAGCGAGGCACGGATGTTTAAAGATGGCATACATTTGAGGAATAATATCTGCAGCTTATCAGTAAATCTGTTTTGAATCCAGATTTGGCTAACCTCTATAAATATTTACAATATTCTATATACATTCCAGCAACGGGAGTCTGAAAGTGCATTCGTAATAAGACGTTCGAATTACAAAACACCCAAATGACACGTGTAAGAATTTTTGACACATGCTTTAAAAACATGACCATGTTACCGCCTCTGTTATCTCTGAAATTTCTAACAAATCTTTTTAATGCCATGGAAGTCGAACTTTCTAACCTTAAGGCAATTATGGGCAACTCCGACACGTAATCCGCAAAGTCGGGTAACACCACATAGTTTGAAACGAACTGATAGTTGAAGCAACAAACAATAAGTCCAGTGGCGGTTGTTGATTATTTGATAAGGAGTACTAATTTCCTTCATGTGCAGTTTAGGCTGCAATAAAGTATACAAAAAACATTATATTTTGAATTATATTATTATTACATTTGCAATTATTTCGTTAAAATCTGGATTACTTGCGATAGAGTTACTTTTATTGCACTAACTGATGTTCGCTAGTCAAAGAGTTATGTATTGTTTGACTTGGCATAATGCATTTGTGAAAACAGCTGCTCACACAAATATTTAGAAGAAAACATAGCGTACATTTTAGGCACAAAGAATGTTAATATGGGTGTGTTTTGCAACTAATAACAGATCAACACCATGTTTACCGTGGCACAATTACATTAAACAATCTGATGTGTTCCATTCACATGACTTTCTCTACTTTTGTGTAACAAATTATTGTTAATAAACTTATTCTTCTATTTACTTCAAGCTAATCGAGAAAAAATGAGCAGAAATAGTCTTATTACTTGCTTCCTTGTAAGTAGAAGCAAAATATGGGAGTATCATAGGTTAAAGTGAAGTCACAAGCTGGTTATTAGGTGACTGAAGTTCCTTTGTTTGTATGGACACGAGTTGTCAAATTCCTGTATGAGAAAAGTACAAGTTTTCCAAAGCTGAAACCAAAAACAAGGAATATCTCAAAAACCATCAACTCCTCGAAAAAAAAAAATTATATAGCATAAATTGTATGTTTTAAAGTGCTCTACATTTTTTGTGTGTTAAGTTTTTGTCCATCTCTTACAGTTAGCAGTTATACAAAATTCTTCCAGAATAAAGTACTCTTTAGAGGCTATTCCCAGAAAATTCAAGATATACGTATTTTTTGTTAGGTAAATATCTTTAATATACGATATTTTAATCAAAATCAAGATATTTAATCAAGTTTGGTATTTAACGGTCTTTTCGTTTTTGAGCTATGCTGTCCACAGACACACACACGCACACACGGACCTTTTTCCAAAAATGCTTTTTTTTTATTCAGGGGGACCCAAAACATGTGCTTCCGGTGAAATCTCGGTATCGAATTTTTGGGTGGAATACAATACCTTCTCTACGCACTATGTAAATAGTACGTGTAGAGAAAGTAAAAAAAATCTGATGTGCTCCATTCACATGACTTGTTCTACTTCTCTGTAACAAATTATTGTTAATTAGCTTATCTATTTAATGCTAAAACATTAGCACAGACGGTCTTATTACTTAGTTCCTTTATAAGTAGAAGGGAAATAAGGGAATACACTAGACTAAACCAACAGTCAAATGTTATAAAATGTGGTTGCTATGGGATTGAAATCCGTTTCTTTGCTTGCCCATGCGCTGACAACTTTCCGTATGAGAAAAGTTGAAGTATTTTAAAACTGAAATCAATAGCAAGGATAATCTCGAAAACGGCCAACTCCACGAAAAAAATATATATGACATAAATTGTGTGTTTTATCATGATCTACATTTTTTGTGCAGTAAGTTTTTTTATCTATTTCTTGCGGTTTACCAGTTACGCAGAATTCAACAAAATTCATCCAGAATAAAGAGGTTTTTAGAGGCTATTCCGAAAAATTCAAGATAAACACTTTATTTGGCATGTAAATATCGTAAATAAAAGATATTTTACTCAAAATTATTACAGCCATTTTTGAGAAATACAAAATTTCCGAAAGTTTTTCCATGTGAACGGTTGTTTGGGGTGCGGGGATTTTCTTGAAAATCTTCGGGTCGCATTCTTGAAAGATACCAAACTTAAATACCAAGTTTAGTATTTAACGGTATTTTCGATTTTGAGCTATGCTGTCCATACACCACAAACACACACACACACACACACCCACACACGGACCTTTTTTCTTTCTTCTAAAAATGTTTTTTTTTTTTTCGGATTCAGGGGATCCCAAAACATATATTTCCGGTGAAATCTCGGTATCGAATTTTGGGTGCAATACAATACCTTCTCTATACACTATATACATAGTACGTAAGAAAAAGTAAAAAAGAAAATTTATCAGAAGCAACTTCCATTCAACCGACGCTATGGCAACGGAAGAATGGAAGCAGACAAACAACATAGAGTAAGCGATATGTAACGCAGGCTTCCACCACAAGTTCTGCCAAAACAAGAAGTTTCATCAACCGGTGAACTGTGCAACAAACATTGTGAAAGATATCACGCAGGAAACTGCCAAAAAAATAAAAATATCAATAATAAAATAGGACTAGATTAATATAATTCAGTTTATATTCGCACATTGTGCGCATTTAATTTATAAATAAATGTCCTAACGTTTGCCTTCTGATTGTTGGTAGGTATTTGTTTAATTGAGTATCTAGGATTGTGAAGAAAAAGTAGGCATGAAAAATGTAACAAGATTTTAGCTCTCCCAATAATATCAGTCACCTTTCCAGCATTTAACACGGGTTTAACACAGAAAAAGTAGCCCAACCATGAAGAAATTTCGGATAAATCTTGGTTACTGCAACATACGAGCAATATGCTTGTAAGAGTCACACTTACATGTAAAAATAATCTACCACAGAGTTAAAAATCTGATAGGCTGCATTCACATGATTTTCTTTAGCTATTCTCACTAATAATCTTATAGCTTGGCGCCCTAAAACGTACTGTTTTTTTTTTTTTCATTTATATAGCTCCCTTTAAGATCTAAGGTCATATCGGAGGCTTTGCATTAGAAAGAACTCCTCTGTAGGTTCTGTACTTTGGGTTTAAATCGTTTTATTTTCCTTAAAAACACACACACATGCGCACACACACACCCACGTTCTCTCTCACATGTACACTACCAGACTCTGTGAGGGATAGGGAGTAATTTGGTTAGAGAAAAATTCCCCAGGCGGGAATCGAACCCGGGACCTCCTGGTAAGAGGTCAGCTCGCTGACTGCTCGACCACGGAGGCAGTCTAAAAACTTAATTCTCTACCTATTCTGCAACAAATTATTCCTACAAAAGCTTATTCTTCTATCTACTTTAGCTCCTTGTAAGTAAAAGGGAAATAAGGAAATACACTAAGCTAAAGCGATAGTCAATTTTTTTAAAAGCTGGACAATCTTCGTCTATCCTTAGAAGACGCTAAACTTAAATACCGAATATCGCATTTATTCATCCATAGTTTTAGTTCTGCATACACACACATATACACGGATATTTTGGTAAAAATAGTTTTGTACGAATTCAGGAAACCTGAAAGAGCATATTTCCATTGAAAAGTCGGTATCAAAGTTTTGGGTGGAATGTAATACTTCTTCTTCTTCTTATATACATGTAACCGTAGGGAAAGTAAAAACAGAGCCTAACGTAGTGTTCAGTTTAATTTCTAACAGTAAATTTTTCGTGTTAAAAATTTTGAGATTCGGTTATTTATGGTACTAGATCTAATTTATTTATGCATGAGTAACACATTATTATTATTATTATTATTATTATTATTATTATTATCTAATGATATTTCGGTTGAATCATTCCTCTGTGGTAATTCATTCAAACTTTAAAAGTTCCATATTTGTTGCTTAAAGATCTAGCTCAACGATTTCCAAATGACCTGTCGTGATTAGTGGACGTTATGCCACCCGCACAACGCAGAAAGAAACCGTCTTCAACAGGAAGGAGAAGGAAGGCTAAATCTATTTCAGTAACTGTCAGATTTCAGTGGGGAACTCTAAATTGCGAATTAAGACAGCAGCATTTCATTAGATTATCTATATTATTAAGGCAAATTATTTCAATAACTTTATGAAAGAAACCTATTAATAGTTGTGCGAGGAAGTAAATACTTCACCGCTAAAAACATCAGACAATGTATTATTTCGATGGTTTTCTGTTCTTTGTGTTTTATATGTAATCAAAGCATGATATATATTCGGTACGTTGTCTACCTTACCCATGTTGCACGGTAAACTTGTAAAATTTCGAGTAATGTTTTTATCGACTTGTTTAAATGGCTGTACTCTTTAGACAATTATTTAGTAAATTAGTAACTTGTGGTCTTTAAATATGATTGAAGATTACTTTATACATAAATATAATAGAGACATTTTAAAGCAATTTATTTACATTTATCCTGTGGTTATTACGGAACCAAGAGTCGCAAAACAAACAGATCAGGAGAGAAATATTCAACGAGATAATAAAACATCTTATGTGTTCCATTCACATGACTTTCCACTCATCTCTAAAATAAATTATGGTTAAAAAGCTTATTCTTCTATTTACTTCATGCTAATCGAGAAAAAAAACAGAGAAAGGGTCTTATTCTTGCTTCCTTGTAAGAAGGGAAATAAGGGAGTACCATACGCTAAATCGATAATCAAATCTTTTAAAAACTGGTTGCTATGTGATTGAAGTACCTTTGTTTGTATGCACAGGAGTTGATAAATTCCCGTATGAGAAAAGTATAAGTATTTTAAAACTGAAACTAATAACAAAGAAAATCTCAAAAACGGTAAACTCCACGAACAAACATATATAGCATAAATTGTGTGTTGTAACGAGATCTATATTTTTTGTGCAGTAACTTTTTGCCTTTCGTTTACTGTTTACCAATTATGCAAAATTCCGCAAAAATCATCCAGAATAAACATATCTTCACAGGCTATTCCCAGAAAATTGAAGATGTACATTTTGTCGTGTAAATATCCTAAATATAAGAGATTTTAATCAAAATCGTTACAGCCATTTTTTGAGAAAATCAAAATTTTCGAAATGTTTTTCTATGTAAAGGGTAGTTGGGGGTGGGGGGATTTTCTTGAAAATCTTCATGTCGCATATTTGGAAGATACCGAACTTAAATACCAAGTTTGGTATTTAACAGTCTTTTCGTTTTTGAGCTATGCTACCCACAGACACACACACACACAGACACATGGACATTTTTCTAAAAATGTTCCTTTTTTATTCAGGGGTCCCAAAACATGCATTTCCGGTGACATTTCGGTATCGAATTTTTGGGTGCGTTACAATACCTTCTCTATACACTATGTGCAAAGCACGTGTAGAGAAAGTAAAAATCATCATTTGTTCCATTTAAATGACTTCTCCAAGCGCTCCTTTAGAAATTTCTCTTATACACACTCATTATTTTATCCGTTATCTATGTGCACATAATTCTTCAAATTTACGTTTTCACACTTCGTTGTAGGATGCAATAAGTAAAGTGATAGTGACATTTTTGCTTCTTCTACACGTACTTTGCACATAGTGTATAGATAAAGTGTTACATTCCAGCCAAACATTCGATACCGAGATTTCACTGGAAATAGACGTTTTAGGGCCCTCTGTATCTGAAAAAATAGAAAAAGGTACTATGTCTATGGGTACAATAACTCAAAAACGAAAAGTCTGTAAAATATCAAACTTAGTTTTTAAGTGTAGTATCTTCCAAGGTTGCGACACAAAGATTTTCAGCAAAAGCCCGCCATCACAAACTACTCTTTACATGGAAACATTTTTGAAAATTTAGATTTTCTCAAAAATGGCACTAACTATTTTGATTAAAATGCTGTATACTAAAGATATTTAGATTATTTTGGAAGAATTTAGCTGGATTTTCCATAAATAGTAAGCCATAAGAGATAAACAAAAACTTACTATACAAAGTATGTAGTCTTGTTGAAATACACAATTTACGTTATATACATGTTACTTTCTCTAAACGTACTGTGCACATAGTGTATAGAGAAGGTACTGCATTCACCCAAAAATTCGATACCGAGATTTCACAGAAAATACCCGTTTTATGGTCTCCTGTATAAAAAAGAACATTTTTAGAAAAAGGTCTGTGTGGGTCCGTGTGTCTGTGAACATGATAACTCAAGAACGAAGGGTCGGTAAAATACCAAACTTGATATTTAAATTTAGTACCTTCCGGGAGGATGAGAAAAATCCCCCCCACCTCAAACTACCAACTCAAACTACCGAAAATGTTGACTATTCCAAAAATGACTAACGATTTTGATTGAAAAACCATATATTAAATGTGTTTATATTGCAAATAAAATGCATATCTTGAATTGACTTCTTTATTCTGAATGAATTTTGCTGAATTTTGCATAACTCGTAAAACTCAAGAACTAGACAAAAACTTACTACCCTAAACATGCACACCAGATTTAAAATACTTAAACTTTTCTCACTGCATAGAAACGGATTTCAACCACATGGCAAACAGTTTTTAAAAGATTTGATTATCATTTTAGCCTCGTGCACCTTCTTATTTCCCTTGTACGTACAAGGAAGCAAGTAATTAAGGCAATTCCTGCTAATATATACCCCTATTATCATAAAGTAGATAGAAGAATATGCTTTTTAACAATAATTTGTTACAGCGATATGTTGAAAATCATGTGAATGGAACATATGAAATATTTACTTTTTCTACATGTACTATGTACAAGTGTATAGAGAAGATATTGTAATGCACCCAAAAATTCGATACCGAGATTTCACCGGAAATACATGTTTTGAGACTCTCTGATTCCAAAAAATCTTATATGCTCCATTCACATGACTTTCTCTACATCTCTGTAACAAATTATTGTTAATAAGCTTATTATTCTATTTCATGCTAAAGCATTAGCAGAAACGGTCATATTACTTAGTTCCTTATAAGCAGAAAAGAAATAAGGGAATATATAAGGCTAAACTGACAGTCAAATGTTTAAAAATGTGTGGTTGCTATGGGACTGAGATCCGTTTCTTTACGTAGCCAAGCATTGACAAGTTACCGTATGAGCCTCTGAAGAATGGCTTTTGCATAACTCGTAAACCGTAAGAGTTAGACAAGAACTTACTACAAAAAGAATGTACATCTCGATAAAGCACACAATTTATGTCATACACAGTTTTCGAGATACTCCTTATTGATTTCACTTTTAAAATAATGTCTAATATAGGAACTTGTTAACTCTTGGCCACGCAAATAAAAGGATTTCAATCCCATAGCAACTATACTTTAAAACATTTGACTGTCGGTTTAGCCAAGTGTAATCAATTTTTCCCCTTCTACTTATAAATAAATAAGTAATAAGACCGTTTCTGCTGACGTTTTAGCATGAAATAGAAGAATAAGCTTATTAACAATCGGTAAAATACCAAACTTGATATTTAAAATTAGTATCTTTCAAGGATGCGACACAAATATTTTGAAGAAAATTCCGCCCACCCTAAGCTACCCTTTACATGGAAAGAGTTTCGAAAATTTTGATTTTCTCAAAACTGGTTCTAACGATTTTGAATGAAAAACCGTATATTAAACATATTTACATCTCAAATAAAATGCATATATTGAATTTTCTGGGAAATCCGCTAAAGTCCTCGTTATTCTGAATGAATTTTGCTAAATTTTGCAAAACCGTTAAACCGCAATGGATAGATAAAAACTTACTACACAAGAATGCAGATCGTATTAAAACACATAATTTGTGTCATATACTTTTTTTTCGTGCAGTTGGCTGTTTCAAAGATATTTCTTGTCATTTTAGTTTTAAAATACAAATTTTCTCACACGAAAAGTTGCATGCATAGAAACGAATTTCAACCACATGTTAATCAGTATTAAAAGAGTTGACTCTCATTTTAGCCTAATGTATTCCCTTATTTACCTTTTACTTACAAGGGAGCAAGTAATTAAGACAAACATCTCCTAATGTTTATCTCGATTATCTTAAAGTAGATAGAAGAATCAGCTTTTTAACAATAAATAGTTACAGCGATGTATAGAAAGTCATGTGAATGAAACACATCAGATTTTTATTTTCTCTACACGTACCTACTATGTACATAGGGTAAAGAGAAGATATTGTACTGCATCCAAAATTAGATATTGAGATTTCCAGAAACGTGTGTGTGTGTGTGTGTGTGTGTGTGTGTGTGTGTGTGTGTGTGTGAGCATAACTCCAAATGAGAAGCTCAGCAACTTCCAAGGATGCGTGTGTATGAGCATAACTCCAAATGAGAAGCTCAGCAACTTCCAAGGATGCGTGTGTATGAGCATAACTCCAAATGAGAAGCTCAGCAACTTCCAAGGATGCGTGTGTATGAGCATAACTCCAAATGAGAAGCTCAGCAACTTCCAAGGATGCGACACGAGGATTTTCAAGAAAATGCTCCCACCCCAATCGATTACCCTTTACCTGGATCTTTTCCGAGACGTTTGAATTTTTTCTAAAATTGCAATTTTGACTAAATAGTGATAAAGCTTCCACAGGACGTCCAGATTGAAAATGTTGAAGATGGTAACCTGAGCAACGAATATTCACATAGAACATGTGTCGTTTAGAAGAAGTGATCACTTTGAGTATCTGTGGCCCACCCACTCCCCTAATTGAGATATTTTTACATACATACATACATGCGCACACTACACACACACACACACACACACACACATACACACAAGTCATCACATAACGTAAACAACACGAAATCCGCGTGTCTTCATTTCCAATAGGCATAAGTTGCCATTTTCTTTCAATTATTACTTTCTCTATATGCACTATGTACATAGTGTGTAGAGAAGATATTGCACTCCACCAAAAATACCAAGATTTCACCAGAAATATGTTTTAGGGTCCCCTTTATCTAAAACAAAGCATTTTCGGAAAAAGCTCCGTGTGTGTGTGTCCGTGTGTCTGTGAACACGATAACTCAAAAACGAAAAGTAGATAAAATACCAAACTTGGTATTTAAGTTTACTATCTTCCAGGGATGCGACACGAAGATTTTGAGAAAAATCCCCCACTCCCAACTACCCTTTACATGGAACTTTTTTCAAAAATTTTGATTTTCTCAAAAATGGCTCTAACGATTTTGATTAAAAGCTTCGTATATTATTACCTGACAAATAAAATGCATATCTTGAATTTTCTGGGAATAGCCTCTGAAGAGTAGTCAATTCTGGATGAATTTTACTGAATTTTGATTAACTGCTAAACCGTAAGAGATGGACAAAAACTTACTACACAAAAAATGTAGAGCACGTTAAAACACACAATTTATGTTATATACATTTTTTTCGTGGAGTTCGTAGTTTTTGTGGCATTCCTTATTTTTGGTTTCTGCTATGAAAAACTTATACATTTTTCATACAGGAATTTGTCAACTGCTGTCCATACAAACAAAGGAACTTCAGTGACATAGCAACCAGCTTTTGATTATCACTTTAACCTATGGTACTCCTTTATTTCACCTCTACTTACAAGGAAGCAAGTAATATGACTATATCTGCTAATGTTTTACTGATTAGCATGAAGTAAATAGAAGTATAAGCTTTTTAAGAATAATTTGTTGCAGGGATATAGAGAAAGTCATGAGAGTGGTACACATCAGATTTTTACTTCCTCTATATTCACTATGTACATAGTGTATAGAGAATGTATTGCACTCCACCAAAAATTTCAATACCGAGATTTCACCGGAAATATATGTTTTAGGGTCCCCTGTATCCAAAAAAGGTATTTTCAGAAAAAGGTCCGTGTGTGTGTGTCTGTGAACACGATAACTCAAAAACGAAAAGTCGGTAAAATACCAAACTTGGTATTTAAGTTTATTATCTTCCTGGGATACGACACGAAGGTTTTGAGAAAAATCCCCCCACCCCAAACCACCCTTTACATGGAACTTTTTCGAAAATTTTGATTTTCTCAAAAATGGCTCTAACGATTTTGATTAAAATATCGTATATTAAAGTTATTTACCTGACAAATAAAATGTATATTTTGAATTTTCTGGGAATTGCCTCTGAAGACTATTTTATTCTGGATGAATTTTTCATAACTACTAAATCGTAAGAGATGGACAAAAACTTAACCCACAAAAAATGTAGAGTACGTTAAAACACACAATTTATGTTATATATACATTTTTTTCGTGGTATTGATCGTTTCTGAGATATTCCTTCTTTTTTTGGTTTCAGCTTTGAAAAACTTAAATTTATACAGGAATTTGTCAACTCCTGTACATACAAACAAAGGAACATCAGTGACATAGCAACCAGCTTTTGGCTTTCACTTTAACCTATCCCTTATTTCGCTTCTACTTACAATAAAGCAAGAAATAACACTGTTTCTGCTAATTTTTCTCGATTAGCATGAAATAATTTAAAGATAAGCTTATTAACAATAATAGTTTTCAGAGATATAGAGAAAGTCATGTGAATGAAACACATCAGATTTTTTTTATTTGTTATAGTCGCTTCAACAATGACGTCATATCGCGACTGAACACTGAGTTGTACAATGAGGTATAATTACAAAATGTTACATTAAATCTTATAGTGGTCAATTAACAATTAGCAACAATTTAAATATCAGTAATAGTTTTGCACATTTTCACGAAGTTGATGACTTTCCTGGGGCAATGTCGGTCACCCAAGGCCAGCTGTAGGTTTCCAGGAACTCCACAGTTAAGTCGCTCAGCAGTATATTTCGGGCAAGCTGTGATCAGATGATGAAGGGTGAGAGCAGAGTTACATAGAGTACATGTAGGAGCAGGTTCATGAGATAGGAGGTAGGAATGGGTTAGCGCAGTGTGACCAATACATAGTCGAGTTACTAGTATCTGGTCTCACCGGGTAAGAGTCGTAATAGACATAGCCAGATTAGGTACTGGGCAGGCATCATGAAGTTTACTGGTGGATGCTGTAGTTCAGTCTGTCTTCCACTGCTGTAGGATACTGCGTCTTAGATGTGCTAAGTAGTCTTCATGAGGAAGCTTGAGATCTGGCAAATTACATGGATGCTTTGTAGCTTCCTTAGCGGCAGAGTCAGCAAGATCGTTACCTGGTATATTACGGCGAGATGGTATCCATGCAAAGATGAGTTGTTTGCCAGGTGATATTAAGCCATTGTGTAATATGTGAATCTCGTTTACCAAAGCATGGCGAGGACATCTTTTAAATTGATTGGATTCACAAAAAATAACACTATAGAATATTTTTCTAATAAAAATGGCATGCAGAGGGTGTAAGAACACAACAGTTATAAAAATTCTGATGCTTTCTCTACATCTTTGCAATACATTATTGTTAAACAGTTTATTCTTCTATTTACTTCATACTAATAGAGAAAAAAAAAACAGAATTAGTCTTATTACTTGCTTTCTTTTAGAAGGGAAATAAGGGAAGACACTAGAATTATAGTTACATCTTTTAAACGGTGGTTGCTAAGTGATTGTGTGGTTAGGAGTTGACAAATTTCCGTATGAAAAGGTTAAGTATTTTAAAACAAACCAATAACAAGGAATATCTCAAAAGCGGTCAACTCCACGAAAAAATGTATATAATTGTGTATTTTAACGAGCTCTGTTTAGTAAGGTTGTGTCTATCTCTTACGGTTTATCAGTTAAGCAAAATTCCGCAAAATTCATCCAGAATAAAGATGTTATTCCCAGAAAATTCAAGATATACATTTTAGTTGTCATGTAAATATCTTTAATATACAATATTTTAAAATAAATCGTTCGAACATTTTTTACATGAAAAGGTAGTTGGGGTGGGCGGATTTTCTTGAAAATCTTCGCGTCAAATCCTTGCAATATACTGAACTTAAATACCAAGTATTTTTCATTTTTGAGCTATGCTGCCCACCGACATTTTCTGAAAATGCATTTTGTGGATTCAGGAGATCTCAAAACACATATTTCCGGTGAAGTCTCGGTATCGAATTTTTGGGTGCAATACACTATGTACATAGTACGTGTAGAGAAATTAAAATCGACCGAAATGCTCTTTCCACAAGGTGGTGGATTGGTCCAATTACTACCACATAATTATTTACACATACACACACACAAACACACACACTAATCTAAGCAAGAAAGGTATAGGCACTTCGATCGTATATTTTGCTGAAAACGCTAGAAACTCTTAAAAGCAAATTACTCGAAAATTAGTTTATTTACACACCCACACTAATTAGTTTATTTAGAGACTAAACTAGAACTAACAGAAAGTATGCTCGCTTCTCTAGGATGCTTTGGTGAAACCACTGGAAAATACTAAAAACTACAAAACATTATTATTATTATTAATAATAATAATAATAATAATAATAGTTAATCAATTTACATACTAACGTAATAGAGAGTATGCGGCTTTCGTCCAAAACTTTGGTGAAAGGAGTGGAATTTATTAAAAGCAAATTCACGAAAATCAGTTTATTTATTTAAACACACACATACACACACTAACCTGGAATTAACAAAGTGCATGCGAGCGAAGCGAGCTGGAAACGGCGGATATTATTGAAGGCTAATTACACAAAAATCAGTTTATTTACACACACACACACACACTAAACTAGAGCTAATACAGCACATGCTCGCTTCGGTCGCAGCTTTGATGAAATTTGCTTAAAAAAGTTACACGAAAATTAATTTTATTTTTTTTCCAAATTAAAACAGGCACCAGAATACTTCTATGCGTAATTCTTGAAGAAAAACATTATTACTTAAAGCGTGCACCCGTAACCCACAGAATTGCTATAGAATCGCGCACCTTGCTATGTGCCTAAAAATGTATAACAACCTCAAAGAGCACCGGGTTCGAGCCAAAGCGACCGCATGTGGGATTTGTGGTGGACAAAGCGGTGCAGGGACGGGGTTTCCCCGGGTTCTCCGGTTTTCCCCGCCATCACATTCCACCGGTGCTCCATCTTCATTCCATGTATCATCAGTGTCATCGCCTGCGGTGCCATTTGCAGTAAAAGCGGGCGTGAAACACTATCAACAACAGCAACCTCAAAGCCCCTAGATGTCAGTGTAGACGACAGCTTGACATCTTAGGTTTTTTTTTTTTTTTTTTTTAAGATTGATATTAACAGCCACCGCCATAATTAATCATAGTGACGGAAACAACGAAAACCTTGTAAACAGCTACATAAGCGCTCCTAACAGCCGAATAATATACTACCAATAGTTCGCCAAAGGAAGAAAGTCCAAAATACCTACCTTATGTTTAAGAATATTTTATGACAAGCGAAATTTCTAGTAAATCGTAAGAGTTAGAGAAAAGCTATACTAAACAAAAAATGTATATCTCATTAAGGCAAACAAATTACGCCAAATGAATATTTTATGTGGAGTTAACCCAATTTCAAGATATCCACCCTTTGATATTGGTTTGAATTTTCATAACTTTTCTAGAATGGGAAAACGTTATTTGCTCTCTCTCTCTCTCTCTCTCTCTCTCTCGTGAATAAAAGAATGGAATTTCAAAGTCACTACATATCGATCCGCTCTTAAAGGATACGAGTATCGCTTAAAGTCTACTGTATTCCTCTTATCCTCCTGCATCTAAAAATAAATACGTACTAAGACAATATCTACAAATGTTTATTTCCATTAATATGAAGTTCATAGAAGAGAGAGCGTTTTAAGAATAGTGTGTAGAAAATTGAATAGAGAAAGCTATACGAGTACAAGTCAATGGAAATATTTGCAGTTAGCGACTTCTTCTGCTTGTAAATATACGTGACTTTAGTATCTACCATTGAATTTGCTTACCTCAGTATGCATTTCTTTTCAGGATTCATGGCAGTTACGAGGCTCTTGCTGGTGGCCACGCCATTGAAGCCTTTGTTGATCTCACGGGAGGTCTAGCAGAACAACTGGAGATCACACCAGAGATATTTCGCAGGTTACGCATTGCATTTAGCCATGGCGCGTTCATAACCTGCGCACGAAGGGTTAGTATAATGCATTGCAAATAAGTAGATCTCTACTTTTAAAACTTACTGTATGGTCGGATACCTTTAGCAAAGAAGGCCTTAGGCGTGCAGTTTTTTTTTTGGCAGGGGTTCATTTAACTACCAGGTCATATTGCAGAAAATGAAATTAATTATTTATGAAAGCTCTTTAAATGCTGTGGTCCTCAGCATCCCATTCTATATTGGGCGTGAAAGGCCGCTTAATATTGTTCAGAGGCCTCCTAATCAGGCTTGAGGTTCTTTAACGTGGTGTATCTACGACACGTGACCAACCCTTTACTTCCCTTCTGAAGGAAGCCACAGTTTTACGAAAGAAATCCTTCACATTCTGCCATGTTTGAAACCGCGACCGTGAGAAGCAGAGGCTAGTATGGTAGGCCTGGATCTTGGAGGATGACTCATATTGCAGAGGTGGCATCTATGGGTTCCTTGACATCATGTATCAGCGTGTGCTAAACGTAAACTTAGTTGTATTGTCGCCTTTTTGATCACTCCCTTGAGTAACCTGCTGATATTGGGGAAACCATCTGTATTTCTCTACATAGTCTCCTTTCAGCTCGATATACTTTTCCCAGCGATGTTCAATAGTTTCCCTGTTTATAGGTAGAACGATCGAGGTCTGCAAAATAGCCATAAACTGCAGACTCCACCTCTTCATTGTAGGCAAATCTTCTACCACCAAGCCATTTCTTCAAGTTTGGAAACAGAAAATAATCAGAAGGGGGCTAAATCTGGCAAATAATGTGCATGAGGAAGCAATTCGAACTTCAAGTAATTGATTTTGGCCATGGCGATAATGGATATGTGAACTGGTGCATTGTCTTGTTGAAACAAAACTAATGCGACCGTTTTTGCTCGATTTCAAAACTCAAACGCTGTAACAAGTTCTCATAATATTTGCCATTGATTACTTTTCCTATTTTGAGATAATCAATGAAAACTATCCTGCGTGCGTCCCAGAAAATTGACGACATGGCCTTGCCTGCAGATGTCTTCGCCTTCTTTGGAGCCGATTCTCTCCTTCCAATCCACTGTTTTGATTGTTCCTTCGTCTCAGATGTGAAGTGATGGACCCAGGTTTCATCCATTGTTATGAATCGACGCAAAAACTTAGCTTTATTGCAGCGAAACATTGCCAAACACTCGACTGAAACATCCTCACAACGCTGTTTTTGTACTATTGTGTGCAAACGCGGCACCCACCTTGCACACAACCATCACATATCCAAATTGTCAGAACTTTTTGAAATGCCTGCAATGTCTGCTAGCTCACACACTTTCAGTCGACGGTCACCCATTACCAATTTGTGGATTTTCTTTACAATTTCTGGACTGGTAACCTCATTTGATTGACCTCTGCGATGTTCGTCTTACCAGCACGTACGGCCGCGCTTAAATTCTGTCACCCAACATTTATCTATGTAAACGAAGGAGCAGACTCCCCCAAAGTAGAATCTAATTCAGCTTTAATATTAGTTGGACTAAGACCTTTCAAATTGTATCACATAACGATGACCAGTTTTTTTTTATGTTTACAAATTCACTGAGAGCATTCACTAATGGTGGCTGCCAAACAATGTAACATTCAGACTTAAGCTTTCTAAGGTTGGTACTTTTTACCGTTGTTGACAACAACCGCTATCTACGTCAGGTGGGTACTTCTGGGATAGCCACTGGTATACTTAAATTATTGCTGTTTTATTTCTGCTGATTTAATCCGAATGTAAAACTTGAGGTGGTGGGAAACCTTTCTTAGCTTGGAGCATTACCTTTCTTTTTATTTATATTTCTTTATACTTTCCCTACTACGTATATTAAGCAGGAGAAGTATTGCATTCCACCCAAAAAATTCATATCGAATGTTTACTGGCAATATGTTTAGAAATCCTGTAAATCCAAAAAAAAAAAAACATTTATAGACAACAGTGTGTGTCTGTAAACAACATAACTTAAAAATGTTCGTTAAAGAAAACATTGATGTTTAAGTTCTGAATATTCCAAGGATACGTACGATATGAAGATTTGCAAGCAACTCCCCCATCCCAAATTATTCTTTACAAGGAACATTTTACAAAAATTTGAATTTTCTCAAAAAATGGCTCTTACGATTAGGATTCACAAAGCATTCAAAGTTCAATTTGAAAATATGTAACAGTGACATTTTTTTATTTAAATTTAGTTTTATTGAATAAATAGATAAGCTCAAATCAACACCTGAGCATTTGTACTTCCGTTCTGTAAACTAAAACAATCACAATTGTTAGGTGAGAGATTAAAATTAAACTTCAACACTTAGAAAAATCTCCAATTCGGGATTTAAGAAAACCGGTGTCACAGATCCTTTGATACACTGCAGTGAACGTTCGTCTTTAGGGAAGATGACGATTTAGAAATCACTGTTGCCTTCGCAACATTGGCAGATTTCCCAGTTACAGCGTAATGAAATGAATATTTGCTAATTAGGCATGTGTAAAGCCATTCGTTGGGTAAATGAAAGTTTGCGATTAAATCGGTCCCCCGTTTCTCACAGTGAGTCACGTGAATGCAAGTCGGCGGTGTCCGAGTTGTACCAAACACTGGACTTTGCGTGATAAATGTAAACACATCACAGCAGGGCCGTTCAAAACACATTAGAACCTGAAATTTGTGCTTCAGTTATGAGAATGCTATTAGTAAGCACACAAAATGAAATACAATTAGTGCTATATGCATTGTTCTCTTCTAAATATAAAATTATTTGCATTTATTCACCTCCCACACAACCACACATATATTTATATGCCTCATATGCCTAATTTTCTGGGGAAAGCCTCTGAAGTCCTCTTAATACTGGATGAATTTTGCATAACTAGTAATCGTAAGATATGACAAAATCTTGCTATACAAAAAAGTGTAGATCTTGTTAAAGCCTATATTTTATGTTAAATAATTTTTGTGAGTTAAATAATTTGGAAATAATCTTAATTATTGATTTAAATTTTCCATTACTTATTATTTCTCAAATGGAAAGTCATATATTTTTTTAACTCCAGCCCATGCAAAGGGAGTGGAATTTTTATATAATATAGCCACCAGCTCTTAAAAGATTAGACTCAATTTAGCCTTGTGTATTCCCTTATTCCTTTTGTACATACTAGGAAATACGAGGGCCGTTCAGAAAGTAACCTCCGATCGGTCACAGTGCGGGTAGTGGGGGGAGTAGCGACGCCATCTGTGCATTCACGCACTCAGCAGGTCAGTCGGCATCAAGCCGTGGTCGAGCGAAAGTCGTACCTGCGCTAGTTTAGTGTTTGTGGCCGTTTGAAATGTGTACTGCAATAGAAAACCCCGCCAAATGTGAAGTGCGTGCTGTTATAAGGTTTTTTACAGCCAAAGGATATTCTGCAGCAGCTATTCATCGTGAGCTTTGTGCCGTGTACGGACCAAGAGTTATGAGTGAAGGAGTGGTCCGTGAATGGGTACGTTTATTTAAAAGTGGACGAGAAAACGTTCATGATGAAAAGAGGAGTGGTAGACCATCATTCGTCACGGACGAACTCGTTCAGACAGTTGATGCAAAAGTTCGTGAAAACCGACGTTTCACAATGTCGGAGTTGTCTACTGATTTTCCACAGATTTCTAAGACTCTCTTGTACGAGATAGTGACAGCAAGATTGGGTTACCGTAAGTTCTGTGCACGATGGGTGCCCAAAATTCTTACCGACCACCACAAAACTCAAAGAATGGCCTCTGCATTAGACTTTCTGTCACGTTATGAGGCCGAAGGTGAACCATTGTTAAACAGAATCGTGACCGGGGACGAAACCTGGATTAAGTACGTGAACCCTGAGGCAAAAGAACAATCAAAGATGTGGGCACATTCAAATTCGCCTACCAAACCAATAAAAGCCCGGCAAGATTTTTCTGCCCGAAAATTGATGGCAACGGTGTTTTGGGATGCAAAAGGGGTGTTGTTGGTTGAATTCATGGAACGTGGGACGACCATTAATCAAGACGTGTACTGTGAAACACTAAAACAATTACGACGGGCTATACAGAACAAACGCCGTGGTATGCTGACTTCCGGTATCGTTTTTTTGCACGATAACGCCCGTCCTCACTCTGCTCGCAGAACAACAGCCCTTCTTGAGTCCTTCAAATGGGACGTTGTCAACCATCCATCTTACAGCCCAGATCTGGCGCCAAGCGATTATCACCTCTTCATGCATATGAAGAAATGGCTCGGGTCCCAGCGGTTTGATGACGACGAAGAGCTCAAAGATGCGGTCACAGGCTGGCTCCAGGCACAAGCGGGTGATTTTTATGCAGAAGGAATTTCAAAGCTTGTGAACAGATACGATAAGTGCCTCAATCGTTATGGAAACTATGTAGAAAAATAGTGCAAAGATGTAGTTGTAAGATGTATATATTAAAATATTTTTATTTAACTTGGTGAATTTCTTGCAATCAACCGGAGGCTACTTTCTGAACGACCCTCGTAAGTAGATAATAATACCATTTCTGCTAATGTTTATCTCCATTAGCATGAAGTAGATAGAGGGATAAGCTTTTGTAAGAATAGTTTGTTGCAAAATTTACATGTAAATGTAACATCAAATTTTTCTTTGGATGAAACTTCAGAGTCTAGTGGTGTCAAATTTCTGTCAAATGATCAACTTACCTTAAGACTGGTGGTAAACCACGAAAGAAAAAAGAAAGAAAAAAAAAAACAGTCAGATTGGCGGGTACACAAGATATGAAATCTGAGACAGCCGAACTGTACTAAATCTCCTTAGGAATCTGCTCATTCACATTATTTTCAGTTTGTAAGTATTAATGAAAATACTTAAGGTTATAGGTAAAATTATGAATTCTATGTAACAAAGGAAAGAGAGTATTTAAGATTATTTTGCAATATTACCAATACATCATAAATTATTTGTATCTGAATAGGGAAAAAAAGGGAAACAATGCTCACGTTACACAGTTATAGCTAGTACAACTTTTAAATTACTAATTTTATACTTATAATTTTGATCTATGTCCTGAAGCACTTGCAGAAAGAATCCTATTTTAGTATTATTTGGGTTCATTTTCTTGACTTGCAATTGAAACCAAATAGAACATTATGTTTGATATGCATATGTATATGATTATCATAAACATTAAAAGGTGACTGACTCTTAAAACAGCAAACCTAGCTTTTGGAGTAGGTTTAGGTAATTTGTCCAATGAACTATTCACTGTAAAAACATGTTCCAGCATGTTTTAGCAAAAGTGCTTTTGATAAAATAGCAACTTGATTGCATTAGTCTGCGCCTGACCTCAGAAATAAGTGAATCAATATTTAGGCAAACAAATGTAGAGAGAAATAATTTGAAACTGTTTTCGTTGCTGATAAGGAAAAACTTAGTTAATAATATCCCAAGTCAAGATACAACTTTCTAGTTCCAAAGTCTTGACAGCCAAAGTCCCTAATACCTTAGGTACCCATCTAAGCAGGCGATTCTGAACCAGTAAATATTAATAGGATATGAGGAGAGGGTGGATGGAAGTAGGTTCATGGCAGATCATTGGTACTCTGGAAAATAGGAATGGAGCCTAAATATCATACATACCTCGATAATATCAGTACTTGATGTAACAAAGTAGATCTAATGCTTTGAAATAAGCCTTAAAATACCAAACTTGGTATCTAAATTTAGTGTCTTCCAAGGATGCAACACAAAGATTTTGAGACAAATCCCCTCACACCAAACTACCCTTTACATAGAAAACATTTAAAAAATTTTGATTTTCTCAAAACTGGCTCTAATGATTTTGATTAAAATACTGCAAATTAAAGATATTTATATGGCAAATAAAACGTATATCTTGAATTTTCTGGGTATAGTCTCTAAAGATCTCTTTATTCTGAATGAGTTTTGCTGAATTTTGTGTAACTAGTAAACCCTAAGACATAGACAAAAAATTAATTCACGAAAAATGTAGAACATGTTAAAACACACAATTTTTGTCATATACTTTTTTTTTTTTTGAATTTACCATTTCTGAGATATTCCTTGTTATTTGTTTCAGATGTAAAATACTTAAAATTTTCTCATATGGAAAGTTATAAACTCCTTGCCCTGCGTAGAAAAGGATTTCATCCACATGGCAACCAGCTTTTAAAATATTTGACTATCATTTTAGCCTAGTGTATTCCCTTATTTTCCTCCTACTTACAAGGAAGCAAGTAATTAAGACAATTTATACTAATGTTTATCTTGATTATTATTAAGCAGATAGAAGAATATGCTTTTTAACAATAATTTGTTACAGTGATGTAGAGAAATTCATGTGAATGGAACACATCATATTATTAACCATTGCCCATATATATTAGAGAATCAGTAGAGCGTTCTGTCCACTCTTATATTATCTAAATCAAAACAGCAAATGATGTAGAATGAGGAAAAGGTATTCATATAACATGAACATTGCCTGATTAACGAAGGCAGCTAATATAACAGAACACTGCAGTACAATGTTTCTGCAGTCCCCAGGCTTAGCAACCAATCATTTCAGCCTTTACATTTACCTTTATGTGTGAAAGGTGCTAACATACAGCATAGAATATAATTACATAAGTACTGGACAAATACATTGTTATTATTATTATTATTATTATTATTATTATTATTATTATTATTATTATATTAACAAGGTATCTACAATCTATAGCTTTATTAAAATGAAAAAAAAAAATGACACTAATTGGAAAATGCAAAACAGCAATTGTTGCAGAAGTAGAATGGATTATAAAATTGATTGTAACTGTTTATAGACTAATCACTAAAAATAGTGGGACAATTGTCTTTAGAGTATTGAGTATCAGTGATAAAACATCAGTAACAATATGAATGTATTGATAAATAGTTGTACCATCCCATCCCTGCTGAAAAACAAAACAGAAAAAGCAGCAGCAGTTTTGCTAAGTCTGTGCACTGGCATTGCATATAGCCGTTAAAGAGCAAATGAAAATGAAAATCCTGAATAGGAAATAGGAAATGTGATTTTATTTCAGCAAGTATAAGACTATTTTTTTAGGACTTAGTGAATGATGTTTTCATCTCTTTAAAGGGAGAATGGCAGACAGAGGGACCTAGAGACACAGAAGTGAACGGTTTGGTCCAGGGCCATGCCTACACTATAACAGATGTACGCAGGCTTACAACTACTTCCCAAGGAACCTTACAAATGGTACGAATTCGAAACCCTTGGGGAGATGCCAGTGAGTGGACTGGAGCTTGGAGCGACAGGTAACTTAACTGTTTTAGTATTTTAGATTTTGGTATGTGTAATTGTTTCTAATGTATATAATGGCCTATCTTTAAACTAAAGCTGAATGCTGAAATTTTGTTTACATGTTATGCATACACACATTTGTTATCTTTTCACTCAAAAATGGTCTAACTGGTTATTATGAATAAGGACTGGAAGTTGGAATCTTGTATGCCTAAGTGACCAGTATTCAATATTCTAATACAGAGGTGCTGTAACTGACTACACATTTCTTAGTTTTGATTACCGATAGCCCAAGTTGGCCACAGAGCACACCGGGTCCTGAGTTACTTATACATCTTGGAATATACTAATATTCTAGTAACATAACTGTTAACATAACTGAGTCTGGAGGATAATGTTTTTATCTAACTCTTAAGCTTTACTAGCTAACATCATTACATAATTTTTTTTTTTTTTTTCTAGTGTTTAATGCCCACTTTTACTCTTATGACACTGCAGATGATGACACAGGTGATACATGGAATGAAGATGGAGCAATGGTGGGGGAAATTGTAGACCCTGGAGAAAACCCACCCCTGCGCCACTTTGTTCACCACAAATCCCACATGCATTCATCTGGGAGCGAACCCAGGCCATCTAGGAAAATAGCTTCTGAATGAGGAAGACTTTATAGATTATTCCCAGAACATTGAAGATGAGCATTTTGTCCTCATATAAGCATTTTAAATACATTGCTTTTAATCAAAAGCATTAGATGCATTTTTTAGAAAATAAAAAATAAAAATGTTCTATGTAAAGGGTAGTATAGAGAAATTTTCATTAAAATCATCGTTCTTTTGGAGATACTGAAATTAAATACCAAATTTGGTATTCATCCAACTCACTCCATGCACCCACATATAAAACGTTTTCCAAAAAGTTTGAGGGGTTTAGGGGCCTCAATACATCTATTTCCAGTAAAATCAGAAAGTCTAAATTTTGTATCTAGAAACAGTATTTGACAATGGTAGATTGAAAAAAAGAATTTATTGGGTGAAGAAAATTTATATGTACAAGAAAAAGAAAAGTTAAAAGGTATCTAATGCATCTGTGATATTTTTAAGCTATCTTGTTGAAATTTATAATAATTAATAGTTACTCACAATAATATTTAAATAATATTTTTGTAATATTTTAAAATTTAACTTTCATGGTTATTTAAATAATATTTTTACTAAATTTATTGTTTTAATAAAAATGCTTCACTTGAAATGAAATGGGGTTATATTTATGGATGCTCTTTAACTGCTGTGGTTCTCAGCGTCCCATTCTATACTGGGCATGAAAGACCGCTTAATTTTGCTCTGAGGCCTCTCTATCTCTTACATGCTGTAAATCTATCACATGTAACCAATGGTTTTACTTCTCTTCCGAAGGAAGCCATGCTGAGGATTTTTACGCCCAAAAAAATCCAACATCCTCTGCCGGGTTTGATCCCACACCTTGAGTGCATGAAGTTAGCATGGTAACCATTAACCATTATACCACAGAGGGCAACCTACTCCACTTAAAGCACTTTTAATAATATTCACATCAGAATTTCAAATTTTATAGTAAATGAGTTTAAAAATAGATATAACATATCATTTTATATTAATTTCCAATTATTGTAGAAAAAATATTAATTTTTGTACTTTCCAAACTCAACATTTTTCAAATGTTAATCATTTATTTCTCAAATTTGAAGCATTAGTTAAAAAAAGTAGTTTGGCTAATGTACTTTAAAAAATCCTTAATAAAAATTTCATCATATGGAGCATTTTGAGTATGGAAAAATGCTGAATAAAAGGTTGCAAGAAAACAAAGTTTAAAGTTGGGCACATTAATAAGCATGCACCTGTCCATTTATAACTTTAGTTAAGTGGCTCTGCAACTGTGCTAAGTATATCACACAAGTAATGAGGCAGGATAGGAGAAGGTAAATCAGTGGGAAGTTAGATGCCAAGAGGGATATGGCAGCGCTGCCCCTTTCATCCTGTTTGCACACTTAGCGAATCTAGTGAAGAATTGTTTCTGCAACAATGAGGAGTGATAATAGGAGGGAGAGGAATAAAATGAAGATGCACTTTTAGCAGAAGAATAAAAGCTCCTAAAACTCTGATATCTTAATGGTTACATTCATATGACTGGTCTACAATTCGTCAACAAGCGCAAAAGCTTATTTTATCTACTTCTGTAATAATACTTTATCATCTACTGTATGATGACTGAAATTCATTTCTCTTTGTATACCAGAAGGAAAAAGAAAACAAAAAACAAACAAATAAACAAACAAAAGCAGCAAAATAATGACTTCTCACTGGAGAAAAGCATAAGTATTTTAAAATGGAAACTATTAAGGAAATTATTAACTAAAAGATTATTTGTTTTAAATTGTGTGCTTTAACAAGACCTATAGATTTCTAGTGGGATTTTGTCTCTCTCTTATGGTTTACCAATTTTGTAAAAGTCATTGAGAATGCTGAGGACTTCAGAACCTAACCCCTCAAAAAATCAACATTTACATTTCATCTGCCATGAAAATACTATAAACATGTGGTATTTTAATGTAAATTGGTAGGAGCCATTTATGATAAAATCAAAATTGTTGTAAAATTTTTCATGTTAAGGCAAATGTTTTTGAAAATACTGGTGTCACATCTTTGGAAGGTGCTAAACTTAAATACCAATTTTGGTGTTTAACTAAATTTTCATTTTTGAGTTATGCTCTTCACACACACCCACACTGACATACATATTTTTTCTGAAAAGGCTTCTTTTACCTGGGTGACCTCAAAACATGTATTTCAAATGAAATCTCGGTATCTAATTTTGGAGTGAAATGTAATACAATCTTTATCTACTATATACTTTAATGGACCTCAAATTTGAACCCTTATACAAAGAATGCATACGGAGAAGGCAGCATAGCTGTCTTATGTGGCACTTACAAAAAATTCCTTGGCAACAAAAATGCAGAAAACTATGAACATCTGTTCAAGAATGATTTTGGCTTTCTGCAACATTAGCTGTAACAAAAGCATTAAGATTCACTTCCAAAGCAGTCACCTAGATAGGTTTCAGCTTAGTGAACAGCGGCATCATCAAGATCTGAAGAATCAGATGGGAGTTTGATTTTGTATTAATGCTTGCATTTATGTAATGACCGATTTGTATCATGTCTTGCTGAAAGTATAGAATATATAATGAAAACATAATTGTGTTTGGATAGCTATGTTTTGGATAGACTAAAATGGTTTATTTTAGAAGTTTTTTATGTAACATTCTCCTGAACTTTATCATAGAAGTCTTCCTGAAGAAAGAGCATTATTAGGGGGGATAGGACAGGAATATGATGGCTGACTGCTGGAGAATCAAATGAAGGCTTGGAAGTTGGAGCTCAAATACCAAGTTTGGTATTTAACAGACTTTTAGTTTTGAGCTATACTGTGCGCACTTCATCACGTACGCATACACACGCATTAATTTCTGGTGAAACCTCCATATCAAAAGTTTTGAGTGGAATGCAATACCATCTCTATCCTCTATGTATATTATACATACAGGCTAGAGAAAGTAAAAAGTGTAGGCAAATTCTGAGGCTGCATAAATTTTACTGTTAGCGTATTTAGTGTATTATATAAATCATTATATTCTCACCAGAATGATGCTCTAGAAGATATTCTGCCTCATTATTTAAACTAACGTTGAGCATTTTGCATTAAAATAAAATCATAAAATCTTAAATTGAAAAAGACAAACAAACAATCAAACAAAAAGCATTGTAGCTTACAGATTAGATTAGATTAAATTAGAAAGCATTCTGTAGGTTTGTTTAGGCCTGGAAGCCACTGAACATAGAACTTGTCAAGGCGTATACATGTATACATATGCTTATATACTATGGAAAAAAAAAAATTTATAAAGCTCTAGTGCACGGGTTACAAAAACAGCAGAATAGACATATAATCACATCATTTGCTTTTGAGGCCTGCACTATACTTAATGTGCTCTATAAAAGAATTTGTACTTCCTGTTTTGCTTGCACATAAAAACAAAGAGTATCAAAAATTACTATTAAAATGTATAAATAAATGTAATTTCATTATATGTAACACTGATGTAATGTCAGTTGATAGTTTTCTAATTATCGACATAATAGTTACTACTAGTAATTATATAAAACTAAAATATGATTATTGTATTATGTGCTCTTCATAAATGTCAACAAATTACAATACATATTTCCAAATATGTTATAGAACTTCCAATGCAAAAATTTACAATTATGTACTAGAGTGTAAAATTTTACAGACCTTGTGTCATTGCTAAATACTAAAAAATTATTTGACACATTTGTGCAAGTCAAAGTATACATCAGTTTAATTTTAATATAAAACACACACACACTAAAAATAATTTCAGATTCGAGATCAGCACGCTCGATTAAGTAAGAACAAATGTTGTTATGTATGCAACAAAAGCTTTGTTCCCCAGAGCAATCTTCTTTTCCCAGAGACCCAAGATGGGATGAGATTTCTGAAGAAAATAAAGCCAATCTGGGAGTGAAAGCTAAGGATGATGGAGAGTTCTGGATGGAATTTAAAGACTTTCAGACTGAGTTTCAGGAGCTCACCATAGCAACATTGGGTCCAGACTTTGACAGTGATGGTATTACTGATCCGCATGGCCAGGTATGATTTAGGCTCTCTAACCTTGATGTTATTAGTCTAAGGCTAAGCTTTGGTGATACAGGCTACTAACCATATAATTATGTAGGGCAAAAAAGCTGATTTGATGCACCAAAACTGGAGATACTACGAACCATCCGGAATTATGGGTAGATTTAACCTTTAGGTTGGAAACTGACAGTAATTATGTGCAGGAAGCCTTTCCCCTAGTTACCCCTTCTACCACCTGTGCTTATTCAAACTGGTTAGCTTCCATTTTACATTTGACAAACACTACTTAACCAGACATACACAAACTTGTGAAAAATAGGAAATGTCAAAGATGTAATGCTGAAAACACAGGGAAGATCTTATTTGAAGGGATAGTTAAACTGAACTTAACTAAATATTTTCATTTACATTTTATTCTTATACAAATTAGAATTTTCTTAAATTCCAAGCTTGTTAATAATAACTTATGTAAAGAAGGTTAGCTACCTTCATTAAACGTTACCAAATACATTTTCTTTATTAAAATAATCCATTAATACGTTAAATTTTCAACTACTATGCCACTGATAGAGTACTAATGGCTGTACTAATATAGAGCAACTATATTCTTGATTTTTTCTCACTTGGAATGTAGTCAAATGAGGTTTTCACGATGTTTCTCTTCCACTGCAAGATCCAGGCTCTTATCATTGATTCATGGGCAAACATCGAGTTGAACACATTACAGATGAGTGTTGTAAATTTCTTACTGGATTGTGGTTACCTGTTTCAATAATAATAGACCGCAAATTCATAAGAAGAAAGTACAGGTACAGGCTAAAAGTTCTGTGGTGAAGTTCTGAAAGAAAGAAGTTCTTAAAACAGTTCTGAATACTATAAATGTAACATTTAAGACTCTTTCAAAATCTATAGCATTTGAATCTACCATCCTACTCTAATAAAGCATATGGCAACACAGGTTTCCTAAGATATCTTGACTTATGCCACTGATATGATGTAATTACTTTATGAAGTACAATAGCGTGCAAAGTTTTTCCTGCATTTTGTTTCCACTGTCACTACAGTAACATATTACTCAATGCCACTAGGTGGCAATAATCTACAGCATAACTTAACAGTCATTGTAGCTGAATCAGGTAACTTGCGCTTCTGGTTTCTCCATACCATTCATAGTCCTAACTACAATTTAATTTAAGCATTGCTCTGTTCTTTCCCCAACATGGTGTACTTAATTATGAACACAACAATCCTCCACAAAACCAAGCCTTAATTTTTTCAGATCATCATCATCATCATCATCATCATCATCATCATCATCATCATCACCATCATGATCATCATGATTATTTATTAATATTTATCATCAATTATTATAATTACTATTACTAATTATTATTAACATTATTGCTATTTATTATAAATTATTTATTATTATTATCATATTATTTATCAATATTATTATTAGTTGATATATATCAAACGGTTCATAATTATAATTATTATGCAGTGGATGCTATTTTACGTTTTCAAACCTGTATGATTAAAGTTTGCTGTAAGCTGTTACTGATATAAAGCCTGAAATATTATTTTGCTCTAGCATGCAGCTTAACTATTGCTTGTTAAATATTCTCAAGCCAATCAAATTGCTTGCTTGCTATAAACTACATCGTTTCAGTCACTGTTTTGGTTATAGGCATTGACTTTGGGAGACAAAACACTTTTTGCTCTCTAACTACAAAGCCAGGGACAATAGCCCTCTCAACAATGGAGGCCTACCCCCCCCCCCCCAAAAGAATTCAAGATAAATCTCCCATTAAATAAACAAAAATCACCCTTTTTTTAAATGCAGAGTTTAACAGTAAATAAAAGTAATATTAACCCAAACTAGGTTTCAGTTAACATTGAATCAGAATCAGAGCACAAAAATACTCATTGTTCTTGTGTTGACACAACCACAGTTCCATTCCTCTTATAGAAACAAATTTTGCAGCTTTAATATCTATGTTGAGTTCAAAATATTGTGCAATTCATTCTGTATGTTAAGCACTGCTACACAAATTGATTCCTGCTTATAGACCTGTCTGCCTCTGAATAGATATTTAAGTTGATGGCTTCTTTACAATGTCAATAAATGACAGCAAAGATTTTTAGGTGAATACAAGGAATCTCAACCCATGGCCATAAAATAATCAAAATAATTTTAAAAGCTTGTTATTCCTTAGGTGTGAGGATAATCAGAAATTCGAAAAATAGTACAGGGATGAGAGTTGTAGGCTAACACACCAATTCACGAGGAATCTCCTAAATATCCACCACTGTATGACAGTTAAAGTGAACATAAAATAAAAGGAGAAAGAAGACAAATTATTTGAAACACTTGCTTTCAGGTGAAGGTTGTGATGGGACAGTGGATAGAAGATGTAAATGCTGGAGGCTGCCGTAATGACTTGGAGAGCTTTGCTACAAATCCACAGTACCTGTTGACTCTAACAGAACCAGGTAAAGCAATTTTTATATATTTCCAGTCTTCTCTTTTATTATGAAATAAACTTTTAATGAAATGAAATCAGACAGGTGTAAGAAAGAAATTAAAACATTTATTTCTAAATCTAAATTAGAACCAGCGAACTGCTATCTTTAATGGAAAGGATAAAAACATATTGTTTAAAAGTAAGTGTGATCCAATTTATTTCTTAGCCTAAACATCAAAACTATGGCTCAGCATTTCCACATTTGCCTATTCTGTGCCTTTGTTTCAAATCAAAGGTTTTATACATAGAAATATACTTCATGCTTACTGGAGTAAAATATATCAATTTTATAGCACCTATAATTACCTATTTTCATAACATGAGGCTTTTCATAGCTTTATCTTAGCATGAATATGTGCAATAAGAACTTTTTCAAAGTTTTCAGTGATATCATTTCTAATTTTTCCTCTCTGAGGTTTATTTTTTAATATATCTATTAATGTAATCTTAACATTTTTAAGTTAGAATATTGTGGACTCTGACCCAATAACCCATTAACAAAATGGTTGAGGAATTTTGTAATACCAACATTTGCAAAATATATATCCTTTTTGCAGTTTAACATCCTTATCCATGGTTTTATTAAATAAAGTCGGTTTTCAGCAAATTATTGTTTACTTTTCTGCCTTTATTACTACTGAACATGAAGTACATGCTTTTCCAGTGAAATTATGGAAAAATATGTAGTTGTATGTTGTTTCTTTCAAACAAATCTGAAATTAAATGTAAGCTGTAGTTTGTTTTTCAAATCAAATAATTAGCTAAAAGCAGAGAACTGTTTTCCCTTAAACCTCTCACTTTCTCTACCACATATATACTAGGTAGAAAAAATATTGCATTCCACCAGAATACCAAGATATCATGTTTCAAAATCCCCTGAATAAAACTGTACTTCAAAACATTCTATGTGTGTGTCTGTGAACAGTGCAACTCAAAAACCGAAAAGTTATTAAATACCAAACTTGGTATTCACATTTAGCATCTACCAAGAATGCCTCCCGAATATTTTTTTTAAGCAAATTATCATCCCACATTTAGCCTTACATAGACATTTTTTTTGATAATATGGTTTTCTGAAAAATGGCTCTAAGGATTTTGATTAAAACATCATATGTTTAAGCCATTTTCATGACAAATAAGATGGGTATCTTAAATTTTTTGGGAATAACCCCTAAAGCTTACTTACATCTCTTGTAATTGGTTTCATTATTATTAAATAGGAAGGGGTTATCATTTTTATTTCTCTTGAATACACAAAATACAGAGTTTTTAAAATCATCACATAGTGACAAGCTCTTAAATGATTTGATTAGTTTAAGCTTAAACTTACTGATTTCAGGTATTATCATCGTATCTACCAGGAAATATGTATAAAATACATTTCAAAAATAGTTCTTGATTAATGTGGAGTATTAGAAAAAAAATCTGATCTGTTACATTCACATGACTTGTCCTCTACCTGTCCTGCAAACAAACTGTTTTTACAGTTGACTATTCTCTTGTCTACATCATGCCAATTGAGATAAACATCAGCAGAACTTGTCTTCCTACTTAGTTCCTTGTAAGTATAAGGGAATACACTAGGCTCAAGCATTGCCAAATTTTTTGAAAGTTTATCACTTTGTGATACAATTGAAATTCAGCTTTCTTTGCATGTCCAGGAATAAAAAATATCTGATGTGTTCCATTCACATGACTTTCTCACTTTGTTCTGCAAACAAAATATTTCTAAAAAGATTATTCTTTTATCTACATCATGCTAATTGAAGTAAACCTTATAAGAAATGGAAATACCTTAAGGAAATGGAAATACTCTATGCTAAAGTGATAGTCAAATCTTTTAAAAGCTATTGCAATGTGATTGATATTTAAATTTTATCTTTTGATGCCCAGGAGTAAAGCAAGAGAGATATGAAATGGACGAGGACTTCGAAGGATGTATTTAAATTTCTGTCAGTTAAAAGTATAGTAATGGCTCCTGCTAGAACGAAGGGATAATAAAAGTAAAAGTGTGGTAATACCAACTGATCAAACAAATAATGGTATTTGGGCTTGGTTTATATAAATTTGTTTTATATTAATTATAGTGGTAATAAAATTTACTGCTCCTATAATTTGTGTTAAACACATTCGTATGAACTGCTTCTGAGAAAATATACATTTTTGAACACATTTCCATGTAAAGGGTAGTTTAGGGTAGGTTAAATTTCATGAAAATCTTCATGCTGTATCCTTGGAAGATGATCAGCTTAAATTTCAAGTTTGGTATTTAACTGACTTTTCTCATTTTTTAGTTATTGTGATCACAGACACAAGGACACACACACATACACATTTTTTGGACCAGGGGACCTGAAAACGTATCTTTTCAGTGAAATCTCTACATCAACATTTTTGGGTGGAATAGAATACCTTCTCTATCTATTATATACATAGTATGTATAACGAAAGTAAAAGTTTTGGAGAATAATTTGTTGAAGTATGTACAGAGTAAGTCTTGTGAATGTAATGCCTCAGTTCTTTTTAATCTGAAATAGAAATTTATTGGAATTATCCACTGTACCTAAATGATTAACTTATCTGAAACTGTATGGGCAAACACCAAATATTCTGGATGCACTTGTGGGGTTGTCATAAAAATTACATGTTCATTCAACTTTGTCCCTTTTTATTGTATGGATTCTCTCTTTGCTTTGCACGATAACTCAGTCACAAGTAAATGTTCTGTATGGTTTTCGAAAGAAGGGTAATCAAACTCACAGCTCACCAACTTCCATTCTTTTCTGTCTAACACACTTTATTGTTCTTAGTGTAGAAAATAAATACAAAGTGCAATTATCCTCATATATGTATAAGCTAAACATTTCACTACCAACCTTACCAAATATGTATTTTGTATCAACTCATGCATAAATGAATGATACTATTTTTATGAAAAAAGGAAAAAAGAAAAAAAAAAAAAACCCTAGTCAACAACACTGAGATAATGATAGTGCAAATTAAAAAGTTATAACATACAACTTGTGTTACACATCCTTGCTTAGTATCACATCTAAATGGAGATAACTTGAGTATAGATGCTACCTCCAAATGGAAATAAATTACAAATTAATGACTGATTATTATCATAATTTTATGAATTAATAGAAAATTTGATGACTTGGTCTGAGTTAAACCATTTCATCATCCTTATAATCCAACAAATTCCCAACCTTTACTATAGTTTGCAAACATGGATTGATTGAGCTTTGAATAAACTACTTCGCTTGGAATATCTAAAAAACAAGCAAAGCTATCCATCCCAGTCAGCAAATATCACTTTAAACATGTCACTTTAAAAAAATTTGCTTATGCTTAGGTATTTTAGATTACCACTCTACTCATGCATATGGTGAAGGCTCATGTTGCCCCCATCTTGATTTGCCATCTCAAGTTTGAACATTACACGACACTGGTGCCTGTATTAGTATCCATTTTGAACTAGTTGTAGTCCTATTTGCCTGTTCATTTAAGTTTCTTAGCATATATTGTGCTAAGCTCTAATATAACATAAATTAGATTAATTTAAGACTTCAGAGTATAAAATGAAATTAAGCTATAACTATATAATATTTTAGAATAACAAATCACATGGTTGTATCATAATTAAATCATAGTTGTGAGCTCTAGTGAAGGAAAAGAAATCAGAACAAACAATTACAAAGTTACAAACCCATTCCATCAGATTATGTACACTTGGGAAAATATAAATAAACATCATGAAATATTTTAAAAAGACAAATTCTTTGAGGAAAAAAAGGAAAGAATTAATATGTATTTTAATGAACTGAATATTTTTCTGAAATACTTTTCCATATATGATTTCTTATATATTATAAACAATTGTATAAAATTCAAGCATTTTTTAATATAACCATTGAGTAGAGTGTAATCCCAGTAGCTAAACTATACAATTAATAACATTAATAAAATTAATAAAATGTATATTACGAAGTGTGTAACTTCAACAACATAGCTGTTTACTCGGTCCAATATGATGGAATTTGCATATGCACACTGAATTCTGGTGCATTTTAAGACATTTTTGAGAAAATCAATATTTTTGAAATGTTTTCCATATAAAGGGTAGTTTGGTGTTGGCTGATTTTCCTCAAAATCTTCATGTTGCTTCATTGGAAGATACGTAACTTAAATTCTAAGTTTGGTATTTTACCAACTTTTCAGTTTTGAACACACACCCGTACACACACACACGTACACGTACGCACACACACACACACTCTCTCTCTCTCTCTCTCTCACACACACCATGCTTGCGCATGCACACACAAACACACACACACACTTTTCTAAAACTGCTCTTTTGGATATAGGTGACCCTGGTGAAATTTTGATACTAAATTTTTGGGTGGAATGCAATACCTTCTCAACTTACTATGTTCATTGTACATACATGCTAGAGAAAGTAAAAAAGAAAAAAGAGAGCAAACGAGTTACTTTGTTTTCACATTTATACAAATTCAGTGTTACACTTCCTTTTAAATGAACTATTTTAGCTAAATAAAAATAGGGCAAGAGTTTATTCATTACTGATTTACATCTCTGCCTCAATTTGATCTTTTTCACATTGGAAAAGAGTAGAAGAATGTTTGCAATCTTTCATGCTTGCACCATATTACAGTAAGCTGAAGGAATCTATAACAATGATTTAAATGAGATTTACTAAGTTGCTACATGCTACTCCTACATGAATACAATTTTATTCATGCAATCATAGTGAACAGCAACCATTTTTAAGAAAAATACAGTAAGTATAAGGCTGAAAATATTCAAATTCCCAGGTATGTAACAGCAATTTTAGGTCAGTCCAATACAGACCAGCACCTCTGATTAGTTTATGCTAAAGCATTCTCAAGTATTCACTGCATTTAGATATAAATGAATACCTTTTTCTGGGTGGACTGAGGTTCCCCCAAAGGTCATAGTAAACCATACGGGAAGTGCTGGAAACAACAGCAACATAAACGAATCCACTACATAAATTCATGTTGATGGTTCAATTTTGGTACTTTAAAAGAAAATGTTCTTTCCTCTTCATAGCTGTGCATTATGGATTTTATTCTGGGGTTACTCAGAAATATTTATTTACTTACATAGAATGTCTCAATGAGCATATTGCCCTTTAGTAAGGTGGTAAGCAAAATACAAAGTATAAAATATATATAATTTTTAACCTATTTTGTATGGCATGTGATTAAACTTAATTCAGTATTTCAACAAACACCATAAGGATTTTCTGTTGTCAAATTTTTAGGAATTACAGTATTGCTCAAGTAGGTATTTGAAGTTTGTTTTTAAATTGGGATAAGTTATACGATTCTTTGATGTTAAATGGGAGTCTGTTGTATGTTTTGGTGGCACTCTGTAAATACACTTTTTATTCCATATTTGGTAGGGATAACTGATCCTATGGATATGTGATTGCCTGATCTTGTTTTGTAAAAACCTATCGTTTTGTGATTGATTACTGAGTTAGTACATAGGAGGTACTTCACTAATATTAATTAAACCTACTGGTAAATAATAGATGACGCCTTAGCTTTTTGGAAACACATCAGGGACTTGTCACATCAGACCACTGGGACTGTGGCCTCTTTATACTCCATATTAAGGTCTGGGATGTCTGTTCCCTTAAAGCTGTGTCTTTCCCAGCTTCGATAATCCCTGTCTATTGCATGAAATCTGGAACATGGCTGCAGATTCCAGTTGGCTGCTACTGCAACAGATATAGAATAGATGTCTTTGCCCCATTTATTCTGTGTGAGGCAGAGACTACTCCATGATGCTTCATCTCTTCCTCATGTGGAGGATAAAACTAGGTGGCTTTATGATTCATTGCCACACCATGTTCAGTCTCTTGGGGATTATAATCCCATAACATGTCATTTTTTACTTTCTCTACACTTACTATGTACGTAGTTGTATAGCTCAGAAATAAAAGTCTATAAATACCAAATTTGATATTTAAGCTCAGTATCTCCCAGCAATGTGACACAAAGATTTTCAAGAAAATCCCCCCATCATACCCTTTACATGGAAATAATTTCGAAAATTTTGATTTCCTCAAAAATGGCTCAAATGATTTTGATTAAAATCTCTTATATTTAAAATATTTACATGACAAGTAAAATGTATATCTTGAATTTTCTGGGAATAATAATAATAATAATAATAATATTTATTTCGTCCAGTTTATCAATACATTGATTTTAGACACGTCATTTCATATATACATTTGTACAAAATCATAATTTATAGCTCTTCCAAATCATATAAACATCTATTTAACAGATATGCCTTCAATTTTAAGTTAAATTGTCTTTTTGACACCTCTGCGATTGCTTTAATTTCTGGGGGTAACTTGTTAAAAAGCTTAATTCCTAGATATTGTACATCTTTCACTGATACAGTTTTATTTACATTACATCTATAATAGTTCATGTTGCCTCTTGTATTGTATTCATACATTTGTTTATTTTTTATTTGTTCACACTTGTCAATTACAAACATTATTGCTCTATAAGCATATAGAGAGTAGATGGTTAGTATCCTTTTATTAATAAATGTCTCCCTGCATGATTCCCTGAATTTTAAATTAAACATGATTCTAACACTTTTCTTTTGATATAGAAGTAATTTGTCCATATGTGTAGTAATTTGTCCAAAGACCTCTTTATTCTGGATGATTTTTTTTTTTTTTAATTTTGCATAACTAGAAACTGAAAGAGATAAAAACTTACTGCATAAAAACTATAGAGCTCCTTAAAACATACAATTAATGTCATACATTTTTATCCTGGAGTTGATTGTTTTTGCGGTATTCCTTGTTATTGGTTTCAGTTTTAAAATACTTAAAACTTTTCTCATACAGGAAGTTGTCAACTCCTAGCCATGCAAAGAAATGGATTTTAATTCCACAACAGCCACATTTTAAAACATGTAACTGTCGGTTTAGCCTAGTGTATTCCCTTATTTCCCTTCTACTTATAAGGAGTTAAGTAATAAGACCGTTTCTGCTAGTGTTTATCTCGATTAGCATGAAGTGGATAGAAGAATAAACTTACTAACAATAATTTGTTACAGAGATGTAGAGAAAATCATGTGAATGGAACATATCAGATTCTTTAAAATTAGAAATACACAGTTGAAGAAAACTACTTAGATCTGTTAAGACTATACTTTTCTCATAAATTACACTATATAGTAATATGAATTTATTCTTTGTAATTATATTCACATTAATTGAAAAATAATTTCCAATGCTTAACTGAGGCCTTACTGTTTTACCTGTAGAGGAATTCTACAAGCAGTAAATGCTGAGCTCCCTTGCAGTCCATCCAAGAGATACTTGAACATTGTATGTAAAGATGTAACTAACTACTTTTGCATTGACAGATGATCCTGATCCTGAAAATGAGGTTATTCCAACTGCTCAGCACTGCAGCATTTTGATTGGCCTTATGCAAGAACATCGTCGCAGTGAAAAGAATAAGGAGTTAAGAATGCTAAGCATAGCTTTCTTTGTTTACAAGGCAAGTGAATTACCAGAATGTAAGCAAATGTCTAAGAAATTAATTTGGTTTAAATCAAGTTAAATTAGCATTTAAGTTAATACTCATATTTTTCTTTTTCTTGTAATACATTAAATGTGAAAATGTTTGTAAGAGCACTAGCTTTTACTGTCTTAACCATATACCTATTTACTACCAAGGTCATACTGGCAGTTTTTATTTTGTTATTGTCTATAACTGAAAGGTTTTGCTAGACACCAATGCATTATATTGTAATAGTGGATGTATGTTAATTACTTGATTTTTATAAAGTAATTCTAGAATTTTTGTCATGTCCTTGTTATACAGTGTCAACAAGTAGTGGTGTAAAATCTGTAACAAATAATTTTTCTCCCTTTAACTTGTAATCATTGTGACAATGTATAAAAATAATTTTATAATGGCAATGCATTTGTGAAATGTGTAAACAAAGGTAAAAATGTATTATTTTGTGGAAGTCTTATTATATTTATAACTTGTAGTTTCATGTTATAGAATTGGTTCTTATAGTAACATTTGAAAGTCACATAAGGCTATTTAATTTGTCCTATATTAATTAGGTAAAGCATTGCATTGAACTTCAAATCCTACTTTACTTAATTCCTATTTTTTAACATATTTCAATCTTCAAAATGTTCCATGGACCACGGTTTCTAACTTATGAAAGGTGTTCAATAAGTGCTCAGAAACTCCAAGAAATTACACTCGTAGCATCAAAAAAGTTTGTATTTAATAACTGTCATCTTTTACTAGATGTGGTTTAGTTGCCATAGGCGACTGAATCAACAATTTTGTGCTTCTTTAGAAAGATAGAACAAAATGAGTTTCATCCGGTGATTTAACACAGAGAGAGATAAAAGCATAGTTGGATGAAGTTCATGGCACATCTCCTGCAATAATTTTCAATTGGACAAATGAACTTAAATGTGGCTGTACATCCACAAATGTTGAGCATCATTCCAGCTGTCTAGTAGGAGTGACTTCCTCCGAAATTATCGACAAAATCCAGGATTGGTTTTGGTGATTGATGAATCAAAGTTCACAAAATAGTGGAGGCCACAGGCATATCACAAGGTTCAGTGTTCTCAATTTTGCACCAAAAATTAGGTTTGACAAAGGTCTCAGCAAAATGAGTGCTGCATTTGCTCTCAATGAAGAATAAACCCAATTGTGTGATCAATTCAGAAACTGGTTTGGCACTTTTCCGTTGTAATCCTGGCCTGATGAGATTCAGCATTGATACATAACTGGATGAAATATGGACACACTGCTATACTCCAGAGACAAAATCACAGTCAAAACAGTGGGTTTTTAAGGCAAACTGTGAAGGCAAAGGTGGTGTAACAGGCTGACAAGGTGATGGCTTTGATTTTTTTGGGGTGCATGCAGAATCATCTACATTGATTACTTATAGAAAGGAAGAATGATAAATAGATAGCATTAAGCATCGTTATTGCACTGGTCAAACAGAGAAATTAAGAAAAAATGCCCTCATCACAAAGAAAAAGATTCTCTTCCATCACATCTGTGCAGTTTTGATAGCAAAAATTGTATAATTAAGGTTTGAATTATTAACATCCACCTTATTCACCAGATTTGGCACCCAGTGACCTTTTTTTATTTCCAAACTTGAAGAAGTGGTTCGGCAGAAAATAATTCACATCTAACGAAGAGGTCATCTCCCAAACAGATGTCTATTTGAGGGCCTTACAAAATCCTACTTTTTGAAAAGCTTAAAACAGTTGAAGAAACACTGGCAAAAGTTTATCAAACTAAAAGGAGATTGTTAAAAAAATAAAATAAAAAAATCTATAAAAATATTTGTTTTCTACTTTTTTCTAAGGACTTATTGAATGCTCTCATATTATTCATTTTCAGGAGAGGTTCAGGAATTAATGGGTTTAGAACTTTTTGTGCACTAGTTAAAATATGTGAAATAGTTAAGATCAAGGGCAGTTTACCCTTATGTTCTCAAGTGCTGCAGCACATCTTTCTTTCTTTCTTTCTTGTTTTAAATAAATTGCATACTAGACAAGCTGAAAGACCATGCAACAAGCAAAATGCATTATGGTAATAATGAATGCTAGAAGAATCATAAACATGTAAGCTTTACAAATGGAATGTATTGGCAAATCTCTCATGCTGGAAGCTTGCAGGCTCATTTGGTCAGTACTGCACTTACTTAGAACCTTTCTCTCTTACCTTCTTGATGGTCTCAGGTCCCGAGGTTTTCGATCTGCTCGGTGCTGCATTTCAGTATCACACAGGATTCAATGTACTCATTACGAGCATTAGTTCTTTTCCCTATAAATACTTTGGCAGCATACAAAACAGTGCCTGCACATGGCTCCAGAATTTAAATACTTGTTGAAATTAATTAAACATGTATTTCAGCATTACATTTTAGTGTAATAACAAATTAATAATATATATAATTATAAACTGATTCTTGCAAAAGAGTGTTATTCCAAACCTCAGTTAGTTTAAAGAAAAAGATGATTGATTGTGAACTATTAGTTCATGTTGGCATGATGCTCCACTTCTACGAATGTAATGCAAGCCATGGTGCACATTGTTCACATTGTGACAAAGTATTCTGTTATGTAGAAGTTGTTTAGTGTATGCTTTCAGTTTATTTTCAAGTGTGAAACATAATTTATTATAGTTCACTTGCATTCACTATACGTATCTGTTAATGTCAATGGTAACAAAGCTTTAGCCAATACATAATGATGTAGTTGATGAGGTGTTGAAAATTCACTTTTCAAGACAAACTTTAGATGAAAACAGCATAAAAACTACAGGGCAACCTACACGTGAACTACACATTGAACAGAAATGAAAGGAAGTAAAAATTCTGTTTACACAAGGAAATTTAACAGAAATATTTATGACAATGGCTGGATCTGTGGGTGTGAAATCAGAAACCTGCTCTTTTGCTTTCCTTGCCTCCTCTTCTGAAGGTACTGATCCAAGTATTGTTAAAAATCTAGGTCATATTAATGAGTACATAAGAAAACATTCAAATAGTAAGAAGCATATGATCAACTTGTTTCACCTCTCAGTGCTTGGAGGTGTAAATATTACAATGCATAAGCAGAGCATACATCAAGAAGCAACACAAAAACATAATAAACAAGTTGAAAAAATAGATACATATTATCCAAGAAATAGACTGCATCAAATTTTGTGTAGGTGTCTGAGCTTGCTTTACACAGACATGATGAGATCAAAATGTCAGATAACCCTGGTGTGTTTTTAGCTCTTATAAATCTCATAGGCAGTCTGGATAATGCGGTGAAAGAACACATTGAAAGCAATAAAGTATTCAAAGAATTATCTAACACCACCTAGAATGACTGCATGTTGGAAGTGCGCCACAAAGAAATTGAAAAAAAAGTGATGGAGGTTGCTTAAGTTGCCGTCATGGCAGATGAAACTACTGATATAACGGAACAAATTCAGTTGGCTTTAGTTTTTAGATATGAAAGGAACGTCTTTATTCATGAATGATTTTGAGGATTTTTAAATCCTTCAGATAAGACCACCAATTCTATTGGAGGTTATATTTTGAAAGAAATGGACACCATTTTAAACGAGGATTACCATAAAATAATCGCTCAGACTTGCGATGGTGTATATGTAATGAGCAGCAACACATGAGGCGTGCAGATCAAAGTAAAAAATCACTATCCTCTCGAAACAGTATATGAATTGTTACACACGTCAGTTAAATCTGGTTATGGAGGAAACAGCTTCTCAAAATCAGTCTGCTAGAATATTCTTCTGCAGTCCTTCAGCTTTTTTTTCAAGATTCAATTTGGAGGATGCAGAATTTAATTTCTGGCTTATTGATTGAGAAAATAATGCCACATATTGACATTTTATACAACCAGTTACAGGCATGACAGAAGGATGTAGTGGAGGCAAAACATGTGGTCCAATATTTCGTCAAAGGAATTGATGTAATGAGAAGTAGAATGGAAGATGCAGCACACCAGATTCAGAATCTAACATTCAATTTGTAAAAAGATGTCACAAGGAAACTAATCTAGCAATAGAAGCTAAGGAAGTGTGTGACCAAATAATATTAGTACAAATCTGCTTCAATTCTACAGTACTGACAAACTATTAGATGCAAACAACTTTGAATTATTTTCTCAAGTTTTTCCTGAAACAGAACTGGGATTGTCAGTGCTCAGTATAAAGAACTTGATAAAAATAAGCTCCAAACTGAACTCAGCATTTTATATGAGCATCTGGAACTCAGAAAAATAGGAAGTGTACTTTCACTGCAAAATACTTTTACTGAACTGACAGAAGTTTTGAGTTTTTGTCAACTGCAGAACCATAACACTGTTTCTCTTCTTTGAACTGTATAAAACCTTTATGAGGAACATGTGATAGGAACAACTCACCTCTCTAGCCATGTTATCTATTAAGAGGAAATTTGTCAAGCATGAAGGATTTCAATGCCAGAGTGATCAATACATTCTTCATGAAGAAATATCAGTGTATGGACCTCAGTTTTTGAAACCAAGTGAGTTGCATGCAATATGTTTTTTTTTTTTTTTTTTCTTTCTTTTTTTTCCCCCCTATTTTATGTAGCACACTATATTTTTTAGGCACGAGCCACCAATGATTAAGATGAAATTATTTTCCATAATTCAAATTGAAAAAATTCAATAATATATGAACAAATAAATTTTCTCTTAAACTAATCATAATTAAAAAATGCCAAAACAATAATTTCTTTATATTTGTATATTAAACTCAAATTAAAAATTTGGGAGTAAAATGATAACTGTAGGATCAAGAAACATTTTGTATTACCATACCAAAAAAGTTGGTTGGTATCTAATGTTGAACAGTTGGCAGTGAAGCCATTCGCTCTCTTACATTCCAGTATTTTTATGTCATATTCATGTCGACTCAAGGTTGGGCAGCACAGTAGATGGTTTCCATCCATATCTTCTTTAAGTGTACAGAAAGGACACAGAGGAGATCTCACTATACCAATCCTGAATAAATGTTTATTGAGACTGTCATGCCCTGTTAGGAGTCTAAAAGCTGCTACAGAGGATTTTCTTGGTAATTTAGTGATTCTGGTCGTGTTATTACATAAATTTTCCCATGGTTTTCCTTTGTTTTTATTCAACTTTTTGTAACCGTTTAAAATTAGACACCATAAATGGAGGTTACATCACCTAAGAAAAGAAAGGTATGGACAGGAAAGAAAATGAAATGATCCCCTAGGCCTCGAATACTCTAATACTATTGGGGTCGAAGAAAACAAACAGTTGAGTCAAGCAAGACTGGATAGGAAAGGTAAAAGAGGGGATCTGATAAGTGAAAAGGAAGAAACATCAGTCCAGGTCAATAACTGGTGAGCACCCTTCCCTTTAGTTCATCACATAATTTTGTTTAGATCAGTACCTTTAAGTCCTCAAATTATAGAAGCAATTAAAGGGTCTCCTTTCTATTATAACAAAATTGATATGTGATTACTAACAGCTGCACCGCGTGAAGGTGAGGGATCGGACATTAGGCTTTTGTCCAGGCCGGTTCCTTTAAGCCTTCAATTAATTATTAATTATTAAAAGAATTCAAGGGTCTCCTCCCTGTTAGTAACAAAAGTCTTTCCACAGCCAAAAAAGTGATTATGAATAAAAAAAAATAAAACACTTAATGGTATACATCACTCAATAAAATTCTGTGCTATATCTTGTGTTCTAGAGTATATGTTAAAAAACCATAACATTCAGAAGAAAACTGTGGATATTTTTATCTTCACTGTTAAATTTCCTTAAGACATTTAGCATTAGAAATAATAATGGCCAGTATTACCTGTGCTTATGCCCCGGAGAAACTGTTGTTAACTTTTCTACACAGCAGAAATTTTAAGAAGTCAACAAATAAATGATTTGAATTGCATTTGGGAATTTTTTGTTCAAGTCTCATGTATGGCAACCTGATTGGGATATTGTTGGTGATTTAGAGAACACCAGATTAGGAAAATGCAATAGGAAAATTTAAAGTTCTATCCACATAAAAAACAAATAGAATTAAAACACAAGTATTGAAAGACAATAACATAATCCAACAACAAATTATCCATGCAGATGGTACAGGAGGGCAAGTAGACAACTAAAGCCTCCTATACACTGACTACATATGAGATTACCACAGAAGAGCAAGCACAATGCCAAATATTCTAACTCCTGATTAAAATTATAGGTGACAAAGGAAGACAACCAAGCTACTAAGAAAGAACAACAAAAGAAATGTTTTTTGAGGGGTGAAAGGCTCCATCAGTTTTAGCAAATGCAAGTTAATATTTATCATAGGAAGTGTTTAAATTTTATTATTAGCATGTCAGTGTCATTGCCTGCAGTACCACAGTAGTAAAAGCGGGCATTAAACACAATTTAAAAAAATCATCAGCTTATAATACAGCTGTAAAACAATATGAGAGCAAGTTCTGTTGGTTAGCAAACGTTAATAATCAACTGATCAATCAGATTTCTAATATGTGATTGCAAACTTAAACCAAAGATTTTTTTTTTCTTATTCTGATATTTAGTAAACTTTTTATAAAATTCCTTAACTAATAAATGTTTTTACATATTTAAAACACATCTGATGTGTGGTTCAAATGATTAGCCTCATATATGCAAGAATTTTGCTTAAAGGACAAATGAGCAAACAGGAAATTTAGTTATATGAGCTCCACAAGCACATGCACACAATCAAAATACTAAAATGCAAGGAAGCCAATGGCTTCATTACCAACTGCCAGACACTGGATATAAACAATAAAATATAGCTATAAATGTGCAGAGGTATTATGAATGCTGTAAAAATGTTAAATTTTTTAACCTGACATTAGATATACACAGAATGAATTACCATGACTGATGGGAAATAGAATCATACATAGGGCAAACTCATAGGTGCCAAAGACTGCTATAAATCCCACTGAAGATCCCTGGGTTAAAAATTGAACACCAAACACAGAACAAATGAATGTCTGAAGATGCCTTTTTAAACGTGTTTCCAAATAATTTTCTACTGTATTTATTACCGTAAAATACAATTGCATTCATTTTATTTCACTATTTTTTTCAGACTGATTCATCAAGTGAACGTCTAAGTGCTGAATATTTTCTATGTGTACCTGAAGAAGGAAGCTCTGGAGTTTTCACAAACTCACGTGAGGTGATGGGACATTTTGAGCTAGAGCCAGGAATGTATGTTATCATTCCTGCAACATTTTATCCTGGCCGAAATAGAAATTTTATGCTGCGAGTGTTTGCTATGAAGAATTTTACTCTTTCTCACTTGGAGTGATACTTTATCTTTGTTTTAAATTGTATGTAATAAGCTCAAACACAAAATACATTTTTTCTTAAGTACAACTTATGTCTTATTCTCTCAAAGTTCCATACATTTTTTTCTTAAGTACAAGTTATGTCTTATTCTCCCTAAGTGCCACATTTTATTTTCTTCAGATCATGCTTGAGAATCTGAGGAAAAAAATTATGAAAGTCATACTTTCTTACAATAAAAGTAAACATTATGTAACATGATAGCACATCTTAACTTATTCAGTTTGAGGGGGTCTCTGTAAACGCACAACTGCGATGGTGCAATTACCTCACTGGTAGGGACATGCAAAAGGTGTGTTTATTATTTGGTCAAAAGTGTTAGTATTCTCCAAAATGATGTGTTATTTCCCCTTCCCCCAAATTTGTGATATTTTTAATAAATTTTAATAACTGCCAAGTTAATAAATTCAAATAATCTAATTTAGCATACATAATTAGAATAAATAAATAAATTTATATATATATACACGCACATATAAAGAAGCCAATTAATCATCATATATACAATGTCATTTATAATACAAAGAAGTAAAATACTGTAAATCTGAACACATCGATACACACAACTTATATATACCTACAAATAAAAATAAAAAAAAATCTTATGTGTTTCATTCACATGACTTTCTCTACATCTTTGCACCAAATTATTGTTAGAGAGCTTAAGCTTCTATTTACTTCATGTTAATCGAGAAAAAATTAGCAGAAATAGTATTATCACTTGCTTCCTTGTAAGTAGAAGTGAAATAAGGGAGTATATAGGTTAAAGTGATAGTCAAAAGCTGGTTCCTACATAACTGAAGTTCCTTTGTTTGTATGAACAGGAGCTGACAAATTCCTGTATGAGAAAAGTATGTTTTTTAAACCTAAAACCAATAACAAGGAATATCTCAAAAACGATACAAATGTATATAACATAAATTGTGTTTTACACATTTCTTGTGTAGTAAGTTTTTGTCTATCTCTTACAGTTTACCAGTATTGCAAAACTCAGTAAAAATCATCCAGAATAAAGAGGTCTTTTGAGGCTATTTCCAGAAAATTCAAGATATACAATTTATTTAGCAAGTAAATATCTTAAATATAAGAGATTTTAATCAAAATCATTACAGGTATTTTTCATAAAATAAACATTTTCAAAATTTTTTCCATGTAAAGGGTAGTTGGGGGTGGGGGGTTTTCTTGAAAATCTTCATGTCGCATCATTGGAAGATACCAAACCTAAATGCCAAGCTTGATTTTTAACAGTCTTTTTGTTTTTGAGCTATGCTGCCCATAGACACACACACACAGACAGACAGACAAACACACACAAGGACATGTTTCTATAAAGGCTTCTTTTTTGGATTCAGGGGATCTCAAAACATATTTCTGGTGAAATCTTGATATCGATTGGGTGCAATACAATACCTTCTCTATACACTATGTACATAGTACGTATAGAGAAAGTAAAAATCTGCCGAGAAAAATGCGATAAGGATTAAATGCGAAAAACCATTAAAAAACATTCAGAAATAGAAACCAAAAAGCAGCCCTTTGAAACACATCATAAAATCCTTGAACGGAAAAGACATCGTTTACACAAAAGCTGACAAAGGAATCAAAATAGTTATACTAAATACAGAAGACTACATAAATCACATAGAAGAATCTTTAGCGAGTGACGAGTTTACTGCGATAAAATCCAATCCTTTATGCAAATGCACAACCGTCATAAACAATGCTATAAAAACCAGCAACATTATCCCAAAATCACAACATTGGTGAATGAAAGTAGACCATCCATCTATTTCTACTATGTATGGGCTACCCAAAATCCACAAGTCAGTAAACAAAATGAGATTAATAGTAAACAACATCAATGCACCTACCTATAACCTAGCCCAATGGCTAAACAAAAAATTACTGTCTCCCAAAATTTGAAACCCTAAGCATAAATAATTCCATAGAACTAATCAACAACATAAAAGACCTAGAATTATCACCTAATGATAGACTTGTCTCCTTATACGTCAGCTCCTTATTCCCAAGCATCCCCATTGCCACCCTATTACAATACTGCCAACAATGGTTTCAATCCATAAACTTAATGAAAGAAGAAATCAAAGAATATTCGAAGCTCATCCACATCTGCATTGAACAATCTTTCTTCATCTACAATGGCAAATATTATAAACAGAAATCAGGCCTCACAATGGGAAGTCCCCTGTCACCATTCCTGGCAAATTTATTCATGAGCTTTTTCGAAACAAAAATCACCAATGGATTCCCTCACATTTTGAAAACTTGGTTCAGGTATGTCGATGATGTATTTGGCATAGTAAATGCTAAACTAATAGAAGATGCACTGCTGCTACTAAATTTACAAATCCCAGAGATTAAATTTTAAATTTACCATGGAAACCGAGAAAGACAACACCCTTCCATTTTTGGATCTCAAAATTATCAGAAACTATAAAAAACAGGAATTTGGAATTTTCAGGAAGGACACGCACACAGACAACCATATAAAATCTAACAGCTTCAACCCAACTAGCCACAAACATGCAATCATCCACAGTTTGCTAAACAGATTACTTAACATCCCTATGGAGAAGAAGGAATATGAAAAAGAGCTTAACCAAATAATAAAAATTGCCGAGAACAATGGTTTTAACAAAACACTTGTCCTAAAAAAACTAAAAACAATAGAAAGAAAGAGAAAAATAACAGCTACAACCACCCTCATGGCAGATAAAAACCAGAATATTTTCAAAAAATTCACATTCCACCCTCAGGCCTTCAACAAATTTAAAAAGATCTTCAAGGAACACATCTTCTGAGCCCCACAAAACAAACACAGCATAAAAAATCTTCTAAAGAACAAGTTGGACAAAACACTTGCATCCAAGAAATCAGGAATTTACAGAATCAACTGTAAAAACTGTGATAAAAGATGCATAGGACAAACCAGAAGAAACATAGGAATCAGGTTGAAGGAACATCTGGCACACTTAAGAAACAACCAAATGGAGAAATCAGCTGTAATCTCACATGCTTGGGACAGTAGCCATAGAATCGAAGATATTGTCCACTTGTCAAAATCAGTACAGCGACCGCTAGAATTAAACATATGGGAGAAGATCTTTATTTTAAAGCAGAAACCTAGCCTTATGAATTTTGGAATTCCCACCGATAACAACCTGCTCTACAAGTTCATCTATCAGCCACCAGAGAAACGAGAGGAGTCCACAGAAAATACCAACAGCAGGCCGGCCAGTCGAAATCTGTTGATGACGTAGGCAACATATGCCTTCGAAATATGTCCAGATAATTTATTACTTAGTGAAGCAATTCAAGTGTAAATTTGACTCATTTTATCCAATGTATATAACATAAATTATGTGTTTTATCGTGATCTACATTTCTTGTGTAGTAAGTTTTTGTCTATCTCTTACAGTTTACCAGTTATGCAAAATTCAGTACAATCATCCAGAATAAACAAATCTTTTGAGGCTATTTCCAGAAAATTCAAGATATACAATTTATTTGGCAAGTAAATATCTTAAATATAACAGATTTTAATCAAAATCGTTAGAGCCATTTTTAAGAAAATAAAAAATTTCGAAATTTTTTCCATGTAAAGGGTGGTCGGGAGTGGGGGGATTTTCTTGAAAATCTTCGTGTCGCATCCTTGGAAGATACCAAACCTAAATACCAAGTTTGATTTTTATTGGCCTTTTCATTTTTGAGCTATGCTGCCCACAGGTACACACACACACACAAGGCCATGCCGTGGCCGAGTGGTTAGACCACTCGCCTCTCACCTAGACAGTCGGGGTTCAATCCCAAGCGACTGCATGTGGGATTTGTGGTGGACAAAGCGGCGCTGGGGCAGGCTTTCTCTGGGTACTCCGGTTTCCCCCGCCATCTTATTCCACTGGTGCTCCATCATCATTCATGTATCATCCTGCAGTGTCTTAAGTAGTTAAAGCGGGCGTTAAACACTACCAAAAAAAAAAAACACACACACATGGACATGTTTCTAAAAATGCTTTTTTTCTTTAATTCAGGGGGTCTTAAAACATATATATATATATTTAACTTTTAAATGAAAAACATCCTTTGCAGCAAAAATTTTATCTTTCAAGTTCCTTTTCCTGTCAGTGATAAGCGATAACATTGTTATACAGAAAAACCAACCCTTTTAACATGTCTTCCATATTACTTTAAGGTACTTTTCTATGAACAAATGTGATAGGTTTGGCATAAAAGGCTTCCACTATATCAATAGTACTTTCAATTCACAAAAACTTGAAACTACATTCTGAGTAACCACACCCTGTAGATCAGCAACTTTTTGAAACTTTAAGCACACTTGGCCTCATGTCTAAAAAATTAGAGCTGAAAAGAAGGGGCCAACTAAAGCCTGAGCTTAACACTGCTCAAGTAGAACATCAATGTATAAGTAGTTTCTTTTATCAAAATTGATATTTTGATGTACGATCAAGTTTCCTGGCTGTGGGCATGTGAAGAAGGAAAAAATAAAAAAAAATGCACTCTTCTGTTTCGTGTGTTTGTTGTGTATGATGGTGATATGTGGACCAAAGACGGAGTGTGGTACTTGAAACATCTGCAGGAAAAAAATAAAAAACCATGATGGGTCTTGTAAGCATAAAGCTAATTTAGTCAGTTTTCAACTGCTAGGAGCATAAAACAACAAGAATAATAATAATAACAATAAAATAATAATAATAACAATAATAATAATATTATTATTATTCTGCACAAAGGGCTGGCATAAGGAGTTCCTGTTTAAATCAGCGGCAGCTCATGGAAAAATGATCTGGTAGGGCACAATTTTAAGATTGACTAAAATTAAAACTAATTGAATGTTATTTTTGGATGCTCTTTAACTACTACGGTTCTGAGTGTCCCATTCTATTTTGGGCGCGAAAGACCGCTTAATATAGCTCAGAGGCCTCTTTATCAGGTTTGAGTTTTTTTTTAAGTGCCATAAATCTAAGACAAGGTATCAACGACTTTACTTCCCATATGAAGGAAGTGATTTTTACGCTTAAAAAAACCAGAGTTTGAACCCGCAACCTTGAGAACCAGAAGCTAGCATGTTACCCCTATATCATGGATGACAACAGATTAAAATTAGTGGATACTAAAAGCTATCAGCAGAAATGAAATGCTAAATTGTGTATTAGCACTAACTTTTCTGCCTTTGTTTGAAAAAAATACTTTGATAACTCTTTGATTTAAGTCAGAAACTGAACGCAACTAGTTCCAAAAAATTTGAACACGAACCGTCACCTTCACTGTTTATCATATGTCAGCAACATTACCAGAGAGATGATACTGCTGCAAATTGATGCATAGCTCGTCTTAACAGCTGATGCACTTGAATTAAAGATTCCAGTCTTCAATACTATCTTACAACACAACTTTAATAGCATATGTATGTCAATCACAATGTTCACGATGTTTCTTTTCACAAACGAAGCTCGCTTTTCTCTCAGAAAATTATGGAAACTATTCTTAAAGTAAAGTAGATCGCAATCGAGATATTAATGTCTTAAGCATTTTCTTTATAAGCAATTGTATACTTTACAAATCATCGCCTATCTTTCGTAACAGTGTTTAGGATTTTCCCTTTTAAGGCGAGTTTAAACACTACAGTTTCTTTGAACGCTAGCAACTGATAAATCTGCATATTATTCTGCAGTTAATTTCACCAAATTATTCTCCAGTGCATTGGGATTATGTTTCATTAACATGTGAAATACATTCAAGGCACTGTTTCACATTTATCAGTTTACTCTTAAGGTGAATATTGTAACTCAGCACTCATTTTCAAAACACTAGCCACTAATCACCTCTCGCAAGTAAGGTCCACTACTGTTTGTTCACGTCCATAATTTCAATAACTATTGGTTATTTGGCATTTTCCTGTTTTCAAGTGAAGCTTCAAATGTATCGTGAATCTGTTTCCTAGTAAACTTAGGGTAGTTACACAACACACTACTTGTATGCCTCGAGCGTTGGCGTGCGAGCATACCTTGTCATCTGCTCGGTAGCAAGTATCAACATTGTACATTTTTATTACATAAGCTTCTTTTTGTATATTTTATTCGGGATGTTTATAAATCGACTTTGTTTTCAAATAAGAAGACATTCAAACTGAAATGTTTCTTATTATTTACTCTTACATGCAAAGAAATCTTTGGCTAAATATTTTTGTCAGGGATTATTGTCGGTTCTTATTTTCTCTTTGCGCATGCGCGTCAAATAACCACAGAGGCTTTCATGTCCTAAGAGAACCTTCCCCTCTCGGCCCCTTGAACCCTGCACCTACAAATTAACTACATCTGAAAGCATTGAATTCTTCTTCGCATGCACAGAGGATGACCACAAAATCGCTTGTGTCCAAAAAATGCGACAGCCATCTTCACTACACTGTCCAGTGTGCATAGTAGGTTTAAATTTATACAAAATGTGTTATAGATTATAGCATTTTACCTTATAATATAATGGAGAAATTATTATCTGAAATTTTTGTAGGGAGGGCATGTGCCCTTGTGCCCCTAAAGGCCACTGGTTTAAATGAAAGATAATTGAGTAATTACATTTTTATTTTTTCTTAAGCATGGATTGACATTCTTAGCATAAAAGTTCTTCAGTTTAATGTAGACTCACTGTAGATTTATGTGCCACCACTATTGCCATCCCTCACAGATGACATTTAGAAAAATTATCAGTCATCCATTTAGCTAAGTAATGCACCTATCTCTATAATCAAGCCAAAAATTTATAAATGTTGAATGATGCTTTATAAAATGCAGTTGCACTAGGATTGAATTGCCACGTTTGAATAAGAATTCTACAACTAAAAGTAATGTAACACTAAGCTTGGAAAAATTGTTTACATAAAAACTTTCTATTCTATCTCAAAATTGATAGATTTTAATGTTTAACTGCTTGTAAAATATTTACTCCCCCATCAAAAGTAATCTGTAGGTGCATCTGATTCATAAAATTAGGACCCATTTCATAAAAAAAAAAATGATAGACTGGTTGGTTTCTTGGGACTAACATTTCAAGCCCTTAAGTTTTGCAACTGATCACATTCTCATAGCAATTTTATTCTGGTTGTCTTAATTGTGGTACCTACAGCTATTTATATATATATATATAAATAATCAGCCTCATAGCCAGTTACTTATACTGCTAATTTAAAGCAATTATAGTATAACAGTTTGTGCAAATTTATAAAAATATTGTCTCAACACTGCTCCATACATATGTATCTTTTAGTGACAGAAAGTTCTGAGTAAGTAAAAAAATGTTAATGATTTAAAACTTACCTCCTCAAAGTACTCCTTTTCATACTCCACCCACCAGCAATTCATGAAAAATAGATTGAAGTACTAGCATCATTCACTGGTGCTCTCTCTTCTTCATGTGCTGCTGCTACTAGCAGTTAGTTCTTCGCCAAAGGAAGCAGAAATGAGTACAGTGAGGAAGTACAGCGAGTGCTATAGGGAGGATGGATGACAATCTTCACAGAGGTGGTTTCAAGGATGGAGTGAGGCAGTGATATATTAATGTATGATCTTCTTTAACAACCTGGATTCAGCCATTTTTCTTTCTCTACACATACTACGTACATAGTATATAGAGAAGGTATTGTATTGCACCCAAAAATTTGATACTGAGATTTCACCAGAAATACATATTTTGAGATGCCCTCAATAAAAAGCATTTTTAGGAAAATGACAGTGTATATGTATATGTGTGTCTGTGGGCGGCATAGCTCAAAAACGAAAAGTCCATTAAGTACCGAACTTGATATTTAAGTTCAGATCTTCCCAGGATGTGACACAAAGATTTTCAAGGAAACCTCCCACCCCAACTATTCTTTACATGGAAGATTTTTCGAAAATTTTGATTTTCTCAAAAATGGTTCTAACAATTTTGATTAAAATACCTTATGTTTAAGATATTTTTATGATAAACGAAATGCATATCTTGAATTTTCTGGGAATAGCCTCTGAAGAACTCTTCATTCTGGATAACTTTTGTATAACTGGCAAGCCATAACAGATATACAAAAGCTTACTACACAAAAATGTATATCTCATTAAAACAGACAGTTTATGTCATATACATTTTTTTGTAGAGTTAACCATTTTCAAGATATTCCAGATTATAGCCAAATGGAAAGACATCTTTCTTCTTATTTCTCGTTTGTTTACTCCTGACAAGCAGAGAGATTAGAATTTTAATTGTTTCACATTGCGACCAGCTTTTAAAGTATGACATTACCGCTTTAGCTGTGCATTTTCTTATTTCCCTTCTATTACAACGAAGCTAGTAATAAGACTAATTCTGCTAAAGTGTATCTTGATTAGTGTGATATAGATAAAAGATTAATCTTTTGATTAAAAGGTTTGTTTGCCAAACAACTAGAGGACATCATGTCAATGAAACACATTAGAGCTTTTCCCTTCTATTTACAAGGAACCAAGTAATAAGGACTATTTCTGCTAATCTTTATCTCGATTAGTATGATGTAGATAGAAGAATAAGCTTTTTAACATTTGTTACTCAGAAAGTGATGTGAATGGAACACATCAGATTTTTTGAAAGGCCTTTCCTTACCATTTAATTGAAAAGCTTATATGAATAGCTTTAGGGTTGTAGCATACATTTAAAACATTGTTTTTAAACCCCTTGTTTTTCAATATTGATAAGTGCCTACTTGGAGTATGAAAGAAGTAATTATCCTGCCATTACAAAGTTTAAAACTGTGCATTGGAAGTGCTGCAATATGAACACAAAAATTATACCCAGTTATTACACAAACAATAACTGAGCAAATAGTTAACCAAACTTAGAATTACTGAAAACATGTACATCAGCTGTTAAACAAAAGTTTTTGTTTAAGCAGATGTGTTGCTGTTCATCATCAAATCTTCTGATCAAGGAGCTTAAATGTCTTAATTGATCCTTGGATGCAGCTTGTCTAGCTGAAATGCCTTATTCTTTGGTCAGAATCTTTTGAGACAGCAAAAAGGGCAAATGCACAAAACACGTTCCTAATGCATAAGTCAGTCTTCTTCCAGTCTCAAAAGACTGATGGCATCTAATGTGTTAAATTCTGTGTACTGACTCTACCTTAGTGTACAGAAATGTTCTCCTTTTAGGTCCATTCTGCAACAAAGAATTAGTTGCAGGTGGCTTTGTTCATCCCAGCATTGTTGAGGCTAAATGGACAACTGTTGGTGGAAGTTATGTAGATTTACAAAAAAAAAAAAAAAAAAAAAAAAGATGACAATCTCCTGTGAAGTACAAGCTTTTCTATATTATTGCAATCCTGAATATCACATACACCAGGCGTCACCAACTAGCTGCCCTTTGATAAAGCAGGGAGAGCAAATTTGATCGAAGTTCCTGCAAATCGCCTACTGTGCTCTGTGTGGCCAACTGTATAGTAAGCAAAAACAGATAATTCCTTCACTTCTTAATATTATAAGATTTATATAGACCATCATATCTTTCTATTGCTTGAATGGCAGAAACTGAGTCTGTGAGAACAACTTCTTTATTTCTTTTATATCAGTCCTATAGTACATCTGTTCTAACGGTTGTATTGCAATCACTTCACCATTAAAATTTGTGGATTGTCTAGGCAATGTAAAATAATGTGAAAAATATTTACAATATATACCACATTATTTCTCAATTTTTCTGCAGAACTATCTATGTAAATTCTGAGCCACTCTGTTTCAGGGAATTGATTGTGTAGATGATCAAATGTAACAATTCTGCATATTTCTGGTGAGTCTTTCTGTTTATTTAGTTGTTCTATCAGCTCTTTATTTGTTACTAACTTCATTGTTAGCAAGTTCTGGATATTTCTCACAGAACTTTTTAAGCACATTCAGTATGATTGTCTTTTCAAACTTCATAGTAGTTTTCTGCACTTCGTTCCATAACACTTACAGTACTACTATATTCCTTTCTTATTGAGTATTACTCATCGAGCCCTTTTGTAGCTGCCAAACATTCCCAGTTGCATGCTCTGCACATATTATTGTAGTTAGAAGTCCAAAAAACTATGAGTTTTTATAGTTGAACTATACTTGGTACTGAATATTTTTGTTTTAGTAAATACAAAGTGAGTTTTCAGATCTCAGCTGAGGTAGCTTTTAAGAGACTGATAGAGAGAGGAAGCTGCAGAAAAAAAAATTGCATGGTTTTGTTCTTGTCTACTTGACCTGTTAATGGACAGACCTGCCATTTGCTAATCTTTGTAGTCACATATTGCCAAATTTTGAACTGTTAAAGCCATCTACCTAGGTTTAGTGTTGTGAACACATGTAAGATCTGCAATGCTGACAAGAGTTTAAATGGAGACCACCAAATGGAATGCACAGAATTGAGGAAAGCTGTACCAGATGGGAAGATACATTATCTATATTGGCTGGCTTGGCCAATTAGATCAACAACTATCAATGAAGTGTTTACCAGTGTGCTAATTTCAAGTACTTATAGTGCACAAAACAAAAGCTTTCAGACAAGTATTGGATGATATGCATGACAATTGGGAACATACATGAACATGCAATTATGCTCACATATAAGCTATTCTGATTGAAAGTTTAATTTACAATCTGAAAATAATGCAGAATGATACAACCCGGTGGTTTATTTATGTCTGGTTTATTCTTCTACTTGACAGAGTATATTGCATAATTTCCATGTTCTGACCATATAATCATAATCAAACTAGCGGAAATTATTTGTCTTTAAGATTACATTGGAGATGGAGTCGACTGAACACTCAAAGTTATCACTCACATACACTAAATGCACATTTTGTAAGCTTTTGCCTACTTATCAACTGCTGTGAACTGGCTTGAATATCCGGGAACTGCTTGGTTGGTGGTGTATCACCTGGTGATGTAGATTGGAACCATTTTGAACAAAAGTTTATATTGTTTGGAATCTCAAAGTTCATGATTCGTACTTCTTCTCAATGAGAATCTTTTCCAAAACTCCAATTCCTTAAAATTTATTGTGGTCTGTAAGAGTTTGACATCTTCACTGTTGTGGTTGGTTGTCCATAAATGATTGGCTACTGCTGATTTGTCTGTCTGTATCTAATGCTCCTAAAATGTTCTTTTTGTCTATCTTTAAACTTTGCTTAGTTTTTCCTATGTAGATCTTATTTTAGTCTAAACATTTAATCTGAAGTTCAATCAATTCTCTCCCCACAAAATTTAATCTTAAGCTTGTTTTCCCTGTGTTAAGTTCCTTTTTCATTGAATTCATTATTATTTGTCTTTGTTGGCCACAATTAAAAAATAGTTGCACTAAATTCCATTTTCTTGCAGTTCTTTGAGATCAGAACCTATGATGCGAATATTCTTGTGATTCTATGCTTTTAGCCATTCAGTAATGCAAATAATTAATTTCTATGGTTTATACTGTTTGCTATTTTTAATGATTTTTCACCTTCTGTTTCACTGAAAAAAAATTGAACAAGATTTTAATGTTTACGTTTATTAATAAGAAGGCAGTGTTTTTATATTTTGTAGTATAGTATACATCATTTTTATGCAGTTAAAATATAACTACACATTTAAAATATTTACAGCTTATATATACAGGGTGTGATGTAAAAGGACACCAAAGCATGTATGTAAAACTTATCCAGAACATTCAGCTACTGCTGTTTTTCTTTTCCTTGAGGGAAAGTATTTTTTTAATTTGTTTGGTATCTTAGCTCTCAAGGACTCCATGCTCAAGGATTTAGACTTCCTCAAAGCTCCACTATTACTCTGTAAAAGAAATAGAACTACATTAGCATCTTCACAAATGCTCATTGATTTTATGAGAGGCAGTCATTTGCTTGCAATGTAGATTTTGAAGATTTGTTTTCTTATTACAGCAACACTTTTGAAAGAATTTTAACAAACTTGGAAAAAGAAAATATGATAATAATGCTAACAAAATAAATGGAAGTATTGAAAACTGTGAACTTCTTAAAAATGTCATATCATGTAATAAGGTACACTGATTTATTTAGTTTATGGCACATTACAAACAAACTGCCTAACTAAACCATGATTTTTATTCACAGCATTTGAACTGAATTATTTTTATTGCATTTTTCATTGTTCCATTGTTTGTTTTGAAGTGAGGGAGGATGCTTCTAATACTTTTAAAATTATGTTGTAAAATTCACTACTTTATACGACTCCCAATTACTACATAATACAAGTCCTGCAGGTTACTCTACTAATAAAATGGTAATTATCAGAAATGTCCTGAAATACAAATACAGAAAAACCGGTCTTCCCAAATGGAGGCAAAGTGGAGCAAAAAGTGTAAAAAAGGTGACTCAATTTATTGAAATTATGGCACACCACTGAGTATAATACTTCTTTTTATTTGATAGATTGACATGAACTACAAACCAGAGAAGTAAAAAGGAAACTTACTCAGATGCAGGTAACTGGTGGCAGAAAAAAAAATCAACCGAGGAACTGAAGATAGAGTTAAGGTACCCTGACACTGATCTTCCTAAACGAAGGCAAAGTGGAGCAAAAAGTGTAAAAAAAAAAAAAAAAAGGTGACTCAATTCATTTCAATAATTATGAATTTTATAATGCAGTTTTAACCACATTTACAATTCTATTTTCTAATTTTCTTCCTCTTTATCAGCATGGACTTTTGATGTGGAAGTACCCACATATATTTTTGCATTGTTGTGTCCTTGTATCGATTATAATGGTGCACAATGTGTTCAATTTGAAGTCCACATTTTCCATTTTTAGTCTTTTTTGGAAAAAATGCAGTGAATATCGTTATTAGGATATATTTCAAGAATTCTCATTCACATCTTCAGCACTGTTATGATTTTCCACACATCAGAGATGAAGATAGTTTTACAGATTCATGACATATGTCAAAGTAAAAAAAATGCAAATTAATTGATGTTGTGCATCAAAACTTTAAGGAATTTGTATTACTTTCACATTTATTTTCAACATTACTTACCAATGAAGAATGTGTGCTCAATGGTTCTATAGAAACACTCATCAAGCTTGTATCTGAATGTGCATGCTTTTCTTCTTTTTGTACCGAAGTGCTGTGTTTATATTCTATTGCTCTGGGTGTATGGTTAACCTCTGTGCTAGATGGAATAGCTCTTGCTGCCCTGAAAAATACAAAAAATTATGATAAATGTAGTGAGCAGTTTTAGGTGACACCAAATCATACATTTCTATTTATATCCCTGCTGCAAAACTTTGCACTTGACAACTGTATTACACTCGCCAAATAGCATGCATTTGATCACAAAATGGAATTAGAACTATTTCCAACCACATGTATCAGTTTGTAAACCTCTTATCATATGCATTAAGTTGTTCTTTGCAAGCTACACGCATATTTATCCAAATACAAGACAATGTTTTTTTTCTCCAAAATATTAATAGTGAGAACTGGGGACTAGGGGGTCATTTTGCATTTGCAACAAACCTATCTTTTTGGAATAGCATACAGAATAATGGATGTTTCAAACTTTGTGGATATGGAAGTGCCAAAGCATGTAGGAAACAGTAAAGATTATTGCAAAGGTCGTGATGATTGCAGCAGATTTTATGTAGAATATTTTTGAGTTGGGTTTGTAACACCATCAACTTACGTATTTAATACTATTACGTATCAAATATGTAAGTGATACTGAAGTGTTACAAAACCCAACTCAAAAATATTCTATTTATATGTAATCACTGTTCCGCACTTAAAATTGTTCTTAGATTTTGTGTGTTTCATTTCATGCTGTAAAGTTAGCTGCTAATGGATTATACCTAGGATTGTCAGCTTTCTCAGTGGAAAAAGATTTCTCTCCAAGACTAAAATAAAAACAGAGGGATTCGTTTCACATGGTGCTTAAGCCTAATGTGTTGAGAGACTGGTCAAACAGAAAGAGAGAAGTTCCGCTGCATATCTCCCTCTTCCCTCTTCACACATATCAGAATATTTCTATTCTCCCCTCTCCCTTTTGCCCACTCTATGCAAATTAAAAAAAAAAGAAAGAAAGAGAAATTAATCAGCTTTGTCCCTTGGCTGGTCAAAATATACATGTAACACTTTAAATTTATTGGATTGTCTTATCTTCTTTTTATATATAGATTATTATGCTAAATTACAAAATTAAGTTCCGAAAAAAAAAAAAAAAAGGGGTATCATCTTTCATATGGGAATGTCTTGTATTCTCTTGTGATCAGTATGTATTATTGGTTGTTATTTACATTTGTGATTATTGTTCATAATGTTGGTGGTGTTTATTTATCTACGTTTCATTCATACAGAGCATAAATTATTTGAATTATGCCTAAAAAATGACATAGATCACAGAGTGAAATGAAAATCCTTTGTGTCAGGATATGCCACTTGATAGCCTGACATTGGAATCTTTAAGAAGGACTACATATTCTTACATGAAGGTTTGTGGACATCCCTCTATTCTTGCTCATAAAATTGTACAGCAACAAAGAAGTGTTATTGGCAAGGGAGTGAAAGTTCAAGTGAAGGAAGACAAAATTCCTGAACCATAATAAATATTTTTGTCAACTCAAGAGAAGAAAGTAAAAAAACAGCCATTAATAGTCACATTTGTATTAATGTGTCTCTATATTGTCAAAAGTACATTAATTTATTCTACAAGCATTGCAATATGTTATGTGTTTCATTTTTAATTGACAATAATAAAGTATTACATATTACTTGTCAGTAGAACCCAGATTTTATGCAATATAAAATTAAGAAATATTTAATGAAACTTATAAAATTGAATAAATATATCAGTAGAATATATTAGAAATCATTTATAATTTGAAGTCTGGACTTTACATAAAAATGTATTTATTTCACTTGCCGGTCATTTCTTGTACCACCACATTTATTGCTGCATACTATTCCACACTTAATTTTTTAAATTACTATTCACAAATTTCACATTCACAGTTTTCGTTGTATTTTTCGTTATATCCTAGCACTGAGCTCAATAAGATAGTTCTCCACATTTTCTGGTGTAAATTGGATTCTTCTGTGCGGTAAAATGATCTTTCGATATCGCAAGATATCACACTTGAACAAGAACATTTTTCCTGTAAATATGACCTCTGGAGGCTGCAATTCTTCACCATTCAGGTTCTTACATATATAATAAAGAATAAAGAAAAAAATGGCTAAATATTATTATGTAAGATTGTGCAAAATGTGCAACATGTTGAAGTATTTAAAAATACGTACAACAAAACTCCAGTATAGCAATGTTTATGTTTCAATTTGTAGACATTTTCTGTTTGTGTCCACACAGGAACAGAATATGCAATTACATAAGACTCCAGGCTCTCTCATCAGCATACACCACTTGTGTACACTGTTTAAATGTACCTTGCTTGAGACATTATACAAAGTTATATAACTAACTGTTGTTTACTTGACAACATCATAACCACAATATCGTAATGGTGTTATGTTTCCTTTCATCTCACTTTTGTTTACTGCTGGCCTTGCAAAGCAAACCAAGCTTCAACACATAGCGATCAGCTTTTTAAAAGATATGATTATCACTTTAGCTTAAAAAGAATCAAGTAGCAAAACCATTTCTTCTAATGCTTATCTCAATTAGTATGATGCAGATAATAGAATATCTTTCATAAGCTTGCAGAACGGGAAAGAAATTCATGTGAATGGAACACATCAGGTTTTTGAGTTATGCTATCCCCACCCCAGCCTCATACTGACCTTTTTATAAAAATGCTTTGTTTTTGTTCAGAAGTCTTCAAACCGAGCATTTCTTGTGAAACCTACTCTGTGTCAAATTTGGGTGGAATACATTACTTTCTCTTATTTTTGTACATATAGATAGAAAAAGTAAAAATTAATGTAACAAAAGCATATGCACATACAAAGAAATTAAATAAATTCTCTACTGATGATCACGCCACAAATAAAAACAAAATGGCACATTTTACACTTTAATTCACTAAATTTAAAAAAATATAATAATATATTCAAACATTGCTACTTAACAGAAAATGCCATCAGAATACTGTGTTCATGAAGCATTTCTTTAACTTAAGATAATCAACTGTAAGTTCCTTGCCATATTAAATAAAAGGTTCAGAAATAAAACTAACTACTGCCTTTCTACAAGCAGCTATATCAAGAAATATGCACTACCTTATGCAACGGCCATTAGGGGTTGGAGAGGAAGACTGAATAGAGTTGTGCAGCTTGGTCCAGAAGTTCCAGAGCTTTCCTGCTCTGGAGTAATCCAAAAGAAAATAGAATTTCAGTTCTTGTGGTAGTTCATCACATCTTTTGTAAACTATTGGCACTATTTTCCTTAATCTCTGGTCTAAAACACAGCAAAAAAATGGAGAATTATTAGGTTTATAATGTACATATTGTAGAATAAATACAAAGATTTACTATAGGCTAAGTACAAATGAATGAAACAAACTTACATATTATGAAGACACTTTTTATAATAGAAAAAATCCGTGAAGCAACACTAGGTAGAACAGCTCTCAAAGTTTACATTACTTTTATTGTTGTGGTATTTTGTCTGCAGCACTATTGCTGCAAAAACAAAAGTTTAAAAACCAGCAGAAATCTTATGTTGCTTAATTCAATTAAAACAGCATTTCTGTACATGTTTTGGTAAACATCCACCAGTATGAAGCAACATTTACTATTGACACCATCAATTTGATGGTTCTTGATTAAAAAGAAAATAACAGGATGATCACATGTATCGGCTCTGAATGTTGACAGAATCCCACATCTAGCCTTTAGAAGTCCATATATCAAGCCAGTCAAGAGATCCAGTTGCCCCTAAAACCCCATTTGGGGGCATACTTAACAACATGTGATACATGACGGCAAGAAATTTTTCCAAGTCCAAAGGTTTGCCAATGCTCATGTGCAAGCAAAACCAACCAGATTGTGAGCCATATTGCATTTCATATAACATCATTTATTATAACATCTGCACATTATTTCTAAGAATCGTGCCAACTTCTGCAAATAATCCCCAGACAATTGCGACCAAACTGTGTAGCACCATCTGGAAGCAATATCAGTCATTTTTAAAAAGTCCTCGAGTTTTATTGCTTTACAAACACGGAGATGCAATTGAGCAAAATTTATTGTGGTATGTGAAGGATAGGCTGTATTTACTGAGATATTCTTATAGATTCTAATAGTTTATAAAATAATAAAGATGGAGTCGACCCAGCTTCACATACCTAAAACTCTTCCCAACGAGTTCACCTTCGGTTGAAGGCATCATCAAGGTGTCGACTGGCTAGGACTACGGTACTTCTGGGGATCTTTCTTCTCTAGGGCGGAGACATCTGATGGAGGTTTTATGAGGCTTAGTAGCGAGTTAACTTTTGATGGGATGTCAAAGTTCATAAGAAAATCAAGTGGTTTTTTATATAAATCTTGTCCCAAATATTTAATTCTGATGCAAGACTGACCGATTTTAATAGATGAGTCTTTTTTCTATGTTGTGATGGACTGTTCAAAAGTGTGCTGCTACTGCAGATTTGTTGGTTTCTTTGGTTTTCATGTTACCAAAATGTTCCTTTTGGTTTTGCTGATGTATGCTTTATTGCAGTCAGAACAGTTAATTTTATAAATGCCGAACTTTTCCTTTCGGGGAGGGGGGGATTTTATCAGTTGTTGGTTTCTTCAGGAGATTCTTGATAAAGAATCTATTGACAAGATGCCAAGATGATGTTGAGTTTTTTTGAAACTTATTGGTTGGCCAGGGGTGATATGTGAATTTCTTATATACTTTTTTGTCTATGGAAGGTGTCAGTGTGGTGATTTACATTAGACAAGTTTTAAAAATGGCTCAATTGATCAATAAAGCAGGTCTGTCAGTTTACTTCAACAATTCGGAGACCTGTCTTCAATTAGTATTTGATGAGGGTCTCTGAGAACAAGAATGTTGTGTTCTGAATGCAATCTGGTCTTAAACGTTAAGAGACAGACTATACATCCAAGTTTTGCTGCAGAGAAGAGAATATCAAAATAGAGCCCAACTCTCGTGCCTTTTGTTATTAATAATATCTGGTAACTTTATTATTATTATTATTATATTTTTAGAGCTGGATATGAAAAAGTCATATGGTCAGTGTGCAAAGGAACATGGTTCGAGCAGGAAAAGCTACTGCCTGGTCAAATTCTTTCCTTCATACACTGCTTTGCATACAAGCAGTCATACAAGGTGACAGTAATGGGGTGTTTGGTTGGAGGCTAATGTATGAGTTTGCAGTTCTGATTGCTTTGGTTACTACCACAAAATGTGTATGGTCTCTCAAGAAACCAAATACACTTTGAGAGGGAAAATTGGAGGTCCCAGCCACATCGTTCAAATCAATGAATGTAAAATAGGATGCCAGAATTTTCATCGAGGGCACATCATAGAGGGCAACTGGATCCTTAAGATGGTAGATATTTCCAAATAATAATAGGGATGCAAACGCACTAGTTTAATTGCAAAGCATGTAAAGTTCACCGGCACAATACCTAAGGATACCTGGAGGGGCTACTATGGGTTGATCGCTGGAGGATTTGCTGCCCACCTGGCAGTAAATCATTCTGTGCATTTTTTAGATCCAGTGACAAATGTGTACACAAATATAATGAATCTCATTGATGAGTTCTACACCATCATCTATCCAGGAGTGATATTCGATGCATTTAGATACTCACACGAGAGATTAGGTTTCGACCAGGGCTATGATAGTGTATTATTACTCTCTTCAAACCAAAAAATCTGATGACATGCTAGAAGACATGCTATGGCAAGAACTTCACTCCCCTGGACATATGCTATACTAGATTTTTGACAATCAGTAAATTTTGTCTTTTTCTATTCAATACTCCTCATACATACATTTACATTTTTCTACCATAAATAGTGATTTTATAATAGATACACAAACTAGTTACATTCTTTTGTACATACCCTATATATTTAAAAACAAATAGTATAAAATACATAAACTAGATCCTAATGAAACAGTAATCAATACTTTTGAAGCAATTGAATATACAAACTAAATAGCTCAGAAATAAACTTAAAATAATTAAATCAAGAGAATTTGAGTTGGTTTTTGTAACACAAACATCACTTACTGGGAACAAGTGTTCCCAAAACTGGTCCCAGCAAGTAATTACTAGTGATGTTTGTGTTATAAAAACTGACTCAAATTTTCTTGATTTAATTTAAATCACATCACTGTTACAAGCTTCTTTACATATTGCAAGATTTCAAATTAAAATAATTATATAACTCTATCCAAGTAATTAAAACAGAATAACAATGGAATAAAGATTTCTTGCAATATATCACATCTTACCTATGCCTAGTGCTGTAGCAAATGTTACAAAAAATTTGTTTGCTTCACTCTTCAGAAAACTTGGAGAGATTATCACTATCAGTCGATTACAGCGTTTGGCAATGAGACGCATGATAGCTTCATGTTCAAACGCAAGACCACCCACCAGATCTCGTTCCTTCAGGCACAACTGGAACAATATATTTAAACTTATATCATAAACTAAAATTTTAAAACCAAGGTAGGTGTAATATTAATCATACTACTGTGCTACATTTTATTTTAGGACAATGAAATTGCCAATAGAAGTTTACGTTATTTCCACTTTCATCCCCATTATTTTCTACAACTCAGTATAACATTATTCACGGGCTTGAAAATGAACTGTGAAATTGCCTCTATTTCCTATTTGGAAGATGCAGCCATAGAGTATATGCTCTATAAAGGGAAAAACTGATAAAATGTGATGAATGAATGTTAATTTTTATAAATAAACATATCTGGGTTCTTACTTCCTATAAACCATGATATGACATAATCCTAACATAAAAGTACCATCTATGGCAACAGTAATACTTTCTTCTCTAAGGGCATTCTACATATTATAAGTAACTATGCAGCATACGATATTTGAAGGCATATGAGGTGGTAATAAGAGGGCCCCGACCTCTGGCCTATCACAGGCTAGTTTGGACTTCTGCAGCACAAGCAAGTTTCCCAAAATTATTATTGGAAATTCAATATTGTAATGTGCCTAGGTGTATGCAACAAACATTTTTGGAGCAGCCTGTCCCAAGGCTATGTTTCTATGCTGCACATTTATCAAGTTATTGTTCCAAGAATAAACATTGATTACTCTTATGTTTATAGTATGTTCCAACTTTGAGCCTTGTCCAGTTTTATTTCTTTACATTAAGTGGTAATCAACAAGACTGCTTTATATATTTCTTTCATAAATTAATTGAACACCATTTACTGCAGTCTGGAAGCAAGCACTTATTTCGTTTAAGTTCAGTTCTAAACCAATGTGTACGTGAAATTAAATTTTAAGTGGTTTGTGTAACTGTGACAATAACTATGATGTTTTTGTTTTACATTCTGTGTTTTGAAGTGTTAATAATGCCACTTTCAAGACCTGGTATCAGGGTGCAGATACTATGATCAAACAACTCCATTCACAGGTTAGAAATATTATATTTAAAGCCAGGATCTCAGAATCAAAACTTGTAGCCTGAGCGTGCACTGTCTCATGCATTGTGAAGAGGCCAAAACTTCTAGCGTAAAAATTAGTGAACCTTTCCTTCTTCCTTTTATGGAAGTTTGTTAACATTGTTGTTATATCTATTTATTTGCGTGGCAATTAATTACACCTAACACTTACTTGGGATTTTTGCCAGAAAATGTTTTGAAGGACTAATTTCCTTAATTTTCAACTGATGTCCAGTTAAAAATAAAGGAAATTAGTCCTTCGAAACATTATCTGCAAAAATCCCAAGTAAGTGCTGTTTAGCATAATTAATCGACTCATCAAATAAATAGTGTACCTTTATTTAAATATCTAGAAATCTCCCCCCCCCCCCCAAGAGTGACTAAACAGACTGGATTGGTCGTGATGCACACTTTGAAAAGCTTCAGGAAAATTATTTCCATAAAGAATTGCTTGAGGTAACATAGGTAAAAAATTAGTATCTGCAGGAAGCTGATTCCAAATTAAGTGAGGATGAGGTAGAAGATGATGAGGATGACAAATTGGCAACTTCTTTACAATGAGTGGTTTTTCAAAATTCAGGTACATTGTTTTCAAGAATAAACACATTAACTAATACTAAATGTTACACTTATAACAATCCTTAGCTGCCTACTTTATTTCTGACAATTTGTGATTTGATGAATATTATTTTCCTCTTTCTGTCTCCCCACCTTCCTTGCTCTGGCACTATCACTTGACAGCAGTGCAGTCAGATTGGCTTAGCCTACAATCATTCACGCACCAAGCTGAGTACAATTGCATTTCAAATGAATAGAACTAATTTGAACATTGTAGATAGTTGCTTGTTCTCATGGAATTGTCAGCAGATACATGTACCAAGGAACCATGATCCAGGAAGGTTAGAGGTTTACTCTTGGCAACGTTGTGAATAAGGAAGGAATTTTAGTTTTCTTCACCAAACTTTCTGGTGTTTCACAACTTCTCCATAGCCCAAACTGCTACAGAGAGTTATTATAAGTGGTCTAAGATATACATTCAATACAGTTACATAATTTCTTTAGCATAATTAGCACTTGGAATTTCTTTTTTATCACTTTCTCAACTTCATTTATTTTAACATTTGTTTTTCTCCCTTTAAGCACTGCCAAGTATGTGAATATCAGTTCCAAATTAAGTTTACAGTAAAGTTAAGTGGTTAATCAACACTCACATAAACAAAGAGGTTATGAACAGGTACTATAGTACTCATTGTTCTACTCATATTTTTTATTTTTATTTCTTTATTAAGAAAACACAGCATTTTTTTTTTTGTCATATTACAAAATGAAATTTTAATCCTTCTAGCTTCACTTGTCTATGAAAAACTCACAAAACATGCTTCTCAATACTATAGGATGAGATCCATTTGAGTTATGGACACATGCATACACGCACACGCACAGAGACTTTTAATAAAAATGCTTTTTTTGGATACAGGGGTTCTCAAAACATACGCTTCTGGTGAAATCTTGGTATCAATACAACACAGTGGAATACAATACAGTCTCTACTTATTATATATGTACATAGTTGTTGGTAAGGAAATTCAACAAATGAGTTAACATCATCTATGCTTCAAATGATCCAATCACATGCACAATATACTCTTGATCTTCTACACATTCCCATGAAAAAAATGTCCTGGGCTTCTTTTAAAGCAGGTTCAACTACATTAAGTCATTGATACAAATGTTTTTCTTAGAACATCAACCTTTTCCATTACTTGAGTCATATATATGCCTTTGGTCATTCTTTTGTAGTCAGAAATGAGCTTGTGTTCAAATTTTGAATTCTCAAAAAAGAAAAAGAAAAAAAAAAAAAAAAAAAAAAAAAACAACAACAACAACAACAACTTAAAAAAAAAAAACTCTCAGTTGTGTACTTTAGAAAATCGTCACTTTGTTATTATTTATTCATTTCTCAATCTCTGAAAATCACTATTACAAGGTATAAACTATGTACCTAACTACATTTATTCTCCTTTGCCAATGTTTTAAATTATAACAGTTTCTTTTATTGGCCTTTTATATCATTCATTTGCTTCATAAAAAATTACTGAAGTGTTTGGCAAACTCAGCAAAATGTATTTTGATATGAGTTATTATGAATTCCATATGTTTTAATCATGCACAAAAACTGGTACAGTTTTATTGTAAAGCTAAGCTCAACAAACATTCATTTGTGGTAAGAGTATCAATTAAAATAAACATATGCTAAGGTCACCAACAAATGTTTTATTACTTTACTTTAAAATGCATCTTCATTACATGTGTTATATGATCCATATTTAAGCAAATAATCACAAAATTAATTAAATACCTACCTTAAATAGTTGTGGCAAGTCTTTAGCCAGACCTGTGGTAATTAAAACCTGTATTACTTACAGCAAGCATTTGCATGTATCAATAACAAAACATTATGCTATGTAAGTAGAACTACTGCAAAGAGTTTACCAATTAGTGATACTTGAATATATTGTATATAGAAAATTGTGCATTTATACATTGTTGTGAAGTATATTCAATAAAAAAAAAAAATATGATGTGTCCCATGCACATGACTTTCTCTACCTATTCTGTAACAACATTCTTACAAATGATGTTTCTTCTATCTACATCATAGTAATAATTGAGATAAGCATTAGCAGAAATGGTTTTATTACTTTGTTCCTTGTAAGTAGAAGGGATATATGGGAATACACTAAGCTAAAGCAACAGTTATATCCTTTTAAAGCTGTTCCTATGCAATTGTCCTTGAAAATTGGTTCTCTTTCCATGGCCAGGAGTAAAAGATTATGAACTTCTTTTAAGAAAAGTTTAATTATTTTAAGACTAAAACCAATAACAGGGAGTATCTCCAAAATGGTTAGCTCTGCAAAAACCTATATATGGCATAATTTGTGTATTTCAACATCTGCATTTTTGTATAGTAAGTTTTAGTCTACCTCTTACTGTTTGCCAGTTAAACAAAGAGAGAGAGAGAGAGAGAGAGAGAGAGAGAGAGAGAGAGAGAGAGAGAGAGAGACACACACACACATACATGGATCTGTTTCTAAAAATGCTTTTTACTTTCTCTAGCATGCAAATACATACAATGTACATAGTAGCTAGAGAAGGTATAGTATTCCACCCAGAATTTGATGTGGAGACTTCACTAGAAATATGCGTTTTGAGGTCCCCTGAGTTTGATAAAGGCATTTTTAGAAAAAAGGTGTATATGTAGGTGTGTGTGGATAGTATAGCTCAAAAACTACTAAAAACTGCTAAAAACCAATTTGATATTTATGTTTGGTATCTTCCAAGGACTTGAAATGATTTTCCACAAAAAAAAAAAAAAAAAAAAAATCCCCCCAAACCATCCTTTACATGGAAATTTTTTTGAAAATTCTATATTCTCAAAAATGGCTCTATTGATTTTAAATTTAAATGCTGTATATTAAACATATTTGCATCACAAATAAAATGTATGTATTGAATTTTCTGGTAATAGCCTCTGAAGACCTCTTTATTGTGGATGAGTTTTGAGAATTTTGCATGATGGTTAAACCATGAGAGAGAGACAAAAGCTTAATACACAGAAAAATATTGGTTTTTAATTTAAATTGGTCATATATGTTTTTTGTATAGTTGAACAATTTTTAGATATTCTTTGTTATTGGTTTCAGTTCCAAATGAGGCCTTGCAAAGTGAACAGAACCTCAATTGTTTCTCATAGCGACCAGCTTTTAAAAGATTTTACTATTATCTCCTTTCTACTTACAATGAAGCAGTAATGTTTATCTTGATTAGCATGATGTATATAAAGGAATAATCTTTTGTAAAAATAGTTTGTATTTGGAATAGCTAGAGATAGTTATGTTAATGGAACATATCAGATTCTTTCTTTTGGATTCATAACCTCAAAACATGTATTTTTGGTGAAATCTCGGTATCAAACTTAATGTGCAATACAACACCTCTATCTACTATGTACATTGTACATAAATGCTAGAGAAAGTAAAAAACAATTATTGGCCATCTATTTTACCATTGTTGAGAGAGCTGTAGCTGTAAAATCTAATATGCACAGGCAGACTGATCTTTCATTCACTTTCAGTTGTTCTGGTACAAATAATTACTCATTCTATTTATACTGTCATTTGTAGAATTTTTAATGAGGAGGTAATATAAAATTCTTTCTGAGGGCTTTTAATATGTGTGCAAACTGCCTGATGTTAACTAATGCACTTATGTAAATTGCCCCAGATAAGCACAGGTTGCAGAGTCTCCAAATCTGCTGATGTATCTCAGATCATAATGGGTGTTCAACAACAATGACATGCTGGGTGTCATTTCAATACACACAAATCATTCAGCATTGTGTATTAAGTTGAACACAAAAAATATCTTTGAAGTGTGAAAGGAAGCACTTAAAACATCAGGGAGTACATATATTTTAGCTTCCACAAAAAAAATTCTCAGTACCCTTTCATTCAGGTTTCCCCATTGTGATAAGGGCAGAATAATCACTACTGTATAATAAAATGTATTTTATAGAAAATTTAACATCTTCTCAGGTAGCCCTTAAACAAACACAAAATGATGCTGACCTTAATATTGCTTAAAAGTTAAAAGTAAAAAATTCTTTTGCATAAAGAATTATTTTGGAGAAATACATACAATTCAAAAAGAACAAATTATAAGACTTAAGTTTACAATGGTTCTTACTTGAATTCCTGCCACTTATTACAAGTCAATAAGTTGTGTCAATGTTTTAAGTAGGATAAGTTCAAGTTTTAAGTATTGCAACGCTTTTAGTAATTGAAACTGAACAGTATTTCAATCCTATTTACACTTGGGTACATTATGCGCTTAAGTGAATCTTCTATTTGCAAAAGAGAACTATAGGGTTATTGGGAATCTACACTTACAAACGATTATCTCTCTAATGTAGAAGCAACTTATATAGCTTAGTTCACATAAACAAAAGGCAATTTAGGTCATTCTTTGATCTTGGGAGAAATTTACCCCCAAAAAGTATATTACAACAAGTATATTACAATCAGTAACTGATAATATAGTGTAATCTTAAGAAGAATCTGCTCTATATTTCAGTTACATTACCATCTATGATGTAAAAAAAATTCAAAACTGAATGTTGTGTCTCATACTGAAAATGCTGAATGAGATGAGAAAATGGAGCAATTTCATAAAGAAAATGAAACTGAATGCATTAAGCATAATGTGTAAAGAAGAGACCATTTCAACTCTTATGAACCTCATTGTTGGGCTGATGATAAATAAAGACTGGTCATTTCATTTATTATTATTATTATTATTTTAAATATTTTATAGTACTTTCTCTATTTGGCCATCTGTATGGCTTTAATGCATTCAAAATTTTCAGTAGCCTATATTTACGTTTTTTTTTTTTAGTAGAAATGTTAATGAAACTAGCAAGCAAGCCAAGCAATCTTGCAAGCGAATAAAATTGTTTTAAACTTCTGTGTCATACACCTTCTTTGCATAGAATGTAAAATATTGAATTAGATTCTATTTATCTATTTTGTATTTGTAATGCTCAGTACAGCGATGATGGTCACTTGTTTCTTCATCAATGCCGACAAAATAATGAGTAGAAAAAAGCATATATAAAGAAAGCTATTAAAATAATTTGGTTTCTGACCTTAAGGCATCTTTTCAAGAATACCATTAGTTTGTAGTATTTAATAATGTCTTTGTCCTTGACATGGAGGCAGAGTTGAAGAAACCTGTTATATGCTTTTTTTTTTTTTTTTTTTTTTTTTTTTTTTTTTCCTTGACTTTTTTGGCAGCATTCTAATGCTACTCTCTCCACTGCTTGTAAAATGTTGGTTGGTTCTTCAGATTTTTACTTAAACTAACTCAATTCACATAACACAAAACTAAAATTTATTCCAGTGAATTAAACATTTCTTTAAACAAATAAAAAAACTATTTTATACTTATTGAACTCATTTATCCGCAATTACATCAAATCCTGGAAATCTGCCAGGAAAGCAATGTTAACCCTACAGCGCTATAATTGTATAATATTCACTGCATGATTTACTGCTTTTGACATCAATAACATTATTTTTATATGCTTCTTTGACTGTCTAAAAATATTACTTATGCATGTGTCAGTTACTCTTCCACAATACTGTATTGTTCCGAATACAAGACGACCTCAAATACATGACAACCCCAATTTTCAGAACTTAATTTTGGAATTTAGCTATGATCTATATAAAAGGAAGACCTAACTTATTGTTTAAATGAAATTTAAATGTTTATTTTTTGCCATATATTTTGAACAAACTTGTGGACACTTAAGATGATTAAATTTTTTTACTTAATTTGAATTTGCGCGGAAATTCACGTTTTGAGTGGTTGAGTAAGAGGGAGTGCGGAAATGCATGAATAATAGATATGATTTTCTATTTGGATAACATGTTACACATTGTAAATTTTTTTACTTATTTCAATTTACGCAGAAATTCACGTTTTGAGTGGTTGAGTGCGGAAATGCACGAATAATAGATATGATTTTCTATTTGGACAACATGTTACACTTTGTAAATTTTTTTACCTGCTTTGAATTTGCACAGAAATTCATATACTAGTGAAGAGAGACGGAGAAAGAATGTAAATTTATCGGTATGTCTGCGTTTGGTAATGACAGTGGCATTGTAGCTGTAATGACAATTATGGATACAATTTTCAATTAAGGCAATATATTTAATAAAGTATATTGTAAAATTTGCGCGTAAATTCATGCTTTGAGTGGAAGAGATGGAGAGGAGAGTACGGAGATGTGTAGAATGTGGTGACAGCAACTGTGGCAGCATAGCTGTAACAATGATATTGAATGGTATTTTCTAATGAGCCAAATTTTTAATATAATATATTTTAAAATGTTTTACCTACTTTGAATTTAATTAATGCTTTAAGTGAGAGAGACGGAGAAGGTAGTACAGAAATGTATGGAATGTGTGCGATGGTGGAATGCGATGACAGTGGCGGCAGCATAGCTGAATGACGATCAGGAAATCTATTTTCTATTAAGATAATATAATATATCATAAAACAAATTCAAATTTATGCATAAATTCACATTGAGGATGGCTTAGAGAAGAAACTGGAAATGCAACGGGATATGTGCGCCAGGAGGAGGAGAAATGAACAACTAATCTTTCTACTTCACCATTGGTTTCCAATACAACATTATGCACAAACACTGATATGAAAGGAAGTCCTATAATTTTAGTTTAGTCTTGGAGAGTAATTTTCTTTTTTTTAATGAGAATGCTCATAGAATGGATTAACAGCTAATTTTTGGCACAAAATCAAATGCCTGATATCTGCTGCATACATTGCAACCTTGACAGTAATCAATACCATTTCTCAGGCTTTACTACTACTGTACCCACAAAGTTTGAAACTTACTTTTTTCCACGTGGTATTCAGAAAACATATCACAAATGCAAGATGACCCCTCAGTTCTGAACATTAATATTTTGGAAAAAAACATTGTCTTGTATTCGGATAAATATGGTACATAAATTGATATTTTTGTAGCCTCACACACTTGAAGTCGACATTAAGTCAAGTTCCTGAAACTCTTCCAAGTATTACTATTGACATTGCCATAAATATCAGAGCTAAGTTTTTAGATTAAATCCGAGAATCTTAAGAAAAACTATAATTGTAAACTTAAATACTACAAAATTCTAATAAAACTGAAAATAATACCTTGAGATGATATTCTTGTTCCATTTTGTACACAATTTCTTCTGCAAAATCTTGATCTTCTTCAGCAAAAAGAAGAAATCCATCATAGTGCTGTGGCTCCAATCCCTGTTCCAAATGATGAACATCAGCTAAAAACAGAAATAAAAATGATTTTCCGATGTTCAAGTACTTTTTTGCTGTAAAAGAAAAATGTTATAGACTGTAATATAATTTATGGTGTTTTCTTTGCATTCAATAGGTCCTTAAAAGCTAAACAAAAATTTTTTGATAATTTTTTTATATTTTTCAACATAATCTTGTTTTAGCTGAATCACTTTTCCCAGCATTCCTCCAAGTCTTTTAAGCCTTCCAAAAAGTAGGGTTTTGAGAGGTCCTCAAAATAGGCATCTGTTTGGGAGATGATCTCTTCATTAGATGTGAATTGTTTTCCATTGAGCCATTTTTCCAAGTTTGGAAATAAAGAAAAGGTCACTGAGGGCCAAATTTGGTGAATATGGCAGATATTGTAGTAACTCCAACCTTAATTTTAAAATTTTTGCCATTAAAGCTGTGCAGGTGTGCACCCTTACATTGACTTGATGGAAGAGAATCTTTTTCTTTGTCAGATGAGGGCATTTTTTCTTGATTTCTCCATTCAACCAGTGCAATAACAATGCATAACACTCTCCATTTATTGTTCTTCCTTTCTGCAAGTAATTAATATAGAGGATTCTGTATGCATCCCAAGAAACTAAGGCCATCACTTTGCAGATTTCATCACCTTTGCCTTTTTCAGAGCCGAATGTACTTTTGTCTCTGGAGTGTAGTACTGTATCCATGTTTAAGCCACAGATATATATTGATGCAGAAACTCATCAGGATTGTGACAGAAAAGTGCCAAACCAGCTTCTGAATCAATCATATGACTGCATTTATTTTCCATTGATAGAAAATGCAGCACCCATCTTGCCAAGACCTTTGTCAGATATAATTTTTGGTGCAAAATTGAGAACACTGTACCTTGTGATATGTCTGTGGCCTCTACTATTTTGTGAACTTTGATTCCTTGATACTCAAACCATATCCTGGATTTTGTCAATTATTTTGGAGGAAGTCACTTTACTGAATATCTGGAATGATGTTCATCATTTGTGGATGTATGGCCATGTTTAAATTCATTTATCCAATTGTAAATTGTTGCAAATGCAGCAGCAGATGTGTCCTAAACTGCATCCAACTTGGTTTTTATCTCTTTCAGTGTTAAATCTTTTAAACAGAAGTGTTTAATCATTGTTTTTTTTTGTTTTTTTGTTTTTTTTTTCCATCTTTCAAAGTAAGTACAAGATTATTGAGTCAATCGTCTATGGCAACAAAACCACATAATATATATAGCTGAAACTTTAACTATCATCTAGTAAGAGACAACAGTTGCTAAATACAAACTTTTTTCGATACTATGAGTGTAATTTCTTGGATTTTCTAAGAACTTATTGAATGCTGCTGTAAAGTGTTACGATTGTATTTAATTTTACTGGTTAAGAGCTTAACCACTGTAAAGGCAATGTTTTAAATTTGTTTCAACTTGATTGGAAAATTTTCCGTTTTACTTTTGTGTTTAATCTTTTAGTGAGTTTATATGCTCTGTTTCATTTAAATTTGTGTTGTAACTGCACAAAAGTTTGCTCTAAAGTAACACAAACAGGCCAGCAAATTAAAATCTGTAAATTTAGAGTAATTTTAGAGTGCAAAAAACCACAGAAATGGCAAAACAATATTTTAATGTGCAGGCTTTGTTAAACTTCAGATGGACTTGTTTCATACCAGAAACTCTGCCAGTTCATAAAGGATAAAGGTAAAATGGAACTAAGTTTTGAAGCAGGTCAAAGGAAGCAATGGGGAAAATTATAGTTACACAAACCATGTAATATGGCCAGAAGAAAAGAAGGTTATAAAAATAGATACAAGCAATTCCAAATGTTCTTCAAGTACAAAGAGGAATGTAGAATTTTGATATCCTTTTGGTATGTGATAGCTTAAATTAAATATTCATTTGTGTCGATTGCAACAAATTTACACCTATTACATTTTAATTATTTAGGACATGAAAGTACTGTCGCTTCATTTATCAACTTCTCTTTGACTGATTATCAGGTTAGTACTAGATGGACATGCCTCTGGTGGAGAATATAGAAACATCTGGACAAGGATGTCTCCAGGCAAGATTTCAAAATTCATCAAACGGTTTCTGTCCTTTCAGATCTGGGTAATCTTCCAAGTTTTTAATTTTCAACTGTTTATTGTGCCTTTTAATAAATTTGGAGTCTTCTCTATGACATGATGTTCTCTCCAAAAGAGCCCTACCATTGCTGATTTATCTCCTCTTTTAATTTTGTGTTCCTAAGATGTTCCTTGTTCCTAGTTGCCAAATTTCTTTTTGTTTTCCCCATGTAAAATGTGAAACTGACTGTGTAACATAACATTTTATGTTCACAGTCCAAGCAGGTTCCATTGATGGAATTTGAATCATGGATCTTCCGACTTCAAATTGAATGAAATTGAATTGTTTGTCTATTTGTACCTTTCTGACTTTGTCCAACACACAGCTTGTGTGGAAGAACAGTTAGTTAATTACCATTGATTGACCTAATAACAAAACATCTTCCTTTGCAAAATACATTGCTGGACAAGAAATGTCCAACACTTAGAAAAATTAGTTATAGTTGAAATGTGTTGTCATTTATGCACATTGTTTCTTTTTATTTTCAGATGCACTTTGCAAACAAGAATATGAAACCTTGACTCTTCAGACTCAGAAACTCCTTGCCTATTTTGCAACACTGTTGTGATATGCCTATCAACCTTTACAAATCCATGCTTTCCTGCCACTCCCACTTTGTTGCAATTTCATACTTAACATTGTTATGATTGCAAATAAATCATATCACACAGAGTGAATACTCATTGATTGTTCTTTATAGAGTCAAGATTTTATGTTCTGCTGTGTGCATTAAAATGTTCTATATGGAAATGAAATAAACAGTGTCAATATTGCTTTAAAACATAGGTAACATTTATATACTAATTATTTGCTCTAATTAATGTAATATTCTAAATGAAAATGATATATCAATTTATCAAATTCTAAAGCCAAGGAAGTTCTAAGTTATTACTTGACAGTGCTATAGAATAAGTAGACTACAGTGTAATCAGAAGGAGCATAAAACATTCATGCACATTTTTTTAAATGATTTGAGACACCTTTTTTATTCTTTTTGCTCCACTTTGCCTTCGTTTAGGAAGATCAGTTTCAGGGTACCTTATTTTCAATACCAGGGTTAACTAATGCTGCATACAACCGGTGGTTGTGTGCAGCCTGGTGTTATACTACCCTCTACTCTTGTTAACAGGATGACGTCATCCACGGTGGATGAATTCCCCATTAGGGAATCTTCTTCTTTGGTGATAGAGATGTTTTCCCAAATTTGCAGTTCCAAAGGTTTCTTTACATACGAGGTACGTCCAGAAAGTAAGTTCCGTTTCAATTTGTCTCCGCTGCAGCGCTGCAATCGCAGTTCCGCACATGCCCGGTAGACGCTCTGTATCAAGGAGAAGAAATGTGCGCCATTTTGAGATCGCTGTCAGCCACATACGCTTTGTTGTGCTTATTTACAATGTCGGTGTTGATTGAAAATCCCGCCGCTTGTGAAATCAGATCTGTGATTCGTTTTCTGAAAGCTAGGAAAGTGAAACCAATTGAAATTTATCGGCAAATTTGCGAAGTTTACGTACAAAATGCGATGAGTGATTCAATGGTGAGAAAATGGGTCCGACAGTTCAATGAAGGACGTAGTGAAGTGCAAGATGAAGAACGAAGTGGGCATCCATCTTTGGTTACAGAGAACTGTTCACGCGATTGATGACAAGATCCAGGAAAACCGCAAGTTTACAATTAGTGCTCTCGCTATGGAATTTCCCCAAAGCTCACGATCACTAATTCATGAAAAACTGAAATTTCGTAAACTTTGCTCATGTTGGGTACCAAAGATTCTTACTGAGCAACACAAAACAAAACAGATGGGTAGTGTACTTCAGTTTTTAACCCGTTATGATGAAGACGGCGAAGAATTTCTGACACAGATAGTCACAGGAGATGAGACTTAGATTTCTTACAACACCCCTGAAAGTAAGCGGCAATCAATGGAATGGAGGCACACTTCATCCCCTGCAAAGGTTAAGCCTAAACAAATCTTGACACCTCGAAAAATGATGTGCACAGTGTTCTGGGACTGGAAAGGCATCTTACTCATTGATTTCTTACAGCATGGTCATACAATCAAAGCAGCTTTTTATTGCGAGACACTTAGGAAATTGCGCCGCGCAATACAGAATAAGCGCCAAGGATTGCTGTCAAAAGGTGTTGTTTTTCTTCACGACAACGCACGACTACACACTGCAAATGTGACGAAAAACCTCCTACAGGGATTTGGCTGGGACGTGTTTGACCATCCTCCGTACAGCCCTGACCTCGCTCCTAGCGACTTTCATCTGTTCTTACATCTCAAGTCTTTCCTTGGCGGTCAACACTTCAATAATGATGAGTTGAAAGAAAATATTTCCAACTTTTTGAAGACACAGGCGGCAAACTTCTACGAAGAAGGTATACAAAGCTTGTGCCACACTATGACAAATGCCTGCAAAATTTTGGCAGGGATGTGGAAAAGTAGTTGTAGAATTTTGTACAATAAATAATTATTCTGTATCTGTACACAATTTAATTTTATTACCAAACGGAACTTACTTTCTGGACGTACCTCGTATTTAGTCAACTCTATTTCTATTCTATATTATGATTTTCAGACCAAAAATGATGTGCTACTGCAGACTTTATATGTGTTTGTACCTAATGCTTTTCAAGTGTTCTTTCATCCTAGTTTCCAAATTTCGTTCTGTTTTTCCAGTATAAATCTTATTGCAGTCTTGTCAGTTGATTTTATAAATTCCTGATTTTTTAGTGTTCGGTGTGATACCTTTCAAAGAGTGATACAATAAGTTCCTGATATTATATCTATTTTGAGGAGCCAGTTTTATATTAAAATTTTTAAACTCCTTTCAAATTTCCAGAAAACTTTTGGGTGAAAAGTAAATTTGCAAAATTTCACTGATGGTTTTTCCAATTTTTCCAGAATGGCAATTTCATATAGTCTTTTATTATTTTTTTTGTGTCTGTAAATCAATCTGTCTATGAAGTTTGTTTTATAATGGTTTACTTTGGCAACCTGATGAATGTGTGTATATTCTTTTTGGTATTCTGTTTTATTCAATGGCACATTGATTAGCCTATGAACTAGACTATGAAAGATGGCAAGTTAGTATTGTACTGGGTTAAACTGGTTCCGTTTTATGTAAATGTTTACATGTGTTGCTTTACTGATATGCCAAATTCCAAGCTCATGATTTTCAAATCTAAAAAGGGCAAAGATGTGTGAACAATATAGATTTTTCTTGTAAATTCAATATTTTTATTGCATTGTTCATTAGTTGTTTAGGAACGATGGCAAACACATCATTCACATTTCTATGCTAGGATTTGAAGATCTGTGGGAAGACTTTTAAAGATTTGGATTTCTAAGTTGCTCATAATCAGATGACAAGTGAGAGAGGGTTGCCCATAGCCAAGCCTGCAGTTTGTCGAAAAGCCTTGTTGGCAAATGTGAAACTGTTTTGTTTGATGCAAAGATCTGTCAATATGATATATTCTTCAATTTGTTCTGGTGTCATGTTATTTTTCTTGAGCCACTGTTTTAATAAATTTGGTATTTTTTCAACCAGGATGCTCGTGAACAAAAATTGGAAATCGAATATCATCACCTTTCCAGCTTTTATTACATGTTCAATTTTCTTTATAAAGTCCAAAACGTTTTTAATACTTAATGTTTCAAATTCTTTTATCAGTCATTTTGCTAATTTGTAAGCTGGGGCATCTATATTGTTGATGACTGGATGCATGCTATCATCATACTTTCATCATATGTGTATCAGAGTAAAGCTTAAAACTCATTTTTTTACATAGATGGATCAAATTCGGTAACAACAGCAAACTCCAAAAAAATCTAGAAGGGAAAACTAAGATCACAGAGAGATCAAAACATTGTGAAACCTTACAACAGAGAGATCTGAAAGCTACATTTAAAGCTAGTTAAAGAATTGGAACACCTTATTTCGAAATATTTCAAGACAAGACTTGCTTAATCTAAGGATGAAGGAAAAACCACAGAAAATTAAAAAGTAAAGTTGAAATAGTACTAAAAAAGAATAGAAGAAACTATACACATCAGTAAAATACAAAACTGGAAATATTATCTCCAAACAAAGTAGAAACATTTTCATTGCAAACATTTACAGAAAGGGAAATTAAATTTTTAAGTAAAGGCTTCAAAAAATGTGTCACAAACTTACACAATTTAGATGATTATATTGCAGACATATCTATCACCTCACACTTTCTGAACAATGGGAACCAAAACACTTTGACAAAATTTAAATGTTTGAAAATTCTCAAGGAAATGTCTTTTAACCGCTTGAGCGATGGCCATTTAAACGCTGCACGGCCGGTAATGGATACCCAATAAACAATTCAAGGCATTTAAATTGTTAAATGTAGGTCAATATGCTTCGTACATAGACAATATTTATTAAGATATTTTAATGAAACAAAAACTAGCTTAAAGGCACTATACATCTATCATAGAAACAAAGCGAGACTGTATTAACAAAAGTTTAAATATCACTAATGTTTTCTTTGTGCAAAAGTTATACTGTACGTCGAACGCACCTAATTTGTGAGTCAGGCTTGTGTTATGTGCATACAAATGTATATATACGTACGTATAGCTAGCAATGTTCTTGGCTTCAAGGGTTTATCATTCTGTTTAGTGTTATGATGCAATTACATGTGTGTGTTTGTGAGGAACACCCAAGCTGCAAAGAAATCAAACCTCTCTCTCAGCGTTTCTGTTTACACCTTAGAATAAATACACAAATGGTTTATGGTAGAGCCATGTAGCTATGGGGTTCACAGTTTTTTGTTTTAGCTATCAGAAAAGCACATTTGAAAATGTTAAATCTCAGTTCTAACCATGGCTTCGACTAGCAATGTAGCTAACAAATTAGCTCGTGTAGGCAGTGTACAGGCTTCAGAAATAACTTGCTATATGACAGTGACTTTGATATAGACAGCAAGTTTTCAGATTTTGAGGGGGGCGTCAAGGACATAGGTAGCAGTGAGGAAGAAAGTGACTCTCTGCCTTCAAGTGTTTGTGAAGAAGCAACATTGTGGGGTAGTCAAAATGACTTCAAAACAACTAGACATATCTTCAAGAGTACAGCCTCTGGTGTACAACCCCAAGCTCAGCTGACTTCTGACAGCCAACCAATTGACATTTTCACAATTTTTTTTACTGCTGACTACTGTGTCCCTCATTGTTACAGAAACAAATGCATATGCGAGTAAGGTGAAGGAAGACCTCACTTCTATAGGCAATTTAGGGCCTAAGAATAGAATTTGACAGAAGTAACACTGAATGAGATTTACAGGCTAATTGGTCTAATTACGCTCATGGGTATTACTCATAAACCAACTTTAGACATGTACTGGTCTACAGATGACATGCAAGTTACTCCATTTTTTAGGAAATGAATGTCAAATAACAAGTTTACTTCCATTTTGCGGTTCCTTCATTTCACCAGCACAGAAATGTAAATGATAAACTACAGAAACTTAGGTCGGTTTTGAAATATATTATTTCAAAATTAAAAAAAAATTACGTACCTGGTGATAAGGTCACTGTAGATGAAAGCTTGATGCTTTGGAAAGGCCGCTTAGTTTGGAAGCAACACATCAAAACAAAGAGTGCCAGATTTGGCTTAAAGAGTTTTGATCTTTGTGAAAGTAAAACAGGATATCTTTACAATAGCTGCATTTACACTGGTCAAGGAACTGATAATACTGGAGACAAAGATTTGGATTTATCTGGCTTCATAATAATGCTCCTGATGGAACCTATACTTGACCAGGGTAGGACTGTATATTTAGATAATTGGTATGGCTCCCCTAAATTATATATGGCCTTATACTAAAGGAAAACAAATGCAATTGGAACAGTATGTTCAAATCGTATTGATTTGCCGAAGAATGTAAATACAAACACTCTAAGGAGAGGAGAAATGCAGGTGCGTCAGCTCCCACCCTTGACCTGCATTACTTGGAAAGATAGGAGGGTGGTTATAGCAATGTCCAATTGCAGCCCTAAGATTCTGATGATTAACACTAGAAAAATAGATGCCCACAACAAAATGTCAATTTTCAAGCCTGATGTTATCCAGGAATACAATATGCATATGGGTGGTGCGGATCTAGTAGATCAGGTATTGCAATCATATCATTCCTTACGAAAAACAGTTAAATGGTATAAAAAGGTATTTTTGCACCTGCTGGATATCACTATAATCAATTGTTTAGTAATTTGGAGAACTCTAAACCCACACAAGATGATGACCTATCTGGACTTCCGCATATCAATAGCTCGTAGTCTAATTGAGCACTATAACATTCAGAGGCCTCTTCATACAGGGGGTAAGAAATCTACAACCCCTGCACCCCTTAGACTTGAAAGAAAACACTTTCCTAAAAGGATACCACCGACAGCAAAAAAATTGTGCCATTTTGAAGGTGTTTGGTGAGCCGTAAAAAAGGAGTTCGTAAAGAGACTAACATGATATGCCATGAATGTGGAGATATGTCCTTGTGTGTCTATCCATGTTTTGAGATCTACCATTCAAAAAGAAACCTTTAAAGATAAGACTTTATTTACTCTAGAATTTATTTAAATTTATTATAAAAGAGAAAAATTAAAATAATTAGGGTTAAATAAGCATTAAATGCATGCATGCACAGGATGTCACATGGCATCCATATCGGTTCTCCTGCATTTTAAAACTGACATCATATAACGTCCATATCTGCAAAAAGGTTAAGGAAGAATAGAGTCACTATAAACAAATGGTCAATACATTAAACAAAAAACCAGTTTTATATTTAAAAGCAGATAAAGGGAACAAGATGGTAATCATAGATCAATTTGACTATAGCCAAAGAGGTGAAAATTTACTCCAAAAACCAGAATACACTACTATAACAAAAAATCCACTATACAAATAGATCGAAAACACTATTAAAACTATTAAAGAAAGCAGCATAATACCAAATAAGTTTAAAAATAATTTAATAGTAAGCAACCTTGGTTTACCCAAATTATACTGCTTACCGAAGATCCATAAGAATGATGATAGAATGTGTCCAGTCATCAACAATATAGATGTCCGACTTACAAATTAGCAAAATGACTGGTAAAAATTTGAAACACTAAGTATTAAAAATTCTTTGGACTTTATAAAGAAAATTGAACATGTAATAAAAGCTGGAGAGGTGATGATGTCATTCGACATCCAATTTTTGTTCACGAGCAATCTGGTTTAAAAAATACCAAATTTATTAAAACAGTGGCTCAAGAAAAATAACATGACACCAGAACAAATTGAAGAATATATCATATTGACAGATCTTTGCATCGAACAAAACAGTTTCACATTTGCCAACAAGGCTTTCGACAAACTGCAGGCTTGGCTATGGGCAACCCTCTCTCACTTATGTCATCTGATTATGAGCAACTTAGAAATCCAAATCTTTAAGTCTTCCCACAGATCTTCAAATCCTAGCATAGAAATGTGAATGATATGTTTGCCATCATTCCTAAACAACTAATGAACAATGCAATAGAAATATTGAATTTACAAGAAAAATCTATAGTGTTTACAAGACACATCTTTGCCCTTTTTAGATTTGAAAATCATGAACTTGGAATTTGGCATATCAGAGAAGCAACACAATGTTGACAGTTACATTAAAAAAAAAAAAAAAGAAAGAAAGAAAAGAAAGTTTTCTGGAAATTCGAAAGGATTTTTAAAAATGTAATATAAAACTGGCCCCTCAAAACAGATATAATATCTGGAACTTATTGAATCATCCTTTGAAAGGTACCACACTGAACACTAAAAAATCAGGGATTTATAAAATGATCTGCCGAGACTGTAATAAGATTTATATGGAGATACAAAATAAAATTTGGAAATTAGGATGAAAGAACACTTGAAAAGCATTAGGTACAAGCATATAGACAAGTCTGCGGGAGCACATCATATTTGGTCTGAAAATCATATGATAGAGGAAGAAATAGAATTGATTAAATATGTAAAGAAACCTTTGGAACTGCAAATTTGGGAAAACACCTTTATCACCAAAGAAGAAGATTGCCTAATGGATTTAAAGATCCCCACTGTGGATGACATCATCCAGTTGACAAGAGTAGAGGGTAGTATAACATCAGGCTGCAACAACCACCTGTTGTATGTGGTGTTAAGCCACCCCTGGAACTGAAGATAGGGTTAAGGTACCCTGAAACCTGTCTTCCCAAACGAAGGCAAAGTGGAGCAAAAAGTGTAAAAAAAGGTGATTCAATTCATTTAGCTTATGGCGCTGCACTTTCTAAAATACTTCTTTTTATTCGAAAGATTCATACACATGTCATAAAATACATAAAGCGCTATACTAACCAGATATCCACAAGTTAACCTCAAAACATTTTTGTATAATTAATATAGGACTTAAAGCTTTTATGGTGGTGGTTATAAGTGGTTTACGGGTTATCAATAGTTCTCATCGGTATATGGAGCCATTATGTCCATAAAAAGTGAAGGGCCTCTGCCTATGGTGGAACTGTTCTTCCATAACTGCAAATGGGTTATTGCTAGTCATGATTATGTAGAACATGCCTGCTTTTACAGCTTTTCTTTTATACGCCTATGTTTCCTACAGTACAGAAGATGCATTTCTGAACTCACCTGAAGAGGAGCCACAAGAGAAGCAAGGAAGACAATGAGAACCATTTTTATTGGTCTGGACTCTTCTAAATATATGGAAAATTCTTTAGGAATTTGCTAAGTTAAAAACATTTTTAAAATAACTAATTAAAATTCTTATTCAATAAAATAATAGCCTTTATAAAAATGCATGTAACATTTTCAAGAATACTGCTCTAAAAGTTATTAGATAAATTATACCAGAAATGTATAAAAAATAACATGGATAAGATATGGAAAGCTGTCTTTCCTTAACTATGACATTTTCAAAATCAAACATACGTAATTTCTCTGAAATAATGAGATAAAACTTATATTGTTGCAAAGTTTATTTATAAAACTAACCTATTGTGAGGATCTGCTTGTCAATCTCCACATCCATTTCCACTGCAGATTCACTGGTTTCATTTTTCCTTTTCTCAAATTCAACAGCATCCTGTTCTGAAAAAATAAAGATATCAGTGGTTTAAAACCTCACACATATCAGTGGTTATACAAATTGTGTTAAAAAATTCGGCTAAATGTTTCCACTTATAAAACCAGACATATATTTGGCATTATTTTAAACCATGGATAGCCATTTTACTGTATGCACCTGCTTTCAGAATGTAAACTTTGCTTTCTAATGGAGAAATGGGTCTGATATCCCTGCAAACTTCTATTAAATAGAAAGCACCCATTTTATGAATCTGTGAAACATTTGTGAATCGAGAGAAGCAAACTTAAAACAGGTCACCAAACAACTGCCGTAATGATTAGGGAGAACAAGTTTTATGCACTTTATTTCAAGTTAATACCGGAAAATTTTAAACAAAAATTTTTTTTTGCAATTTATACTTTGAAATAATCTGCCACTTATTATTAGCAAAGGTCTTGACTCCCTTTATTCACTAAAACATAAGCATTTGCTTGAAAAAACTTTAGTGAAACGAATGTTAAATTTTATTCACCTGGCAAGTAATAGGTAAATAGGGAGATCTGATTCTTACTAGTTCTAGCTGAAGAGACTAGACTAAACAAATAGGATGAATGTCCCCAAATTTATCGCCAGAATTTGAAAACTACATAGGTATTACATTTTACTGATTTTATAGAGGAAGGAAAAAGAAAGCATATTTCATTTTATTTGTATTATTCATATGTAAAGAAAATTCAGGACAAATTAAATGCATATCTATTCCTACCCTTACTTATAGAATGAATGTCAAATGCAATACCCCATTACATTCTGATGGCTTAAAAATTACCCTGTATTAATTTTTAATTTTCTCATCCTTTATTTTTGATTAGGGTTTGTTTAATGCCTGCTTTTACTACTTTGCCACCGCAGGCGATGACAGTGATGATAGATAAAATGAAGATGGAGCACCGGTGGATTGTGATGGTGGGGGAAATAGAAGAACCCAGAGAAAAGCACCCCTGTGCTACTTTGTCCACCACAAATCTCACATGCAGTCGCTTGGGATCGAACTAGGCCATCTAGGAGAGGCAAGTGTTTTAACCATTCGGTCATGGCGCGGCCCATTTGATATGGGGTTTCTTTTCACGTTTCCCAAGCTATGGGTTCATGGTTCAATTCCCAGGTCCGGGGTGATACGTTTAAGCCTACTCTATAGAGGCCTTCACCTCTGACTAACCAGGTGCAATATTCCCAAAGCCCAACATTGTTCAAAGTCCACAGACAAGTTTCATTCCACCTCCATCCTCATCATCACCCATTGAGGGCAATAAGACATCACCTGCAGGATGGCCTCTAGTCAAAAATACGTCCAGACAGTCCTTGGTGGAACGAGGTTGCAAGAAAACATTGAAACATACAATCATATTTGTTGTTATGAATAATCTCTATTAAAGTAACCATATTTTATATTTGAAACACGCAAACCATCAATGATTCAGCAATTAGTAATTATTAATTGTATTTGGATAAGGGTCAATCATTAGAAATGGGAGGTCAACGATCTGCCTATCACAACTTTGTTCCCTGCAGAACTGTCCCTGACTGAGGCTTTTTCCAAGTTTTTCTCTTTCTTCACATCTGGCAAATGATAGGGAGGTATTTTCCCTTCCTAAACTTTCCTTGTAAATATTATTGCATATATTACCCTATCCACCATCTATGGTGCCATATGTAGTTACAGCAGATGTTTTATATATATTATTTTTAACAAAACAAACCTCGTGATTCTTGTCCACATGTTCCAGTCATCAGACATATTTTTGGTACATCAGCATCTATCCAGTGGCATCTAATAGCTCAAATTTGATTGGGGCTCATTTTCATTAATGATAAAGAATGAGCTGAATATTAAATCACTCATAAAGAAGAATAGAATTTATGTTATTATATGCTATAACATTGTGCATCATATAAAATTGTCATTACTGAAGTTGCTTTTTACAAATATATGCTTAGTTAAACAGGAACTGTTCTTGAACTTTATTATCACTTTTTTTGTTAAAGCTCTCTTTGTTAGCAATGTATTCTTTCTCTATTAAAAGCATTGCTAGGGCAGTGCATTTTTCTTGTCCAATTGTATTGCTTAACAGCTTTTAATGCATTTTAATGTGCTGGAACACATTCAGATTCAGCCGTAGCCACTGGTATTGTTAGAACTACATTCACAAATTTTACTGTTGCTGAAAATGTGCTCTCTAAATTGTTTTCAATTAAAAAAAATACAATGCACCGACAGAATTTATGTTCTTAATCTCTTCACTGGAACAAACTACACAAAGTTCATCTTTAGCTTATCCTCCTTTATGAGAGGGAAGTAATTGGCATAGCTGTAACAGTCATCAAGAAACTTGGACTTTTAAATCATTAAATTTGTTAGGATCAACTAAATTAAAGAACTCTAGGTGTTCAGTTGCACCAAACCTTTCTTTAGCTCGCTGAATAATTACATTGCAACATTCAATAGTGCACACTATTCTATTAACACTTCTTGTTCTTCTTCTGTTCAGATCCATCCCACGGCAATACACTTGCAGCCAACACAGTTTCCTAACTCTGTTCTGACGCAGATGTCCTGGTCGATGTACAACAGCCTCAAGGGTACTTCCTCCCAGCAAGGCAACAATGCTCAGGCAACACATAATCCCTGTACAGATGTCTTCTGGTCTACCAGGATTCATGATCATTGACCCTCCAGGTGCACCTTCAGCACTACCTCGCTTCTTGTGGGCACAACTACATCAACCTGCAGATCCCTGAATATTTTGTGGACTCTAGAGCAACACCTCATCTCAACTGAGTCGCAAAACCCTCCTGCTAACATCAACCATCGCCTCATGGTTCCTGAGGGCATCCAATCCTATTATCACATTCTCAGTTACCCTTGCGATGAACACCCACAGTACTCTGTCCCAGCGTCAACTCCAGCAGGACCTGCTCTTCCACAGACAAGATGTCACCCAACACCAGCACTAATTGGTAGGGCCAGCTGGGTGTTTGTATTGGCAAACGCTTCACCACATAGATTCGATTACAATCACATCTGTGTCTGCAGGTATCCACACAGCTACCCTTGTATCCAGCCATATGTGATGATACTGTTGTCCACTCTTCTGCCCAAGGCACAATGTACCACTCGAGGAAGTGGTCAAGACGGCCTGACATGCCCCTTGTGCTGGTCCTTACTAGTTTTCCACCTGTTCGTTGTCCTGGTGGGGACAGTTCTGCACTAGGTTACCTGGCCTAACACACCCCCAGCACACACCATCTGAAGGTTCTCATTGTTTCTGGGGGAGCTCTCATAGCAAATACTCCTGGTCCTTGAGGTGGGTGCAACTGAGGACTTGACCGCCTCCTTCTAAGGGCTGCCGTTAATGCCTCGTGGATCATCTTATAGTCACACAGCATCAGATGCTATCTCAGTGTCACATACCCCACTGACAGAGTAGGCAGCTTCCTGGGACACATAGCTAGACCATAGATTCACCAAGACTTGATTCGCAAGCTGTTCTATGGCTAGGACAAACTTCTGCATAATCTTACCTAGCTGTCACTGCCTCATCTTAAGCTACTGCAGTAGCTGCATCCAAGCAATTGTTATCAAAGTGGCTCTCGAGGGCCTCCCAGATCTCCCTGGACTTTGCCAATGTTAAGATCACACTCAGTGTTTCTTCCTCTTCTGCTGACCATTGGTTGAGGGTGGTGGTGACAGCGGCGAACTGTCGGTGGAAGACCTGGGTACCTTAATGTGTCGCATCCTGGTACTTTGACTTTCAAGTTTTTCAATTTTCTGTTGTACCTCTTTTCCACCATGTCATTCAGTTCCTTGGCTCTGCTGTTGACTCTTCCCCCCAGGCATTAAAGTGTTCTCCAAGATCTTCCAGAGCATCAATGCATTCTTTGACCTGCTCCAGGGTATTAACACAGCCAAGTTCCTTCATCCTTCCACTGAGCTTTTTTCATCTTTCCTACAAGCTCCTTCATGTCCTCCATCATGCCAGCCAGATGTTTGTCAATTTTTCTAGAAAATTCTGTTTTCAGATTCTCCAATGCGAATCCATTTTTTCTTCCATATTCTCCATTCCAGACTTCATTTTCTAATCCATTTTCTCTAATGAGGAATTTATTATTGTTATTTTGCTCCTCATTTCTTCCATACCAATGTTCATTGTTGCTATTTCACTTCCCATCCCATTCATCTTCTCTAACAATTTTGTAAGCATCTCTTCCATCTTGGCTTCTTTACCCACTTCTAGGCACCAGTATGATAAATATCTTTATTGACTCAAAAGCTGGTTATCAATAAAGTCTTTAATTGATTGCTACAAACAAATCACTTGGTGCTTCGATGCGTAGACGGTTGATGGCTGCACACCACTGCACATTAATACTCCAAACACTCATAACTAATTGTACAAAATGACTTGCAATTTTTCCTCCTTTTATAGCTAAAAAATGATGTCGCACAACTTTCTGGAAGCTTGTGGAACCAAAGATTCTGGAAGAATCCACAGTTGTGTTCCCAAAACTTTTGGTTACTTTGTAACTCATTTCCTGTATGGTTCGCATTGCAAGGTCTCCAACTGCACTAACTCACATACCTAGGCGAACATGAAAATTACTGTAGAAGACTGCACTGTCACAATACTATCTGAAATAGAGGTTTTAATTTTCTGTTTCTAAGAAAAATATGGCTGTTAATTCTTAGATTTATGGAGCTAAACATTACTTATTGCTATTGAGGACTACAAAATCATGTGAGACTTTAGTATTTAATATTGTGATTTCACTAAATGCTCCAAGCTGCATTTTTAAGTAAAAAACAAAACTTTAACCCAATCCTATAAACAATTCTTAGCTTAAACTGATAAATTTAAAATAATAAATTATTAGAAAATGGTATTGTTTTTTATTTACTTAGCATGACAGCTGTGTCATCCACAACATCCCATCGATCCAGCTGACCCAAGAATGATTGCAATTGGCCCATTGTTCCATGTTTCCAGTAAGAAAACACCTGTGCTGAAGGATCATCTTTAGTACTGATCAAGGGCACTAGTTCACCATGTAATCCTACCAGTTGAGCCAAACCTCTCCAATCCCTGGAATAAAAATATAAATTTTCAAAATATTATTAATTTCATAGCCTTAAAATCATAACCACTTACTTTTTCTTACCGTATTTGACATGAGTTACTTTTTCATATACAAAAATGACACAAATTGTTACAAAAATGGTAAGTTCAAAGAACATTCCTTAAAAATATGGTTGGGTACTCCATAAGAATGCTATTCTTTAATAAAATCTCTAAATTCATAAAATTTAGAACTTTAAAAATGTAGAATTTCTTTGAAAATTATGAAAGACTCAGAGAAAACAGAGACTGCAAGTGTGCATGTGTGTACATGTTCATGTGCACACAAGGCATGAGGTTGCCCCCCAAACTCTTACCATTAACAAGTTTGGCTGTCACTATTTGTGATTATCAGTTCAGTTATTTCCCATGGGTGTAAATTTATGTTCGGTACAAAAACATTATACAATGGTTCACTAAATTTCATTTCATTTGATATGATTTCACATAAAAGTGCATACAAATATTAATATACTGATGCAGAAATACTTCACCTTTGTGCTCGAGGCTTTCAAAACCCTTTTACAGCTCTCCCCATACTTTTTTTCTGCCCGATTTACAAGATGCACTTCTTCGAAACGTTGGTGTCAAGCTAAGTTTTTACCTGGCTAGAAGCCCGAGAAGATTTTCAATTAATATATATATATATATATATATATATATATATATATATATATATAGTCTGCATATATAAATAGTTTGCAATTCATGAGTTATCTTCAATATGATATTCATCTCTCCTATTCATTATTCCAATGAATACATAAATCATTAGGTTGTGCTTTTTGTAAGCAGATTATAAGTGCAACATTCATCCTCCATGGCCTAGGGGTAACATGCTAGCTTCTGGTTCCCAAGGTCACAGGTTCAAACCTGGCAGAAGGCAATAAAAATTCTTTGATTGACTTCCTTTGGAAGGGAAGTACAGCTGTTGGTCCCATTTCGTAAATTTAAAGCACGTAAAAGAACCACAAGCCTGATAAAGAGGACTCTGAGAAGAATTAAGCAGTCTTTCACGTCCAATTTAGAATGAGATACTGAGAACCAAGTTAAAAAGTATACATTAGTAAAACTCAGTTTAGTTTAAGTGCACCATAATGTTTATTACTGGAATATAGGCTTATGATAAATCTAATAATATATAACAATGATGATGATAATAATAAACAGAAAATCATGTTTTAACTTTCTAACTTTGCATGCTTTAACGTCCTTCCTTCATTCCACAATTTCTAATGTCATTTGATCATGAGGACCATGTCTTTCATTTTGGTGGTTCTGAGGTTATTGTAATTCAGCTAGAACACATTTTATACTTCTGCTTTTCTTAACCAATAAACATTGTTGAATTATACAATACTGAAATGTAAAAACGTTAATTTTTATCTTCCTTACAACTACGGCTGAAAATGTGCTAGTGTATTTTTAGCAGCTCTTCATGATTCGGCTAAGACTTTTAGAAGACACACATTATTTTTTCATATGGTTGTCTTGGTGTTTGCATGCAGCATTTTGCACTTAAAAAAATTTTTCTCTTTTGGAGGAGGGTCCTTCAGCTGGCATTATTCTACATACAGAACTTCACGAGTCAATAATTATAATTCTATGCAGTCTGCCCAAATATTATTCTTAGAACAACTTTAAAGATGTAGGTAGCAAGTTTTCATTATCAATGTCAACATGCACACCCTTTAGCTTTCTGTATAAACAGAAAGAATTTGCCAATTATTCTGCTTTCCTACAACATTATTTCAGCCAGAAGTACAACATACAGCGGTTCGTGTAAGACAAATTGAAAATAGAAAAGGAATGTGCATTAATCAGCCTGTAGCCTAATTAATCTAAAAAGCCCTTTGATTAGCAAAGGCCAGTTTAATACAGTTATAAAGAAATACAATCTTACCTCGGAAGACCTCCCTCATTTGGAATAACTTTTATAGGGTTAAGCAGCCTAGAAATCTCTTGTCTAGTGGAGGTTTTCAGTGCTTTTACAGGTATTTGATGTAAATCTATTGTATCACTAGCCATTGCGACTGACAACCAGCACAGATTCACCGTCAGAATATTCTGCTCCTTCTAAGATGAGAATCCGTCACATTGTTCATCCGGTTATCGCCTATGCTTTTCATCTACCACTGATAATAACAGATAAACACAACTAGTTTTTAAGCAAATTCTAAATATATGGCAACAGGTGGCACAAATACATTTCGCATAAAAAAAATGTATTGTAACCAACATACGAACTAAAACAAAAACAATATCGTAGATGATTAGAAATTTCCACACTTCCTATTTATTGAAAGTAATATAGTCATATAATTAGTATACATTTTCATACTCTTCTTCTTATATATATATTACTAAACTTTGTAAATACTTTGAATAAAGCTTGCAGAGAGCCTTCATGTTGGTGAAACTGATGTCGAACATCTCGATGCTCTAGTGTGACTCCCTGTTTACTAGTGACATCTACCGACTTTTGTATGTAGTGGATTAGAACATATTTTGTTATTTCAATTTCAAACCCACCAAAATGAATAAATCGCTGCTGCATTATACTATATATATATATATATACTATGCATGTCTAGTCTATACTTTGTCGACACATTTGAACTTTAGCTGAAATTGGCACTTAAAAAGCCAAAACTATACTGTGGACTGTGTAAGGTTTTCTGGAGAGGGGCTGCATTTACAGATATGTCATTTTATTAATCGGTTTTAAAATATTTCTTAACATTTGAAATCTTACTGAAATTGTTGTACAATTAGCAATAGTTTATAAAAAATCTTATGTGTTACACTCACATGACTTTCTCTAGCTGCTCCACAAACCTCCTACAAAAGGTTATTCTTCTTTGTACACAATGCTAATCGAGATAAATATTAGCAGAATGTTATTACTTAGTTCCTAATGAGTAGAAGAGAATAAGGGAATGCGCTATACAAAAATGATTGTCAAATGTTTTAAAAGATATCGTTATGCGATTGCCATTACAAATCACTTCTTTGCTTGACCAGGAGTAGAACAAAAGAAAAGCGGACATTTCCTGTCTGAGAAACGTTTAAATACTTCACAATTGAAAACAATAACAAGGAATATCTCAGAAACGGTTGCCCCCACAACAAAAAACGCAAAGGACATAAATTGTGTGGTTTGTCGTGATGTACATTTTTGTGTAGTGAGTTTTTTTCTATCACGGTTTAGCAGTTAAGCAAAATTCATCCAGAATAAAGAGGTTTTAAGAGGCTATTCCCCAAAAATTTGAGATATACATTTTATTTCGGACATACATAGCTTTAATATAGGGGATTTTAATCAAAATCGTTAGAGCCATTTTTAAAAAAATCAAAATTTTCGAAATTTATTCCATGTAAACGGTAGTTTTTAGTAGGGGGATTTTTTTTTTTTTAAATCTTCGTGTCGCATCCTTGGAAGATACTGAACCTAAATACCAAGTTTAGTATTTAACGGTCTTTTCGTTTTGGGGCCATGCTGTCCACAGACACACACAGACAGGCAGACACACACACACACACACACACTCGCACCTTTTTTTAAAAATCTGATGTGTTACACTCACATGACTTTCTCTAGCTGCTCTACAAAACTCCTACTAAAGATTCTTCTTCTTTGTACACAATGCTAATCAAGATAAATGTTAGCAGAATGTTATTACTTAGTTCCTTATAAGTAGAAGGGAATAAGGGAATGCAATATGCTAAAGTGATTGTCAAATGTTTTAAAAGATATCGTTATGCGATTGTCATTGCAAATCACTTCTTTGCTTGGCCAGGAGTAGAACAAAAGAAAAACAGACACTTCCTGTCTAGAAAAGTTTAAGTACTTCACAATTGAAACCAACAACAAGGAATGTCTCGAAAACGGTTACCTCCACAAAACTAAAGAACAAAAATTGTGTGTTTTGTCATAAGGTACATTTTTTGTGCAGTACGTTTCTTTCTATCTCTTACGGTTTAGCAGTTAAGCAAAATTCATCCAGAATAAAGAGGTCTTCAGAGGCTATTCCCAAAAAATTCGAGATATACATTTTATTTCGGACATAAATAGTTTTAATATACGGGATTTTAATCAAAATCGTTAGAGCCACTTTTAAGAAAATAAACATTTTTGAATTTTTTTCCATGTAAGGGTAGTTTGTGGTGGGGGGATTTTTATTGAAAATCTTCGTGGAAGATACTAAAACCTAATTACCAAGTTTGGTATTTAACGGTCTTTTTGTTTTGGGGCCACACACACACGCGCGGACCTTTTTTTAAAAATGCTTTTATCGGACTCAGGGGACCCCAAAACATATATTTCCGGTGAAATCTCGGTATCGAATTTTTGGGTGCATTACAATACCTTCTCTATCCCTATGTACATTGTACATATGGGGCTAGAGAAAGTAAAAAGCGCTAGAAAATGTTTGAAAATCAATTTGTAGACATTTATTAAACTTCATCAATAGGAGTCAAAAACGACAAAGTATAACACAGCATATAACAATAAGCTACACAATTGAATACGTAATTCAATGTAGTACAATAAAGGGTTTTTATTAATTAATATTATAAACATACAAAACGTATAACAAGGTATTCAACTGAAAATCATAGGTTTGTACAAAATATTTGATTAAAAATTTGAAGCTTTCTCGGTGTTGATTGTTACAGAAGACTTCACGGAATAGCAGCAGAATTATATTGGAATTAGAGAAATCCAAATCTGATTCCAATCTAACTCAGCTGCTCTATATTTGATGCGATCCTTTGATGCCTAACAAAGCTATGGTTCTTAGTATCTGGAGATGTAGGTGATTTTTCCCCAGATATTAACAAAATTAATAATCCATATACCTATTTCAGTGTATATCGATATACCTAGTAGGGGATATTGGGCTCATATATCTGTCGTTTCTTCCAGTCTACCTCCTCTGGTTGATCTTTGTTGTGTTCGAAGCGAACTGTAGAATCTAAGGGCATTAAGATCTCTGCCTCCCTAAGACATCGTCTACAGAGATTTGGCAAATCCGAGTATAGATCGTAATGCAGCAATGAATTTCAAAGCCTCGTGTCATTCGTTCAAAGCGAGGCCTTTATTATCCTTTAACCAACTGTTTGTTGGGATCATGGAATGTATTCTTTATAAAGCTACCTTTTCCTTTTGTTGGTAACTTTCCATCGAATGAATTCCATTTGTCGCAGTTGTATTTTCTGTGCTAGGCGAGAATCGACGATTTTATGTTTACATTAACTTTGAGCTTTTGTATACGAGGTACGTCCAGAAAGTAAGTTCCATATGGTAATAAAATTAAATTGTGTTCAGATACAGAATAATTATTTATTGCACAAAATTCTACAACTCTTAAACTACTTTTCCATATAACTGTCGAAATTTTGCAGACATTTGTCATAGCGTGGCACAAGTTTTTGTATACCTTCTTCATAGAAGTTTGCCGCCTGTGTCTTCAAAAAGTTGGAAACATTTTCTTTCAGCTCTTCGTCATTGTTGAAGTGTTGACCGCCAAGGAAAGACTTGAGATGTAAGAACAGATGAAAGTCGCTAGGAGCGAGGACAGGACTGAGCCAAATCCCTGTAGGAGGTTTTTCGTCACATTTGCAGTATGTGGTCGTGCGTTGTCGTGAAGAAAAACAACACCTTTTGACAGCAATCCTCGGCGCTTATTCTGTATTGCGCGGCGCAATTTCCTAAGTGTCTCGCAATAAACATCTGCTTTGATTGTTTGACTACGCGGTAAGAAATCAATGAATAAGGTGCCTTTCCAGTCCCAGAACATTGTGCACATCATTTTTCGAGGTGTCAAGATTTGTTTCGGCTTAACCTTTGCTGGGGATGAAATGTGCCCCATTCCATTGATTGCCGCTTACTTTCAGGTGTGTCGTAAGAAACCCAAGTCTCATCTCCTGTGACTATCGGTGTCAGAAATTCTTCGCCGTCTTCATCATAACGGGTTAAAAACTGAAGTGCACTACCCATCCGTTTTGTTTTGTGTTGCTCAGTAAGAATCTTTGGTATCCAACATGAGCAAAGTTTACGAAATTTCAGTTTTTCGGTAACAATTTCATGAATTAAAGATCGTGAGCTTTGGAAAAATTCCATAGCGAGAGCACTAATTGTAAACTTGCGGTTTTCCTGGATCTTGTCATCAATCGCGTGAACCAGTTCTTCTGTAACCAAAGATGGACGCCCACTTCGTTCTTCATCGTGCACTTCACTACGACCTTCATTGAACTGTCGGACCCATCTTCTCACCATTGAATCACTCATCCCATTTTGTCCATAAACTTCGCAAATTTGCCGATAAATTTCAATTGGTTTCACTTTCCTGGCATTCAGAAAACGAATCACAGATCTGATTTCACAAGCGGCGGGATTTTCAATCAACACCGACATTGTAAACAAGCATAACAAAGCGTATGTGGCTGACAGCGATCTCAAAATGGCGCACGTTTCTTCTCCTTGATACATAGCGTCTACCGCGCATGTGCGGAACTGCGATCGTAGCGCTGCAGCGGAAATAAATTGAAATGGAACTTACTTTCTGGACATACCTCGTAGTTTGTCCAGATTCTTAATATCGCTTTCCCATCCCACGGTGTGTGGACACTTAAAACTAGGACAAGCCTCTCCTCGGTCAGGTCCGATCTGGCCTTTTTCCAAACCTGCCTCAGAAACCTGTAGAACGGGTGATTCTATTATACTGACTAATGGTTACCATGCAAACTTCATATACCCAAGGTCGCGGGTTCAAACCTCACGGAGGACGATGGATTTTTTTTCGGGTGTAAAAATCCTTAGTATGGCTTCCTTCGGAAGGGGAGTAAAGCCGTTGGTCCCGTGTCGTAGATTTACGGCACATAAAAGAACCTCAAGTCTGATAGAGAGGCCTCTGAGCAAAATTAAGCGATCTTTCACACCCAATTTAGAATGGGACGCTGAGCACCACGGTAGTTAAAGAGCGTCCATAAATAACACGCCATTTACATTTTACTGACTAATGACATCGCACCAGGGCAGAGTAGTGAACGGGTGAGCAGTCTTTAATAATAATAATAATAATAATAATAATAATAATGGATTTTTATTGTCATTAGGCTATGTACATCAATAGACAACGTCAAGAGAAAAATACAGTACTATGTACAACAAATTATAATACATACATTAGGCTATAACAATTATTGTCAAATTTATATATCGTGTATTCTGTTACGAATAAGTAGGAGTAATTAATATTTTTTTTTATTTATTGACCTCTAAAAACTCTTGAGCAGGATAATATGGTGTTGCAACTAACCAGTCATATGTCTTTTGTTTAAGTTTTGTCGCAGGTAGCATTGTTATTGTCTGTGGTAGATTGTTACATAGTTTTAACCCTATTACTTTAAAGCTCTTTGCTGTTGTAAGTCTATGATATGGGACATTGATTTGATTTCTATTTCTGGTATTATGTGTATGTATGTCCTGTCTATAATCCAGCTCATATAGGTGTGCTCTCACATAATTAACTATAGTATAAATGTACAAGTTTACCACTGTCAAAATACCTAGTTTAATAAACAAAGGTTTACAGTGTTCGAGTTTGTCAGCATTTGATATTATATAATTTAAATTATTATTTTAATATATTTAAATATTATGGATTTATTATTTTTTCAGGTTCGATCATCTTTTTTTTGTAAAATCAGGATCTCAGTCACATGGCTACTGGTTCTCCATAATAAACTGCCATAGGATAATATGCTATGAAAGAAGGCGAAGTATGCTGGTCTTATATAAGCATCTGGTACTTGGTATTTTAAGTTTTTTATTAAATAGATTACTCGAGACAATTTAGACGAGATATTTCTGATGTGCGAGGCCAAAGTTAGTTTATTATCTATAATTACACCCAAGAATTTTATATCTATTTCACAGAGATTAGGAGGTATATCCTTCAAACTGAATATAATTTGCTGCGTTTTGCTGTTATTGAGTAGAAGCCCATTAGCCCTAAGCCATATGTCTGCTTGAGCCAGCGTATTTTCAGTCATTTTTATAAGTTTGCTATAATCGAAGTTAATATTAAGAAAAGTTGTGACGCCGACATATAAAATAGTGTGAGTATCCATGAAGCACATGAGTTTGTTAAGAGTCTGGGCAGACAGTACACTACATTCAACTTCATCAAACAGGTTTCGTATTAGCGATATATGTATCGTTTAAGTGTAATATTCTACACTAATATTAATGTCTTGAAATCTGACCTATCATGTGGCACGAAAAACACCACAAGACTTTATAACATTGGGTGCTGTACAGCATTGCAAACTTTCTTTGGTTGCAGTTCAGAGTCGTTTGTCTACATCTTGAAGGCGGGGTTGGAACACTTCCACAGAGAGACATATCCACGGAGTGACGCTTTTACGGAACCTTTTCCTCTACCTGGCGAGTCCGAAGTTGAATCTTGACACTTGTGCGGAACAACCGCTAATGACTGGTAATACAGGTTTTGCAATGGAAATTTTGCGGAACCTTTTCCTCTACTGGCGAGTTAGAAGTTGAATGTTGACACTTGTACAGAACAATCACCTGGTAATAGCAGGTGTTATAATATGGATATGTACAGCTAGTGAATTAAAAACAAAAACATTATTATAGTTGCAGAAAACAGAAAGTTCATCTGTAAATGTATTTCTTATAAATGTTAGCTATTTATTCTCTAGATAGATTACGCATTACGGCACCATAAAATAATATTAAATTGCCTTAGTTTCGTTAAGGGTCAGCAGGGTGACATACCACCGCGATGCGGTTAGAAGGGAGCTGGTGCTGAGTAATTGCGCTTTTTTTCTTCTTTTTTTCTTTTCTTTTTTTTTTTTTTTTATACATACAAACTGTAAGAAACACTCGGCCGAATTTGTGTCATTTTCAGTGAACGTAATGGGGAGATAGTCTCTTTTCGTTCCACATTTTTTGTTGTTGTCTTAACTGAGTATTAAACTTGTTTACAATATTTAAATGATATATCTGTCAACTTGTAACGGCGTCCTCTAGAAGCCCTTTTCATTATTGTAATTTCTATGAGTAAGCCAGGCAAGTCAGAAATGATTTTAATTTACCATAACTTGTAGTATTTTTAGACCCTTTGAAACAGTCTTCTCAATCTTCATTTCTGATTTCTTCCTTCTTTTTCCATCGATATTTAAAACTAGCCGGCCAAACTGGTAGCCGCAGTACTCTGCGTCTTCTCGAAGATTGTTATTAATGAATAAACATTGGGATTAACTAATGAAATTGATCTGCTTATTCTTTGATTCCACCCTTCTGAGATGTTATTAGTGGGGTGGTGCCTTCCACTCCAGTTCTACATATCTCTTGGTATGTGATCGTTATCGAGCCACTGGCCTACAAAATAGCCGTAAAACTCTTGAAGTTGTTGACTCTTGGGCGTGCTGTCCTGAATGCAGAGCCAACCATCGTCCAACATTTCCAGAGGAAGATGGGCTAGTGCTGATCATATTCTTATATGGCAGCGTATCTCTTCGTTTTCCCTGTAGGCAGGAATAAGGCCGCAATATTACACTTTCGTCCACAAACATTCATTAAAATGATAATTGCAACCCAAAATCTCTGTTTCAGAAAACAAGCTTCTAGCTGACTATACAATAGCAATTTCGAAGTCCACCATGAGAGTTGCAGTGTTCCATCTAGGCACATTGGTTTTAATAGCGTTGAAAAAAACCGTCATATATCTCTCGGATTTTGTTCGGCAACAAGGCGTATACAGCCGGAGTTTATAGTAATAGCTCCTGCTAAAACTGGGAGAGATAATGACAAGAAGAGTGCAGTAATTCCAACTGATCAAACAAATAAAGGTATTTGGGCTATTTGTTTCCTCCCAGGAACTTCTGATGTGAGTGACAAATAACTGTCCAAACTGATGGTTCGAGCTCTTGAAGGTTCCGTCGAAGAATGAAACACAGCCTGATAAAACTGGCAAACACCAATATTCTGTCATTCGGACTCCTGTTGCCATCTTCAACTAAAAATATGTTACCATCGTTCATAAGCAAGAGATTTTCTTGAAGCATTATGCCTTCGGAATCGGTTGGATCTTTTGTAGGTCCTATATTGTTTTGTCTAATGCGATGCAGCAACTGTTTGGCACTCCTGTGTGATGGCAGCGATGTGAAGTCATAGCCTAGATTGAAGAGTTTACCTACATCGTCAGCGTAAATACTTGAATGGAAGTGTCTGTTTCTCTTTCACGCTTTTGTGTGTTTGCAAAATGTTTTCGCACTTCAGTTGCAGTTTCATCCGGAATACAAATAGGGCTTCCTTCGCCTAAAACTGTGTTGTCTTTAGTTGACGTCTTCCTTTGCCATACTACTGCCCGTTGTAAAGAACTGTGGTCTCGCGCAATTCCCTATCTCCATAACAATAATTATAAGTCAGTACTACTTGACACTCACCTATCAACTGTAACAATTAAGCGTGTGCCACTCTCTTCCCAACCTTTATTGTACTCGCGTCACAATTCTAAGAAATGCATTAAGCCATATCTGAGAATTTTCGAGACTTCCGTACAAATGTCAACAAATTCCATCTCCGTAAAAGTGTCATTGCGAGCAACTGTCACAACCTACTTGAAAGCAATTTATTGGAATGTCTTCCAGTTTGAAAATCTGCAAAGATTATATTAAGATTACAATAATTTAGTCGCACTGTAATAATGGAGACGATATAATGTTTTTCTGGTTAAAGCATTTAATTTCAGTGTAACAGATGAAGGATTAAACTTCTCGGCTTTGTTATAAGAAGCTCCGAGGAAACACATTTCCCCCATATGAGTGATTTTCAAAATGTAGAGCTGTTAATATATAGTTCAATTGCTTTTACTTTCCCTTACTTGACATTAGGAATAACATTAACTTCTAATCTTATTTCTGAAAATCATAGTATAGCTAAGTTTACTAATTCTGCTAACTAATTTAGTTTTAGTAACTAACTGTATGGTCGTCTCCTTAGCGCGGTGGTAGCGCGGCTGCTTACCAAGCTGGAAACCTGGATTCGATTTCCAGTACCGTTGTGGGGATTTTTCCCCCGGGGTGCCCTCAGCCTTGTGAGGTTCCTGGGGGGCCAATTGAGGAGCTACTTGATGGAGAAGTAGTGGCGACAGGTCATTAACCAGTCGGAAGGAGTGGGGGGGGGGGTTCGACGTCTCACCCTCCAATACTGCACCCCATCCATGAGCCAAGGTTCCTTGTGAGCTGTCATCCATGGAATTATCAAAAGTAACTATCTCTGTATATTTATTTGTATATTAAGACTTTTGGGGAACATGCTGCAGATACTGATATGAGATTTTGTATTTATGAAATAAGTACAAAATCAACATATCTGGTTTAAGAATGTTTTTGAAATATCTGTAAGTTAATATTCTGAACACTGAATTTTCAATTCATTTTTTAACTGCCATGCACTATACGCACTTACAAAGTTTGAGAGGTCATTAATATACAGTACAATTAGGAAATATAACCATCAACCTATCTTTGCTTCGACTTCGTTGGTAAAAGCTAAATCCGCAGCTTCTTCAATAGCAACAGCGCTCATTTTTATGATATTTTACTGCTTGATAATAACTATGAAAAATCAAAATATTCAATCCGGCTACATAAACAAAGACAGGTGCTACTTCAAGTAAAGAATCTATTGCAAACTTCATTAACGTGTATAAGAAGACTTTGTCCATATAATTTAGATGTGCTCTTTCATTTGTTCACATCAAGAAGCCATTTTTTCTTAGTGTCCAATAAAATATTGAAAAACATTTTTGATATATTATATTTTATTTTAACAGTTTTTTCAAGTATTTCAAAAAGTAATTGGCTAACCACGTACTGTAAGTTACTTATCAGATCTCGTATTCCCAAAATGCATTATCGACCTGATAAGATAACTTGGGTTTTAGTACGCAGTACACTACATAACGTGGACAAAAAACAAACAAACAAACAAACAAAGGCGCGCGAAACTGAAAGTTGTGCGTTCCTCCATGGCTACGCGTACATTTACGATCTTGTTCTGATAGTTGCTTTTCTCTTTGTATCCTTCCTCTGTTTCATGCTGCGTATCTCCTATACAGTCAGGGTTATCGTTTAATTGCAAAACTTCCAAGCAGGAGAGAAAATTAATTTTTATGCTGTTTTGCATATGAGAAAACGCGGATATGCTCATATGAATGACCTTTTTGGAAATACCTTGTACATGTGTATCAGATAAGTCATTCTGTCACCCTCCGTGGTGTAATGGTTACCCAAGGTCGCGGATTCAAACCCGGCGATGGATTTTTTCGGGCGTAAAATTCCTTAGTATGGGTTCCTTCGGAAGGGAAATAAAATCTACCCAATACTAATCGAGATAAACATTAGCAGAAAGTTCTTATTACTTAGTTCCCTATAAGTAGAAGGGAACTAAAGGAATGCGCTATGCTAAAGCGAAAGTCAACTGTTTTAAAAGCTGTCGTTATACGATTGTCATTGCAAATCACTTCTATGCTTGGCCGGGAGTAGAACAAAAGAAAAATGGACACTTCCTGTCTGAGAAAAGTATAACTACTTTACAACTAAAACTAATAAAAAGAAATATCTCGAAAACGGTAAATTCCACGAAAAAAATGTATATGACATAAATCGTGCATTTTAACGAGATCTACATTTTTTGTGTAGTAAGTTTTTGTCTATGTCTTACGGTTTACTAGTTATGCAAAATTCAGCAAAATTCATCCAGAATAAACAGACTTTCAGAAGGTATTCCCAGAAAATTCAAGATATGCATTTTACTTGTGATGGAAATGCCTTAATGTGTGGTATTTTAACCAAAATCGCTAGAACAATTTTTAAGAAAAACAAAATTTTCGAAAAAAATTCCATGTAAAGGGTAGTTAGTGGGGTGGGGTTCTTGAAAATCTTCGAGTCGCATCCTTGGAAGGTACCAAGTTTGGTAGTATTTAACTGTCTTTTCATTTTTAAGCTATGCTGTCCACAGACACATACACACACAGACAGACAGACAGACACAGACCTTTCAGGGGGGCCTAAGACATGTATTTCCGGTGAAATCTCGGTATCAAATTTTTGGGAGTAATAGAATACCTTTTCTATCCACTATGTACATTGTACATACGGGGCTAGAAACAGTAATAAATGTTGTAGATTCCTTTTAATCTATTCATTTTATTTTTATATGAACAATAAGTAAAGGGAGGCAGATAATGGGGGCGAGCGCACCGTTTTGAACTGACTGATACGATCGGTGCGGCGTGACAGCTCTTCCATTACACTTCCCTGCCGTTTCTCTTTCTCTCTCTCTCTCCCCTTATTCCTTAACTCCTTAACGTTTACACCAAATAAAAATGCAGTTTTTAGATTTAGAGGATGGGGAAATCTCTAAGCTTTGTCGGGTCTTTCCAATATGGCCGGTCCCCAGGGCCGCGCTCGCTAAAGTCTCACTTCGTGGCGCAGGGGATCGTGGGTTCGAGTCCCGCCTTGGGCATGGGTGTTTATATATTTGTGCAATGCGTATATGTTTCTGTGTATGTGTGTATGTATGTGTGTATCGGTAGAAAACAGCAAAAATGGTAATCAAAACAGAAAACACAGTAAAAACGTTAGGAAAATGGAAAAGGGGTATACAGTGCGGAGTTCCGACCAGACTCCGGAACTGTATTCAAAAAACAAATTATTCACTACCTACGAATCCACTCGCTGTTTTCCGGCAACAACCGACATCTGTGAATTGTGCCGTTTATTTGTTAATATCGTACACCATGTATCATATACCAACATATTAATTATAATTATATAATACATAACAATTAATTCTTCTGAATATTTGTGAATTATATTTTGGTTGTATTTACAGTTATTAAAACTTGGAAGTTTCATTACATTTATTGCAATTCTCTTTAGTGGTATTTATATTAGGCCGAGAATATTCTTACTCGCCATTAATGAAAGCATCAGTTGCGTTACTTTATGTATTAATGTGTTTCTCTAGCTTTTTACTTTCTTTATACGTGCTATGTACATAGTGTATAGAGAAGGTATTGTAATGCACCCAAAAATTCGATACCGAGATTTTACCGGAAATAAATGGTTTGAGACCTCCTGAATCCAATAAAAGGCATTTTTAGAAAAATGTCCGTGTGTGTCTGTGTGTATATGTGTGAGTGTGTGTGTCTGTGGGCAGCATAGCTCAAAAACGAAAAGTCCGTTAAAAACTAAACTTGGTATTTAGGTTTGGTATCTTCCAAGGAAGATTTTCAAGAAAATCCCCCCCACTCCCAACTACCCTTTACATGGAACTTTTTTCGAAAATTTTGAGTTTCTAAAAAATGGCTCTAACGATTTGGATTAACATATCGTAAATTAAAGATATTTACCTGACAAATATACTGTATATCTTGAATTTTCTGGTAATAGCCTCTGAAGACTACTTTATTCTGGATGCATTTTGCATAGCTACTAAACCGTAAGAGATGGAAAAAAAAAAAAAAACTGAACACACAAAAAGTGTAGAGCACGTTAAAACACACAGTTTATGCTATATATTTTTTTTCCGTGGAGTTGACCGTTTTTGAGATATTCCTTGTTTTTGGTTTCAGCTTTGAAAAACATACTTTTCTCATACAGGAATTTGCCAACTCGTATCCATATAAACAAACCAACTTCAGACACATAGCAACCAGCTTTTGGCTTTCACTTTAACCTATGGTACTCTCTTATTTCGTTTCTACTTACGATAAAGCAAGAAATAAGACTATTTTTGCTAATTTTTATCGATTAGCATGAAATAAATAAAATAATAAGCTTATTAACAATAATTTGTTACAGAGATATAGAGAAAGTCATGTGAATGGAACACATCAGATTTTTATAGTGTTTAACACCCGTTTTTACCACCATGACACCGCAGGCGGTGACACTGGTGATACATGGACAGCGGTAGAATGTGATGCCGAGGGAAACCGGAGAACCCGGAGAAAACCCGCCATGCACCACTTTGTCCACCACAAATCTCACATGCTGTTGCTTGGGATCGAACCCGGGCCGTTTAGTCTAACCACTAGGCCACGGCGCGGCTCGAGTATTACCGTGCTTTATCTTTGTTAATTCAAACCACTCAGATAACGCACTGATTATTCTGGGAAGTCGCCGACGTTTCGCAGTGCACCAATGAGCGCGTCACGTTAGTCAATAGAAATCACAAATGACGTGGAGTAATACACGTCTTATCGCAGCCTTTGAAGCCGATATGTTAACCTTTTGAGTAACACGGTAATACTCCTCAATGAGAACACTTTTTGGTTCATTTGAAGTTTATGAAACACAATGATAATATTGTAAACTGTGACTAAAATTGTAGATAATGTAAGTACATAACATGTCAATGTGTGATACACTCGAGGGATTCGGAGAAGTGCTCACATCACGGTCCACTGCGGTTTGATCTGTGGCGTGCTAACCCTCAATACATTTTATGCTTTCCCTATTCAATCCTCCCAATTTGTGCGGTCGAATACTTGGACATCCTGTACATATATGACATAAATTCTGTGTTTTAATGAGATCCACATTTTCTATGTAATAAGTAACCTTTTGTCTAACTCTTACGGTTTATCAGTTAAGCTAAAGTCATTCAGAATGAAGAGGTCTTTAGACGCTATTTCCAAAAGATTCAAGATACACACTTTATTTGTTATTAAATATTTTTAATATAGTGGCCATTTTTGAAAAATTCAAAATGTAAAGGGTAGTTTGGGGTTGGAGATTTTCTTGAAAATGTTCGTGTCGAATCCTTGGAAGATAGTGAATTAAATATCAAGTTTGGTATAACTGACTCTTGATTTATGAGTTATCATGTTCACAGACACATACACACGCGAACACACATAGATTTTAATGTTTTTTATACTGGGGACCCTAAAACTACTTTTAGTGAAATATCGAATTTTTGGGTTACCTGCTATGTACATAATGCATATAGAAAATGTAAAGAGCTGATGTGTTCCATTCACATGACTTTCTCTACCTGCTCTGAAACTATTCTTACAAAAAAGTATTTTTCTATTTACTTCATTCTCCTCGAGATATACATTGCCAGAAACGATCATATGATTTAGTTCATTATAAGTAGAAGGGAAATGGAATACACTAGGCTAAAGTGATAGTTAAATGTTTTAAAAGCTGTCGCTATGCGATTGACATCGAAATTGGTTTTCTTTGTATGGCAAGGAGTAAAGTTAAGAAACGGAGTGTTAATTCCATTTTGAGAAAAGTACATGTATTTTAAAACTGAAACCAATAACAAGACAGTTCTCGGAATTTATTAACTTTACAATAAATAAGTAATCAAAAAAATTAAAATCTGATGTGTCCCATTCACATGAGTTTCTCTTCTTCTCTTTAACAGTTTATTCTTAGAAAGCTTATTCTTCTATCTACTTAATGCTAATCGAGATAAACATTGGCAAAAGTGGTCTTATGAGGGCGGATGGAAAAATGACGCACAATATTATTTTTTTCTGCCTTAGTATTGCAGCTAAGGTCTCCCCCTCTCAGCTACTCTTTATGCGACCATGCCTATCATCCTTTATTACTTATGACCTTAGTATGGTTGGTATCTACAGGGCCTTAGGGCCGTACATAGCCCGTTCTTTTCCACCGCTGAGTCAAAAAGCACGTCTTAGCTCTCCGCGTCTCTCATAGCAAGTGAAGTCGCGTTGCATTCCCTTTTGCCATGTCCACCCTCGAACAATGGACCTTCTAACCCCCTACGGTTCATTGTCGCGCCCGTAACAGTACCTTATTACCTGGGTTGCTTGCCCGTCGTAAATTCCGTCTTTGCACTTTTCATCGTGTTTCACAACATTTCTTCCCTAGCCATTTCAGATGCATTATGTCCCTTCTTAATGTAATGTATATCCCCCTTATAAATACCTTTTAATTCCGTGGTACGGCATGTATTGTTTCAGGCGCGATTCCCGACTTGCATGCAGTGTCTCCAGGAAAGATTTTACTACATTGCCTCTCGCCTCTAGTACAGGGTCCTCTTTTGTTTGCTAATGATTATTGCCTTGTGTAAGAGGAGAACGGTACCGTTTGAGGGCCATCATGTTTTGGAGAAAATTATAAGAGTCCCCCAGTGATCTGACAAGGGCGTTCTCATGTTGGCCCAATCTGGCGTAAAAATTTTGAGCTCGTATGAGAGAGTCGAGGCTTCATGTAGTGGCATCACTGGGAAGCGTCGATATACGGAGTAGATGGACCGGAGTCCTCTAGGTATCTGCTACCATGCCCCATACCTCGCAGACATAGAGCATCAGAGAAACTAAAAGCGCTTTGAAAAGACGTAACTTTAGTGAACAGGCATTTGCAAGACTACCTTTTCGACGCTCCCTGCGCGTGTTCATGAAAAGTTAGGCCTTTATCAAGTGACGCTTAGGTAGCGGATGGGATTTCCTCACTTTATCCTTTGGTCCTGATAGAAGTTGGATCTCTGGGGTGCGGGGAGGGGGCATTTCCTAGTAAGCAGAACAATGTTTCCTGTTCTGTGATCATCCCTTATATGGGGTTTGAGCCCAATCGAGTCCATTGTCATAATCATTGTTATCAACACATCAAAATCAGTTTCACTGGAATAAAATAACTGCATTTTAGATGTTTGATTCCCTACTTGAGCGGAATCATATTTGATTCTGGTTTTACTGCATTTGCTGTTTTTCCTGTCTTCTCCGAGGACTTTCATGTAGCGCTCTCTCCTTTCCTACGAGGGGCATTCAAAAAGTTTTGCAACCAGCCTATCCGTGTTGGACAACAGTGGACAACTACATTAAAAATGTAGTTAATACGGTTGGTAACAATTGACCTTAAGCTATAGAAAAAAGCATAAGTGGGAGTTTAAACTTTACTCGTACATTCTGTTCAGTCCAGCCCTGTATCAGTAGCTGGTGAAAAATCATGGATATTACTTTCTCTATACGTACTATGTCCTTAGTGTATAGAGAAGGTATTGTAATGCACCCAAAAATTCAATACCGAGATTTCACCGGAAATACATTTTTTGAGACTTCCTGGATCCAAAAAAAGCATTTTTAGAAAAATGTCCGTGTGTGTCCGTGTGTGTGTGTGTGTCTGTGGGCGGCATAGCCCAAAAACGAAAAGACCGTTGAATACCAAACTTGGTATTTAAGTTTGGTATCTTCCAAGGATGCGACACGAAGGTTTTCAAGGAAATCCCCCCACCCCAAACAACCCTTTCTTTACATAGAAAAAATTCGAAAATGTTTGACTGTCTCAAAATTGGCTCTAACGATTTTGATTAAAATCTCTTATATTTAAGATATTTACATGCCAAATAAAATGTATATCTTGAATTTTCTGAGAAGCGCCTCTAAAGACCTCTTTATTCTGGATGATTTTTATTGAATTTTGCATAACTGGTAAACCACAAGAGATAGACAAAAACTTCCTAAACAAAAATGTAGATCACGATAAAAACACACAATATGTGTAATAAACATTTTTTTCGTGGAGTTGATCGTTTTTTAGATATTCCTTATTTTTCGTATCAGCTTTGAAAAACATAGCTTTCTCATACATGAATTTGTCAACTCCTGTTCATACAAACAAAGGCACTTCAGTGACATAGCAACCAGCTTTTACTATCATTTTAAGTTATTATACTCTATTATTTCGCTTCTACTTACAAGGAAACAAGTAATATGACTATTTCTTTTGATTTTTTCTCGATTAGCATGAAGTAATTAGAAGCATAAGCTTTTTAACAATAATTTGTTATAGAGATGTAGAGAAAGTCATGTGAGTGGAACACATCAGATTTTTTTTACATAAATGTAACATTAGATTCTACATTTTCACACTCTACAAGCTAGGTAAAGAAGTCCTCCACCCCCCAAAACACACACACAGTCCTTATATAAATGCTGAAAAAGACAGATAATCACCAAATATTGTTGTAAACCATATCTGAAGCGATGAGCAACGCATTTATAGAATGAGTTTGGAAACTATTTATCAGTGCTTTATTTTGTGAAACTCAAGTCAAAAGCAAAACCAACAGCTCTACTCTAAGAAGTGATACAAAACTTGATGGTTTACACAAAAGAATTATGCAAGCAACCCAAGTTAGGGAAACATTTGCATAATAATCTTATCGGCACGGAGAGCAACTTTTTGAAGGTTATTAATAATCAACATAATTTTGTTATCAGAACTTTTTTGTTAAAATTCAGAGCCTCGCTGAAGTAGGGCGTGTTTTCCTCATGTACCTATTTCATGAACATATCCATGATGACTTAATGAACAAACAAGTGAAAAACTAGCCATGCTTTATATGGGAATTACTGCATAGGATACTCACATTTTAGTTAACGCATCTCACAAGCAAACACATATCAGCAAGTTACCGAGCGAAACACAGTGAAACAGAAATCTAGATGCACAGGATTCCTAACAATAATGACTACGAAAGTTTAGGCAAGTAATTTAAAGAAGCTATTGACCTAAGTTTTTCCAACTGCGAATAAATGAAGCATGTCATGTTTCTGTGAACATAATAAATTAACAATGAAAAGTCGGTTAATTATGAAACTATTTAAGTTCAGTATCTTTCGAGCATCTAACACGAAGATTTTTAAGATAATCCGCTGTCCTCAAACAAGATATGAAAAATAAAATTTATGTCTTAAATTGCCGTGAGGTCCTCTTCGTTCCGAAGGGATTTTGTATAATCTTGTAAAATTGATCAACTGAAATTACAGCACAAAAATGGTATCACTCTTTAAAACACAACATTTATTTGAAAATACTTTTTTTGTGGCATCAGCCATTTTCGAGACATACGTTATTAATGAATCGATTTGCTAAACTTTTTTTTTTTTTTTAAAGTTTGTTTTATTTTACGTCGCTTCGTCGGCATATCGTGACGAATTGTTCAGTAAGGACTTCGTTTGCGGTATATGGTGCACCTTTTAAAGTTTCATCCCTATTTCATATGATATTCGCTTAGCGCCAAGCAGATGATGTTAGCGTCTTGCTGCATTACCAACGTAGATAGTGCCATGTGCCTTCAAGGTCTCATCACCTCACACCACTTAGCTCCGCGATAGACAGATGGGGTTAGAGGAGCCATCCAGTCTACTACTTACGCTATCTGTGGATAGATGACAGCGCAATTGCAATTACCATCTAGTTTCAGTTTATCTCGCGGAACAGATAAGTACGTTTTGCTTTTGTTTTAGACTGAAACTGACACTTTGGATCGTGGTATTAAATACCTAATCTGGTGTTTACTTTGGAGCCTGAGGGAAACCACGAAGAAACCCAGCCAGATCGGTGGGTCCATGGGATTTTAACCCAGAACCTATCGAATTTAGGCCACAGAATTTAGGCCTGAGCCACCCCACTCGGTGCTAAACACTTTTTTGTTTTGTTTTAATAGCTTAACGTCCTTTAACCTAATAAGTCATTACGGACAATGAATGAAATTGATGCTCAGATGCTCTCGGGGTCTATGAAGCTTAAGGTTACTTGACTCTAAATATTTTTATCGTTCTTGTTAAGTCTCGTCGACATTCACTTGTTTCTCGTCGAATGTACGGAAAGAATATGGCCAGTAAATCCAATGTCCAGTTCTTAAAATTATATTTCCATTTGTGTGCATAACGAAGCATGTACCGTATTTTTTTTTTTTTTGTGGTAGTGTTTAACACCCGCTTTTACTGCTCTGGCACCGCAGGCGACGACACTGATGATACACGAAGATGGATCCCCGGTGGAATGAGATGGCGGGGGAAACCGGAGAACCCGGAGAAAATCCGCCCCTGCGCCGCTTTGTCCACCACAAATCTCACATGCGGTCCCTTGGGATCGAACCCGGGTCGTCTAGGTAAGAGGCGAATGGTCTGGCCACTCGGCCACGGCGCGGCTATATGTACCGTAGCTATATCTACAAAGGTTTATCTCGATTAAAATGAAGTAGGCAGAAAAATAATTTTTATAAGAAAAGTTTGTATTCCACCCAAAAATAAGATGTCAACATTTCACCAGAAATGTATATTTTGAGGCCCTCCTAAATAAGAATAATAAAAAATAATAAAAATAAGTTTTAGAGCAGTCACAGTGTTGTGTTGTGTGAGTGTGTGTGTGTGTGTGTGTGTATGTGCATGTGTGCCTGAGTCTGTGAGACTGCGCGTGTCTGTGTACAGCATAACTCAAAAATGAAAAATCCCTTTATAAAGAGGATTTTTCAACATTTTAGACTTTCTCAAAAACGGATCAAACGATTTTGGTTAAAACACCAAATATTTTATGACAAATAAAATGTGAATCTTGAATATTTTGGAACAGCGTTTGAAATCCTCCTCATTCTGAATTTCTTTTACATGACTGATAAACTGTAAGAGATGAACAAACACTTATTTCACCTAAAATGCAGATCTCGTTAAAGCATAAAATTTATGTCATATGCTTTTTGTGTGAAGTTACCCATTTGGGAAGTATTCCTTGTTGTTTCTTTAAATTTTTGGATTTTTATCAAATGTTTAGTTTTTCACCTGATCTTGAAAAGAAAACAGAATTTCAAAGCCATTAGATAACAGCGAGCTCTCAAATATTTGATTATTGTTTCAGCTTACTTTGTTCCCTTGTTTCCATTATGCCTTCAGAGAAATATATATTAAAGCCGTTTAGCAACTGTTTATGTCAATTAGCACTATAAAGAGAGAGTGACACATTTTTGTAAGAATATTTTGTTGAAGAATAGACAGATAAAAGTCGCGCGAATGTATCACATCATATTTTAATATTCTTATTAGCTTTATTAAAATTTGTAGTATACATTTTATTATAAATGCCAAAAAGTACTAAAATGAAAACTAAAATGTAGTTTAGGGGCGTAAAAATCCTTAGTAAGGCTTCCTTCACAGGGGAAATAAAGCCTAGGTCCCGTGTCGTAGATTTATGATACGTAATAGAATCTTAAGCCTGATAAAGACTTCTAAGTGAAATCCGGTCATTCACGTCTGGTATAGAATGAGACGCTAAGAGCCATACTGAGTCTGAGCATATGGAAATTACACCTTGTGAGATTTAAATTACCACTGCTCTTAAAGTTCCCATTGGTTTTTTCTGAAATTTTTTATATGATTTATTATAAAAATCACAAACATTTTGCAAATGGTTGTTTGCATTGATAACTTATATGGTTGAGTCAGTAAAAATTATTTCAGTCAGCAGAAAAATCATAAAGTTTGCTCTTAAAACATGCGAATTTATGTAACATTTTCTCTGATATTATTTGCAGTATAGAATCACACATTTGCATGCTTGTTTTTAGTATAATCAGCTATCATCTGAACCTGAAATATCCTGAAATATGTATAATTTCACTAGACATTGAAAAAACAGTTATTTGCAAGGTTAAAAAATCTTAAGTGTTACACTCACATGACTTTCTCTAGCTGTTCTACAAACTTCATACATAAGATTCTTCTTCTTTCTGCACCTTGCTAATTGTGGTACTCATTAGCACAATGTTCTTATTATTTAGTTCCGTATAAGCAGGAAGAAAATAAGGGAATACACTAGGCTAAACCAATAGTCAAATGTTTTAAAAGCTGTCGTTACGCGATTGTCATTACAAATCGCTTCTTTTCTTGGCCAGGAGTAGAACAAAAGAAAAACGGACATGCCCGTCTGAGAAAAGTATAAGTACTTCACAACTGAAACTAATAACAATGAATACCTCGAAAACGGTAAGCTCCACGAGAAAAATGTATATGCCATAACTTGTGTACTTTAACAAGGCCTAAATTTTTTGTATAGCAAGTTTTTGTCTATTTCTAGTTAGGCCAAATTAAGCAAAATTCTTTCAGAATAAACAGGTCTTAAGAAGCTATTCCCAGAAAATCCAAGATATACATTTTATTTTTTAGTAAATATCTTTAATATGTGATCTTTTAATCAAAATTGTTACAGCCATTTTTAAGAAAATCAAAATTTTCGAAAAAAGTTCCATGTAAAGGGTAGTTTGAGGTGGGGGGATTTTTTTCAAAATCTTCTTGTCGCATCCCTGGAAGATACTAAACTTAAATACCAAGTTTGGTAGTTTAGCTACTATTCGTTTTTGGGTTATCGTGTTCACAGACACACGGACACACACACACATACACACACACGGACATTTTTCTCAAAATGCTTTTTTTGGTACAGGGGGTCCTAAAACATGTATTTCCGGTGAAATTTCGGTATCGAATTTTTGGGTGGAATATAACACTTCTCTATCCCCATGTACATTGTACATATGGGGCTAGAGAAAGTAAAAAGTAAAAATGTGTAACATTTGCAATGTTATTGCTTTTTTAATATCACTAATATATATATTATGAAGTTATGATTGTGGTTCAGAAAGTTCAACTATGTGTTGTATACACATACTAAAAATTTCAGCTTTCTATCGCTTATACTTTCTAAAAAAAAGGTACATAAGTACTCAAAAATGTTGTTTTGAGAAAACTAAATTTAAAGATAAAAATATTCTACAAAGGATCACTGCACAACAGTTTTAAAGGAATCCAGGCTAGCATTTAAATGCTATTTAAATGCCTTAAAATTCTCTTAACCACCCAAAAGTATATATTTTCTGAAACTGAAAATAATAGAGGTTTTATTAGAGCCTAAAACAAAAAAACTTGAATTTTGACAATTTCAAAGTACCTTGGCCCCTTAAAGAGCGTCCATAAATACAACTGAATTTCATAAAATCCTACATTTATTTTCTTTATCACCTTTAAATCTGTTCCCTATTGCATATTAACATCTGCTTGGATCCTTGAGCTTGGGAGGAAAAGGAAACGGGGTTTGATTGTGGTTTCAACCTTAAGGAAACAATGAGGATGTTTATAGTCACCACTCACTAAATTACCAGGGATGTAGTTTGTTTGGTACAGCTTACACTGAAACAAGAAAGAACACACAGGGAGAAAGAACGTACGTGATTGATGTAAGGCTGTAAATACAAATATTTGTATTAGTACCTGAGAACACTATAATGGACAACACAGCATTACATCAATATTTACTTCATTTGCGGACTTATAATTTTACTTATTAGGAGCAATATTGTTTTCAGGTGTCAATACCTCCAAAATGTAAATGGAGTGTCATTTATGGACGCTCTTTAACTGCTGTGATTCTCAGCGTCCCATTCTAAATTGGGTGTGAAAGACCGCTTAATTTTGCTCAGATGCCTCTCTAGCAGGCTTGAGGTTCTTTTGCGTGCCGTAAATCTACGACACGGGACCAACGACTTTACTTCCCATCCGAAGGAAGCCATGTTTAGGATTTTTACACCCGAAAAAATCCATCGTCCTCCGCCGGGTATGAACCCGTGACCTTGTGTATGTGAAGTTAGCTTGGTAACCATTACACCACCTCCAAGCACACATAAGCCATAGATATTTATTTATTCCGAAGCGTGGGGCAGAAGGCATACTGCTGAATGGGCAGAGCTCGCGGTAACGAACTTGTATCGGCACTATGTTTTCTGCAAGGCCAATTACCTCATACTACCTATTCAGCAGGTCACGTATTAAGGTAATGCACATGTGAACGTTTGAAAAGTCACAGTAACGTACTTTATTGATGTTTATAACAGTTACTGCACCCAATAATAGTGATATTTTGCCAAGTGTAAACTTTCTTGCTTGCATCGTTATTTAAACAATTATTGTACTGTCCAGATCCATTGTTCTAATAAAAATGAGACCCCTGATGAATTTTTAAAAATATGCACACAAAAATTCAGTTTTCAGCAAATGAGTTTCCAAGTAGATCTGTTATATTAAATGTTTTGTCGCCCTTCGTGTAGTAGCTAGCCTCATATACCCAAGGTCACGGGTTCAAACCCGGCGGAGGACGATGGATTTTTTCGGGCGTAAAAATTCTTAGCATGGCTTCCTTCGGAAAGAAAGTAAAACCCTTGATCCCGATTCGTAGATAAACGGCACGTAAAAGAACCTCAAGCCTCTGAGCAAAATTAATCGGCCTTCACGCTCAGTATAGAATGGGAAGCTGAGAACAGTAGTAAAGATCGTCCATAAACAAAACACCATTCATTTACATTGTTTTGTATTAGCCCTATTATGTGGAGAAATATTATGACTTTTTGTAACAACTTGATTTTTGAAACTTAATTATTTATTTATCAACATTGGAGCATTATTTCAAAAAAAGTAATTTGATTATTTTCTTTAAAGTGTCTTTGAGAGGCAGCATAAAAATGTTGAAACATATTAATGAAAAATTGCATCTTGAGGAAGATTTTGAGTGTAGAAAAGTATTGGCAAACATTTTGCGACAAAGTAGAGTTTAAAGTTAGAAGTGTCCATTAATAAGCATACGCCTACCCATCTATAGCTTCAGTTGAAGTTAAACTGCCGTAAGTGGGAAAAACAATATATTTTCCTAAATTTTCGATCATATCATCTTATTACGAAACAATTTTTTTTTTTAATTTTTCACAATTTTAGGTCAAATTTCACGTGCATCAGCTTAAGATATGAAAATGGAAGTTAAACGGAAGTATATACTACAGGCATTGCTCTTTTCGTGGCGCATTGTTAGACGAAAAGAAAAAAACAACTAACACATCGAAGTGTATACACATTAAGGTACCATTTATCAAAATATCTGTATTTATACCCTTAACATCCTGTATATTTACGCCTCCAAAAACACAATACTTTTTATTCGTACAAATTTAAACACATGTATACAAATAAGTACATTAATAACATGAGATGTTAAGCTAACTACAGCAATTTTTCAATATGACACAACAATTTCACTATCACATAAATATTATTTACTCTCACTACTGCACTTCGTTTAAACATATCAAAAACACACAGTACAGCTGTAGATATATATTTCTGTTGTGTTGAGCTTCACAAGCATGGTTTACACACTAAACAATATTGATGTATTAATGTCGCTTTTTTTTCATCATCGCAATTCTTCTTTAAAGATCTCTGGGAAAATAAATGATGATAATCTGCTCTTTCCGGTGGTTAGCAATTCTTAAGTCATTAACTTAAAAGGTTACTGATGTCACGACTTAAAAACAAAATGTTATCGAAAGTCCCAGACAGATTTTTCCTTCGAAAGACACAGCATGTCACAAAGATATATTTAGTGCGCACCAGGAATAATGATTTTTGCAATTACTTGCAATTTTTGTGAGATCAGGAACTGACAGAATACGAATGAAAACGTCAGTAAGAGGCGTACATTGCAACATATTGTGAAGTAACATTTTGAGCTGAATATTTTATTAAAGTTTAGTTTTATTCTTCTATTGCGTAATGGACAAATCAGCAATTAATATCTATATATCTGATCTCAGTGATACAGTGTTTGCATAGATAACTGATGTATGCACAGTTTTGAATGAACATGCTACTTTCTGACTTGAATGTTGCAAAACCTTCGCTCTTTTGATACTATTTCTTCCAAAAGGAAATTGGCAACAGCCAAAGGAGGAAATTACCCAAAAAAAAAAGAATATCTTTATGCATGACATCTGTCCAGAAACCAATTTTCACTACCTTCTATTTCTGACCATCCAAATAAGACCTCTCGAATTCTGTGCGCAAGTTGAAATGAGCATTCTAATAAGCATTTGCATGATTATTTCAACATAAAATGGTACAAGAAGAAAAAAAAAAAAAACACGAAAATGAAGACCTGGCCACAGCAGCAGTTTTAAAAGATGTCCAGAACACTGACGATAGTGAATTAATCAAAACGACCGATGATGACTGCACGTCGTTACCCAGACGATGAGACTCCTTGTCCATGCTAACGAATATAGTACAATAATGAAGTAATATTGCAGCAACGGCTGTCATCTACTAAACAAACATTACTGACTGTTTTCATCCTTATAATTCTTGAAGTTTTAGGTACTAAAAGTATTAAGTTCTTATTATATGTTTATTCCATAATATGTAATGCTGTTCACAACATTTTAAATTATGTAAAATATTGCCATTATTGTCACTGTATCACTTTTTTGTGCAAATATGTGTTTCTCTTGCAATCCTACCCATACTGCCAGTCGCATTGGAGTTCTACTGTACTTGAACGGGTGTATGATCTAATTAAGACGAAAGTTAAAATTCAAAGTGTGCAATTATTACTTTTCATTAAGGTGCAACAGTTTCTATATAGGAGACATTTCGCATCACATACAGGTCAACAAAGCGCACAACCAATATGACATCGTACCATAAAGGACAACAACAGTATTTGCGGGTGGCAACACTGCTGGTTAAATTGCATTATGTCTATTCCCACATGTGCCCTTTTATATTTTGGCATACTTCGTGCATGTATCAATAGTTTCTAAAGCACAAAGTTCGAATATTTTATGACTCTTATGTAAAGATTTAATTTCGCCATTCATCAACAGCTGGTCGTCTCCCTAGCACGGTGGTAGCGCGACTGCTTGCTAAGCGGGAGACCTAGGTTCGATTCACAGAACCGGTGTGGAGATTCTTTCCCCCACTGGGAGACCTGGTACGGATTTACTCGACCTCGTGGGGTCCCTGGGTGGACAATTGAGGAGCTACTTGATGCTCCATGTCGAGAGGACCGTATTAACCGGCCGGGAGGGATTCGAGGCTCACCCCCCCCCATCCATGACGCCTGTTGTGTGCCGAGATGAGGGACGCAGCGCCATGGTCCCTTGTAGGAGTTTATTCATCGTCTTGCTTGTAAGTTTTTGATCTGTTATGAACTGAACCCAAAGTTTGAAGGGTCTGCCCGTGAATCTCTTTTCTGCTTATTCATTATTAACATTTTGGCATGTTCTTCTTGTGACTCATTATTCTTACATGCGATTTTCAGTTGTTTTTGTATATTTTTTGAGTAATCGTGATTGGTTCAGTTTGCAATTATTTCATGATGACTGAATTCCTTTTATTATCTGTTCTTGAGTATCTTGCTATACTTCTCGTAAATCTCTTTTCTGCTGAAGTCAATCTTTGTTTATTTAAACTATGAATTGTCCAGGCTTCATTACTGTAACCTAATATACGTCCGGCTAAAGTCTTGTAAGTTTTAATCTATTCTATGGGTGGTTTAAAGGTGTTATCAGCAATGCCTATTATTCTGTTAAATTTAATGCTTTTTAGTTGAAACCCTTTTCCTTTTTATATGAGATTTGGTATTCAATATCATTAAACTGGTTAGTTTTTTCTAATATTTTTACTGATAAATATTTTACTGCAAAATGAGTATTTTCCTTTAAAGGCATCTTTGGACCTTACTGTTGAAATTTCCATGTAGTTTTCTTCGAGTTGGTGGAAAGAATTAACCGAATATGGAAGATCATCTTCTGAGGTCGCTACGAACACACAACCACTAGCAAATATATACTATATAGTGTTTTAAGTGGTATACTAAGGTGGTTTGGATCCCCAGTTCCTGATAATAATGCATATGAATGCTCTTATCAGGGACTAATGGGTCAACGTTAATAGTCTACAGGAGAAATACACTTTATTGTAATACTGAAGTTTATTTTAATCCACTAACATAATTTATTCATTATATCTCATAGTATTTAAATGCACCAACGAAATCTTACACGAAGAAAATGTGCACTACCATATACAGCACCAATCGTTACTCATTTCAGTTAACGGCTATATGCGGTATAAAATAAAATGGTACTTTTTTATTCAAATTTCAATCTTATGATTCATCTACGAGAGTAAAAATATCTTATTATATTTTTGCCAAAAATAACATTTCTGAGAAAAGCTTCTTTGTCTCTCAGGAACATAGTGGCATATTTCTGTAGATTGATATTTTTGCATTAAATTGGGACCTTGCATTTATGTGCAGCATGGAGAGTTTGAGTAAAACTGTGGAATTTTAAGTGACATTTGTTGTTTTTAAGATATTTGTACTGAAATTGAGTGTAAGATACAAAAATTACAACACAAATATGCAGTATTTAATGTTCACTGCAATATGCATGTTTGTAGCTCAGGGATTTTTATATCAAATAGAGCCCATGTTCAAAGAAGAAGAATTTATAAAACGCTTTTTATAGAAAAGTAATATTTTGAAATTTCTATAGTAAACATTTCAGTTCATGATGTTGTCCCTATCGTGTGCATATCAGAGGTTCTATTATGCGGTAAATAATAATCAATTGGAAGGTTGAATCAGACGAGAAGTTAATGGACCATGGAAGTGGTAAGAGCATTGTGTTGCAGAGACGATGTATGAATGACCGTGGTAATGGCTTTTCAAGTTTTCAATATGATTACGATTTATAACGGCCACACAAGATGGAGTTCCCTAGCGTTAATTTATTCCAAATTCTAATGAAGTAAATCTAGGAATCCTACAGTTTTTGTCATATTAGGATGTTTCAGTGTATTATGCTACACTTTTAGTGCACACTTAATATTTTTCTAGCATATCCTCTAGCATATGTTGACCATTGATATTCATATAAACCGATGTGTACTTTATGCTATAAACTTTGTTTGGTTTCCTTCCTCCAAAATATGAGCATTTTGTGAGTTGAAATTTCGTTTCTCGGATATTCCACTTAATGAATAAGAAATCGTTTACATAGTTTATAGGTTTAAGATGTCTTCGCTGCACTCCATAGATATAACAACATTTCAGTCATTTCAGTAAGCGCATTTGTAAAAATCCTTCTTTTGTATGAGCTTATTCTCTTTTCACTCAAAAGGTTTCAGTCCCCTTGTTCTCCCATAAAAGCCCACAGTACCCTCAGGAATGCTTTCGCCTCTACTACCACTGCTGCCTATAGGCGGGCTATTCCATTTGCTGTTACCAGTTGAACCATCCCAACTCTCGCCCCCATTTCCGCTCCAGTTAGGACCGCCGTTCCAACCACCACCATTTGGTCTACCCCAGTTGCTGCCGCTGGGGCCATTCCAAGGGCCACCGCCACCACCTGGTCCATTCCAATTACCACCCTCTGGCCTATTCCATCCGCCACCACCTGGACCATTCCAATTGCTCCCTCCGCCCCCGGGTCTGCTCCAACTACCTTCACTACCGCCACTGGGTCTGTTCCAATTGCCACCACCTGGTCCATTCCAGTTTCCTCCTCCTCCCCCAGGCCTGTTCCAGTTATTACCACCTGGTTCAGCTCCGGGCCCATTCCAGTTGCTACCACCTGGCCTGCCTCCGGGTCCATTCCAGCTACCATCGCCTGGGCCGCCCCCAGGGCTATCCCAGCTGCTACCACCTCGACCACCTGTGGGTCTATTCCAGTTATCATTTCCAGGTCTACGCCAACTGCCACCCCCGTTGCTGCCTCCATTCCAACTGTCGCCATTGTTTGGCGGGAAACCACTTGGTCTTCCAGAGTCCCAGGAGCTGCCACCTGAGGGATATCCGCTGCCTTCTGTCGTCCCGGGAGAGCTTCCATCTCCTGTGCCTTGGGACCACCCTCCTCCTCCTCCACCCTGCAGACTGGGCGTATTGAAATAACCGTGACCAGCGAAGGATCCCTGTCTTCCAGGCTCACACTCGTGCCCTGAAAATAAAATAATAGTGAGGTAAACCAATGTATTTGTTGTATACGAATAATACATCAAAATTTGATGTGTTCCATTCACATGACTTTCTCTACATCTCTGTAACAAAGTATTGTTAAAAGTTTATTTACTTCATGCTAATCGAGAAAAAAATTATCACAAGTGGTCTTATTACGTGCTTCCTAGTAAGCAGAAGGCAAATAAGGGAACACACTAGGCTAAAGCGATAGTCAAATCCTTTAAAAGCTGGTTGCTATGTGATTGAAGTTTCTTTGTTGGTTAGCCAGGAGTTAACAGATTCCCGTATGAGAAAACTATAAGTATTTTAAAGCTGTAATCAATAACAAGGAATATTTCAAAAACGGTCAACTCTACGAAAAAATATATATAACAAAATTGTGTATTTTAACGAGCTCTACACTTTTTGTGTGGTAGGGTTTTGTCTATCTCTTATGGTTTACCAGTTATGCAAAATTCCGCAAAATTCATCCAGAATGTAGATGTCTTCAAAGGCTATTCCCAGAAAATTAAAGATATACATTTTATTTGGATTAATTGTTGTTTTTTTGTTGTTGTTTTTTTTTTCACACAAGCCGTGTGTAGGACAGGAGTTGGATAGGTAGAGTCAGACTGAAACATCCAATGCCATAGCCGGGATTAGAATCACGAATCTCCCGATCTCTGCCTCTGAGCTACCATGGCAACATGCCGGCATAGCACTGCATTTCTCAACTGACTCGAATGTTTCCCGGTAAACCACAAGGTGTTACCAAATTATTTATTTGTCATGTAAATATATTTAATATACTATATTTTAATTAAAATCGTTAGAGCCATTTTTGAGAAAATCAACATTTTCGAAAATGTTTCCATATAAAGGGTAGTTGGGGTGAGGGAATTTTCTTAAAAATCTTCGTGTCGCATCCTTGGAAGATACTGAACTTAAATACCAAATTTGGAATTTAACGAACTTTTCGTTTTTGAGCTATGCTGTCCATAGACACACACACACACACACACACACACACACACACACACACAGACGGACCTATTTTAGATTTTTTTTTTTTTGGATACAGGAGGTTCCAAAACGTATATTTCCGGTGAAATCTCAGTATTGAATTTTTGGGTGCAATACAATACCTTCTCTGTACACTATCTAGATGGTATGTGTAGAGAAAGTAAACAGGAGAGGGATTGCATCTAATTTGTAAAACCCCTCCTGAATGAGAAAATCTCTTGTTCGAGAGAGATGAATGATTCCTTGCAATTAAAATAAACTACAAAGTATACGAGTTTACCTAAAAAGTAAACATTATTAAAATAAATCAGCTTTTAACTTATCATTCATAAAATGATATGCAAGTGATAAAATAGCGAATGCAATTAAATGCTGTATCCTATACTGCATATTTTGACGTTTTCAGCCAAAACATACGATTTTCAACCACGTTAATCACACGCACCGTAAATATCGTTCCAGTCTGTCATTTTAAAAAGGCAGTTGGACCATTAAGGTAACAGGTATATCATGTCTAACAACAGAATTTATATCGATTCGATGTTAGAGGTTGGATGACTGTACCGTAGATATTGTAGCTCTTTTGAAATTCTGTTAAGCAGGGTTGCGCTACACTTTATTTTGAATCTGCTCTCCCCACACATCTAAACCAGCTTTTTCATAGGTTTCAGAAATTCCAGTTGCAAAATGAGTCATTACTCCTGCAGATATCTGTGCGAAAATGGATCGATCTCAAACTGCTAGAGGCAAAATATTACGGACACATTGCTGCTTCATATGCAGAGTATCTATACAGGATAATTCAAAAATACTTTTACAAAGTTTGGGGGCAGGTTTCTTACATTAAAACATGAAAAATTTTCATAAAAGTATACGTCCAAAACCTTTCGTTCAAAAGGATATTAATCGTTATTGAGGTACAAAATGTTCTTAATCAAAACATTTATAGCAATGCTATTAATCAAAGTAATTTTAAAGTGCCACATTATTCTATTTTTGACGTTTTCAGCTTGTTAGGAGGAGTTCCACTCAAACATTACTCATAGAAAATGGTCCAAATGTCCTTCTCTTATGTCTAGACGTGCATGTACTCGTCGAAGCATGGAATGTCAAATTCTCCCAATCGGTTTCGTATGCTTTCGCAGGCTTTCATGATACGTAGATTAAACGTTTCTTCTTCTACAGTATCTGCTGCATAAACCAATAGTTTAAGATGCCCCAAAAGATAAAAATCCAAAGGATTGAGGTTGGGGTAACGTGCAGGGCATGGAACCGGTCCTCCTCTACCTATCCATTGTTATCCTAGATACGAGCCAGTGCATCTCTGCGACTAAATTGTGCTAGAGCATCATGCATAAACCACATTCTTATTTGCAGAGGCACATTTTCCAGTGTGTCCTGAAGGAAGTCCCTGTAGACAGCACTTGTAAGGCGTGCTGGGGGAATGTATTACACATCTGATAAATGACAAATTTAACAAGGCAATACAAGGCCAACTCCGCAGGGTAAAATGAGCCAAAGCCTGCTACGAATGAGCGCACAAATAAATGAAGTTATTAGGTTGGACCGGGAAAGCCGTTGAAAGTGACTTTCATTAACAAATCTTATGTATTCCATTCACATGACTTTCTCTACATCTCTGCAACAAATTATTGTTAAAAAGCTTATGCTTGTATTTACTTCATGCTAATTGAGAAAAATGTATCATAAATAGTCTTATCACTTTATTCCTTTAAGTAGAAGCGAAATAAAGGAGTACTATAGGTTAAAATGATAATCAAAAGCTGGTTGCTATGCGATTGAAGTTGTATGGACAGGAGTTCACAAAATCATGTGTGAGAAAATTATAATTTTTAAAGCTAAAAGCTAAAACCAAAAAGAAGGAATATCTAAAAAACGACCAACTTAATGAAAAAAATGCATATGACATAAATAGTGTGTCTTAAAGTGCTCTATACTTTTTGTGTGGTAAGTTTTTTTCCCATCTCTTATGGTTTAGCAGTTATGCAAAATTCCGTAAAATTCGTCCAGAATAAAGTAGTCTTCAGAGGCTATTACCTGAAAATTCAAGATATACATTTTATTTGTCGCGGAAATATCTTTAATATATGCTATTTTAATCAAAATCGTTAGAGCCATTTTTGAGAAAATCAAAATTTTCGAATCTTTTTCCATGGATAGGGCAGTTTGAGGTGGGGGGATTTTTCTCAAAATCTTCGTGTCGCATCCCTGGAAGATACCAAACTTAAATACCAAGTTTGGTATTTTACCGACTTTTCGTTTTTGAGTTATGTATTCACAGACACACAGACAGACACACACACATACGCACACACACACACACACGGACCTTTTTGTGAAAATGCTTTTTTTTTTTTTTTGGATACAGGGGACCCTAAAACATCAATTTTCAATGAAATCTCGGTATCGAATTTTTGGGTGGAGTGCAATACCTTCTCTATACACTACGTACATAGTACATGTAGAGAAAGTAAAAATCTGATGCGTTCCATTCTCATGACTTTCTTTATATCACTGCAACAAATTATTCTATTTACTTCATCTAATGGAGCAAAAATTAGCAGAAATAGTCTTATTACTTGCTTCCTTGTTAGTAGGAGTGAAACAAGGGGGTACCATAGGTTAAAGTGATAGTCAAAAGCTGGTTGCTCTGCGACTGAAGTTCCTTTGTTTGTATGAGCACGAGTTCACAAAGTCCTGTATGAGAAAAGTATGTCTTTATAGCTGAAAACAAAAAGCAATATCTCAAAAACAATCAACTCCACCAAAAAATGTATTTAACATAAATTGTGTGTTTTAAGGTGCTCTAAATTTGTTGTGTGGTAAGTTTTTGTCCATCTCTTACGGTTTAGCAGTTATGCAAAATTCCGTAAACTTGACCGAGAATATAATAGTCTTCAGAGGCTATTCCCAGAAAATTCAAAATATACATTTTATTTGTCATGTAAATATTTTTAATATACGATATTTTAATCAAAATAGAGACGGACACACACACGGACCTTTTTCTGAACATACTTTTTTTGGATACAGGGACCCTAAAACATATACAGGGTGTATATAAATGAATATCGGGGTTTTAACTCTTTATAATATTTACTACATTCAACTTACAGTTATGAATGATCTGTCAAATGAAAAAGCAACTCAAACAGTTTTACCAAGAAGCTTATAAATGTTCAATGTGACTACCCTTTGTCACACGGCACACATCAAGTCTATAGCCGAGTTCTTCCCAAACGTTGATAAGTGTGTATTCAGTAATTGCATCAACAGCTGCTTCATTACGGTCTCTTAATTCAGGGAGGTCAGCTGGTAGCGGAGACACGTATACACGGTCCTTGATGAAGTCCCAAAGGTAAAAATCGCATGGCAATAGGTCAGGAGAACGTGGAGGCCATGCATAGCAACCCCTGTCATTGGGGCCCTTGCGGCCTATCCAGCGCTCGGGTACAGTGACGTTCAACCAATCATGAACTTCGTTATGGCAGTGAGGTGGCGCACCATCCTGCTGGAAAATGAAGTTCTCTGACTCATTTTCTTCCAACTGAGGGAAGAGCCATTGCTCTAGTGTATCAAGGTAAGAAATGCCAGTTACAGTAGGTTCACAAAAACGAAAGACCCATAAATTTTTCGCCGGGATACGGCACAAAAAACATTCACTTTAGGGGAATCTCGTTGCATTTGTACCATCTCCTGAGGATTTTCTGAGCCTCAGATGCGCACATTATAAGTGTTAACATGTCCACTAAGGTGAAAGGTCGATTCATCACTGAAGACAATACGACCCATAAAATCGTCATGAAACAACATGTCGTTTGCGAATTTGGCACGTAATCCGTGGTTTGTCGGCTTTAGAGCCTTAATAACTGTAAACGGTAAGGACGTAGCTGTAAGCGTTTTCTTACAACTTTCCAAACAGTCGACACAGGAACTTGTAATTCACGACTAGCCTTCCGGACTGATTTCTTTGGGCTACGAGTGAACGACTCTCTCACTCGCTCAACAGTCTCTTCACTTACTCCTGTCGTCCCGTGCTCTTCCCTTTACAAAGGCATTCGGTATCTTCAAACTGATTATGCCATCTACGAATGTTTTTATCACTAGGAGGATCACAACCGAACTTACTACGGAACGCACTACAGATTCGGTCTTTGCAAACTGCAAAACACAAAACGTTTTCTGTTTACTAGTCGTCATCTTTGTTACTACCGCTGTCTAGCGGATTGCGGCAGTAACATTGCACGCACATGCGCACTTGTGCCAACAAACAAAACTGTTTATGTTTTTGACATATCATTTATAACTGTAAGTTGAATGTAATAAATATTATAAAGAGTTAAAACCCCGATGTTCATTTAGATATACCCTGTATTTCCGGTGAAATCTCGGTATCGAATTTTTTGGTGGAGTGCAATACCTTCTCTATACACTATATACATAGCACGTATAGAGAAAGTAAATTTTGATAACGCGAAAACGAAGCGTTTTAGAGCATATGTTTATAAGAACTTGTTTTCTTTGTTTGATGTCAGGAATCCATCCCCAAACGTAAAAGTATTTTTACTTTCTCTACACTTACTATGTGCATTGTGTATAGAGGAAGTATTGTATTCCACCCAAAACTTCGATACTGAGATTTCACCGAAAATATATGTTTTGGGTCCCCCTGAATTCATAAACAGCATTTTTGAAAAAAGGTCCGCGTGTTTGTGGACAGCAATCTCAAAAACGAAACGACCGTTAAATACTATTTTTGGTATTTAAGTTTAGTATCTTTCAAAGATGCGACACGAAGATTTTCAAGATAATTGCCCTACCTCAAACTACCTTTACTGGAACAAATTTCGAAAAATTTGATTTCCTCCAAAATGGCTGTAACGGTTTTGATTAAAATCTGTCTCAAATAAAATTTATATCTCGAATTTTCTAGAAATAGCCCATAAAGACCTCTTTATTATGGATGATTTTTATTGAATTTTGCACAACTGGTAAACCGTAAGAGATAGACACAAACGTACTCCGGTTTTTTACATAGGTATCCTATATAGAAAAAAAAAAAAAAGGATTAGAAGTACCTTGTTCGCAGTAATTATTGTTACTAATCTTAATCGCCACTTCCTTTCACTATATTTGCTAGGCAAGGGTTTATGTTTTAATGATAATGGAGAGAGTTGTATTAAAACAAATTTTTGTATGCGTTTAACATACTTTTGAGATTATGTATAAGCTATTTTTCGTGAATTTGTAGAATGTTTAATATTTTCGAGAACAATTCGTTGTTTGTTATAAATGAGGAATACGTATATTTATATATATATATATATATATATATATATATATATATATATATATATATAATTTTTGTTTGATTTCCCAAATACTTGATCAGTTGTGTTTCAGGATTTAAGAATGTATTTCAAAATTCACGGAAGTTAAGTAACGGTGATTTAAATAATGTAATGGTAGTATTTAACCAGCTAAATGGATTTAAAAATAGCTTTTGACGAGGTCGTTACGCCAACGCCAATGGTCGACATGTGAACCCGGGGCCGCAAAGTGTTTACCCAGATTTTAGCAGACTGTTTTATGGTTGCATTTAGTAAACATGATCGTCCCTTTTAAACCTTTATATATAAAGGATTTCCTTTATTAAATAAATTATATAATAGTACACAACTGACTTTTCATTTTAAACACCGTAATATTCCGTTCTATTTTATTAATATTTAACTCGCTTCCTTTAGTAGCAGTAAAATACTTTGATGACATGCTGTTATAAAGTACTTATGACCGAATTTTTATTTTCCTCCATAAAACTATCCTCGCTAATCATATATAGAGTGCAATGCTCTGTTTACATTACATCGCATAATAATACTGTTCTATAAAGTGACTGCACAACACATGTGAATTAGAAAGTTTACGACCAAACAGGTGCACTAAATATCCTAGTAGGATTGTTTATATCTACTAGATCCTCCATAGTAACTGTTTACCATGTTGAAACTTTTTGTTATTTTCACACTGAATTTGTTTCACTATTTTCTAAGAAGCATATCTAGTCTTCAGAAGTGTCTTCATTACTATGACATTTCCTACACAATGCAATTGTGTGTTCTTCACAGATGGGCAGATGACATTCAGCACGTCTTACTGTTTTGCGATTTCTTCTTTTAGGGAGAATGCGCATTTCTCTCTTCCTGTATTGGTACTGGTCTTATTAGGTATCTCAGCTTTTCCTGTGTGAAATTTCTGCTCTACACGAACTCAAAGTTCCGATCGGAGACCATGAGTTGAAGCTCTGTAAATCATGTTACTCTTGTGTTAGCAAGAACAAGGTTCTTCTGGAGCATTCTCCTGGGTATATCCACACCTATATTTGAGAGGTAAATAGCCTGTCCGTTTATTCCTGCAATGCTCATAACGAAAAAGATGATCCGTAGTGGCCAGTGAAAACAAACCCTTGCAATAGAATATTTTGATTTTAGTTCATCCACCACATCTACTCCACCTTTTGTCAAGTTGTAGAATGTGATCATTTCAGGCTTGCAAGCATCATCTGTAGAGGAATCTATATTATCTCTGAAGTGCATAGAGGAAATAACCAGTCGTTTCTCTACTTTTTCGGACGTAAGAAACCAAAGTTCCCTCTTCCCCTAAAGCAAACAAACTACTGTTTACTGGTCGGTTTCGGGTAGCAGGAATTTCTTTTTTATTTTTTCTAATCGTGCCTACCAGAGTTAGGTAGGTTTTTGTGAATGAGTTCATTCATTAGGTCCACAGAACTAAACCAATTGTCCATCGTTACATTGCGCCCAGTGCCTTCAATGGTCTGAACCATTCTTTCTCAACGGCACTTGGTCTAATGCCATTAATTTGTTTTCCAGGGGATATTTCCATGTTTGCTGTATAGAACATACGGGCGTCCACCAAGACAAATATTTTGATTCCCTACTTTCATGGCCTTCTAGGAATATACCCACTGCCTAAATGTACACTTACCTCGGAAATATTCCAGCATTTCATCAATCGTCGAATACACTCCGACACGGTAATATTCCTAGATCCTTGATACAAACCCCTCAAACGTCTCTCTTACTGGAGAAGATTGTCCACAGATTTTTGTGAAGGCCTTGTCGAAACATCATCAAAGCGAAGAGCTCTAAGAATTAGCAGAAACCTGTTTCACCTCATGGTCAGACGAAAGGGTTCTGGAGCTGTGCCGTCCGTCGCCCAAAAGTCGGTAACATTTCTGATGGGATGATTTTTAGCATGCCTGCCAGGTAAAGTAGTCCCAAGACAGACATTTCTTCTAAAGTGGTATTGGGTGCATCACTTTCCATTAAATAATTTGCTCGAAGTTTTGTAATCCTCACGTTGGTGTACTCCACTAGTTTTTCTAAAACACTATCTAGGAAAAAGAGCTGCCAACATTTCATTTCTGTTGCTGCATACTGAGCTCCTTGTTTTACATTTGGAATGAATAACAATATTCCTCTTCCTGGTACGTGTGCTAGGTGGTGATGGATAGTCATTCCATATGGTCATATTATCTCTGTCTAAATATTGTGGCGATGTACTTTCAGCAATTTCAGAATTTGATTCATCTATAGATACTTCTGGCGCTGTATCGCGATCGCTGCATATGACATTTTCCTTGCAAGCAAATTCAATGTTTTCCACCTGACCAGATGCGTTATCGTCATCGGAAAATTCAACTGATGAGACAGATTCATTTTCAATTTCCTCAAGCCGTTCAATCTCCTACAATATTTGCTGCTCTTGCCGTTCCAGGAGCCAGGAGCAGGAACTAGTCGCCCGAGTGTACTCGGGCGGGGGCAAATCACCACGGTACCTATCCGCTTTTCTCGCGGATTTACCCGTGTGATATAAAAGATGTAGTCTTGTGCAAGCGTTTATGTCTGTGTCGAAGTAATGTGGGCAGGGTGTTTCCCTCTGTGCAGCCGGCGCGGACTGGCTTACCTACCGGAGTGGTCACCCACCCAGAGAGGGACCAGACCCGATGCTGCTTAATTTGGCCAGCCGCTTGCGGGCTGTCAAGGAAAGCAGTGCCGGCTATCGGGGAGAACTAAAAGGATGTAGGTACGGGGTGGGGGAAAGCCAGTGTTGCAGATCTGGTCGGAGTACAACTGGACGGTCACCCGTCCGAGTTGAGACCGGGCCCGATGCTGCTTAACTTGGCGGGTAGTACTGTAAAGAAGGGAGAGGCGGCCGAAAAACTACCATCCCAAGGCGCCGGTCCACATGGCCACGCTCGCTAAAGCGTCTCGCTTTGGTGCTTCGTGGACAGGGGATCGTGGGTTCGAGTCCCGCCTTGGGCATGAGTGTTATATGTTTGTGCAATGTGTATATGTTTGTAAAAGAAACAGTAAAACCAGAAAACCAGTAATCAGTAAAAACCTACGGTGGGGGGGGGGATGTAAATAGGGATACAGTACCGGAGTCCTGATCAGGCTCCGTTACCGTTTTATAAAAAAAAAGGAAAAAAAAAAAAAAAGGCTGGCCGCGCTCGCTAAAGCGTCTCGCTTTGGTGCTTCGTGGGCAGGGGATCGTGGGTTCGAGTCCCGCCTTGGGCATGGGGTTATATGTTTGTGCAATATGTAACATAACTCCATGGCACGACAGCTCACGGGGAACCTTGGCCTACCGCCCGGCCGCTGCGTCCCCCATCTCGGTCCACTACAGACGTCATGGATGGGGTGCAGTATTGGAGGGTGAGACGTGGTCAGCGCCTCGAACCCCTCCCGGCCGGTTAATGCGGTCCTCACGACCTGGAGCCGCTACTTCTCCATCAAGTAGCTCCTCAATTGGCCCCCCAGGGACCTTACGAGGCTGAGTGCACCCCGGTCCAGGTCTCCCAGCGGGGGAAAAATCCCCACGCCGGTACTGGGGATCGAACCCAGGTCTCCCGCTTGGTAGGCAGCTGCGCTACCACCGCGCTAAGGAGACGACAATATGCAATATGTATATGTTTGTAAAAGAAACAGTAAAACCAGTAATCAGTAAAACCTACGGGGGGAAATGTAAATTGGGATACAGTACCGGAGTCCTGATCAGACTCCGTTACTGTTTCATTATTTTTATTTAAAAAAAAAAAAAAAAAAAAAGGCGTCCTTGGGAAGGCGGTAGCTTACTCGTCTCCTAGGCAGCGTGTGGTCGTAAAGACCGAGAGTGTTCACCTGAGGATTTGGGGGAGGAGCAAGTTTAGTGTATATTGTGCGAGCTCTTTCTCGCACAACGCCCACTATGTAAGGGATTCCGGAGTGGGAATGGAGAATGTCATTGATAGTTTACTAATGCAGATTGACACGGTACAATGCTAGCCAATAATGCGAACACTCTGTCAATAATACATACGAATTCGTGTCTTAGAATCTCAGAAAAAATAACAAAATAAGCGACGATTGACCCGCCAATGGTCGACATGTGAGCGGTACGCTCAGTTCAATACATGAGTTAAATGCTTTTTCATTTGTAGGGAATTAAAATATTTGAATGCTCTGTAGCATACATTAACTTGTTCCATAACCATACTTTGAAGGTACACGTAGTATGAGACATTTTGATGTAAAAGCAGACAAGATAGCGTACTTTTAAAACCGAAGTGAGCGCAGCGCTCACACGACGACCAAAGGCGGGTTAATTTCTCCTTTGTTAGAAAGAATTTCTGTCATTGTTGAATAGCTAAGCCATGGTGGTTACATTAACAAAGCAGATATAGAAACAGCACTCGGCTTTGAAATCAAAATATGAGTGTTACCACGTTTTCTGTGAAAAGTTCCCACAATACCTTGGCTACCGATAATATATAATGTATTTGCATTTTGGTAATGTATGATGTGATATTTGATTCTATTCATGATAATGATTTTAAACAAAAGGCTTGTATTTGGAAATAGGGGGTTTTAGAATTAAAATTAATTTAATATCTAGTTAATTTTAATTTCAATCATGTTATTACTGACCAAAAAATCTGATGTGTACCATTCACATGACTTTCTCTATATCCCTGCACCAAATTATTCTTAAAAAGCTTATATTTCTATTAACTTCATGCTAATCAGTAAAACATTAGCAGAAATAGCCATATTACTTGCTTCCTTGTAAGTAGGGGTGAAATAAGGGAGTACCATAGGTTAAAGTGATAATCAAAAGCTGGTTGCTATGTCACAGAAGTTCCTTTGTTTGTACGGACAGCAGTTGACACATTCCTGTATGAGAAATATATATGTTTTTCATAGCAGAAACCAAAAATAGGAATGTCACACAAAAACGACGAACTCCACGAAAAAAATGTATATAACATAAATTGTGTGTTTTAATGTACTCTACATTTTTTGTGCAGTAAGTTTTTGTCCATTTCTTACGGTTTAGCAGTTATTCAAAATTTAGTAAAATTCATCCAGAATAAACTACTCTTCAGAGGCTATTCCCAGAAAATTCAAGATATACAATTTATTTGTCAGGTAAACATCTTTAATATTCGAAATTTTAATCAAAATCGTTAGAGCCATTTTTGAGAAAATCAAAATTTTCGAAAAAAGTTCCATGTAAAGGCTAGTTGGGGGTGGGGGGATTTTTCTCAAAATCTTTGTGTCGCATCCCTGGAAGATACTAAACTTAAATACCAAGTTTGGTATTTTACCTACTTTTCGTCTTTGAGTTATCGTGTTCACAGACACACGGACACACACACACACACACACACGGACCTTTTTCCGAAAATGTTTTTTTTTAGATAAAGGGGACCCTAAAACATATATTTCCGGTGAAATTTCGGTATCGAATTTTTTGGTGGAGTGCAATACATTCTCTATACACTGTACATAGTGCCTATAGAGAAAGTAAAAATCTGATGTGTACCATTCACATGACTTTCTCCATATCCCTGCAGCAAATAATTCTTAAAAAGCTTATACTTCTATATACTTTATGCTAATCAGAAAAAATTAGCAGAAATAGTCTTTTTACTCGCTTCCTTGTAAGTTGAAGCGAAATAAGGGACAACCGTAGGTTAAAGTGATAGTCAAAAGCTGGTTGCTATGTCAATGAAGTTCCTTTGTTTATATGGATAGATAGATAGATAGATAGATAGATAGATAGATAGATAGATAGATAGATAGATAGATAGATAGATAGATCGATGGATCGATGGATCGATGGATCGATGGATAGATGGATAGATGGATAGATAGATAGATAGATAGATAGATAGATAGATAGATAGATAGATAGATAGATAGATGGATGGATGGATGGATGGATGGATGGATGGATGGATGGATGGATGGATAGGTAGTATATTTTCAGTCATGAAGTATGAGACATACATAGGCTGCGTCATGAGAGAATAAAAATTAATGAAACATTCTACATACAATAATATTACAACAATACATTTAAAAATGGATAAGATTAATCCCATTTCAGGCCATAAATTTCTGAAATGCTATAAAAAGGATTTGGCTTCAAAATTGTTTTGATCCTCCTCTTAAAGTTTAACAGTGGAAGAGTCTTAATGTTCTGAGGTAAGGTGTTGAAAATTTTAACAGATATACAAGAGAAACTGTTAAGGGTTTTACTATATTTGTATTTGTTAATATAAATATCAGAGCATTTTCGAGTGGGATAATTATGGACAGAAGAACATATTGAGCAAAGGTTGATATTTTTTTTAACATATAGGAGGGAATCCAGAACAAACATTGAAGGCAATATCAGTATACCAAGTTGCACAAAAAGTGGTTTACAGTGAGTTCTTGGTGAAGCTCCAAATATGATACGTACAGATTTCTTCTGAAGAATAAATAACTGACTGGCAGAGGTAAGATTGCCCCACAACAGAGTGCCATAACTTAGATAACTATGAACATGGGCATAATACACTGTAACAAGAGTTGAACGGGAGACACTAAGTCTAAGTGACCTTAATAAGAATAAGCTTTTATTTATTTTATTTGATAAGTAGATAATATGAGTCTGCCAGCCCAAGCCAGTTTCGATATGGATGCCCAGAAACTTAACCGATAACTGGGAGGAAGAATTTATAGAGAAAATCGTGTCTACAGTTTTGTTATGATTAATACAACGTTGCAGGATAAATTGTGGCTTTTAACCGAAATAACGTCTTGATTATCGTGAGAAAGACTAGTAGCGAGATCACCTGCAAACAGAAAAGTCTCTAGACATTCATCATCGATACTGGCAGGTAGATCATTAATATATATGAGAAAAAGAACAGGTCCAAGTATACCGGCCTAAAACTGGATATTTTTCCATTTAAAGATACTAACTGATACCTATTTTGGAGATAAGAGAATAAAAATTGTACACTGTCTTTATGAAAGCCATAACATTGAATTTTTTTCTAAGAAAACATCATGCGAAACTGTGTCAAATGCCTTACTAAGATCGAAAAACTGGCTGAAGACTTTGCTGGTTCTTTCAAAACAATCAAAGCATCGCTTTATAAATCCAGTTACAGCTTCAATGGTACTACGAGAAGCCCTGAAACCATACTGGCAGTTAGAAAAAAGAGAATTTCTCTCAAAGTAATCTATTATTTGTTTATTTATTAAGACTTCAAACACTTTTGATATACTTGATATTATGCTAATAGGTCTATAATTCTCGTAGTCATTTTTATTACCTTTCTTAAAAACTGGAATTACTTTGACACATTTGAAAGCGTCAGGAAAAGTGCATGTGTCTAAACAGCAGTTAAAAATATGGGTTAAGCATTCACAAATGTAAGGAGAAGCAACTTTAAGAATTTCAGAATTTATACCAAATATATCTAAACAAGAACTATTACTAAGTGAATGTATGGCTGAATAAACATCTTCAACTTTAAAATACTCAAATATGAAATTGTTATTAGGTTTGTTGGATTTAAGAACGTTATTCATAAAAGACATTGCATTGACATCTTCGTCTGGTATTGAATCTACAATTTCATTTACTTTGTTCATGAAAAAGTTATTAAAGCCTTCAGCGTTTAATTCATCTGGAATTTCATTAGATTTGCAACTGTTTGTGATTCTACTTATAACTGACCAATGACCACTCGCCTCTCACCTAGACGGCCCGGGTTCGATCCCAAGCGACCGCATGTGAGATTTGTGGTGGACAAAGCGGCGCTGGGGCGGGTTTTCTCCGGGTTCTCCGGTTTCCCCCGCCATCGCATTCCACTGGTGCTCCATCTTCATTCATGTATCATCAGTGTCACCGCCTGCGGTGCCATAAGTAGTTAAAGCGGGCGTTAAACACTACCAAAAAAAAAAAAAATAACTGACCAACTAGCTTTTGTTTTATTTGTAGAATTATTAATTAAGTTGGAATAAAAATTGGCTTTAGTGGTAATAACTAAGTGTTTATACGTTTTTTTTAAGTTCATAGTACTTATTTTTATATTCAGTTGTTCTAAGATGCTTACTTAAGTCATAACAAAGTAGGCATTTTTGTTTCAAATTATGGAGTTCACCAGTGTACCACCTCTTATGGTCAGCCTTCTTTATAGATTTCTTAAAACAAGTAAGCGGGAAAGCATTGTCAACAGCCTCAAGTAAAACAGAGAAAAAACAATTCACTTTGTCATTAATATTCTTTAAACTATATACACAAAACCAGTTTATGCTAATTAATAAGTTAATAAAATGACATATACTGAAAGTATTGATAGGGCGGATGATATTAAAATCATGTTTAGTTGCACTAACTGGTGACGTGTTACATACATTAGTTTTGAAATGTAAAGCGCTATGGTCAGAAACAATGGTAGGGACGACTTTAGATGTATATTTGTCGACATGAATGTTAGTTACAATGTTATCAATACATGTTCCAACTGAACCATTTCTACCAGGACGAGTTATTTCATTAGTTGTGTGATGTAATCCAAAGCTGCTGAATAAATTAAAAAGTTCACTAAGTTCATTGCTATTCACAAGGAAGTCAATATTAAAATCAGCAGTGAGAATAATTTTAACATTTACAAACTTATTAAAAACAAAATTTAAAATGTCATGGAGATTGGTTAAAAATGTTTGAAAATGTCGTGTATTACTAGTGGGTGCCCTATAAATTGTGATAAATAAAATGTTCAATGAATTAATAAAAGCAGAACAAACTTCAAAAATAGATTGCACGGCTAGATTAGACACATAGGTAAGTTTTTTGGCACAAAGTTCGTGTCTGCCAGACCCGCCATGCTGACCACTTTTCCTACAGTAAGAGTCAATCAGTTCATAACCAGAGATGCTCAGCAGAGAAAGTTCTTCACTACAGAGCCAATGCTCAACAATACACAATACATATATATTTAGTTCACTCACCAGAATTTTTACATGGTCAAGCTTATTGGTAACACTTTGCACATTCCAATACAACAGGCTCAATTCAGATTTGTTAATTAATGTTGAGCTATTGGTTACCCTGTGGGAGCTATAATTGGAGCCCTTTGAAAATTTACAGGCCCTTTAGGAAATCTAAATTTACAAACTAGCGTTCCAGATGGCCAGAAAGTAGGTTGAAAAATATCATTAATTAAGGAGGCAGGAACGCCGAGTTTAAACGAACTATGGCTAGCATACCTGGCTTTAAGTTTTTCAATTTGGTAGCTACCCTTCTTATGATCCTGTAAATAATTCAACACATCACTGCATTCTGTATTTGGATCAAGACGAGAAATAAAAAAGAAATTCAGTTTTTCAGACTGTAGAAAGTTTTTCTGTAGTAGATGTTCCAGTAATAAAATCATTTCTACGCCTACTAGTGTTAGCAGTAGCAGCGTCCTCCGTACTGACAACCTTAGACTTTTGCTTTTTCTTACGTGAAACCGTTATCCATTCCCTACCATTATTTTCATTGTTGGACTCAGCAATGCAATTAGGAATGGTAGATTTAACCACATCACTGAGACATTTGTAAACATCGACCCATTCTGTTTACCGTGATTGTCTTTAAGCTGCATTACTGCACCATTACCAGAAATGTTGTCCTCACATGATGCCTGTTGACCTTCAGCATTTGTACACGCTGTAGATTCAATTGCACAATTAACGTTTTCCATGTTATCAACCACTTCACTAATAGTTTCACCTCTCATTATCTTAATATCTTCTAAAAGTTTAATTTTATCACCGAGATGAACAATTTTATCACGTAGTTCCTTAATATTATATCCTTTTGTTCTAGAATATAATTGTAAACACAAACGTCAAGTTTTCCATCAAGGCTAGTATCATCACAACACTTAACAGTATTGTCGTCTAAAATGTTAACGTTATTAGTTAATTTAGCGCAACTATTGTGAAAATAGCTTTCACATTCAGCACACTTTAGTCCATTGACAACCTTGGCCTTGCATCTCTTACAAAAAGACTTATTATTGCTAGCGTTGGAAGTAGCACCACTATTACTGGTTCCAGCCATAGCTAGAGCAAATCCGATCACCTATTATATTAATTAGTTTTACACACAAATAAAACACATTTGTAGAGTTCAGGCATTTGATTTAGCTGGTAACCACTTACACTGCTCGCGTAAACAGTAGAGACAGAAACTGTAGCACGGAGCGGTCAGTAAACACGTCCGCACACGTCGAAGGTCATTACAAGTTAGGAGTTGACAAGTTCCTGTATGAGAAAAGTATATATTTTTCATAGCAGAAACCAAAAATAAGGAATGTCACAAAAACGACGAACTCCACGAAAAAAAAAAAATGTATATAACATAAATTGTGTGTTTTAATGTGCTCTACATTTTTTGTGTAGTAAGTTTTTGTCCATCTCTTACGGTTTAGCAGTTATTCAAAATTCAGTAAAATTCATCCAGAGTAAACTACTCTTCAGCGGCTATTCCCAGCAAATTCAAGCATTTTATTTTTCAGGTAAATATGTTTAATTAAGAAATTTTAATCAAAATTGTTACAGTCATTTTTGAGAAAATCAAAATGTTCGAAAGAAGTTCCATGTAAAGGGTAGTTGGGGGTGGGGGGATTTTTCTCAGAATCTTCGTATCGAATCCCTGGAAGATACTAAACTTAAATACCAATTTTGGTATTTTACCGACTTTTCGTTTTTGAGTTATCGTGTTCACAGACACACGGACACACACACACACACAAACACGGACCTTTTTGTGAAAATGCTTTTTTTGGATATTGGGGACCCTAAAACATATATTTCCGGTGAAATCTCGGTATCGAATTTTTGGGTGGAGTGCAATACTTTTTCTATACACTATGTACATAGTGCGTATGGAGAAAGTAAAAATTAGTGCTACATTAATGAAAATTTATGTTGAAATATGCAACACAAAACACCACTGGTAAGCTTTATTAATGTTTAAAATAATTAAATAATTAAAAATAATTAAAATAACTGTCAACACAAAATATTTCATCTGCTTACAACTTCGACGGTTATCATACGAACCATATCTTCCAGGTTAGGGTAATTTCTATTTGGAATATGTTTTTGTTTGCAGCCTAACCACGAAACATGTAAGAAAATCAACCCAGGCCAAAGGCACAGAAATTGGGAAATCACATTTAAACTGTGAACTCAATTGCCTCTATTTTGGAGGTGTAAGGGAATGTGCATTTAGTTCAGGAGCTAAATAGTGCAAGTAAAATGTTATGAAAACACTCACCTCTCCTGTTGTCATCCCAATAAGAGACTTCTGGCTTATATTTGGGATAATATTCTCGGTGGGAATTGCCACCATTATTCCAAGGCCTGTAGTCGTACTGACTGGGTTTCCCGTAGAAGCCCGGTTGAGACTTTTGAACTGTGTATCCTGTCCCGATTTGATTGCTGTAGCTAATGTCTTCACTGCTACCTCGTCTCACTCTGCTGGCTTCCTCATTACCAAGGAAAGTAGCCTTCCCGGGTCTCGAACCTGGTCGGTCATTAAACCCTGTTACACGAAAAAGAGCTGGATCAGTTGTCCCATACTTATTTAGTTTTAATTCGATATAAATTCACTTACAGATGGATTTAGTTGTTATTTGGGTGCAACCCACCAGGGAACTACCTTTGTGATCTCTTCAGTAGTAACACAATTCAACTTTTCCAATTTGTTTTTCCATTTTACAACAGTTGAAACATCACTTGCTTTACTGATTATTGTCTTTTGTAAATCTTTGAAAAAGTTATATTAATTATTAGTGGCTTTGAAGGAATGCCATGGTTAAATCATTCTGTTTTTCTTATTGCACTCGACCTGGCTTCCAGACAACTAAATAATAAGAAAAAGGGCTAGAAGTAGACGATAGAAGTGGCTACTGCAAGGACAAGTCTACCATAATGCTATTTTCTTGTCCTTGAATATGTAAGGGTACAAAGGGAAAGGAAGCTAATACTTGAGATAAATACATAATAATGATATTGTGAATCACGGTGCGAACTACCTGACGGTGAAGGGGCCCATGCCCAGCATACTATGCTCGGCCATTCTTCGATCAGCCCAGAATAATAGAAGGTAACAAACACAATAGTCGCACAACCAAAGACCATTATGCCTCTTTCCTGCAGTTTGAGTATTGCAGTTCTGGAAAGTTGCTGTCGGTAGAGTCGAGTAACTTCGACTTCCAGAACCTTGTATACAGAACGTATAAGGAGGACTCAGTAAGTTCAGTGTAATTACGATTCGGTGGGGATCAGTTGTGTTGTGTTCTGAGTGTGTGATTCAAGTGTAACGTGTTGTGTTATGTTGAGTGGCAGATAAAGCATGTTTAGCATGCTTTCATTTGTTTCAATACGAAGCTTGAAAAGAGAATAAGTACTCAGACAATCCTGCAACTTTAGCTAATCAATCTTTGTGAACCTGAGCATTAATAATCTGATGTGTTCCATTCACATGACTTTCTCTACATCTCTGAAACAATATATTGTTAAAAAGAGAATACTTTTATTTACTTCATACTAATCGAGAAAAAATTAGCAGAAATAGTCTTATTACTTGCTTTCTTGTAAGTAGAAGCGAAATAAGGGAATACCATAGGTTAAAGTGATAGTCAAAAGCTGGTTGCTATGTGACTGAAGTTCCTTTGTATGGACACGAGTTGACAAATTCCTGTATGAGAAAAGTAAAAGTTTTTTTGAAGCTGAAACCAAGAACAAGGAATATCTCAAAAACGATCAACACCACGAAAAAACTGTATGTAACACAAATTGTGTGTTTTAGTGTGCTCTACATTTTTTGTGTGGTAAGTTTTTGTCTGTCTCTTACGGTTTAGTTGTTATTCAAAATTCCGTAAAATTCATGCAGAATAAAGTAGTTTCCAGAGGCTATTCCCAGAAAATTCAAGATATACATATTATTTGTCAGGTAAATATCTTTAATGTACGAAATTGTAATCATAATCGTTAGAGTCATTTTTGAGAAAATTAAATTTTTCGAAAAAACTTCCATGTAAATTGTAGTTGAGGGTAGGCAGATTTTCTTGAAAATCTTTGTGTTGTATCCTTGCAAGATACCAAACTTAAATACCAAGTTTGGTATTTAACGGTCTTTTCGTTTTTGAGCTATGCTGCGCAGACACACACACATGGACCTTTTTCCGGAAATGCTTTTTTTGGACTCAGGGGGACCGAAAACATATTTTCCGGTGAAATCTCGGTATCATATTTTTGGATGGAATGCAATACCTTCTCTATACACTATGTACACAGTACGTAAAGAGAAAGTAAAAACATACGCGTAAGTCTTCGAGATCAAAACGAGCAATAGTAGTCCTAAACCCAATAACCCTACATTATTATGTCTGCTTAAACACAACTCTATGGGCAAATTAGAATGCGGACTATATCCTAAGACCTTGCATCGATTTGTATGTAAATTAACAAAGGTATATTAATCTTTCTCTATCCGTAGAGACGATTTAGCTTTGTTCTCAGCTAACGTAATGTTTCGCCTTGTATATTATGATGGCAAACATGAATTCTGCTGGGAAGCGGAGTCTCCTGTTCAACGGAGCAGGTAATTACATTGCGTTAACATTGACATTCAGTCGTGCCAGTGAACCTGAATCTTATAAACAAATCCGTATCAACGATACTATGATTAACAGAAAGTGAAGTGAGGTTCTTTCAGCATCAACATGTACGTTTTAAATGCTTTTACTATTCAGACAATTTAATGCTGATTAACTAAGAGAACCAACCCATATGTACAATGCACATAGGGATAGAGAAGTATTGCATTCCACCCAAAAATTCGATGTCGAGATTTCACCGGAAATACATGTTTTAGGACCATCTGAATCCAAAAAAAGCATTTCCAGAAAAAGGTGTGTGTGTGTCCGTGTGTCTGTGAACACGATAACTCAAAAACGAAAAGTCGGTAAAATACCAAATTTGGAATTTAAGTTTAGTATCTTCCAGGGATGCGACACGAAGATTTTGAGAAAAATCCCCCCACCCCAAACTACCCTTTACATGGAACTTTTTTCGAAAATTTTGATTTTCTAAAAAATGGCTCTAACGATTTCGATTAAAATATCATATATTAAAGATATTTACCTGACAAATAAAATGTATATTTTGAATTTTCTGGGAATAGCTTCTAAAGACTACTTTATTCTGGATGAATTTTGCATAACTACTAAACCGTAAGGGATGGACAAAAACTTAACACACAAAAAATGTAGAGCATGTTAAAACACTCAATTTATGTTATACCATTTTTTTCGTGGAGTTGATCGTTTTTGAGATATTCCTTTTTCTTGGTTTCAGCTTTGAAAAACTTAAGTTTTCTCATACAGGAATTTGTCAACTCCTGTCCACACAAACAAAGGAACATCAGTCACATAGCAACCAGCTTTTGGCTTTCATTTTAACCTATGGTTCTCCCTTATTTCACTTGTATTTACAATAAAGCAAGGAATAAGAATATTTCTGCTAATTTTCCTCGATTAACATGAAATAAATAAAAGATAAGCTTAGTAACAATAATTTGTTACAGAGAGATAGAGAAAGTCATGTGAATGGAACACATCAGATTTTTACTTTCTCTAGCCCCATACATATGGATAGAGAAGTATTGTATTCCACCCAAAAATTCGATGTCGAGATTTCACCGGAAATACATGTTTTAGGACCACCTGAATCCAAAAAAAGCATTTCCAGAAAAAGGTCCGTGTGTGTGTGTCCGTGTGTCCGTGTGTCTGTGAACACGATAACTCAAAAACGAAAAGTAGCTAAAATACCAAACTTGGTATTTAAGTTCAGTATCTTCCAGGGATGCAACACAAAGATTTTGAGAAAAATCCCCCCACCCCAAACTACCCTTTATATGGAATTTTTTTCGAAAAGTTTGATTTTCTTAAAAATGGCTCTAACGATTTTGATTAAAATATCGTATATTAAAGATATTTACCTGACAACTAAAATGTATATCTTGAATTTTTTGGGAATAGCTTCTAAAGACCTGTTTATTCTGGATGAATTTTGCTTAATTTGGCATAACTAATAAACCGTAAGAGATAGACAAAAACTTACTACGCAATAAATGTAGGTCTTGTTAAAATACAAAATTTACGTCATATATATATTTTTTTCGTGGAGCTTACCGTTTTCGAGGTATTCATTTTTATTAGTTTCAGTTGTGAAGTACCTGTACTTTTCTCAGACGGGAGTGTCCGTTGTTCTTTTGTTCTACTCCTGGCCAAGAAAAGAAGCGATTTGTAATGATAATCGCATAACGACAGCTTTTAAAACATTTGACTATTGGTTTAGCCTAGTGTATTCCCTTATTTTCTTCCTGCTTATAGGGAACTAAGTAATAAGAACATTGTGTTGAATACCTCGATTAACAAGGTGCAGAAAGAAGAATAATCTTATGTAAGAAGTTTGTAGAGCGGCTAGAGAAAGTCATGTGAGTGTAACACATCAGATTTTTCATTAAATGATAGTGCAAATAAGCTTGAGATGCTGAAACATATTATTATGGTGTTATTACATTTAAGGGAAACATAATATTTAAGAAGCCTCATTAAGAACAAATTTACTGTGTTGTTTTTGGAATAACTACAATATTTACCTTCTTGTTAAAATGTTAAACATAGCGACAAAGGTGCAAAAATGCAATTAGACTGGCTTTAGGCGTTGTAAACACTTTGTCCCTTATAGAGATTTTCTTTTATAGCACATTCATCGCATATATCAATAAATTACTTCATTTTAGAAGCTGCCAGCTCAGCCATATTACCGTAAACATAGAGAATAGCGATATTTTTACATCTCCCCATCCTCCTCCTCCTCCTCCTCCTCCTCCTCCTCCTCCTTCTTCTTCTTTTTCTTTATGCTTCTTCTTCTTCTTCTTCTACATAGGTGCGTTAAGAATTCATATATTAAGTGTAAGACGAGAAGAGCATCCCAAGTACGCGCTCGGTTCCTTTGATTCCCGTTTTCTGGTACCTCACATACCCGTTGTTTGAATAATATAATTAATAACATATACACATTCTCTAAATTAACTCAACTTTGGGTTGGGTTTGCTGCTAGATACGGCCTGACGACCCCCACTTGCCTCATACTCGTTTCTTTCTACTTTTCTTTCTTTAGTTTAATGCCAATCTTGATATTAGTTACATGCATGGGATTCAAGAACCGAAATCGCTCTAAACACACACACACACATATATATTTTTGTTTTGTTTGATAAGCTATATAGAGTGAACATGATTGATGTTCAGCCCTGATTCTTCATCAGTCATATTCATGTTTTGCAATAATAATTTACAACAATGCCTTAATTCTAGTTTGTTGTCTCATTTACTTTTTAACTGTCTCTACACGTACTATGTGCAGAGTGTATGGAGCAGGTATTGTAATGGACCCAAAATTTCGATACCGTGATTTAGCGGAAATACACATTTTTGGTCCCCCTGAATCCAAAAAAGGCATGTTTAGAAACATTTTCATGTGTGAATCTGCCAATGTGTGTATGTGTGTGTGTATGTGTGTGTGTGTGTATGAGGTGTCTGTCTGTCTCTCTGTCTGTGGGCAGCATAGTTCGTTAAATACCAAATTTTGTATTTAAGTTGGCTATCTTCCAAGCGTACGACACGAAGATTTTCAAGAAAATCTCCCCACCCTTAACTACACTTTACTTAAAAAAATTCGAAAATTTTGATTTTCCCAAAAATGGCTCTAAATGATTTTGATTAAAATGTCGTATATTTAAAATATTTACATTTCACATAAAATGTATATCTTGAATGTTCTGGGAATAGCCTCTGAAGACGTCTTTATTCTGGAAAAATTTTATGGAATTTTGCATAACTGGTAAATCACGAGAGATAGACAGCAACTTACTTAACAAGAAACGTAGATCTCGTTAAAACACACAATTTATGCTACATACATTTATTTCGTAGAATTGACCGCTTTTGAGATATTCCTCTTTATTCGTTTCAGTTTTAAAAAAACTTATTCTTTTCTTATATAGGTACTTATCACCCCCTGGCTACGCAAAGAAATGTATTTCAATCCCATAGCAACTACATTTTAAAGCATTTGACTGCGGTTTAGCCTAGAGTATTCCCTTTCCCTTTTACTTATAAGGAATTTAGTAATAAAGAATATTTCTGCTAATGTTTATCCCTGTCAGCAGGAAGGATGTAGAGGAACAAGCTTTTTAATAATGTGTTAAAGCGAGGTAGAGAAAGTCATGTAAATGAAACACATCAGATTTTTTTTTTTTTTTTCACTTTCTCTATACGTGCTATGTACATAGTGTATAGAGAGGTATTGCATTGCACCCAAAAATTCGATACCGAGATTTCACCGGAAATATATGTTTTGAGACCCCCAGAATCCAAAAAGAGCATTTTTACTTTCTCTAGCGACATATGTACAATGTACATAGGGAGAAGGTATTGTAATGCACCCAAAAATTCGATATCTAGATTTCACCGGAAATATGTTTTGGGGTCCCCTGAGTCCAAAAAGAGAATTTTTAAAAAAAGGTCCGTATGTGTGTCTGTCTGTCTGTCTGTGTGTCTGTGAACAGCATAGCCCCAAAACAAAAACACCGTTAAATACCACACTTGGTATTTAGGTTTAGTATCTTCCAAGGATGCAACACGAAGATTTTCAAAAACATCCCCCCACCACAAACTACCCTTTATATGGAAACAATTTCGAAAATTTTGATTTTCTTAAAAATGGCTCTAACGATTTTGATTAAAATCCCATACATTAAAGTTATTTATGTCCGAAATAAAATGTATATCTCGAATTTTTTGGGAATAGGCTCTGAAGACCTCTTTATTCTGGATGAATTTTGCTGAATATTGCTTAGCTGCTTAACCGTAAGAGATAGAAAAAAAACGTACCGCACAAAAAATGTACCTCATGACAAAACACATACTTTTTGTCCTTTACGTTTTTCTTGTGGAAGTAACCGTTTTCGGGATATTCCTTGTTATTGGTTTCAATTGTGAAGTACTTAAACTTTTCTCACATACGAAGTGTCTGTTTTTCTTTTGTTCAACTGCTGGCCAAGCAAAGAAGTGATTTGCAATGACAATCGCATAACGATAGCTTTTAAAACATTTGACAATCACTTTAGCATAGTGCATTCCCTTATTCCCTTCTACGTATAAGGTACTAAGTAATAAAATTCTGCTAACATTTATCTTGATTAGCATTGTGTACAAAGAAGAAAAATCTTTTGTAGGAGTTTTGTAGAGCAGCTAGAGAAGGCCATGTGAGTGTAACACATCAGATTTTTAGAAACATTTCCGTGGGTGTGTTCTGTGTGTGTGTGTGTGTGTGTGTGTGTGTGTGTGTGTGTGTTTGTGTATGTGGGCAGCATAGCTCAAAAAGACCGTTAAATACCAAACTTGGTATTTAAGTTTAGTATCTTCCAAGGATAGGACACGAAGATTTTCAAGAAAATCCCCCCATCTCATACTACCCTTTACATGGAAAAAATCTGTTATATTTAAAATATTTACTTGCCAAATAAAATGTATTACTTGAATTTTCTGGGAATAGCCTCAAAAGACCTCATTGTTCTAGACGATTTTTATTGAATTTTGCATAACTGGTAAACCGTAAGAGATAGACAAAAACTTCCTACACAAAAAATGTAGATCACGATAAAACACACAATTTATGTCACATACATTTTTTCATGGAGTTGATCGGTTTTGAGATATTTCTTGTTATTGGTTTCAGCTTTAAAAAGCTTATACTTTGTCAACTCCTGTTCATACAAACAAAGGAACTTCAGTTACATAGCTACCAGCTTTTGACTGTTACTTTAACCTATGGTACTCCCTTATTTCGTTTCTACTCACATGGAAGCAAGCAATAAGACTATTTCTGCTAATTTTTTCTCGATTAGCATTAAGTAAATAGAAGTATAAGATTTTTAACAATAATTTGTTGCAGAGATGTAGAGAAAGTCATGTGAATGGAACTCATCAGATTTTTTTAGTACAATATTTTGACACAGTGTCTTTTTTGTCGCACTCACTTCGAACATCACAACACTTACACATCAAAATACTGCTTTCCAACATAAATAAACCCTCATTAGCAAACCTTTTCGTTGTGCTGTTCAATATAACATTCGCTGCTCTACAAGTTTTTGCAACTAAATATAATCATTAGTATTATGAATTTTATATAAAATGAAATAATGAAAGGGCTGACATAATTGTAAACAATTTGGTATTTGAAATTTCCTGATATTTTGTATTTGTTTTCCCATCCGTTCTCGGTTTGGTCAGGCAATAACATGGTCGATTTACAAAAATGTTAATGTGTACTTGGATGGTGTCATTGATGATGAAGAGTCGATTTCAAAGAGTGTTGAACCATCGTTAATGGTCACTTCATTATTTGTATAACTAAGAATTTTATTTTACTACACAGGGTTACATTTATAAGAAGCGAAAATTAAACTTTACTTTTTGTAGCACGTATGTACGTACAGGTTAGGAGATAGGGAAGGTATTGCATTACAGCAAAAAAGTTGATGTTGGAGTTTCATCGGAAATACATGTTTTGAGAACCCCACAATCTGAAGCCATTTTTAGAAAAAGTTCAATGTGTGTGTCTGGTGTGTGTTTCTTGGATTGTATAAATCAAAAATTAAATTCGTTAAATACCAAATTTGGTATTTAAGTTCAGTATCTTACAAGGATGCGATAGAAAAATTTTCAGGAGATTTCCCCACCCCAAAGTACCCTTATACGGAATAATTCTTGATTTTCTAAAAAAATGGCTCTATCGGTTTTGATTCAAATACCCTACATGGCAAATAAAATGCATATTCTGAATTCTTGTAAAGAGCCTGAAGTCCTCTTCATTCTGAATGACTTTTATATAACTGGTAAACTGTAAGAGATATACAAAAACCTTCTACACAACAAATGTAGATCTCGTTAAAACACAATTTATGTCAGTTACATCTATTTTTGTGGAGGTACACATTACCGAGATATTCCCTGTTATTGGTTTCAATTTTAAAACACGTACTCTAAATTTTGCTCAAACAGGAATTCCTCATCCGTTTTATATGTCTTTTGTTTTACTCCTGGCATGGAAAGAAAACCGACTTTAATTCGCAATCGCATGACGACAGGTTTTAAAGGATAAGATTGACAGTTTAGCCTGGGTATTCCCTTATTTCGCTTATACTTATAAGGAAGTATGCAATAAGGCCATTCTAGTAATGTTTATCTTGATTAGCCTGAGGTGGACAAAAGAATAATCTTTTGTAATAGGACGTTCTCATCTATTTCATACCTCTTTTGTTTTATTTTTGGCATGGAAAGATAACCAAATTTAAATAGCAGTCGCATAGATATAACTTTTAAAATAGTTGATTGTCGCTTTAGTTTAGGCGTTCCCTTATTTCCCTCCTACTTATAAGAAGGAAAGTAATAATACTGTTTCTGTCAAAGTTTATCTTGATTTAATATACATGCTTAGACTCACGGCCGGCGTTAATCCAGCAAAATGTAGAGGTTTGTCTTGATTTAAACAAAATAATCGTCTTTTGTAACAGTGGTTTATTTGCAGAACAGAGAAAGTCATGTGAATGAAATATATCGTTTTTGCTTTCTCCATACGCACTATGTACATAGTGTATTCTCCATACGCACTATGTACATAGTGTATAGAGAAAGTATTGCACTCCATCAAAAATTCGATACCGAGATTTCACCGGAAATATATGTTTTAGGGTCCCCAATATCAAAAAAAAAAAAGCATTTTCACAAAAAGGTCCGTGTGTGTGTGTGTGTGTGTGTGTGTGTGTGTGTGTGTGTGTGTGTGTGTCCGTGTGTCCATGTGTCTGTGAACACGATAACTCAAAAACGAAAAGTCGGTTAAATACCAAACTTGGTATTTAAGTTTAGTATCTTCCAGGGATGCGACACGAAGATTTTGAGAAAAATCCCCCCATCGCCAACTACCCTTTACATGGAACTTTTTTCGAAAATTTTGATTTTCTCAAAGATGGCTCTAACGATTTTGATTAAAATTTCGGATATTAAACATATTTATCTAACAAATGAAATGTATATCTTGAATTTTCTGGGAATAACCTCTGAAGAGTTGTTTATTCTGGATGAATTTTACTAAATTTTGAATAACTGCTAAACTGTAAGAGATGGATAAAAACTTACTACACAAAAAATGTAGAGCACATTAAAACACACAATTTATGTTATATACATTTTTTCGTGGAGTTCGTCGTTTTTGTGACATTCCTTATTTTTGGTTTCTGCTATGAAAAACGTATACTTTTCTCATACAGGAACTTGTCAACTCCTATCCATATAAACAAAGGAACTTCATTGACATAGCAACCAGCTTTTGACTATCACTTTAACCTACGGTTGTCCCTTATTTCGCTTCTACTTACAAGGAAGCGAGTAATAAGACTATTTCTGCTATTTTTTTCTGATTAGCATAAAGTAAATAGAAGTATAACCTTTTTAAGAATTATTTGTTGCAGGGATATGGAGAAAGTCATGTGAATGGTACACATCAGATTTTTTTCTATTTAAGATCGCAGAATTTGTAAAATAAAATTTCGCCTCAAATAGTTTTTATCGCTAAAATTCAATTGATTAATATATAAGATTTATTTATTGATCAGTATCAAATAAATCAGAAATCCATACGTTGACTTTTTAATAGTGGCAACAATGCTGTAACAATGCCGAGAATTGAAGCCAGGCAAATATAATTTATACCAGAGGTAGGTTAGATGCCCATCCTCCCTCAGAACAAATGAACTCGCCCTCCCCTCCATGTCAGTGTGCAGCGACAACAATAACCAAGTTTAGAATAATTGCTCGTGGAATACACTGCAATGATTTCGAAGCAAGATAGGAAGAGCGGTTGAAAATTGACGTGTAATCCCAAGGGCATAAATCTGGAGAAATACGGGAAGGTAAAGCACTTCCCAGCCCCAGGGATTCAACAAATCAGTCACAGCTCCTGCTGCATGCGCCTTTGCATTGCTATGTAAAATGATAACTGAGTTATTGAGGAAGTGTTGTCGATGTTTTAAGATCATTTTAACATTCGATCTTATCCCTAAAATGAAAGAACCACTTCGTGGGATCCGCTTCCGCACAGTTCATAACGTTCTCCAGGCAGCAGACCGCATCCAGAGACAGGCAATGCCAACATATCCAACGGCTTCCACATCTCTGGGAACGCGCGATACACAACGGTAAAAGGTTTGTAAAACTTAAAACCTTGTATGTATGCTATGTATCTAAATATAAAATAAGTTTTACTATTAAAAAACCTTATGTGTTACACTCACATGACTTTCTCTAGCTTTCTACAAACTTCATACATAAGATTCTTCTTCTTTCTGCACCTTGCTAATCGTGGTACTCATTAGCACAATGTTCTTATTATTTAGTTCCGTATAAGTAGGAAGAAAATAAGGGAATACACTAGGCTAAACCAATAGTCAAATGTTCTAAAAACTGTCGTTATGCGATTGTCATTACAAATCGCTTCTTTTCTTGGCCAGGAGAAAAGTGTAAGTACTTCACAACTGAAAGTAATAACAATGAATACCTCTAAAACGGTAAGCTCTACGATGTAAATGTAAATGTAAATGACATAACTTGTGTATTTTAACAAGACCTACGTTTTTGTATAGTAAGTTTTTGTCTATCTCTTACGGTTTACTAGTTATGCCAAATTAAGCAAAATTCATCCAGAATAAACAGGTCTTCAGAAGCTATTCCCAGAAAATTCAAGATATACATTCTATTTGTTAGGTAAATATCTTTAATATAAGATATTTTAATCAAAATCGTTAGAGCCATTTTTAAGAAAATCAACATTTTCGAAAAACGTTCCATGTAAAGGGTAGTTTGGGGTGGGGGATTTTTCTCAAAATCTTCGTGTCGCATCCCTAGAAGACTTAAATACCAAGTTTGGTATTTTAGCTGCTTTTCGTTTTTGAGTTATCGTGTTCACAGACTCACGGACACACACACGGACCTTTTTCTGAAAATGCTTTTTTTTTGGATAGAGGGGGTCCTAAAACATGTATTTCCGGTGAAATCTCGGTATCGAATTTTTGGGTGGAATACAATACTTCTCTATCCCTATGTACATTGTACATATGGGGCCAGAGAAAGTAAAAATCAACCCGCGAAATCGCTTCGTTCGTCAACTTATACATATACAACATGTAGCTTATTCATAGCGCTTCTGACTGTGCCAGGTAGCTCAGGCGTTTCGTATGGCATTTGGGAGGTCGTGGGCCGACCACTCTGACCGGGGTCGTTAGGCGTATGGTGGTGAGGATTCTTCATTCCCCCGAACTTCATGTCCCTTCATTTCATCCCAACCGATTCCTTGATGTGCCGGCGAGGACTGCGGCAGAGGCACCATCTCGTGAGGGTGACTGTGCCCTGCGGCAGCGGGATGGTGCTGGTGATTGTTGGAAGACTCAGGTGGTTTACTCGGACCTGACAGGCGAGCTCCTGGCGCACCCTGCGTTTAGATGAACTGCTTGTGAACTGTTAGGTACCCCCACGACGGCCCTTTTCCTGCCTGGATGTCAACCGCCCTCTGAAATTGCACTTATCCCATCCTTCCTCCGGGAGTCTGACGTAAAATAAGCCCACGGCTGTAATGTGGAATACCCCTCCATAAAACACACACGCACACACACATCGCGCTTCTGAACTATCACCAGGAGCTAGACCACTTATTACTCAAGTAAATGCTATTGAAAGAAAGGAAAACCAAAGTATTAAGTACCAAAGTGAGCATTTTGAAGAGAAGAACAGGGCATAACAGAAGCTTTTCACTGCGCTGTATGTGTCAGCATTAAATTCGTCATGCTGTGTCTCTGATTGTGAAATCTGATGTTCAATGACGCATATGTATGTGTTTGAAATGTCTACTGAATGATACGGCAATACTCAACGCACTGTTTGATACAAATACAGCACAGTATAGGCTTGAGAGACGAGTAAACAAGGTTTGTATGAATCATTCCGATTTGAATAGCAAATGAAGATGTCAGATATATTCATGCAGCGCTCCTGTCATGCTGCATCTGTGACCCCACGCTTCCAACCAAAAATGCCTTTCTACTCTACATTTTTTTAGCATATTGATTTTCTCCGCCGGTATAACATGCTCTAGGTGAAATACATCTGAAACAATTAATGCACTGTTATGACAAGTGATTTTGCTTAGTTAAAGATTTGAAGTTTTCTCGGTGTTGATTATTACTGATGACTTCACGGGATAGCAGCCGAGTTAGATTGGATTTCTCTGATTCCAATCTAACTCGGTTGCTATCCCGTGAAGTCATCTGCAATTTTGCTTAGTTTATAACCAAGATCCTAAGCTAATAAAATCCAGTGAAATTACCCACAATCCTACAAGTTATTTTCTCACTGATTAGTTAGTCAAATTAGTTACGTAATTCAAGCCAAATGCATTTTTTTTTCTAGATCTCCACACCTTTATGGACGTGGTGTGAAGCAATTCTTTAAGAATTATGCAAACTGAAGCGAGTTAGCATGTGACCTTGGGCGGGTGTCGGAAATGACAATAACGTGCTGTAACTTCAAGTCGGTCTATTGTTCTAAGTAATATTGTGAGAATGGCTATGTTCCAGTCCGCCAGCTGCACGACATCTTGTCATGCTGGTACATAACCTAGTATTGTGTCTACCTGAACTGTTACACAACCCGTGAGCGGTAAATACAGTTTTAATAGACTTTTCGCCATGAGCGTTTTGCCTGCTATGAATTAATAGCAATTTACCATGAACGATTATTATGGAAAGTTTTCATTTTATTTTCATTTGTTCTCCACCAGATGCATGTATTATGTATGAGTTAGTATGTCTGAATGAATGAGTGTGTGTTTATATATAAGCAATTTCTATAGTGCTGTGACTGTGCCAAATTCAGGTCCTCTTTGAATTCGGTTTATTGGTGTAAATCAATCAAATACTTAATTTGAACAATTAGGAAAAAGCCATGCACCACGAATTAAATATCATTAAGTATAAAACGTTAAAGGGACGGAAATCACTCCGCAAATATGCTGATTAAAATGCTACTTTTATTAGTTTCTCTACACGAACTATATACATAGTATACAGAAAAAAATCGATACCGAAATTTCACCGGAAATACATATACGTTTTAAAGTTCCCTGAATGCAATAAAGGCATTTCTTGGTTTGTGTGTGTCTGTGGATATCATAGCTCAAAAACCAAAATATCGTTAAAGGCAAAACTTGCTATTTACATAATGATTTTTTTACAAAATCCCTCCACACAAAATTATTGTATATAAATTATATATATATATATATATAAATTTATGAGAATGGAACGCATCATAATTTTTACTTCTTTCTCTACACGTACTATGTACAGTGTATAGAGAAGCTATTGTATCCATCCAAAAATTCTATGTCAATACTTCACTGGAAATACATGTTTTGAGGACCCATGAGTCCAAAAAACAAATCTTAGAAATAGGTTCGTGTGTGCTGGGCAGCATAGTTCAAAAACGAAAAGGCCGATAAACACTAAGCGTGGTATTTTCCAAGGATGATACAAGAAGGTTTTCAAGAAAATCCTCCCACCCCAAACTAACCTTTACATGGAACATTTTTGGAAGATTTTAATTTTCTCAAAAATTGCTCTAACGATTTTGATTAAAATACCTTATGAATAAGATATTTTTATGACAAACGAAATGTATATCTTGAATTTTCTGGGAATAGCCTCTGAAGATCACTTCATTCTGGATGACTTTTACATGACTGCCAAACCGTAAAATATATACAAAAATCTGATGTGTTCCATTCACATGACTTTCTCTATATTTCTGTAACAAATTATTGTTAATAAGTTTATCTTTTATCTATTTCATGCTAATCGCGAAAAATTAGCAGAAATAGTCTTATTCCTTGCTTTATTGTAAGTAGAAGCGAAATAAGGGACTACCATAGGTTAAAGTGGAAGCCAAAAGCTGGTTGCTATGCGACTGATGTTCCTTTGTTTGTATGGACAGGAGTTGACAAATTCCTGTATTTTCAAAGCAGAAACCAAGAAAAAGGAATATCTCAAAAACGACCAACTCCACGAAAAAAATGTATATAACATAAATTATGTGTTTTAACGTGTTCTACATTTTTTTGGGTTAAGCTTTTGTCCATCTCTTACGGTTTAGTAGTTATGCAAAATTCATCCAGAATAAAGTAATCTTCAGAGGCTATTCCCAGAAAATTCAAGATTTACATTTTATTTGTCAGGAAAATATCTTTAATATACGAAATTTTAATCAAAATCGTTAGGGCCATTTTTGAGAAAATCAAAATTTTCGAAAAATTTTCCATGTAAAGGGTAGTTGGGGGTGCGGGGATTTTTCTCAAAATCTCGTGTCGCATCCCTGGAAGATACTAAACCTAAATACCAAGTTTGGTATTTTACCGACTTTTCGTTTTTGAGTTATCGTGTTCACATACACACGGACACACTGACACACGGACACACACACACACACACACACACACACACACACACACACACACACACAGAGACCTGTTTGTGAAAATGATTTTTTTTGGATATTGGGGACCCTAAAACATATATTTCCGGTGAAATCTCGGTGTCGAATTTTTGGGTGCAGTGCAATACCTTTTCTATACACTATATACATAGTGCGTATAGAGAAAGTAAAATTTTACCACACAAAAACGTAGATCTCATTAAACACACGGTTTATGCCAATATTGTAGAGTTAACCGTTTCGAGCTATTCGGGATTATTGGTTGCAATTTTATGCCAATTAACTTTTCTCAAACGGGAAGACATTTTTTTCTCGTTTCTCGTTTGTTTACTCCTGGGAAGCAAAGATATTAGAATTCCAAGTGTTTTACATAGCGACCGGCTTTTAAAGGACGAGACTCGCTTTAGCCTGTTCATTTTATTTCATTTCTCTTTACAAGGAAGCTAATAATAAGACTAATTCTGCTTATGTCTATCCTGATTACTATGATGTAGATACGAGATTAATATTTTAAATAAAAGGTGTGATTACCGAACAGCTAGAGGACATCATGTGAATGGAAATAGAGCCATTTTTAAGAAAATCAAAATTTTCGAAAAAAGTTCCATGTAAAGGGTAGTTTGGGGTGGGGAGATTTTTCTCAAAATCTTCGTGTCGCATCCCTGGAAGATTCTAAACTTAAATACCAATAATTATTTCTCACACAAGCCATTGTAGGACAGGAATTGGATAGGTGGAGTCAGACTGAAAAGTTCAATACCATAACCGGGATTTGAACCACGAATCTCCCGATCTCTAACCGGTTGCTTTGCCACTGAGCTACCATGGCAACATGCCGGCATAGCATTGAATTTCTCAACTGACTCGCATGTTTCCCGGTAAACCACAAGGTGATCTCAAATTATTGCGAGTCAGTTGAGAAATTCAACGCTATGGCGGTTTGTTGCCATGGTAGTTTAGTGGCAGAGCAACCGCCTCAGATCAGTAGATCCGTGGTTCAAATCCCGGCTATGGCATTGGATTTTTCAGTCTGGCTCTACCTGTCCAAAACCTCTATTATTTCTAGTTTCAGAAAATGTGTACTTTTGGGGCGTTAAGAGTATTTTTATCGCTTTGAATATAATTTAAAAACTAGTCTGCACTGCTTTAAAGCTGTTATGCAATGTCCCTTTTTAGAACATTTGTAGTTTTAAATTCAGTTTTCTCAAAACGGCGTTTTTGGATACTTATGTACTTTTTTCTCAGAAACTATGAGAGCTGGAAAGCTGAAATTTTCAGCACATATATGCGACACATAGTTGAATTTACTGAACCGCAACCGTATGTATTCATCATATTAAGAAAGCAGCAACTTTGCAAAATTTCCACAATTTAACTTTTTTGAATTTGCAAATATATTTCTTTTTTATTTCTACTGAAATTGTATCATAGTTAAATAATTGAGGTTCAGAAGATAGCTGATTATAATAAGAACAAGCATGCAAAAGTATGATTATGTATTGCAAGTAGTGTCAGAGAGAAAGGTACTTGAATGTACATGTTTTAAGACTAAGTTTTATTACTTTTCTGCTGAATGAAATACTTTTCATAGACTCAACCACATAAACTATTAATTTAAACAACCACTTGAAATAATTGACATTATTTATATAGTTATTCATTAATATTTCTGGAAAAACAATTGAACACTTTAAGAGCAGTGGTTTTTCAACTCGCTTAAGGTGTATTTCCGTAAGTTCAGACTACCTTGTCCCCTTAAATAGGAAGGAATGAATCGCTTTGAGTTTATGCTGCGTCTGCGCTTACTTTACACAGTGGAATGGGCTTAATGAGTACCGTATTTATCCGAATACAAGACGATGTTTTTCTCTCCAGAATATTAATATTCAGATGTGGGGCGGGGGGGGGGTCGTCTTGCATTCACGATATACCATGCGGGGAAAAAATAAGTTTCAAACTTCGCGGGCGTGGAAGTGGCGAAGCCTGGGGGAAATGGTATACATTACCGCCAAGGTCGCGACAGATTTTGTGCATTTCATTTCGCGCCAAAATTAGCTGTTAATGGGCCTATGAACATTCTCATTGGAAAAAAGTTTACCCTCCCACACTAAAATATAATTAGTTTCACATCGGTAGTTGTACGTCAGCGGCCAAGCAGAAAAAGAAAGGTTAACTGCGCTTTCCTCTCTGCCTCTCTCGTTGTCTTGCAATGTGAGTTTACGCGCAAATTCAACTTTTACGATATATTGTATTAAGTATACTGTCTTATTAGAAAGCAGCTTCCACTCTCTTCTCCATCTCTTACGCTCAAAACATGAATTTACGCGTAAATTCAATTAGGTAAAACGTGTTACGATATTACTATATTAAGCAAGTTGTCTTAATTGAAGATCGTAATCGTAACCTACAGCTAAGCTGCCGCCCTCACAGCCGAAAGCAAACATGCCGGTACATTTCCGATCTCCGTTTTCGCTATGCGAATTTCTACGCAAATTGATTTTATGGAAAAAAAAAAAAAAAAAAAACTAAAAAAAAAAACAAAAAAAAAAAAAACAAAACAAAAAACAACGGTGTTTTATTTTAAGTATGTTGTATACATATAAAATGATATCCATCGTTGTTACTGCTATACTGTCTCCACTACCGTCGTCACATTCTATCATCGTATATTTCCATTCTGCCTTATCCCTTCTCCTCTCTTTCGCTCACAATGTGAATTTCTGCCCATGTAGCTTAAAGTTGCTCGACATTCGCCTTCACAAGATAAAGGAGAAACCCGAAAAAAAGTCTTATCCGGCTAACTCACCCTAAGCGAGATTCAAAGGATCCCTTGACATTTGTCTAGTTCTTATGGTTTACTAGTTATGTAAAGGTCATCCAGGATGAAGAGGGCTTCGGACGCTGTTCCAGAAAATTCTACACGTGATGATATAATGAATGGAACATACATATCTTTGGGCTAGTTTTTTTTTTTACTTTTTACTAACTTCATGGCACGGCAGCTCACGGGGAACCTTGGTCTACCGCCCGGCCGCTGCGTCCCCCATCTCGGTCCACTACAGACGTCATGGATGGGGTGCAGTATTGGAGGGTGAGACGTGGTCAGCGCCTCGAGAACCCCCGGCCGGTTAATGCGGTCCTCACGACCTGGAGCCGCTACTTCTCCATCAAGTAGCTCCTCAATTGGCCCCCAGGGACCTTACGAGGCTGAGTGCACCCCGGGCCAGGTCTCCCAGCGGGGGAAAAATCCCCACGCCGGTACTGGGGATCGAACCCAGGTCTCCCGTGTTTACTTTTTATTCCCTCTAAATTTAATGTGTTTGCTGTACGATTACTGTTTTTTACTGTTCCACAAACGTGTAACACCCATGCCCAAGGCGGAACTCGAACCCACGATCCCCTGCCCCTGAAGCACCAAAGCGAGACGCCTCAGCGAGCGCGGCCATGGGGACCGGCTGTTTTAAGAGTAAGTTGTGGTTATGGTTGTTAGGCATTTGTTGTACTGTATGTCACCATGGCAAAATCAGGAGACTTGTTTTAAATGAAAAGTAGAAGTTTCTGGGTACTCACCTAGAAAGGGCAATGGGCTAATGGTCACGGCTTGCAGGAAACTGGGCACCAGAAGTAACAGCACCACCTGAAACAAAAGTTTCCTTTCAGGGTTAGTTCACATTTTTCCGTTGTATACATGTTCTTTCAAGTGCAAACAGATGTGTACTGCAGTTGTGCAATAGCTGCTCTGGCGGATGGAAGGGGATCATCCGCTCATCATGTGCTTCTATGCATAATTACTTTCTCTAGCCCCGTATGTAAATATACACAGGGATAGAGAAGTATTGTATTCCCCCCAAAATTCGATGTCGAGATTTCACCGGAAATACATGTTTTAGGAGCCCTGAGTCCAAAAAAAGCATTTTCAGAAACAGGTCCGTGTGTGTGTGTGTGTGTGTGTGTGTGTGTGTGTGTGTGTCTGTGGACAGGATTACTCAAAAACGAAAAGACGGTTAAATACCAAACTTGGCATTTAAGCTTGATATCTTCCAAGGATGCGACACGAAGATTTTCAAGAAAATCCCCCCATCCATAACTACCATTTACTTCGAAAAATTTTCGAAAATGTTGTTTTTCTTAAAAATTGCTGTAACGATTTTGATTAAAATATCACATATTAAAGCCATTTTTATCACAAATAAAATGTATATCTTGAAATTTCTGGGAATAGCTTCTAAAGACCTGTTTATTCTGAATGAATTTTGTTTAATTTAGAATAACTAGTAAACTGTAAGAGATAGAAAAAATGTACTATACAAAAATGTAGATCTTGTTAAAGTACACAAGTTATGTTATGTACATTATTTTCGTGGAACTTACCGTTTTAGAGGTATTCCTTGATATTGGTTTCAGTTGTTAAGTATTTACACTTTTCACAGACGGGAGTGTTCATTTTTCTTTTGTTCTACACCTGGCCAAGCAAAGAGGCGATTTGCAATGACAATCGCATAATGACAGCCTTTAAAACATTTGACTGTCACTTTAGTCTAGTGCATTTTCTTAGTTCCAGTCTACTTATAAGGAATAAGTAACAAAATTCTGCTAATGTTTTTCTCGATTAGTGTGGTGTTGAAAGAAGAATTATTTGTAAGACGTTTGTTTGTAGAGTAGCTAGAGAAAGTCATAAGACCTTTTTAAGGTTTTAATAGTACGTGAATATATAGAATATCCCGCTCATTTTGCTGTAACTTTCACAGAGGTGCGATAATTGTTAAGTTGTTTTAAAAGTGTTGTTGAAAATAATCCTGCGCAGTAGTAGTTTTTAAGAACATTTTGGTACACTCACCTGCTAAATTATCAATAACTTTGAAAATCAATATTAGTGATAGAGAAGAGTTTTTTTTTTATCGTAAAGTTTTACTTTAGTTCTTTGCAGCATTGGCATTCTGCCTATATTTCCTTCATGTGAGAGTTTCAAAGTATTGCGAAGTTGTATTTGGAAAGTTAGGTTACATTTTTTTTGTATGTTATGCTTGAAATCAGTTTCTGAAGGAGTAAAATTGTCTATACGAATGCCCATTATCTTAGAGATAATTGACAACCACACGTTTGCATCTAAACAGGATTTATTTTAACGAAAACAATTTTATGCATATGGATCAGTTCTTTTTTTAAAATTTAAAAATCATTTTTCAATATAATTTTAAGAGTTTTATTAAAACAAAATCACATATTTCATTTTAATCAACAGAAGTATTCTATTTTTCGTCAGTCAACAGTCTAGGCATTGCTGCATATACATTGGAAAATTTAGCTCATTATCTTAAATAGCTGCTGAGATAATGGGTCAAACTTTAACATTGGCAAGAAAGGGCATTTCGACTTTCCTTGTGAACTTAATTTCGTAGGATAAAAGAGTTTTCGCGACTCGCTAAATCAAATGATTAATCCTTTTACTTCCAGAGACCTCTTAGCTTCAGCGGTCGTCTTAACTGCGATTCAGTTTATCTTGTTCATGAGCAACCAGATCCAGAATACAACTTGGGCAAGCGTAGACGGGGTTCCTAACGATTTCAGATTGAACACATCGAGGTCATTCAAGGCTCCTCACAAGCCTCTAAATAAAATTACTAATCATTATATGTCGGTCTATATGTTGATTAGTCATTAGAGTAAATATTATATATATATATATATATATATATATATATATATATATAATTGAGATAAACATGTAATAAAAAATGTAGTACCACTAATTACATGCAGCACCCCGGGGCTCCTCTAAGGTCTCAAAAGGCGCATCTTTCAGCAGTCAGGCGAAACGTGTAAAAAAAAAAAAAAAAAAAAGAATAAAAAGAAACAACAACTAAAAACTAATGTGTTCCATTCACATACATTCTCTATATCTCTGTAACAAGTTATTGTTAATAAGCTTATTCTTTTATTTATTTCATGCTAATCGAGAAAAATTAGCAGAAATAGTCTTATTTCTTGCTTTATTGTTAGTAGGAGCGAAATAAGGGACTAGAAGGGACTAGCATAGGTTAAAGTGAAAGCCAAAAACTGGTTGCTATGTGACTGAAGTTCGTTTGTTGTATGGACACGAGTTGGCAAATTCCGGTATGAGAAAAGTATACGTTTTTCAAAGCTGAAACCAAAAACAAGGAATATCGCAAAAACAATCAATTCCACGAAAAAAATGTATGTAACATAAATTATGTGTTTTAGAGTGCTCTACATTTTTGGTGTGTTAAGTTTTTGTCCATATTTTACGGTTTATTAGTGATGCAAAATTTATCCAGAATAAATTAGTCTTCAGAGGCTATTCCCAGAAAATTCAAGATATACTTTTTATTTGTCAGGTAAATGTCTTTAATATACGATATTTTAATCAAATTTGTTAGAGCCATTTTCTAGGAAATAACATTTTTCGAAAAAAGTTCCATGTAAAGGGTAGTTGGGAGTGGGGGGATTTTCTTGTAAATCTTCGTGTCGCAACCTTAGAAGATACCAAACCTAAATACAAAGTTTGGTTTTTAACGGACTTTTCGTTTTTGAGCTATGCTACCCACAGACACACACATACACACACGGACATTTTTCTAAAAATGCTTTCTTTTTTTTTGGATTCAGGAGGTCTCAAAACGCGTATTTCCGGTGAAATCACGGTATCGAATTTTTGGGTGCATTGCAATACCTTCTTTACACACTATGTACATAGCACGTATAGAGAAAGTAGTATATTTTACCGATAATGTATAAGCTTTTATGTTTCATTCAGGTAACTTTCTCTATCTGTTCCTCAAAAAAAAAAAAAAAAAAAAGTTACAAAAGATGATTCTTTTTAATGGAGTTAAACATTAGCAGAATTGCTTTATTACTTGCTTCTTTGTAAGTGGAAGGGAAATAAGGGAACACAATAGGTTAAAGCGATAATCAAGTTGTTTAAAAGCTGTCTCTATGTGACTGGTATTGAAATTCACAAAAGAGAGATGAAACGGATAAAGAATACCGGTATGAGAAAAATTTAAGCATTTTAAAACTGAAACCAATAACAGGGAATATCACGGAAATAGTTAATTCTTAAAAAAAAAAAAAAAAAGTGTGCGACATAACTTGCGGGTTTTAACGAGACCCACATTTTTATTGCAGTAAATTTTTGTCTATCTCTTACAGATTATGTAAAAGTCATTCAAAATGAAGAGGACTTCCGAGGCTATTCCAAGAAAATTGAAGACATACTTCTTATTGGACATCAAATTATTTATCTTTAATAAAGGGTATGTTAATAAAAATTGTTATATCCTTTTTTTACAAAATTTTTCCATGTAAAGGATGGTTTGGAGTGTGAGGAATTTTCTTGAAAATCTTTCTGCCATATTCTTGGAAGATGCACAATTTAAATGCCAATTTTAAATTTAACCAACGTTTGTTTTTAAGTTATCGTGTTCATAGACACAAGAACACACATACACACAGATGTTTTTTTTTCTAAAATAAGTGTTTTGGACTCAGAGGACCTCAAAACATGTATTTCCGTTGAAATCTAGAATAGAATTACGGGCAGAGTACAATATCCTCTCTACCTAATAAGTACAAAGCACTTGTAGAGAAAGTGAAAAATATATCAGAACAAAAAATCTGATGTGTTCCATTCACATGATTTTCTCTACATCTCTACAATAAATTATTGTTAAAAAGCTTATCTTCTACGTATTTAATGCTAGTCGAAAAAAAAAATCTGAAAGGATCTTATTACTTGCTTTCTTGTAAGTAAAAGGGAAACAAGGGAGTATCATAGGCTAAATAGATAGTTAACGTTTTTGAAAGCTGGTTGCTATGTGATTGAAGTACCTTTGTTTGTATGACCAGGAATTGACTAATTCCCGTATGAGAAAAATATAAGTACTTTAAAGTTGAAAGCAATAATAAGGAATATCTCAAAAAATGATCAACCTCACGAAAAAAATCCATATAACATAAATTGTGCATGTTTTGTCGATTAGGTTTTGTCTATCTCTTATGGTATACCAGTTATGCAAAATGCCTAAAAATTCATCCAAGATAAAGGTGTCTTCAGAGACTATTTCCAGAAATTTCAAGATATACAGTAGTTCAATTGTCATATAAATATCTTTAATATACGATATTTTAATCAAAATCGTTAAAGCCTTTTCTGAGAAAGTCAAAATGTTCCATGTAAAGGGTAGTTGGGTGTGGGGAGATTTTCTTGAAAATCTTCGTTTCACATGCTTGGAGAATACTAAACTTAAATATCAAGTTTAGTATTTAGCGCACTTTTTGTTTTTGAGCTACGCTGTCCACACACACACACACACACACACACACACACACACACACACACATACACACATACACACACGGACATTTATCTAATAATGCTTTTTTGGTTTCAGATGATCTCAAAACATATATTTCCGGTGAAATCTCGGTATCAATTTTTACTTTCTCTATACTCACTATGTACATAGTGAATAGAGAATGTATTGCACTCCACCAAAGAACTCGATACCGAGATTTCACCGGAAATATATGTTTTAGGGTCCCCTGTATCCAAAAAAAGGTCCGTGTGTGTGTGTGTGTCCGTGTGTCCGTGTGTCTGTGAACACGATAACTCAAAAACGAAAAGTCGGTAAAATACCAAACTTGGTATTTAAGTTTAGTATCTTCCAGGGATGCGACACGAAGATTTTGAGAAAAATCCCCCCACCCCAAACTACCCTTTACATGGAACTTTTTTCGAAAATTTAGATTTTCTAAAAAATGGCTCTAACGATTTTGATTAAAATATCGTATATTAAAGTTATTTACCTGACAAATAAAATGTATATTCTGAAATTTCTGGGAATAGCCTCTGAAGACCACTTTATTCTGGATGAATTTTTCATAAATACTAAACCGTAAGAGATGGACAAAAACTTAACCCATAAAAATGTAGAGCACGTTAAAACACACAATTTATGTTACATACATTTTTTTCGTGGAGTTGATCGTTTTTGAGATATTCCTTTTTATTGGTTTCAGCTTTGAGAAACTTACACTTTTCTCATACAGGAATTTGTCAACTCCTGTCAATACAAAGGAACATCAGTCACATAGCAACCAGCTTTTGGCTTTCACTTTAACCTATGGTACTCCCTTATTTCGGTTCTACTTAGTATAAAGCAAGAAATAAGATTATTTCTGCTAATTTTTCTCGATTAGCATGAAATAAATAAAAGATAAGCTTATTAACAATAATAATTTACAGAGATATAGAGAAAGTCATGTGAGTGTAACATATCAGATTTTTTGGATGCAATACAATATCTTCTCTATACACTATGCACATAGTGCTTGTAAAGAACTTAAAATTCAATCATTTGAACAAGACTGTGTGTTGGTCATCTTACAATAGTGTATACAAACATAGCATCAGCTAACATTTTTTGACATGAAAGTATGTATAAGCACACAAGCTGAAGAAATGTCAGTAGTTTTGAAATATTTAGAATAAAAAGCTGAAGTGTTTAATTCACATGAGTTTTTCTACATCTCTGCAACAAATTATTGTTAAAATGCTTAGGTTTCTATTTACTTAATGCTAATCGAGAAAAAAATTGCAAAAATAGTCTTAATACTTGCTTCCTTGTAAGTAGAAGCTAAATAAGGGAGTATTATAGGTTAAAGTGATAGTCGAAAGCTGGTTGCTATGTGGACGAAGTTCTTTGTTTGTATGGAGAGGAATTGACAAATTCCAGTATGAGAAAAGTATGTTTTTAAAAGTGAAATAAAAATGAAGAAGGAATAACTACAAAACAACCAACTTCACGAAACAAATTTAAATAACGTGCTCTACATTTTTTGTGGCAAGTTTTTGTCCATCTCTTACGGTTTAGCAGTTATACAAAATTCCCTTAAATTCATCCAGAATAAAGTAGTCTTCAGAGGCTATTCCCAGAAAATCCAAGATATACATTTTATTTGTTAGGTAAATATATTTAATATAAGAAATTTTAATCAAAATCGTTAGAGCCATTTTTGAGAAAATAAACATTTTCGAAAAAAATTCTATGTAAACGGTAGTTTGGAGTCGGAGGATTTTTCTCAAAATCTTCGTGTCGCATCCCTGGAAGATAATAAACTTAAATACCATCTTTGGTATTTTACCGATTTTTGTTTTTGATCTATTGTGTTCACAGACACACGGACACACACACTCACACACATACACACAGGACCTTTTTCTGAAAATGTTTTTTTGGATACAGGGGACCCTAAAACATATATATTCGGGGAAATCTCGGTATAGAATTTTTGGGTAGAGTACAATACCTTCACTATTTACATAGTACGTATAGAGAAAGTTAAAAAAATCTGATGTGTACCATTCACATGACTTTCTCTAAATCTCTGCAACAAATTGCTCTTAAAAAGGTTATACATCTATTTACTTCATGTTAATCAGACTAAAATAGCAGAAATAGTCTTATTACTTGGTACCTTGTTGCTATGTTGCTTTGTTACTTACTGGTTGATATGTCACTGAAGTTCCTTTGTATGGAAGCAGTTGACAAGTTCCTATATGAGAAAAGTATAGGTCTTCATAGCAGAAACCAAAAACAAGGAATGACTCAAAAACGATGACTGCACGAAAAAAACGTATATAACATAAAGTGTGTGTTTTAATGTGCTCTACATTTTTCGTTTAGTAAGTTTTTGTCCATCTCTTACGGTTTAGCAGTTATGCAAAATTCCGTTAAATTCATCCAGAATAAAGTAGTCTTCAGAGGCTATTCCCAGAAAATTCAAGATATACATTTTATTTGTTAGGTAAATATATTTAATATAAGAAATTTTAATCAAAATCGTTAAGGCCATTTTTGAGAAAATCAACATTTTCGAAAAAAATTCTATGTAAAGGGTAGTTTGGAGTGGGAGGATTTTTCTTAAAATCTTCGTGTCGCATCCCTGGAAGATAATAAAGTTTGGTATTTTACCGAATATATATTTCCGGTGAAATCTCGGTATCGAATTATTGGGTGGAGTGCAATACTTCACTATGTGCAAAAAAAAAGTCTGTTTAACCAAGCTCAGTTGGAATGTTAGTAGCCCGTTTCATATGCGTAAGTTTGACACTGACAACAGTAAGTGTAATTTACAGTGAGGAGCTCTTCACAGATAGTGCGCACGCATGGTGTCACGCAACTCAATGGCTGTGACCATGCGTGTGTTAGCAAACAAGAAACTAGGAAGATACCGCAAACAGAATATACGGAAATGTATGAGGTGCAGAGAACCCGCACAACTTGTATAACATAGAGAAGAATGGGGGGATGGATGCATGCCCAGTCGCTGATATAGGCAGAGTAGGGTGCCTTAAGTGGCATTGGGAATTGGGTAATATGAATAATTTTATATGTCAGCAGTGCCTTTAAAGTATGACCCATTATCTCAGCAACTGTTTAAGTTACTGAGCTAAAATTTTCAAGATGTATTCAACAACATCTTTACAGTTGATCGATGAAAAATAGAATAATTCTGTTGATTATAAGGTATACTTTTTTTAATAAAGCCCTAAAACATTTAAAAATTGTGATTTTTAAATTTAAAAATATAACTAATCCATATAGATAAAAACTTTTACGTTAAAATAAAGTTTATCTAGTTGTAAATGTGTGGTAAAAATTACAGCTCTTTCTGTCAATTAGTTTCTGAGTTAATGGGGCATTGTATAAAAAAATTTACTTCTTCAGAAATTACTTTCAACCATAACATTAAAAATATCTGATGTGTTCCATTCACATGACTTTCTCTACATCTCTGTAACAAATTATTGTTAAAAAGCTTATGCTTCTATTTATTTCATGCAATCCAGAAAAAATTAGCAGAAATAATCGTATTACTTGTTTCCTTGTAAGCAGAAGCGAGATAAGGGACTACCATAGGTTAAAGTGATAGTCAAAAGCTGGTTACTATGTGAGTGAAGTTCCTTTGTTTGTATTGACAGGAGTTAACAAATTCCTGTATGAAAAATATGTTTTTCAAAGCAGAAACGAAAAACCAAGGATATCTTAAAAATGATCAACTTCACGAAAAAAATGCAAATGACATAAATTGTGTGTTTTATCGCGAGCTACATTTTCTGTACAGTAATTTTTTATCCATCTCTTACGGCTTAGTGGCTTCTCAAAATTTCATAAAATTGATCCAGAACAAAGTAGTCTTCAAAGGCTATTTCCAGAAAATTCAAGAAAAACATTTTATTTGTGAGGTAAACATGTTTTATATACGTTATTTTAATCAAAATCGCTAGAGCCATTTTTAATAAATTCAAAATTTTCGAAAAAAGTTCCATGTAAAGGGTAGTTAGGGGTGGGGGGATTTTCTTTAAAATCTTTGTATCGCATCCTTGGAAGATACCAAACTTAAATACCAAGTTTGGTATTCAATGGTGTTTTCGTTTTTGAGCTATGCTGTCCACAGGCACACAGACACACATACAGACATACACGCACACACAGGGACCTTTTTCTGAAAATGTTTTTTTTTTGTTTTTTTTGGATTCAGGGGGGCCCAAAACATGTATTTCCGGTGAAATCCCTGTATCGAATTTTTGGGTGGAATACAATACCTTCTCTATACACTATGTACATAGTACGTGTAGAGAAAGTAGAAATGTAATATGACTTTCCAAACACAACTTTGCAGTACTTCGAAACTCTCACACGAAGGCAATATGAGCGGGATGCCAATGCTGCCAATTGCTAAAGTAAAACTTTCCGATCAAAATAAAAGTAGGATATCTTCTTTAACACTAATATTTATAAAGTTATTGATGTTTTTTTCCAAGTGAGTGTACCAAAATGTTCTAAAAAGCTACTATTTAGGATTATTTTCAACAAAAATTTTAAATGATTTGTAGTTAGATACCTCTATAAAAGTTATGCCAAAATGAACGGGAGACTCGAAATATGCATATGCAAGTAAAATATTAAAATAAAAAAAAATTACGAAAATCTAATTTCGACTCACCTTAAACCAAGTAACAGTAATGTAATCAGAGAACAGTTTTAATCACAGGATCTCCGAGATGAACGTGCTGACGAGCAAACCACGATGCTGATTCTAGTCAAAATTTTGCTTGTATGCTCTCTGTTCTATTATATACATATAACTTGTGATAAAAGTACACATATATGTAATTACGTTTGCTCTAGTGTTATAATTTATTTAAAAGTTCTCCATTTTAAAGGACCACTGAGTTTCTTAAATTTGAGAAATTTATAGGAATAACATATTCACAAGATGTTTTTAATTTAGTTTATGTTAAAACAATATATTTCGTGCTCCTTTTAGATAATTTAAGATCCGTTACTGGTAATATAAAAATGTAAGCGAAGCAGCGAAGTGCCCACTGGGATGTTTGAAAGATTCTAACATTGTACATTTTAGAATTTCAATCACATTATATCAAACATTGTCTTTAAATTTACTGCACTCGTTTGAATACGTAGCATCTAGTTGAGAAGGACATTTATCGTGAATCGGTTAACGCAGTGATTTACCGGAATAAAGTTTTTTTCGGGGTTTTCCCTTGTCCGAAAAAACGAATGTCGAGTAACTTTAAGCCCTATGGTCCCCGAGATCATTTGAGTACCATTTCACCAATTTAATTCATCGTCCGATATGACCAACTAGTTTAAAGAACGTTAAGAAAAAAAAAAAAAACAGTTAATTGTTGGAGGAAACACCTTGTAGTTTTACCTGCAACTGACGTTCAAAAATGCAGCAGTAATTTTAAGCAATATTTTAACCAATTAAAATAAAATATAATTTAATTAATACGACTTAAATTAGGACGTTCATAATTATTTATCATTTAAAGCATTTAAATGTAGATATATAGAGTGCCACGAAGGAACTAATTGTTTTTACACCTTTTACAAAATTTTGGCAACCATTCACTCACTTGTAAATACGTAGATGTGTGTGTATTCCAGTGTGCCATCACTACTCAGCTGTTACAAGAAAAGCATGACAATACTGAATAGATTCAGATGCCTGAGATATTTTTCTTTTACTTTAAATTTTGTAATCATTGCTTCTAAGGAATCAATAGATTGTAGTAACATACTGCTATATATACTACATAGGCTACAATTTCTATGTCAGCTGTGCAACAGCTCTTCTAGACTCGCGTCAGGTGTGGGGATATTGCTGCATTTACCAGAACCTCATATTTGACTGTCAAATAATAAAGAGCCTTATCTTTGGAGAGGTGCATAATTTGAATAAATTGCCATCGGGTATGAAAACCAAACAAAGTAACATTTTAGGAAGCCAAGGAAGCCAAGGAACAACCATTTGCAGTGTATGGATGAATATGTGTGCCAATATAATCTTTTATTTATACTTTCTCTAGCACATACATTATACATAGTAGGTAGAAACAGTGTTGTGTTCCAACCAAAATTAGATACCGAAATTTCACTGGAAATACATGTTTTGAGGTCTCCTGAATCCAAAAATATCATTTTTAGATAATGATCAGTGGGTGTGTGTGTGTGTTTGTGTTTTGTGAGTCGGTGTCTGCGGTCAGCATAACTCGAAAGTCGGTTTAGTACCAAGCTTATTATTTAAGCTTAGTATCTTCCAAGGATACGACACAAAGATTTTTATAAATATCCCCCACCCCAAGCTATCTTCTACATGGAAAATTTTTAAAAAATGTCGGTTTTCCAAAAGATGGCGTTGACGATTTTAATTAAAATGCGTATATTTAAGATGCTTATATGGTAAATAAAATGCATATCCTGAATTTCTTAGGAATAAACCTTCAAGTCATCTGAAAAAAGCTTTACATAACGTTACATCGTAAGAGATAGACAAAAAGTTACTACTCAGGAATTTGTGTTTTATTAAAACGCACAATTTATATTATACACAATGTTTTTTTTTTTTTTTTTTTTTTTTTTTTTTTTTTTTTTTTTTTGTAGAACTAACCATTTCACAGATATTCCGTGTTATTAGTTTCAATTTTAAAATGTTTCTCAAATGGAAAGAGCCCTTTCCTTTCTTTGACTCTTGCTGTACTCCTGGCAATGGAAAGAGAGTCGAATTTCAATGACAATCGTGTAGCTACTAGCTTTTAAAGTTATTGACTGTCACTTTAGCTTTAGACTATCCCTCCTACTCATAAGGAGCTAAGTAATAAGGTCATTTCTGGTAATATTTATCTTGATTAGTATTATGTAGATAAAAGAATAATATTTTGTAACAATAGTTTGCTTGCAGTAGGGATAGAGAAAGTAATATGAAAGGAACACTTTAGTTGTTTTAAATTTGAAATATTTGTTTTAAAGGTAACGTACTCTGCATTTTTTGTGTAGTAAGTTTTTGTCCATCTCTTACGGTTTAGCAGTTATTTAAAATTGAATAAAATTCATCCAAAATCAACTACTCTTCAGAGGCTATTCCCAGAAAATTCAAGATAGATTTTATTTGTTACGAAATTTTAATCAAAATCGTTAGAGCCATTTTTGAGAAAATCAAAAGTTGGTGGTGGGGGGATTTTTCTCAAAATCTTCGTGTCGCATCCCTGGAAAATACTAAACTTAATTACCAAGTTTGGTATTTTACCTACTTTTCGTTTTTGAGTTATCGTGTTCACAGACACACGGACACAGGGACACACACACACACATACACGGACCTTTTTCCGAAAATGCTTTTTTTTAGATAAAGGGGATCCTAAAACATATATTTCCGGTGAAATCTCGGTATCGAATTTTTGGGTGGAGTGCAATACATTCTCTATACATTATGTACATAGTGCATATAGAGAAAGTAAAAACAGGAAGTCAATCACTTACTTGGGTGCCAGAGAGGCAAGACATGTCCATCCTTCCTTTGTTATGGAGGCACTGCAGCTGGACCTCCTCTGCGGCTATGTTATAAGGAACTGCACAAGGTGAATGAAAACCATACACACACACACACTATGAGGCAGGCTCTGTGTCTGTTGAAACCATTATTATCCTCGCCTAAAGCGCTGCCATTGTTTTCCCACCAAACGGGATGAAATCAGTCTTCGTTTAGTGTGGAAACTGTGTCCTCAAGGTCGCATTCGTACAAAAGAGACATTTGACTATGTCCCACACATAATGATGTCATCGGCAAGAGCGATCTCCAAGTTCTGTAATTTCGTTTTACCTTAGCTAGAGCTGTCATCTTGAATATTAATTGAACTTAGAAACCTAGTTAACGCGAAGAATGTTCCTGCAAATGACCTCAAGAATGACTGTACATTTTAGTATTAATAGCATTCATTAACTTATGACTCAAAAAGTTATGAAATCAAAAGTTTGTTGCGTATACATTTTATCTCATTAGCTTTTTACTTTCTCTACACGTACTATGTACATAGTGTACAGAGAAGATATTGCATTCCACCCAAAAATTCGATACAGAGATTTCGCCGGAAATATGTGTTTTGGAGTCCCCTGAGTCCGAAAAAATAATGTTTAAAAAAAGGTTTGTGTGTGTGTGTGTGTGTGTGTGTGTGTGTGTGTCTGTGGACAGTATAGCTCCAAAACGAAAAGGACGTTAAATACCAAAATTGGTATTTATGTTTAGTATCTTCCAAGGATGGTCGTCTCCTTAGCGCGGTGGTAGCGCAGCTGCTTACCAAGCGGGAAATCTGGGTTCGATCCCCAGTACCGGCATGGGGATTTCCCCCCCCCCCCCCTGGGAGACCTGCCCGGGGTGTAGTCAGCCTTGTAAGGTCCGCGGGGACTCGAGGCGCTGACCACGTCTCACCCTCCAATACTGCACCCCATCCATGACGTCGGTAGTGGACCGAGATGGGGGACGCAGCGGCCGGGCGGTAGGCCAAGGTTCCCCGTGAGCTGTCGTGCCATGGAGTTATTATCTTCCAAGGATGTGACACGAAGATTTTCAAAAAAATCCTTCCTACGTTTTTCTTTTGTTCTACTCCTGGCTAAGCAAAGACGCGATTTGCAATGACAATCGCATAGCGATAACTTTTAAAACATTTGACTATCACTTTAGCCAAGTGCATTCCCTTAGTTCCCTTTTACTTATAAGAACAAAGTAATAGGAGTATTCTGCTAGTGTGTATTTCGATTAATATTGTGCAGAAAGAAGAATAATCTTTTGTAGGAAGGTTTTAGAGCAGCTAGAGAAAATCATGTGAGTGTAACACAGATTTTCTTTTGTTTCATTTGTATAACCCCGTTAACTTCTATGATGATATCGGGGGCTTTGACTTGTGAAACAACTCGTAGCACTATTGGTTTAGAACATTAGGTTAATCATTTTTACTTTCTCTATATGTACTATGTACATAGTGTATAGAGAAGGTATTGCACTCCACCCAAAAATTAAATACCGAGATTTCATCGGAAATATATACTTTAGGGTCCCCTTTACCTAAAAAAAGCATTTTCGGAAAAAGGTCCGTGAGTGTGTCTGTGAACACGATAATTCAAAAACGAAAAGTCGGTAAAATACCAAACTTGCTATTTAAGATTAGTATCTTCCAAAAATGTAACACGAAGCTTTTCAAAAAAAATCCTCCCACCACAAACTACACTTTACATGAAAAAAAAATTGAAAATTTTGATTTTCTTAAAAATGACTCTCACGATTTTGATTAAAATCCCGTAAATTAAAGATATTTACATCCCAAATAAAATGTATATCATGAATTTTCTGGGAATAGCCTCTTAAGACTTTTTTATTCTGAATGAATTTTGCCAAATTTTGCTTATCTGCTAAACCGTAAGAGTTAGACAAAAACTTACATCACAAAAAATGTACATCACGTCAAAACACACAATTTATATCTTTTACGTTTTTATTGTGGAGGTAACCGATTCCGAGATATTCCTTGTTATTGGTTTCAATTGTGAAGTATTTAAAACTTTTCTCAGACAGGAAGATTTTCAAAAAAATCCTCCCACCACAAACTACCCTTAATATGAAAAAAAAAAAGTCGAAATTTTGGATTTTCTTAAAAATGGCTCCAACGATTTTGATTAAAATATCGTATATTAAAGCTATTTACCTGACAAATAAATTGCATATCTTGAATTTTCTGGGAACAGCCTCTGAAGAGTGCTTTATTCTGGATGAATTTTACGGAAGTTTGAATAAGTGCTAAACCGTAGGAGATGGACAAAAACTTATTATACCAAAAATGTAGAGCTCGTTAAAACACACAATTTATGTTATATACATTTTTTCATGCAGTTCATCGTTTTTGAGACATTCCTTGTTTTTGGTGTCTGCTATGAAAAACTTACACTTTTCTCATACAGGAATTTGTCAACTGCTGTCCATTCAAACAAAGGAACTTCTGTCCAATAGCAACCAGCTTTTGGCTTTCACTTTAACCTTTGGTACTCCCTTATTTCGTTTCTACTTACAAGGACGCAAGTAATAAGACTCTTTCTGCTAATTTTTACTTTCTCTATACTCACTATGTACATAGTGTATAGAGAATGTATTGCATTCCACCAAAAAATTCGATACCGAGATTCCACCGGAAATATATGTTTTAGGGTCCCCTGTATCCAAAAAAAAGTATTTTCAGAAAAAGGTCCGCGTGTGTGTGTCCGTGTGTCAGTGTGTCCGTGTGTCTGTGAACACGATCACTCAAAAACGAAAAGTCGGTAAAATACCAAACTTCCAGGTCTGCGACACGAAGATTTTGAGAAAATCTCCCCACCCCAAACTACCCTTTACATGGAACTTTTTATAAAATTTTGATTTTCTAAAACATGGCTCTAAAGATTTTGATTAAAATATCGTATATTAAAGTTATTTATCTGACAAATAAAATGTATATTTTGAATTTTCTGGGAATAACCTCTGAAGACCACTTTATTCTGGATGAATTTTTCATAACTACTAAACCGTAAGAGATGGACAAATACTTAACCCACAAAAAATGTAGAGCACGTTAAAACACACAATTTGTGCTATATACATTTTTTTCGTGGAGTTGGTCGTTTTGGATATATTCCTTTTTCTTGGTTTCAGCTTTGAAAAACATACTTTTCTCATACAGGAAGTTGTCAACTCCTGTCCATACAAACAAAGGAACATCAGTCACATAGCAACCAGCTTTTGGCTTTCACTTTAACCTATGGTACTCCCTTATTTCGCTTCTACTTACAAGGAAGCAAGAAATAAGACTATTTCTGCTAATTTTTTTCTCGATTAGCAGGAAGTAAATATGAGCATAAGCTTTTTAAAAATAATTTATTGCAGAGATATATTGGTTAAAGAAAAATTCCCCGTTCCAGCAGGGAATGAAACCAGTGACCTCCTAATGAGAAGACATTTCGCTTACCACTCGATCGAGGTGGCAGTCTTTAGTTTTATTATTTTTCAGCTATTATTTAAAAAGCTCATGTTGTACTCGCATGACTGTCTAATCATTCAACAAACAATTCTTACTGCATCTTACAGAATTTTTGTCTTAATTGAAGAAAAAAACATTTGTAGAAGTGCCTTTACCACACATTTCCAAATGAAATAGGGCAACACAGTAGGCTTAAGTTGAGAGTCAGAGCAATGTCTCCATGAAATAAATATTAAGGTTTGTTAAAACTATACAAGCTATCATAATGACAATTTTACCACCCATAAAACAGCTTTTTATAGTTCAGAAACCATAGCCAAACCATAACTTAGGTTAATAATTACTGGCTTGTTGATATTTCAATAAAAAGGAAAATTTGCAACATTTGTCTCATATTTTCTTCTTTAGGCACACTTTCCTCAAGTGTATAATAGAGTTGTGATTTTTTTGTGCGTGTGCAACATGTGAACCTCTAAGCAACGTTGAATTTTTTTATGTTACCTGAGTATGAAGTTCCTAAAAATTGTAAATACCTAACACAATAAATAAAAAAAAAAATCTGAAGTGTTCCTTTCACATGACCTTTCTCTACATCTCTGTAACAAATTGTTAATAAGCTTATTCCTCTATCTACTTCATACAAATCGAGCTAAACATTAACAGCAACGGTCATATTAGTTCCTAGTAAGGAGGAAGGAAATAAGGACATGCACTAGGCTAAACCGAAACCGACAGTCAAATGTTGTAAAATGTGGCTGCTATGGGATTGAAATCCGTATAAGAAAAGAATAAATATTTTAAAACTGAAACCAATATCAAGGAATACATCGAAAACGGTCAACTCCACGAGAAAAATGTATATGACATAAATTGTGTGTTTTAGGCAGATCTACATTTTTTGCGTAGCAAGTTTTTTTCTATTTCTTAGGTTTAATAGTCATGCAAAATTAAAAAAAAATAAAATAAAATAAACCATGCAGAATAAAGAGGGCTTCAGAGACTATTCCCAGAAAATTCAAGATGTACATTTTATTTGTTATGTAAATTACTTAAATATGAGAGATTTTGATAAAAAATTGTTACAGCCATTTTTGAGAAAATAAATCATTTCGAAATTTTTTCCATGTGAAGGTTAGTTGGGGGTGGCGAGATTTTCTTGAAAATCTTCGTGTCGCATACTTGGAAGATACAGATCTTAAGTATCAAGTGCACACACACACACACACACACGGACATTTTTATAAAAATGCTTGTTCGTTCTCTAAACGTACAATGTACATAATGTATAGAGAAGGTATTGTATTGCACCCAAAAATTCGATGCCGAGATTTCACCGGAATTACATATTTGGGGACCCCTTAAATAATTTTTTTTTAAGAAAAAATACCCGTGTGTGTGTGTGTGTGTGTGTGTGTGTGTGTGTGTGTCTGTGGTGTAGCATCGCTCAAAAACGAAAAGTCCGTTAAATACCAAACTTGATACTTAAGTTCAGTATTTTCCAAGTATGCCACGCGAAGATTTTCAAGAAAATCCCCCTACTACCCTTGACATGGAAAAAATGTTAAAAATTTTTGTTTTCTCAAAAACGGCTCTAATGATTTTAATTAAATTTTTGTATATATAAGATATTTACATGACAAATAACATGTATATCTTGAATTTTCTTCGAATAGCCTCTGACGACCTCTTTATTCTGGATGAATCTTCTGAATTTTGCATAACTGGTAAACCGTAAGAGATAGACAAAAATTTAGTGTACCAAAAATGTAGATCTGGTTAAAACACGCAATTTATGTCCTATACATTTTTTCGTGGAGTTGACCGTTTTCGAGATATTCCTTGTTATTTGTTTCAGTTTTAAATTAACAACTTCTGGCCTCGCAATTTTATATCAACTACATTTTAAAACATATTATTGTCGGTTTAGCCAACTTTCTAAAGACGAACAATAATGCCAATACAACTACCTTGCATTTCTAAGATTTATGTGAATCTGGAAACCATTTCCTTTGCTTCCAATACCAACGCAAGCATTTAGTCAAAACCCAGTAAATAAGCTAGCAATGTGAATCAAACGAGTTACATGCTCTTATAAACACTCTTATGCAGATCTTACCTGTGCTTCTAAAATTAATAAAACAAACCCTAAAGGACACATCTGCATCTGCACATGGAAGTGTCAGGAATTAATATAAAATATCACACATTGTTATACGTTTTACTTACTTCTAAAGTAACCGATCGGGATGGATCAGGTGATTTCGTCTGTGGTCCGCATTCGGCAGGTCCTGGGTTCGATCTCCATGGCTCGGTATCTCCGGGGTCAGGTCAACTATTTCCTAGGTTGAATGACCTGTTAACAGTGTTCTACGGTTTTCAAGCCCACGAGGCAATTAAATAATTTACTACGCTCATCCAAAGATCCCCGGGAGCCGCTGTCATCAGCCGGTGTGTACCGCATTCCCTGTTCCTGCGGCTCGGTATACATCGGAACCACACAACGCAGTGTTACTACTAGAATCAAGGAACACAAAGCAAACTGTCGACTAGGCCACACAGAAAAGTCCGCGGTCGCCCTGCACGCTATTGAGGCAGAGGGCGAGCATATTATAAATTTCCAAGACACCTCTATCCTCTCATCTACAACACACTACCATGCACGACTACAGCGGGAGGCAATAGAGATTTACAAGCATCCGAACAATTTTAATAAAAAAGAAGAGGCACTAAAACTCAATAGGAATTGGCATCCCGTCATTGAAAGCAGGAAACGTCATCAAACGAGAAGCAACGAAGCGGTCCAATCAGAAGCCACGTTCGCCGGAGAGCCCAAGCCCCGCCCCCCACTTGCCAGTATAAAAGTAGCGATCCCGACAGATTCGCCTCCTTGTCCCCTCTCTTGGGCGACATTCATGCCATCCCAGATCACCAATTTGGTTTTCGCCCTGGGCATTCTACACCCCAGCAACTACTGAGAGTGGTGGAGGCCGCTGCCCTGGGCTTCCAGGACAGAGCCTACACTGCGGCAGTGTCGCTGGACGTGGAGAAAGCCTTCTCTACGACCTGGCACGCGGGTCTGCTCCTCAAATTCATCCGACTGGAGCTCCCGACACACATCATACACCTACTACACTCATATCTCAAACACAGATTTTTTGTAGTTTCAGTTGCGGGACACAAATCAACACCTAGGCCAGTAAGAGGCGGAGTCCCCGAAGGCTCTGTACTTTCCCCTACGCTCTTTAGCGTCTACATGGCCGACCTACCAACAGTGCAGCAAGTCAACATAGCTCAGTATGCTGATGACGTGCTGTTATACTGTACAAATAAACACCCACGCAGAGCCTTCAACCCCATCCAGAGACACCTCTGCCTCATCCAAGAGTGGTGCGAGCGTTGGCGATTGTCCATAAATCCGGAGAAAAGCCACGCTATTCTTTTCACCAAGCGCCGCTTTCCCGCAAACTTCCCCACATTCACGTACCTCAGACGAAGGATACAATGGACCAACACCATCACCTACTTGGGGGGTGAAGCTCGACAAGGGCGTCACTTTTAGGGAGCATGTCCGGGGGCTGTGGTGCCGGGGCAATGGGGCTGCGGCCTCACTGTACCCGATGCTGAGGTCCTCGATGACGGTTCCCCTTAAGTTGCGCCTTTTGAGGGCTCTTATTATCCCCTTATTAATCTACGCCTGTGAGATCTGGGGCATGGCGGCAGACTCCAGTCTGCTGTTGCTTCAGCGGGTACAGAATAGGTGTCTCCGGGCTATCTATTCTGTGCCTCGAGGCTTTCCAACGAGACTCCTGCACGAAGCCTCTGGTCTACCATACCTGGAGGACGAGATTAGGCGTCGGGCAACAAAATTCAACGAAGGGTTACCATTCCATCGGAGCGCCCTCGTTAGGTCTCTTGGGGATTACGATCCCACAAACCGCCGCTTCAGGCGATACCGGCTTCCCCGCATGGCTTGCGGGCATCCCCGGTAACGAAGGAGCACCACCAACAGCTGCTACGGCTAAGCTCCTTATTATCCTTCAAGAGTTGCTTGGATTCAAAATTTAACCTCAAGAAACTTTTTGATAAAAACACACCAGCGGTGCACAGGGGCCGTTGCACCATCAAAGGCAACCGTCGAGGAGCAATACTCGCCTCCTCCTGTCACTCCACAACCCCAATACACACCCGCCATCCTACAAAACCCACAATCCCGTCAGAACGTGGTTAAGTTCTCTCTGAGAACAGGGACACGTCTAACACACCTCGGGCTGCCCTCAGCCTGCCAATCACACTGGACTGGATTCGCCTCCTCCTGTCACTCCACAACCCCAATACACACCCGCCATCCTACAAAACCCACAATCCCGTCAGAACGTGGTTAAGTTCTCTCTGAGAACAGGGACACGTCTAAAACACCTCGGGCTGCCCTCAGCCTGCCAATCACACTGGACTCAACGCTTCATACCAGTCGACACCTCGGTGGAGGATATCTCGACAGACCTCATCCGCCAGGGCATCACCCCAAGACTGGTGAAGCAGCTCACCAGGTCCGCTCCAGATGGGCAAGGCCCCAAATCTCCCCTCCCCCTCTTCCTCGTAGTAGTGGAGCGGGCCAATGACCCTGAGGCCAAGATAGATGGCGTCACCGCCATCTGTTACCTCAGGGTCAAAATAGAACCATCCAAGGGCTCTGGCGGGCCCCCTCAATGTCACCGGTGCCTGGGGTTTAACCACTCCAGTCACTTTTGCTTCCGTAACCTGCGCTGCTTAAGGTGCGGAGGCGCCCACCCTAAAGAGGTCTGCAAGATATCTCCCACCGCGAAGCCGACTTGCGCAAATTGTGGTGGCGAACATATTGCATCTTATGGTGGCTGTCCTAAGAGGATCGCTGTCATAGCGGCCAGGAGACCGCCGCCAGAACTACAGCAGGACACAAGAAGAGTACCTGTAGCCAACCAGCGACCAGAGGCGCCAACATCTGCACCTGCACCTCCTGCAAGACAGCCGGCGCAACAAAGAATAGCCACCAACACCACTACGGCGCAAAGGGCTGAGCGTGGCCCTGCGAAGCCACGGGATGGTAATAACACCCACCAACCCCCACGCAACAAAGAAGCTCCAGCCAAACCCAAACAAAAGCCCCCCACCCAAGCTAAGGTGCGCTGGCCGGCCAGGCAGCCTAACTTCTCCCCCAGGGCTGCGCAAGGGAACGGCACTCCCGTACCCGAGCGACAGCAGGGGCAGGAGGCGGCTGGCGGCGTGCCGGCGCCCCGAAGCACTCCTACACCCTCACCCAGAAACATAACCCCCACCACTCCTCCTGTCCTGCAGATGTCGGATGTGATGGCGTGGATACAGCAGCTACTGCTGAACCACGGCCGGAGCATCTGTGATCTGCTGGTCAGATTCCTATATGCCACAGACCCAGCCGCAAAGATGGCTGTCGCCATGGAGGGACTTGCCCTCCTGACCGTGATCGTCCAGACCGCCCAGAATGGCGGGTCGAAATAGGTCTCGTACCTCTTTTCGATTCGCGTTCTGGAACGCGTGTGGCCTGAACGGTCAGGGGAGTGAGCTCCAGCATTTTGCCGGCTCATTTGCCCTAGACCTTGTGCTAGTCAGCGAAACACATCTCCGCCCAGATACCCCTTTCCGACTTCCGGGCTACAACTGCCTCAGAGTGGATCGTGTGGGCCGCCGAGGAGGTGGCACAGCGATCTTCGTGAGAAACAGGGTAGTCCACAAACCCATCCAGCTCCCACCTCTTCAAACCATGGAAGCCACGGCTGTCTGTGTTGACCTAGGCGGTACGGAAGTTTTACTGGTGTCTGTATACCATCCACCCCATAGGCAGTTCGTACTAAACGATTACCTTTCCATCCTAGCCCTTCATCCTAATGTCATCCTGGCCGGGACTTCAATGCCAAACATCCGCGTTGGCATTGCGGCCCCCGGGCGGACGCCCGAGGCAATGACATCATACGCATGATAGATGCGGACCCTCAACTCAGAGTAGAGGGCCCCTGGCAACCCACACACCATCCACGAGGTCAAGGACGGGCATCCGTTATTGACTTCGCGATCATCAAACAATTCCCTTTTCATACATCTCTCACATCGATCAACGCACTTCATTCCGATCATAATCCCGTGTTAGCTGAGGTTAACACACGGGTTGCCAGTCACGACGTCTCGGTTCAAAACCGCGACGTTGACTGGGAATGCGTCAGGGTTTGCCTCAACGACTCCATCCCGCCGAACCCTAGGATCACAGACATCCCATCCCTAGAGGCTGCGGTCCAATCCTTTACCTCCATCGTGGTGCGAACTGCTCATAACCTAACTGTTCACACCCCAGCTCCTCTACACCCAGAAGTCCTACCCCTAGAACTCCATCTGCTTGTACGCCGTTCCTGGGCTGCCCGCAGACTATACCAGCGTCACCGCACGCCACATAACCGAGCACTTATGAGGCGTTTACGCCGAGAGGTCTGGACCCGACTACGCGAGCACAGGGTGCGAGCGTGGGAGGAGACTATGAACCGCTTGAGGCTCGAGGATGGCGACGTGTGGAGGATTGCCAAAGCTCTCCGGCACCGCGGAGGTCAAATCACCTCCCCAATCCAAGGCACCCAAGGCCTGGCTTATGAACCCCGAGCCAAAGCTGATGTGTTCGCTGACTACCTCGAAAGGTCTATGAGGCCACGAGAAGACCCCCAGGACGAAGACTTCTCGGACCGTGCTCGGCGGGAGGTGCGTCGATACCTTCGGCGCCCCCCCGACGAGGCGGACCGACTTCCCGTCATCCGACCCAGTGAACTCCAGGGCGCACTCCGGCGCCTCAACCCCAAAAAGGCAGCGGGTCCTGACGGACTAACCCCCGCCATGCTCCGATGCCTTCCCATCAAGGCGGTACTCTTTCTAACCAAGGTTTTCAACATGTGCCTCACCTTGTGCCACTTTCCACGCGAGTGGAGGGAGGCCCGGGTGATATGCATTTTGAAACCGGGGAAAGACCCGTTACACCCATCCAATTACCGATCCATCAGTCTCCTGTCAGTTCTCTCGAAGGTTTTCGAGAGGCTAATACTAGCCCGCTTGTCCCCTCTCTTGGGCGACATTCATGCCATCCCAGATCACCAATTTGGTTTTCGCCCTGGGCATTCTACACCCCAGCAACTACTGAGAGTGGTGGAGGCCGCTGCCCTGGGCTTCCAGGACAGAGCCTACACTGCGGCAGTGTCGCTGGACGTGGAGAAAGCCTTCTCTACGACCTGGCACGCGGGTCTGCTCCTCAAATTCATCCGACTGGAGCTCCCGACACACATCATACACCTACTACACTCATATCTCAAACACAGATTTTTTGTAGTTTCAGTTGCGGGACACAAATCAACACCTAGGCCAGTAAGAGGCGGAGTCCCCGAAGGCTCTGTACTTTCCCCTACGCTCTTTAGCGTCTACATGGCCGACCTACCAACAGTGCAGCAAGTCAACATAGCTCAGTATGCTGATGACGTGCTGTTATACTGTACAAATAAACACCCACGCAGAGCCTTCAACCCTATCCAGAGACACCTCTGCCTCATCCAAGAGTGGTGCGAGCGTTGGCGATTGTCCATAAATCCGGAGAAAAGCCACGCTATTCTTTTCACCAAGCGCCGCTTTCCCGCAAACTTCCCCACATTCACGTACCTCAGACGAAGGATACAATGGACCAACACCATCACCTACTTGGGGGTGAAGCTCGACAAGGGCGTCACTTTTAGGGAGCATGTCCGGGGGCTGTGGTGCCGGGGCAATGGGGCTGCGGCCTCACTGTACCCGATGCTGAGGTCCTCGATGACCGTTCCCCTTAAGATGCGCCTTTTGAGGGCTCTTATTATCCCCTTATTAATCTACGCCTGCGAGATCTGGGGCATGGCGGCAGACTCCAGTCTGCTGTTGCTTCAGCGGGTACAGAATAGGTGTCTCCGGGCTATCTATTCTGTGCCTCGAGGCTTTCCAACGAGACTCCTGCACGAAGCCTCTGGTCTACCATACCTGGAGGACGAGATTAGGCGTCGGGCAACAAAATTCAACGAAGGGTTACCATTCCATCGGAGCGCCCTCGTTAGGTCTCTTGGGGATTACGATCCCACAAACCGCCGCTTCAGGCGATACCGGCTTCCCCGCATGGCTTGCGGGCATCCCCGGTAACGAAGGAGCACCACCAACAGCTGCTACGGCTAAGCTCCTTATTATCCTTCAAGAGTTGCTTGGATTCAAAATTTAACCTCAAGAAACATTTTGATAAAAACACACCAGCGGTGCACAAGGGCCGTTGCACCATCAAGGCAACCGTCGAGGAGCAATATTCGCCTCCTCCTGTCACTCCACAACCCCAATACACACCCGCCATCCTACAAAACCCACAATCCCGTCAGAACGTGGTTAAGTTCTCTCTGAGAACAGGGACACGTCTAACACACCTCGGGCTGCCCTCAGCCTGCCAATCACACTGGACTGGTCAACGCTTCACCAAGCGCCGCTTTCCCGCAAACTTCCCCACATTCACGTACCTCAGACGAAGGATACAATGGACCAACACCATCACCTACTTGGGGGTGAAGCTTGACAGGGGCGTCACTTTTAGGGAGCACGTCCGGGGGCTGTGGTGCCGGGGCAATGGGGCTGCGGCCTCACTGTACCCGATGCTGAGGTCCTCGATGACGGTTCCCCTTAAGTTGCGCCTTTTGAGGGCTCTCATTATCCCCTTATTAATCTACGCCTGTGAGATCTGGGGCATGGCGGCAGACTCCAGTCTGCTGTTGCTTCAGCGGGTACAGAATAGGTGTCTCCGGGCTATCTATTCTGTGCCTCGAGGCTTTCCAACGAGACTCCTGCACGAAGCCTCTGGTCTACCATACCTGGAGGACGAGATTAGGCGTCGGGCAACAAAATTCAACGAAGGGTTACCATTCCATCGGAGCGCCCTCGTTAGGTCTCTTGGGGATTACGATCCCACAAACCGCCGCTTCAGGCGATACCGGCTTCCCCGCATGGCTTGCGGGCATCCCCGGTAACGAAGGAGCACCACCAACAGCTGCTAAGGCTAAGCTCCTTATTATCCTTCAAGAGTTGCTTGGATTCAAAATTTAATCTCAAGAAACATTTTGATAAAAACACACCAGCGGTGCACAAGGGCCGTTGCACCATCAAGGCAACCGTCGAGGAGCAATATTCGCCTCCTCCTGTCACTCCACAACCCCAATACACACCCGCCATCCTACAAAACCCACAATCCCGTCAGAACGTGGTTAAGTTCTCTCTGAGAACAGGGACACGTCTAACACACCTCGGGCTGCCCTCAGCCTGCCAATCACACTGGACTGGACTGGACTCAACGCTTCAGACGCAGCGAAACCTTCTCCTAGAAAACTTCGACCGCGCCACTGAAGATGTCCACCGTAGTTGTGGACGAAACGTCTGGTACTCCTAACACCAGCAGACCACGGCAAAACAGCCCGGAAACATTTCTTAGTTACAATGACTCCGGCCGTGAAAGCCTACGTTCTCTCAGTGTTCTACGGGTTGCGACTGGGTGGTGATCTGGGCATTATAAAGGGTTATTCTCTTGTCGTCGTTGTACGAAATACTTGTTGGAACCCGCCTTCCGGTTTCAGGGATTTCCGGAAACTTGCTAAGAGGCCCGGGGATTTGTGAGTAGGTCCTAAGTCGGCGTCGGAAGCGTTCCAACTGTAACGGGAGAGACTCCGATCATCCTTGCGCTCATCATCATCCGGATGTGGTCGCCCTTTGGGTCTCTTTCTTCATCCCTCTCTCTTTCTGGGATCAGGTAAGTGATAAAGGGCCCAAGGACCTACGTCCACTGCTCTGCCCCAGAAGCTGTGACTTATCTCAATGACATTTATGAAGCAGACATTCTTCTTGCTACAGAAACAAAATTGGCGCGACATACACATTTTCGAATCCCAGGTTTTAGAATTTACCGTTCTGATCATCCAAGTAATGACAGAAAAGGGGTTCAGCCATAGTAGATGACTCTGGAGTCCTCCACAGCGAGTTGCAAAGCATAGCAGAACCTCATTTCCAATTATCCCGATTTCTTTTAGGTACCTATGGATGATATCAGACTAGAAATCGATTCATTTTATTCTCCTCCAAATAACAAAATGACCATGGCAGACCTAAGGTATCATCGATTTTATGAATTCACGTTATCTTAATGGTGGAGACTTTAATAGAAAAATAGCAAACTTCCGAGTTGGGATCAAATATTATCAACTCAAAAGGAAAGATATTCCATGAGGAAATTTAACGATTTAAACTAGAAATTTTACAACCGATTGAATCAACTCACTATCCTCATGATGGAAACACCTCCGACGTTTTAGATTTGTCCATTGGTAAAATATTGCATGTGCGTAGATGCATATGTATTGCACGAACTGACTTCTGACCACTGTCCTGTTACAATTTATCTTTCATTTAATGACAATCCAACAGAATGCACATACTCCACTTAAAATGCCTAGGAATATAGAAGTTGCAGCTTCTACAATAACTAAGATAGAAACGAAATGTTCCATTGCAGTCCATCTTGAACATCTGTATCAAGCTAAAAATAATATAGAACACTATGGGCAAAAACCTGTGTATCTCTCTTACAAAACATGCTGAATCATAAATGCCAGAAAACTAAGCCGAGCATTAAAAAAGCAATATTATGACTCACTAGAGGTAGGAATGAAAGCTCTTAAGCGTTATAGCAGTAAGTTAAACGGGAGCTTAAATATCAAAGACCTCACTAAAAGTTAGAAATCAGTAGTACGCGACATATGTCTTCTCCACTCAGTTATGTCAGTAGTTTCAACCTAATCACAGTACTAATGCATAACAGTAGCATAACTCAACCGCTTCAAAGTATGTAACTTCTCGAAGCTCTTCACTTCTGCCTAGGTTAAAAAAACGAAATTAGTAGTTTCGCTCCTAAGAAAATTACTTGCGATTATCTGATAGCTGAACACTTGCATGCGTATCTTCCAAAAAAAAGTTTTGCTGTTCCTAACGCAAATTTTCAACCCCATTATGTGTTTAACGTATTTCTCAAAGAGATGGAAGAATGCATTTAATGGAATGATACCTAAACCCGATACAAAAAGCTACCGGCTATAAGTCTGCTTTTACTCTTATCAAAAAAGTTTGAAGGGTTATTTTTGCCTCACCTTGCGACCCAACTTGATGCAATTATACTTCCCATACAATTTGCATTTAAGTCAACGCACCTCTGTCCATAGCAACTGCACCGAATAATAGACACAATATGGGATTCACATGAAGAAAAACAAGGCCGCTGTTTGGAAACAGAAAAGGCGTTCGACAAAGTGAGGCATTATGGATTTCTCTGAAAATCAGGAATCACATCTCTGATACTCATTTCAGGACAGTAAAACATACTTTCGTAGCCGCCTCTTTTCTGTAAAACGCCAGATCCCAAGGCAGTATTTGGGTCCGCTTCTTTATATAGCGTATACATCTGATTTTTCTCAGTATGCTCAATTAACTATTGCACATTTTCAGATAACAAAGGCAATTGCGAAACTACAGCTTAAAATCTAAATTCCTTTACTATTCAAATCAACAGATGGTGCTCTCAATGGAGGGTTATAATGAATCCAAAGAAATCACGAGTCGTATATTTCACATATAAAAGGCAGATAATATATTACCCAACAACTCTTGGAGGACTTTCTGTGCTTCCTTCATTTCACTATCTGGGACTTATTCTGGATAGCAAACTAACCTGGAACTTGCATATCACACAATTCATTTCAAGAATCACCAATCGACTCCGACAGATTAAGCACACCTTTCATGTTAATCTCTTGCTCTGGCAAACAAACGTCTTCTCCATACCTCACTAATAAGATCTATTTGACAATATGGATGTTCCTTATGGGTTTTGCTTCAAGTCACCGAAAACCAATATTTTAGTCTGACCCAGGTGCTCCTTCGCATGTCAGCACTCTCCACAAGTACTTGAATGTTCCAGAAGTTCAGGAAATCGTCAAGACGAACTACCTCAGAGACTGCATCAAACTTTCGTTAATCATCCCAATTCAATACTATGTGATATTCTTCTACATCCTTTACCACAGACTGCAAAGAAATGTGATTACCGCTTACGCTCAAACTAAATGTAGCTTATTTGATGGGATATAAAAAGTTAAGGAACAATAGAATATAAATAAATAAACAAATAAATATATTTTACTCTATTCTATACACTTCATGTATCACAGGAAACAACAAAAATGAATATTTATTTCATCAATGTACATAAAGTACTTTATTTCATTGTAAATTATTTTAACTCCTTTGGCAACTCCCCATTCTTTAAATAACGAAAATGCTTTGTCATATAAGTCCTTCGACTTGCTGGGTAACAAACTAAGCACAGTTTTTTAGTATAATCTAAAGCTTCTTCAGGAAAATCCATTTTCATTCATTTATTGATTTATTTGGTGCACTTTAAACAACCAGAATTGAAACTGTTTACTCCGGTGGGGTTATGCAACAACGAACAAACAAAGCATTACCTAGGTCACGACTAAGTTTCAATTCCTCGTAAATACGACTTTAATAATGTTAATATTAATAAATATAAGAATATTTCAGTTAATATTAGGATAGGATAAGACGTTGTATACTACACTTGACTTATTGGACTATTATTTGCGCATGAAAATTAGAACACTCGCGCATCCCACTCACAAATAATAATCTATTTAAGTCACTTATATAATAAATAAATATTCTAGTAAGGGTTTGGCCATCCCTTACGTATTATCAATTATGCGAAGTCATTCACACTGAACAGGATTTCAGAGACTTGTAACGGAAATAAAGATACAACCCAAACAAACTAAAAATTATATATAGACACATTTTTTTAAAAAAAATATAATGAAATATAAATATAATTGTACTTTACGTAAATGAATGTGGATTGGGAATGAATGTTGATATATTTCTTCGTTGTAATTCTCACAGCGTAAAAAATTATTACCATGGAGACCATATGAAATAGTGAATTATAAGAATTATGTACATTTGAAGTTTATAATTGTTTCATGAGTAGTATTGTATTTAAATTATTTTAATTTCATGATGGCTACAATTTCACATTGTTACTCGTTTTGTTGTACATAGAGATTAAGGGCAGCTGAAAGCAGCCATTTGCTTTACAAAGTGTACACGCCTAATTGGCCAAGGTTCTGCGACGTGAGGATTAGCTATTAGAGGGTGGTAAAGTGAAGGCAGATGGCAGAGCAATGATAACAACGGCACTCAAATTAAGCAAATATATTGAGAAAGATTAAGTAATTTGGCGGTTGCGCATGGGGGATTGCAATTTATTCCATCAATGTCATTCTGGTTACGGGGGTTACTAATACAAAGCCTTACCTTAAGAGATATGTGTCTGGGCGAGCTGAGAGATGAAGTGGTCGAGGTGGTTGAGCCCAGAGGACACCCCAAGACGAACGAAGCAGAGGTTTCCCGACGGTCAAGACCTGATGGTCGGATCTACTGTCCCTTAAATCGATTTAGTAGCATCCCAGAAAGGCATTCCAACATGGTGGCCGTACTACTAATATGGAGCACCAATGCCCTGATAGTGGGTACTCTTAGCCAATCAGCAACGAATAGGTTTCCCGACGGTCAAGACCTGATGGTCGGGTCTACTGTCCCTTAAATCGATTTAGTAGCATCCCAGAAAGGCATTCCAACATGGTGGCCGTACTACTAATATGGAGCACCAATGCCCTGATAGTGGGTACTCTTAGCCAATCAGCAACGAATATTTAAATGTTCTAGAGTATCCGGTGTGACGTCAAAGTGCGAATGTGCACGTAGCCGAACGAAAGTTGGCGTCCTCGAAAAGTCCACTTGGAGTGCCATCGGAAGAGATCAGTCTTTTCCATTCTGTTAATTAATCAGCTTATAATAAACCTTGTATTTTCCAAGAATATGTAGGAATCAAATGCCAATTAATTCTTAATTAATAAAATATTACTAAAACAATGTAAGTTAAACTCTCGCCAATGACTCATAGCTAGTGAGCTAAAACTATTGTGTTAACTTATTCAACGTTTGAATTTGTTGCATAGGCAATAAATTACACGCAATTTAAATTATTGTGTTAACTTATTCAACGTTTGAATTTGTTGCATAGGCGATAAATTACACGCAATTTAAATTATTGTGTTAACTTATTCAACGTTTGAATTTGTTGCATAGGCAATAAATTACACACAATTTAAATTATTGTGTTAACTTATTCAACGTTTGAATTTGTTGCATAGGCAATAAATTACACACAATTTAAATTATTGTGTTAACTTATTCAACGTTTGAATTTGTTGCATAGGCAATAAATTACACGCAATTTAAATTATACTGCATAGTTCATTGCTGTAGTAAATACATCGTTCCTAAATTCTCGATGACCCGAGGTATATTCTTGTTTAAATAATTTGTAATAATATACGTCTACACACTGCTAGAACGAGGCCACAAAATCTTTGTCGTTACTGGAAGGATACTAAATATTTGTGGCATCAACAATTTCGGAAGGGTATTTCCGACAAGGTAGTAAATTACTGAGAAATAAATATCGTAATCTAGTAGCCAAAATTTCTCACCGACTGCTGCAGAATCGCCCCAGGCTATTCTTAGAAAATGCAAAATTATACATCATTTTATTTTTCTATGAATTGTCTTAAACATATGGAATTTTAACCAAACTTGTTAGAGCCATTTTTACAGAAATACAAAGGTTTCGAAACATTTCAACTCATGTATATACTGAATGAAGCTTTCTTGACAGAAATGAGAGCAGGAAGAGGCTCAAGGTATTTCTGTTCACATCACTACACAGTAGAGGGTTGTGAGAAGAAAGGATGGGATAAAAAGGAAATAGTTATAACATGTAAATTATATTGGGCGATAATAAAAATGCATCGTTCAGGTGTTCATTAGTTGCTGACTTTATTATTAACATCAACAAATAAAACTTAATAAATTTCAAACATAACAATAACAACAGAAACTTAACATATGATAACAAATCAAATAAAATATAGATAAAGATAACAATGAACATTAGCGGTATTTTATGGCCCTCAGTTTTACAAAACATATTTTAATTAACATTCAAGATATTGTCGAACTCTTGAAGCTAGGTTGACAACCAATAAATTTGTTTTCAAAACTAACTTAAGAGAGTACCATTGTATGGGTTAAATATTTTTAAACTATAAATCTAATAGAGAAAACAATTTGATGGACCCATTGTTTGTTTACACATATCTCAACAGAACGTACTTCTGAGCAACACTATAAATAATCAAGACAATTACGTATTTATACTTTATTTTCAAATTCTATTCATCTTATCAATGACGGATTACAAACTTCTTTCCCAAAGCTATACGGTTGTGTCTTAGCCGGAACAAGTAGGTATATGTAAACCACTTTTTATACAACTTGGAAAGCTTACAAGGCGGTAATGTTCATTCTGGACATCTATAGGTTAAAACAAACTTGCTGAAGTGCACTATCATCTCACGCGGAATAGATGGAATATATAAACCAGGTAATACAGAAATACAAGTAATTTTGTTTGTATTTAATGTACATTTTATAAGACTCTACTACTATACATAAAAGTCCATTCTATGCTCTTTAAAGATACGAATCAACATAATACAACTGGTCAGTCCAAAATATAATATAATTTTTTTTTCAAATAAGGGTTTAAAGTTTTATTTTGTGTTGAGCATTGAAAATTCCATCTTATTTTATATGTAAATAAACAATAAGTAAATTTAAAAAAAATCAATGTATTCCTTCGTAATATACTGGTAGATATATAACCTGGGATCTTTTTATAAGGCAGTTACGTTTTACATAACATAGGAATTAAATAATCTTCAAGGACAATAATGAGCAAGAATTTGCCATCTTTGACATTGACGGTGGTTGTTCTTTTTCTTTCTTTCGTGGAAAGCTTTCGTCATTCATAATAATCTAATAGCCATTATTTTCAACCAAGATGAAAACAACAGTTCAATTTAGCAAACTATTAGCTTAAATTGAACACAGACAGATATAATCCATTAGACACGTTTGTGGTTCATAACCTCTATATAGGTTAATATAGTTTAAACTAGAAAGAAAAAAAAGTTGTTACATTTGTTTCTGTCAAGCTTATTTTACGTTTAATTATGAGTTTGTTAGTTTTACATAAAATTATAATATTTATTTACAAAGGAAACAATAACTTTTCCCCACTAGTTTACTAAATATATCATTCCGCCATAAAGCATTGTCAAACTTAGGTCTCCTTTTTGAAATGAAAGGAAAACGCTTAAAGAAGGCTAAGATTAGTCAAATAAATAAAGGCAAATACGGAAAAGTCATTTTACACCATTATGTATGTTTGACTTTCTGAAGTTCCTCATATTTAGATGCCCATAATGAATTTTTTCTATCTATTGCTCCACAAAGAGATCAAATTGTCCCTACTTTATATGATTCTTCCAGAGACGGTTTTATATTACTTACTGCTGCGGAACCTGAATAAAGGCACTGGATGTATTCAAAAACAATTTTGCACTTAAACATTCCGTCCTATGATTTTCTTTGTTTCGTTACTTTCTTGATGCAGTTCATTTTAGAGAATATTTACACTTAGTTCAGTTCTGAGGTTAAGTAGCTGTCAATTCCATAGGTGCATTATAAATAGTGTGTTTTTCGTGGTAGCTTTATTAATAAATCTTTATTAAAACTTTGGACTGCATTCTAGGTTTATATTCATACAGGTTTGCAGTTGCTATTCAGGTATCATGGACATTTTAATAAAGCTCCTGGTCAGATTCTCCTGGTTAAGTTCCTGCGACACACATACGAAAAGCCTGAAATGACTTTTTGGAACATATAATCATTGCATGAAAGTTAACACACGGTTATGATCTATTTGGTTTTAGGTGAGGCAGGTTCAGGTAATATAATACTTGCAGACGTTAGAATTCGCGGGTGTGGAAGGAAGAAAAGTTAAGGAAGTTGAACTTCCGGTAGTCACATGAAACGTGAATTGAGACGATGCAAAATAACCAAATTCAGAAAAAAGCAGTGAACTAAATTTGTTCATTTTATTACAGTCATCATTAAATATTCACATACTTGACTGTTACTTTGTAATGTTCATTTGGAATATAGTATCTTCTGGAACAGGAATGGTCAGAACTGTTACAAAAGAAATTATTGTTACCACCTCTATATAAAGAGTTAACCGTTCATAAAACACTGGGTACAACAATTTACAGCACAACCTTTAATTAAAAACCATATGCCATGCATTTACTTTTCAAAAGTGTTATTTCCATTTAGTTTTCGATTCCCTCTAGAGCTGCGTTTGCTCTGAAGTTTTATTGAGATGTGGTTAGAATTATCAATGAAGATGAAGTTTCTTATGGTGCTCCTAAAGAATATTGCAACTCCGAGATTATGAATAATATGTGAAGATATATCGGCTATATAATCAAAGTTATATTTTAGTTGATCTCCTTTTCTTGTTATATAAACGGGCACACTTGCCTTAATTTTGTATAACTAAGAATATTACATATGTTTCTTCAGAAACAGGAAATCTAGATACAGGTGTGCCTATTATAAATTTAAATATCACCTCCGTTCCAAGTAAAAAAATGAGTATATTTTAGAAACATCTTTCAAATGTTTTGAGGTTAATTAGATTTTGGAGCAGTTATTTAGTTAAACAAATCTTTAGCTCATTTAAGAAATATGCTTAGGTAACTTTTCTCAGCCTTCACTATAAGTTATAAAAGAAGCTAAGAACATTTTGTGTAATTTCAGAACAATGTACAGCTGTGACGTCATGCACTGGACAATAATCTGTTTCTTGGACAAAGAAAGTAGATAGTGCAAAGTAGTCACTCTTTGGACTCCAAAGTACAAACGTGACTGTTACACCGTTTCTCGAAATATCACTTCGCAATTATAAGCATTAGCGAATGTGCACTAGACCATTCTAAGATCGGATTCGTAATAGCACGTATAAAATAATTTAGTAGTGCCGAAAATTACCAAACTGTTTTCTGCTCGTTTTGTTTCTCCCCACATAATCGTACCCCAGGAATATTATTTTGCAATAATGGTTCAGTTAGCTAAATTAATCGATGAAATTATGGAGTGCATTTTAATGATAAATTCAAGTACACGATATCTAGCGTAGATGTCCATTGAGTTGTGATGAAATGTTGGTAACGTTTGCTGCGTTTTTAATGAATGTCGTGTTCTCTAAGTAATTTATCAGGAGATGTAGTTATTCAGGGATTTAAAAATTGCGTTTAGAATATTAGACGCTTCATTATTCACAATAAATTCCATGAGATTAGTCATAAGCTGATTAGAAATTCTGAGTATCGGTGCATTTTTCGCATCACTTCAATAAATATTCTGCTTATAAACCACAGTAACACTCATGATCTGTGTGTATAAGTTGTGTGCGTTTCCTATGGAATCAGCTTTACACCTAGGCACGCTACCACATCATACAATGAGAGAGGGACATACACCTATAATAAATATTAGAAATGTAAGCACATTGTCGAAAATGCTTTCCCAAAGCTTGCTTTATCACTTGTTAATGGCTATTAACCACCTATGCCCGTGAAGTTAACACCATGTAATGTGGTTTTGATTCCATCCCGTCACACTATTGTGTTACAAAAACAGTTCTATGCAGCATGTAGAAACCATTGTATGTGTTAATGTTACAATTATCTACGATTAACAAACAAAGCGGTAGTCATTGTTAATAAAATTGTTTCGCGTATTTGCAATGTAAGCAAATATATTTTTTATTTCTTATGCTTTTATTTATGGCTACGAAAACCATCAACAAATCATACTAGCAATATTTTGTTTATTTTATCGTAAAAATTAATTTCCCACAGAAAAAGTATAATGTAACTTAATCCAAACTGCATTTAGCGTAAAACTGAGGGCCAAATGATCCGAAACATTTTCTTCTTATTTTTTTTTTAGGAAGTGGGTTCTTTGAGTCGACAAGGAATGGACATTTTTGGTAAGTAATATATATATGGGGTGCTAGGTAAAAGGTTTCAACAATTACCGAGGAGATGGTATGTACAAAAGATGAAAACAGTTCCTATACATTTTGGTCGTTAACTTAATATCTGCTAAGATATCATCTACTGCACTACCATCAAGGTTTATGTTTTTATCTGCTTTCACGTTATGTGCTCAATATGGCCGTCATTCATTGCAAAGCTGCCTGTCACTCGGAGTCTCGTGGATTCGCGCATTCTTTGGAACACCTCTGGTTATTGACAGATTGCGTCACAGGCATTGAGCACGCGTTTATGGGTACTGTACATCATCATGGTCTTTAAATGTCCCAAACATTTAATGCGTTTAGGCCAGGAGAACGGCAAACCAATGTATTCGCTCTTCCTATGCAATCTATCGCTAATGATTTCGACTAGTGTTAGCTTTCGCTTAACCCTATGATGAAAATGGGCCCATACCCTGCAAACAATGTGTTCTTATTCGTTTCGTGCCTAAGCCCTCAGAGTTCATGATATGTTCCTCGTACAACATAAAACCATAACTTCAAGATATTAAGTTTAACATTAATGTTTATAGGAAATGTTTTTTCTTCTTTCTGTAAGTATTGGAACCTTTTTCCCGGACACCTAGTACATCATTTACGGCGCTGAGAGGATTGTTCTCCGCAAGCAAAGCATGAGCATAGCAGAAGCTACCAAAACTGTGTATGAAAGGCTGTTACAGACACCTGTGCTGCTGACTTCGTTGATGTCGTTAGCACTGGCCTCAAAACCATCATCAATTCCATGACCAGGACCAGTATCACTTCCACTCCCATAACTATCACCTCCCCCTGCTCTTCCACTCCATCCCCAGCTACTTCCTCCACTTCCTTTGCGGCTTTTCTCATGATGGTAGTGCTCGTGGTCGTAGGATTCCTGCTTCCGTATGCTGGTGCGAGAACCAGAGCTGCTCTCATGGTCCACGCCATCATCCAGCTTGCTGCTGCTGCCACCACTGTGCCAGCTACCGCCACCATGACTGCCGTGGCTACTGCCATGGCTACTGTGACTACCACCACCCCCGTGACTGCTGTGGCTGCTGCCATGACTGCTGTGGCTACCACCACCCCCGTGACTGCTGTGGCTGCTGCCATGACTGCTGTGGTGACTGCTACCATCATCATGACTGCTGTGGCTACTGCCATGGCTACCACCACCCCCGTGACTGCTATGGCTGCTGTGAGAGCCGTCGCTGCTGTGATGCCAGCTACTACCACCACTGCTGCCACTACTACCACCGCCGTGAGTGATTAGCGGGGGCGAGAAGTCGGGGATGATGACAGGAGGAGAATAGTCGTTGTGCCAGTCGCCACCGCCGTTACCGCCGCTTCCCCCTCCAAGACCATTATCGTGGTGACTGGAACCTGGGATATCTAAGGACGGACTGCCACCATGGCTACCATAATCGCCACCACCGGTCCCCATGTCATGAGTCTCGTGGTCATTGTCGAAATCACTGGTAACATCGTATTTTCCATGTCCACTGAGAACAATCTCCTGATGTCCTGAGTCTGCGTCGCTAGTGGTCTGGACAACGCAGTTCGGAGAGCGCGAAGTGCGATTTACAGACGTGATGATATCCTCCTGCAGAGTAATGAGAGAAGCACAAGTATTATCAAGAGTATCACGAAATTAATGATTTAAATTTTCTCAGGAACAAACATGGTTTATTCCAGTTAGAGAGAGAGAGAAAAAAAAACATCTTAACATCTGGAGAGCTGCAATACGTGAGTTAAGCGATTGCGTCGCTTATTAAAACATGCAATGCACCTATCACATAGGTTTCTTTGGGGTTTAACTCCCACCTGGATCCAAGTCCTTGCAATTAAATTAGCGGAGAGAGAAATGGAAATGGCGTTTTATTTATGGATGCTCTTTAACTGCTGTGGTTCTCAGCCTCCCATTCTAAATTTGGCGTGAAAGGCCGCTTAATTTTGCTCAGAGGCCTCTCTATCAGGCTTGAGGTAAATCTACGACACGAGACAAACGGCTTTACTTCCCTTCCGAAGGAAACCATGCTAAGGATTTTTACACCCGAAAAAATCCTTCGTCCTCCGCCGGTTTTGGAGAGAGAGACACACATACACACACAATTGAACTGATGATCCATTTAATATAGGAGTGTAAAGGGACAAATAAAGCACGCACTATGGTTAAGGGATATAACATTGCAATAAATTTTATCAACGGTGAGGATGTGCAATGCAAAAGGTATTATGCTACATTCACAATGAAATGCAAGCGCAGACGCAACATAAGCGCGTGAGTTTGGACTCATATTATTTAATGCAAGCATGCACATAGAACACGCAAGACGCAACACAATGCAATGCAACGCAAGAGTTTGCAAACTCCAAAATTTATCCTTGCAGTGCATGTACAGAAGATGAATTCGGCTTCTTTTCTCTATGCATTACCTATGAATTCAATAACAAACGATCGCACTGCAAGATTTTACAAGGCCTGCTGTATATGCATGCTCTTCTATTTGGTCGTGCCGCGCCATCTATCATTTCCCTCAAGAGGTTATGACAGTCTCCCTGCGAATCCTTCTTTGATTTAATGGGGATAACTACTATTTGTCTAGATTTCTTAGTTCTCATAAATCGAAGACACAGAGAGATAATTCTTAGTTCATTAAATGTGCAGCTTTATCACTTTCTGATGTCTCTATGCTTGTACTATTTTCAATAATTTTGAATGAGCAATTATTGTGACGTCACAGCCGTGCAATTTTATAACATATTTATTTGTAAAAGATTAAGTGAATCTTCTTATATGATATTCTTGGTCATGTTATTTAGTTTATAGCTTGCGGAGCGCTTGGAGGATATTCGCATGTAACTTGCGGATCTAGAAACCCGAGCCAACTTCTTGCGTTGAGCTTACGATTGCATTGTGAATGGTGTCTCTTTGCGTATGCGCTTATGCTGCGTTTCGTCTGCGCTTGCATCTCATTGTGAATGTATTATTACACTAGAAAGCAGGAAATGTTACTTAAAATCTGATGTTATATTCAAATAGCCCTCTAGCCATTCTTCAATAAACTGCTTTTAAAAATCTTCTTATTCTTCTACTTCATAATAACCGAGATGAACATTTGTAGGAATGCTTTCATTACTTATTTCATTATAGTTACAATGGGAACAAGCGAATATAGTATGTTTAAGGGATAGTCAAACTTTTCAAGATTTGGTTCTGTGCGATAGCTTTGAAATTTCGTTCTTATTTCATGACCAGGATAGTGGGGGCGGGAGGGGGGAACAATATGGATTTCCAACTTAAGAAAACCATAAGCCTTCGAAGATTAGAACCAATAACAAAAATGTTTTATATGACATAAATCCTGTATAAATCCTAGATCTATATTTTTTGTATAGTAAGATTTTATCTATCTCCTATAGTTTACCAATTATGGAAAAGTCGTTGAGAGTCTATCCCCAGAAAATTCAAGATATACATTCTAATTATTATGAAAATATCCGAAACATATGCTCTTATAATTAAAACCATTAGAACTATTTTTGAGAAGAACAAAATTTCGAAAAAAGTTCATGGAAATGGTGTTTTGGAATGCGGCGATTTTCTTGAAAAATCTTCGTGTCGCAGTGTCTAAGATGGAGAACTTAATATTACGTTTGGTATATTACCGACTTTTCGGTTTGCGTTTCACACACAATAAAGTACCATACAATAGGTACAATACATCCCCTACTTCCTAATCGTAGTAGAGAAAGTAAGAAAGACAAAACGAATATATATATATATATATATATATATATATATATATATAATTTCCTCATATTGCTCAAAGAAATTAATTTATTCGGATTTTAAAAATGAGAGTGAATGTTTGAAAAAGTAATTTGTCATTGTTAAATAACTTTTTAATACATACTAGAACAATTTTATGGATTTTCAGCTAAATATCTGGTATTTAATATTTTATTTACAGGAAAGTATATGTTACTCTCTGATTTTATTCTGTTTAGTTCATAAGATTAGAATAATCACGCTGGTGTGTTTTGTTTACAAATGGAGGGCAAAGACAAAGCAAGAGAAACAAATTCAGAAACTTTAAAGCTATCAGAAACTTCATATGATAAAAGACAAGCAGACTTCCTTGATAAAGAAAGGGGACTAATCTAGAACCACAATTATTACACAAAGGATTACTTGAAAATAATGTTTTACAGTTAATAATTACACTGCAAGCAAACAATACATCATTTTCATGCGAGTTATCCCAATTTTTGGTGATGGTCAATCAGTCACTCATTTAATATTCTTTATGAATAAACTGTAGTAGGTATAAAATAATAGATTCATAAAATGTGCTTGAAATATTAATAACTGTAACAATAGACAGTAACGTTATTGTTTACATCTCCGTGAGAAAAAAAACCCAGTTTCCGGTTTACCCCGCCATCGCATTCCACCGGTGCTCCATCTTCTTGTCATATATCACCAGTGTCATTGCCTGCGGTGCCACAAGTGGTAAAACACCTAGCGGCATTAAACACTACAAACAAACAAAAAAAGAAAAAAAAAAAAAAGGAATACACTAGGCAAAGGCGAGTCAAATGTTTTAAAAGTTGATTGCTATGTGATTGAACTTTAGTGCACTTTACATGGCCAGGAATAAAACAAAAGAAAAATTAAATGGAGAACTCCTGTTTGAGAAAAGTCGCAAAGTATTTTAAAATTGCAACCAAAAGCAAGGAATGTCTCGGAAATGGTTAACTCAAAAAAGTATATGACACAAATTCCCAAAATGAAGAATAGGTCTGTAGAGGCAATCACCAGAAAATATAAGATATACATTTTATTTGGAATGTAAACCTCTTTAATAATACTATTGAAGCTGTAACTGGATTTATAAAGCGATGCTTTGATTGTTTTCAAAGAAGCAGCAAAGTTTTCAGCCATTTTTTCGATCTTAGTAAGGCCTTTGACACAGTTTCGCATGATGTTCTTATAGAAAAACTTCAATTTTATGGCACTGTACAATTTTTATGCTCTTATCTCCAAAAAAAGGTATCAGTTAGTATCCTTAAATGGCAAAATGTCCAGTTTTAGGCCGGTGAAGTATGGTGTTCCACAGGGGTCTATACTTGGACCTGTTCTTTTTCTCATATATATTAATGATCTACCTGCCAGTATCGATGATGAATGTCTAAAGACTTTTCTGTTTGCAGATGATCTCGCTACTAGTCTTTCTCACGATAATCAAGACGTTATTTCGGTTAAAAGTCACAATTTATCCTGTAACTTTGTATTAATCATAATAAAACTGTAGACGCCATTTTCTCTATAAATTCTTCGTCCCAGTTATCGGTTAAGTTTCTGGGCATCCATATCGAAACTGGCTGGCAGACTCATATTAACTACTTATCAAATAAAATAAATAAAACTTATTCTTGTTAAGGTCACTTAGACTTAGTGTCTCCCGTTCTACTCTTGTGTCAGTGTATTATGCCCATGTTATCTAAGTTATGGTACTCTGTTGTGGGGAAATCATACCTCTGTCAGTTATTTATTCTTCAGAAGAAATCTGTACGTATCATATTTGGAGCTTCACCAAGGACTCACTGTAAACCACTTTTTATGCAACTTGGTATACTGATATTGCCTTCAATGTTTGTTCTGGATTCCCTCCTATATGTTAAAAAAAATATCAACCTTTTCTCAATATGTTCTTCTGTCCATAATTATCCCATTCGAAAATGCTCTGATATTTATAAAACACTTAACAGTTTCTCATGTATATCTGTTAAAATTTTCAACACCTTACCTCAGAACATTAAGACTCTTCCACTGTTAAACTTTAAGAGGAGGATCAAAACAATTTTGAAGGCAAATCCTCTTTATAGCATTTCAGAAATTTATGACCTGAAATGGGATTAATTTTATCCATTTTTGAATGTATTGTTGTAACATTATTGTATGTAGAATGTTTCATTGATTTGTATTCTCATGACGTAGCCTATGTATGTCTCATACTTAATGACTGAAAATAAACTATCTATCTATATGGTATTCGAAACAAAAGTGTTGGATCAACTTTTTGAGAAAATGAAAAAAAAAAATCGAACTATTTTCCAATAAAAGGTAGTTTCTGGTGATAATCTTTGTGTCATATTCTTGGAGGTTGCTGAACTTAATTGTCAAGTTTGGTATTTAACCCGTATTTTCATTTTTGAGTTATATTTATCACAGATATGTATACACACACATTTTTTTGTGTCACCCTCTGTGGTGTAATGGTTACCATGCTAACTTCATATACCCAAGGTCGCGGGTTCAAATCCGGCGGAGGACGATGGATTTTTTCGGGCGTAAAAATCCTTAGCATGGCTTCCTTCGGAAGGGAAGAAAAGCTGTGGGTCCCGTGTCGTAGATTTACGGCAAAATTAAACGCTCTTTCACGCCCAATTTAGAATGGGACGGAGAATCACAGCTGTTAAAGAGCGTCCATAAATAACACGCCATTTTATTTTTTTTACACCATTTTCTGAAAATGTTTTTCATGGATAAAGGAGACCCAAAACTGTGTATTTCCAGTGAAGCCTTGGTATCGCATTTTCTCAACCTATGTACTAAAGTAGAGAATGCAAAAATGCTGTCAAAATCCGCATTTCCATTGAAATCTGGCATCACTATTTAGGTGGAATGCTATGCTTCCTCTACTTTCTAAACAATAAAGAAGGTAAAACGCTACTTTCATTATAAACCAATAATATCTTGACATTGGAAGTTTTGAACATTACAGAGAAACGAATACATTTTTGTGAAAAAACAAATATTGCATGTATAAATTCGCCCGGTACACGACATCTTCCATGAAAGCTTCATGCTTAAGGAATAAGAAAGCCATATATTTTGAATCACTCTAGAGTATTACTAAAGACATCTTAGAGGTACCGTGTTTCCCAACAACAAACATAGGAGGGGATATCGAAGATTAAGTTTCACTAATGATTTGTGTGAAAGCGTTACTGGTCGCTACGCCTCATTTCAAGAGACGTGTTAACATGTTTCTATGTTGCTTACCATCAACGATTTTGTCCGGACTAGTGAGCTCTAAAACGGCGAATATCTCTTTGTTTGTGACTATTGCAGACTTTATCTTCCCAGCTTATATGTAGCTAAGTTAGACACTTGAAAATAATGTAATTGTTTGGAATATGAAATGGAGATCAGGATATAAAGCTGGGTCTGAAAGAATCTAATGAGGGAGGTCACCGCGTTCGGATCACACATTTCATTTCATATTTCAGGGCAAAAATAAACCGACTTGTTTCCAATCGTTTTATTGAGTCTCTTTACTTTCTCTACACGTACTATGCACCACGTATATAGAGAAGGCATTGCACGTTTTAGGAAAAGGTCCGTGCACCCAAAACTTCGGTAACGAGATTTCGCCGGAAATATGCTCTGAGGCTCCCTTAATAATCCAAAGAACATTTTTTTGGAAAAATGTCCGCGCGCGCTTTTGTGTGTGTGTGGGGGGGGGGCATCATAACTCAAAAAGGGAAAAGTCCGGTAAATACCAAACTTGGTATTTAGGTTTAGTATCTTCCAAGGATGCAACATGAAAATTTTCAAGAAAATCTCCCACCCCCAACTACTCTTTTAAATGGAAAAAAAATTCTGAAAATTTTGATTTTATCAAAAATTACTTTAAAATTTTTGATTAAAATATCGTGTATTAAAGATATTTACATGACAAACAAAACATATCTCTTGACTTTCCTGGAAATTGCCTCTGAAGACTTCTTTATTCTGGGTGAATTTTGCGGAATTTTGCATAACTGGTAAACCATAAGAGATAGAAAAAACTTTTTATACAAAAACTGTAGGGCTCGTTAAAACACACAATTTATATTATATACATTTTTCTTTTGGAGTTGGCCGTTTTTGAGATATTCCCTGTTATTGCTTCCAATTTTAAACTACTTTAACTTGTCCAAAAAGGAAGTGACGTTTCGTTTCATGTCTCTTGTTTTACTGCAGACCATTCATAGCGGACTGAACAATTGTTTCACATAGGACATGCTTTTAAAAGATTTGACTATCGATTTAGCCTAGTGTATTATGTTCCTTCCACTTACAAGGAAGCAAGTAATAAGGCAATTTCTGCTAATGTTTACTTTGATCAGCATATCGGAGATAAAAGAATAATCTTTTGTTAGCTAAGTTGTTTGTGTAACAACTAGAGAAAGTCATGAGAATAGAACACTTCAGATGCCTCTAAAAATGTTCTTTGTGGATTCAGGGGACCCTAAGACATGTATTTCCGGCGAAATCTCTGTATTGAATTTTGGACGGAAAACATAACCTTCTCTAGCTACTATATACATCCTACATACATGCTAGAGAAAGTAAAACGTTAATTTCCAGGTCGGGGAAGTGGGTAGATATTCACAATCTTAATCGAGGAAACGCAGTGTTGCCGAACCGCTATCCACTTTGTTTGGTTAGGTAACCCAAATGACAACGTTAGGGATAATAAATTATCTCTACCTACTGTTTTTTCTTTACACTACGTAGCATTATTTGCCACTATTTCAATTATTTTATTTATTAGCCTTCTAATATTGCTAACACTGTGTCCATACACAGTTTTGTGCATTTGGTGTATTAATGCTGTAACATACCGCTCTGGTTTATTGGAAAAGTACAGATTTCATAATAAGTAGGAAGTCTTAGCATTAAGGATTAACCATTTAGGCAATATGTCGTAACTGCAGAGAATGTTTACTTTCTCTACACGCACTATGTGCATAGTGTATAGAAAAGGTATTGCACTCCACCCAAAAATTCGATACTGAGATTTCACCGGAAATACATGTTTCAGGGTCCCTTATATCCAAAAAAGCATTTGCACAAAAAGATCCATGTGTGTGTGTGTGTGTGTGTGTGTGTGTCTGTGTGTCCGTGTGTCTGTGAACACGATAACTCAAAAAGGAAAAGTCGGTAAAATACCAAACTTGGTATTTAAGTTTAGTATCTTCCAGGGATGCGACACGAAGCTTTCGAGAAAAATCCCCCCACCCCAAACTACCCTTTACATAGAACTTTTTCCGAAAATTTTGATTTTTTTAAAAATGGCTCTAACGATTTTGATTAAAATATCGTATAATAAAGACCTTTAGCTGAAAAATAAAATGTATATCTTGAATTTTCTGGGAATAGCCTCTGAAGACTACTTTATTCTGGGTAAATTTTACGGAATTTTGCATAACTGTTAAACCGTAAGGGACGGACAAAAACTTATCACACAACAAATGTAGAGCACTTTAAAACGCACAATTTATGCTATATACATTTTTTTCGTGATGTTGATTGTTTTTGAGATATTCCTTGTTTTTTGTTTCAGCTATAAAAAACTTATGCTTTTCTCATACGGGACTTTGTGAACTGCTGTCCATAAAACAAAGGAACTTCAGTCACATAGCAACCAGCTTTTGACTTACTTTAACCTAAGATACTTCCTTATTTCACTTCTACTTACAAGTAAGCAAGAAATAAGACCATTTCTGCTAATTTTTTCGCGATTAGCAGAAAGTAAATAGAAGCATACACTTTTTAAAAATAATTTATTGCAGAGATGTAGAGAAAATCATGTGAATGGAACACATCAGTGTTTTACTTTCTCCATACGCACTATGTACATAGTGTATAGAGAAAGTATTGCACTCCACCAAAATTCGATACCGAGATTTCACCGGAAATATATGTTTTAGGGTCCCCAGTATCCAAAAAGAGCATTTTCACAAAAAGGTCCATGTGTGTGTGTGTGTGTGTGCGTGTGTGTGTGTGTCCGTGTGTCTGTGAACACGATAACCAAAAACGAAAAGTCGGTAAAATACCAAACTTTGTATTTAAGTTTAGTATCTTCCAGGGATGCGACACGAAGATTTTGAGAAAAATCTCCCCACCCCCAAATACCCTTTACATGGAACTTTTTTCGCAAATTTTGATTTTCTCAAAAATGGCTCTAACGATTTTGATTAAAATTTCGGATATTAAAACATATTTACCGGACAAATGAAATGTATATCTTGAATTTTCTGGGAATAGCCTCTGAAGAGTAGTTTATTCTGGATGAATTTTACTAAATATCGAATGACTGCTAAACCGTAAGAGATGGACAAAAACTTACTACACAAAAAATGTAGAGCACTTTAAAACACACAATTTATGTTATATACATTTTTTTCGTGGAGTTCGTCGTTTTTGTGACATTCCTTATTTTTGGTTTCCGCTATGAAAAACGTATACTTTTCTCATACAGGAACTTGTCAACAATAAACAAAGGAACTTCATTGACATAGCAACCAGCTTTTGACTGTCACTTTAACCTACGGTTGTCCCTTATTTCGCTCCTACTTACAAGGAAGCGAGTAATAAGACTATTTCTGCTAATTTTTTCTGATTAGCATAAAGTAAATAGAAGTATAAGCTTTTTAAGAATTATTTGTTGCAGGGATATGGAGAAAGTCATGTGAATGGTTTACATCAGATTTTTTATTTCATGACTTCTCAGAATTGCTAATAGGTCTAAGGATTGGATTAATTGCTTTTTTTACACAAACCGTGTGTAGGCCAGGAGTTGGATATGTAGAGCCAGACCATAATAGCTGGCTATACTTTGAATCCTGGGACTTACAACATTGTAAGTCGCCATTGGGGTTGTGATCTCAAAAAATAACTTGGGAACACCTTGTGGTTTACCGGGAAACATGCGAGTCAGTTGAGAAATTCAATGCTATGCCGGTATGTTGCCATGGTAGCTCAGAGGAAGAGCAACCGGCTAGAGACCGGGAGATCCGTAGTTCAAATCACAGCTATGGCATTGAATTTTTCAATCCGACTCTACCTATCCAATGTCTAAAGATATTTTATAAGGTGTCAGTCAGCCTGGTTTCGCTCTCTCTATGTCCATCTCTGGCTCCCTCGATTTCAGGTCTGCAACCGCACGACTGACCATCAAGAAGCCGTGATGTTTGTCACCATAAGTACGACAGCGATAACAGTTTTATTTAAATAGCGAAGTAGTGCGCCAAGCGGACATGTACCCAGGTAAGCCAGGAGTAACTCAGCCTAGATGAATATTTCCAAACTGCCACCATTAAAGCTAGCTGTAAGTATCATGCCTCTTCTTCTATTCTTAACCCCCTTCGGTTAAGATTAAACCCTTTTCCCATCTGCCATCCGAACCATCTCTTGCACCCCTCTCGCAAGCCAAAATCCATCCGAGTTCCCAACCCGCTAGGATGGAAAGGTACCTCAAACAACGGATTTCCTACAATATTTAGATTAAAGTTACATTGACATAACCCACATAGTTTTTTATTGTTACTTGTTCGAGGATAATTGAATAAGTACCCGTGTTAGGGACGAAGACGCCATGTTTTTCAAACAGACTATTTATTTCTTACATAGTCCCCTTTTAGGGATACACTTCTCCCCCGTTTTTAATCCCTCTAAAAACTTGGTATTGTCCAGCTCTGCAAAAACACGCTTCTGTCTCAATTATGGCCTTATTTGATCTAAATTTTGTTCCTGGATTAATTTATTCATGTTTGAGAATAAGCAAAAATCGCAGTGTAGTTTGGCGCCCACTCCGGATGGATGTGCGGTGCTTTGTCATGGTTAAACAACACTTCCTTCTTCACCAAATGAGATCGTATGTCCAACCTCTTATCGAGTTGGATCAATAACTCACTGTAGCATTTTAAAGTTTTTTTCCTTTTTCTAAGAAGTCAAGAAATATGGCATCCGCCGCACCCCAAAAAATCGTCATCACTTTTTCTGCTTCTTTTGAGCAGAATAACCGAAAGCAACCAATTGTTTTGACTGTTGCTTAGTTTCTGGAATATAATAATGAATCTATACGGACAAGGCTGCTGTAAAAGCCTAAAAACTATTGGGTTCTCCGCAGACTGTTTGTCGGAAATGTGGCATCAGAATTCTTCTGCGACCAAACTAGAAAAAAGAGCTGCGTTTACACCCTGCATATTCATGGGTGGTTTGTTAACGGACATCGGAGAATAAATGGAAGAACGACAGTGTCGAGGATGTGTTGCATGACCATTATTTACTTATCTGAATTTCAAATGAAAATTGTACGGCAGACGGAAGGCACAATGAAAATCGAATCTCTTGAACAGTAAGTATAGTGCATATGATAATTTAGTTGCTTTATTACAAAAATGTATCACGGTAGTATAGTACACAGAAAATAGAAATAAAAGTTTGGTGTCTAAACATTACCGCTGCATCAGTTTACTGTAAACCGTACTTTCTCTCGCGTACTATGTACATAGTGTATAGAGAAGGTATTGAATTCCACCATAAAATTCGGTACCGAGATTTCACCGGAAATATATGTTTTAGGGTCCCCTGTATCCAAAAAAAAGTATTTTCAGAAAAAGGTCCGTGTGTGTATGTCCGTGTGTCAGTGTGTTCGTGTGTCCGTGTGTCTGTGAACACGATAACTCAAAAACGAAAAGTCGGTAAAGTACCAAACTTGATATTTAAGTTTAGTATCTTCCAGGGATGCGACACGAAGATTTTGAGAAAAATCCCCCCCCCATCCCAAACTATCCTTTACATGGAAAACATTTCGAAAATTTTGATTTTCTCAAAAATGGCTATGTACAAAGTGAGTATAAAGAAAGTAAAACCAAAATGTATGTATATATAGTATTTTATATATTTTAGGTAACTTATCGACGCAAAAAGAAATTTTTGGGCAAATTCCCTAAATACGAAGTCCCATTTTTTTACTAACTCAAAAATTCTCTAACGTTTTTGATTAAAATATATTTCAGATACTGTAATTATTCATAATTTGTTGTAAATTGCCCATGAATTCATAGGCTATTTAACTTTATTTAATTCTGAAAAAGAGATTTTCAAAATGCTGCTTCAGTATAGACATAGAATTCGATATCATAAAATAGTTCACATTAATGATTTGCTAAGTATTCGATTTTGTGCATTTGACTTTTCCGAACTCCACTAAGCCTCCAAATGCTTGGTGGTGTTTTTTTACTGTTTTGCACGTATATTATATATTAAATACATTGTCGACAGAGAAGATATTGTATTCCACCCAAAAATTCTATGTCGAGATTCCACCGGAAATATGCGTATTCACCGTGTGTGTGTCCGTGTGAGAAAACGAAAAGTTGGTAAAATATCAAACTTGGTATTGAAGTTTAGTATCTTCCAAGTATTCAACACAAAGATTTAGAGGGAAATTCCCCTACCCCAAGCTACCCTTTACATAGAAAAAAATCCAAAATTTTTATTTTCTCAAAATGGCTCTAGCGATTTTGAATAAAGTGCCGTAGATTAAAAATATTTACTTCACAAATAAAATATATATGTTAAATTTTCTGGAATAGTCTCTGAATACTTCTTTATTCTGGATACATTTTGCTGAATTTTGCATAACTGGTAAACTGTAAGAGATAGACGAAAACATCCTACATAAAAATGATCTCTATAAAACACAATTTATGCCATATGCATTGTTTTCGTAGGCTTGACTATTTTTGAGTTATTTCTTGTTATTGGTTTCACTTTTAAAATACTTCGCTTTTCTCATTCGGGAAATTCTGAACTGCTGGTCCAGCAAAGAAACGGATCTCAACCATTTGGTAACCAACTTTTAAAATATTTGACTATCGCTTTAGCATAGTGTATTCCGTTATTTTCCTTCTATTTACAAGGAAGCAAATGATAAGACTGATTCTGCTAAAATTTATCTGAATTAGCATGAAGTAGATAGAAGAATAAGCTTTTTAACAATAACTTGTTATAGAGATGTAGAGAAAGTCATGTGAATGGAACACTTCAGATTTTTTTTTTAAATTCTGCATTTATTTACCGTCTTTAACATCTAAGATCATACCGGTTCCTTTTATCTTTGGAAGTCCACTTAATTTGGAAGGGGTTTTGTTTAATATTGTTTAATCTATATGGGAAGGGAACAATATAGATATATTTAAAACATATATTTTATTTCACATAAACCTTTTTGTTGTATAGCCCATTTCCGAGATATCCGTAATTAGTAGCTGAAATGATTCAATAAATAGTATTTCGTTTAAAGTCTTGTCGATCTGGGCTGTTTCTTGCGAGAGCATTAGAGTTTTAAGGCCAGTACATATCTTCTAGTTCTTTCTCATTATCACATATCTTCTAGTTCTTTCTCATTATCACTATTTCTTGTTCCCTTCATAACTGTAACGAATTGTGTAATATAGCTATTCTGGAAAGAATTTATTTCGATTAACATCAAGTAGACAGAAAAATAAACTTTCGAAATAAAAGAGACTGTAGAGATTCTAATAAACTTAGAGGGTAGAGAAATTCCCATGATTTTAACACATTAGATTTTTTCAAGTTTTATTTTAAGCTTTAATTACTTTCTCTAGAGCAGGTATTGTATTCCATCCAAAAATTCGATACCGAGATTTCACCGAATATACATATTTTAGGATCACATGAATCCAAAAAAAGCATTTTCAGAAAAAGGCCCGAACGTGTGTGTGGACAGCATAGCTCAAAAACGAAAATCCGGTGAAATACCAAACTTTATATTTAAGTTTTTCCTTAAAAATGGCTGTAACGATTTTGATTAAAGTACCACATATTAAAGCCATTTCCATCACAAATAAAACGTATATTTTGAATTTTCTGGTAGTTTTTTTTTTTGGTAGTGTTTAACGGCCACTTTAACTACTTATGGCACCGCAGGCGGTGACACTGATGATACATGAATGAAGATGGAGCACCGGTGGAATGCGATGGTGGGGGAAACCAGAGAACCCGGAGAAAACACACCCCAGCGTCGCTTTCTCCACCACAAATCTCACGTGCAGTAGCTTGGGATCGAACCCGGGCCGTCTAGGTGAGAGGCGAGTGGTCTATTTTCTGGAAATAGCTTCTGAAGACCTGTTTATTTCGGATGAATTTTGCATAGCTAGTAAACTGTAAGAAATAGACAAAAGCTCACTACTTAAAAAATGTAGATCTCGTTAAAATCCATAGTTAATATCATATACGTTTTTTCGCGGAGTTTACTGTTTTCGAGATATTCCTCGTTATTAGTTTCAGTTTTTTCAGACAGAAGTGTCCGTTTTTCTTTTGTTCTACTGCTGGCCAAGCAAAGAAGCGATTTGCAATGAAAATTGCATAACGACAGCTTTTAAAACATTTGACTATCACTTTAGCATAGAGTATTCCTATAGTCCTCTTCTACTTATAAGGAACTAAGTAATAAGAACATTCTGCTAATGTTTATCTTGATTAGCAAGATGTAGAAAGAAGAATAAGCTTTTGTAAGACATTTGTTCGTAGAGCAGCTAGAGAAAGTCATGTGAATGTAACACTTCAGATTTCTTCTCTCTGTTTTAATACTCCTCTTGTATCTGTTCCAAAAATTCAAACTAAGAAAAATCGAGCGACCTAATAATAATAATAATAATAAGCTAATATGGTAGTTATTATAATAAAAAAGGAAGTGCTGCTTCTACTTAATGCGTGGTTTACGAAGAGGAAGGTTAAAGTAGCACGACTGCTACCGGAAAAGGAAAAAGGATGCAACTTACGTTTCTGCGAGCGTGCTCAATTTCGTAGTTCCTGTCGTCATCCTTGCGGACTGTTTGCGTGTAGCAGCGCACCTTATGGTGTGTCGTCAAGGGGGCAGCACTGGAGCCGAGGGCCGCCTCTGGTCTGCCGACTCCAACAAACAAAATCCTTCTCATTACAGTATTCACTACAAAGGAATACTTTTAAAAAATTCTGAAATCGAAATACCTTTAAATTATCACCTTTATTTACTGATTAAATTGTAGTATAATCAATGAAGGATCTGTGAAACATTTCGATCTATTTGAAATTTTAATATAGCAACCCTGGTTTTATGCATAACATGTTTACCAAATTTCAAGCATATTTTAAATTTAGTTTCCAACTTATTAGTTTTTTACTGTTTTGAAGTTTGCTCCACATAATGCAAGATTTTTTAACATTTTTATATTTTATAGCTAAAACTCTTATAATTACACATATCAATAAAATGTATGAAGGAATTTTTTATTGGAGAAGTAGAGTCACACTGAAAAATTCAGTGTCATAGCTAGGGTTTGAACCACGGATCTCCTGGTTGCCGTCCGTTTGCTCTGATCACTGAGCTACAACATTTCAGAATGGCACCAATTTCTCCAACTGACTCGTATTTTTTCCGGTAAAACACGGAGTTTGTAAGTCGTCATTGGTGTAAGACATCTCAAAATAATTTGAGATCTCTTTGAGGTTAAGACCCATTATTTCATATAATTAATTTATATAATCGCACATTAATAATATAATTGATAATAAATTCAATAATAATATAAGTAGCAATAAACATGAAAATACAGGGAAATTATAGTAATGTCGATAATGCAAATGTACAACACGGTAAAATAGTATTTGCAACAAAATGTCGAATGTAAGGCAAGGTTTTCAGTTAATGCACATGAGACGACTTGAGTGAGGTTCGGCCAGTCGCCGTTTAAGCGACAATGACACTCCAGAGAAATAGTGAATAGGTATTGGCGGCTGTGAGATTGTCATGAGGGTGGGTTGTTCACGCCCAGGGGTGCTGCGATTTCAACAGAACAAAAAGCCTGGTAAAAAATGCTTGTAAATTTTAACATGTCAAAAATGTGTATCGCTTGATAGGGCTGGAAAGTTTATTTAGATGTAGAAACGAGAACGAACACACAGTTTCACTTAGTCGTCCGAGAAGATTAACTTCTCGCTTCGTTTTTCGCTCAGCGATGTAAATTCAAATCATCCACAAAGGCGCGTTTAAGCACTGCGCGGTGGCGGCTAGCATTCATTAGATTGAATCCGGAGAGCTTCCGCTACTTTCGCCCTTGCCTTGTGTTTCGTGATGTCAATGTGTTTTGTTCATTTTCCGTTTATTGTAAATGTGAGTCCTAAGTACACAAAAGATTTAACATTGCCCAGTATCTGTCCTGCATATGTCCAAGTCTTCTCCCTGCTATAAACAGAACCATTTTTGAAAGTCATTGCCTTAATCTTATTCACATTAACTGTAAGTATCCATTCATCGCAATAATTCTTAAGTTTGTCCAGTCCTCGTTGCAATCCGTTAACTGTCGTTGAGCACAATACTAAATCGTCCGCGTATAAAAGTGTTGGGATCTGCAAATCCGCTACTACTGGTGCTTGGATATTCTCTGCTATCATTGCATCAGTAATCATCCACAAAGAGATTAAATAGCAAGGGAGATAAAATACAGCCCTGCCTCACTCCCCAATAGCTTCGGCAGCTCTCCGACACTCTGTTTCTATCGTACTTTACACAAAATTCGGCATTTTGAAAGATTGCCTGCAATGCTCTAATCATTTTAATTGATAACCCCTTTCTGCCTAGTTTATACCATAATGCATTTCGATTGATAGAGTCAAATGCCTTCTTAAAGTCCACAAATGCACAATGAAGCTTCGCAGAATTCCGAATATATCCATAACCTTAATGGAAACTGTATACGGAGCGACAGTTAGATCCACGATAACACATGGAGGAGAAATATGGAGGTGGGAACAAATAGGAAATCTGGACCAAGTGAGGACCCCGTTTTTTAAAGGAATTCTGGGTGTAGGGTACGGCAAACTACGGAATAATGAGGGAATTCAGGGCACATAGTGAAACGATAGAGTGCAAAATCAGAGCAGTTAAATATTGGATGAAAATTGTTCACGGAAACCAATCTCTAATTAGGGCAGTCTGCTACCGTGAACAGTTGCGATTGGAAGGTAATTCGACGTGGGCATCAACATTAAAGAAAGGGTTGGAAAGCATTGGGATGGGATACCTTTGGATGGCGGGGCAGGCAAACAGGCCAAGTATTTGGAGAAAAATTAAGAACCTCCTCTGTGATATTGACAGACAGCAAATAATTGCACAATGCACAGAGAAGGTTTCATTAGAAGAACAGTCTGAGCTAAAATCGGAGCAATACATCAACGTAGGTACCAAACTCACTAGAGAGGGGCTCGCGTGGATTAGACTAGGGGCATGGAGGAGCGCAAAAATTGCTGAGGAGAATGGTACGAGAATCTGCCCCATTTGCAAGGAGGAAGAGTCGTGGACCCACATCTTGGCAAGATGTAGGGGTACGGAGGAATAGCGGGAAAAATATTAACGGCGATTCTTTACCACCGCGAATGTAGAGCTAGAAGCATATTGGACGCTACTGGCAGGCACGGAAGACGTGGACGGGCTAGCTAAATTTAAACTTAAGGCAAGACAGCTGAAATCTGAGGAGGCTGCTAATAGTGAAGGGGGAGGGGGGAGGGATAAGAACAACTAAACAAAAGTGACTACAATGTTTTAAATATATATATATATATATATATATATATATATATATATATTATGTCATACTTAGGTCACTGTTGTGTTATGGTTTTATATATTGTGTATATATTATGTGTATATTTCTTTTAAGTGTGATTATAATAACAAAAATCATCTAATTAGTCTGTTATTTTGTATTAATAAGGAGGTTCTAAAATTGCAATCATTAACGAAGTACATCGTATGAAGCAATTTGAAAACGAGAATGTGCCGAAACCCAAGAAAAGAGAGTTTAAAAATTGTAACGCTAAAACCGCACCGTTTCTGACTTCATCCTGCTTAAAAAGCGTTTACTATATATGGAAGCTCCACATTGCCTTTATCTGATCATCTGCAGATAGTTTAGTATTTGATGAATCCTGAGACCTCTCGTGAATGATTTGTTCAGTTTAATTTTTGCCACAATTTTATAGGAGACTAAGCTTATAGGCAGATATTTAAATCGTTATATCAGATACTTTAGAATTTTGTACAGTTGTAACTTAAACAAAGGATTTTAGTGTTTTAATTACTAAAATTCATATTTGTGAAATTTGTTTATTTTGTGTATAGAGAAGGTATTGCACTGCGCCCAAAATTCAATACCGAGATTTCACCGAAAATATATGTTTTAGGGTCCCCTGTATCAAAAAAAGCATTTTCAGAAAAATGTCCGTGTGTGTGTGTCAGTGTGTCCGTGTGTCCGTGTGTCTGTGAACACGATAACTCAAAAACGAAAAATCGGTAAAATACCAAACTTGATATTTAAGCTTAGTATCTTCCAGGGATGAGACACCCCACCCCCAGTGGGCCCATTATCCGTAGGTGGTATGCTGACTTCAAAACGAGGGGATGCATCTGTAAGCAATCGGTCGTCCATCTGTAAGTGAGGCAAATGTGGAGCGGGAGAGAAAAAGTTGCACATGATGTCCACAGAAATCCACCGTAAAAACTAGTAGAGAATTAAATATCTCCCAACAAACTGTGTGGAAGATCTTACGGAAATGTTGGCAGTTCCATCCGTACCGATGTATTGCAAATTGTTTTTCTCTAAGAGTATATTCAAAAGCATTGTGTCTATGCACTTTCCAGACAGATGGTGACTTCATCACTAAATATCAATGAAACCTTCAGATTGATTTCTAATTGCATCGCCTCACAGAAAGGCTGTTGCTTGGCTTTGTCGTCTGGTTTCAGAGCCTACAACAATTGCAGATGGAACTTCAAACATTTCTGTAAAGTCTTCCACACGGTTAGTTGGGGATTTCTGTGGACTTCGTGTGAAACTCTCTTTCACATGGTCCACATTTGCCTCACTTACGAATGGTTTACTTTCGCTTAGAGATGTATCCCCTCGTTTTAAAGTCAGCGTACCATTTATGGATACAGGGTCACTAGGTGGACCAACATCAAACTTTCTTCTAAAATTGCGTTGTACATTGACAATAGACTGGGATACATGAAAATTTAGCACCCAAAGTGCCCTCCTGTCTTCGTTTGTTGCCATTTTTCTGTTGTATTGTCTCCTAGCAACGAAATTAATAAATATGCAACAGGTTCAACAACAAAAATATTTAAGTTTCCCCTTACATTGATACCAATATCATGTTTTTAAGTATCTTCTAGCGATAGTTATTCAAGTTTTTAATCAGGAAGATCATTTATAGTAGATAGCAATGTATAATTGAAGAGTGCTCTTCAGAGAACACTTTTTTTGACGCTCAAATCCAGCTAGATCTATGTGATTAAATCCCGTTATTTAGCTTGAAGCTTTGCTTGTATACTTAAGCCAACTAGCACGGTTTAAGTTTTCTTGAAGGTTACCAAAAACTACAAAATCGAGGACAAAAACATTTTTTTTTTTGAATAGGCTATTCAATATATTTTTGAAAAATTACGTGTTCTTTCATTCTTACTTAAGTATGTAACGATTTATTGTTATTATTATTAATTAATTAATTATCCAAAAACTGTTTAAACCCTCTGCAACAAATAAGGCATTAGGATTTTAAATACATGTACAAAATCAAACAAATAAATAAAACATTATTACCATAATTAGAAGGCTGAAATAAGTGATATAAAAGCACAAGTACAACACGATTTAATGAATACTTTAGTCAATTGATTGTGAAACAGTGGTGTAAATGTAGAAATGTAGTTAGGGAGAAGTTTGCAAAGTATAAAAAGTAATACAAAATGTAATTTTAATACACATCTTATTAAAATATGAAAATAAAATCTACTTTTAAAAATATTCAATACAGGATTGCCTCAAATTTATCATTTGATTTTATATAATTGTTTTTAAAATATACCCTTATGCACAATCTCACTTAATATTTTCCTTACAATATAAAAGTCTGTGTAAAATATATCTACTAGTATGTTTTAAACTGTATTTTATTTTATGTCGCTTTAACAACTTAGTCATATCGAGTTGTTCGATAAGGTACCTCGTTTACGATATGTGATGGACTTTTAAGGCCTCAAGGCCGTTCCATGCGACCTTAGCTTAATGCCAAGCAGATGGTTTTAGAGTGTCCTACAGCACTATCATCTGTATTCAGATAGTGCATCTGTAGTCAGATGGCAGACTGCAGCTAGTCTCATCTCCTCACACCATATTTACCACTTAGCTTCTTGACAGATGGGGTTAGGGGCGCCCTCCAATCTACTGCTTATACTATACGTGGATAGATAGTGGCGCAATAGCAATTACCATCAGTCTTTAATTTTGCTATTGTTTTAGATTGAAAACTGACTCGCGTTTTTTCCTGTAAACCACACAGGGAGATCTCAAATTGTTTTGAGATGACATAATCAAATGGCGACTTACAAGTAAGTCTTTAATCACGTGCTACGCAGTATGAAAAATATTTTTTTTCGACATTCGCCGATGTGCAAGACAAGAGTTGGAGAGGTAGAGTCAATGAGTTTAATGCTGTATTAGCATGTTGCCATGGCAGCTCAGTGGTTGAGCAACTGGGCAGAGACCAGGTGTGATTATGGGATTGAATGTTTCAGTTTGACTCTACATTTCCAACTCTTGTCCTACACATCGGTTGATGTGGAAAAAAACTTATTGTATGATACCGTATTATTTATCATGGTACTCTCAAAATTAATGTATTTCCTTATGCGGTGAAAAACTTTGGAAACCGCAATGAATAAAAATCTGATGTAATCCATTCACATGACTTTCTCTATATCTCTGCAACAAATTTTTGTTAAAAAGTTTATGCTTCTACTTACTTCATGCTAAGTTAGAACAAATTAGCAGAATTAGTCTTATTACTTGCTTCCCTGTAAGTAGAGGCGAAATAAGGGAGTAACATAGGTTAAAGTGATAGTCAAAAGCTGGTTGCTATGTGACTGAAGTTCCTTTGTTTGTATGGACAAGAGTTGACAAATTCCTGTATGATAAAAGAATAAGTTTTTCAAGCTGAAAAAAAAAGGAATATCTAAAAAACGATCAACTCCACTAAAAAATGTATATAACACAAATTGTGTGTTTTAATGTGCTCTACATTTTTTGCGTGGTAAGTTTTTGTCTATCTCTTACGGTTTACCAGTTACACAAAATTCCGTAAAATTCATCCAGAATAAAGTAGCCTTCAGAGGCTATTCCCAGAAAATTCAAGATATACATACTATTTGTCAAGTATATCGAAAATTTTTCCACGGACATTTTTCTAAAAATTCTTTTTTTGGATTCAGGTGGTCTCAAAACATGTATTTCCGGTGAAATCTCGGTATCGAATTTTTGGGTACAATGCAATACTTTCTCTATACACTATGTACATAGTACGTGTAAAGAAAGTAAAAAAGAGAAGGCAACTTTTTAGGGTATAAATGTTGAAGCGACCTAAGTTTCCATCATCAACAGAATATTCTTATGGTGTGTTATGTTTTCAAAATAAAGAAATAAGTTAATCTGGAATTTGTGAAGATTTATTGAATTTAGGAACTTGAGTAAGAAAACTCCTGATGAGATAACTGATGAATTACTACCGAAGGGTCATTTTCAGATTGTCATGCTCAGGGTTGCCACAACGGCTTGGAAATGCGGTACAGTGTATTCAATCAAGAATACTTGGTAGAAAATAATAATAATAATAATAATAATAATAATAATATTACTTCTACTACTACAACAACTACTTCTTCTACTACTACTACTAGTAATAATAATAATAATAATAATAATAATGCAAATTTGCTCATGCTTTTCTTCTGCAGAGCACATTCTTGAAATATGGTTAATGTCATCGCTGCTGTATTTATTTCGGTGTTATTATATTTATTATATTTCCATGAGATTTTAGAGTGAAATGACATTCCACATAGGTAAGGCAATGAATGATCTATGCTGTAGAAGCAGGCACAGTAAAAATATGAGTGATCAACTTTTTCCGTTCCTTGAAAAAATTAAAAAAGAAGGGACTCGTTTCAAACGCTGTGTCCTGGGCTTGCAATTTCATGTGGGATCTTGAGTATTTAATCTGCTGATTGATTATTCATTAAAATATTAGTGGAGATGACCAGTGCGATGCAACAAATTTGTCGTCAATTACTTGTAATTCTCATTAAAACAGAAACTACAACAAGATCAAGACAATGAAAAGGCAACACGATACATATTTGAGCATTTTAAAAATATTTTTAATTTTACTTACTAGAAGTTATTTACAGAATTACATCAACCACTTAAAGAGAATGACTACGATAAGTGTTGTAACCGTACAGAATTGGTGATATGCGAAAAGCACGAAGCAGAGATTTTACTAGTCATCTACACGCGGGCTTCAGAGCCAATAACATGGCTATATCTGTTTTCACTTGTTTTGGGCAACTAAGTAGATCAATGAACCTCGATAATGAAAGTGTTCAGAAACCATGACTTACCGCTCGGGTGTGGCAAAGCGAAGATGGCGCAAAGGTAGACGACCGTCCTCAGATTGACCAGCAGGACCTTTGGGTGTAAAACGTGAATGGTTATTACGCTTACTCTAGGATGCCCAACATTCACACATTCCTTTCAAAACTCAAAAGTAGGTACTAAATGCTGTAAATTTAAAAGTGGTGGGCTTTGAAACTCCAAACACAAAATATTTTATTTTGAAAACCACTTGCTTCTAAGAAAGAAACATAGCAAACACTGTTAATCACAAGCTTTTTCACAACCTATTTTTATAAATTCTCTATTAGAATATATAAAAATCTACTGCGTTCCATTCACATTACTTTATTTATATTTTCTGCAAACAAACTATCCTTATAAAGCACCAGTCCTTTATAAACATAATGCTAATCAAGATAAACATTACGAGAAATGGTCGTATTACTTAGTTCCTTATAAGTAGAAGGGGAATAAGGGAATACACTAATCTAAAGCCACAGTCAAATCTTGTAATTGGAAAAATATGGAACGGATGAAACCTTCTCCTTTAAGAAAAGTTTTAAGTATTTAAAACCGAAATCAGGCAATGTTTCTGAAATGATTAGATAAAAACACGTATATGACATAATTTATGTATTTTTACTTTTTGTGCAGCAATGTTTTGTCTATTCTCTTACGGTTTACAATTATTCAAAAGTAATTCAGAATGAAGAGGACTTCAGCGGCTGAATACATTGCTCAAGAATACGTTTTATTTGCCATGTAAACATATTTAAGATTCAGAATTTTAACCACTTTTTATAAAATCGAAAAATTCCATGTAAAACGTAACTTGGGTGGGGGAATTTTTCTGAAAATCTTCGTGTCGCACTCTTGGAAGATACTAAACTTAGATAATCGAGTTATGTTGTCTACACACACGCGCGCACACACCTCGATATCAAATTTGGGTGGAATACAATACCTTCTCTATCTACTAAGCACATTGTTCACACGTGCTAGAGAGAGTAAAAGACTGTTGATTTAAAATTCCTTGGATGAATAAGTTTACGGGATTATGACTCCATTCTCACCTTTAAATAAATCTGATTGTTACACTCACATGACTTTCTCTAGCTGCTCTATAAACTTCTTACAAAAAAAATCTTCTTCTTTCTACACAGTGCTTATACCATAGTTCCTTATAAGTAGAAGAGAACTCAGGGAGTGCAATAGGCTAAAATGATAGTCAAATGTTTTAAAAGCTATCCTTATGTGATTGTCATTGTAAATCGCTTCTTTGCTTGGCCAGAGTAGAACAAAAGAAAGCAGACACTTCCTGTCTGAGAAAAGTATAAGTACTTCACAAATGAAAACAATAACAAAAAATATCTCGGAAACGATTACACAACAAAAACGTAAATGACATAAATTGTGTGTTTGGGCGAGATTTAAATTGTTTGTGTAGTAAGTGTCTATCTCTTACCGTTTAGCAGTTAAGCAAAATTTGGCAAAATTCATCCAGAATAAAGAGGTTTTCAGAGGCTATTCCCAAAAAATTCAAGATATACATGTAAGCATCTTGAATATACACATTTTAATCAAAATCTTAGAGATCAGTTTTTAAGAAAATCAACATTCTTGAAAATTTTTCCATATGAGGGTCAGTTTGTGGTGGGAGGATTTGCTTCAAAATCTTCGTTTTATATTCTTGGAAGATACTAAACCTGAATACCAAGTTTGGTATTTAACGACCTTTTCGTTTTTGAGCTATGCTGTCTACAGACTCACATACATGCAGACAGACGGACGGACGGACACGGACTTTTTTCTAAAAATGTTTTTTTCGGACTCAGGGGACGTCATCATTCTGGATGATGTTTGTATAACTCATAAACCTGGCGAGATAGACAGAAACTTGCTGCACAAAAAATGTAGATCGCATTAAAACACACAATTTATGTCATATACATATTTACTGTAGAGTTAACCATTTCCAAAATATTTATTGCTATTGGTTTCAATTTTAAACTAAATAAACTTTTCTTAAGCGGGAAGTAAGGTTTCATTTCACCTCTTTTGTTTTATTCCCTGAAATGAAAAAGAGAACCGAATTTTTGTTGTTTCATAAAGAAGTAAGATATCTTTTAAAAGAAATGGCAAACGTTTTAGCCTAGTAACCTAGTTATTTACCTACTACTTACAAGAAAGAAAGTAATAACACTAATTTTTGCTAATGTTTATCTCGATTGGCATAACGTATAAAGGAAAGTTTGTTTGTGGAATTGTTAGAGGTAGTCATACGATTGTAGCACATCATGTCTCTATTGTTTTATGTGTAGCTAATTCTCAAATTGTGACACAAATGCATCAAGTAGTTTTTTAAGAAATTCTTATTTTTTGTTTTGTTTTTTAACTAATCTACCGAAAAAGGTCCATGCGCTTCAGTTTTCAAAATATTGTGACAAAACTTCATATTTACATTCCAGGAATATCATTTCAAAATTATCGGATGAGTTCCAAAATAATTATACATTTCTGCCGGAAATGTGTGCTAAATTATTCAGTAAATTAATACTGGGAAGGAAATCTGAAGGATTATAATATAATTAATTAAAGGTAATATTAATAACCCTATCACTAGCCTTACCTATATGATTAAGTTTTACACTTTTTGGCTGAATCAATAATACTAGACTTATATTTGCTCGTTCATGCGTTTCACATTATTTTTGTAGATTAATTATTATGTTAATACAATTACATAATTAAGTTTACTTATAAATTAATTCCTTATTTTATTATGATGTTAAAGTTCTCTGGTAGAATATCAAATTGATTGGTTGAAATGCGCACCGTGATTATTTACATGCATTGGAAAATGCATTTAGAGAAACACGCCTTTTAATATTTGAAGTGATGTTGGTTACCAATAAAAATTCCATTTAAAAGGTGAAGTGACAAGTGTTTAAATGCAACTGAAAATAACTTCGGCATATTAATTATACATGGAGCACGGTATGTTAATGCACCAAAATTCTAAGGCGAATATATTTCGAGAGTTTTAGTCATTTTTTACAGGTTGGATCTCTTAGGGAGTATGTTTGCCTATCTGAATGCTTAGCACAAAATAAACTATCTTTAAACATTAAAATATATTATCGTACTAGGGTCGGCTGGTAAGTCCCGGGCCTCTTAATGAAAACAGCATTTAATTTTTTTCCCTTTATTTCTCAACATAATCTCCAGAAAGGCTAATGCATTTGTCATATTGGTGTTCTAATTTAATTAAACCATCTCTGTAATGTGATTTATAAGGTCTTAAAACAGCTGTTACCGCATCAATGACCTCCTTGTTACTGTGAAATCCTCGTCCTCCAAGACATTTTTTGAGGTTTGGGAACAGGTGGTATCACTGAGTACTAGATCTGGCGAATAGGGTGGATGTTCAAGCATTTCGAACTTTAAATCGCACTTTTTCCCATTGCAATGACTGAAAGATAGGCCGGAACATTGTCATGATGAAACAATTTTTTTTTTTTTTTTTTTTTTTTGCCAAACGAGGTATTTTTCTTTTCACCTCATCATTCAAACGTTGGAGTAAGCTTGCCTAGCAGCCACCAGTGATACTTCCAAGTGATCAATAAAAATAACTCCCTGTGCATCCCAGAAAACACTCGTTGACAAAATTGACTTTGTCTTTCTTGGAATTGGTTCACCTGGCGCAATCCACTGTTTTGACTGTGATTTACTTTCTGGAATGTAGGGATGTATCCAAGTTTCATCCATGGTAATAAGCCGTTTCAAATATTCACTGGGATTTTTACGGCAGAGTTCCACATTCTTAACAGAAACAGTTTTTCTTTGCAACTTTTGATCAGGTGTCAACAAACGCGGCACCCATTTTGCACAGACCTTGTGAAAGCCCAAAACATTATATAAAACATTACCTGCACGTTCTTTTGATATGTTTACAGCCACTGCTATCTCAAACAACTGCGGTCTTCTGTACTAAACGATGAATTTTTTCAATGATCTCCGGAGTTGTCACTTCTACAGGGCTCATCACTAGTGCTCGTAGTCCCATTTTAAACTCTGCAACCCACCTTTTAATCATTGAATATGAAGGGGTAGTCTTTCAACTGCCCATTTCCTCCTTGATTTCTTTAGGCGTTAAGCCTTTCAAATGGAAGTATTTAATTAGTGCTGGTTTTTCCAAATGCTCCATTTTCGTCAAAACTCTAATGTTGTCTTGTTTAAAATGCTGTCATTCGAAAACTAAATAAGCCATTGACCTGTAACTATGGATACAAGCTAGTCTAGAGTTAAAATATACGATGCTACCGTCTAAATGGCCTAGTGGCGCACTATCTATGTGAGGTCCGGGACTTATCAGCGACCCTCGCATTTCACAAACCTAACACAGTTATTAATACTTGCAATCAGTCTTTAACAATAACACCATTATGCGAATAGCACATACCAGATTCTTTAGTTTGACTATAGATGAATTTTAAAATTAACTATTTCCTTCATGACACATGATTGTAGGAAGTGGCCAATCCAGTACATTTGCGATTAAAATTCTAAACAATCTGAAGTCATTATCACAGCATTTTAATCGTTTTCTTTTCACCAATTGTTTTTCTAAATGTATTGCACTCACGTGCATTTGTTTTCTCTCTGAAATGATGTTCGTCTCCTAATAATAGTATCAGTGTGCAGTGATATTCCTGTACATAATGGCGGAAGTTCCAAAATGTTTTGGGGGAAAGGTCTATCGCTAAAATAGACATATTAATTGAAAACCCAAAGCCGCAGAATACAAAAAACAACACAGAGAGAGAGAGAGAGAGAGAGAGAGAGAGAGTGAGGCCAATTCAACGAATTCTGTAAGCAACGAGGCCATGATTTATGATATGGACATCAAGTTGCAGTGATTTCGGTGCAAATACACGTCAAGACAAATGTAATTTTAGGAACATTATTCTGCATGTCCATATAGGCTAATCATTGTTATTTTATTCATGAAATAGTCCTATGAAATATAACTAGAGCTATCGTACACTTTTCTCTAGATAAATGTTTGAACTCTCGTTATATTACTTATGAAAAATACACATTCAGAATATGTGTAAAAAAATTGCTATTATCTTTGAATTAATAATTAAATTGAAATACAGTGTTTATATATTTAAAGCCACACAAACAAATTCATAGAAACCTTGCAGTAGAATGTAACAACGAATCCATCAACAAAACACAGGCCAGAAATTAAATACTTATTTTGAAAAAAAATAATCTCAATGTGTTACTTATGGAACAAAATGCTTACATTTCTTAATTGAAATTGATAATGATAAACAAAAGAGATAAAGAATATCTCTAATTTTCAGAAACTTAAATTAAATCTAAAAATATAATTTAAGCTACAATTAGTGAAACATAAATTTTGTGATATATTATTATTGTTGTTGTTTTGTCCAGTAATTGCATTGTCATTAAACTTGGAAAGATGTTATTTGTGTAGCTATTTTGTATTTTTAATTTCTCTACAATTACTATGCTCATAGTAAGTAGAGAAGGTACTATATTCCACACAAAAAGTCAATGTCAAGATTTCACCAGAAATATATATTTTCAGGTCACATGACCCAAGAAAAAATTTTTATTTAAAGGTTCGTGTGTGTGTGTGTGTGTGTGTGTGTGTGTGCGCGTATAGAGCATAGCTGAAAAATGAAAAGAAAAAGAACAAAAAAAAAAACATTAGACACAAAACTTGGTGTTTATTATCTTCCAAGGATGCGACACGAGGATTTTAAATACATTCCTCTCCCACACCAAACTACTCTTTACGTGGAAGCATTTTTGAAAATTGTGTTTTTGTTAAAAATGACTCTAATGGTTTTATTTATAATACCGTATATTAAAGATATTTATCACAAATAAAAGATATATTTTGAATTTTCGGGGAATATCCTCTGTAGCCCTCTTCATTCTGGATTTATTTTGCTGAATTTTGCATAACTGGTAAACCGTAACGCAAAAACTTAAAACACAAAAAATGAGATCTCGTTAAAACACACAATTTATGTTATATACATTTTCCGTTTTCGAGACATTCTTTGTTATTGGTTTGAATTATAAACTATGTAACTTTTCTTACGCGGGAAGTGACTTTCGTTTATATTTATTTTGTTTTAATTCAATTGTTCACACGACAACCAGCTTTAAAAATCTTTGGATATTGGTTTATCCCAGTGCATTCTCTTATTTTTTTCTCTTATTTGAAGCAAATAATAAGACATTTACTAGAATAGAATGATGCAGATAAATGAGTAATATTTTGTAAGAAAAGTTTGTTTGAAGAACAAGTAGAGTAACTCATAGGAATGGAATACATAATTTTTTATATTTTATTATTTAATTTTGTGGTATTTTCTCTGTTATGTATGTATAATGTGTGACCATTAATATCACATCTCAATTTGTATGCAGCCCCTTAAAGTGGGCTTTTCTCAGTAGGGTATTTTCATAAATAAACAAATAAATAAAACTAAAACTATGATTGCGTAAAATTTAATAAAATTATAGCCGCTCATATCAAACTTAGGTCAGGGGTAACCAACTCGCTTGACACGTTGCCAACATGTGGTAGCAAGGGTCATCTCTCTTCCTTGTTGTGTGCCGTGTATCAGTTTATAATACCTATCAGGAACAGAAAGCTCCAACACGCAAGCCATTGACTCCTACATTTATACTTGCCTAGGAGGGAAGATTATTTATCTTATTTATAGAAAGTGACTGAAGAAATGAATTCTGTGACAGAATTCTGAATGAAGAAAATTCAATTTACAGCGCCATTACGCAACCCATACAGATGAATAACACTGTTACCAACGTTTTATTGGAGTTGTGTTCAATACCAATGAATTACCTAGATGTTTGTTTATATTCACTGCTATAAATGTGAACGATTTTCGCTTCAAATTAATTCTCATAAGTTAGCGATGAAATATTATTTTAATGGTATTAATTCAAGTTAAGGAGCTTGTTCTTTTTATTATGTTAATACTAATATAATTGTCAGGTCTTGCAATTATGTATATTACGACTACTAATTACCACCATGCCAATGAATAAGTATGTATTCATATCCGAAATATAAATACTAATGAAGTAGACAGATACTAATGAGATTGATAGAAAAATAAACTTTTGTAATAATTGTTGGTTGAAGAAAGCAGATTATTTACTTTCTCTACAGCGTATAGTAACGGTACCAAGATTTCACCGGAAATATAAATGTTTTGAGGACCTGCATCCAAAAAAAATCTTATGTATTCCATTCACATGCCTTTCTCTACTTGTTCTCAAACGAACTATTCTTACAAAAGAGTATTCATTTATCTAGTCTGATAATCGAGATAAACATAAGCAGAAATTGTCTTATTACTTGCTTCCTTGTAAACAGAAGGGAAATAAGGGAATACACTAGGCTAAGGTAACAAACCCTGAAACAATTGAAATTTGATTCTCTTTGCATGGCAAGGAGTAAAACAGGAGAGGCATGAATCGAAGAATATCTTCCCGTTTGAGAAATTTTAAGTAGATTAAAACTGAAACTTAAGCTAACTAAACAGTTAACTATACAAAAAATGTATTTGACATCAACTGTGTGCTATCACGAGATCTATAGTTTTTGTGTAGTAAGTTTTGTTTAACTTTTACGGTTTACCAATTATACAAAAACCATCCAGAATGAAGAGGTCTTCAGAAGGTATTCCCATAAAATTCAAAATATAGATGATTTGTCATGAGAATATCTTAGACTATGGTATGTTAGAGTCATTTTTGAGTAACACAAAATTTTCGAATAATGTTCCATGTAAAGTGTAGTTGTTTTTCTTGAACATTTTCGTGTTGCATCCTTGGAAGATCCTGATATTTAACGGACTTTTCATTTTTGAGCTATGCTGCATAAAAACACGCGCGCGCGCGTACATTTTTCTAAAAGTGTTTTTTGTAGCGGGTCTCAAAACAAGTATTTCTGGTAAAATCTTGGTATCGAATTTTTTGGTGGGATGCAATACCTTCTGTACCTACTATGTACGTTGTATTTATATGCTAGAGAAAGTAAACTTCTGGTGTATTCCAATCACATAACTTTTTCTATTTATTCTGCAAGCAAACTATTCTTACAAAACAATATTCTTTGATCTAGATCATGCTAATCGAGATAACAGTACAAGAAATTGTCTTGAAAATGCGACAGTCAAATCTTCTAAAAGCTGGTCCCTACATAAACATTTAAAGTTCGGCTCACTTTGCTTGGACACCAGTAAAGCAACAGTGAGATGAAACGAAAGGTGACTTCCGATTGAAAAAAGTTACGGAGTTTAAAATTAAAACTCATAAAAAGGAAAATTTCAGAAAAAAATTCTACAAATGTATATGAGACATACATTGTGTTTTACCGATATCTACGTTTTTGCGTAATAAGATTTTGTCTATCGCTTACCAGTTATGCAAATTCATCAAAAGTCATCCAGAATGAAGAGGTCTTCAGAGGCTATTCCCAGAAAAGTCAAAATAGTAATATTATTTGTGATGTAAATATCTTTAATACACGCTATTTCAATCAAAATCGTTATAGCCTTTTTGTGAAAAACAAAATCATCAAAATGTTTCTTTATAAAGGATAGTTTGGGTTGGGAGATTCGTTTGAAAATCTTCGTATCGTATACTTGATAGATACTAATATTAAATAAAATATTGGTATTTAACGGTCTTTTTGTGTTGTCTATGTTTGTCCACAGACATACATAGACACACAGATCAGACATCCTACACATACGTGGACCCTTTTTTAAGAATGATTTTTTCTTTGTTTTATTTATTTATTTTTTTTGTGCTCTTGTCATCGAATTTTTGGGTGGTACACAATACTTTCTCTACCTGCTATGTGCAGTACATAAAGTAAAATTAATTTTAAGAAAACGTCCCTCTGTGCCTGTCTTATTAGTCTGTGTGTGTGTGTGTGCGTGTGTGTGTGTGTGTGTGTGTGTGTGTCTGAACGTGATAATTCAAAAAAGAAAAGTCATATAAACTCTTAGTATTTGAGTTCAGTACCTTCCGCAGAAGGAACTTGATGATTTTCAAGAAAATCCCCTTACCCAGAATACATTTTACATTCAACTTCTCACAAAGGCATGTTGGAATTGTGGTGGACATAGCCAAGCAGCGGCGGGTATTTTCCGGGTTCCTCGCTTCCCGCCCCCCCCCCCCCTATCTTCATTCCATATGTAGCATAAGTGAGCGTTAAACACTATAAATTAAGCATATTCGACATTTTTTTAAATATTTGGTTTGCTCAAATATTCTCTTGCTAACGATTTTGCTCAAAATGTCATTTATTAAATATATTTTCATGACAAATAAACTCCATATATTTAAGTGTTTGCCAATATTCCAAGAGGAAAGAATGTTCTCCCCAACTGGAAGGAATTCTGCATAACTGGTAAACTTAAAGCGATAACAAAAAATAGATTTCTTTAAACGCACACAGTTTAATACAAACTACCGTCGTTTTTGGCATAAAATACATACAAGATATCCATATTAATGTTTCGAATAATAGTACTTTTTCATTCCTTTTATATAGTCCTGTCAATTTTAACTTTTTACTCCATATTGCATGGAAAGAATATGGCATTGTAAGATTGGTATATAGTGTCCAGTTCTTAGACACTATCGCTATTCCCTTTGTATCTATAACGAAATGTGTAATGTAACCATTTCTAGAAAGATTTATCTCAACTAAAATGAATTACATGGAAAACAATATTTCGTAAGAAAATTTTATCACTACCAATAAACGATAAATGGGTAGAGGAAGTCGTTTCGATCTAACGCATCGGACTTTTTTCTTCTGTAGTACATTTCTAGTAATACATTTATTCAAAATACTACAATAAGTAGATTTTATTACTCGTGAAAATATTTTAATCCTATGGTAATTTGTTCGTTGCAATTATGAGAACATGTAACAATAACGGCGCATTTTCCACATAGAGATGTTTTTCTCCGAAAGCATAAACATATTTCTATCAATTATGAAATGTTATGTTTGTTTATTTGTAAAACAAATTAGATAAAATACTAAATTTTCTGTTCAAACGATATTTGCAAAAAAAAAAAAAAAAAACTTCCCAATAAAAATTTGATATGTTACATTCACATGACTTTCTCTATCGCTCTGCAAAACATTATTGTTAAAAATCTTATGCTTCTATTTGCTTCATACTAATTGAGAAAAAATTAGCACAAAGTCTTATTGCTTACTTCCTTGTAAGTAGAAGCGAAATAAGTGAGTAGCATAAGTTAAAATAATAGTCAAAAGCTGGTTGCTATGTGACTGAAGTTCCTTTGTTTCTGTGGACAGGAGTTGACCAATTCCTGTATGAGAAGTGTATGTTTTTCAAAGCTGAAACCAAAAATAAGGAATATCTAAAAAACTATCAACTCCACGAAAAAATGTACATAACATAAATTGTGTGTTTTAATGTGCTCTACAATATTGTGTGCTTAGTTTTTGTCCATCTCGGTTTAGCAGTCCTGAAAAATTCCGTAAAATTCATTCAGAATAAGGTAGTCTTCAGAGGCTATTCCCAGAAAATTCAAGATATACATTTTATATGTAAGGTAAAATATCTTTAATATGCGATATTTTAACCAAAATCGTTAGAGCCATTTTTTAGAAAATCAAAATTTTCGAAAAAAATTCTATATAAAGGGTAGTTTGGGGTGGGGATTTTCTTTAAAATATTCGTGTCGCATCCTTGGAAGATACCAAACTTAAATACCAAGTTTGGTATTTAGTGGTCTTTTCGTTTTTGAGTTCTGCTACCCACAGACACACAAACACACACACACACACTCACATAGACAAAAATACGAATATTTTTCTAAAAATGCCTTTTTTGGTTTCAGGGGGACCCAAAGCATGTATTTCCAGTGAAAACTCGGTATCGAATTTTTGGGTGCATTACAATACCTTCTCTATACACTATATACATAATGCGTATAGAGAAAGTAAAAAACTAGCCTTTATAAGGAAACATCTTCGTAACTTTTCAATTTATGAAAACCAGCTTTAATACATTTAATTAAGACAGATTGTATCCGTTAGTTTGATATGAGGTATAGAATAAACTATTTTAAAAGCTAGGTGTTTCAGGAATAACTCAATAGAAAATAAAATAAAGAATGATTCAGAAAATAAAGACCTTTTGCTAAAAGTAAATCAATATAATGAAGTGCTAAATTATTAATATGTAATAACGTTATTAGGCCAAACTAAGCATAGGTGTTTAAAGAATTGAAATGAAATTCAGCTTTTGGGTGCTGAAAGATAGCCCTTGGCAAGAATCTTTGAAGTTAGCTTTGGACTCAATTAATGAATAATTCTAAGAAACGAAGAATTGTATAGTAAAATAAATATAAAATTTCTGTATCTCAGTTGAGGTGGTTATGATACACACACACACACAAACAAACAAACACACACACACACTACAGAACACAAGATATCGCGTAAAATAATGTTGAAAAAGGTGAAAACTAAGGATCTTTGCATGCATATAATGTGTTTAATTAAGTTGGCTACAGTTTAGATGAATGTAAAATACTCGCAGAGAAGGACAAAAGCTTTGTTTTGCTTTGTATACCCATTTCCCTTAGATTTTACTGTGTTTTTCTGTTTTAAATGCAGTTTTTACTATTTTCTGCCCCCCTCCACACACACACACATTGCACAACTAATAAACACCCATGCACAAGGCGGGACTCGAACCCACGATCCCCAGTGCCACGAAACACTCAAGCAAGACGCTTAGGAGAGCGCGGCCATGGGGACTAGCAAACCTTCAGACAATGAAGCAGTAGTCCATTAAAAAGCCATAATCATTATAAACTTCACTCAAGGATTCACTCTGTTTATATTAGTATACAAATATATTAATCATCATGACAAACAAATGTGGTAAGATCCTTATAAAACCATATGGTATTTCCTTCTGCACATTTCCACAAATATTACAATAAAAACATAATATAAATTAATTAAATACCAAAGGCGTAGCCTTACTACAAGCTCTCCATAAATGATTCCAGAATTATCCCAAAGATTAAACTGTTTTTCATCTATTTCTTTTGCTCCGTGTACGCAGAGTGTTAAACTATTACTTACTCTATGTGGAGTCATATCTTGCCCCGATGTAGCACATGTCTCCGTTTAAACGGTGATCTCAGAAACATTACAATTTATATAACTGCGGTGTTTTCACTTGTTTCGTGTTCCGCATGGACGTGTTCGCCAGTCATTCTGCAGTGGTCTCCTTGCTGCATGTTCTAAATGCACCAGAAACTTCAAAATCCTGGAGAGCGCATTATTCCTTGCGAAACTTGTGTTCATGGCCGGATTACGTATCTGTAGAGATAGTTCTGAAGAAAATTATCTGGTCCCGTAAACTGACCTGACCTCGGAGCCATGTCATGAGGCTCTCTCTTGTCTTTTGTCTGAATGCTCGTCTGTTTCTTCTTACTGGACTTCCGATTGATTCGTTTCGGCGTTCACAAACGGCTCGTTACGTCTTCTCGATCTCCTAATGCTTTTACTGTCTCTATCACCTTTGTACAATGTACATAAGAAGAGAAGATATTGCATGCCACTCAAAAGTTTCGTTTCGTTTCGTAACAGTAAGACTGACACCCCCCTAGGACTTATAAACCAATGCCTATGGTCAGAAGTCTGTCGGGGAGCCAACGGCAGGGAACCTGTTACGAGGAGTCGGCCCGTATCCAGGCATGAAGTGGATGAAATGATGTGTAAGCGAAACTGGTGATTGCAAAGGTGAGGATGGAGCAATTGGTGGAATGATTGGCGGAGGAAACCGGAGAACCCGGAGAAAACTCGCCTAGTCGCTGCTTCGTCCACCATGAATCCCACATGCGGGCGCTCGGGATCAAACCCAGGCCACTTAGATGGGTGAAGAGCGGTCTAACCACTCACCCACGGCGCCGCCCCACTCAAAAGTTCCATACAGAAATTTCATCGGAAATATATTTGTATCGTATCTGTGCACAGCTTAACTCCTAAATCTGATGTCTTCCATTCACCTCTCTACATCTCGGTAACAAATTGTTGTTAAAAAGTTTATTCTTCTATCTGCTACATGCTAATAGAGATAAACTTTAGCAGAAATGGTTTTATTACTTGCTTCCTTGTAAGTAGACCGGAAATAAGGGAGTACACTAGGTTGAAGCGATAGTCAACTCTTTTATAAACTGGTTGCTATATGGTTGAAATTCGTTTATTTGCACTCCATGAATTGACAAATTCTCGTATGTGAAAAGTTATGTATTTTAAAACTGAAACCAAGAACAAGGAATATCGTAAAAATAGTCAACTCCACGAAAAAAAAAAAAGTATATGAAAATTGTTTAATTTAACGAAATATACATTTTTTTTGTTGTGTAGTAAATTTTCTGCTATTTCTTAAGGTATACCTTTACCAATTAATCAAATTCAACAAAATTCATCCAGAATGAAGAGGTCATCAGAGACTATCCGCAGAAAATTAATAATATACATTTTATTTGTCATGTAGAACATTTTAATATATGATATTGTAATCAAAATTGCTAGGGCTAATAAAATTTTTCGAAATTTTTTCCTTGTAGGGTAGTTTGGGGTGGGGGATTTCCTCAAAATCTTTGTGTTGCATCCTTGGAAAATACTAAACTTAAATGCCAAGTTTGGTGTTTTACCGAATTTTCGTTTTTTTGAGTTATGGTGTTCACAGACGCACAGGCAAATACACGGACCTTTTTTTAAAAATGCTCTTTTTTTTTTTTTTTTTTTTTTTTTTTGATTCAGGGAACTCTGAAACGCGTATTTCCGGTGAAATATCGGTATCGAATTTTTGTTTATGTACTATGTATAATGTAGAGAAAGTAAAAACGAAAAATCGGTTACATGCCAACCGTGGTATTTCTCCCACCCCAAACTACGCTTTAAGCAGAAAAATATTCAAAAATGTCGGTATTCTAAAATGTCATTTGAATAAAAATGACAAATACTAAAGCTATTTACACGAAAAATAGAATGTATATCCTGAATTTTTTGGGAATAGCCCATGAGGCCCTCTTCATTCTGATTACTTTTGCATAGCTCGTAAACCGAAAGCGATATACAAAACTACTGCACAAAAAAAAGTACATCGCGTTTGAACACACAATTTATTAAATATATAGTTTTATAGCGCTAACCGTTTCCGAGATATTATCTCTTACTGGTTTCAATTTTAAAATAATTAAAACGTTTCTCAAATGGAAAGTTCTCATCCTTTCACATCTTTTTTGTTTTAGTCCTGGCCATGCAAAGAGAGCCGAATTTTGTTTTCAATCGTATAGCGACAGCTTTTAAAAGAACTGACTATCGCTTTAGCCTACTATATCCCCTTATTTCCCTTATCCATATAAGGCCAGTTCTGGTAATGTTTGTGTTCATTGGTATGATGTAGCTAAAAGAAGTAAGCACAATTTACAGAACAGATAGAGAAAGTCCTATCAATGGAACGCATCAATTTTTTGGATTTGTTTAGTTGGTCCCAGAATCCTGCTGTTTTCGACAACAGAGTATTAATATGAAGCTGCGAAAAGAATTCAATAAAAGGTACAATATTTCCATTTTTACTTTCTGTGTACCTACAGTAAATGGAGGAAGTATTGTATTCCGCCCAAAAATTCTATGTCCAGCTTTCACCGGAAATATGCTTTGAGGCTTCCTAAACAAAACAAGAATTGATGAGATTCATTCATACGACTTTCTCTACTTGCTCTGCAAACTGTATTTACAAAAGATAAACATTAGTAGAAATGAACTTTTTGCTTAGTTCCTTATAAGCAGAAGGAAACTAAGAGATTACACTAGGCTAAGGCGACAGTCAACTATTTTAAAAGCTGCTGTTAAGCGCCTGAGTTTGAAATTCGGTTCTCTTTGCATGATCAGAGTAAAACAAAAGAAAAACGGACGACTTTTGGCTGGATAAAGACATAGGTATTTTAAATTTTAAACCAGTAACAAGGAACACCTCGGAAACCGTTAACTCAAAAAAATGTATATGAGATAAATTATTTTAACGAGATTTACGTTTTTTGTTTAGCAAGTCTTTGTGTACCTCTTACTGTTTACCAGTTATGGCAAAGTCATTCTAAATGAGAAGGCCTTTAGAGACAAACCCTCGAAAATTGAAATATATATTTTCTTTGTCATGTACATATGTTTAATATACGGTATTTTAATTAAAATCATTAGAAATTTTTGAAAAAATAAAAAATTGGAAAATTTTCCCATGCAAAAGGTAGCTTGGAGTGGAGGATTTTCTTGAAAACCTTAGTATTACATTTTTGAAAGATGCTGAACTTAAATATCAGTTTTGGTATTTAACACACCTTTAATTTTTGAGTTATAGTGTCCACATACACGCACTCACACTCACACACAAAATGGATCTTTATTTAATGACGCTCTTTAAATGTGAGGCGCGGATTTCTTCCCGACTATGTAATTATTTATGAATTTTTTTCAATGTAAATATGTAAGTTTATTTTCGATTATAGTGGCGAGACAGAGTTTAATATATTTCATTGCTAATACCTAAGCAGAATGTATACAGCAATTGTATCTGTGAACCTAGCACAATTTTTGAGAGGAAAGATCCTGTCGTCTCGCAGGCTATTTTGGAAGGGGCCGAAGTCGCGCGTAGCGCAGGGGATCGTGGGTTCGAGTCCCGCCTTGGGTATGGATGTTATATGTTTATATGTGTGTGTGTGTGTGTAAAAAGAAGAATACAGAAATTCAGTAATCATACAGCAAACAAAGTAAAAGAATTGGATAAATAAAAGTAGGGTATACAGCGCCGGAGTCCCGACCAGACTCCGGAACTGTGTTTAAAAAAAAAAGTCGCTAGGAAATTTACCGTTGTGTTTGCAATTTAGCACCCGAGGTCAAGGGAGGACACCAGAAATTCTCAATATTTGCCACGTGTATCGGGGCGCATGAATTTCAAACAATGAGAAGCCAACAACTTACAAATTACCGGGAAATTAAGAAACCGACGCGAAAACGTTCGGCCAACAAGAAGATGATTTTAAGGCGCAAACCACAGATGTACGGGTATCCATAAGATACGGAGCTTGTTGCTTGCTTCGTTCGGTTCTTAAAGTGTACTCTAGTGCCCAGAACGGCCAAAAAAGGAAAAGCGCGGTAAAAGAACTGAAGTAATCGTGTGTGGGTTTAGATTGCTCGAAGTGGCTGTCATGTTTGAGTAAAAAAAATCGCCAAGTGAGGAATTCATACCACACCGCATGAGATCTCGCGTCGTAATAACCGCAACACAACATAACCAAAAGGACGCGCCAGGTCGACTTATCAACCAGCAAATAAATTGGAATCAGCAAAAATGTCTCATGTCCTTTCTGTTTTCCACCCCTGGGAAAGAGGTGAGTCTCAAGTCTTTCACAGCCACCGGCACGAGGAACCGCAGGTCGCGCCGTGGTCACCTAGACGACCCAGGTTCAAACCCAAGTGACCGCATGTGAGATTTGTGGTGAACAAAGCGGCGCTGGGGCGGGTTTTCTTCGGGTTCTCCGGTTTCCCCCGCCATAACATTCCAGCGTATCATAAGTGTTATCGCCTGCGGTGTCATAGCAGTAAAAGCGGGCGATAAACACTATCCAAAAAAAAAAAAAAAAGAGCAGCGCCCAGGAGAGAGGGAGATTCTCAGCGTCCCTCTCTATTTGGGTGTTTAATTTTGCTCATAGGCATCACATCAAGCTTGGGGAATTTTACATGTTATAAATCTAGGAACGGAACCAACAGCTTTATTTCCCTTCCGAAGAAAGACATTCTAAGGATTTTTACGCCTAGAAAAAATAAAAAAAAAATCGTCCTCCGCAGGGTTTAAACCCGCGGCCTTGGGAACCAGATGAACATGTAACACTAGACCTCGAAATCGAAAGACCCCAACTCTCACATAGGCACACTTATCTTTTTCTAAAACTGCTTTTATTTTGGATTCATTCATCCTTAAAACATGTACTTCCTGTGAAATCTTGGTATCGAATTTTTGGGTGGAATCCTATACTTAAACATGACATTGTGCATACATGCTAGAGAACGTATAAAGGCATTTCTGAAAAAAGTCCGTATGTGTATCTGTGTGTGTGTGTGTGTGTGTGTGTGTGAAAATCAATAATAAGAAGTCTTAGTATTTAACTTCAGCATCTTTCTCGAGCAAGCGATCCAAAGGTTTTCAAATCTTCACACCTCAAACTACACTTTATATGAAAACGTTTTTTGAACATTTTGATTTGTTAAAAAACTGCTGTAGCAATTTTGATTTAACTATCGTATGCTCAAGCATTTCAATGACAACATTATATCTTAAACTCTCTGTGAATAGCCTCCAAAGTCTCCGTCGTTCTTAATTAATGTTGCATAAATATTAAACCGCAAGAGATAGACAAAATGGCACTTAAAATGTAGATCTCGTTAAAGCACTCAATTTATGTTAGATATATTTGTTGTGGAGTTAACCGTTTTCTGAAATATTTCTTGTTGTTGGTTTAAATTTTCCATTGCTTAGGTATATTTTTTCTAAACATGGAAAATTGTTATTCACATTGTGAGGAAGTATTCCATTAAAAATTTCGATACCGAGATTTCTCCGGAAATACACGCTTTGAGACTGCCTGAATCGAAAAAGAAAAAGAAGTATTTTTTAGAATAGCCATCTCTCTCTCTCTCTCTCTCTTTGTGTGTGTCTGAGAGCAATATAACCCAAAAACAAAGAAATCGGTTAAAAACCAAATCTGGTCTTTAAGTTCAGTATCTTCCAAAGATACCTCACGCAAACTTTTAACAAGATATACCCACCCAAAACTAGCCTTTCCATAAAACACGCTACATTTTTTATTTGAGCTAGAATGGCTCTAACTATTTTGATTAACATTCCATATACTAGAGATATTTTTACATGACAAACAAAATGTACATCTGGAAATGTGGAAATATCCTGTAAAGGATGGAATTTTGAATAAGGATGTATAACTGGTAAATGTTAAGCGAAAAACATTCATACACACAAGCTATTTTAAATAACTTGTTCTTTGTCTTAAGTTATTTCCGTAATGGCTCGAATGGTTCAACAATTCTTGCAAATTCCTTCCTACTTTGTTGTTTCTCGCGATTGCATAGAAAGAGTATGAAATATGAAGGCCAGTATAAATAGCGACCGTTAAACATTTGACTATCACTATTATCTTTGTATCCAATACGAAATGTGTTCTGCAAAGGTTATCTCGATAAAGTGAAGTAAATAGAAATATAAACTTTGATAGGAACAGTTTGTAAACTCAGTAATAAACGATAGAGGGTAGAGAAAGTTGTATGAATGTAACACATATTCCTCCCTTTCTGATCAAACAAAGAGAACGAAATTTAAATGTCGTCATATAGTGACCAGCTTTAGCCTAGTGTATTCCCTATTCGCCTCGCACATATGCGTGGATGCATAATAAAATATTCTGCTAATGTTTCTCTAGATTAGCGTCAAGTAGGTAGAAGAGTAAGCTTTTGTAAGAGCATTTTGTTCCAGAATAGATAAAGAAAATCAACTACACTTAACTCAATAGAGTTTTACTTTCTCTATAGTACATAAGTAGAGGAAGGTTAATATTTCACTCAAAAATGTTATGCCGAGATTTTCATCAGAAATACAAGTTTTGAGGCTCCCCAAATACAAAAAGAAAAAGTACGTTTAGAAGAAGGCCCACGTCCGTGTGTTGATATCTGTGAGCAACCTAACTTAAACCTGAAAATTTTAGTGGTATTCACTTCAGTATATTTCAAGGATATCTGAGCAATGAATAGGAAGCTAAGAGAAGAAAACCTTCAAAAGCTAGGATAAGAAACCTCTAAAAACACATCACCTGTCCCTCCGAGTTAACTGTTTTGGCTGGTGTCCTCCTTCTGTGGTAAAAGACACTCACTCAGGAATCTATTTTGAGATCTTATAATAGACGAACTAACTAGAAACGAACGTGGCTACCAAAACGGACTATGAATTCGGATCATGTTAGTATGTCATACTGACTAATCCGCCCTAATTGACGAGATGAAGAAATGCAAACTGAAATTACTAGAAGTTCAGGAAACGGGGTGGTTGGGACAGGCATATTTGACCTGAAGAGACACACTCTATACTATAGTGAGAAAAGTGCAGGAAATCATGAATTTGGTAGGATATTTATTATTAGCAAAAGAGTTGAGGTAGAGAGTGATAAATTTTAAGCCAGTGAATGGAAGAATAAATGCAATCCGATTGAAAGTGAAATTACATAATACATAGGTCTAAATGTACTCCACACAACGGTCTACGCCGAGATATAGGACATTTCTGCAAATAAGAGGGATATGCAGGAAACAAAGAAGGAATAGCTCCTTCTCTCAGTCTCCTAGTTTGCCCTGATAAGTCCAAATCGTCGGATGTATAGTGTTGTGAGCATACACCATAAGTCGGTGTTGGTTGCCAATTTTGTCTGCGAATTGCCTTCACCCACGCTTATCTAAGGTCTTTCCGAGTTGGAAATCTACAATTCACAAACAATACAGTATTGTTCTGTTAATAACATATTTCACCAAGTATACCGCCGAAAAATCACTTAAACAGGTACACTAATCTGTGCATTGAAATATTTGCTTTTCCTTGTTTTTCTTTTGTTGTACGAGAAACCACAACCAAACACCACATACGTATTCCCATTACACTGGTTTAAAACCTACGTCAAATATATTGCTTAAGGACATTTAACAGCACAAAATCTTAGTTTTGGGTACACATTTAACCCACAAAAGATATACTCATTTCAGAAGTGTAGAATCAAAATATAGCGGCTTGACAAAAACGTGCTTCAAGAACCACAAAGCACAAGATTAGGACATTCCCTATCTATCTGTTGTGTACCGTACCAATTGAGGAGAAATCAGATGACATAAAAGAAGAATTTTACCGGATTCTAACACCATATAAGGTAATATCACAAAATTACGAGGTACGTCCATAAAGTAAGTTCCGTTTAAATTTATCTCCATTGCAGCGCTGCGATCGCAGTTCCGCAAATGCGCGGTAGACGCTCTGTATCAAGGAGAAGAAACGTGCGCCATTTTGAGATCGCTGTCAGCCACATACGCTTTCTTGTGCTTGTTTACAATGTCGTTGTTGATTGAAAATCCCGCCGCTTGTGAAATCAGATCTGTGATTCGTTTTCTGAATGCTAGGAAAGTGAAACCAATTGAAATTTATAGGCAAATTTGCGAAGTTTACGGACAAAATGCGATGAGTGATTCAATGGTGAGAAGATGAGTCCGACAGTTCAATGAAGGACGTAGTGAAGTGCACGATGAAGAACGAAGTGGGCGTCCATCTTTGGTTACAGAAGAACTGGTTCTCGCGATTGATGACAAGATCCAGGAAAACCGCAAGTTTACAATTAGTGCTCTCGCTATGGAATTTCCCCAAAGCTCACGATCACTAATTCATGAAATTGTTACCGAAAAACGGAAATTTCGTAAACTTTGCTCACGTTGGGTACCAAAGTTTCTTACTGAGCAACACAAAACAAAACGGATGGGTAGTGCACTTCAGTTTTTAACCCGTTATGATGAAGACGGCTAAGCATTTCTGACACAGATAGTCACAGGAGATGAGACTTGGGATTCTTACGACACCCCTGAAAGTAAGCGGCAATCAATGGAATGGAGGCACACTTCATCCCCAGCAAAGGTTAAGCCGAAACAAATTTTGACACCTCGAAAAATGATGTGCACAGTGTTCTGGGACTGGAAAGGCATCTTACTCGTTGATTTCTTACCGCGTGGTCAAACAATCAAAGCAGATGTTTATTGCGAGACACTTAGGAAATTGCGCCGCGCAATACAGAATAAGCGCCGAGGATTGCTGTCAAAAGGTGTTGTTTTTCTTCACGACAACGCACGACCACACACTGCAAATGTGACGAAAAACCTCCGACAGGAATTTGGCTGGGACATGTTTGACCATCCTCCGTACAGCCCTGACCTCGCTCCTAGCGACTTTCATCTGTTCTTACATCTCAAGTCTTTCCTTGGCGGTCAACACTTCAACAATGACGAAGAGCTGAAAGAAAATGTTTCCAACATTTTGAAGACACAGGCGGCAAACTTCTATGAAGAAGGTATACAAAAACTTGTGCCACGCTATGACAAATGCATGCAAAATTTCGGCAGTTATGTAGAAAAGTAGTATAAGAGTTGTAGAATTTTGTGCAATAAATAATTAGTGTGTATTTGTACACAATTTAATTTTATTACCAAACGGAACTTACTTTCTGGACGTACTTCGTATATTAGATTAGTAGGGGCAAATACATAGTTTATAAGGTATAAAGAATAGAATTGCAATTGATATAACTAAAGCAATTACACCTCCTAATATCATTTGATAAGAACATAATAGTGAGCTCAACTTGCTTTATACACCCAGCCAAACACACTCCCTCAGATGGACAGACCACTAAGCAAATAGGCCATGTTCTTATAAATAAAAGATTTGCCTCCAGCAGAAAAGATATAAGATACGATATCGTGGAGCATATTGTAATTCAAATCATTATCTCATAAAATAAAACTTTAGAGCAAAAATCTTATGTGTTACACTCACATGACTTTCTCTAGCTACTCTACAAACAAACTTCTTACGAAAGATAACTCTTCTTTCAACACCATGCTAATCAAGATAAACATTAGCAGAATTGTATTACTTAGTTCCTTATAAGTAAAATGGAACTAAGGGAATGCACTAGGCTAAAGTGATAGTCAATGTTTTAAAAGCTGTCGTTATGGATTGCCATTGCAAATCGCTTCTTTGCTTGACCAGTAGTAGAACAAAAGAAAAACGGACATTTCTGTCTGAGAAAAGTGTAAGTACTTTTCACAATTGAAACTAATAACAAGGAATACCTCGAAAACGCAAGTTCTACGAAAAAAATATATGACATAACTGTGTATTTTAACGAGCTCTTGCGAGTTCTTCGTCTATCTCTTACAGTATACTAGTTATTCCAAATGAAGCAAAATTCATCCAGAATAAACAGATCTTTAGAAGCTATTCCCAGAAAACTTAAGATATACATTTTATTTGTGATAGAAATGGCTCTAATATGTGGTATTTTAAACAAAATCATCAGAGCCATTTTTAAGAAAAACAACTTTTTCGAAAATGTATTCATGTAAAGGATAGTTGGGGTTGGGGGATGTGAAATCTCACATCGAATTTTTGGGTGGAACACAATACTTCCTCTATACACTATGTACATAGTACGTATATAGAAAGTAAAAATGAATGTATTAAATTAAGTTAGGCACATGAAACAACCAAAAAATAATATAAATGTAGAGAAAGAGATTAAAAGAAGAAATAAATAAAACCTAATCATGTATTATGTTCCGAAGTAATATAAGCGGAATACTGGAACCTTTTAAAAATCTGATGTGTTCCATTCACGTGACTTTCTATTCGTGTTCTGCAAAAAACTATTCATAAAAAATATTATTTTATCCATATGATGCAAATTGAGATAAGCACTAGCAGAAATGGTTTTATTACTTGCTTCCTCGTGAGCAGAAGGGAGATAAAGGGAATACATTAGGCTAAAGCGGTAGTCAAATTCTTCAAAAGCTGGTTTCTATGTGAAACAATTGAAATTAGATTCTCTTTACACGACCAGGAGTAAAACAAAAGATATATGAAGCGAACGAGAACTTTCGGTTTCAGAAAAAATTATGTAGATATTTTAAAATTGAAACGGATAACAACGAGCATCTCGGAAATGGTTAACTCTGCTAAAAGAAAGTAAGTGTGTACACATAGATACACACACACCTACATATATTCCATAATTTATGTGTTGGTGTCCTCTCACCTAGGCGGCCTGGGTTTTGATCCCAAGCTCCCACTTGTGGGATTTGTGGTGGACGAAGCGGTGTTTGGGTGGGTTTCCCCCGCCAATCATTCCACCAATTGATTCATCATCACTTTTTCCTATCAGCCATTTCGTCTGCATTTCATATCATCCACTTCCTCACGCTACGGGCCGACCACTCCTTTCAGGTTTTCCATTCTGTGGTTTTGTGCCGTTGACTCCAGGACAGATCTCTGATCCCTAGGCACCCACTTGTAAGTCCTATGGGGCTGTCAGTTTTATAATATGAAGAGGGTAAGCAGACTACAAAAGTTTTTGCTATCTTTTACGGTTTACCATTCATACAAAAGTCATCCAGAGTGAAGAAGATTTCAGAGGCTATTCCCACATTTCATTTGTCACATCAAAATATCTCAAACATTTGGCATTTTAATCAAAATTGCTAGTGTCATTTTTGAAAAAACATAAAAAAAAATCCATGTAAAGTGTAGTTTCCTCCCCTCAGTAATCTTCGTGTCACTTCCCTGGAAGATTCTAAACTTAAAATAACAAGTTTTGTATCTATTTTGGATTTTGAGCAATCCTGTTCGTATACACACATACACGGGTACACTCCCGAACCTCTTTCTAAAATTGCCTTTTGGATTCAGGGAACCTCAAAACACATATATCCAGTGAAATCTCAACATCATATTCTAGGGTGGAATACAATCTCTTCCCTACCTACTATTACATAGTACGTGTATAGAAATTTAAAATGAAATAATGGAATCGACTGAAGATATTTTATGCATGGGAAACATAAATCACAGGCTTACTGAAGAATGTAAAAGGGATATATAAGTCAGAAATATTGCACAAAGAGAATGTCCAGGAAGACAAAGGGAAGACTTATAAGAAGAGAAAAGAAGAGAATTGGAATGAGAAAGAATAATCAGTTTTCACAAGTGAATCATATTTTTAATGAAAATAACATCAGATTATTTTAAATTTGTTTAAACGTTTTAAGAAGGTTTTAAAGCTAAGTTGTAAATGGTCCAATAGAGAGTGGTAAGTAAAGCAGAAGATGTGAAGAGAGTGGACAGAATAACACAACTGGAGTGGACACGAGTGAGGAATCTCGATTGATCGCAGAACTGCACAGATTAGTTGATTAGTGAAGGCGTGTTGATACCAGAGTAGTGGGGCATGGAAATAGTCACCTAAACCAGAGAAAAATAAAAATAAGCCCTCAGTATGGTAGTGTAGTAGTAGAACTGATTAAAGTATAAATTTGCATCTAACAAAATAGTCCTGAGTTCGAATCTCGTTTAGGGCGAGTTACCCGGATAAGTTTTTTTCGGGGTTTTCCCTTAACCTGAGAATACGAATATCGAATAACTCTTAAGCTCCTTGAACTTGCAGCTCATTTCACTGATTTCTTTCATCGTCCGATATGACCACCAGGTGAAAGGATGTTAAACTATAAAAAAGCAATTGGTTAATAGATTAATTCGTTTCGTAATCGACTTACCCTCCTCGCATTTGCAGGACTGGTACACCCCTAGGACTTATAAGCTTATCACCCGGAGGTCCCGGGTCGATTCCCGGCTGGGGCGGGGAATTTTTATTTAACCAGAATTATTCCCTATCCCCCACAGAGTCTGAATGTGTGCGTGTTTGAGGAAATAAAATAGTTTAAAACCCAACGTAAAACCTACAGACGAGTTGTTTCTAATTCGAAGCCCCCGATATGACCTTAGATGTTAAAGGGGGCTATATAAATGAAACAAAAAAACAAAACAAAAATACCTTTTTAAAAAATGCCGATCCGTGGCCGCGCTCGCTAAAGTGTCTCGCTTTGGACGCTTCGTGGTGCACAGGATCGTGGGTTCGAGTCCCGCCTTGGGCATGGGTGTTTCTGTGTTTGTAAATGTGTCTATGGTTGTGTATGTATGTGTAAAAGGAAAACGTTAAGAATATAAGGTCTACTAAGGAAATATACGAAACTGGAAAAAATGGAATATGACAAGCCTCCGGAACTGTATTAAAAAAAAGAAGAAGAAGCAAAGGCACGGAACCACAGAATGGGAAACCTGTTACGAGGGGTCGGCCCGTAGCCAGGCATGAAGATGAGGAAGTGGATGATATGAAATGTAGGCGAAATTAATGATCGAAAGGTGAAGATGGAGCAAGTGATAAAATGAGTGGCGGGGGAAACCGTAGGATCCAGGGAAATCCCGCCCAGATGCAGCTTCGTCCACCACGAATCCCACATGTGGGATCTTGGGAAGAGCCCGGGCCGCCTAGATGGGAAGCGAGCGGTGAAACCACTCACTCACGGTACCGCCTTTATATGATTAATAATGCACGGAAAAGTGAACAAATTCCTAGAGATTGAACATCTGTCCCGTATATAAGAACAAGCGAGGCAGAGGGATCTCTTTTTCAATACAAACTATATAATATTCACAACACTGCTTAAAACAAATTGGAACCATGTGCTGAAGAATTAATTCGTAAGTACCAAATTGGATTCCGGAAAGTAAATTATAAATTATTATAAATTTGTATTGTTACATTAACATTATACAAATTCTGGAATTATAAAATAGATATACATAAACTATTTATAGATTTCAAATCGGCATACGATTATGTGAACGGGAGGAATTTTATGAAATTATGATATTTTTGGGATTCGCAAAAACAAATAAGATTAAAAAAAATGGAGATCTTGCATCTTAAATTAGAATTTACACCGAAGTAACATAATCAATAACGGTCAATAAGGTATTGAAACAAGGAGATCATTGATATAGACACACACACACACACACACACACACGCATATACACACATACAAAGTGTTAGGGGTATGAGTGCGAAGATTTCAACGGCAACTTCCTGGTGTTCAGCTGAAACATAAGTTCCTGTGCAATTTTCCTCTAAAGTGCATGGTTGTAAACATAACATATATATTTGTAAAATGTTTGATTGCGATAATATCACCACTCCTTTATCGTTTATTTCTGCAATTAGAATAGCGAGGTAGAGCTACAAGAGATGAGTTAATCGTGGTTTTACCATTTGTTGCTAAAATGAGTAATTTAGCCAAAAATGACATTAAAGAATTGGATTCCAGCTTGTCTACAGAATAAATTTGTGGTCATTCACCTGGTAATGGTGAAAGGTCAGGAATGTTGACAGCAATGTTGTGCCTCAACACCTTGCACAACAGCTGATTCTGTCAGAGCTTCAGATACCTTAAATGCATTCATAACTATGGCAGTCTTGACAAATGAAGAGTATCTAGATGTGCTTCTTGATTATGGCAAAACTCAATATTTTATATTACTATTATTTCTGGGGACATTTGAAGAGTAAAGTGTAATATGACGAGGTTACTACCATTGATGATCTTCACGTGTGTTTGAAACGGCCTTAGAGATTGGGCAGAACGCAGAAGCTCTAAGAGGGTAGGGCAATAGCTAAGAAGATGCGATGCCTGCTTAGATTCTATCGGAGCATATTTTGAGCATCTACTATAAATGAACATAATATTTTCGATGTTGCAGTTGTTGACCATTAATACATTTTCTGCTCAGCAAAGATGTGACTTTCATTTAATTGTCCACGATACACCTGAGTGAGGTATTTTCATAATTCATATTTGAATTTGCTTTATCTTTGATAATCAGGCTTTTACGTAGATCAGGTATCGTGGTTACGTTCTGGCAGCTTGAAAGACAAACACCCCATGCCTCGTTAGTGGCAAGAGCTGATAATAAAAACCCACGGGCATGTGGCGAAATGTCCGTAAACCAAAACAAAATATTCGGCTCTTAAGTCCTAGTAAGGCTGTGCAGATAATGAACAATGCTCGATTGTTTTCGTTACTTTTCAAGATAGAATGAACTTGTTGTTGTACTTTATTATTCGTCATGGTTAGATCTCCCAGCACACGACAACCCTAATGGCGACTTACAATGTTTTAAGTACTTTAAGTCCCAGGAAGTATCGTTTTAACTAACAATTATGGACAATTGTGATACTTTTAATTGTTTTCTCACAGAAACCGTGTGTGGGTTGTCATCTTAGAATAATTTGAGATCACCTTGTATGATTTACCGGGAAACATGCGAGTCAGTTGGGAAATTTAATGCTATGCCGGTATGCTGCAATGGCAACTCAGTGGTAGAGCAACCGGCTAGAGACCGGTTCAAATCCCGGTTATGGCATTGACATTTTTCAAATATAAAGTTAGTTTGTTAAGAAAGTAGCATTCTCGTTAAGTCGCAACCATTTTCTAGATTACACTGAGCGACTTGTGCTCAGTGAATAGGCAATAATGTTGTTGTCCACGCTGTAACGAATTCATTCGCCGTGCCCACTGACACAAAACACATTTGAATGCTTGCTATACCAAATTCCTGATGGCTTGCAGATTGTCACCTTATGCAATCGAGGCTTACTAATACCACAGATAATTAACGACTAATACTAGGTTATTTCCAATAGTATTCTGAACCAGCTCCAACATTTTCTTATGCACATGCGCCAGTCGTACGCTCTCAGAACCAGTCCTGAATGTTGCCTGGTGAAACGCTATTTTAACCATTTTTGAACCGTTCGTTTACTGCTTCATTCCACCATAACCAATTATAAAGGCAGTATAAAGTGATAAACACAGCTGTGCTTTGAACTACGTCATGGGTCACCTGACTTGTAAATAGAAATGTAGTTGTATTTATGGACGCTCTTTAAACGAAGTGGTTCTGTGTCCCATTCTATACTGGGCGTGAAAGACGCTTAATTGTGCTCAGATGCCTCTCTATCAGACTTGAAGTTCTTTTACGTACCGTAAACCTATGACACGGGACCAACGAATTTACTATTTTTAAATACGAAGGACTTTTGTGCTTTAGGAAACTCCTACACATGTATTACCAATTTATGAAACATGTTGAATCTCCGCTTTTATGTTCTTTATAAATATTGTGCGAAAATATTTGCAATGCGACTACAGCATGAGCTAAATTATAAAACAATTATGATTTCAATAAAATGCACTTCTCGGTGCTACAGTATCAATAAGGTGCCACTGAAACTTGGCTAAATTTCGGGAAAATATACTTTAGGATGCTTGCACCTGCCCAAATAATACAAAATGCTATAGCTTAAGCATTAATATTCTTTAGCAGTGCGGATGTTCACCTTTATATGCAAAAAACTGAAATTTAAAAATCTGATGGATTCCATTCACATGACTTTTTCCACATCTCTGTAACAAATCAGTCTTAAAAAACTTATTACTTTCTCTACACATACTATGTACATAGTGTATAGATATTGCACTCCACCAAAAAATTCGATGCCGAGATTTCACCGGAAATATATGTTTTAGGTTCCCCTGTATCCAAAAAAAGTATTTTCAGTGAGTGTGTGTGTGTGTGTGTGTGTGAACACGATAACTCAAAAACGAAAAGTCGGTAAAATACCAAACTTGGTATTTAAGTTTAGTATCTTCCAGGGATGTGACACGAAGATTTTGAGAAAAATCCCCCCACCCCAAACTATCCTTTACATGGAACTTTTTTCTAAAATTTTGATTTTCTCAAAAATGGCTCTAACGATTTTGATTAAAATATCGTATATTAAAGATATTTACCTAACAAATAAAATGTATATTTTGAATTTTCTGGGAATAGCATCTGAAGACTACTTTATTCTGGGTCAATTTTACGGAATTTAAATAACTGCTAAACCGTAAAAGATGGACAAAAACTTACCATACAACAGATGTAGAGCACTTTAAAACACACAATTTATGTTATATACATCTTTTTCGTGGAGTTGATTGTTTTTGAGATATTCCTTGTTTTTGGTTTCAGCTATGAAAAACTTCTACTTTTCTCATGCAGGAATTTGTCAGCTCCTGTCCATACAAACAAAGGAGCTTCAGTCACATAGCAACCAGCTTTTGACTATCACTTTAACCAATGGTACGCTTCTGCTTACAAATAAACAAGTAATAATACTTATTTCTGCTTAGTTTTTCTCGATTAGCATGAAGTAAATTGAAGTAAGAGCTTTTTAACAACAGTTTGTTTTAGAGATGTAGGGAAAGTCGTGTGAATGGAATAAATCAGATTTTTTTTCTATACACTTCATGATAATCGAGACAAACATTAGGAGAAATTGTTCCTATTACTTGGTTCCTTGTAAGTAGAAGGGAAAAATCTAATGTCTCCATTCACATGATTCCCTCTAGCTGGTCGGTAAACAAACCTTTTATTCAAAACATTGATCTATCTTCATCATGCTAATCAAGATAAATATAAGCAGAATTGGTTTCATTACTAACTTCATTGTAAGCAGAAGGGAAATAAGGAAATGCACAGGCTAAAGGATACTCTCGTCCTTTAAAAGGTGGTCACTACACTATGTGTAACAATTGGAATTCCAATCTCTTTGTGTCAGGAGTAAACAAACGAGAAACGAGAAGAGAAAAGTTTGAGGCTTAACATTGAAACCAATAATCCGGAATATTTGGAAAATGGTTAACTCCTCAAAAAATATGTGCGTTTTGATGAGATCTACATATTTTGGGGTAGTAGTTTTTGTGTATCTCTTACGGTTTGCCATTTATACAAAAGTCATCTAGAGTGAAGAGATCTGCAGGGGCTATTCCCTGAAAATCCAAGACATACGCTTCGTTTGTCATAAAAGTATTTAAACATAAGGTATTTTAATCAAAATCATTAGAACAATTTTTAAGAAACTAAAATTTTCTAAAAATGTTCCATGTAAAGGGAGTTAGGGGGAGGGGATTTTCTTGAAAATCTTCGTGTCGCATCCTTGGAAGATATTTCATTTCGGCTTAATGAGAATAAACTCAGATGACCATAAAACAGTGAAATTTCTAGGTTTGCATGTCGACTCAAATTTGTGCTGGCAAACTCATGTTACGTATGTCGTCAAAAAAAGTAAGTAAGGGTTTGTTTGTGTTATGATTACTTAAAACAATATTAATGTAGCATCTTTAATTGTAGCCTATTAGGGATACATTCATAATCATCTGAGTTATAGATTTTTGCTCTGAGTAACCACGCTTCAGCATTACGAGTTTTTATTTTACAGAAGAGAGCTTTAAGATGGAGCTTCACCCAGGACTCATTGTAAACCACTTTTTATTCAATCTGGTATACTTACTTTACCATCGATGTACGTTCTGGTCTGCCTCTTGTAAGTCAAGAAAAATATTAACGATTTTACTACCTGTGACAATATCCATAATTACCCAACACGCAAGAACTCAAATATTTATATACCTAAAAGTAAATAAAGTGTAAGTCTAAATAGTTTCTGTTACGTCTCATTAAAACTTTTTAACTCCTTACCTATGTATATAAGACATCTTTCGTTCCAGAGCTTCAAGAGGAGGCTCAAATCAATATTGATGACTAATGCTCTATATAGGCACCGTGCACACAAATCTGGCGGCAAGTTTGGTTACTAACAAGAGGATAACAGAAACAGTGGAGTAAGAATATTAGCGTGTGCTAAGATGTCAAGTATCGAATCTCCTGAAAATGTAAATACGTCAAGAAGGCGGAAAGGGAACAATAACTGATGTATTGTAGCGTGTAATAATACCTACAAGAATACTTCGCCAGCTATTGCCTTTTATTCTTTTCCCATGCGGAAAACTGAAGCGCAAAGAAGAAATCTATGGATTCAAGCTGTACGTCGAAGTAAGTACACTAATTTTATATTGCACCTAAAGCAGTGACATATGCTTAAAAATTAACTGCAGCATGGATAATGTTGTTTAGAAATTAATGCTAATGTTTTTTAATAAATAGAAACACTAAATACTGTTAGTATTAGATTAAACGACACATTATGGGAATAGACTGTCAATTATTATTAATGTTATTATTATTAATATTTATGAACGTATTACTATTCATACTTTATATTTTATTTTCAGTCCTGAGGGATCATCGTGAGAACCAAAGCCCGCAACAAAAATTTGCACCAATCACTTCATTGGAAATCAAAGATTCAGAACATCCCCACAATTCAGCATATGCTTCCAGTCTATTTCCAGATTGCACAAAAAGACCTTTTGAAACAGCATTTTCAGTCAAATGTATGCACTTTATAGGCAGAAAACTACAAGTAATATCTACATCGCACATGGCTTCCGCTTCTATCTATCCTCCTAATAAATACAAAGCATGACACGGAGCGACGCCACCAGTACGATTTTCTGGTCCGTGCGCGCTGCCTATATTGTTGACGTGTTTTATAATATAAATATATGACAATAGATTGTGTGATTGATGAATGTAGTAGACGAAGTCATGAATAATTGTATTCAATAGACTAATAAACGATCTACCTACCTATCTTACTTGCCTGCCTGCCTGCCCCTCTGTCTGTCAAACTTGAATACCAAATTTGGCATTATACCTTCTCTATACACTATGCACATAGTACGGGTAGAGAAAGCAAAAATCTCAATTATGTATACTTCAAACTTATTTAAGGATTACCTTTATCCAAACTTTCCTCGTTAAAAAGTTTCGCACGATCCAATTAAAATGAATTTTTCATGCATACTTCGAAAAATCAAACAATTAAAACTTTATGTGAAATCTATACAGCGAAGGATTGTTTTTTAAAGGTAAATTTTTAAAACCAACAGGAAATTTATATATGAAAATTTATAATGAAGGCTGTTTAAACAACTTATTTTATTATGAATTGAAACTTCGAGTAAAATATCTGATGTGTTACATGTTATTCATCTTTCATTCATCTTTCATAAATATCACATTTTATTCATCTTCCTACACAATGGTAATAGAGATAAACATTAGCAGAATGTTCTTATTACTTAGTTCCTTATAAATAGACGGTGACTAAGGGAATGCAATAGGCTAAAGTGATAGTCAAATGTTTTAAAAACTGTCGTTATGCGATTGTCATTCCAAATCGCTTCTTTGCTTTGCCAGGAGTAGAACAAAAGAAAAATAGACACTTCCTGTCTGAGAAAAGTATGAGTACTTTACAATTGAAACCAATAATAAGGAATATCTGGGAAACTGTTACCTCCACAACAAAAAATGAATGGACACAAGTTGTATATTTTGACGATATTTATATTTTTTTGTGCAGTAAGTTTTTGTCTATCTCTTAAGGTTTAGCAGTTAGGCAAAATTCGTTAAAATTCATCCAGAATAAAGAGGTCTTCAGAGGTTTTTACCAGAAAATTCAAGATATACATTTTATTTGGGATGTATATATCTTTAACATATGAGATTTTAATCAAAATTGTTAGAGCCATTTTTGAGAAAATCAAAATATTTGATAATTTTTCCATGTGAAGGGTAGTTTGTGGTGGTGGGATTTTCTTGAAAATGTTCGTGTGGCATCCTTGGAAGATACGAAACCCAAATACCAAGTATTTAACGGTCTTTTTGTTTTTGAGCTATGCTGCCTACAGACACAACACAGACACATACAGTCACAGACAGACCTTTTTCTTAAAATACATTTCTCGTACTCAGGGGACCCAAAACATATATTTCCTATGAAATATCGACATCGAATATTTGAGTGGAATACAATACCTTCTGCATCCACTTTGTACACAGTACATGCGAGCTAGAGAAAGTAATAAATGACAACTTTATGCGATATGAAGATTATTTTTCAAAGTAAGTTGGAAACAGCAAGTTAGAAATCGAGAACTAATTTTGAACTGATTCTCTGTCCGTTGTCGTCCGTGGTCTAGGGTTAATATGCCTGCCTCTCCTTCTCACGGTCGCAGGTTCAAACCCGCCAAAAAGACCATAGATTTTTAAAAATAATAGAAAATTAACAACGAATAGTTGGTTAACTCAATATTAAAAAATCTGATGTGTTCCATTCACATGACTTTCTTTATATCACTGCAACAAATTATTCTATTTACTTCATCTAATGGAGCAAAAATTAGCAGAAATAGTCTTATTACTTGCTTCCTTGTTAGTAGAAGCGAAATAAGGGAGTACCATAGGTTAAAGTGATAGTCAAAAGCTGGTTGCTCTGCGACTGAAGTTCCTTTGTTTGTATGGACACGAGTTCACAAAGACCTGTATGAGAAAAGTATGTCTTTATAGCTGAAAAAAAACAAAACAAGGAATATCTCAAAAACATTCAACTCCACGAAAAAAATGTATATAACATAAATTGTGTGCTTTAACGTGCTCTACATTTGTTGTGTGGTAAGGTTTGTCCATCTCTTACTGTTTAGCGTTATGCAAAATTCCGTAAAATTGACCGAGAGTAAAGTAGTCTTCAGAGGCTATTACCAGAAAATTCAAAATATATATTTTATTTGTCATATAAATATATTTAATATACGATATTTTAATCAAAATCATTACAGCCATTTTTAAGAAAATCAAAATTTTCGAAAAAAGTTCCATGTAAAGGGTAGTTTGGGGTGGGGGGATTTTTCTCAAAATCTTCTTGTCGCATCCCTGGAAAATACTAAACTTAAATACCAAGTTTGGTATTTTACCGACTTTTCGTTTTTGAGTTATCGTGTTCACAGACACACGGACACACGGACACTGACAAACAGACACACACAGGGACCTTTTTCTGAAAATACTTTTTTTTGGATACAGGGGACCCTAAAACATATATTTCCAGTGAAATCTCGGTATCGAATTTTTTAGTGGAGTGCAATACCTTCTCTATACACTATATACATAACACGTATAGAGAAAGTAAAAAATCGATGTGTTCCATTCATATAACTTTCTCTAGCTGTTACACGAACAATTTTTCTCACAAACGATTATTCTTTTATCTACGACATGTTAATCAAGATCAGCACTATTCAGAAATTGTCTTATTATTTGCTTCCTTGTAAGTAGTAGGGACATAAGGGAATACATTAGACTAAATCAATTGTCAAATCTTTTAAAAGCTGGTCCTAAGTGAAACAATTGAAGTTTGCTTCGTTTTGCATGGCCTGCAGTTAAACAAATATGAAATGAAACGTCACTTCCGGTTTGCGCAAAGTTTAAGTAGTTTAAAATTGAAACTAATAACAATGTCTCAGAAACGGCCGAGTCTATATAAACATGTATATGACTTATGTGTTTTAACGGGGTTTACATTTTTGTGTAGTCAGGTTTTATCTTTCTCTTACAGTTTAACCGTTATGCAGAATTCTGCAAAATGCATCCAGAATAAAGAGGTCTTCAGAGGCTATTTCCAGAAAGTTCAAAATATACGATTTTATTTATGACGTAAATATCTTTAATGTACAGAATTTTAATCAGAAAATCAAACATTTCAAAACATTTTCCATGCAAAGAGTAGTTTGTGTTGGGGGGATTTCTTGAAAATCTTCCTGTCGCATCCTTGGAAGATACTAAAGATAAACGTCAAGTTTGGTATTTAACGGTATTCTCGTTTTGAGCTATGCTGTGCACAGACACACACTTAATTCCATTGCACAACAGCCCGCAAGGGACCAAAGCTCGGCCGCTGCATCCCCCATCTCAGCCCGAAGCCATCATGAACGAGGTGCAGTTCTGGAGGGTGAAACGTGATCAGCGCCTCTAGTCCCTCCCAGCTAGTTAATGTGGTCTTCTCGATTTGGAACCGCCACTTCTCAATCAATTAGCTCCTCAATTGGCCCTCTGGGACCTCATGAGGCTGAGTCCACCCGGGACTACGTCCTCCAGCGGGGGGAATTCCCCACGCCGATACCGGGAATCGAACCAGGTCTCCCGCACTGACACACGGGACCTTTTTCTAAAAGTGTTTTTTTTACCTCAGAGGACCTCAAAACATATAATTCCGGTGAAATCTTGACATCGAATTTTTGATTAGAATACAGTACCTTCTCTATCCACTATGTACTTTGTACATACGAGCTAGAGAAAGTAAAAATTGGACTCGCATTCCACTTCCGGCGATTGTCGCGACTCCAAAGGTTTTCATACGGCAGGAATAGAAATTTGGTCGACCACGGTAGCTCAATCACTAAAAGTAGTGTCCTGCCCTGCCGGGCCACAATAATTTGCCTGTGCGAAGGCAACATAATCACTAGTCGTTTAAAAGGCTCGTATGAGGAATAGCGCGAGCTAAAACTGGAAGAGACAATAATAAAAGAGCAACAATTCCACTCCCAGACCATCTACTCCAAAATTTGGGCCAGCTTTCTCGAGTTTACAGCCAGATCTGAAATCTTTCGAGCGGTTCTAGCTTCTGAATAAATCTATGTACCGCTTCAAAGCTTCTGATCTGATTGTTATCTCGAGAAAAACCTGTATTTGCCGTTATTATTTCATGGCTTACTTGAGAATTCTTGCTTTGTATGCCAGATGCCTTTTACACTTATATGCAATAAATATATATTGCGCTTGCCTGTCGATGAGAGCATATCGAAATGGCCGCGACAATCGTAGCTCCCGCCAGTTGTGAAGTGCGCGGTGTGTTTAGATTTTTGCTGACAAAAGGTTCATCAGCTGCGAACATCCATCGTGAGTTACGTCTAGTGTATGGACCGGACATCATCAGTGACACATAAGTTCGACACTGATGTCGAGAATTTCGAAATGGACACACAAATGTGCACGTTGAACAACGGTCTGGCAGGCCCAGTATTCGGACCGACGACATCGTTGATCAAGCGAACCAAAATTTCGAAGTGATCGGTGTTTGACGATTAGTGGTTTAGCTATGGAATTCCCAAATGTTGGTTCGAACCACACTTTACAGGATTGTCACCGAAGAGCTTGGATATCGGAAACTTTGTGCGAGGTGGGTGCCAAAACTGCCCACCGGTCAGTACAAAAGGGAAACGAATGCATAGTGCACACGCTATAGACAACATGGAGATGATCTGTTTTCTCACAGTGTCACGGGAGACGAGACGTGGATAGCGTACATCAACGCAGAATCAAACAGCCATTACCGGTTCACCCAAACCAAAAACGTATAAGCAATCGCCATACACGAACCGCAAAATGATGGCTACCGTGTTTTGGGACTTAGGGGCTTCCTGTTGATCGATTTCATGGGGACAACCGTTACAGCTGTCGTGTACTGTGCAACGCTCACCAAACTGAGACGTGCGATCCAAAATCGACGCCTGGCATCATCCTCCTGCACGCCCGCATACCGCTACCCAAACCGAGAGAAGATTCAAGAGTTTCGTCTGGAACTCCGTGACCACCCTCCGTACAGTCCCGATCTTGCACCCAGCGACTATTTTCTCTTCCTGTATTTGAAACGGTGGCTTGATGATAACGGTTTCAAACCAACGATGAACTCAAGACGAGCGTTACCAACTGGTTCAGGTCCCAGGTGGCAGACTTCTATGCGAGGGGTTAAAGATGCTGGTACAGCGTTAGAGAAGGCGAATAGATGTGAACGGCGATTATGTGGGAAATTGAATTAGATATGCAGTTACATATCACTGTCAATAAAAACCTTGTCTTATGAGCGACTTTTTATTTTGACCAAACAGAGCTTAGTTTTGGAAAACGCCTCGTATCACATAAACTGTTTAAAAGATTATGGTGTGCAATTTTAATCCCCCATTTAGCAACTTTTACTAAATGCAAACTAAAACACTATGCATTTATAAACTTAAAATGTGTGTTTATTTTACTTGAATTTTTACAATAATATAGCTAATTAACAATATATATTGACACTCTTAGCACATTTGTTACATGCAAATACATGAAGTGTAAACTGATACATTAATATTCGTGCCATATATTATTACTACTTCTGTTACACATGTAGCAATTATTCTCAGAGTTGGAACATCTTAATTTGACGTATGAAGTTCTTTGAAGTGGCTAAGCATCCCACAGAAGGATATAAGTTTGTACGGCAAATTGTCACTGTCTGTTGTTTTCAATAAGTGTCGTCGTTCATTTGTCTACCTCGGACTCGGTCTGGATTAGCACCTGTGAAATACTCTAGAAACGAAAGTGTGCATACCTATGAAAAGCCCTTTGCTGCACCGGCTATACTCGTCCCTTAGAACACCAGTTGACTCTCACTCAGGGGGTGAAAGAATGACTAAGGTATGTAACACGGGGTACACTCAAAATTAATACTTTTATTCTCCTTTGTTGCTGGTTGAGGCACTAATCCTACGAGCGACCCCAACATAACAATTCTTGAAGACGTAGAAATAATAATAATTAGTGTTATTTTCTGCTGTTGCTAAATTCTTGTTGTCAACGGTCATTGGTAATTACTGCGTACTTTTCTGTTACGCGACAAATTAACTCATGCAATAATTACAATATCTCGGATAATAAAATTACATACTTGGGCACTCACACATCCGCGTTCACGTACGTACAACCTATAGTGTACCGCGTACAGCATCACGCGGCTATCATGCAGAATAAGCTGCAACAGCAACAATAATCACAAAAACAGTAAGAATCACAGTAAGCTGATTCCTTGTAAACGTATCGCTTAAATACCTAAAATCTCCAATATTGAACGCATTGCTGATTGGCTGAAAAGAAGCGCAAAAATAGCGTTGTCACGTTACTAATTTTGTAAGTTCTTTGTATTCAACTCACGTGACCGCTCTTTATAATGAAGAATTCCTGAGCTGCTGACTTTTTGGGGACTAACCTTTCTCTAAACTTTACCCTGTTACTTATGTCTCTAATGCGCTAAAAATCTTGCTCCACAAAGGCAATTGTGTTACTAACATTAACAAAGAAAGTAAGCATAATAGCAACCTCTTCGCCTTAGGGTTTTGTATTCTACAATCTGCTCAGTCTTGGCTGCTGAAGCAGATATTTCCTATATAAACCCTATTCAAAAATAATAATTAAAATAATAAAACACACAGTGGGCTAATATACTGTTGCAAAAGCTTTTGTCTCCCTGAACGGGTTGAACTAAGCCTGTAACAAGTGCACAAAAGTAATTATAGGTTGAGGTCCTTAGTGCTTAACTCGCTCTCAATTCCATCAACATTATGCAAAAAAGTTAATAAGAATCATGGCAGGGAAAGTACGACCAACTCACTGCAAACCACTTTTCAAAATGTTTGGAATTTTACCATTATACATTCTAGCCATTTTGTCATTTGTAACAAATAACCCAGAAAAGTTTTTAAAAATGCAGATATTCATAACAAAGAGACCAGATGTAGGCAGGACTTACATACATAAACAAATAAGGGGTTTGCTACAAAAGAATAGTTTTGTTTAATTCAGTTCCCTCTTGTATAAAAGAATTGCAAATGAACAAAAACAAGTTTGTATCAGAATTAAAGAGATGCCTTATTACTCACACCTTCTACACAAAGGAGGATTTCATTCAATCAAAAAATACCGGTAGTAATGTAACATTGTAAATATAATAAACATGAATAGCCTAAGAATGCATGTGCACAAGTAGGTTTTTGGAAACAGACATGTAATTGAAACTTATGCAAATCTGACACCTCTGAAAATCATGGCAGAGTTATTATTTGTAAATAAATGTATTAATAAATATGAATAAATGCAATTCTTGATATGATATACATCCTAGAGTTTGGGCATAGAGTCTAACCTCATAGTAGGATCTACAGATTTCAATGCTGTATGCCTGTGTAGGTAGGTAGGTAAGTATGTAAGCATGCATGCATGTAATGTATGTAATTTATGTATGTAATGTATGTAATTTATATATGTAATGTATGTAATTTATGTATGTAATGTATTCGTGTATGCATATGATAAAACAACCAATAGATGCTGAAAATTAAAACATCATATAGTAGGTACCAGACTTTATAAAGTAATATCTAAATAACTAAAGAACATGGAGTAGTGTGAGAAGGGAATGAATGAAGTTAGAAATTAAACATTTATGAAAATGCTACATATTAAGGTACTAGCTATTCTGAACTATTCATTTTTCTAGAGAGAAAAATGAAATACTAGTCCATAACTTTTCTTGTTTGATTAAATATTAATGCCAATATTTCCCGCAAGTCTTTCTCAGAAACCAAACTTTAAAATGTATGGATAAAAATTAAACCACAAACTTTCACGCTTTTCATTTTATTTTTATTAAAAGCAAATTGAGATACCTGATGGTATTTTACATTGTGCTAAGCTCCAAAGAACCATTGCAGAGAATAAATTATTTGCTCAACTTAATATTCATTTTGCATAATGAAATTATGTGCATCATGTGGCAGTTGCTAGAACCTGATAGCCACTTCTATATCTGAAACAAGTATAATGCGTTGATCAGTAGATACTTTATTATTATTATTATTATTATTATTATTATAGAACCAAAAGAAAATCAATGCATAATATACCTAGCAGATATGGTTGCAGCTCATGCAATCTCATTATTATTATTATTATTATTATTATTATTATTATTATTATTATCATTATTGATATTATTATTATCATCACCAAAAATAATAATTAGAAATTCAAAAGTGTGCTTTAAATATAGTCATTATTATACAAAACGGTTTATATTTGTATTAAAAGTATATATTTCTTCTCAACCATCTGCACTTTAGAAAATACTTAATTTGACAGATGCTGTGTGATAGACACTTAAATATGGCTAGCACGAACAAAATTAGACTAACAAATTTTCTTTACTTCAGGCTTTTAATTCCATATTAATTTTTTCTCACATTATTTTAAGCTCATATCCACATTTCCTTTAATCAATTTACAAGATAAGGAAGGCAATAGTTTCCACTAAATCAGTAGTGTATGTTACGTTTGTTTATTTAATATACCACTATCTGCATCTTTTGCCATATATATATATATATATATATATATATATATATATATATATATATATATTCCTTTGGGGATCCAGATTTCATAGTATATTATTCGGCCTTTAGGAGTGCTCATGTAGTTGTTTACAAGGTTCTCGTTGTTTCCGTCTCTATTATTCATTATGGCGGGGCAGTGCCAACATTAATAAGAATAATACCGTGAGATGACAGTCGTATATACCGACATCTAAGGGCTTGGAGGTTATAGTACTTTTTTAAGCACAGAGAAAAAATGCGGTTCTATAGCAAAGGCAAGAATAAAACGAAGAAGTTTGTACACCAAGCATAATTTCAAATATGACGCAACATCCACAGAATAACAGAAAACAAAGCTAGAGAATGATGAGAACGCGCAGAAGAGAGAATTATTTATGTGACGTTCTTTCAGGCACACTAGCGCCTCCAAATGTTCTCATCCGGCAGTCAACGGAAACATATACGAGTCCAATTCGGTCATTGGAATTGGTCGGGATGGTAAAACTCCTTAACATGCCTTCCTTCGAAAAGTAAGTACTGTCGTTGATCCCGTATCGTAGATTTACGGTATGTAAGAGAACAAGCATCTGAGCAAAATTAAGCAATTTTTTGCGCCCGTAATAGAATGGGACGCTGAGAACCATAACAATCAAAAACGTCCACAAATAAAACTCAATTTAGTTATTTCTGTTTTGTTGAAACGGCTTCTAGCTATTGCGCACACTCAAATAATTCAGATCCAGTTCAGATCGTGTGGGAACAAATCTATTATTTATATGTATAAAATACTATTTGTGGCCTGTCATGTTGAAAACTTTGATTAAACATTCACTTTCTGTGTCAAACAGTCTCACTCAAGAGCCACCCTTAAAATAAAAACATAAGAAATGTACACGAAATACCTTTGGAAACCGATTATCTCAACTTATAACGTGATTCAATACGTACACCAAGGCCCACTGAGTTTTTCATGGCCGTTTATTGTTTGATTTTCATAAAGCCTCATTCGAATGTTATTGTTTTGAGTGAAGTAAACACCTCTGCATGTGGTAGTTCGTAAATTCTTCAAGAACAATATTTTATACACAAAAATTACTTGTTGATGTCAACTTTGAAGTGTTGGACAGTGTCCTTGTTCCATGTTCCCACTAAAGAATTATAACAAGGTAATCTGAGGTTTCAAAATACCACATTCATTATCTATTTGAAAACCCTGTCTAATATTAAGGCTTAAGCATTTGGTGTTAAATAAAAATATTCGTTGTAGGTCCTATTTCAAATTACCGTCGCTTTAAACTCGAAATGTGTTCGTCCACCTTCGGTATGTGCGTCAGAACTAAATTGGGAAGGAACACAAGAGGAAAACTGCAATCTTTATTACAACATCAGTAAAGTAAGTAGTGACTAAGCTATTGTTATTATAATGTAAGTAATCAATTTACCAAACTTCTATACCCATATATTTGATCAGTCTTTTGGATTTTTTTTTTGTGGCGATCATTATTTCGGAGCTAACTCAATGGCTTTCCTACTCTACCCTGTATGCCAACATTGCCATATACTTTTAGTCACCTTATGCTAATAACCTTGTAGTTGCGCGCCCTTAAACTACACCCATCATCATCATCATCATCATCATCATCATCATCATCATCATCATTTTGAATCACCTCTCATTGGATGTTGAACGTGTTTTACGCTGTTAGTTTTAGCGCTTTATTCAAGATAATTTTCCTCTCTTATATTCGAATAATATCATGAACATTGTATTTTTTCAAGCTCATGAGTGAAATATATGAGACGCTGCTTACTGAATTATATGTGTGCTTCATAAGTAGGAGCGCTATATCTCTAAAATAAATAAATGGTATTTTATTTATGGACGCTCTTTAACTGCTGTGGTTTTCAGTGACCCACTGGGCGTGAAAGGCCGCTTAATTTTGATCAGAGGCCTCTCTATCAGGCTTCGGGCTCTTTTAAATCTAAGACACGAGACTTTCCGACGGAAGCCATGCTAAGGATTTTTACACCCGAAAAAATCCATCGTCCTCCACCGGGTTTGAACCCGCGACCTTGGGTATATGAAGTCAGCATTACACCACGGAGGGGGAGCTATATCTCTAGTTTAAATTGGACTGTTCATACCATAAGTACTGATTTCGTTTATCACTTGTCATAGGTCAGTTAAGCGAAAAAGGCTATTCCTGAATGACCTAGCATTTTAATGCCCTCTCCACGAGCTAGACGAGGCATACATCATAACGCATACAGTCTAAGCCTATCGAAGAAGATAATGCATGGTTTAGGCAGTTTCATCTAAGACTTGTATTTGGGAGGCTGTGGCCGGTCTATTTGACCCATGGGTTTTTTTCAGAGATTTCCAGCCAGGCGAAAGCTGGGTAGGTCTCTTTCATTCCTCGAATTTCCTGTCCCTTCGTGCCGTTTCCATGGCACTCGGGTAGCGAGGCAGGTAGAAAGGATGTTCATAGAGACTATCTTCGTCCCCCGAATTCGGCTGGCTGCCGCCGCGATAAGGCCATCCCTGGCGGGGGTGGGGGCGTTGGGCCCTATGCGGGGCGGGGTCTCCGGTCTAATTGTCCGACTTTTGGGGTGCTCCAACTTGGAAACTTATGGGGCCTGTCATTTCTGTGCCATTGCTCCCGGTTCCGGCTGCCCATATGTATGTCACCCCCCGTGGTGTAATGGTTACCATATGCCCAAGGTCGCGGGTTCAAACCCGGCGGAGGACGATGCATTTTTTCGGGTGTAAACATCCTTAGCATGGCTTCCTTCGGAAGGGAAGTAAAGCCGTTGGTCCCGTGTCGTAGATTTACGGCACGTAAAAGAAACTCAAGCCTGATCGAGAGGCCTCTGAGCGGTCTTTCACACCCAATTTAGAATGGGACGCTGAGAACCACAGTAGTTAAAGAGCGTCCATAAATAATACGCCATTTTTTATCTTTTTATTTATTTATTTATTTTTTGCCCGGTGTATCTTCCCTTCCTCGGGCACTCACTCGTGAAGCGTAGCTACAACACCCACCCAGGTTCGGTGCCGACTCCCCTTCGTCAATATCCTAATCCGAGGAAAATGCGGAAGAATACATTTTGGTAAGTAAACATCTGAGCTAAAAATAAAAGAAACACAGTAGAGCAAGGTCCCTTTACGAATATGAATATATGAGAGAATACATAGGCTAGTAATTTAACACAATAACACACTCCTAAAATTGCATGTTATTGTTAATAAGCTTGGTCTTCTATTTCATGCTAATCGGGATAATCAATATCAGAAACGGTTGTATTAGTTTATAAGTAAAGAGAAATAAGGGAATACACTAGACTAAAGCGATAGTCAAAAGATTTAAAATGTGGTTGCTATCGGATTGAAATCCGTTTCCTTGCGAGGCAGCTTTTGACAAGTTCCCGTAAGAGAAAAGCAAAGACATTTTAAAAACTGAAATAAATAGCAAGGGATATCACTAAAACGGCAAACTCCAGGATACAATTGTATATGACATACTTGGTGTGTTTTAATGTTGTGAGATTTGTGGTGGACAAAGCGGCGCTGGGGCGGGTTTTCTCCGGGTTCTCCGGTTTCCCCCGCCATCGCATTCCACCGGTGCCCCATCTTCATTCATGTATCATCAGTGTCACCGCCTGCGGAGCCATAAGTGGTTAAAGCGGGCGTTAAACACTATCAAAAAAAATATATATGTAATGAGCTCTACATTTTTTCTAAGTAAGATTTTATCTATCTCTTAGGTTTACCATTTACGCAAAATTCCGCAACATTCATCCAGAATAAACATGTCTTCAGAGGCTATTCCCGGATAATTCAAGATATGTGTACATTTTTATTTGTCGTATACATATATCTTAATATACGAGCTTTTAATGAAAATCATGAGCCATTTTTAAGAAAATCAAAATTTTCGAAACTTTTTCCATGTATAGGTTAGTTGAGAGTGGGGGGATTTTCTTAAAATCGTCGTGTCGCATCCTTGGAAGATAATAAACTGAAATTCGAAGTTTGTTATTTAATGGACTTTTCGTTTATGAGCTATGCTGCCCACACACACACACACACACACACACACTCACACACACACACACACACACACATAGACACACACGGACATTTTTTTAAAAACGCTTTATTTAGATTCAGAGGGTCTCAAAACATATATTTCCGATGAAATCTCGGTGTCGAATTTTTAGGTGCAATACAATACCTTCTCTATACATTATGTATATATTCGTTTAGAGAAAGTAAAAAAAGGCCTGTTGGTGTGTGTGTGTGTACAGCATAGATCAAAACCGAAAAGAGCGTTAAATACCAAATTTGGTATTTAAGTATCTACCAAGGATGTGACACCAAGATTTTCAAGAAAATTCTCCCACCCCAGACTAGCCTTTACATAGAAAAATATTAGAACATTTTTAATTTCTCAAAAAAGGCTCTAACGATTTTGATTAAAGAAAGATATTGCATGGTTAATAAAATGTATACCAGTCTTGATTTCCCTAGGAATTTCCTCTGGAGTCTTCATTCTGGGTGATTTTTGCATAACTGGTAAACGTAAGAGATAAACAAAAATTACTTCACAAAGAATGTAGATCTCATCAAAACACTTAATTTATGTTATTTACATTTTTTATGCGGAACTAGCCGTTATTCCTTGTTATTGGTTTCAGTTTTAAAATACTTATACTTTTGTCAAAAAGGAAGTCGTTTGATTCTATTTTGTTTTATTTCTGGTCATGCAAAGAAAGGAACTTCAATGGACATTACATAGCGACATCTTGTAAAGTACTTCACTATCTCTTTAGAATAGTGCATTCCCTAGGTTCCCGTCTACTTATAAGTACTAGTAATAAAACCATTCTGCTAATTCTTATCTCGATTAGCATGGAGTAAACAGAAGAAGAATCTTTAGTAAGAAGTATATAGAATAGGCAAAGAAAGTCATGTGAATGGAACACATTAACTTTTTGTTGTGTTAGTATGCAAGTTTGGCCGAATAATCTGGCATATCATTAGAAAAATATTTCCACAAATATGTGCATTAGTTTTGATAAATCAACCTTTAAATTCAAAGAAAATAATGACCTAAATTATCAATAAAATATTTATGAATTAAAGTTTTATTATTTTCTCTAGCACGTATGTGCATACAATACACATAGTAGCCAGAAAAGGTATTGTATTCCAGCAAAAAATTTCATCGGAAATATGTGTTTTAAGGAAGGTATTGTATTCCACCTAAAATTATATATCCAAATTTCACCGGAAATATTTGTTTTGAGGACCCCTGAGTCCGAAAAAGTATTTTAGGGAAAAGAAGTGTGTGTGTTTGTGTGTGTATGTGTTTGTTGACAGCATAGCTCGAAAACGAAAATATCATTAAATACCAAACTTGGTATTTAAGTTTGGTATCTTCAAGAAAATCCCTCCACTGCAAATCACTCTTTACATGGAAAAATGTTTGACAATTTTTTTTTCAAAAATGGGCTTAATGATTTTGGTTAGCACACCGTATATGAAAAATATTTACATCATAAATAAAATGTGTATTTTGAACTTTCTCTTCTATTTCCATGAAGGTCTCTTTATTCTGGATGAGGTTTGCAGAATTTTGCATAACGGTTGAACCGTTAGAGACAGACAAAATTTACTACATGAAAATGCAGATCTCTTAAAGCACATATTTTATGACATATACATTTTTCTTGTAGAGTTGACCGTTTTCGAGACATTTCTTGTTATTGGTTTCAATTTTGAAATATCTAACTTTTTTGAAACAAAGCAAAGCGAATCGAACTACAAACGTTTCACATACCGGAATTTGAGTTTTTAAAGGATTTGAGTATCGCTTTAGCCCAATATATTCACTGTTTCCCTTCTACTTACAAGGAAGCGGGTAATTAGATCAATTCTGCTAATGTTTATCTTGGTCAGCATGATGTAGATATAATAAAAACAACAATAATAATAATAATAATCAATTTTAATAAGCATAGTTTGTATATGGAACAGTTAGAAAGTTATGTGAATATAACACATCAGATTTTTTTTGAATGAAAATGTTGTTTTAAAAGATATCTAATGAATCTAGTGAAACATTTGTTCAGTGAAAGTAAATATTATTACATTATTTATTCTATCCTAGATCATAATTTAAAGAGAGGCTTCTTTTAATTATTCTTTACAGGCTGTAAGCAGTAACAGCAAATTCTTATGGAAGAGTTCAAAAGGTGCAAACGCAGAGAAATTAATACCCCAAAAACTGTCCAAACCAAGTTGGCATGTACCATATAAACAATTTTCTGTCTTTTCTAACAACCCAGGATGCTTAAGTTCGACTGATATTGCATGTAGCATGTCCTCTGCAAGAATATCAATGCTTAGTGCATTTGGTGACTCATCAGATTTGTTCAGTAAGTAAAAACTCTTTTGCTGCAAGCAAACAAAACATTTATTTTACAGGACGACTTGAGTAATCAGAAAGTACGTAATCTACGTTTCTACTCTTCTGTAGAATAGGTAAGGTACAACATTCTACAATGAGGGTTTAAAGTTTGATTTAGTTTACGGTAAAGAGATATTTCAGGCATTTATATTTCAATGTACAACATGACAACAACCTTTTCAGAGTTATTCCTCATCATTGTTCTAAGTTTTACAATTCTTATACTTTTCTTACTTTCCCCTAACGTATTATGTACATAGTAGGTAGAGAAGATATTGTATTCCACCCAAAATTCCATATAGAAATTTCACCGGAAATGTATGTTTTGAGATTCCCTGTATCTATCTAAAAAGAACAGTTTTAGGAAATGATCCGCGAGCATGTGTGTGTTCGTATGTCTGTGAACACGATAACTCAAAAACGAAAATCCAGTTAAGTACCAAATTTGGAATTTAAGTTTAGTATCTTCCAAGGATGCGACACGATGATTTTCAGAAAGCTCTCCCTACTCAAAACTATCCTTTACATGAAAAATGTTTCGAATGTTTTGATTACCTAAAATGCCTCTAACGCTTTCGGTTAAAATATCGTATATTAAAGATATTTACGTAACAAATAAAATTTATATCTTGAACTTTCTAGGAATAACCGCTGAAGTCCTTTTCACTCTGGAGGAATTTTATACTAATTATTAAACCGTAAGAATAGTCAAAAACTAGCAACACAAAAATGAAGATCTCGTTAAAACACATTTTATGTCATATACTTTTTATGGAGGTTTCCGTTTCCCAGATATTCCTTCTTATTGGTTTCAACTTCAAACTACTTAAACTTTTCTCAAGTGGCTATTTGTTATTCATGTTCCCTTTTTCCTGGCCGCGCAATCAATCATGTAGCAGCCAGCTTTAAAAAGATTGGATTACGGTTAAGCCTAGGGAATACCCCTTATTTACCTCCTATAGCCAAGGTCGCGGGTTCAAACCCGGCGGAGGACGATGTATTTTTTCGGACGTAAAAATCCTTAGCATGGTTTCCTTCGGAAGATAAGTAAAGCCGCTGGTCCCGTGTCGTAGGTTTACGAGACGTAAAAATAAATCAAACCTGATAGAGAGGCCTCTGAGCAAAATTAAGCGGTCTTTCATGCACAGTATAGAATAGGACACAGAACCACAGCAGTTAAAGAGCGTCCTTAAATAAAACACCATTTCATTCCATTTCCCTCCAATTTATACGGAACTAAGTGGGTAAGAGGTATTAATGTTTATCTTGATTAGCATAAAGTAGGTAGAAGAATAAGCTTTTTACTTTCTCTACTCGTGCTATGTGCGTATATAGAGAAAGTATTGTATTCCACCCACAAATTTGACACCGCAGATATGTTTTGAGGTCACATGAGTCCAAAAATGCACTTTACTTTCTCTAACCCGTATGTACAATGTACAAAGTGGATAGAGAAGGAATTATATTTAACCAAAAATTCGATGTTGAGATTTCACCGGAATTATATTACGTTTTAAGGTCCGAGTCCAAGAAAAAACTTTTTTTATAAAACATCCATGTGTGTTCGCGTGCGTGCGTGCGTGTGTGTGTGTGTGTGTGTGTGTGTGTCTGTGGACAACATACTCAAAACGTAAAAACCGTTAAAACACAAACTTTGTATTTCAGTATCTTCCATGGATGCGACACAAAGATTTGTGAAAAATCCCCCCAACACAAACTACCCTTTACATAGGAAAAAATTTGAACATTTTGTTTTTCTCAAAAACGGCTCAATCGATCTTGATTAAAATACCGTATATTTTGAGTTTTCTGGGAATAGCCTCTGAAGATCTGTTTATTCTGGATGAGTTTTGCAGAACTTTGCACACCGGCTAAACCGTAAGAGATGGACAAAAGCTTACTGCACCTAAAATGTAGATCCCGTTAAAACACATAATTTATGTGTTCATATATGTATTTATGTAGAATTCATCGTTTCTAAGATATTCCCTGTTATTTGTTTCAATTTTTAACTTCTTAAACTTTTCTCAAATGGGAAGTGATGTTTTGTTTCATCTCTTTTGTTTTACTGCAGACGATGCAGGACTGAACTCCAATTGTTTCACATAGGACTTGCTTTTAAAAGATTTGACTTTCGATTTAGCATAGTGTATCCCCTTATGTTACTTCCAATCACAAGGAAGCAAGCAATAAGACAATTTCTGCTAATGTTTACCTTGATTAACATGTAGAAAAAATAATATTCTTTCGTAAGAAAATTAGTTTGTGTAGCAGCTAGAAAAAGTCATGTGAATGGTACGCACCAGATTTTTAGAAAAAGGTCCTTGTATGTCTTTATGGATGTGTCTCTGTGTGTGGCTATGGTCAGCATAGCTCAAAAAATAAAGAGACCGAGTTTAGTATATAAGTTTATTATCTTTCAAGGATGCTACATGAGTATTTCTTTAAAAAATCCCTCCGCCCTAAATTACCCTTTACGAGAACATTTTTTTGAAAATTATGTATTGTCAAAAATGGCTCTAATGATTTTGATTAAAATACCGTACAGTATAGATATTTACATCATAAATAAAATGTATATCGTGAATTGTCTGGGAATAGCTTCTGAAGACCTGTTTTTTTTCTGGATGAAATTTTCTGAATTTTGCATGACTAGTAAACCGCAAGAAATAGAAAAATAATTACTATACAAACATGTAGATCTCGTTAAAACACACAAATTATATCATAAGCATTTTTGTTGTGGATTTGGCCGCTTCCAAGATATTCCTTAAACTACGTAACCTTGCCTTTCATCTCGCTTTTGTTTACTACTGGCCTTGCAAAGCGAACCAAACTTTAATTGTTCACATAGCGACCAGTCATTAAAAGATAATATCATTAGCCTGTTTTATTCCTTTATTTCCCTTGTACCTACAAGGAAATAAGTAATAAGACTATTTCTGTTAGCAATTATCTTGACTAGCATGGAATAGAAGAATGCTCTTTTATAACATAATCATTTGTAGAATATGTACAGAAACTCATGTGAAGGGAACACATGAGATTTTTTTACTTTCTCTACACGTACTATGTACCTACATTCACCCAAAAATTCAATACCGAGATTTCACCGCAAATACATGTTTTAGGATACTCTGAATCAAAAAAAAAAAAAAAAAGCATTCTTTGAAAAAGGTCCGTGTGTGTGGATGTGCGTCCGTTTGTCTGTGAACACGAATAACTCAAAAACGAAAAGACGGTAAAATACCAAAATTGGTATTGAGTTTAGTATCTTCCAGGGAGGCGACACGAAATTTTTGAGAAAAATCTTCCCACCAAAAACTACCCTTTACATGCAAACAATTTCAAAATTTTTGATTTTCTTAAAAATGGCTCTAACTTTTTGATTAAAATACTATAAATTAAAAATATTTATATGGCGGATAAAATGTATATCTTGAATTTTCAGGGAATAGTCTCTAAAGTAATCTATCAGATCACTTTATTCTCTCAAAAATAAAAGTTTTATAGCTGAAGTCGAAAACATGTTGACCAGTTCTATTTGCACTGTTCCTGCACTAATAACGGACTCTAACACAAACCTGGAAATTCCTTTGAATGAGCGAGATTCCCTCACCGTTTCCGCTGATATGCAAGAGGAGTAGAACGCAGGTCACTCGAGCTACGAACGTTACTGAGCAGTGTTTACTTGAGTTTGCCCCGTTGAGCTCTGCAATTATTTAAGCGCTCCAAATGTTATCTGACAAATGAAACATGCGCTGTTGGGCCATCTGGTATAGAAGGATAAATCTACTTACATTAGAAGAACTGAAAGACAGTATAATAAAGCAAATTGTGGCACATTAATGTGTGTGAATACAAAACCTGTGTGTATTTTAAAATGTCAGAAATTTGTGACGACAAGAGACATTTTCAACGGAGGTAGTAGAGTAACTTTAAGCGATAAATCTGCACCTATATTGTGGAACTCTGTGCAAGTGGTTCTGGCGTTGCTTCAAGTCAGATGAACCTCGTAGGGACACGTTTTAACATTGAGATGAAGATTAAAACGCCTATTCAGAAAGTCAAGCATATTGCTGTCTTATTGACTACATGGACCACTTGGAACCTGGGCTGCTTTCTAAATCTAAGCTCAACGGTTTTGCGCTCCGTTGGGCTGCTCACTGACCCAGCACTCGTAGGTGTTTTGCTCGACTTGGAGGCTAGGGTTACTGAGGAAACACGGGCGCTGCTCATCTTCAAAGTCTCTTGGACAAATCTTAGCCTGAGTGTTCTTTCCAGACTGTGGATCTGGTGACGGAAATCCCCTCTTTTGGGTGGAAGGCAATTGGGCCATTATGAAGGATGATCCCAATATGGGTCAGGGCACCAGTCACCTAATCGAGGAACGATACCCAGAAATAGTAGATTTCGCAACTGTTAGATGAACATTTTAGCGACACGGTTTATTTTTCTTTGCTTACAAAAGTGCCTATAGCCGGTGGTTTTCGGAGTACAGAGTGTTTCATTTTTAAAATTACTGTACACGGGCTTCTAGAGAAGGAAGATGTTCTCCAAATGGTGAGTGATAGGCTGTCACATCTGCGCGCCTTGGCTTACAAACATGGGAGACGAAAGATTCGTTTGCCTCTACCTTCCGGGTGAGAAGTATATTTTGTGGACTCTGCCATTTATGTCTATGTAAATGTTCCACCGCAATGTCGCAGGAAAATTGCCACTAGTGATGGAGGGTCTTGATTTGGAGCGGCTTCGGAGACTGTTTCTTCACGTTTGGACACGGGGTATCTTATTGTTAACCCTGGAGTGCGTACTTATGCCGAATTGCTGAAGGAGGTCAAGGGCACTGTAAACTTGCAGGATATTGATGTGGATGTACACAATCTAAGGAAAACTCGTAGAGGAGAGCTGCTTCTCACTTAAAGGAGACCAGACAAAGTTGCGAAAAGCTATTCTGCACATTATTAAAGATCCCGCTATGCGTTGTTCTCGGAGAAATGATATGATTTTACACGTTCACGACATTGATGTCATTACTACCTCGGCGGAGGGCAGAATGCAATGCCACAAGTTTTAGAAATGGATTCCACCGCCGTTCAGGTTACCTCGATGAGGCCTACAGCGACTAAGGGTAAGATTGCTACGATTGCATTAAGCGTAGGCCTGGGGCGTCGACTGATACATTTAGGCTCAGACGTATTGGCTGGTGTTATTGCAGAGTTAAAGAACGGGTTTTTTATGCCACGTAGTTTTAACTTTCAGGAGTTTAGACTTTGTACCCAGAAATGAAGTGGACATATAGAAGACATGTTTGTCTGAACTGTGATAAAGATGGACACCTGGCTGTGCATTGGACTAGCGAATCCTATTGCCTACGTGTAAAACTCTGGGCCATAAACTCGGCACTGCGCACTAACCGTTGCCCTCGTTACCGTAAACTGGTCAGTGGAGCTAGATCCCAACGTCTCAATCACTCCCATTGGCAATTTCCCATTTGAGCTTGGGTCGACCGTCTGTCCCAGTAATGACGATAGAGGGAGAGCCGTAATGGATCTTTTGTATTAAACAACATGGAAAGTAGCGTTGATGTGATTGTAATGGCTGAACCTAATGTCGATAGGGCTCATCAGGAGCAGTGGCTTGTGGATCAGAACACTGATATTGCTCTAAAAATCATCACCGCCTCCCTTCAAGTAGTCAAGACTGGAGTAGGGGCCGGAATGATATGGTTGCAGACTACTTTGATGACTATATATGGCTACTATGTATTCCCAAATGTGAATTTCTCTATCTTTATAGAATTTTTACACGCATTGCGCTTGTTTATGCGATGCCATTCAACTGGACTGTTTATGGGAGGGGATTTTAATGCCAAGACCCACCTTTAGCGTCCAACGCTAGAGAAAAACTGATGACCGAATGGCTGGTGGAGGATGATTTGGTGGTTCACATCTTTTTAACAGCGCCGACATTTGTCCGTCACTATAGCGCTTCACTATTGGTGTTACTTTTAGTTGCCGCTCCTTTAGCCCCGGGTGTGCATAACTGGCAAGTCTCGGAAGCTTTCATCGGCATTTTATGATCTTTTGACAGGGGCTCCTTAGCGGAAATATTCACTTCCGTGGGGCTGGAGCGTGTGCCCCGAAGCTCTGCCCCGGCTGTCGGCGGAGGTGGGATGTCTTCAACTCTTGAGCATCCGTGCATCACGTCTTAGCAATTTTCACAGGTACTTCAGACCGCGTGTGACAATACTTTAACTAAGAGTCAAACGACATCCTCACAAACCTGCATATTGGTGGACTAATGTTATCGCGGCAACCAGAAAATAAGTAATATAATGTAGGCAGGCGTTGGTGCGTGCACACCAGTGAAGGATTGAGGGCGGATCAATCTGTGCCTTGAGCAGTATTGGCGCTGCAGATCTCTGCCGAAAGTGGACATAATGAATGCTAAGCGCTCTGCTGGACAAGCACTTTTCGATGAAGTTGGCTTCGACGTGTGGGGCAATGTTTACCAGCTTGTGGCTCAGAACGTTCACTCATCTTTGCTTCTCAATCTATCAGACGCAAGGAAGCTGGATTTCGCTAATATTCTGTTTCTTGATCACGTCCCAATTACATGAGCCAGGCGAGGTTTGTTCCCTGATGAGATGTGTTGCTTTACCCCTGTAGAATTGCAAAAACGATCATCTGGACCCGATGGGCTGCTACCCGTAACAATTAGGAGCGATTGTTAACGCATACCCAGAAACCAGTCTGGCTGTGTTCAGTCAGTGTCTGAAAGCATGCGTCTTTCCAACTGAGTGGAAGACTGCTGGACTGATTCTGCTAGAGAAGCCCAAGCCACCCAACGGTGTTGTAACCTATCGCCCCATCAACTTATTTAATGTCTTGGGAAAGCTCCTGGAACATTTGCTATTGGCCAGATTGAAAGAGAATATTGAGCACAATGACGTTTTTTTCCATTGCCCAGCATGGCTTTAAAGAAGGTCGGTCTATCTTAACTGCCCTGCGGAGAGTGCAGAAGCTTGCGGAAGAAGCGAAATACGTGCTTCATGGTAAACGACGATTGAGTGCACTAATCATTTAGATATGCCTTTAATTCTGTCCCATGACCTATATTCTGACGGAATTCTCCGAGAACTGTCAGCGCGTAATGTTCCAGCATATATATATCTACAAAATGCTCGTTAGTTATCTGGACGATCGTCTACTTCTTGTGGGTGCGAATGGCCACCTATGTCGTATGGTGTGCCTGAGGGTTCAGTCCTGGGCCCCATGTTGTGGGTTATCTATTACGATGGAGTATTACAATTTCCCACCCCCCTGGGAGTCCAGCTTATCGCTTATGCTGATGAATTAGCAATAGTTGCTGCAGCTGACAATGTGCTTACGTTGGAGTAGAATGCGTGCGTTAACTGCAGTCGACGACTGTTTGTCACAAAAGAAACTTAAGTTGGCCCACCATTAGATTGAAGCCGTGTTGTTAGTAGGTGGCCGGAAGGTCCACACTATCCGCCTGAAGGGGCTTTGTAGTTCATCAGCCAGGAGTCCCTGAAATATTTGGGTATTTATTTGGACTGCAATTTGTACATGGGATATCTTGTGCGAAAAACGGCAGAGAAGGATCGGCAGGCTAATGCCCACGTTAGTCGTTTAATACCCAAGGGCGCAATCTCTTCTTCGTGGTGCAATCTATTATTTTATATGGAGTACGTATGTGGAGGCGTCGCCTTGAGACGTAACATACACCAGCGTAACCGCATCCAGCAGAATATAGTTATACGCATCAGTAACACCTACAGAACCGCATCTACTAAGGCTTTGCTGCTTCTTGCCAGGACCCCTCCAATCGTTCTGCCAGCTGAGTAACGACTTTTGTTGGAGGCACATACCATTGCAAGAATGGAGGCTTGCACCCGATTGTTTGCTAAGTGGCAGGAAAGTTGGGATGCTGATGATGTGACTTCCCATTGGACAGCGCTTGATCAGAGACGTCACCATTTGGTATAATCGTAAACGTGGGGATGTAAATTTCTACCTTACTCACTTGCTGACGGGACATGGCTGTTTTACCGCCTTTTACATCGTTTGGTTTAAGTGCTACGTCCATATGCTATTACTGCAGTAAGGATGATACAGCTGAACATACCTTCTTTCATTATATTCGGTGGCATCATCATCATTAGGCTTTGAGCTATTTGTGGGTTTTGACGCCCGACAACCTTATTTCTAAGAGCCTTGCCAACGCACGAATTTGGAACATTTGTTTTAGATGACCAGTGCCATTTTGCGCTGTAAGAGATTGGAGCTCAAAGACCGCTGAGACGAATCAACTTTTACATAGATGATATAGGTCAATAATACAATCCGTCTTGAATCGCTTCCCCTTGAAGTAATGCCGTATTAGGCATTTCCGATGGGAATTTCACATTGATTCTTGCAGGAGTTTCTTAGTTGGTGATAATCCAAAAACCACCAGCACTACTGCCACCGCCGTCGTCACAGGCTATCTTCCTGAGTCATCACAGTGAAAAATCTGATGTGATCCATTCACATTTCTTCCTGTATCTATTTTGCAATAGATTACTCTTACAAAATTGTATTCTTCCCACTACTTCATGTGCCAACCAAGATAAAATTGGCAGAAAGTATTTTATTAGTTTCTTGTAAGTAGGAGGGAAATAAGGGATACACTAGGCTAAAGCGTTAGTAAATCCTTTAAAAGTCGTCAATATGACATAGGAATTAAAATTTCCTTTTCTTAGAATGACCAATATAAAAAAAACGAATAATGACTCCCCTGAGAAAAGTTTAAACATTGCAAATTTTAAGAAAAGGAAATGGTTGACTCTAAAAAAGACTTGTATATGACATAAGTTGCGAATTTAATTCAGGATATAAATTAAATTTTCCATATATTATATAATATATAGTATGTTAATCAAAACCATTGGAACAATTATTAGAAAATCTAAGATTTCGAAAAAATATTGTACGTAAAGGTCAGTTTGGGGCGGAAAATGTTCCTGAAAATGGAATTAAATGAACAGAAACACCAAGGTTGGTATTTAACGGAATCGTACAGACAGACCTTTTCTAAAATTGCTTTTCTAAAATTCGGGGCTCCTCAAAATATGTATTTCCGCTGAAATGTCGGTGTAGAATTTTTGGATGGAATACAATACCGTCTCTACCTATTTATATTATACAGACGTGCTGGAGAAAGTAAAAAAAAACTGACTTAATTTATTCTATGTATATGTATTTAAATATCCGTTAGAAAATAACATGTATCTATGGTAATTTCAGATGTTTACGTTCGTGGATTCAAAACACAGAGAAATATCGATATAGAGCGTTTAAGAAATCCCCCTCTGGTAGACAGAATAATAACTACATTAGGACTTATGTCAAGCGTCGCTCCATTGCCTTCCGGTGGTTCTTCGGGACAGCCCAACAAGGCCAATCGTGAGAGAGAAATAGAAAGACTGAAAGGTAAGTGTCAATATTTATAATTTGGAGCATTTGTGAAAACATTCGTCCCAATATTATTATAAGTTCATTCGTATACTAAGATAGAAGTAAAAGAGTAGAGGAGTAGAAGTAAAAGATTTTTGGATAGTTTATAAAATATACGCATGTATATACATTGTAGTTTTATAAATTAAAAATAATATTTTAACGACGCCTAAGTTACCCTTTCGCCCGAAGCAACTAGTTCGCCTTAACAATAGAGCGAACGAACATAATAGCCGGGCAAACGATGACCTTTGTGTGTTTCCCTGCAAGATCTCTCGAACCTTCTTTCTTCTCAGGTCAAGAACATTGTTCCTCTTTCTAATTGACAAAACGTAATGTTCTTGTAATTTCTAGGACTAGAACCTTCGGGCTATATAAGGGACAACAGATGCCAGAGAAGCGTAGTTGACTGAAATGAACTGAACTGTAGTGAAGTGAACTTTAAAAAAGGGACTGAAATGAACTGCAGTGAAGTTGACTAAGTGAAGTGAAATAAAGATCAATCTAGTGAGTGACGCTTGTTAAGAAAGTGACTCGGATATTTGTGAACCACAAGCGTATTATATAATGTGGAGTGCTCTAGCGACCAACAAAGTGAATTTAATTGGAACTGGTGTTCTCATTTGTTACAATATTAGTGTTAAGAGGTAAATATTGTAATTACACTCTGAGGCCGTAATCGCCGAACGTGAGCGAACGGCTTACTTTGTAATTCATAGCATTGATATCCGTTGCTACACTTGTCTATTAGTGGTCACGGAAGGTTCTTTGAGGTATTATGTACATTGTGTATAGAGAGGGTATTGTATTGCACTAAAAAATTCGATACCGAGGTTTCACCGGAAATATTTGGTTTGAGACCCCCTGAATCCAAAAAAAGCATTTTTATAAAAAAAAAAGTCCTTGTGTGTATGCGTGCGTGTGTGTGTGTGTGTGTGTGTGTGTGTTGTCTGTGGGCAGCATCGCTCAAAAACGAAAAGTCCATTGGTATTTAAGTTCAGTATCATCCAAGGATGCGACACGAAGATTTTAAAGAAAATCCCCCACACCAACTATCCTTTCGAAAATTTTAATTTTCTCAAAAATGGCTCTAACAATTTTGATTAAAATATCGCACACTAAAGATATTTACATGACAAACAAAATGTATATTTTGAATTTTCTAGGAATAGCCTCTGACGACATATTTATTCTGCATGAATTTTGCGGAATCTTGCATAATTAGTAAACCATAAGAGATAGATAGAAACTTACCTAACAAAAAATTGATGTAATCCATTCACATGACTTTCTCTATATGTCTGCAAAAAAGTTTGGTTAAAAAGTTTATGCTTCTATTTATTTCATGCTAAGTGAGAAAAATTTGGAAGAAATAGCCTTATTACTTGCTTCCCTGTAAGTAGAAGCGAAATAAGGGACTACCGTAGGTTAAAGTGATAGCAAAAGATGGTTGCTATGTGACTGAAATTCCTTTGTTTGTATGGACAGGAGTTGACAAATTCCTGCATGAGAAAAGTATAAGCTTTTTAAGGCTGAAACAAAAAATAAGGAATATCTAAAAAACGATCAACTCCACGAAAAAAAATGTATATATCCTAAATTATGTGTTTTAATTTGCTCTACATTTTTTGTTTGGTAAGTTTTTGTCTATCTCTTACGATTTACCAGTTACACAAAATTCCGTAAAATCCATCAGAATAAAGTAGTCTTCACAGGCTATTCACAGAAAATTCAAGATATACATATTATTTGTCAAGCGTACATCTTTAGTATATGATATTTTAATCAAAATCGTTAGAGCCATTTTTTAGAAAATCAAAATTCTCGAAAAATTTTCCATGTGAAGGGTAGTTGGGGGTGGGGGATTTTCTTGAAAATCTTCGTGTCGCATCCTTGGAAGATACTGAACTTAAATACCAAGTTTGGTATTTAACGGTCTTTTGAGCTATGCTGCCCACAGACACACAAACACACACACATACACACAGACATACACACACAGACAGACAGGCAGACAGACAGGCAGACAGACAGGCAGACAGACAGACACACACGGACATTTTTCTAAAAATGCTTTTGTACTTTCTCTATACGCACTATGTACATAGTGTATAGAGAAGGTATTGCACTCCACCAAAAAATTCGATACCGAGATTTCACCGGAAATATATGTTTTAGGGTCCCCTGTATGCAAAAAAAGTATTTTCAGAAAAAGATCCGTGTGTGTCCGTGTGTTCGTGTGTCTGTGAACACGATAACTCAAAAACGAAAGTCGATAAAATACAAAACTTGGTATTTAAGTTTAGTATCTTCCAGGGATGCGACATGAAGATTTTGAGAAAAATCCCCCACCCCAAACTACCCTTTACATGGAACGTTTTTCGAAAATTTTTATTTTCTAAAAAATAGCTCTAACGATTTTGATTAAAATATCGTATATTAAAGATATTTACCTGACAAATAAAATTTATATTTTGAATTTTCTGGGAATAGCCTCTGAAGACTACTTTATTCTGGGTCAATTTTACATAATTTTGCATAACTGCTAAACTGTAAGAGATGGACAAAACCTTACCACACAGCAAATGTAGAGCACTTTAAAAAACACAATTTATGTTATATACATTTTTTTCGTGTAGTTGATTGTTTTTTATATATTCCTTGTTTTTGGTTTCAGCTATAAAAACATACTTTTCTCATACAGGACTTTGTGAACTCGTGTCCATACAAACAAGGAAATTCAGTCACATAGCAAGCAGCTTTTGACCATCACTTTAACTTATGGTACTCCCTTATTTCGCTTCTACTTACAAGGACGCAAGTAATAAGACTATTTCTGCTAATTTTTTCTCGATTAGCAGGAAGTAAATGGAAGCATAAGCTGTTTAACAATAATTTATTGCAGAGTTGTAGAGAAAGTCATGTGAATCGAAGACATCAGATTTCTTGGATTTAGGTTGTCTCAAAACATGTATTTCCGGTGAAATCTCGGTAGAGAATTTCTGGGTACAATGCAATACCTTCTCTATTCACTATATACATAGTACGTATAGAAAAAGTAAAAATTGTAGAGCTCGTTAAAACACACAATTTATGTTAATATACTTTTTGGTGGAGTTGACAGTTTTTTTTTGTTTTTTTTTAGATATTCTTAGTTATTGGTGTCAGTTTTAAAATACATATACTTTTCTCATATGGGAATTTGTCAACTTCTGGCCATATAAACAAATGAACTTCAATCACATAGCGACCAGCTTTTAAAAGATTTGACTGACACTTTAGCCTATGGTACTCCCTTATTTCCCTTCTACTTACAAGGAAACAAGCAATGAAGACAATTTCTACTGATGATTATCATGAAGTAGAAGAATAAGCTTTTAAACAATAAATTGTTACAGAGATGTAGAGAAAGTAATGTGAATGGAACACATCTGATTATTTGTTTTAGTATCCTTTCATGAAAAACTTGGTGTCGATGGTTAGATTTCGTTTCATTTTTCTTTTTCTTCTCATTTTTGCAGAATAAGTGGACCTTCTCCATCATATTCAACATATTTAGTGGTTGGCCACTGTGTTTCTACATAAAACTCCACTTATTCTGGAACAAGAAACTTTTTCCTTTACTTACGTCCTCCATTCGTTTCGCAAAGATAGGCATTTTACTCATTGGGTACGCAGATTTTGCAGGAAATGTCAGTCTTCTTTTTAGGTTATAAGGTGAAAATGCTCCTTATTTAGGTTATCGATGAATTTAACAATAAAGTTTTACTTTCTCTAGTGTTTATGTACAATGTGCCTAGTAGATAGAGAAGAAATTGTATTCCACCCAAAATTCGATACCGATATTTCACCGGAAATCCATGCTTTGTGACCCCTGAATAAAAAAAAGCATTTTTGGAAAAAGGTCTATGTATGTGTGTGTGTCAATAACCTGTGTGTGTGCGTGCGTGTCTATGTCTGTGAACAGTATAATTCAAAAAGCAAAAGTCCGTTAAATATCAAACTAGGTATTTAGCTTTAGTATCTTCCTAGGATGCGACTCTTAAGATTTTCAGAAAAATTCACCCAAACCCCCAAAATCTTTACATGGAAATGTTTAGAGAATGTTTATATTATCAAAATGACTAACGTTTGTTTATTAAAATGTCTTATTTTGAAGATGTTTACATAGAAATAAAATTTATATCTTGAATTTCCTGAGAATAGCTTCTGAAGTATTTTTCATTCTGAATAGTTTTTGCATAACTGGTAAACGGTAAGGGACAGACCTACACAAAAAATGTAGATTTGTCAAAACGCACAATTTATGTCCTATATATTTTTTTTATGGAGCTAACCATTTCCGAGAAATACCTTGTTATTGGTTTCAGTTTTAAAACACTTATACTTTTCTGAAGGGCAAAGTTGTCCGTTTTTCTTTTGTTTTACTCTTGACAACGCAAAGAAGCGAATTTTAACGATAATCGCTTAGCGACAGCCTTTAAAACTCTGACTCCTTAGTTCCCTTCTCCTTATAAGACCATTCAGCTATCTCGATTGGCATGAAGTAGAAACAAGAAGAATCTTTTGTAAGAAGTTTCTTTGAAGAACAAGCATAGAAAGCCGTGTGAATGGGCACATCAGATTTTTATTCATGTGTTAGTGTGTTAGTGTGAAGACTGCTTTATTTTCCTTATACGTGCTAATCCAGTAAAAAACTCATTTTCGTCAAAAATGACCTTTCTGCAATGACCGATTCCCTTGTGACCAGAGATGCCATGAAGGTTAGCAACTTCTACATTAGCAACTTTGGAATTATTGGTGTATTCTATGTTCTTTTACAGCCTTTGTTCTGTTTTTATAAGTTCCTTCAATAATTAATATGTTAAATACTCTAATTTTTACTTTGCCCTATAAAATCCACCTACTTGTGTGGCCATAATTTACTTTGGTAAGTGCAATGCATATATTCCTAACAGCAATGCTAAGTTAGGTACTGATTTCCGTTCCACGTCAGAGTAGTTTTAGATTTTATTGAGACAAATTAGCTTCTAATGTAATTGTAATATAATTTCAGTTCTTTTGAACACTGAAACTTTGAGCTCGGAAGAAAAGCAACATATAGTAATAGCATTCGCTGAAGGATACAAGACAAGTTCCCCTAAACGCAAAGGGAAATTGAAGGAAGTGCTATATGATGCAGTATTGTTATCAATAATAGTTGCTATCGTATTTGCCACTTTTTCGGGTAAGTATTAACATGTTTCATGCTAACACAGCACTTTGAGAACGTTTTCTGGAAAATGAATTTACTATTCAATTCAATTCTTTATTAGCTGTCAATGCACTTTTACTAGCTTCTGACATTGTAAAAGAAAATACAGTATATAATCATAGAAAATACAGTATATAAAATTAAACATGTACATATATACATATCAACAACTAAGGGATATTTGCAGATTATCAACTTTAAACTAATTTTTACCAATTAAGAAGTATTTAAGCTTGTCTTGAAACTGTTTAGTACCATTTAGTGACTTAGTTGCTGCTGGCAATCTATAAATACAAGTTGACCCATTACAAAAACATCTTTATCACTAGACTTTTTAGAAGCATGTTTTCTGAAATAGTCATTGTTGTGTCTGGTACTGAAGTCATGAACATCAGAAATCTTCAAATTTAGCTTATTTACAGCAAAAAGAATAATTTTATATTCATATACTGAATACAATGTGAACATTCTATTTTGTTTGAAAATATCTACAATGAATCAGTATTTTTAAGTTAGAAATTATTCTAATGCACCTTTTCTGTAGGATGAATGCTCTGTCCAGATTAACCTTTAGACAACATCCCCATATATTAATGCCATATGAGAGATATGGATATATAACCCCACAGATCATTTGTAGGAGGTTGGGATCACCAATTGATTTGAAATGTCTAATTAGTTATATTGATTTGTTAATTTTTATTTTCTCTACACGTACTATGCACATAGTGTATAGAGAAAGTATTGTAATGCACCCAAAATTCTGTACCGAGATTTCACCGGAAATACATGCTTTGAGACCCCCAAATCAAAAAAACAAATTTAGAAAAATGTCCGTGTGTGTCTGGTGTATGTGTGCGTGTGTCTGTGAACACAGACTAATGACTAACGATTTTGATTAAAATATCGTATATTCAAGATATTTACTGGACAAATAAAATGTATATCTTGAATTTTCTGGGAATAGCCTCTGAAGACTACTTTATTCTGGATGAATTACGCAATTTTGCATAACTGCTAAACCGTAAGAGATGGCCAAAAATTTACCTCATAAAAATATAGCACGTTAAAACACACAACTTATGTTATATACATTTTTTTCGTGGAATTGATCGTTATCGAGATATTCCTTGTTTTTAGTTTAAGCTTTAAAAAAACTTACTTTTCTCATACGGGAATATGCCAACTCCTCTCCATACAAACAAGGAACTTCAGTCACATAGCAACCAGCTTTTGACTATCATTTTAACCTATAGTACTCCCTTATTTCACTTCTACTTACAAGGAAGCAAGTAATAAGACTATTTCTGCTATTTTTTTCTGGATTAACATGAACTAAATAGAAACATAAGCTTTTTAACAATAATTTGTAGCAGAGATGTAGAGAAAATCATTTGAATGGAACACATCAGTTCTTTAATGAATGACTTTTAAATCTAATTGCTCTGAAATGATTGGATTCTAAATCTTATGAAGCGTTATGTTCCACATACATTAAGACTGAAATATAACTACTATTGGAAAGGTGGCAACAAACTGAAAATTTTGATGTGTTCCATTCACATGACTTTCCCTACATCGCTGTAACAAATTATTGTTAATAAGCTTATTCTTCCATCTATTTCATGCTAATCGCGATAAACATTAACAGAAACGCTCTTATTATTTAGTTCCCTATAAGTAGAAGGGAAATAAAGGAATAAAAAATCTTATGTGTTACACTCACATGACTTGCTCTAGCTGTTCTAGAAACTTCATTCATAAGATTCTTCTTATTTTTGCACCTTGCTAAGCGTGGTACTCATTAGTACAATGTTCTTATTATTTAGTTCCGTATAAGTAGGAAGAACATAAGGGAATACACTAGGCTAAACCAATAGTCAAATCATGCCTCATCCAATGGATAGGTTATGAAAGTTTGTTCTGCTTTTTTACACAAAACTAGTGTGTTTATTACATAAAACCGTTCTTTCTGTAACACGAGAAAGTGTGTTTGTGTATAGGGAGTACGTCTAACGTGTGTGAAGTGTGTTTTGTGCCCAGTCCAAGCTGACTCGGGCAAATTGAAAACCTCAAGTTCAACTGCTAACCTCAGGTAACAACAATGCATACTAAATCGAATGTATTAAGTTATTCAGCGATCGCACAAAGTGGACCTAGTAAGGATCAGGCAATCGTTATTGCAGCTCATGAAGGTATTCCTATCAAAGATTATGTTTACGCCATAGCAAAACTTACCGAACCAACTAATATACGGTTCGTCTCACGAATCTCAAATAACCGTGTATGCATGTACCTCTCTAACAAACGAATAGCGGAAGAAATACCAGCAAACCATCCCCGGATTACTATCAATGATGTTGTACTAGATCTGCGACCCCTATTGACTAAACACAAGAGAGTCATACTGTCAAACGTCTGTCCAGTCATCCCCAATAGCACCCTAGAAAATTACCTGGCATCCCAAGGTATATATCCGACCTCTGCAATTTCACACGTCAGGGCCGGAATGAGCGCTCCAGGTTTCTCTCATATTTTAAGCTTTCGCCGACAGTTCTACGTTAAGCCTGAGGATATCGATCAACTTCCCGACAGTTTTCAAATCTATCATGAAGACACAAACTACTGGGTCTATTTGTCAACTGACACACCTACTTGTTTCATTTGTAAACAAGAAGGCCACTTGGCTAGCCAATGCAAAGCATCAGAAGTGCAACAGACCACCACAACGCCCTCTACCTCCAATTCAGGGGAATTTCCCTCCTTGCCTACCACAACGGTAACTTCTAGTCCATCTACCTCAAAAAAAGACACTCATCATGTCAAGGACGACCAAGTAAAGTCCTTAAACACTGAAATGGGAGAAAATTCTTCTTCTCATTCAGTAAACAATATCATGCTTGTCACTGCTTCTCACGATGCTACTACTGTACGCTTAGGTGAAGTAGCCACTCCTGTTGACAGTCTACCACACCGCATGAAACGCTCTATTTCTTCAACCAATAGTGATTCAGAACACCCAAATGATTCAAAACTTGAGCAGGATAATTCTGAACAGTTATCCAAATCACAGGATGAGTCATCTGATGATGACAACATCTTAAAGACCAGTACTAAACCAATGCCTAAAAAACCAAAATCATCAGCGGCAACACAACCACTACGTGAACTGCTGCTACCACTTCAAAACCACATGGAGGCTAACCCGGATGAATACCTTTTGAATTTTACACAACTTGTCAGTTTCTATGAAAATTCAGTGGGGTCCTCTGATGTCACCCACTTGGCCACATCATACACCACAGATCATCATGCGTTAGCAAATGCTTAGAAAGATATATCCTATGTTAACAAATAATAAAATAAAAATCAGAACCACACGGCTTGAAAAGAAATTAATGTTGGGCACTACTAAACCAGAGAACAACTTTGGCACCGTCTCCACAGATGCTTCTGGAGTTAGAGCTCATGACTCTCAGCCATGAACTCTGATACGTTGCTATTACAATGGAACATAAATAGTTATAGATCTCAACTAGAATACTTGCAACTACTTCTCTCTACTCATAGTCCCGCTATTATTTGCCTACAGAAAACTAATTTTCATACTGACTACATAGCACCAATACGCCGGTATACTGGATACCATAAAAATCGTCTCAACGCCCACCATGCTAGTGGTGGTGTTGCAACATACATACTTGAGAACATTCCACAGAAAGAAATTGTCCTTCAAACCTGTCTGGAAGCTGTAGCTGTCTATATTTTTCTCACTATTGAGATATGCATTTGCAATCTCTATCTACCAAACAGTGCCAACACTGACCTACAAATGCTCACACATCTTATTCAACAATTACCCACACCTTTCATTTTACTGGGAGACCTTAATAGTCATAACATTCTGTGGGGAAGCCAGCGAACTGATCGGCGTGGGAAAGAAATTGATTCAATTCTGAATATATTTCCCTTAGTGGTACTCAATTCCCCATTACCTACCCGTTATGATGTAGCCCATAACTCTACAAGCAGTATTGATGTCACCATGTGCTCCTCGAACACTGTTCCTCTGTTCCATTGGTCCATTGAGCATACTCTCTATGGTAGTGACCATTATCCTGTTATCCTGAAGTCTACCTTCAATGCACCCAAATATGCTCGACATCCTACTTGGCAACTTCACAAAGCTAACTGGCCCCCTGTTCAAGGTTCTTGCGCAGAATGCCATTGCAGATCTTCCGCAACCGGATATTTTCCCACAAATGGACGTAGATGACCTTATTAATATGTTCTCTACAACCATACTTCATCAAGGACGTCTCAGCATTCCTTTAATGGAAAATGTTTCAGGTAAACGCCGTGTACCATGGTGGAATGCTCAGTGCGCCGAAGCTATCCGGAACAAAAACCATTCATATTACAAATACAAACGTCAACCTACACTCGAAAACAAGTGCACCCTCAAGGGTCTCCGAGCTGCGGCTCGTCGGGAGGTGAAAGAAAGCAAACAGCGTTCTTGGCTTTAGTTTCTATCTACTCTAAACGCTAATGCTCCTCAATCCCAATTGTGGCATAAACTACACACTCTCTGTGGCAACCGCTCCTCTCAGGTGATATCTCATCTTCGAACACCTACTTCAAGTGCGCCCATTACCGACTCTCTGGTAATAGCTAATATCTTGGCAACCGCTCCTCACAGGTGATATCTCATCTTCGAACACCTACTTCAAGTGCGCCCATTGCCGACTCTCTGGTAATAGCTAATACCTTGGCAAGCACATTTTCTGATGCTTCCAGTGACTCCCATTATGATCCTGAATTTCTCCACACTAAAAATAAGTCTCCAACATTAGATCTGCAGACAATATTTACAAACAGCAATCAAATGTTCAACGAATAACTCACGATGAAAGAACTACTGTATGAATTAAAGTGTTGCACCAGCAAAAGTCCAGGACCAGACAGTATCCCATACGCATTCCTACAGCATCTGCCTACAACTGGTCTTTCCTACATATTAGATATTTATAACTACCTATCAGCTTTTTCCTAATCAATGGCGTAGTTCCATCGTGGTACCTATTCCTAAACCCAATAAAGACCAAACTTCCCTACAATTACCGTCCAATTTCACTTACCTGTACCCTATGTAAGCTGCTGGAGAAGATTATCAATCGCCGTTTACGTTGGTATTTAGAATCCAAAACATTTCTTGCAGACATCCAATATGGTTTCAGAAAATACCGTTCCACAACTGATGCATTCCTGCTGCTAGAATCCTACATTGCCGAAGCCTTCTTGAGCAGACAACATGCCATTCTTGTCAGCTTGGATATCGAAAAGGCTTACGATACTGTCTGGCGCGATCACATCATTCGCACATTAATGAAACATGACGTCGCAGGAAACATGATTGCATTCATTTACAATTTTCTCCAAAACCGGAAAATCAGCGTTCGTGCTAACGGTGTTCTTTCCCAAAACGTCAACAGTGACAACGGAATACCACAATGATCTGTTCTTAGTGTGACACTCTTCTTAGTAGCCATCAGTGATGTGAACTCCTGCCTCCAGCCACCTGTAAGAGCTAGTCTCTTTGCGGATGACCTAACTATATTTTGCAGTGGAAAGAATGTACAGACTACCCAGGAACTAGTGCAAAATACACTCTAAAATTACAGCAATGGAGCAATAGTACCGGATTCAAATTCTCTGCCACTAAGAACCGATGCATTCTGTTTAGTCGTTCTCGTGGGCAATCATCGCCGCCTCTCCTTTTTCTTGGGAACCAGATAATTCCTACAGTATCCACTGTTCGTATTTTAGGGCTGCATTTTGATCACCGCCTAAACTGGATCACACACTTAAAGCTTTTGAGAGCAGAATGTTTTCGACGTTTAAATGTCATGAAAACAATGGCAGCCAAAACTTGGGGAGCTGACTTCACAGTACTACTTCGAACATATAGAACAATTATATGTCCTAAGTTGGATAACGGCTGCATTATATATCATTCAGCCTATCCAACAAGCCTGAAAATGCTCGATAGTATTCAATCTTCGGCGCTGAGGATCTGCTTGGGTGCTTTTCCCACCAGTCCCGTAGCAGTCTCCAAATCGAAGCAAATGAACCTCCGCTGAATACGAGGAGGAAGGCCTTAAGTCTCATGTACGCTACACGAACTGCCTCCAAGAGTCCATCAACAGTTTTCAACCATGTTTTTCCTGCCAAGTCCCAAAGCGTATGTGCTCATAGTCAACGTCGTTTTGTACCCTTCTCCCAGAGAATTCTACTTTTTCTGCAAAAGTTCCAATTGGATATTCCGCCAGTGGTCTCCTGATCCTTCACCCTTGACGCTATTCCTTGGACGCTACAACTACCTATCATAGATATTTCCATGACGCGTTACAACAAAGACAGTACAGATACTTCAGTCTATCTCCGTTTATTCAGAGCCCTTTGTATCTCACACTCCGCATCACAACAAATTTACACAGATGGCTCCAAGTGTAAAAATCGTTACGGTTGTGTTGTGATTTAACCACATAAGACCTTGCTCTACGGCTTATCTCAATTTCTATGTATCTTCTCTTGTGAACTGATAGCTATTCGTCTCGCTTTGGAGTACGTCCTTGAAGCCATTGCTCTCTCCTTCATCATCTTCACAGATTCGATGAGTGCTCTCCTCAGTCTTCAACAGCGAACTCCAACCAATAACCTGGTGCTTTACATTCAGTTACTCTATCATAGATTATCTACCTCGGGTAAGCAGATCCTACTTGTGTGGGTACCTTCTCACGCTGGCATACCCGGGAATGAGAACTCCGATGCTGCAGCTAAGGAAGCAACACGACACCCTCCCAACTTATTGGACCTCAGGATTCCTCACCAAGACTTCAACCGTTTTATGCGTGGCACCATTCTCCGGCAATGGAAGCAACAGTGGTTCAACTCAACTAGAGACAAACTAGGTGATGCCTGTCCTGTTTCCACTTCTGTTTATCCTCTCACACATTACAAGCGTCGTCATCAAGTTCTTCTATCTCGCCTACGTCTTGGAAACACTGCTCTCACTCATTCTTATCTTCTATCCGGCGATCTTCCCCCCAAGTGCAAGTATTGTCACTCTCCACTTACAGTCACACATTCTCACCAGCTGCCGTTTCTACGATGATGCAAGAACTAGATGTAGTATTCCAGCAACTATGTTAACCACTCTTAGTGATCCAGCCTTCTCGAAGAATGTACTGAACTTTCTTAATGAAACACACTTATGTAAAGAATTGTAAAATTTATTGTAGTCGCGATTTGACCTTGTTGTTAAAGCGACACTAAATAAAAAAAAAATTAAAAAAAATAGCCATATGTTTTAAAAGCTGTCGTTATGCGATTGTCATCACAAATCGCTTCTTTTCTTGGCCTGGAGTAGAACAAAAGAAAAACGGACATTCCCGTCTGAGAAAAGTGTAAGTACTTCACATCTGAAACTAATAACAATGAATATCTCGAAAACGGTAAGCTCCACGAGAAAAATGTATATGACATAACTTGTGTATTTTAACAAGACCTAAACGTTTTGTGTGGTAAGTTTTTGTCTATCTCTTACGGTTTACTAACTATGCCAAATAAAGCAAAATTCATCCAAAATAAACAGGCGTTCAGAAGCTATTCCCAGAAAATTCAAGATATGCATTTTATTTGTTAGGTAAACATCTTTAGTATAGGATATTTTAATCAAAATCGTTAGAGCCATTTTTAAGAAAATCAAAATTTTCGAAAAAATTTCCATGTAAAGGGCAGTTTGGGGTGGGGGGATTTTTCTCAAAATCTTCGTGTCGCATCCCTGAAAGATACTAAACTTAAAAACCAAGTTTGGTATTTTAGCTACTTTTCGTTTTTGAGTTATCGTGTCCACAGGCACACGGACACACACACACACACACTCAGAGATGTTTCTGAAAATGCTTTTTTTAGATACAGGGGGTCCCAAAACATGTATTTCCGGTGAAATCTCGGTATAGAAATTTTGGGTGGAATGCAATACTTCTCTATCCCTATATATATTGTACATATGGGACTAGAGAAAGTAAAAAGGCTAAACTGACAGTCACATGTTTTAAAATGGGGTTGCTATAGGATTGAAATCCGTTTCTTTGCCTGGCCAAGAGTCGAGAAGTTCCTGTAAGAGAAAAGTTTAACTGAAACTAATAACAGGAATATCTCGAAAACTCCAGGTCCGTCAACTCCAAGAAATATAGATATATACGTGAATTGTGTATTTTAAGGAGCTTTACATTTTTTGTGGAGTAAGTGTTTGTCTAGATATCTCTTACGGTTTACTAGTTATGCAAAATTAAAAAAAAAAAAAAAAATTAGAATAAAGAGGTCTTTAGACGCTATTCCCAGAAAGTTTAAGATATACGTTTTATATGTCATATAAATATGATAATCATAAGACATTTTAATCAAAATCGTTAGTCATTTTTGAGAAAATCAAAATTTCCGAAAATTTTTCCATGTAAAGGGTAGTTAGGAGTGAGGGGATTTTCTTGAAAATCTTCGTGTCGCATCACTGAAAGATATTGAACTTAAATATCAAGTTTGGTATTTAACGGACTTTTCGTTTTTGAGCTATGCTGCCCACAGTCACACACACGCGCGCGAATCTTTTTTGGATTCAAGGGTCCCAAAACATGTATTCCCGTGAAATCTCGGTATGGAATTTTTTGGTGCAATACAATACCTTCTATATACTACCTACATAGTACTGCAGAGAAAGTAAAGTCGCCCTCGGTGGTGTAATGGTTACCATGCTGACTTCATATACCGAAGGTCGCGGGTTCAAACACGGCGAGGACGACGGATTTTTTCGGGTGTAAAAATTCTCAGCATGGCTTGCTTCGGAAGGGAAGTAAAGCCGTTGGTCCCGTGTCGTAGATTTACGGCACGTAAAAGAACCTCAAGCCTGATAGAGAGACCTCTGAGCAAAATTAAGCGATCTTTTACGCCCAATATAGAATGGAACGCTGAGAACCACAGCAGTTAAAGAGCGTCCATAAACAACACGCCATTTATATTTTTTATTTAGAGAAAGTAAAAATGAAATGACATAGCCGCGATTTAAACTAAGGATCTCCTGGTTACCGCCCAGTTGCTCCATCAAAGAGCTGCCATGGCAACATACAGACACGTATGACTCTCAATGACTTGCGGTTTTTACGGTAAACTAAAAGGGGATCTCCGTGTGGTTTACCGTATTGCCATGGTAGCACAGTAGTTAGAGCAACTGGACGGATACCAGGAAATCCGTGGTTCGAAGGCGTTACTCGGGCGGGGCGACATGCGCCAGTTTGGCAGCAAAGGATATCTGAGGATGGATTTTGTGTCGTGACCAGCTCAAGGTTGCATGGATCTCAGGGATGGTATCCAACGCGACTGGTTGGTTTCATTTTCTATTGAAACCCTTTATTTTCCCGTCACCTTTAATTAGGTCATCACACACTCACCGCAATTTATTGGATAATTTAGTAACAATACTTCATGTCACTAGTGCAACTCAATATTTTCTTCAGCCTTGGCGTTACTGATATCACTGTTATATGGCTGACTTTCCAACAATGTAATATCAGGCTTTTGGACTATGAGAAATGTTCATAATTTCAACCTCTACTGGCTTCAAGTGTCTGCCGGGTTCTGGATTTGATGATTGATATAGTCGTTTCGTATCTGTTTACTTTCTCTACACTACTATGTACATAGTGTATAGAGAAGATATTGTAATCCACCCAAAAATTCGATACAGAGATTTCACCGGAAATACATGTTTTGGGTCCCCCTGAATCCAAAAGAAAAGCATTCTTAGAAAAAGATCCATGTGTGTGTGTGAGTGTGTGTGTGTGTGCGTGTCTGTGGATAACATAGTTCGAAAACGTTCCGTTAAATACCAAACTTGGTATTTAAGCACAGTATCTTCCAAGAGTACGACACGAAGATTTTCAAGAAAATCTTCCCACCCCAAACTACACTTTACATGGAAAATGTTTCGAAAATTTTGATTTTCTCAAAAATGCCTTTAAAGATTTTGATTGAAATGTCATATATTAAAGATATTTACCTGACAAATAAAATGCATATCTTGAATTTTCTGGGAATAGCCTCTGAAGACTACTTTATTCTGGGTGAATTTTACGGACTTTTGTACAACTGGCAAACCGTAAGAGATAGAGAAAAGCTTACCTAACGGAAAATGTAGAGCTCGTTAAAACAACCAATTTATATTATATATATTGTTTGTGTGGAGTGGATCATTTTTTAGACATTCCTTGTTATTGGTTTCAGCTTTAAAAACATGCTTTTCTCATTCGGGAATTTGTCAACTCCTGTCCATAGAAACAAAGGCAATTCAGTAACATAGCAACCAGCTTTTGACTAATACTTTAACCTAGGCTACTCCCTTATTTCCCTTCTACTTGCATGGAAGCACGTAATAAGACTATTTCTGCTATTTTTTCTCAATTAGCATGAAGTAAAAAGAAGCACAAGCTTTTTAACAATAATTTGTTGCAGAGATGTAGAGAAAACCATGTGAATGGAACATATAAGATTTTTTTGTTAAGAAAATAAATTGGCTACATACGTAGGAATATTGAACTCCTTTCTCTTACAGTACGTCACTGTTAATGTCCTCTTTCTGTGGTGGCTGGCGATCCTCTTGCCTTCGTTTTTATGATTTTCCTTGTCTTGGAGTACTTTTATTTTCTGTTCTTGTCTAACAATTTTACGACTATCATTATTACGAAAAGTCGGTAAAATACCAAACTTGGTATTTAAGTATAATATTTTCCAGGGATGCGGCACGAAGATTTTGAGAAAAATCCCCCCACCCCAAACTACCCTTTACGTGGAAAAAATTTCGAAAATTTTGATTTTCTCAACAATGGCACTAACGATTTTTATTAAAATATAAAGGTATTTACATGACAAATAAAATGTATATCTTGAATTTTCTGGGAAAGACCTCTTTATTCTGAATGAATTTTGCCGAATTTTGCATAACCGGTAAACCATAAGATTAGACAAAAGCTTACTACATACAAAATGTAGATAACGTTAAAACATACAATTTATGTCATATACGCTTTTTTCGAGGAATTGGCCATTTCTAAGATATTCATTGTTATTTGTTTCACATTTAAAATACTCTCTTAAAACTTTTCTCACACGGAAAGTTGTAAACTGCATAGAAACGGATTTCAACCACATGACAACCAGCTTTTAAAAGTTTGGACTATTGTTTTAGCTTAGTTATTCCCTAACTTCCCTTCTAGCTACAAGGAGATTAAGACAATTTCTGCTAATGTTTATCTCGATTATCATAACAATAATTTGTTACAGCGATATAGAGAAAGTTAGGTGAATGGAACACATCAGATTTTTTTTATTTCCCTCATTACAAAATTAATTATGCGAAACGTACTGTCTCAGGTTCAATCCCGACTATGGCGTTTAACTATTCAGTCACACAATCTTTGCAACTCGTGTCCTACACATAGCTACTGTGGAAGAAACAATCGTCATCATCATCAGCACCATCAGTGTTAGAATGGTTATCATAGAAATATAACTCAAATTCAATGTGAGGGAAAAGTTGTTTCCTAAAGAATTGGAGAAACAGAACATTAGACATCTTAATGGGTTTTAAATAACAATAAATGCCAAGTTAGCAGGTAAGAATTATGTTTCAGCATTTTATCTAAAATTTGAAAGTGTAAATGATATTGTAAAAGGAGAGAAATGATGATATAAGAAAATCATAAACCTAACAGTTAAGTGTTAACATGGGTTAACATTTAGAATGAGAACAGCTGTTATCTGTAAACCTTGAAGGAGATTTTATCAGAGGCTGTTCCAACTCTGCTCAACTCAGATTACCCACAGTATGCAGCAACTGTTCTCGGAGCCGGACTGGTGGATGAGCAAAATAGCCAATACATCACTAGGCAATTGTCATAGCACAAGTGCTTGCACTTCCTGCCACTTCATTCAGCCATGACAACAGCTTGCTCTCAATTCCAAGCTGTAATGCATTCTGCAGGCAGACTCTTGAGAGTAATGAATACTCTGCTGCCCTCTGGTGGTACCCAAGCTGGAACAACCTGCTATATCACATACTTCTGACCACAAGAAGAAGTCATAAAAGGAGAATGTCGTGCATATACATTTTCTGTCCTGGTGATAAAGTTTCTACATGCTCTCACTAATAAACAAAACAGCATTGTCAAATGATTGTGCACTAGCAATGAGAATCTGGAAATAAGTATTGCAACAGTTGATAGATGTGGCAGTATGGGTGACTCACATACATTTTATAGTAAAGAAGTTGACTATGTGAGCAGATAGCCCCTATTGAACCTCTCACCTTCATCTGGTGGTCCAACAATAGGTCCCTAATCATTAATGGTGTAAAGCCAAACTTGAACTTGTAATACAGTAAGATTAAAGAGGATCTGTTATGATGTTACTTAATGCCAGGTTGCATTCACTTATAACAGACCATAAATCATTGTAAAAAGTTAATTGCTCTTTCCCATCAGCAGTGGTCTGATTCTGCCTAACCAAACCATTGTATAGATTTATATTTAATTGTGAAATGAGAATAAAATAGTAGAAAGTGTGAACAATTTTAAAATTGTAGGTCTCAGACAAGATACAGAGCTATGAAGCTTAGATTTAACATTCTTCTGTTCAAACAAGTTAAAAACCTACTTATATCATAAACACAGCTTGAAATATCACATGCTGTATGACTTGTTCTACTTTCTAATTTAAAAACACCTATTGAAGTTTTAACATTAACAATGTAGTGTAACTATTGCCTCAACAATGCAATTGTAACTATTGCCTAATTGTTGTAGGGCTTGATCCTGGTCCTGTGCCCGTAAACCATGTTAAGGTACATCCAGAAGAGATCAATGTCACGTTTGATGATGTCAAGGGTGTAAGTAGAAGTAAAGAAAGCCATACAGTCACTTTTTAAACAGAGTTTCCGTGCTTAATTTAAACTATTTTATTTAGATGATTAAGTGCACTGTTTCACTGGCTTAATATGGAAAAATCAGATGCCATCTTACAGCATCATATTAAAAATTATTGGTTTAATTTTGTGTATAAAATGACGTGCTATTTATGGACGCTCTTTAACTACTATGGTTCTCAGCATCCCATTCTAAATTGGGCATGAAAGACCACTTAATTTTGCTCAGAGGCCTCTCTATCAGGCTTGAGGTTTTTTTATGTGCTGTAAATCTATGACATGGGACCAATGGCTTTACTTCTCTTTCAAAGGAAGCCATGCTAAAGATTTTTATACCCGAAGAAATCCATCATCCGCCGCTGGGTTTGAACCCGCAACCTTGGGTATATGAAGTTAATATGGTAATAATTTTGTGTGTTAATAGTGCATTAACATACATAGTAAATTTGATATTTCTAGTATCTTTATTCCTTCACTCTTTTTTATGACCCTAAGCTAATATTTGATAGTATCATTTACTCAGTTTATAGGTATCTGATAAAGCAGTTCATCTTTAATGACTCAAACTAATTTATATTTTATTTGTTTAGCTATTATTTCCATTGACATATCCACGGTTTGGGAGTTAAAATCTTTTCTGAGAATACTTCAAAACTTCAAATAAAAATATGGACACAGCATTTTCTATTATTATTGTCTGTGACTACATTAATTTCTGAAATCTAATGACTAGCCATCAAAAAATATTCAAGTGATTTTGACTTCTTTCTGCCAGGCCTCTCCAAAGTGGCACTAAGTTTGTGTGGGCATATGGCCTGATAATTGATTACTTCCGCATTGCTTCAAAGAGACAGAAGTTTTTCTCATTTCTCAGGTGTGACACAGTTTGAAACATAAGAATTATACAGCAGTTTTTGCATTTAGCAATTTTATTTCATATTAAATTTTTCTTGCAATATAGAGTGCTGCAAACTAGAACACGTATCAATTTACATTTGCCAGTGAGGGAGAGGCTGGTAAGATCACAGATCTGGCCAACTACCCCTGATGCCTTGCAAATAAGGCTATTAGAGCAATACAACCTAAATCATACAGAATTTAGAAGGGTTAAACATTTGAGCTTTCTCAACTGATTGATGCTGGTTTTCTAATTTAAAATAAAAATAGACCCAAATTTTAACTTTTGGCTGCAGAACTTAACAAACAAGACAGATATTAAATAAAAATTGCATACTTAGTGAGAAAAATAAATATTTATTTTGTTAATAAGCAGCAATTACAAGGATAGACTTAGTGTGCCAGAATTTTATCCCAAGAGTTCTTTTACATGCCAGTAAATCTACTGACACAAGACTGTGCTTTTAAATATAATTAAAAGCCATTGCTCTGGGACAAGGTTGTACCTGCGATCTTGGGTCAGAAGGCCAGTTTTTTTTCATAGTGTTTAATATTTAATGCCTGCTTTTTCTACATATGGCACTGCAGGCGATGACACTGATGATACATGGAATAAAGATGGAGCACAGGCGGAATGCAATAGCAAGGGAATCCAGAGAACCCAGAGAAAGCCCATCCCTATGCTGCTTTCTGCACCACAAATCCCATATGCAGTCGCATGGGATAGAACCCAACTGCTTTGGTGAGAGGCGAGTGGTCTAACCACTTGGTCACAGTCCAGTCAAAAGGCCAGTGCCTAACCAACTGAGCCATGCAGGCTGACCTAGTGAGAAAGTTTATTGCTACACTGTAAATTTTTTAAAATATATTCTGCACATATTTTGCAGAATATATTTTAAAGTTTCTCTCACATACTATGTACATAACATACAGAGAAGGTATCGTATTCCACCCCAAAAATTCAATGCTAAGATTTTACCGAAAATACACGTTTTAGGGTCTATGTATACAAATAAGGAATTTTTAGAAAAAGATGTGAGTCTGTGTCTGTGAACACAATAAACTCAAAAACAAAATGTCAATAAAGGATGTATCTTTCAAGGATGGAAGATTTTGAGATAATCCCCCACCCCAAACTACTCTTAACATAGAAAAAATTTCAAAAATTTTGATTTTCTCCAAAATGGCTTTAACAATTTGGATTGAAATATATGAATGTATATTTACATGACAAATAAAATGTATAGCTTGAATTTTCTGGGAATATCCTCTAAAAACCTCTTTATTCTCAATGAATTTTGTTGAATTTTGCATAACTGGCAAACCGTAAGAATTAGACAGAAACTTACTATACAAAAAATGTAGATCACGTTAAATCATGCACTTTATGTCATTTAGTTTTTTTTGTGGAATTTATCATTTCTGAGATATTCCTTGTTATTGGTTTCAGTTTTAAAATACTTAAATCTTTTCTCATGCAGGAATTTGTAAATTCCTGGCCATGCAATGAAACCTCTAAAAGATTTGGCTAGCGCTTTAGCCTAGTGTATTCCCTTATTTCCCTTCTACTTATAAGGAAGCAAGTAATGAAGACAATTTCTGCTAACGTTTATCTTGATTATCATAAGGAGATAGAAAAATAAGCTTTTAACAATAATTTGTTATAGAAATGTAGAGAAAGTCATGTGAATGGAATATCAGATTTTTTGCATGTATGTTGTTTGTATATGGTTTATTTTGAAAGGTATAAAATATACTCTGTTACTATTGTAGGTTGATGCAGCTAAGCAAGAACTGAAAAACATTGTGGAGTTTCTTAAGAGGCCTGAAAAGTTCTCTTCTCTGGGTGGAAAGTTGCCCAAAGGCATTTTATTGGTGGGTCCGCCTGGAACAGGGAAGACAATGCTTGCTCGAGCTGTGGCAGGAGAGGCAGGAGTACCATTTTTTCATGCTACAGGCTCAGGGTTTGAAGGACCTCTTGTTGGAATGGGTAGCAAGAGAGTGCACAACTTGTTCAGTATGTAATGTGATGCTATAGATACACATTTTGCAAAATTACTAAACTAAGTCAGTTTTCTACAAGTGTTTCTGGTGCTAATATTACTTTTCTGTGATAATAGTTAAAGAATTCTTATGTCCTCTCAGCTGAGTCACAGTACTGTTAAGTAACCATACAATGCAATGCAAAGTACATATTGATCCTTGGTTTATATATTTCTTATTCTTAGTGATTTAACATTATCTCACTGAATTTAAATTTTGTGTCTATAAATTATAGGAGTCTTAAGTCAAATATCTAGCTAACACTAACTCTGCCACCACAACATTAGTAGCCTCATTGTATTTACATGTAATTCACATGTAATTATCAGTGGCTAAGCTAATCTGAAAATGTCCCTGATGCCAAGATTTAAAATTATAAACTTCTTTGACAAAAGAATAAAGGAAACATATCTGTTAAGTGGAATTAGATCTTCACTTTTCTTTATATGGAAGTTTGTAAACAGAGTTGCTATATTCATTTGTTTGATGAGTCGATTAATTACACTAAACAACACATACTCAGGATTTTTGCCAGAACATGTTTTGAAGGTCCAGTTTCCTTCATTTTCATCCGGATATTGACTAATTCCTTACGGTGAAGCTGGTGATGTTGTAAGTGCTGTCTCCTCTGGTGGTGGTTCAATGAACTTGTTAAACAAATCCTTCTGTGGAATGTCGAAATTGAAAACCCTGTTTCTATTTTCTATAATAAATATGTGTTCCCATGCGCCCAGTTCTTGTTTTCCTATTAAGTGTTTTAGAAGTTTTAGCTCTGAATTTATATTGTGGTGTTTTGTCCAAAAGTGAGTGGCAACTGCTGATTTTTCCAATTGTTTTCTTATTTATGTTTCTGAAATGTTTTTTGGATCTTGTTTCTAGATTTCTTTTTGTTTTCCCAATATAAATCTGATTACAATCCTTGCATTTCATTTTGTATATGCCCAATTTTTTCTTTGTTGGAATGACGTCCTTGATATTTGCGCCTAATTCACTTTTTATGCTGTGATGGTTTACTGAATGTTGTATTTTTTTTTACAATTTTTTGATACTTGTCAAATGCCCATGGGTGGTATGTGAAACAAAGTTGTCAAACAAACGAAACAAAAGAAATTAGATCTCACTCACTCACTTTTCTCACTCATTATGGGCACTATTTATGATGTTACTTAAAAGAAACAGTTATTTTCCATGTTATGATTGAGGGATTTCTTTCAAGAAAGTCTGTTAAAAATTGAAACAAATGAACTTTATAGTTCTCAAGTATTAATAATCCTACTGCCACTGCCACTAGACAACAAACAGGTATTCTGAAACCATTTGAGGAAAGTAGATTTTTATCACCAAATGACATTCATGTTCATTATCCTATACAATTAGACTTCAAGATTTTTATTTTCGAATACTCCTCATATGGTCTGAATGACCTTTGGGGATTATCTGAATCCACCAAGTGATCACTGGACCCATTCTGAGGTGGAGGCACCCAGCAGCAAGTAAGGGTGATTAGGATGATAGCAGAATGAGAGTACCTATAGCTTTTACTGTGGGCTTCGAACTACTTTACATGAGCTAGTCAGAAGTGAAGGCTTGGATAGAGCCAGCCTAAAATTGACACTGCAGACACATGGTTTATCCCATTGTCCATACTGCAAGATTTATTCATTTAAATCTTTCCACTATGTTTATTTAGATATTGTCAAAGTCCTCATGAAAATGCCTTAGTCAGTCTAAACAAACACCCAGGACAAATTGTTCTTCATACTGAAATATATTTGTTATGCTTGAAGTCATTATCAAGAAGAACTCAAAATACACTTGATAACTCTTAAGTTTGCTTTGGTAAAATATTTAAATTGGTGTGCAATAAGTAGAACATTAAAAGTAGAATGTAATGTGCTTTTGCACAATGCCATAATTATGGTCTAAAAGTGGTTGGAGAGATGTATCTCACATTTCCAAAAAATAATCAATAAAAGCGTGAATGGATGTCTCATAAGTATGCTGACAAATTTAAGCCTGATACTTCATGTATATTCAGTGAGTGCACTTTATTCTCAGTGACTAAAAATGGGATTTGAAAAATGAATCATTAGGTTTGCTGACAAATAAAATTCTGCTCCCAGATGCCATTCCCTTGCATTTGATTCTCATTTGGCATGGAGAAGGTCCAAATACAAGTATGATAACAATATTTTGTTAGAAATATGATTTAAAGCCTCCTGAATCCAAAAAATAAAAATATTTTTAGAAAAAGATCCATTGTGTGTATATGAACTGCAGAGCTCAAAAACAAAAAGTTGATTAAATACCAAACAAATCCCAAACTTGATTTTTCTATTATTAGAACCAGGTCAAAAATCCAATGCCACAACTGGGATTTTTCAACTGCTCTAATAATAAAAAATCTGATGTGTTCCATTCACATGACTTTCTCTACATCTCAACAAATTATTTTAAATAGCTTATTCTTCTATCCAATTCATGATAATTGAGATAAACATTACAGAAATTGTCCTGATTACTTGGTTCCTTATAAGTAAAAGGGAAAAATCTAATATGTTCCATTCACATGATATCCTCTAGTTGTTAGATAAACAAACCTTTTATTCAAAACATTAATCTGATCTACATCAAGATTAGCAGGATTAGTCTAATTACTAGCTTCCTGTAACAAGAAGGGAAATAAGAAACTGCACAGGATAAGCTGGTCGCTGTGTGAAATGATTGAAATTCCAATCTCTTTGTTTGTCAGGAGGGCTCTAACGATTTTGATTAAAATACCTTATGTAAAAGATATTTTTATGACAAACAAAATGTATATCTTGGATTTTCTGTGAATAGCCTCTGAAGACCTTTTCATTTTGGATGGCTTTTATATAACTGACAAACCATAAGATATACAAAAACTTACCACACAAAAATTGTAGATCAAAAAAATCCCCCACCCCAAAGCCATTTTTGAAAAAATCAAAATTTTCAAAATTTATGATTCTGTTTGTTATAACTAAAAATCTGAAGTGTTCCTTTCACATGACTTTCTCTACATCCCTGCAAAAAATTACCAAATATACAAACAATTTTAAAAAGACGTATGCAAGTTTCTCTTCTTCTGGCCTATGGTTCGACACCCGGACATCATCATGGTAATCTACATCTGCTTAAAGTTGTTGTCTTATAAATGTAGTGTACAATCTTTTGAGTCACTCTACTCCTTTATCTACGTGCCCCCCCCCTGAGATGCCATTCTAATAATAATAATAATAATAATAATAATAATAATAATAATAATAATAATAATAATAATAATAATAATAATAATAATAATAATAATAGTAATAATAATAATAATAATAATAATAATTTTAATTTTATTCACCATTAGACTTTACAAAAGCAATAGGTTTCGTCAAAAACATATGTACAGATTTATACAAGCAATGTAAGTATTATGGTACAGTTTTACAATTTATGATATGAAAACTACAAATAGTACTTAATTCTAGCAAATTTAAAAGTGTTAGGACTAATCTTCTACATACATGTAATCAAATAAAATCTGAGTTATGGATATTACACTCCATAAATTCATCTACAGAGTAGAATGCTGTTTTCTTAAGCCACTTTTTTACTATTAAGGTAAAACTGTTCTGTGGTAAGTCTCTTATATTTGGTGGGAGTTTATTAAAAAGTTTTAGCTGTTGGTAGCAGTGGCTATTGATACTCTTGGTTAATCGGTTATGTGGTGTATCTAAATCATATTTACATCGGGTGTTATAACTATGCACAGATGATCGATCTACAAAATCATTAATATTTTCTTTGACATGCATAATATTACTGAATATATATAATGAAGGTAGTGTCATTATCTTAAAATTCATGAAGTTAGACCTACATGTTTCCTGTGGCCCTAATCCTACCATTAGTCTAATAACTTTCTTTTGCCAGATAAATACGCTTTTTGATGTCACACAATTTCCCCATAGCCTAACCCCATATAACAAGTGAGGATGAAAGAAAGCATAATATGAAGTAACTAGTATATCTCAACTTACATACTTCTTCAATTTGCGTAAGAAATACCATATTCGTGCAAGCTTTTTACAAAGTTGAAATGTGTGTGTATCCCATGTTAATCTGGTGTCCAAATGTATTCCTAACAGTTTTACTGAATTCTTAACCTCATTGTGTCGTAATGTAAATAGTATGTTGTTAGTTTTTTATACATTCACAATTAAATTATTTAGGGAGAACCAAATTTTTGCACTTTCCATAGAGGAGTTCATTTGTTGTTTTAGAATATTCATATCTTTGTTGCTATTCAGTAAAGTGGTATCATCTGCATATAGAATAGAAGTACCAGAAATGTTAAATTTTAAATCATTTACATATATTAGGAAAAGGGAGGGTCCCAGCACAGACCCTTGTGGGACTCCTGCTATTATGGTTTCTAGATTAGATGTCTCATTGTTTACAAACACCATTTGCTTTCTTTGTTCCAAATATGACATTAATAATTTTAATTCATTCCCTCCTATTCCATAATAGGCAAGTTTGTCAAAGAGAATATTATGCGAGATGCATTCAAATGCTTTTGTTAGATCTATCAAAGTAGCCCCTCTTACCTCTTTATTTTCAAAACTTTTAAAAATTTCTGTGATTAAGCATTCTACTGCTTTTTTGGTAGAATGTTCTTTTCTGAAACTGAACTGCTTGTCATCTAGAATATTATTTATTGTAAAATATTTATAAAGTTGGGTCAAGATGCAGGATTCAATAACTTTACTCAGTATAGGTACTATTGTAATGGGACGATAGTTTGACGGACTGGTTTTGTCACCTTTTTAAAGATAGGTATGACTTTTGAAACCTTAAGACAAGTGGGAAATATGCCCTGAACTAATATCTGATTGATTAGGAAAGTCAATGGTACAGCTATTTTGTCTATTATTTTCTTTAATAATTCATTGGAAAAACCATATATGTCCTGGCTATGGGATGTACTTAGACATTTAGCAACTTTGATAACCGTGTCTGGTGAGACTTGCTGCAATTTAAAGTTATTTGGTACTATGCTAGCAAGTGGAAAATTGTGTAATAAATCTACATGGTTCTGATTATTAGTAGTATTTGCAGTCATAAAGTTTTTGTCACTTATGTTTTTAGAAACATTTATGAAATATTCGTTAAAATCATTTGATTTTATCGGTATTTCACATTTTGTTTTAGGAGTGTTAATAGCACCCTTAATTATGGACCATGCTGTTTTACATTTGTTTGAAGCAGATAGAATTAGATTGTTATTTGCTGTAATTTTTGCTGTTGCGGTGCATTTCCTATATAGTTTCTTGATGTTTTTATACCTATCCCTATTTTCTGTATCTATGCTGAGTCTGAATTTGTCATTAAGAATTAGTAGTATGTCACGCATTTTGGTCAGTTCGGGTGTAAACCAATTTGGTGTCCTTCTCAAAAATACCCTTAAAATTTGGACATCACAATTTAGAAATTGGCCATCCTGAAATATATAAAATCTGGCTTAGATAGTAGATGATGTGTTAGCCATTATTCTACACCATATTATAGGTTAGTCATTATTTAACTATTTTAAATCACAAGATGAGAGTATTAAATTCACAATGGAAAATGAGCAAAACCACATGCTACCTTTCTTGGATTTAAAAAATTTCTAAATTTTCCAGTATGATCCACAAACTAAATGACTGGGTCTCTGAGAAAAAAAATTCACATATTTAGAAATAACAACAGTCACAAATTTTGAAGATCCCCCACCATAAATTTAGCGAACAAGAATTTTGGATCTTACTGTCCTCTGGTGGTAGTCATCTAAGGCATCTGCTTCTTTCAGGCAGGACTGGGAAAGTCTCTGGACTGCCATCTCCTAACTGCTAGCTGATTTCAACTCTTCAGCTTGACTTTTTGATGTCCATGGGATGCAGTTTTGTTGTACCATGACAATGGATCTGCCCACACTGCGCAAGAAACAACTCAATTTCTACAGGAGTCAGGAGACAGATATTTGTCCAGGTCTAGCCTTATGTAACTTTTTTCTACTCCCCAAAATGAGAGAAAAAATTTAAAGTAAACAATTTGAGTCATCTGAAATTATAGAGCTGTTTACGGAGAATATATTTGCACGTTCTCCAAAGAAGACTGGCATTCAGCATTTGAAAGATAATTTAAAAGGATGAGATGGTGTATAGAAAAACATTGAAAAGATGCATAAATTTTTAATATTTTATTGAGTCTGTTTTCAAAACTTTTGAAGTGACCCCTCATACTTCCTCTTATCTTATATAGGTAAAAATGTAAATGCATTTTTATTTATGAACACTCTTTAACTACTGGGTCTAAGTGTGCCATTCTATATTGGGCATGAAAGACTGCTTAATTTTGCTCAGAGGCCTCTTTTATCAGACTTGAGGTTCTTCTACAAAACGTAAATCTACGACACAGGATCAATGGCTTTACTTCCCTTCCGAAAGAAGCCATGCTAAGGATTTTTATGGCTGAAAAAATTCATCATCCTTCGCATAGATAGTAATATGAAGGCATTCACTTACAAACTAATAATTTATGCAACTCTGCTCTTTAAACTGTGTTAATTTCTACATTATGACAGTTCACTTCCTCATATGCTTAGCTTTCAATAACAGCTATTGCTTTGAAGATTATTGCAGACATACATGGAATGCACATTTCACAAGTTTTTAGAAAGTTAATACAATGGAACTTACAACATACTTTCTATTAAATATTTTTAAAATGTAAGTAACTCAACCTTAAAATCTTTTACTTAATATACAAAAATGATTTTGAAGATGTGCTGTGTATATCTATAAAATAATGTGATAGTATTTATGTAAAAGTCTTTTCTTTGTTAAAAGCTTGTGTTGTAATGTATAAACTCCTACACTTTGCAAATGATGTGAGTTATAATCAGCAGATGACTACAATAGAATCCCAAATAGTCATTATAATGGGGTAAGTTAAGCAAAAATAACCAATCCATCTTACTTAATATAAACAGCAGGTTTAATAAGCAATTACAAAAAAAAAAAAAAACTCACTAAATCCTATGTTATATTTCTTGTATGTTTGGAAAAATTGCAATAAAGGTGATTGTTATATTGAAGGAAGTAAGTCCTTTTTTTCTGTTCAGCCAATATAAACATGCACACTTACTTGTATTGCTAGCAGCAACAGTATATTATGATCACTGCTATTGATGATTACAAGATCATTTTGTAATGTGAAACTAAAACTAAAGAAATTTACAACTGAAAGCCTCAGAACAACCTTTTGTATTCAATTTGTTACATTGCTGCTGTAGTCCTACAAGAAGAATGCAAAGGTAGACTTTTGTTCCATTATTTTTAAAGTACACCTTGCTTGAGGATTTTAGAACACTGAAGACATCTATTAATACACAATATGCTCAAACTACTCGTACCTGCAATGCATAACCAGGACACATAATTGATGCTTCATGACTAATTCAACTTTTGCAAAATGTAATGCAGTACCTAGTAAAAAAAGAAAAAAGATGACAGTTAATGAGCTGAATATTTAACAGGGTGATGAATATTCAAAGTTTTACTGCATATATGTATTTATAATTTATTTAATTTTTTCCAGAAGCTGCAAAGGAAGAAGCCCCTTGTATCATATTTATTGATGAAATTGATTCAATTGGAAGGAAAAGAACACAATCAGCGATACATCCTTATGCCAATGAAGCAATAAATCAACTTCTTACAGAATTGGATGGGTAGGCATCATGAGGGATATAATTTTCTAGCTTGATATGTTTAATTTAATCCTAGCATAAACTGAACACTATGATGTAGTGAACTGTGCACTTTATATTTTCTTCTTATGGAATTAAAAAAGTGCATCCTGCATATGTACTTGACGAGAGTCTTTTGAGACAGTGAAAGAGGGAGATAAGTAAGTCACATGGTTTCCTGGAAACTGTTTCCTATCTTTACCCATTCCACTATGGTCAAAGAATACCATTGCTCTTGTGGGTTAATAATACAAGGAATGATCAGAAGCTAAGGTTATAAAGCCTATATTCCTGGGGCTTTGTCTTTTACAGCAAACTTAATGTGTGGTAATTCTAATACATGCGGTTGGCAGCTGTACAGAGTTTCAGCCAACGCCTACAGCACCATTGCAAGGTAACCACAAACGGTAACTCATTTTTTTTTTTTGTTTTCGTAAACTTCCACGGCCAATATTAAAATTATCTTGGTCCAGAGTTTCCGGTGTAGACCGCGTCTTAAGACGCGGTCTACACCGGAAACTCTGGACCAAGGTAACTCATTTAATAAACTGGTCTCATGAAGAAATCCGCTCAGTTATTTGATTTCTTGGGGCATTCATTGATAACTGGTAAAGGTTTATAGAGGAAGCTGCCAGGACTCCTCATCAAGGGTTTCATCTTCCTTCACGACAATGTGTGACCTCATACATCCCAGTTTTGCTGGGATATCATCAACCACCCTCTACAGCCTGAATCTCATTCCAAGCGACTTTCAACTTTTTCCTTACTTGAAGGAACTCTTAGGAGGCTGGCAGTTTGCTTCAGATGAGAAGATGCAACACTTCACAACATGGCTGAACATGCAAGGACAGGATTTTTACCAGGAGTGAATATTCAAACTCATCCCACAAAGTGACGAGTGCCTCAAACGTTATGGAGACACTGTGGAAAAATAACCTAATGTATGTACTATCAGATGGCTACTTTCCCTGCCGGCTTTCTGATCATCCCTCGTATAATCAAATTTTGTTAACTTGGAACATTATTCTAGCTTGTGGCAAAGTAAGTAATTTTTGTCATAATTGCTGGCAGCGCTAGATAAGCATAAAACAGAATATTTTTTTACAAAAAGTTCTCATAATATATGTAAGGTTATGTTAATCTAGGATTATAGCATGTCAACTTGGTGACAAAAAAGTACTCATTTGTGTAGAGATATAAGTAAAGAAAGTAGTGTGCAATGGTGGCTTGAGCTAAGGGATGTTCTCTTTAATTTTTAAATATAAGCACCTTTAAATAATTTCTAAATAAATTGTTAACTCAAAAGAGCATTTTAGAATTTTAGAGACAAAAATCTTGAAAGCGTTTGTACTGTACAAGAGAAGCACACAGTTTAAACAGGTTCTCAGATGAATGCAAAAAACTTTTTGTATGTTTGAGAAGGGCACAGACCAGGACACATTTTCCTTGTGTCCAAGCTTAGCGGGGTAGAATGCTTTGGTTTAAAAGGAGCTATAATGGGATAGGGGAGGGCTCATGAAGGGCATACACACTCTGTCTGGAAGACTAGTGGTGAGCCATTGCTGTTAGGACTCTACACAGAAATGGTGTGGGGTAATTGTACTAGGGTCGGCTGATAAGTCCTGGGCCTCTTAATGAAAACAGCATTTACATTTTTTTTTTTGCTTTATTTCTCAACATAATCCCAGAAAGGTTAATACATTTGTTATATTGGAGTTCTAATTTAATTAAACCATCTCTGTAGTGCGATTTATCAAGGTCCTCAAAATAGCTGTTTACTGCATCAATGACCTCCTCGTTGCTGTGAAATCTTCGTCCTCCAAGAAATTTTTTGAGGTTTGGGAACAGGTGGTAGTCATTGGGTGCTAGATCTGGTGAATAGGGTGGATGTTCAAGCAATTCAAACTTTAATTCACACATATTTCCCATTGCAATGACTGAACGATGGTCCAGAGCATTGTCATGATGAAACAAGATTTCTTTTTAGTTTTTAATTGGTAGTCGAATATACACACATGTGCTTCACAAAAACTTACTTTTACGCAGAACTAGTTTCGCATGCGTGTTACATGCATTGTCTACTGCTTTCGACTATCGGATACAACGCGAGGATCCTTGATGTATGACTGTCTTCCCTCTGGTGTTGGATTGATGAACTTCATTAGTGGGTTCTCTTCAAAGGGACGATCAAAATTCATGAGGTGCGCTTCATGTTTTTTCATGTATATTTTCTCTCATGCGTCGAGTTCTACTGTCTGTTGTACATTTTTTAAAAGATGGATGTCTTGTTTAATTTCATGTTGGTTGTTCCAAAAATGAGCCGATACTGCAGATTTTTCAGTTTTCCCTATTTTTGATATTTCTAATCAAAAATAGGGAAACTGAAAAATCTGCAGTATCGGCTCATTTTTGGAACAACCAACATGAAATTAAACAAGACATCCATCTTTTAAAAAATGTACAACGGACAGTAGAACTCGACGCATGGGAGAAAATATACATGAAAAAACATGAAGCGCACCTCATGAATTTTGATCGTCCCTTTGAAGAGAACCCGCTAATGAAGCTCATCAATCCAACACCAGAGGGAAGACAGTCATACATCAAGGATCCTCGTGTTGTATCCGATAGTCGAAAGCAGTAGACAATGCATGTAACACGCATGCGAAACTAGTTCTGAGTAAAAGTAAGTTTTTGTGAAGCACATGTGTGTATATTCGACTACCAATTAAAAACTAATTGCTAGCTTCACAGTGTACCACTTCCAGTATTCAAAATTATAAGATTTCTTTTTTTTTTTTTTTTTTTTTTTTTGCCAAATGAGATCTTTTTCTTTTCACCTCATCACTCAAACGTTGCAGTAAGCTTGCATATTGGTCACCAGTGATACTTGTACCCTTTTTCAAGTAATCAATAAAAATAATTTCCTGTGCATCCCAGAAAACACTCGCCATAACCTTGTTAGCTGACAAAATTGACTTGCCTTTTTAGGAGTTGGTTCACCTGGCGTAATCTACTGTTTTGACTGTGATTTACTTTCTGGAGTGCAGTGATATATCCAAGTTTCATCCATGGTAATAAGCCTTCTCAAAAATTCACTGGGATTTTTAAGATAGAGCTCCACATTCTTAACAGAAACAGTTTTTCTTTGCAACTTTTGATCAGGTGTCAACAAATGTGGCACTCATCTTGCAAAGACATTGTGAAAGCCCAAACATTACTTAAAATATTATTTGCACATACTTTTGATATGTTTACAGCCTCTGCTATCCCAAACAACTTTAATCTGCAGTCTTTCAGTTCAAAACGATGAATTTTTTCAATAATCTCTGGAGTGTCACTTCTACAGGGTGTCCAGAGCAAGGCTCATCACTAGTGCCCATACGTCCCATTTTAAACTCTGCAACCCACCTTTTAATAATTGAATATGAAGGGGCAGAGTCTTTCATGTACTGTCCAGTTCCTCCTTGATTTCTTTAGGTGTTAAACCTTTTAAATGGAAGTATTTAATCACTGCTTGTTTTTCCAAATCCTCCATTTTTGTGAAAATTCTAAAGTTGTCTTGTTTAAAATGCTGTCATTCGAAAGCTATTGACCTGTAACTATGGATACAAGAGTTAAATTATACGGTGCTACTGCCTAACTGGCCTAGTGGTGTTATATCTGTGTGAGACCCGGGACTTACCAGCTGACCTTTGTAGAAAGGTTGGTAGGTTTTTAGGTTGGCTGTGTAAAATTGTTATGAGCACTCCCATAGGGAGAGAGGAGTACTTATGTTCAGCTTTTTAGCTGTTGGCTGGTTAAATGCTTCATTACTGTGGATGCTCACAAGCCATGTAATGTATGATACATACCCCAAAGATCTGACAAAGGCATTCTCATGATTGGCCAATCTAGCACAGAAATTTTTAGTTTGGCACTAATCACATCCTCCTCATATGGGAGTGCCAAGGCATTGACCTCACTGTAAAATGATGGACTAGAGTCCCTTATTTTGATTCTGCTGTAACCAGAGAAGCCAGGAGTATGCTGCCATGCCTCACTCTTCAAAGCATAGAGCATCAGGGGGAGTATTAGTGGCTTGTAAAGATAGTTTTAAGTGGACCAGCATAGGGGAATCCAGAACAGGGTATAAGGTGGCCACTAATACCTAAGCCTTTTCATAGTCTTCTCCATGTGTCCATGAAAAGTTAGGCCCTTATCGGGAGTGACACCTAAGTATCAGAGGGAATTTTCCAGCTCTATTCTTTGGTTCTGGTAGGAGAAATTGGGTATTTATGTTGAGGGGATATGTCACCTGGTAAATAAGATGGCATGGCTTGTGCCTGGATTCATGGACATCCACACTCCCTGCACCAGTCCTGGATGAGACAGAGGTGACTGGGTATGGGGTTGAAGACTCTAAGTATATTTCTATCAGTTCTTTAGAGAACATCATTAGTAAACTGCTGGGAAGTCTGCCTTGAAGTATGGGAGATAAAACAGAGCTTGTGAGGACTCTGCCTGATAGGAGTCTTTGTGTAGAAGTTTTCCCTGCAATCATCACTGTGAAGGAGCATTATCTTTGGACCTTTCTTGTACATGTGCATTAATTATATCCCCTATTGAGGCGCCTGCAAGAGGAGGTTGCTTAAGCAATTTGTTGTGAAAATATTATTAGTATCCAAACTGTCTCTTTCATGCCAATGCCTTATGAGGATCCCTAAATTATAAGGAACCCTTGCACTATAAATGCAACTCTACTGTACCCTTAAATAATATTACATTTTAAATAGATCCTGCATTATCATAAGAATAAACCTAAATGGTTAGCGAGAAGAAGGTTGCAAAATCAATTACATCTATAAATAGGTTAGTGTTTAATTATCCTTTAATATTCTTTTTTACATTTTTTATACATTTAAAAGCCATGTGCATACAAAAATGCAAAATGATATTATGGACAATATTGTTTAAAATTTGTAGCTTCATCCTAAGTATTATATTAATTGCAGACATTAATTCTTATATGTAGTTCAAAACAAGAGTCACTCAAAAACTAATAACAAAGATCTGAAAAGCATGAGAAACTTAAATGAGGGTCAATTGTGCATGTCATTAAATGTGTAGTTATTGTGAATATTTTACATCAATAAAAATTGAATACCAATATATAAAATTACTTTTAACTTTTTTCAAGAAAAAGACAATGTTTCTTTTAAGCCTGAGTTTTTATATTTTTATTTGTGGATTCTAAGCAATGTTATTTTTAGAAGTTATTTTACCAACTAAAATAGGCATGAGGGCACTGAGTGTCAGAACATGTAACAAATTAAGTGCAGAGTAGAACTTTGATGATTGTGTAGTTATTAGGATGTGTAGTGTAGTGGTAGTACCTCAGAAGGGCCTCTCACACATATGACCTTTGCTTAAACCTTATAAGGTCCTTGTGGAATTATGGCATTATTTAAAACCAGGGTATATTTTTCATAGGATATCAAATTGAGGTATTGTATTGTATAATATATTGTATTATTGGTTAAAATGTTACTAAATTAAATATAGAGCAGCAATATCATGACCATTTCCATATCTTGTATGATTTTGACTTTGCTTATATTTTAATGAAAAATAACTGCACTCATTTTTGTAAAAGAAAGCAAAAATAGCGTCAAATATTCTTTCACAACAGATGCTACAAAATAAAGAAAGCAAACTGGGTAAAGTTGCATACTTTGCATCCTGAGCTGCATAACATCAAGCAGGCAACTTATGACAACCAAATTTGGAAGAATTTCAGGCTAATGTCATTTACAAGATACCTATGAAGTTGGCACTCATATGCATACATAGTTTCCATAACAGGCGAATAAGGTAAAAAATGATGAATGATTTATACAATGTGCTCATGTTTTCTTTGGTGCTCAGCTCCCTTCTTTATTTTGTAGGTTTCTTGCAATGTGGAAGCAGAGCAAGGCAACCTTATTGAGACATGAAGTACCCTATACACCCACACAAATATTTTACAATTGAGTTATAACTTTTATAACTTACAACTTCTGCATCTGCTCAAACCACTTAGAAAATGCATCTGACCAGTTTCTTTTGAGAAGTCACTCACAGCCTCTGTGTAAACCCCAATGGACTCTTTCATGTGATGAGAAATGAGCCCATGGAGCTTTTATTTTGTTTTTGGAAAAAGAAAAAGTCACAAGGGACCAAATCTGGAGAATAAGGAGGCTAGGAAGCACTCGATTGTTTTGATCAGCTAAGAAATCCAGTGTTCTGGCTGTTGTATAAACAGGAGCATTGTCTTGATGAAGCAGTTGCTGAGCAGTCTTGGATGCTTGGTTTTCCATGCTGCAATGCCAGATGACATACATCCAGACACATACCACTCAGCAGTAGCTGTTTATTGGGGTCTCCAGGGTGACCAATGCTAAATGAACGGTTTTTGAGAAGAAGGAAACCACCATCTTCTTTCCAGCACTTCTACACTTTTGCTGGTGGGTCATCATCTGGAAAGCATCTTACTGCTATTTGCCACTTTGTTTGAGGATCATAGTGGTATGCTTGTATCCAAGATTCATCCCCTGAGACAATGTTGTAGGTGTCCTTACTTCTCCCACTGTTGAATTTTTCCAGCATGAAATGACACCATTGCATATGAGCTGTTTTCTGGTCCACTGTCAATGAGTGTGCTACCCAACAAGAACAACATTTAGTGACTTGAAGACATTGCTGTAAGATGACATTCATTGTGCAGTTGATCCAATGTTAAGGGTACTCTGAATGTCAGCATAGGTGGTGTGGGGATTCTGTTTCAGTAATTTACATGCATTTGCAATTGCTTCTGAAGTTACTGCTGTGTGAGGACGACCTGTGCAAATCACATCTTCCAGGGATTCCCAACCTCTTTGAAACTCCTGAAACCAGTTTCTAATGGTAGTTCTGGATAGTGCAGGGTCCTGAAAAATTTCCACAAAGATTGGTGACACTACCATTAGCCTCTTTTTGAAGTCATAATAAATCATGGCATGAAAATCAGGTCATGACAGCTCCATTGTGTTTGCCTGTCTGTATAACAATGAGTGTATTTGGATAGGTACAGTCAGGCTGAAAATTTCAATGCTATAGCCAGGATTTGAACCATGGATCTCCTGGTCTCTAGCCAGTTGCTCTACCACTGAGCTACCATGGCAACATATGGATATGGCATAAATTTCTTAATTGACTCGCATGATGCCCGGTAATCCACAAGGTGATTTCAAATTATTTTGAGAGGCATACCCCAATGCGACTTACAATGTCATAAGTACTTTAAGACACAGGATTCATACTGTAGCAACTATTATGGTCAATTAGTGATTATTTATTTGTTTTTTCACACAAGCTGTGTATAAGACAGGTTGGATAGGTAGAGTCAGACTGAAAAATTCAATAGTGCTCCATTAGTCATAATTGACCATCATATTTGGCTATAGTTTGAATCCTGGGTCTTAAAGTACTTACGGCATTGTAAGTCACCATTGGGTTTGTCATCTGTAAATAATTTGAGATCACCTTGTGGTTTACTGAGAAACATGAGAATCAGTTGAGAAATTTAATGGCAAACCTACATGTTGCCATGGTAGCTCAATGGTAGAACAACTGGCTAGAGACTGGGAAATCTGTGGTTCAAATCCCAGCCATGGCATTGAATTTTTCAGTCTGACTCTTAACTATCCAACCCCTGTCTGGCTTGTGTGAAAAAACAAATAAATTATCAATGTGTGTATTTTCTTCCACATTCTTGCAAAACTCTAGTCAAATTCTTGCATTGTAAAGTGTGAGTATACCTTTAAAATACCCCTCTTTCAAATGAAAGTATTCACATCCTGTAGTTTAACCACTGCTTTACTGATGAAATATGGCTAATTCTTTTGCCATGTAACCTGAAATAACTATTAAATCATAACCTCATAAGCAACTTCAAAATCTGAATGTTTTATGGTATGATTATTTAATAAATATAAACTTCTGCCACTGCAGATGGTTGTTAGCCTCATAATCTGGAATAGTCATTAAAGCATAACCTCATGTAATTGTGCAACATTAAATTAATCTTAAAATCTGAAGGTTTTGTAACATATTTATTTAACAAATAAGCATATTATTTGGATGCAAAGGTTGAAACATTATCCAAAACTATCCCAAGGTCACAGATTCAAACCAAGCCAATACCAAAGGTTTTTAAGTGTTCTTAAAAGCAACAGTCATATTAATTCAATTCAGTTCTTATTTCAGTTCTTATTTTAACAGTCATATGTCAATAGATTTGTTGCCATGAAAAATAACTCCTGCATCATAAAATTCCAGCACACTGGTGGTGCTGATATGATGTTGGCAATTGACAGTGATGTTTACAAACAAAATATTTATTTATTTATTTATTTTACAGAAAGCAAAGTTAGAAATTTTATGCCAAAATTCTGATACTTTTTAAAAAGCAGTCATGGAAGTTTAACAATTATGGTAATCAATGAAAAGATACACAGGCAATTTTTATTTTCTGTACACATATTCTGTACATAGTGTATAGAGAAGGCATTACATTCCACCAAAAATTTGATACTGAGATTTTACTGGAAATACACATTTTAGAGTTCCCTATCCAAAAAAAGTATTTTCAGAAAAAGGTCCATGTGTGTGTGTGTGTGTGTGTGTGTGTGTGTGTGTGTGTGTGTGTGTGTGTGTGTGTGTCTGAGAACATGGTAACTCAAAAACAAAAAGTCGGTAAAATACCAAACTTGATCTTTACATAGCAAAAATTTCAAAAATGTTTATTTTCTCAAAAATGGCTCTAACGATTTCGATTAGCATACTGTTATTAAAGATATTTACATGACAAATAAAATGTACATCTTGAATTTTCTGGGATAAGCCTCTAAAGACCTCTTTATTCTGAATGAATTTTGCCAAATTTTGCACAGCTGGTAAACCGTAAGAGCAGACAAAAACTTACTTCACAAAAAATGTAGACCACATTAAAACACATAATTTCTGTCATATACACTTTTTTCGTGGAAATAACCATTTCTAAAATATTCATTGTTATTTGTTTCACATTTAAAATACTTAAAACTTTTCTCACACAGAAAGTTGTAAACTCCAGGACCTGCATGGAAACAGATTTCAACCACATGACAACCATCTTTTAAAAGTTTTGACTATCATTTTAGTGCATTCCCTTATTTTCCTTCTACTTACAAGGAGGCAAGTTTTAAGACAATTTCTGCTTATGTAGATCTCAATTAGCATAAAGTGGATAGAAGAATATGCACTTTAACAATAACTTGTTACAGCGATGTAGAAACAATCATGTGAATGGAACTCATCAGATTTTTATTTAACAACTCCCAAAATTAATTAAACTCTTAATCAGATGACAGTTCCTGATTTTCTGCTGCATTTTATTAAGCTGTATGGTCATCCTTGTAAGGAGAATCCAATGCACTGATACCAACTTTTCACTTGTCAAAAGAAAGTGTGTACCTGGCTTTTATGTGGATTTGTCCATGGTATACCACTTGAACTCACCTCAGCTGATGACAGTGTATGTTCAGAAGTTGACATTTGAGCAGAAGGTCATAAAAGTTCTTGAGAAAAATTGTCATCACTAGCTTTTAATTCAGTTAAGTTAATCATGATTATTCCACTATAGCTTAGTATGTTGCTAAAAGATAAAGACAAGTCATTTGGTGGTTATACACAACAGCAATTTTTGAGGTAGTAAACCTTGTGTGTATTACATATATGTATTTTTTTTTTTTTTTTTTTTTTTTTTTGTAAGTTAACGTCCTTTAACCTGGTTGGTCATATCGGACGATGAATGAAATTGGTGAAAAGATGCTCAAATGATGTCGGGGTTCATGGAGCTTAAAGTTACTCGACATTCGTCTTCTCAGGATAAGGGAAAACTCTGAAAAAAGCCTTATCTGGGTAACTCACCCTAAGCAAGATTCGAACTCACGATATGTTGAATGTGAAGCAGACACGCTACCACCACACTACACAGATGGACTATATACGTATTATACTAGGATTAATGCAGTATTGTACAATGAATTTTGGTATTACATACTATATTACAGTAGTTTTATAACTCTAGAACCCAGTACAACATCTAGCTAAAAGAATACTTGAGTTCATCTTATTTTACAGGAATGCATATCTTGCTTCTGTTTAATAAAAGAAGTTACTACGTGGATTAGTTGATCTCATACTTAGCAGTGAGTCATCTGTATCAAAAGGTCAAAAAAGGGTAGTTTCCCTTTCTTCGATTCCTCAGAGTAGTTCGTTTGTCACAAAGACTCTATTAAGCACAATTAATCATAGACACTTCTATTGACAATATTGACAATAAATGTATTTTGAAAGCTCTCTTTTGTAAATTTTGAAATTAAGTTTTTGGGCCAAATCTTTTGTTTTCCTACTGGAACACATTCTATATTCCAATCTATTACAAAATATTCTATTTTTCTCCTTCACTTGGGGCTGTCTGCTGAAACTCTAGTTGCCCTGCAGTCTAAAAGACTTATTCTGCTAACCCTCTAATTATTTAAACTCCAGTCCTCTTGTCCTGTGTCCCTTAACAGAGCAATAAGGCCCAAAGTGTAATGGAGTGACAGTCCTCTGGTTCCATGAAGAATCCGATCAGCTATAGCATATACCTATTAAAATAAAAACACTTAATAATATTACTTCAATCTCAACTTTTCTCTCTATTCAAATCACATTACTTTTTTTTTTTTCTTTCTTCACAGTATACTCTCTGTAATATGAGTAAGTCTAATGTAAGCTCATTTATGTTGGTGGTAAGTCTATTTAGGTGTCATCATTATAATGCTATCATTGGTTTTTATTGAATTATTTATGGGTGTTATCTAAGTGCTCATGATGAAACAAAAATAATTCGTCTTTTCAACATTTGGGCCTAAATAATTTTGTTGGAAGTCAAATCTACAGTATAAAAATGTTTATTTTGAATATTTTTCAATACTTGTAATTCTTAATTATTTCTACAGAAGAGATTTTCATACCAAATAGAAGTATTTTACTCAACAAATGTAAATGTTTTCTGCCATTAGAACACATAAATAAAATTGGGCCCTTAACAAATGCCTCTTTATCCAAGATTACACTGCAATGTTTGTTTATACTAACATGTATGCAGTGTAGCCAAAAATGATGAAAGGGGTGGCTTATTTATAGGAATCCATTTTTTAAACAATTTGTTTAAAATCAAATGATAAATATTAATCAATCCTGAGTGCAATTATTTAAAAAATATCAATTTTATATTGGATTTTGCTATTAATCCTTAATTATTTTTAGTAAGGTGGTTCCAATTCCCAAATCTCCCCTGCTACCCCAGCTACATCACTGGTGGAGAACCTCTGTATGACTTTAGTTGGCAGTATATGAAAAACTTTCTAAGATCTTGCTGTATTTTATTTACAGATTTTATCAGAATACAGGCGTGATTGTTCTTGCAGCCACTAACAGAAAGGAAGCCCTTGATGCAGCTCTTCTTCGACCAGGAAGATTTGATGTTGAGGTGAATGTAAGTATTCTGTAAGCCGATTATGAAAAAAATGAATATTTCCATTAATTTGATGTCTCTGCGGTTCAAGAAACTCATAGACTATACCATATATGATTAGTGGTGAAATATTAGCCTCACATGATATGGGAAGGATAAATGTGGAGGTAAGCAAATGGCAAATGCTCCAGCAAGACTCCCATGCCTTAATCTCTAAATCCAGACCTATGGCTCACATCTTAAATATTCAGCCCATCTCAACTCTCAGTCTGAACTAACTTGAGTTCTAGCTCAGATGCCTTTTTAGTCAATCTGCCCATATCACTTCAGTTTCCAAGGTTTGAATACAATCTTGCTATTACTTCTTAATAAAAACTGTGAACCTTTAAGCCGGTGTGTTCAACACTTTTCTCCCTTAGGTTGACCCTGGTGTCCACCTTTGTTTTTCTCTGATACGCTGCAATATGAGGCAGAGAACTCAGAATTTTATAAGGATATTTAGGTTTTAACCAAAAAGTCAGTACATATTCTAGGAGAGAGCTTTTGAACATGAAAATAAGGGAGTTTGGTAACAGCAAACTTTAACAAAAGTTTTGGACATACCTGCATTATATGGATGGTTGGTGTTTAAAATATAAATATAGTAATTTGAACTGTACTACACCAAAACTTTTAATATAATTTGAAACATTCATACTTGTTTATTGTGTGACAGTACTGAAAATAGATACAATTAGAATGTCTATTTATTAGATTAAACCTACTTTCATTTAACAACAGATGTTGGAGGAGTTTAGGTTTTCTTAGGTTAAACTTGATAATAATACAGATACAGCAGCAACTTGACTGTCTTATGTTGAAAATTGCAAGAACTCTTACAGTCATAATTGACCATTATCATTACGTAGCTCTGATTTAATTAATTCTAGGCTACCTTGATTTCTTTGACTGTCCATTATTGTTCACCATTGAGAAAACTCTGTGCGAACATTTGAGTCTGGAAGTGTAGGTATATCGAAAGCTGTTGCAATAGTTTTAATAGGTATAGATGCTGGCTACATCAATAAGTGAGGTATTTGACCAAAAGTTGAGACATTCAAAATAATAATGTATTTTTGGCCAAAATATATCAGCTGTATATTTATAGGTTAGAACAGAGATTAATCATCATTTATAAAACCATCTATGTTAATGTCAAATTGAATTTCACAATTGTAAAATATACAGTACTGAAAAATTAAAGGTAAAGAAGGATTACCTATGAAAAATACTGGAGTATTTGTAGATCAAATTAGGAACTGGGATAATCCCAAAAATAAATAAAAAAATACGGGCATTCCTGGGAAATACAGGAGAGTTGGTCATTCTTGGGAGGGGGGAGGTATTTAAAATTTTGTACAGAAACTTTACTGTTGGAAGAACAAAACAGATGAACATTTCTTCATTATATTACAGGTAATAAAAAAGAGTAGAGAATCAGCATTCCAACATCAACCCTCATTGACTGTGAGTTGCATGAAACTCAGAAAAATAATGGAAACAAGGGATATACCAAAGCATTTAATAAGGCCCATTTAAAATATGCTTTTGAATCCTACTATGAACATTAAACACATTTTGGAATAGTAAGAAATCAAAGGAAAGAAAGAAATGTAAAGAATCAGAGTTGTGAGAAATTGAGAAACCTAACTGAATCTACATTTCATGCTTTTGCTAACATTTTATTAGTTCTCTTAGAGTGTATTTACTAAAAGCAGCATTCAGCGTATAGGTATATAATAATAGGTTTAGATCACAATTTGCAAATATCTATGATCCAAAGTATCTCAACCCAAAATATTAATTAATGGCATTAATTTAGAGAAAGTCTCTAATTTTAATCATTTGGAATGATCAAGAGATAAAATAATAGATTTTTAAAGCATCTGTAGGGTATTCAGCTTTATTTGGCCTTTGCGGCCAGGCATTTGTCCATGGATGATATCAGCACTATGGCTGCAAATTTATCACGCATTGCCTCTTGCAAAGGATTGGTAAACAATGAATAGAACTGTGGATGTCAACAGTTTCACCTTAATGAAATGGGACTTGTATCGTTCTGTCCAATATTTAAATTTGGAACATTCACTTGCACCTTCGTAAAGTTGCAATTGCAGCATTTAAGTAACATATACTTCCACTTTGGAAGAACATTCAACCTTGCAAATTCTGTGATTGGTGGCCACTTCTAGGCTGTGTGAAAAGAATATACAAAAGTGAAAAACAGTACTGCAATGCCCAGTACATCAACATGTTTATGAAGTCAGCAATGCATGTAGTCCAAGGTTCAATTCTGCACCCCTCCTTTGAGACAAGAGGTTTGCTGAACTAATAATGATATCATGCATTTAAACCCACTGGCACTAAAGGCCGAATAAATCTGAAGACCCGGTATTAACAATGAAACAAACTCCAATGAAGGATTAAAGATTTGAAGCTTTCTAGGTGTTGATTATTACAGATGACTCCATGGGATAGCAACCCAGTTAAATTGGAATCAGAGAAATCCAAACTTTCGACCATCTTGACCCTGTGATCTTAGTCAGGGAACTTCCCTGACCACAGAGTCAAGATGATCAAAAGCTTGGATTTCTCTGATTTGAATCTAACTCGGTTGCTAACCCATTAAGGCATTTTCAATGAATGAGTTTATGAAGGGAAAAAATATTAAAGTTTTGTAAGCCTATGATAATCAGTATTAATCTAGGAAGCTGAAAAGTGGGTTTTTACCAAACAATAACAAAGAATTCAAAATCTTAAACAATAACAAAGAATTAATACGTCGCCAGGAAAGCTTCAGTTCTTATTTTAATAACAAAGAAGCATAGAAATGGTGGAATTGAGTCTATTGGGACCACTCACCAGATAGAGACTGAAAGATCAGAAAAGGAATACTAAATTCACAAGGAATGTAAGTCTTCTTGATATTATTGACTGCACTAGATAATAGTGACACCAACATCTAACAGGAAAGGGCAAAAATTGTATTCTATTACAGACATTTCTCTATCAACCATTTGGCAGGAGAGATCTTGGTAGGCCCAGAAACATATGGAGAGAATAGTTATGTTCTTGGAAATGGAACAGTTCTAATGGCCTAAACCATGAAGTATTTGATGTTAATAATAATAATAATAATAATAATAATAATAATAATAATAATAATTATAACAACAGTGTAAATCAGAAAATCTTCTCCTTAGGCCTAATCATTTAAAAGGCAATCTGTAAAGTAACCCTAATGTAAAATATTGTTTCATTGTTAAACCTCAGGGTGTTCCTTGGGAATCTAAATGAGCAAATATATGCTTAGAGTAATTAATTCATCCAAAATGTATGAGCATATATGTTGAGAATTATTAATTCATCCAAAAAGTACCTTAGCTTCAACTTGCTGAAATTTTAAACTGGAGAAGATTAGCTCTAAAATTGGTTTTCTTCATTCTAAAAAAATAAAGAGTGATTCTGGAGCCTTTGCTAAAATGCTTCTCTGTTTGTTATAGGTACCAACTCCAGACTATACTGGGCGCAAGGAAATACTTGAACTATATTTAGAACATATTTTGCACAAAAATATTGATGTGAATATCTTGGCTCGAAGTACCACAGGATTCACTGGTGCAGATCTGGAGAATCTGGTGAATCAAGCTGCAATCCAAGCTGCTACTGAAAGGGCAGACTCAGTGACTATGAAGTATCTGGAGTATGCCAGGGACAAGATACTTATGGGTATGAATATCTTCTTGGTTTTAAAAACGGTTAAAACTTTTGGTTTAAATATGTATTCATTTTAGAGATATGCAAGGAACAAATGTAATCCTCCACCAGTAGTACTATGCAGGACTTAATCTTCTTTCCTTATTGTGTTTGCAGTCAATTAGACTCAAACTATGAAGAAGCTTATGGTAATTGCTATGTCATTTAGAGACATGTCTAATTTCATATCTAGATGTCTGTTAGACCATGTATACCGTTTCCCTAGTGCTGTTTGACTCTTTCCAAAGCATAATGTGCATTTTTAAAAAAAGGTGTGTGTCCGTGTGTCTTTGAACACAATAACTCAAACATGAAAAGTCAGTAAAATACCAAACTTGGTATTTAACTTTAGTATCTTCTAGGGATGTGACACAAATATTTTGAGACAAATCCCCCCACCCCAAACTACCCTTTACATGGAACTTTTTTCGAAAATTTTGATTTTCTTAAAAATGGCTCTAACGATTTTGATTAAAATATTGTATAATAAAGATACTTACCTGACGAATAAAATTTATATTTTCAATTTTCTGGGAATAGCCTTGGAAGCTTAGTTTATTCTGGATGAAATTTACGGAATTTTGCATAGCTCCTAAACTGTAAGAGATAGATATAAACTTACTACACAATAAATGTAGAGCACGTTAAAACACACAATTTATGTTATATGCATTTTTTGCATGGAGTTGATCATTTTTGCAGTATACCTTGTTTTTTGGTTTCTGCATTAAAAAAACATACTTTTCTCATATAACAATTTGTCTACTCCTGTCCATACAAACAAAGGAACTTCAGTCACATAGCAACCAGGTTTTGCCCATCATGTTAACCTATGGTATCCCTTATTTCTTTTCTATTTACAAAAAAGCAAGTAATAAGACTATTTCTGCAATTTTTTTTTCTCGATTAGTATGAAGTAAATAGAAGCTTTTTGACAATAATTTGTTGCAGAGATTAGAGAAAGTCATGTGAATGGAACACATCAGATTTTTAACTTTTAAACATGCTGAATGCATCATATCCACACCTTCTACACAGATTCTCAATGATTTAGCTATAACAGCTGATGATGATATTTCTCTTGGAATAAAATAAGAATTACAGATGAAAGGAAGAAGAAGACAGATATTCATAACTTCTAGCCACTTTTTGTATTAAGACAAAATTATTTCATCTACAGGTCCAGAACGCAAGTGTCGTATCCCTGATGATGAAGCAAATCTAATAACAGCATACCATGAGGGAGGACATGCAACTGTGGCATACTACACAAAAGGTTCACATTCTTTGCATAAAGTTACCATATTACACCGAGGCCATTCATTAGGCCACGTAAGTTTCACTATTATTAACTATATCCAGTTTAAAATAAGAACTGAAGCTTTCCTGGTGACATATTAATTCAAAATCTTCTCGGGCTTCTAACCAGGTAAAAACTTGGCTTGACACCAACGTTTCGAAGAAGTGCATCTTCCTCGTCTTCAGGGTGAACTGATGGATTGAGCTTGCGGAGACTGGTATTTATAAGAGCTGGAATGAAGCTAACATCTGATTGGTTCGCGTGATATTATGGGCACGGACTTCTAACAATCAGATGTTAGCTTCATTCCAGCTCTTATAAATACCAGTCTCTGCAAGCTCAATCCATCAGTTCACCCTGAAGACGAGGAAGATGCACTTCTTCGAAACGTTGGTGTCAAGCCAAGTTTTTACCTGGTTAGAAGCCTGAGAAGATTTTGAATTATATCCAGTTTTTAAATTGAAATGTTGAACTTAAAATTCATCATTTTTGTTGTCGATATTATTATAGTTGCATCATTGTTCAAACACTTAGACATTTAGTAATGAAGTCATTTGTCCCTTGCATCTAATATTTTGGAGTACTTAGATTTTCCTTTTTGAAAGATTCTATAATTTCTTAAATGTTCTGGGTTTGATGTTAAGCTGCATATTTACATAACTGAAAAACTGCAAATATTAGAGAAAAAAGTTTGCAGCTTCTTATCTTTGCTGTAATTACTTTCTCTACTATGTATAGTAAAGGGGAAATATTGCATTCCACCCAAATTCAATATTGTGATTTCACTGCAAATGTATGTTTTGAGGCCCTCAGAATTCAAAAGAAAGCATTTCAGTAAAAGATCTGTGTATGTGTGTGCGTGAGAAAATTACCCATTCCTAAATTTTCTTTTACATAGAACATTTTTAAAATGTTTTATTTTCTCAAAAATGGCTGTAAGGATTTTGATTAAAACACTATATATTAAAGACATTTACATGATAAATGAAACGTATATCTTGAATTTTCTGGAAATATCATGTTTACTTCTACTTATTTGAAATGAATGTTGCAAAATCTTATATAACTGGTAAATGTTAACTCATAAACAAAAACATAATATAGAAAGAAAAGTATATACAGGATGAGTCAGAATAACACCAAATAATTTTAAAGTGAAATTCAGGGTTTATAATTGAGTATTTTCTGATTGTGAATATATATCTGTAAAGGTATTGTTATTGTGATAGAGGGCATTAAAGTTTTTCAAATGCTGTGTCGGGTTAGATGAAATTCTGTCATGCAGATCCCTGTTCCCCTTTCTATGTTGGTATATTGTTTATGTTTTGTTTTCTTTGCACTTTGGAATTTTGCTTCTATTCTGTTTTTAACATTGTTTATATCAATATTAATCTAAAATCTACATTTTATTACTTAAATTGTAAGGGATTCCGTTGTATATTATACTACACTTTATAGTTCTGTTATGATTTCAAGTATCAGCATATACTAGAGCACTTATTGGAAGGATATTTATTTTTACAGCCTATTGTAAACATGTTTCACTTTTAAATGTAAAAAGAAGCTAGTAACAGTGAAATAACACAAATATTAATATAACAATTAATAGTTGTAACAAACCTTAACTTATCTTTTGGAATCCTTGAACTAACCAACTTCAAAAACCAGGCCAAAACTGAGACCAAAAGGAAATTTATGTTGAGAATGCAATAGATTTATTGCGAAACTAGTCCAAGGATTCCAAAAGATAAGTGAGGATTTGTTGCAACTATTAATTGTTATATTAAGAATGTTCCACTTTACTTACGCAGAATAAGCAGACATGCATTATTTTTATGCTGCTGCTTGGGAAAATGCGGAACTTTACCCAAGGAGACATTTGCCTCATTAAAGCACCGTTACTGCCATACATCAATGGTTGCCAGAAACAGGAACTTTCCAAAACTTTGCTCAGGAGTCAAAAAAATATATAAGAACAGTGGCTCTAAAGGGGAGGTTCTTGACAGGGTCCATTATTCTCCTTCCACAAGCACAAGAGCAATAGCACATGCCATGCATACAAGCCAAACTTCAGTTACAAGTATTCTGTGCAAACAGCAATTACAGCCATCGTGCAGTGATTTCTTCATAAATCCATTGATCAACCAAGATTTCCTGTAACCATATTATGGACAGACAAGAAGTTTTTTACATGAGATGGCATGTTTAACACGCATAACAATCGCATTTGGGTACAGGAAAATCCTAGAGCTATTAGAGTTACAAATTACCAACACCAGATTTGAGGTGAGCATTTGGGCTGGCATTGTGAATGACACACTCATAGGACCAGGTTTACTACCTCTATGTTTGACGGGCCACGTTTACCTACAACATACTTTGCCAGAACTTTTGGAAGGTGTCCCTTTAGGAATATGCCAGTTAATGTGATTCCAAGGCAATAGGCACCTGTGCATTCTTCCAGTGATGTAATGATTTTCTAAGGGTAATGTATCCTAATCACTGGCTAGGTAGAGGAGCACCAATATCATGGCCATCACATTCAACAGATCTAACTCCTTTGCATTAATTCCTTTGGGGACATGTTCAGACTCATGAGACGCCGGTTAATAGTGAAGAAGAACTAATGGCCAGGATCTTGTAACATTTGATGATATTCCTGATATGCCAGGTATTTTTTAAAAGAACTTGGCACTCATTACTACAATGCTATCAACTATGTTCTGAAGTCCAAAGTTCATATTTTATAAACATCTACACACTTGTTTTTGTTTTGTTCTTATTTTAACTTTGTTTGAAGTATTTTAAAAGCACTTATGTATTTGCATCCTTTAACCCTGTTTTAACTTTTATGAAATAATTTGTATAAAGGTGGAGAAAATTAGACCAATGATACTAGTATTTGCATATGCTATTGACAGTAACATGTATTATAGATCAATTAAAAGGTTTGACCTATTCAGAGCACATAGTTTTAGTTTCATATTATTAAATCAGGATTTACAAGAGACTTTTGTATTGTTGTATTGCTTAAGATTAAAGATACCAGCTACTCTTATTTTAAACTCTCATAATGCCTTGTAGCAAAAATGTGTAGTGACCTTTTCAGTGGAATTTCATCCAACCCAACACAGTGTTTCAAATATTTTACTACCCTCTAACTCGATAACCAGACATTTACAGATTTACATTCCCAGTAAGAAAATCCTCAATTATAACCCCTGAATCTCACTTAAAAGTATTCAGTGGTATTCTGTGTTACCCTTGTATATAACTTTATATGACATCAGCTATTTCTAAAATATCCATTGTTAAAAGCTCAAATTGTCCAATTATTTGTTAATTTGCCATTCTTATTAAAGTCCCTTTGACGTTCAGTTGTTTCTTATAATTGCTTAGAAGGTGTATGGATGAATGTTTAGAATTGCTTCTTAAATATTTGACTATCGTTATTCCTTTAGTGTCCATAATGAAATGTAAAATGCAGTTATTTATGCAAAGCTAAAATGAGGTAGATAAATAATAAGCTTTTGTAACAATTGTCTGAATACCCACTACCCACATAAACCATAGAGAAAGTCATTTATAACATATCAGACCTTTTTTATAACTTTGTATGTGAAGTACTCTTAATTTTCTGATTATTGAATGAGATTAACTTAGTTTAACTTTTTTTTCTGACCTTTTATCTTTCTTGTATAAAAAAATCAACAATTCCTTCTCAAACAAATTATAATAATTGGACGATTTGGTTCTCAAGCCATCCATGAGAATATCAATTGACCGCTCAACTGAAGGAGTTGTTCCCAGAAACTAGTCTTAAATAAATAGATATAGCTAGAAAAATCTCATGCTTTATTTACCTGACTTTCTCTATCTCTCTGTAGCAAATTATTTTTAAAAATAAATGTAAAACTTTGTCTATTTTTGTGTGTGTGTCTGCATGTGCATACCTGAGTGCAGCTTAACTCAAACACAAACAGTCGCTTAAATACCCATATGTTTAATATATTTTCATTACAAATGAAATGTACATATTGAATTTTCTGGGAATAAGCTCTGAAGACCTCGTCATTCTGGATGACTTGTGAATAACTGGTAAGTCAAAAAGAATGTAAATTTCATTAAAATGCAGAATTTATGCCATATACATTTCTTTTTAAAGAATTAACCATTTTCAAGGTATTCCTTGTTATTGTTGCCAATTTTAAAATATTTAAACTTTTCCATAATATTAAGTTGTAATTTGTTTCATATCTCATTTGTTTTACTCCTGCACATGCAAAGAGAATTGAATTTCAATTTTATTGCATAGCAACCTCTTTTAAAATATTTTACTATCGGTTTAGTCTAGTACATTTCCTTATTCCTTTTCTACTTACAAGGAAGTAAGTAATAAGATAATTTCTGCTAATGTTTATCTAATTTAGTTTTATCTAGATAAAATAATATTCTTCCACAAGAATAATTTGTTTGCAGAACATGTAGATTTGTATTATAGAAATGCTTCTTTGCGTTGACCAATCTTTGCAGAGATGATTGATAGGTAGGTTATTTCAATTGCTTCAGTATTTTGCAAATAATTATAAATAAATAATGGTATAAGCACTTAAAATTTTAACATACTTTTTTTAAATATAAAAATAATTAATTTCACATATCATACAGCAAAATTAGTATACTTCTCAATTAATGATGAACCTCTGGGAATAGCTGAAAAAAAATGTCAGTCTTGCTCTATTATTTGGTGAGATAAAGCAAAAGTTATATGTGAATGTTTTAGATTTAGTAATTTAAAAGTATTTAACTTTTATAAGAGAAAGTTATAAATAATAACAAGAATAGAAATGGTAATGATGATAATAACTACAATGACAGTGGTGGTGATAATTGACAATATTGAAATCATTGAAGACAAAGTAAATAATTTTTATTATGAAGATTAAGAATGGAAAAGCTATAGGATCAGGATATATCCGAATAGAAGTTATCAAGAACGGAGGACACACACTATTAGAAATACTAACTGTTATTTAATAAAATTGTAAATGGAGAAGTAATACTGGAAGAATGGAAAGTGGCTACAATATCCTCAAAGCACAAAAAAAGAGATGGGAAGAAAATGGGATATATAGTTACAGGCACAGTAAGCAGAATTTATGGTTGCATGTAATCAACACTATTAGAAAAGGAGTTTATAAAAATGTAGAAATGGAAGATCAATCTGGATTTAGAATAGCTAGGTCAAATATGATAACATATATTGTATAAGACAAATTATAGAGAGAGAAAAAGAAAAGGAAGCCAACAACACAGATGCTTATTTAATGTTTATAGATCTTGAGCAGGCTTACGATCATGTGCAAATAAATAAATAAATAAACTATGGAAATTTTAGATGAATCTGCAATTAATAGGGAGGTAATAGAAGCAATTAAATGATTATATGAAGGATCAATATCAAAAGTAAAAGTGGGAAATAATATAGCAAAAGGCTTTTGAACCACTAAAGAATTAAGGCAAAGAAGTAGCCTTGCTGACTCTACTTAAGATAACCTGGAGTGTGTATTGAGCAACTAGAAAAGGAAATGTCATTAGATGAGAATACCAATACACAACACATATGTGTATTCACTAAACGTTGGAGATGACTAGATAGAACATATGGTGAGAGAAACAAAAGAAGAATGCAAGCAATGGAGACTTAAAATAAACATAAACGAAACAAATTATTTATGTATATGAGAGGAAAAGAATCATAATTCAACAATGCAGCAGAAATTGAATTAAATTCTGATAGCATATATTTGAGACAAGAGAAATGAAACCTAGAATTTCCAAAACAAAGAAGATCATAATCTAGTTGATTAGAAAAACATTCATATCACAAACAAACAAAAAAATGAAACATTTACAAAACAGTAATACAAAGTACTATTTACTTTCTCTACATGTACATAGTGTATAGAGAAAGTATTGTATTCCACCCAAAATTTTGATACAGAGATTGAATCAGAAATATGTTTTGAGGTCCAAAAAAAGCATTTTTGGAAAAAAGTGTGTGTGAGTGTATGGATGCGTATTTGCATGTGCATGTGTGTTTGAATGTGTCTGTGGACAGTATAGCTCAAAAACTAAATGACTTTGACTTTAAATACCAAACCTGGTATTTAAGTTTAATATCTTCCAAGGATGCAACATGAAGATTATCATGAAAATCCCCCCCCACCCCAAACTACCCTTTACATGTAAACATTTTTGAAAATGTTGTTGGCGGTAACAATTTTGATTTTTGTATATTAAAGCTATTTATATCACAAATAAATATATATCCTGAATTTTCTGGGAATAGCTTCTGAAGATGTATTCATTCTGGGTAAATTTTGCTGAATTTTGTCAACTGGTAAATCATAGGGATAGACAATAGCTTACTATACAAAAAATGTATATTGCATTAAAACACACAATTTATGTCATATACATTTTTGTTGCAGAATTGACTGTTTCCGAGATATTCGTGTTATTGATTCCGTTTTGAACTACACATCATCTCAATTGGGGCTACCTTTTGTTTCATCACTCTTTTGTTTTTCTGGAAATGCAAAGCAAACTAAACCTTAATTGTTCACATATCATCCAGCTTTTGAAATATTTGACTATTGCTTTACCTGGTGTATTTCTTTACTAAGCAGTAAGACCATTTCTATTAGGGCTAGTGTGCAGGTCAACCTCCATGCTCTTTGTCTCGATGTCAATCATGCCATTACCATTTCCTCATGGCGAAAGGCCGCCATTATAGGCACATCGTATCTGGTGAGATCCATCCAATTATTAATGCTTGTGAATGAGTGAGAATTGGTTTTATTAACTTTGAAGTGTATTGGCATTGCCATTGTTGATATTATAACTTTGTGAGTTGGGTCTAGTTTGTTTGCATATATTCCTCTGCGAATGCAGTGGAATGAATTCCACGGCAGAGAGAATTATGTGCTAACACGTGGGTATGACAAATCGAAAGAGTTTTCGGCTCTTGTTTGGGGTTTTCTCCAGCGAATACAAGTTTTTTTTTTGCCATACAACATACTAGGGAATTCAAAATTTAACTTTTGTAAATTATTGGTGTGAATGTGTGGGAACCAGCACTTAATAATTAATTGTACATATGTATCTGCATAAAGAGATTGCTGAGGCGATCTGATTTTTGTTAAGATCATTGCATTACATATTACAGATTTGTATTTCCAAGATATATTTATATGGACTTTCTTTATTCATTACGTGAGTGGCTAACCCTCATTGTAGTCCAATATTTAATTTATTATTGTATGTTAAAGTCTACATAATTTTACTGGATTGTTAAAGATAAATAGTTCATTGTTAAGTTTGTTGTTATATTTATTATAGTTGTTGCAATTTTATTGGGCTCTAGCCACTCCCTATTTAATAATTAAATTATTGAAACTGCAGCCCATTTCTGTAATTATTACTAATTGTATTATTATTGAAATGTAACTTGGATCTTTATTTCTTTAAGGTAGTTGCTCCTTGTCCAACTGTTCCCTGATCCACGGCAGGTCATTTCATAAATTATATCACGTGTACAGCACCTGCAGTTACTCATCCCTCCCTAAGTGACTGTGCATGACAAAACATATGTATACATTTTAAGTATTTGTCTTTTTTTGCACATATTTCAGCAGCAAGCTAACACTTTTTGGCAAGATATGATACCACTTTCTACTCCAGGTGATTCTGTCTAACTTTTCTGAAAAAAATGAAATGACGTTTTATTTATGGATGCTCTTTAACTGCTGTGGTTCTCAGTGTCCCATTCTATATTATGCATGAAAGACCACTTAATTTTGCTCAGAGGCCTCTCTCTCAGACTTGAGGTTCTTTTACGTGCCGTAAACCTACGAGACGGGACCCACGGCTATACTTCCCTTCCGAAGGAAGCCATGCTAACGATTTTTATGCCTGAAAAAATCCATCGTCCTCCGCCGGGTTTGAACCCACGACCTTGAGTATATGAAGTCAGCATGGTAACCATTACACCACAGAGGGCGACTAGCTTTTCTGAGAAGTATACTGTCCCTGTAGTCAGAGGGACAGGAGATCTTGCTTAATGTGATGCTAAGGCTACTGAGGCAATTTCAATGCTGCAGTGGATCCTACTTAATATAATGCCATACAAGTGACTTGAATACTGTCCTCTAGGAGCAGGCATTCATATTAGATGGTTTGGAGTAGGTATCATATCTATGCAGAGATACAATCAGAACAATAACACTCAGCCACAGAAACAATTGTATTGTGTTCTATTCAGCTTGACTACAAACAACCTTTGAATGTTATTCATTACTGTGATGTGAGAGGGCATTGTAAGGTATATTGTATTGTTTAGTAGTGCATCCACATCCACAGCGCTGAGGTTTGCTTTCTCTACTGCAAACTATAACTGCTCTTTATAGGTAGATGTCTTCTGCAAACTATCACTGCTTACTCATGATAGAGAGTGTTGTGCCTTCAATGTAGGCTCACCAGTCACCTACGATGTCATTCTTGTTTAGGTGCATGGAAATAATGGATAATGAACACAGAGGATATGATTATTTGTCACACTAATATAATATGAAGAGAAAAATTATTTTTGTAAAAATTTAAATTTAGTTTTATTTATGGACGCTCTTTAACTGCTGTGGTTAAAAGCTTCCATGGGTATGAAAGATTGCTTACTTTTGCCTTTTTATCAGGCTTAAGGTTCTTTTAGGTGCCGTAAATCTATGAACATGAGACCAACAGCTTTACTTCCTTGCTGAAGGAAGCCATGCTAAGGATTCTTATGCCTGAAATATCTTTGTAGAATTGCTGCCAGTAATGAATAGAGAAAACTCATTTGATGGTTGTACTATGTTTATATTACCAACATTTGCTTGAATGTTACAGACATCATACATTCCAGAGAAGGAACAATATCTTTTCACCAAGTTGCAGATGCTTGCTATGATGGATATCTTAATGGGTGGCAGGGCAGCTGAAGAATTAATCTTTGGTCCAGATAAAATTACATCTGGTGCATCTAGTGATCTAAAGGTACCAATTTGCTAAACATATTCTTTGCATTCCTAAGCTGCTCAGGGATCTAATGTAGAAGAGTTTTGCATTTGACAAAAGATTAATATTTTTCATTGAATCTACTTTGTTGAGTTAGTGTTATTAGCACATGTATTCTAATTAAACTCAAGATATTATTCCAGACATAACTAGTTTATTAACTATACACATTGCTAAGAACATTTAGACAATAAAACAGAAAGATGCTCCCATGAAATCAGTGAGGAAGAGTGTGATTTCTTATATTATGTATCTTTGCAGGACGCAACGTCAATTGCAGCTCAAATAGTGAAGGACTGGGGGATGTCTGACAAAGTGGGACTTTGTATATATGAGAGCACTAGTCATCTTAGTCATACCACACGTGAACAAATAGACAATGAAATTAAAAGATTAATGATGGTAAGATTCACTATCATTCTTCGCTTTAAATTAAAACATTACATATCATGCAATTACTACCATTAAGCTGTTATCTATTTTCCTCATAATTTAAGACACCTAATGCATCTGTGAAAATCTAAACAACTAATGCTTTCTTCTAACTGATTTTTCTTTTTTACCATACACTCAAAACATAAAATATAAACTGTTCACAATTTCTACTTTCTCTGCTACACAGAGTACGCAGGGGAAGTATTGCATTCCACCCAAACATTTAATGTTGAACCTTCAGCAAATGTATATTTAGAGGCTGCATGGATGCCCCAAAAAATGTTTGGAAAAAGGTGTGTGCGTGCATGCATGCATGTATAAGTGAACAGCATAACTCAAAAATAAAAAGCTAGTTAAGTATCAATTCTTCTTCATCATCATAATCATCATCATCATCATCTTCTTCTTCTTCTTCTTCTTCTTCTTCTTCTTATTATTATTATTATTATTATTATTATTATTATTATTATAATAACTCATATGCTTTCTACTTAGTATACAAACTTGGTATTTAAGTTCATTATATACCAAGAATGAGACATGAAGATTCAAGAAAATCCCCTCTCCCTGCTCCAAAAATGCCTTATTTTTGAATATTTTTCAAAAATGTTTTTGCTCAAACACGGCTTTAATAACCTTATGTACAAATCAGGATTTTTTTCTAGGGATCACACGGACAAAGAGTATTCCCATATTTGGAATTAACAAACAATATATAATAATAACTATAAAAAATATACTAGTAATTTTAAAACAGAAAAAAAACAAAAAAACAACAAACAAACCACCAAAAAAAAAAAAAATAAAATGTATTTATATAATAACGATAGTTTCCTTTTTTTCCTGCTGAGGATATCCAGTACTTTGTTAACGTTCATTTTTGACACAATGTCTCAATGGATATGCATTAAAGCCAGTCTACTCAAACGATCTTCTGTCGTTCTGCTCTGAAGATATGTTTTTAATTAGCGCAAGGTGTAGAAAGATCACTTGGCAGTGCTAGTACAAGGGTTATCCAAAAGTTCTTAGCAGCTCTTAGACCAGGAGTCTAGTGACCATGGTCTTCTTTTAGTTTGAAAGAGCAATGTTTTTTGACTTTGAAAGGTGTGCACGATGTTTCCTCCACCATAGGATTTCACATAACACTGCACACAGTCAGCAAAGATGCATGAATTGTTGAGCCAGACACAGCGCAAGATGGATCTCTCTTGACATGCAATGATATATTATGACTATAAAAAGTCGTTAAATGCAGAGCAGTGCTACATGTTTTTGGTGATTCTCCCCCACCATTGGAAATTGGTTTCATGCATTTTCAAGGGATCAGGAGTCTCTTGAACCTCATTCTGGTCACCCAACAACAGCAGTGAGCCAGGAAAACATTGATGCTGTGAGGAAAATGATTGAAGGTGATTCTATTTCACATTTTGTGACATTGGAGGGACCCTAAAATTGGATTGACTGCAGCACAGCCCATCGTTCATGATTGTTTAGGCCTCACCAAGAGATGTGCCTGTTAGGTGCCACATTCCCTGAGAGAAGCTCAAAAGGGTGCAAGAGTCGATTGGTATCTTTTTATGTTTGAGAAATTTGACAATGACACGGATGATAAAACATAGATTTATCATTATGATCCCTCAACGAAGAGGCAGTTTTCAGTATGGTTCTTTCCAGGTGAGCAACCCACCCACAAAAGTTCAGAGAAGTAGGAGTTCTGGAAAGATGATGGTGGTCACTTTCTTCACCAAGAGGGCTCTCTCACCTCTGTGACCTTGGACACACATTGCTCAGTTAATGCTGACTGGTATGTGACTTTATGTCTGCCAAAAGTCATCACCACTCAGAGGTCACAGCGCCCAAATTCAAAGAAGGGAGCACCTATTTTGTGTAGTAAGGTTTTGTCTATCTCTTATGGTTTACTAGTCATGAAAAATCCAGCAAAATTTATCCAGAATAAACAGGTCATCAGAGGCTATTCCCAGAAAATTCAAGATATACATTTTATTTGTTGTGTAAATATCTTTAATATACAATCTTTTAATCAAAATCGTTAGAGCCAGTTTTGAGAAAATTTCTTTATGTAAAGGGTAGTTTGGGGTGATGGGGATTTTCCTCAAATTCTTTGTGTCACATCCTTGAGAGATTCTAAACCTATATTCTAAGTTTCGTATTTTACCGACTTTTCGTTTTTAAGTTATCAGGTTCACACACGCATGCATGCATGCGCACGCACACACACACATACACACATGGACCTTTTTTCTAAAAATTTTTTTTTAGACACAGGGAACCCTTAAACATCTATTTCCAGTGAAATCTCAATATCTAATTTTTGAGTGGAATGCAATACCTTCTCTATATATTATGTCTCTGATGTGTTTTAATCACATGACTTACTCTATATCTCTATAACAAGTTATTATTAAGAAGCTTATTCTTCTATCTACTTCATGTTAATCAAGATAAACATTAACATAAATGCTTTCTTGTAAGTAGAAGGGAAATAATGGAACACGCTAGGCTAAAAGGATAGTCAAATTGTTTAAAAGCTGTTGCCATATGGATGAAATCTGTTTCTTTGCATTGCCAGGAGTTGACAAATTCCCGTGAGTGAGAAGTTTCAGTATTTTAAAACTGATACCAATAACAAGGAATATATAAAAAGTGATCAACTCCACGAAAAAATGTATATGACATAAATTTTGTGTTTCAACGAGATCTACATATTTTGTGTAGAAAGTTTTTGCCTATCTCTTACAGTTTACTAGTTATGCAAAATCCAGCAAAATTCATCCAGAATAAAAAGGTCTTCAGAGGCTATTCCTTGAAAATTCAAAATATACCTACATTTTATTTGTTGTGTAAATATCTTTAACACATAAGATTTTAATCAAAATCGTTAGAGCCAGTTTTGAGAAAATCAAAATTTTCGAAAATTTTTCCATGTAAAGGGTAGCTTAGGGTGGGGGGATTTTCCTCAGAATCTCTGTGTCACATTCTTGGAGTTACTAAACTTATATACCATTTTTGGTATTTTACTGACTTTTCCTTTTTGAGTTATCATGTTCATAGGCACATGGACACACTAACACATGTACACACATGGACCTTTTTCTAAAACTATTTTTTTAGATATAGGGTACCCTGAAACATATATTTCCGGTGAAATCGAGGTATTGAAATTTTGGGTGGAATGCAATACTTTCTCTTAATATGTAGATGATAGGTGTAAAGAAAGTAAAAATGTAGAAAAAAAATACTGGTGACTGAATTGGATGGACTGAGAATAAGCATGAGAATGTCAAGAATGCATCATGTTAGCAATACTTTTTTAGAAATGAAATAGATGCAGATGAAGCTGTTCTTGATAGAATAGGGAGAAAGTTTCTGCAATGGTATGGGCATGTTCAACGAACATCAGAAGAAAGATGGCCCAAGTGTAGCATCAGTTGGGAAGTACCTGGCAGAAGGAGACATGAAAGGACAAGGAAGAAGTGGCAGGAAGGAATAAGTACAGCTATGGAGAAGCAAGTTCTAAAAGAGGATAAGAGTGTATAGAAAGCAGGAATTAGGGGCAAACTGCTGCAAAGTGGAAAGCCTGTAAAAAGTAAAAAATAAGTATTTTTGTTTATTATTTTGGTTAATTAATTCCACACAGCAATCAATCAAGTCATTTTGGTAGTCTTGCTTATGCACATGATTTTATATGATCATGCAGTATCTTATTCCCAGCATTGATTTGGAATTTCAACAATGCTCTGAAGTTGCTTTTGTTGTAAGATCTTGCCAATTCTAAATTACTACCATCTTTGTGACCTCTTAATGGCATGTTTTGGATTCCACATAATATAATTGTTTTTATAATGGGCATGTGCCTTTACAACTGTCTGCAATAGTTTTAATTTCTTGGGATCTGGACAACAATGTCCATTGAGTTTCCCTCCATTACAATCAAACATTTTTGAGTGGTGATATTTTGTTTTTTCATGGTACTTGATCATTTCAATAGCTCTTTCATATGTTTTCAGTTGTTCTGTTCATATGTTCGTTTGTACCCACCTCTTGCCAAAGAAAGTGCACATTTTGCACAATCCACCACCAGCAATTTTACAGTACCAGCTCATCTGAAAAGACTGCCCCCTCCCTCCCCCACCTCAAGCACCAATGGAAACTAAAAGTCTGTTGTAAGTTGCCAAATATTTTTCTGCCACTGGTACCTTTCCTCCTCTGTAAGAACTGAACTGTTTTGCTGGTTAAAACTGAGTTTTATTTATGGACACTCTTTAAGTGCTCTGGTCCTCATGCAAACCAATCAGATGCTAGCTTCATTCATGCACTATAAATACTGAATCTGGACTTTCAAGTTAAAGGTTTACCCTGAAGACGAAGATGATACAAATCTTCAAAATGTTGGAGTCAATGCATGCACTTAACTAGCTAGAAGCCTGAGAATACTGAGTTAATATGTCATCAGGAAAGCTTCACTCTTATTTTAATTTATGTCAAATACATTTTTTCTGGTGTTAACCATTTCTGTAATTCATTTCAATTTCCAATACCATACTTTTCTCAAATGGGAAGTTGATCATTTGTTTTTGTTGTATTTTTTGCTTCCGACCGTACAAGGAAAACTGAATTTCAAAGCATCACATAGTGACTATCTTTATTTAAGATTTGACTATCATTTTAGGCTAACAAATTCCCTTATTTCCCTTGAACCTACAAGAAATTATGTATTATACTATATCTACTATTGCTTTTCTTAATGACCATGAAGTAGATAGATAGCTTTTATAAGAATAGTTTGATGCAGAATAGGTAGAAAAAGTAATATGAATGAAACACATGAGATTGTTATTCATAATCATCTTTTATGATAATATGAAAAGCTCCTTAGATCCTGCTGTTTATTGTATTGCTCCCAAATTTTTATTTTGAACTCAGTATATAAACAAAGATATTTTTGCAGGTATTTCTTAATTTTGATTACCTTAAAAGGAAAAACTCTAAAAATAATTTTAAAGCCACAAACGATATTCTTATACCATTTAGGAAGCACTACATTCTACTTCCAAATCCATTCAAAATTTTTCGCTATTCAAAATCCTTCTTGGATCATAATTTATAACTTGTTAGCTTGAGATTTTCAGGGGAGCTTCAGGAATTATGGATTTAAAAATAATTGTGAATGAATTAAATAATACAAAATAGTCCAGTTCAAATAAGTATATTTTATAGCACCTGCTCTTAAAGTTCAAAAATTCAATAGCACGTATATCTATAATGTTTTACCATCTCCTACCTACATATATAGTAGGTAGAGAAGATATTGTATTTCACCCAAAAATACAATACCAAGATTTCTCAAAAATGCATGTTTTGAAACCCCCCAAATCCAGAAAAAGCATTTGCACAAATAGATATGTGCATGTGTGAGTTTGTTTTTTATATGTGCGTAATTTATTTGGCATTTCCTATTGTTATTACAATGCTGCAAACTTAAAATCCACAGGTTTAACATTTAAATACTTAGAGTAATAGGTACAGAATTTGGTTCCTTGTCTTGTCTTAATTTACAATGTATTAAAGTCTAAGAACTAATACATTTTTAAAGACTTTTAAAATATTTGTCTACTAAATGTTGATTGGATAGTGGCCATTTTCCTCTGAAATTATTAATTTTCTTTGATAGTGTGTCTCTTTAATATTTCAATAACTTACTGTTATAAATTAGGTGGTTTATTAATAGATTTTCTTCCTTGTAAATACAACTGGACTAGCTATTATGCAGATATGTGTGTGTGTGTGTGTGAGAGAGAGAGAGAGAGAGAGAGAGAGAGAGAGAGAGAGAGAGAGAGAGAGAGAGAGAGAGAGAGCAAGTGTGTGTGTGAGAGAACATGTTTATGAGTGCATGTTATGTACATATAGATTACACTGGAAACCACTAAATTAATTTTGATAATTCTTACACCACTGTAAAATCCTATTCTTCCCCACAGACAGATTATACAATATCTCCAGAAATTTTAGAGCTGAAAATTGGGATTTAGTGGTTTTTAAGGAGGCTATGAAGTTCATGTATTTAGTTTAACTTCTATTTTTTTATGTAAGCGTACAATTATATTTTTCAGATTGATTGATTTTTAATGATTTCTAGCTCAATGGGGAACACGAGGAGTATTAAAATACTTTATAATTAATTGACTGGGAGGGAGTTGGAAATTACACCCCATGTTCAAATTAAAAATTGCTCTTTAATTTTCCTGTACTTTTTTAATGAGTATTTTTTGTGTGATTTTTACAAAACTTGTCTGGTACTCATGGGTTTTAGAATCTGACAAAAATTATACATTAACCTACAACTTTCAAAACCTTCCACTGCTCTTATTTTCATTTGCTATTTTCAATCCCTAATATACAAATGAATAACTTTTTGGCTGGTTTGGACAAACTTTGTACAGTTGTACTATAGAATCCAATAAAACTGTATCTTGTCCTGTTTAACCCATTCGGTCAAAATATTGTATTAAAAGATCTGGTGAAAAATGTAGTTAGGTACCCTACAACTTCCAAAAACCATCCAACCCCATTTTCAATAATACAGTTGTACCCAGAAATGTTTTAAGAAACTACCAAAATACAATTTTACATTTAAAACTTAAGTTGTGTGTTATAATATGCTTAGTATTTGTTATAATACAAATACTGTGTAGTTACTGTGTACACATAATAAGTATTGGAGTGCAAAACACTCTTTGCTTTTCCCTTTTCACATTGCAGGAATCTTATGAACGAGCTAAGAAGATTCTAAAAACTCATCGCAAGGAGCATAAGCTTGTAGCAGAAGCTTTGCTTAAGTATGAGACATTGGATGCTAAGGAGATTAAGGACATCATGATGGGCAAAATTTTATAAAAACCAAACAGTGTCCAGTTGCATATCACAATTACCAAACCATGAACAATATTTATTTACATTGAGATAACTATCTTTATGCAGAAACATGCAATAAGTTAGAAGTTGAGCTTGAAGTTACATAAGAATATTTGAATATTCAGAAATGTTTCACGAGGTATGATATGAACAATACTAAAATGTTCCTTCATTTTTACTTTTATATATAGTCATTTTAGCCTGGGTTGATATCATTCACCACATGCAGTATATTTAAATAATGTGTAATGCTTTGAAACTTTATGTGCTGTAAAACTGTTTTGTTATTTTACAAACTTTTCTAGAGATTTATTGCTTAAGAGGTTTGTAATTGAATTCTGTGTTATATCTGTACATGTACTCTATTTTTAAATACAGAACCTTAATTTATTCTATTCTATTAATCATTGAACAAAATAACAGATACATATAGTTTAAATTCTTCACTGCATCAGTTCTGCTTCCATCTCTATTGCAACATTGTAGAATCCTTAACCATAGACATTGCAAATAGATCAGCAGATAAATGATTATTTTGGTAATCTTTTTACTTAAAAGAAAACTTGTTAAATTAATAGGTGATAATATTCTAATAAAGATACCATGTCTAGGCATGAAAACACACTCTATGTTCAGTTCAGTTCATGTTTGTTCACTATGGCCCTATTGGAGTTTGAGTTTCAGAGCGAGACAAGTACTTTCACTTGACCTTACCCTGTGTTTATTGGATTCTCTCCTGTGCCTTTACAGATATCTCAGACTCAGGTAGAAGTTCTGTATGCTTGTCAAAGAAATGGATAAACAAACAGGCTGCACTTATCTTATGTCTAATGCAGCTTATTGTTCCTATGCATGGAAAATAAATATGAATTATTAGGTTGTGTTCATATATGTATAAAGGATGATCAGAAGTTATAAGGCCCTAATTCTTGGTGCTTCATTTTTCACACAAACTTAGTAGTGTGCAATAATTCTAATTCATGCAATTGGCAACTGTGCAGAGTTTCAGCCAACTCTGCCTGCAATGCTACTGCAAGGTAAACACAAATGGTGACTTATTTGGAAAACCGGCTTCGCGAAAAAACCCACTCAATTATTCGATATCTGTGGGTGAAACATGTAGCCACGGCTGGAATTCACTGACAGCTAGTAGAGGTTTATGGAGGAAACAGCCAGGACTCCTCACCGAGGATATCATCTTCCTTCATGACATGCACGACCTCATATAGCCCAGAGGACCACCACACTGCTGAAGCACTTTTTCTGGGATATCAATGACCACCCTCCCTACAGCCCAGATCTTGGTCCAAGCAACTTTAATCTTTTTCCTCACTTGAAGGAAGGGCTTAGGAGACCAACAATTTGCTTTAAATGAGGAGGTGCAACACTTTATTACATGGATGAACATGTAAGGAAGGATTTTTACCAGCAAGAAATATTCAAACTCATCCCATGAAGCAACAAATGCCTCAACTGTTATGGAGACTATGTGGAAAAATAACCTAATGTATGTACTATCAGATGGCTGTATTGGTTGTAAGAAATAAAATATACTCGTTCACTGCAGGCTTTGTAATTTAGTTTCTGATCATCCCTTGTATATAAGCTATACATTTCACTGATGAGTATACCAAAGATGTATTTTATATAAAGACAGCATTAATTAATGAAATTATGTTTATGAAAAATAGCTGCTGGTTATAAACTTGATATAATGACAGAGCAAATTATCAAGTCTTTATAACTCATAAACATAAATAAGCATTTCAAAATGAATAAAAAGCAATTCTTGCTTTCTCAATATCATATCCAAAGGTAAATAACTAAAATAGACACACCTCCTAATAGGAACAAATTACAAAATAATTATTATCATAATGTGACAAATTAATAAAAAACTCATTGACATTGTCTGGATTAAACCAATGTATCACCAAAGGCTATCCACACCAGTCAGAAACTATCACTTCGAACATGTCTCTTCTAACAAATTTGACCATAGCCTGGCATTTTAAATTACTCCACTTCTATGTTTTGATGGTTACATGTGTAGGAAGGCTCACATTGCCCTGTCTTGGTTTTCTGTTTAAGTTTGAACAATGCAATTACATACTGCTACTATTTTCAAAGGATAACTTACTCAAATAAATTTTTAAAGAGTTGGAGTAAAAAAATAATATATTTATATTCAACATTTTAATAACGATATTCATTAATTAATATTTAACCATTTTTAGTGATATCTTCACAGGGGAAATAACATTGTGTAATCTTTCAGTCACTTGATAATTCTTTGTTCTTAAAGGTAACCACTATTGAAATAAAATATTTAGATTGTTAATAGAGAGAAATGAAAAAAAAAAAAAACCAGCATTTTTGCAAGTATAACAAATGTTATAGAAAAATTCTGATGTATTCCATTCACTTGACTTTCTCTACCCATTCTGAAAATAAACTATTCTTGCAAAAGAGATTCATTTATCTGTGTCATATTAATTGAGATAAGCATTTAGCAGAAATGGTCTTACTACTTGATTCCTTGTAAGCAGAAGGGATATATGGCTAAAGCGATAGTCATATCTTTTAAAAGCTAGTCGCTATGTAAACAATTGAACTTTAGTGCACTTTGCAAGACCAGCAGTAAACAAAAGTGAGATGTAAGGAAAGGTAACCCCATTTGACAAAAGATAAAATCTTACTACACAAGAAATATAGATCTTGTTAAAGCCCATAATTAGTCATGTTATTTTCTGTGGAGTTAACGATTTTTGAGATACTCCATGATTAAAATTTTCAAATTGCACGTATAAAGGAAAGTAAGGCAACTCAGTTATTTCTTAGTCAAAGTACTTGGGATTCATCCAAAGAATGTTTTTATAGAGGTATTTGTAACGCATTGGTTTCTGCCAATATTCTGTTAGCGTTATTCAATAACGCTACATTTCTGCAGCAATATACAGGACAGAGCATCCCAGATGAATCCACCCTTAGGAAGGATTACTTACAGGGTTGTTATGAAGACACACTAGCAAGAATACACAATAAGAATACCTATATTTATTTCAATAGATGTTACAGTGGGACATTATTGCAAATGTTGTTATAAGTACATTAGAAACATTTGAATGTATATGCAAGCTATAGCCAAACCCCCTTCATAGAGTCTTTGAACTAATGCTTCAAAAGCTTCTGCAAGTTAACAGACTCATATGAAATGTAAAAACACTATTTCTGAAATCTTCAAGAATAAGACATTTTTGTGACATTGCATCTAACTCACCATTGCCTCCTGAACCAATAATAACATGTTGGGAAACATGGATTAGTGAATATGAATATTATTATGAACATTTTGAAGTAGTGAAATCATGGTTGATAGCTTTGATAGAGAAAATACTGCAGTTATAGCTGCTGCTAAAGACTTACAGGCTGTTCCTCAAAGTATGGGTAGTTTGGCATTTATCAGTGGTAACTTTTTAATTTTGGCAGAAACAATAATATGACTAGAGAAAAAGACATGAGAGTATACATCAGGTTATCAAAAAGATTAAAGATGTTGAGGAACATTTGCAACAATGTGTAGAGAAACTTGTTCAAGAAGGTTGTGAGAAAATAAAAAATCTGATGTGTTCCATTCACATGACTTTCTCTATATCTCTGTAAATTATTATTGTTAATAAGCTTATCTTTTATTTATTTCACGCTAATCGAGAAAAATTAGCACAAATAGTCTTATTTCTTGCTTTATTGTAAGTAGAAGCGAAATAAGGGAGTACCATAGGTTAAAGTGAAAGCCAAAAGCTGGTTGCTATGTGACTGATGTTCCTTTGTTTGTATGGACAGGAGTTGACAAATTCCTGTATGAGGAAAGAATAAGTTTTTCAAAGCTGAAACCAAGAAAAAGGAATATCTCAAAAACGATCAACTCCACGAAAAAAATGTATATAACATAAATTGTGAGTTTTAACGTGCTCTACATTTTTTGTGGGTTAAGTTTTGTCCATCTCTTACGGTTTAGTAGTTATGAAAAATTCATCCAAAATAAAGTAGTCTTCAGAGGCTATTCCCAGAAAATTCAAAATATACATTTTATTTGTCAGGTAAATCATTTTAATATATGATATTTTAATCAAAATCGTTAGTCATTTTTTAGAAAATCAAAATTTTTGAAAAAAGTTCCATGTCAAGGGTAGTTTGGGGTAGGGGGATTTTTCTCAAAATCTTTGTGTCACATCCCTGAAAGATACTAAACTTAAATACCAAGTCTGGTATTTTACCGACTTTTCGTTTTTGAGTTATTGTGTTCACAGACACATGGACACACACACACACACACACACACACACACACACACACATGGACCTTTTTCTGAAAATACTTTTTTTTGTATACAGGGGACCCTAAAACATATATTTCCGGTGAAATCTCAGTATCAACTTTTTTGGTGGAGTGCAATACATTCTCTGTACACTATGTACATAGTGAGTATAGAGAAAGTAAAAATGTATTAGAAAAGAATATTTAGTATCAGTTGTGTAAAATTGAAAAAGTTCTGCAAGGTGAACATTTTTGAGGATTTTTCACCAGAGGACTTAATCACGTCAAATATGTGCCCATGATGTCAGCTGAAGTAGAGACGATTTTTTCAATGTATAGATGTTTCAAGACAACCAGCAATCCTTCAACCTGAGAACCTATGAAAGGCAATTAAAATGTTGAATAAAAGGTATGCCTAAATATTTAATTTTTTCCAAGAGTATAAATATATATAGGATATATTACAATAATTCTAGTTATAATTACTGATAAATATATTCATATTTTTTAACTTTTCGTGTTAAAATTACAAAAATTTATGGTAATTTTATTAATTGTAATGTCATTTTCCCCAAATTTTAAGGGTATTTTATTGGTAATTTTTCTCTGGTTTTTGGGTCATCAACTTCCGAGCCCTATTAATCAGTGTTTTGCAGTAGCAGACAGACCAAATTTGTAAATTATTTTATAAAAGTGATTTCCTTTTCAGGTACATTATGTTATTTCACAACAACATTTGTTCAGGTGAATTGTCCAAGCAAGAGAGAGTTGAGAGAACGTTATGAATGTGCAAAATAAACAATAGAAAGTGAAAATAACCCACAAAGACAGGGTTTGTTTCCATAGAGTATTTATTTAAAAAGCTTGGAAATAATCAAACATTTACAAACAAACCTCGATCATTACCAAATTTCGTTCTATAATTCTACCTGGCAAGGGTTATATAAACTATGAATTCATGAAATCACAATGTACATTATATTGGCAAAGTGAAGCCCTCTGTTGTTTTAGTCCTCTTGGAAGAAAGTTTTTCACTTTGCCATTTAGGTGCATTAAAATACAATTTGCAACATAATTTATTCACTCATTTATTTTATTAAGTTTCTGTAAATATTTAGAACACAAGTAAGGTTCATTTTATTGACAATAAGTAACATTGTTCTTTATGCATATTAGTTGAGTCAAAAAGTAGTCTTAATAGTTTATTTTGTTTACAAAAAGATATTGAAAATACTTTTTGATGAAGATAGTGTTATGCTCAATGCAAGTGTTTTAATATTTTACTAATGCCAGGATTTTTGAAGAAAACTTCTTATGAATGTGTGTAACTGTACACACTGCGTCTTTCACTTCGTCATTTCTGCAGAGTTGCTTGCCATTAAGTGCCTCTGTAAGTCACCCAGAGATATGATAATCAGATGCTGTCAGTTTCAGGGAATAAACAAAATGTTCTACACTCAAAATGAAGATCTGAAATTTTCTGTACTGTTGCATGAGCTGTGTTAGGGGTTGTATTGCCATACTGTAAGAGTACACCAGATGTGAGCAAATATAAGTTATTGACTTGATTACAGGCCTCAAATGGTTCTCAAACAGATCACAATATGACTGGCTGTTAAAAATATGTTCTCTGGACATGTAATGTTTAAGGGTTACACCTGAGAGTCCCAGAAAAGCGTTAGCTTCATTTTTTCAGATGATACAGCTGTATACAACTATTTTTTGTTTTGACAATGATGAATGCTGTCACTTTTCAGTTGCAATGTTTCACAGACATCCACACAATGTTCTTACAATTTGGGACGACTTGTTTCAGTACTGCAGAATATCATGGAACGTGAGATGAACAGAGCCATGTCAGATCTTCCATCACCTTATCTGTTGTTATGTGCCAACTATTTTGTATCAATAATAACACAACAGTAAAGTTTTGTATCTCAGTTTATCATTTCACTTTTAAGCTTTCTATGCAACACAATAATTTTCATACTGTCTCTTCACTCTCCTATAATCGTCTGTTGGTTTCTCTACCTCAATAGGTACCCAAAAGGCACATAATTCTCATAATGCTTTACTTATTTCCAAAAGGGCTGCCATTTGCTGAAGAATGTAAATATCCACTACTTGTATTATGTTATTGTGAATTTTGATCATTAAATTAAACTGACTTTTTGACTCAACCTCATAAAAGCCCTCTTGCCCATTTATAATACACTCATTTAAAAAATCAGCATATAAATTTCAAACTGGAAAAAAAAAAAAAAATAGAAAAAGAAAACGTACTTATATTTATAAAGTTGTAATACCTTCCAAGTTGTTAAGCTTTGTATGGCAGACATAGTCAGTGATGCAAAACCTGATTTTGTGAATCACCTTATTCACATCACAATTTTATTTTCAGATGTATTTATATAACGATGTTACTGATTTGTATTATATTTGGACAAGCTAGTAACAGCAATGTGAATTTAAACTGTTAAGTGATGTGTTACTACTCTGACTCAATTTTCTATAACTGTTATCCATGTTTATTCTGATACTCCTAGCAGGAAAAGTATTACATAAAGTTAATGTTATGGAAAAAGTAAATTGTTTCTGAAACATGTACTATTTTTCAAACTTAAATGAAATGCATAAAACAGATTAACCTTTTCCTGAATAATAACTTTCCACCATGTTCTTTGAGTCACAAAACATCTTAAAGCACTTAACTTATTACACTTAATTGTACAATTCATAATCCTTAGTAAACAGAATACATAAATCAATGCTTTTTGGACATAAAACAGTTTTATCCCAGCAGATATTGATAGATTAGAAGAAATTGTAAGTTCAACACAAGCACTTAAAATGTGTATTCAAATACAGGTAATATAAAAATGCAAATATATATCTTGTATAAATACCTTCACACAAAGTCTGTGAACATACATTTATAAACCATGACCATACAAACACTTGAGAATTTCAGGAATAGCAATCAATTAATATTAGATATAATTAATATGCATTTTGTATGGCATCAGCAGCACATACATTATCTTTTATAATTCAAGAGGTTTATCTGTTTTGTTCTCCACAATATTCTACATTGATTTATTAATGTTTAATATTACCTTACAAATTATTGCATATTAAACCTAAAAAGGTAAAGTCTTGTTTGTGGATGACAACTTAAAAACAAAAAGCTGGATGACTACAAACTGAAATTTTAAATCCAGCATCTTTTAAGGAAGCAGTATAAAGATTTTTACATTTCCACTATCCCAATCTGCTCTTCATAAGGGAAAAGTTTACATGATGCTAAATAAAATGTATGTCTAAGATACAGAAATATAGATTTAAATGCACCCATATCTTGAATGCTCTATAATTATCTTTAGAGTTCTCTTCATTCTGATTGAATTTTGTATAATTAAGAGAAAAACTATTAGTGTAGAGTTTATTTAAATTGATGAAATATTTGTATAAATTTATATTTTGCATAGCTTTTACAGCTTAAAATTACTGTTTTGTATGTTTACATTTTTCAAGTGCAAGTGCATCATTTGACAAATTATTTGATTCTTCCTTTGCTTTTTCCTTCACAAGAGTTTATATACATGCCTGTATATTATAAAAACTCATTAAATAAAATACCAATAAATCAGCAGAAATCCTAAAGAGACAATTCTAATTTTCTATGATCAGACTCCTTTATTTATTATTTACCCTTTATTTAAAAGATATTAAGAATTATTGAGAAAAGCTTCTATTCCACAGAGCATGCTGTTCCAGCTTGGCTACATGCCAAAGAAAAATTGTTGCTCACTTACTCACATGCCTCAGAACTTAGGGCAACTTATTGCCATGGCAGAGTCAAGTATTGGAATACAAGCGCAGCATTGTGCCATGACCTTCGTTCCATCACGTATTGGCTATCACCTTCCTTTCTAGCTAGTCTCTGAGGTTTGTGTTGAGTACGTATGAGTACTCTGACTCAGACAAGCAGAGTTGGAACAGCCTGCCATAGAGGGATGTTTCAGATTTTCAAAACTCACAGTAATGCCATGGCACTGTATAATATATACAGAGTCGAAACCTAAAGGGTAGTCCACACTGCTCAAATTTAATCAGTAATTAGCATTCAGCAATTAATGTAACATTTGTTGGGACAGCAAAGTCAACTAAAAGGAAATGAACTCCAGTGATGAGGATGTGGCTATTACTAATTTTTGATCATTTAATACTTGGAATATGATGGGAAAGACAAAAAATAAATATGGATTAGCCTATCTGGCTAATTGGCACAGGAGTCAAATCATATTTAATGAGATTAAAATTGAGGATAGGTTTGGCTTAAAAACATTTATATGTTCTTTTACCAATGAGTGAAAGCAACTTCTATTTTGTTTTGAGCAAGCTAAAGTGCTTCAGCAAAAAGGATACAGATTTGAGAGCAGTCTTTCTAGCACATTTAAGGCTTGAAATGTCTATTATTCCATAGTTGCAAAAACTTCAGAATTCATTTAACCATACAAGTCTTAGCACAAAATGATGACTAGCAAATAAGTGAAGAAGAAGTAGCTGAATATACAGACATTCCCAAATAACCGCAGAGACCACTAAGTATACCATTCAACATAAGTTTCCTAGCAGGCCAAGGAAACAGCTTCGGGCTCAGCATTGACTCTGTTACATGCTCAATCAACATGTTAAATAATTCAAGTTTGTTCAACTGCTTTCCAAGGTTTAATTTAAAATGTTCATTTTAAATGTTGAGGATTGTGGATCTGGCTTAATAAGATCAAATAAAATTGATTGAAGGTTTAAAATATATTTAGGGAAAGAAAAGGAATTAAGTGCACCCTATTTAAAGATCACAGGGGAAACATTAAATATAATAAACATATAAAATTCAACAATTGCAATCCACTTTTTGACTGAAAACCATGAAATATAAAGTAAAATGAAGCTAATGAAACTATCCCAAAACCCAGAGAACTTGATATCTGGGAGAACATAAAAATGTTAACATTATTTAGTTAACCATATGCATTAATTAGTAAACAATCGCATTTTCAGATTCATCCAAAGATGAACAGAGGCTTCACCCAATAATTCAACAGAAATTATTTCATCCAACAATCACCATATATCTGATGATGCAAGTGGACACTTGTAAAATGTATTTTCTTCAAATAACTCATAAATGAAGCATAGGAGTGTTAAAGTTGATTCCAATTATGTGCAAATTAATGACAGGAGTATTCATATAAAGATATACTACACCAATGGATACAGCTAAATGGTACTTTTTATGCTATGTACTCTTATGAAAACTGCATAAAGGAAAAGCATCCCAAGATATTTTTCAAAGTTATCTAATTCAAGACTAAGAAAGACATTTTCCCAATGATTTCGTCTTTTAACAAAAATATGCAGCAGAGGAAAATCTTCTGCTTGAGAATTATACTAGCAATGAACTACACCAGAACTAGAAACAAAAATGATACATATAGGTTGCCTGCAGTGCCATAACCAGTAAAAGCAGCTGTTAAACAATAATATATATATAAAGATACATATACGAAACACAAGGAAAGCAGGCTGTAAGAAAAACAATGGAAGAGTTTACATATTTGCACACTACTTAACATTTCACAATATATTTTGTGCAAGATTTGGAGCTGAAAAAGGGGCAAAGATTAAGATTTGCTAGATGGAAAGAGACTAGTTGCTCAGGTTGGGGTCAGCTATTGATGAAGGTAACACAGATGCATATAGATTTAGAATTCCAAGAATGGCCAGCCATTGCAGGTACATGGTTGGACAGATGATACTGATCCCATCCCATTTTATATGATTTGGAAAGAAAGTATATTGGCTATCCTTTATTCAGGATGGTTAATTTCATGGTTGTTACTTCTTACAAATGGTTGACATTGATTTATAAACTGTATTTCCTGTTGTAAAGAGTTGTTTTGTACAGTAAATAAGCATGATTTATTCAGCTTATATTCAGCAGAAAATATTCAGTATAAAGGCACACACACAGACCACTTCTACATAAAGAAATCATGACAAATATATCTACTTCTCCTAGCACCAACAAAAAACAACATTCAAGATTTGGTAAAAAAAATAGTGTACATTTGGATCCATTACAAATACAACAAGGAGCAGAAGGTTTTCTGTTCAGACAGTTAACAGCAAAGATTAATGAAATAATGACTAGGAGTCATCGAAAGTGTACCTTGAAATTAGCTCAACAAGTTCATGTGAGTAAAAAGAAAATTGCACAGGTCTTTGAAATTATAACTGTGACAGTTGTAGGTACAATGAAGGAACCTGATAAGAGCATGTAAATTTCTGCTACTGGTTCAATATGGTTACAGATGAATATATGGACCTTCTGATATTTATCATGAGTCATGAGGCGTAGTTTCATCTAACAGGATATGCAAACTCTCAGAATAGTAGGTATTGGGTGACATTAAATCCTAGCCTATTTTTCGAGCAACCTCCTCATGGCCTAAAGAGATCCCATATTCTTTGATACCACAGTCATCACAGATGTCTACTTGACCCTTTTGGATGAAATTTATCCCCAACTAATAGAAGAGGAGAGCTATTATGTTTATTTAAACAAGAAGGGGCAACATATCACACATGTAAGAGGCACATCATCAGATGTTTACTGAAGAGAGAATTGTGAATAGTCTTATGGTCACTACAGTCACCATATTTGGCATGTAACTTTTATTTATGAGGGTACTTTAAAGGAAAAGTCCCAGTATAATCCCCATTCCATTGAAGAAGTGAATTGCATCCATACTATCACCCATGAGAACTTGCCATGTGCTTTTATAAACCTGTTAAGATATGCACAGACGTTTCTAGGTGCAGATAGAGTCAGGTCCAGGACAGGACTCTTGTCAGAGGGGACTTGGCACTGAAGCTGAGGTTATTGTTCCTATGCTCTAAGAAGGAAGGAATGAGGTGAGAAGATATACCAGGAGGCCAGAACCAGGAGTGATGGCATAGCAATCACAGGGTTCCTATAGTTTTCAGATTGAAGTACCCCAACTGTCGGACAGGTTGACAGGGGCCTCCTGCCCCACATAGGATCCAATGCCTCTTACAAGAGCGGCATCCTAGCAACCAAATGAAATCAAGGGATGCAGATATTTGCTCAGAGTATTTGTTTTCCCATCCATGTCACGCTGAGCACCATTGCCAATTCTTCCAAACCTGAAAGAAGCAAATAGGATGAAAGATTAATGAAATGACAATGGAAACAACATAGAGGAACAGGAAATTTAGGGGATAAAAGGAAGCTACTCAGCATTTACCTGGTGACCCAGGGAAACCCCCCCCAAAAAACCATGGGTCAGATAGGCTGGCCTCGGGAAATGAATGTCCACTTCCAACATTTATTAAGAAGGTAAGTACAACATACATTCATTTATTAATTTTATTCAGTTTATTCCATTTAAAGTTTGTTTCAAATCAATGTAATAGCCAACCCTGTAGTTGTTGCAACACATAGCCAGGGGAAAAGAACAATGTGTCCAATCTAACAGGAAGTTTTAAACTGCAAGGCAGAGCTTACTATATATATATATAATTAAAGGAAAAAAAAAGTTCAACATGCCTCATTCATTCGCAACTAAGTCAGCATATCTCACTTTTCAACTCATTTGACTCTGTAATGACACAATCTTAAGGCTTCAAAACAGATAATTCAGATTATGGTTCAAGTCTACCTCAAGGAATCATGCTAGCCATTGTTCAACAAAAAAGACTTTACCATCTATGTAGGTACATTTTGGAACTAATCAATTATAGGTACAATATACAAATATGTAAATGATATATTATCATTAAAAAAACAACAGGGTATAGAACTTTAGTATACAAAAGCTAGCCCAATCATTAAGAGACATGACAGCTTTTGCTAAATATTTTGTCAAAAAATTAAAAGATCTATTTGTAAATAAATGCTATCATTCAGTGAAAAAAATATTTGGAAAGTAACTTAAGCAATGCAATATGAATTGTGCATACCATAAGCAACACAGTAAAATAACAGACTGTGTATAAACTTTAGAACGAAGGAAAATAATAAAAAGCTGATGTTCCATTCACATGACTTTCTCTACATGGCTGTAACAAATTATTGTTAAACAGCTTATTCTTCTATCTCTTTATGATAATCGAGATAAACATTAGCAGAAATTGTCTTAATTATTTGCTTCCTTGTATGTAGAAGGTGAATAAGGGAATACACTAGGCTAAAATGATAATTAAATCTTTTAAAAGCTGATCGCCATGTGGCTGAAATCCATTTCTATGCATGGCCAGGAGTTTACAAATTTCCGTGTGAGTAAAGTTTAAGTATTTTAAATCTGAAACAAATAACAAAGAATATCTAAAAAATGGTCAACTCGATGATAAAAGCATATATGACATAAACTGTGTGTTTTAACCAGATGTACATTTTTTGCATAGTAAGTTTTTCTCTATTTCTTACAGTTCACCAGTTACACAAAATTCAGGTCTTTAGAAGCTATTCCAGAAAATTCAAGATATACACTTTATTTGCCATATAAATATCTTTAATATATAGCACTTTAATAAAAATCGTTAGAACCATTTTTGAAAAAAGTCAACATTTTTTTCAATGTAATGGGTGTTTTGGAGTGGGGGGATTTTTCTCAAAATCTTTGTGTCAAATGCTTGAAAGATACTTAACTTAGTTACCAAGTTTGGTATTTTACTGATTTTTATGTTTCTGACTAATCGCCTTCACAAACACATACAGACACACACACACAGACCTTTTTCTAAATTTTTTTTTTGATTCAGGGGACTCTAAAACATTTCCGGTGAAATCTGATATTGAATTTTGGGCGGAATGCAATACCTTCTGTATACACTGTACATAGTACGAGTAGAGAAATTAAAAATGTATTAAAATACAGAATGTAAAAACTACTATATGAGTCCAATACTTTGTTCTTGTTATAATAATTATTATTATTATTATTATTACTATTGTCATTATTCTTGCGTACTTGGAAATGTTGTGTATAAACAGGGGAGTTATTAGAGTAATTAAGACAACCTGACAAAACACCAGTTTACAAGTTTAAGGTCATTCTGTTACAACTACCACTAACACTGCCACCATCACCATTTGTTTGTTCTGCTCATTAGCACTGAGTACTTGTATTATACAGCTCGGTCTCAGTTATTCACTGGCTATGAAAGAGAATAGCAAATTGTAGTGATAAAGAACAAATAAAGAGTTATTTCTAAATCACTGTAAGCCTGCTTCCGAGGTGTAGGGGTAGCAAGTTCTAACTCCAACTTCAGTTAGGTGACTTACCTAAATAAGGATGTTTCTAGGCTTTTACCTTATGCTGAGAAGAGGAATGCTGGGTAGTTCTAAACTCTAGGGACCTGGAGCCTTTTGAACTACATTTCAACTGTTCTGTTCATTCATGGGCCGATAAAACATCCGGTTAAAAGATTAATCATCAAAGAAGGAGAAATATGACATGCTGATGGCTAAATTATCCTTGGTAACTGAAGCCTCTACCAAAAAGTCACATTATCCCTACACCTAGGTGTCGAGTTAGCCCAAGGCAAAATGACAACATAATTACAGCGTAAGCAGCAGCCACCATTCAACCACTACAAACAGTGAACTACTGCAAAATAAATGATATCAAACTACATATGCAAAATTATATACTTATGTGTTCCAATTTTAAGCACTATTCAAATTAATTCTGTGCACTGAGAATACCAGTGCAAATGCATAGCAAATATATGTTGTGGCAATCTCACAATAGAACTGAATACTCTCAACATTTTGCAGGTATCTTCACTCGGCATTTAAGTAGTGAAAGTACTAAAACGTTTTACACATAATTTACTAAAAACCCCAAATTGCATGTAAGGTATTGGGTAATACTGATTTGTGAGACCCATATTCAGATGTGAACAATTATGTACCTTAGATCCTAAGAGGGGACATTTGGATGTAGTTTTAGTAAACACTTAACTATTCCTTTCTTGTCGAAACTGCATCAATACTAAAAGTAATAAACTGCAAATGTGATTATACATTTTTTTTTTTTTTGTTTTTAAGTAAAAGACCTGTCAAAATCTATATCCAGGGGTTATGTTTAAAATAAAAATATTAATAGTTGTTGTTCCATATTAAGAAAGATGCCTTCCACTGCAATTCTGAAATTATATCGACCCTGCATTAAGGCATAAATAGAAATGTGAGTAAATACAATTTGAAATTAGCACAGAATTAATCATTTATTAATAGGGTGCTTATTGAACAATTACTTTCGTTTGAATCAGAGCTGGTGGTAGATTCAGTTTTCTTTGTTTGTCTTTTTAACAAGTGAGGAAGAAAATAATTATAGTAGGGAGTTCACTTTTGTTTAAGAACTTTGTTTATTCCCAGGCCTTAGCTATCACTGTCTGTGAAAGACTTCTACAAAAGTTGGTGTACCTCGTGGGTTTCTAGTTTTCCCTTGTACAGCTGTAACCCACTAAGACATCAGGCATTCAATGCAAATATGTGTTTAAATATTAAAATTATGTGGTAGTACAGATTTTCATGTTTCTATCTTATATTAATTATTTATATGTTGATACATCCAAAGCAGGTATATGGTAATAATTTAAATAATGCAGATTCTGTGATATTTACAACTAATGTTATGGAATTATTACAACCATAACAACGCAGTGTGATATGATTTGGCCTAAAATTCCATTAAAATATGATAATTATATACTTCTAAAGGGAACCTGCAAGGACACGGTCGCCCTCCATGGTGTAATGGTTACCATGCTAACTTCTTATACCCAAGGTCGCTGGTTCAAACCCGGCAGAGGACAATGGGTTTTTTCGGGCGTAAAAATCCTTAGCATGGCTTCCTTCGGAAGGGAAGTAAAGCCGTGGGTCCCGTGTCGTAGATTTATGGCACGTAAAAGAACCTCAAGCCTGATAGAGAGGCCTCTGAGCAAAATTAAGTGGTCTTTCACGCCCAGTATAGAATGGGATGCTGAGAACCATAGCAGTTAAAAAGCGTCCATAAATAACATGCCATTTCCATTTGCAAGTACACGAAAAGTCATACACTCAATTTTTCTACTTCATTTTCAAACACTCACTCATTTCTTTCTGGAAATATCTGAAATTCTTCTGGTAAAAATATTGTGACTTTCCTGGTTCCTACTACAACTTGGATTTGCCGTGTTTTTATTAAGCTTCCTCATTAATAAAAGTTCAACCTGCAAAATATTAAGATCTACTATTCAAAATGCTGAAAGCGGCAAGTGATTGCTCTTCCTAATGTAATTAGCAAATTTCTAATAACAATTAGTAGTTGATAGTTCTTTGAAAAATTCTGTTCTATTCACATGACTTTCTTACCTATTCTGTAACAAACTACTTACAAAAACTTATTCTTCATCTACCTCATGCTAATAAACATTACCATAAATTGTCTCATTACTTAGTTCCTTCTAAGTAGAAAGGAAACAAAGGAAGGGATAGCTAAAGGAGTAGTCAAATCTTTTAAAAGATGGTTACTGTGAATTCGGTTCTCTTTACATGGCCAGGAGTACAAACAAAAAAAAAAAAAAAAAACAAAAACAAAAGAACAAAAAAAAAAAAAAAAAAGGATAGGAAAGACAAATTCCTGTTTGAGAAAAGTTTCTAATATTTTAAAATTCTACCAATAACAAGGAATATCTCAAGAAATATATACATGACAAGAATTGCATATTTTAAGGAAATCTACATTTTTGTGCAGTAAGTTTTTGTCTATAGCTCTTATGGATTACCAGTTAGATACCTCTGCTAAAGTCATCCATAATGAAGGGATCTTCAGAGGATATTCCCAGAAAATTCAGGCCATACATTTGTTTGTCATGTAAGTAAATATCTTTAATATACGGTATTGTAATCAAATTTGTTAAGAGCCAGTTTTAAGAAAATAAACATTTTCGAAGATTTTTCCATGTAATAAGCAGTTTGGTGGGGGGGGGTCTTTAAAATCTTCATGTCGCATCTTTGGAAGATGCTGAACTTGATTATAAAGTCTGGTATTTAAACCAACTTTTCGTTTTTAGTTACCTACTCTGTTGGTCGTGCACATCACATATACAGATACATAGTACCTTTTTCTAAAAATGTTTTTTGATACAGGAACCAAAAACGTGTATTTTTTAGTGAAATCCGGTTTAAAATGTTGGGTGGAATGCAATATCTTCTCTACCCATGTACTAAGAGAAAGTAAAAACATCAGATAAGTTCCGTTCATATTTTATCTAACCTCTATGCTTTATTAGCGGTTATATAGACTATTTCTACTTAAGTTTATTTTTATCTGCTTAATTTTAATCGAGTAAGTAGCTAAACTAAAGGTTCTCCAACGCTTATACTAGGATCAATCCTGTTCCATCGCTCAGCGTTTGTAATGTGCTATTTTCTGAAGATTTTTCCCACTTGCGTTTTCTTGTTATTTGTAAGGTTTCGTTCAGATTATAGAAACGAATGTCTTCTTGCACTCAATTCTACGAAGTAACACGTTTTTCCTAATGCTATATGCTTTACCTTCGTTACATGATATTTTGTCAAATGCATCTCACGCGATTCATTGTTTGTTTCACTTAAAATGATCATGAAATCAACAAAATTGCCGATATTCTTTCGTTTTTCAATCACGCGCCTATCATTGTTTTATTTTATAAGCTTATGCAGGTTTAAATAAATAATGTACTTAAAAATAATGTAAGCATATAAAAAGGTGTCAAATTAGCCTTTAATGATTTTCTTAAAAAGAAGAGCCTTGCACCAAAATGGTTTCGTAAACCAATAAAAACTCATTTAAAGGTTAGGATCGAAATGCCGAATTCGCTGGAGGACCTATCAAGAGGGCTAGAACAATCCCCGTTTGGGATCTATCCCGAAGATCTTCATATCCCTCCAGATACGTGGTACCAAGAGAGGACTGCAAATATCAAGTTAAGAATGAAGTGAAAGAGGTTAAAGGATAAGTGAACGAAAAAGGGCGAATATGTGTAATGAGGTGCAAGAAAAAATGTAAATGGCGTTTTATTTAACTGCTGTGGTTTTCAGCGTCCCATTTTATACTGGGCGTGAAAGACCGCTTAATTTTGCTCAGAGGCCTCTTTATCAGGCTTGAGGTTCTTTTACGTGTCGCTTTACTTCCCTTCCGAAGGAAGCCATGCTAAGGATTTTTACGCCCGAAAAAAATCCATCGTCCTCCGCCGGGTTTGAACCCGCGACCTTGGGTATATGGCAACCATTACATCACGGAGGTGCAAGAAGTTGGTATAAAATGGTTACAGTTTTCCTTTCTCTAGCACATGTACAAAGTACACAGTGGATACAGAAGGCATTGCATTCTGCTAAATAAATCGATACCGAGATTTCACAGTAAATACATGTTTTGAGACCCTCTTTATAAAAAAACATGGTAAAGCTATACGATAGTACCATATATAAATATAAATCTTTAAGAATTGTAACTAACCTTATAATCCACTTTAAATACATGTTCATGTGTGTCTGTGTCTGCCTGTAGTATAGTTCAAAAACCCAACTTGGTTCAGTATCTTCCAAGAATGCGACACGAAAATTTTCAAGAAAATCCCATCCACCCCAACGACCCTTTACATGGAACATTTTTAGAACATTTTGATTTTCTCAAGAATAGCTGTAAGGATTTTATTAAAATGATATAGTTTAAGATATTTTATGTTAAACGAAATGTAGGTATATCTTAAATTTTCTGGGAATAGCCTCTGAAGACCTCTTCTTTCTGCATGAGTATTGTTTAATTGGCAAACCGTAAGAGATAATACAAAAACTTCTTACACAAAAAATGTAGATCTCGTTAAAACACAATTTATGTGTGTTTCTTGTTTTGTAGAGTTAACCGTTTTCAAGACTCTTCGAGCTATTGGTTTCAGTTTTAAGGTAATGCTTCTGTGAACTTGACAAAAAATAGCGAAAAAATATATATTTTGTTTCATAATACAATAATATGAATTATAAACTTTAAGAAAATATATTGGTTTTCCCACTAACTCACTGACTGACTGACTGACTGAAATTCTATGTGGATAGTTATACACCTATTAATAGGCATTCCCAACTTTAAACCTTACCTTCTCAACACTTTATTTTTTCAAAATGTTTAGGTATACTGGCTCCCAAAAGTACATTAAAGAAACTGATCATATTTATTTTTAAATATAGTGCTCCAATTTCGATAAATAAATTATTACATTTTGAAAAAATCAAGAGATTTGAACAGTACAAAGAGTAGTAATTTTCTACACTAATGAGGGCTAATATAAATAAATACATTTCGACATATTCTTTTTTATTTTCTCTAGCTCCATATGTACAATGTACATAGGGATAGAGAAGCTATTGTAATGCACTCAAAAATTCGATACCGAGATTTCGCCAGAAATATATGTTTTAGCGTCCCCTGAGTCCGAAAAAAATATTTTAAAAAAAACTAATGTGTTCCATTCACATGATTTTCTCTACATATCTGCAACAAATTACTGATAAAAGGCTTATTTTTCTATTTACTTAATGATAATCGAGAAATAAATATCAGAAATAGTCATATTACTTGCTTCCTTGTAAGTAAAAGCGAAATAAGGGAGTACCATAGGCTAAACTGACAACCAAAGGCTGGTTGCAATGAGACTGAAGTTCCTTTGTTTGTATGGACAGAAGTTCATAAATTCCTGTATGAGAAAAGTATGTTCTTTAAAGCTGAAACTAAAAGTAAGGAATATTTTAAAAACAACCATCTCCACGAAAAAAATGTATACATCTTAAACCATATGTTTTAATGTGCTCTACATTTTCTGTGTGGTAAGTTTTCGTCCATTTCTTACGGTTTAGCAGTTATGCAAAAATCCATCAAATTCATCCAAAATAAAGTAGTCTTCAGAGGCTATTCCCAGAAAATTCAAGATATACATTTTATTTGCCAAGTAAGTATCTTAAATATACGAGATTGCAATCAAAATTGTTTGAGCCATTTTTAAGAAAAACAAAATTTTCGAATTTTTTTCCATGTAAAGGGTAGTTTGGGGTGGGGGGATTTTCTTGAAAATCTTCGTGTCACACCCTTGGTAGATACCAAACTTAAATACTAAGTTTGGTTTTTAACGGTCTTTTCATTTTTGAGCTATGCTGTCCACAGGCATACACAGACAGACAGACAGACACACACGGACATTTTTCTAAAAATGATTTTTTTTTGGATTAAGGTGTCTCAAAACATGTATTTCCGGTGAAATCTCGGAAAGTAAAAACTGATGTGTTACATTCACATGACTTTCTTTAAATCTGTGCAACAAATTAGTTTTAAGAAGTTTATGTCTCTCTTTACTTCATGTTAATCGAGAAAAAATTAGCAGAAATAATTATATTACTTGCTTCCTTGTAAGTAGGAGCGAAATAAGGGAGTGCCATAGGTTAAATTGGTAGTCAAAAGCTGGTTGCTATGTGACTGAAGTTCCTTTGTTTGTATGGACAGCAGATGACAAATTCCTGTGTGAGAAAAGTATAGTTTTTTACAGCTGAAACCAAAAACAAGAAATATCCAAAAACGTTCAACTCTACGAAAAGAATGCATACAACATAAATTGTGTGTTTTAACGTGCTCTACATCTTTTGTGTTGTAAGTTTTTGTCCACCTCTTATGGTTTAGCAGTTATGCAAAATTCCGTAAAATTCATCCAGAATAAAGAAGTCTTCAGAGGCTATTCCCAGAGAATTCAAGATATTAATTTTATTTGTCAGGTAAATATCTTTAATATACGATATTTTAATCAAAATCATTAGAGCCATTTTTAAGAAAATCAAAATTTTCGAAAAAGTTCCATCTAAGGGTAGTGGGGGTGGGGGGATTTTTCTCAAAATCTTCGTTTCGCATCCCTGGAAGATACTGAAGTTAAATACCAAATTTGGTATTTTACCGACTTTTCGTTTTTAAGTTATCGTGTTCACAGACACACAGACACACTGACACACAGACACATACACGGACCTTTTTTTAAAAATGCTGATTTTAGATACAGGGGACCCTAAAACATATATTTCCGGTGAAATCTCGGTATCGAATTTTTGGGTGGAGTGCAATGTCTTCTCTATACACTATGTACATAGTACGTATAGAGAAAGTAAAAATCTGATGCGTTCTATTCACATGACTTTCTCTACATCTGTGTAACAAATTGTTAAAAAGCTTATGCTTCTATTCACTTCATGCTAATAAAGAAAAAAAATGGCAGAAATAACCTTATTATTTGCTACCTTGTAAGTAGAAGCAAAATAAGGGAAACTTTAGGTTAAAGTGATAGTCAAAAGCTGGTTGCTATGTGACTGAAGTTCCTTTGTTTTTATGGATAGGAGCCGACAAATTCCTGTATGAGAAAAGTTTAAATTTTCCAAAGCTGAAACTAAAAACAACGAATACCTTAAAAAGGATCACCTCCACGAAAAAAATTGTATATAACATAACTAGTGTGTTTTAATGTGCTCTACATTTTCTGTGTAGTAAGCTTTTATCCATCTCTTACGGTTTAGCAGATATGCAAAATTCCGTAAAATTCATCCAGAATAAAGTAGTGTTCAGAGGCTATTCCTAGAAAATTCAGGATATACATTTTATTTGTCAGGTAAATATATGTAATATACAATATTTTAATCCAAATCGTTTGAGCCATCTTTTAGAAAATCAAAATTTTCGAAAAAAGTTCCATGTAAAGGGTAGTTTGGGGTGGGGGGATTTTCTTGAAAATCTTCGTGTCGCATCCTTGATGATACTAAACCTAAATACCAAGTTTGGTATTTAACGGTCTTTTCGTTTTGAGGCTTTGCTGTCCACAGACACACACACAGACAGACAGACACACATACGGACTTTTTTTTTTTTCAAAATGCTTTTTTCAGACTCAGAGGACACCCCAAAACATATATTTCCGATGAAATCTCGGTATCGAATTTTTGGGTGCATTACAATATCTTCTCTATCTCTATGTACATTGTACATATGGAGCTAGAGAAAGTAAAAATCATAATTTATTCAGTCTGTATTTCAACATAAACACGAATCAGTGTACTCAGAAGGAATGAATAAACTGGTGTGAAAATATCACATTTCTATGTCAAGTGGTTTCTGAGGAAACGGGCCATTAGCATAGCTAATTGAACATTGATCATATAGGGCTTGACTCCCCTTAAACAAAGATTATTTTTGAACTAAAGTACTTGATCCTATATTCACCCTAAACATTGTCAGTTTGGACATAAGTTTCTCTTGCCTAGCTATCACTTGTTATATAGATGATTATGGGTATAAGGAAGTCCAGGAAGAAGGGAGGAAACGGACACAGAGGCGACCAAATATGCGGCGGCAGGCGGTTCCCTAACGTCTTCAGATACTGAGCATGCTGATACCGGCGAGACCCAGGGCCTACCTGACATATTTTCCAAGCAAACATGTTACGAGTCTTCAGTATTTCCTTCCCTTATCAACAAAACACCTCAACACCTCCGGACGTCTTTAAGGGGGGCGATAATTTGTTCCCCCTGGGTTACAAATAAATTATTAGCAAAATTGACACTATTCTTCTGATAAAATGAAAATTATGAAGGTTGTACTTTTAATACAAATATTTCACCTATAAGAAATAATAGATGACTTTCTTTTATGCTGAATGTGTTATTAAAACTCGTATGCTTCAGGAAATTGCTTCAGACGATCTTTCCCTCCCCAAAATAGAAACTGAAATGATGCTCTTGGTGCTTGTGCATATTATGGTGTATATCATCGGTTGCACGGAGTCGTTCTAATTACTTTCTCTAACCCCATATGTGCAATGTACGCAGTGGATAGAGAAGGTATTGTATTCCACCCAAAAATTCGATGTCGACATTTCACCGGAAATATATGCTTTGAGGTTCCCTGTGAATGAAAAAAAATCATTTTTAGAAAAAGGTCTGTATGCCTGTGGACAGCATAGCTTAAAAACGAAAAAACCGTTGAATACCAAACTTGGTATTTAGGTTAAGTATCTTCCAATAATACGACGTAAAGTTTTTCAAGAAAATCCCCCACATGGAAACGTTTTCGAAAATTTTGATTTTCTCAAAAATGGCTCTAAGATTTTGATTACAATACCGTATATTAAAGTTATTTACATCCCAAATAAAATGTATATCTTGAACTTTCCGTGAATAGCCTCCTAGGATCTCTTTATTGGGGATGAATTTTGCTAAACAATAAGAGATAGACAAAAGATTTAGATCTCGTCAAAACACAAATTCCTTTACATTTTTGTTGTGTTGTGGAGGTAACCGTTTCCGATATATTCGTTGTTATTGGTTTCAATTGTAAAGTACTTATATTTTCTCAGGCAGGTAGTGTCCGTTTTTCTTTTGTTCTACTCCTGGCCAAGCAAAGAAGTGATTTGATGACAATCGCATAACAACAGCTTTTAAAACATTTGACTGTCGGTTTAGCCTGGTGTATTCCCTTAATTCCCTTCTACTTATAAGGAACTAAATAATAAGAACTCTAGCATTTATCTCGATTAAATTGATGTAGAAATATAATAATAATAATAATAATAATAATAATAATAACAATAATCTTGTGAAACAAGTTTGAAAAATGATGAACGTCGTGGTTGTGCAGTTATATATCCCACACACACCATGCTCTACGCACTAACGAAATACTTTTCCATTTTCTCCTGTGAAGATTTTGCAGTTAAGGAAGTACTGCAGCACATCATTCAAAATGCCAATCAGACAGAATATGTAATTTACACTGATTCACTAAGCACAATTCTTGCCACTCAGAACCTAAGTCCTACGCATCCTTTAATAAATGACATACTTCACCCATATTCTATCACTCGGCGCTCTGGAAAACAAGTAATCCTCACTTGGGTACCGTCACATTCAAATATCGATGGAAATGAAAACGCCGATAAAGCTGCAAAGGAAGCCACCCGACATCCTATCAGAGACCGCGGAATAACTTCTACACATCAAGACGTCATTAGATACACCAAACAGCTGTTTATAGAAAACTGGAAAACGACATGGTCAACAGCCCACAGCAAACTGCATGATGCCCGAGCCGGATCTACCAATTTCTTCGAACCCCTCCGAAAATTAGAACGTCGTGAGCAAACAATAATTACCCGCCTCAGAATTGGACACTGCAAACTGACACATTCCTTAATCACTAATAAAGATTCAGAATCAAAATGTGAGACCAATTACTGTCCTACATATCCTGCTGCAGTGTCCGAGATACGCGAAACAGAGACTTCAGGCCGGCTTCAGTGACTTACGAAGTGCTCTACATAACCATCAGACAGTTAAAAAGACAACAATATTTATAAGACAGTGTAAACTTTTTGAATTATTGTAAAGTATAAATGTAATCATTTTGTATATTATCAATGTGTAAATAACTATTTTATGTGCAATTTGTAAGGTCGCGATATGACCATGCTGTTAAAGCGACCCAAAATAAATTATATTGCAAAAAAAAAAAAAGTTTGAAGAACAGCTAGAGAAAGTCATGTGACTGTAACACACAAGATATTTTACTAATATTCACTAGGGGTAGGACCTCTATACTGTCTGGATTGGAAGTACGACTAATATTTTGAGATAAATCTTCGATAGTTTTCGATATTTTAAACTCTTTAAATTTTGCATTATTGAGGCTGTAATGTTTAAATTTATGCTATATATGGAATTGAAGACATTAAGATCTCAATCCATTGCTTTGTGCGTGCCCTCAAAGAGTTGTTGGACTATAGTTCTCAACGCACCTCGACTGCTGCTTTTCTATGGGTGAATGAACGCAATATTCCAAAAACTCTTGAAAACTTACAAAATAATGGGTGATGGAGTGAGGTACTTATATAAGATGCAGTGTTAATTGAGTTGTAAATAAAGGATAAACAGCTGACATTAAATCATTTTTACTTTCTCTATACGAACTATGTACATAGTGTATAGAGAAGATATTGCACTCCACCAAAAAATTGGATACCGAGATTTCACCGGAAATATATGTTTTAGGTCCCCTTTGTCTAAAAAAATGTATTTTCAGAAAAAGGTCCGTGTGTGTGTCTGTGAACACGATAACTCAAAAACGAAAAGTCGGTAAAATACCAAACTTGGTATTTAAGTTTAGTGTCTTCCAGGGATGCGACACGAAGATTTTGAGAAATATCCCCCACCCCCAACTATCCTTTACATGGAACTTTTTTCGAAAATTTTGATTTTTTCAAAAATGGCTCTAACGATTTTGTTTAAAATATCGTACATTAAAGCTATTTACCTGACAAATAAAATGTACATCTTGAACTTTCTAGGAATAGCCTCTGATGAGTAAGTACTTTATTCTGGATGAATTTTACGAAATTTTGCATAACTGCTAAACCGTAAGAGATGGACAAAAACTTACCCACAAAAAATGTAGAGCACGTTAAAACACACAATTTATGCTATATACATTTTTTTCGTAGAGTTCATCGTTTTTGAGACGTTCCTCGGTTTTGGTTTCTGCTATGAAAACCTTTTACTTTTCTCTTACAGGCATTTGTCAACTGCTGTCCATACAAACAAAGGAACTTCAGTGACATAGCAACCAGCTTTTGACTGTCACTTTAACCTATGGTACTCCCTTATTTCGCTTCTACTTACAAGGAAGCGAGTAATAAGATTATTTCTGTTAATATTTTCTGATTAGCATGAAGTAAATAGAAGTATAAGCTTTTTAAGAATAGTGTGTCGCAGAAGTGTAGAGAGAGTCATGTGAATGTTACACATCAGATTTTTCTGTAATTGCCTGACCTGGTGAGTCAATCTCAGCTATTATGGTTACCTCCTCTGGTGACCAAAATCTGTGAATGTAGCAGAATTAATTACATCTTAAGAGACTATATAATACAGCCCTAAAAATGTTTGTTCTTTCCTTCTATTATTTGTATTTACGGCGTTCAACTTGTGTCATGAGCATGGCTAACAGAAGCGCGATTAATTTGTATGAATATTTCGTTTTATACATGAACAATAGTAATATTTAATAAAATATGAGCTAAGTGTGGAACTATTTTGAAGTACATAGTACTAATAAAAAGAGCAGCATGTAAAATATGCAGAAGTACATTTACGCGGCGTGGTAATTCGAACAATAACAACAAATTTAAAGAAACGTTTACATTTATACACCGCGTGATTACAAAACATCTACTGAAGAACCGATTTACGAGTTTCCTCGCTGTCAAAACATGATACGTGGCATTTGAAAATATTTAAAGCCACAGTCTACACGTATTATCTATATGCATTATACGAGGGTCGGCTGATAAGTCCCGGGACACACACAGATATGGCGCCACTAGGCCAGTTAGACGGTAGCATCATACAGTTGAACTCTAGACTAGCTTGTATCCATAATTACAGGTCAATAGATTGTTTAGTTTTCGAATGACAGCATTTTAAACAAGACAACTTTAGAGTTTTTACGAAAATGGAGGGGGTGGAAAAACGAGCAGTGATTAAGTGCTTCCATTTGAAAGGCTTAACGCCTAAAGAAATCTAGGAGGAAATGGACAGTGCATTGAAAGACTCTGCCCTTTCAAATTCAATGATTAAAAGGTAGGTTGCAGAGTTTAAAATGGGACGTACGAGCACTAGTGATGAGCCTCGCTCTGGACGCCTTGTAGAAGTGACAACTCCAGAAATCATTGAAAAAATTCATCGTTTAGTACTGGAAGACCGCAGCCTAAAGTTGTTTGGGATAGCAGAGGCTGTAAAAATATCAAAAGAATGTGCAGGTAATATTTTAAGTAATTTTTTTAGCTTTAACAAGCTCTGTGCAATATGGGTGCTGCGTTTGTTTGTTTGTTTTTTGTTTTTTTTTAAACAGTAACGGAGTCTGATCAGGACTCCGGTACTGTATCCCTATTTACATTTCCCCCCGAAGGTTTTACTGATTACCGGTTTACTGGTTTTACTGATTCTTTTACAAACATATACACATTGCACAAACATATAACACCCATGCCCAAGGCGGGACTCGAACCCATGATCCCCTGCCCACGAAGCACCAAAGCGAGACGCTTTAGCGAGCGTGGCCATGGGGACTGGCAATTTATTGACACCTGATTCAAAGTTGTAAAGAAAAACTGTTTCTGTTAGGAATGTGGAGCTCTACCATAAAAATCCCAGTGACTTTTTGAGACGGCCTATTACCATGGATGAAACTTGGATACATCACTACACTTCAGAAAGTAAATAATAGTCAAAACAGTGGAATTGCGCCAGGTGAACCAACTCCAAGAAGGCAAAGTCAATTTTGTCAACTAACAAGGTTATGGTGAGAGTTTTCTGGAATGCACAGGGAATTATTTTTATTGATTTCTGGGAAAAGGGTAAAAGTATCACTGGCGACTACTGCAAGCTTACTGCAAGGTTTGAGTGATGAGGTGAAAAGAAAAAGACCTCATTTGCCAAAAAAAAAAAAAATGTTGTTGTATCACAATGCTCCAGCCCTACGTTCAGTCATTGCAGTGAGAAAAATGTGCGAATTAAAGCTCTAATTGCTTGAACATCCACCCTATTCGCCAGATCTAGCACCCAGTGATTACCACCACAACGAGGAGGTCATTGTTGCGATAAACAGCTATTTTGAGGAACTTGATAAATGGCACTACAGAGATGGTTTAATTAAATTAGAACACCGATATGACAAATGAATTAGCCTTTCTGGAAATTATGTTGAGAAATATAGCAAAAGAAAAAAAAAAAAAAAAAAAATAATGCTGTTTTCATTGAGAGGCCCGGGACTTATCAGCCGACCCTAGTAATACTTCAGATCAGTCATATTGCATGGTACTCACCAAAATTGGTTACACATGTTCATACACAGAAGAATACTGAATTCAGCGAACAAGCTATCGCCTTTACAGATTTTATAAAGTATCGAATATAGGTGCTCAAATTCAGTGTCGGAATCGAGTATCGAGAAATAGTGGTATGCTTCCCATCGCTAATTATTCAGCTGTCTGGAGAAGCAATACAAATTGCTGCTAGGGCTTTGGAATGTTGATGGGGAAAAATAATTTGAACAATGAGTAAATTTGTAGTATAATATGCAGAAGTTCGGTGGTGTTAAACGTAAATAAATATGTAATGATAATTATATAGTTTTTTTCTTTAATTGATATTTAGATGGAAGTTTTAACATATGGCGGTTTTTCTTCCAATCAACCGATATTTTCCTTTCTCATCTACTGAAATTTATTCCTTACAAGTTTACAGCGTTGCACCTGCCTGATCTGCAGATTCTGAATAATCAGGAAATTAAACGGCTAGAAACCGGACATAGAAAATTTTGAGGCATTATATAATCCTTCCCAGGATCCGCCTACCAACTCGGGAGAACCGCGAAAAAATCCAAGGTCGGAGTGGCCGCCCAACGAGAATCGAATGAGCCTCACACGTTATCGTGGAGCCATCTGGTCAGAGATAGCTGAATGGAAACTCGAATCAACGAATATTATCGTAAATCACAGATTGCTAGTTTAAAAACGTTGGCATAACCGTGACAACATAGTGCTTATTAGATGCGGTCGATGCACATTGAAACGCACTAATGTGCTTCTTTGAAATGTGCATTTCCGAATATGGAATCGTCCAATATTATAGTCTACTTGTTACATACATTTTTCAAGTGTTCAAAATATGGTTTATTTTCGCTGTTTTTGATTACAGCATGTTTGTCGCTTAGCCATTCATTAAAATCCCCAGGTTTTCCCTCTGTGTTGCTATCAAAAGCAAATTACTACTGTCAGACAGTGATTACCACTTGAAAGATGTGCCATTTAACCTCTACTGTCCTCGTACTTCCTCTCACTTGGTGAAGCGCGCCCAAGTTTTTTTGTGTTGGAGAACCAGCAGTGATGACAAATAACGTCCGCTAAATGCACACAAGTGAATCACTAGCCGGAACGTCTTTTGTTGGCAGGATAAAAGAGCAGTCGAGTATGTATATAGTAGCATCGCATTGCAAGCCCTTCCAATGACAGCGATGAAAACCAACGTTGTGTTGGGATTCGTAATCTGCGCACTCCTCTGGGGAAATGCTAAGGTAAGATCTATAGTGTTAAGATCATTAAGCATATGTAAGACTATAGTAACATTAAACAAGCAGGGAGAAAGAGACAGATTTTGGCTTAATTTGAGAAATGTTTGTCGGCTCGGCTTGAAACTAAAGAGCAAGAATGCCTAATAGTATATATTAAGGGAGAATAAAACATGATTTGCATAACTGGAGTCCGAGGGATTTATCACGAGGGCTATAGAGTAAAATATTTTTCGACTGCGGGTGATGATTCAAAAATACTTTTACAACGTTTGGGAATGCATTCCTGACATAGAAACAGTAAATTAGGTTCATAGAAACATATGCTCTAAAATACTTCGTTTTCGCGTTATCAATTTATTAATGAAAGTCACCTTCAATGACTTTCCAGGTCCAACCTAATAACTTCATTTATTTATGCACTCATTCATAGATGGCTTTTACCTATTTTACCCTACGAGTTGGCCGTTTGTTGCTTTGGTTACTTTTAATATTTGTCATTTATCAGATGTGTAATACATTCTTCCAGCACGCCTTACAAGTGCTGTCAACAGCGACTTCATTCAGCACACTCTCCCAGACTTATTAGAAAATGCGCCTCTACAAATAGGAAGAAACATGTGGTTTATGCATGATGCTCTAGCACATTTTAGTCTTATTGTTCGAGATGTACTAGCTGCTATCTAGCATGACAGATGGAAAAGTAGAGGGGCACTTCCATGGACTGCACATTACCCCGACCTTAAACCTTTGGATTTTTATCTTTTGGGGACACCTTAAACCATTGGTTTACACAGAAGACCTCAAGGATGAAGCAACTCTTAATCTACGTGACATGAAAGCCTGCGAAATCATACGACACCGACTGGGAGAATTTGACAAGCCGTGCTTCGACCAGTGCACGCGTGTCTTGATTCTCTCTATTCTGGATTATCTTTGCATAAATGGTAAACTGTAAGAGTTTGACAAAGACGTACTACACAGAAATGTAAATCATGTTCAAACACACAATTATTCCCTACGCATTTTCTTTTTGTGGATCTGAGACATTCCTTGTTATTGGTCTCAAGTTTAAAATACTTTTTCCAGCGGTAATTTGACTTTTTTTTTTTTTTTTTTTTTTTACTCCAGGCCATACAAAGAAAATGGAATGTCAATCTTAAAGCAACCATCTTTTAAAATATTTGTCTATCACTTTAGTCTAGTGTATTCCCTCTACATACAAGGAACTAAGTCAAAAGACAATTTCTGCTAATGCTTATTTTAATTGAAAAAAATGGTGTGTTATTTATGGATGCTCTTTAACTACTGTGGTTCTCAGCGTCCCATTCTAAACTGGATGTGAAAGACCACTTAATTTTACTCAGAGGCCTCTCTATCAGATTTGAGGTTCTTTTACGTGCCGTAAATTTACGACACGGGACCAATGGCTTTACTTCCCTTCCGAAGGGAGCCATGCTATGGATGTTTACACCCGAAAAAATCCATCGTCCTCCGCCGGGTTTGAGCCCGCGACCTTGGGTATATGAAGTTGCCGGTCCCCATGGCCGCGCTCGCCAAAGCGTATCGCTTTGGTGTTTCGCAGCGCAGGGGATCGTGGATTCGAGTCCCGCCTTGGGCATGGGTGTTATATGTATGTGTGTGTAAAAAGTAAAACAGAAATTCAGTAATCATACAGTAATCAAAGTAAACAAATTAGGTAAATATAAAGTAGGGTATACAGTAGGGTAGGTTTTAATATAGTTCCGGAGTCTGGTCAGGACTCCGGCGCTGTATATCCTACTTTTATTTACCTGTTTTTTTTACTTTGTTTGCTTTATGATTACTGAATTGCTGTTTTATTCTTTTACACACACATACATACATAACACCCATGCCCAAGGCGGGACTCGAACCTACGATCCCCTGGGCTACGAAGCACCAAAGCCTTGGCGAGCGCGGCCATGGGGACCGGCACCTTTAAGCATATTTAAAAACTACCGGTCAGGGCCGGTTTTGAGCCCGCTTGGATCAAAAACACAGTCCCCATTGAGCCACTCACACCGACCAGAAAATGTTCTCTTGATTTATTTCACGGAAAGAGCGAAGGAATAAATAAACAGAATAATTATGAATAGTGAGTAATATGAAACATTAATATTCCGTGCAATAATAATCACATGTACCAAAGCTTTCATTGTTTAATGAGAGAAATATTACATTACCTCCTTAGAAAATGAGATATTTTGTCTCGTGTTTGGTAACCTAGATATCGATATTTAATTCCAGTCGTGAAACATTAATGTATCATATTCAACATATGTCAACACTTAAGCGAATGAGAATTTCTATCTAAAGGGCAAATATGAAAACAATGTATCACCGTTTTTGGTCCGCTATGTTGAAATGCCCTAAATAGCACAATTGTAGCATGAGCGCGTCTTTAGCAATGGTAATACTAGTAATAGTAAATAAATGCTCGCTTCGGCTAATTGCGAATAACACAACAGCACGATAGCTGCAAACTCCGCCTCCCTCCATTCACCCAATCCACTGCATCCTGGGCAGAGTGCAGTGATAGGGGTAGCATATGATCAATAAATGCTGCATACCGATTCCAGGACCTAAGCCTCACTATTTCTTTAAAGTGGCTCCTGAATTGGTCCATAACGAGTCCCCAGCAGAGAAAAACATTCTCATGTCGGCACCAGAAATCAATAGGCTAATAATAATAATAATAATAATAATAATAATAATAATAATAATAATAATAATTGCAAAATACTCATTTAAAACAAAATTAGACAGTGCGCCTCTGTAGTGTGAGGGTAGTATGTCTACCTTACACTCAAAGGGTCTCGAGTTCGAATCTCGGTTTGAGTGAGTTGCTTGGATAAGCCTTTTTACGGGGGTTTCCCTTATCCTGAGAAGATGAATTTCCAGTAACTTTAAGCTCCATAGGCCTCGGGCTCATTTGGGCACCATTTCGCCGATCTCATTCATCGTCCGTATGAATCACCAGGTTAAAATAATAATAAAAAAAAAAAAAAACAGTTGAACCCAAGTCGCACGGGCTGAAATTCTAAGGTTCTACCTGGTCTCAATTCAGCCAGGCTCGGGCCAGCATGTCTAAAACTGCGTTAAATAAATTTATGATTATTATTATTGTTATTATTATTACTTACTTTGATTTTTTTTCTTAATTTGTTATTTTCTGCAAAGCGGTTTTGGCACATACCTATAGTTATATTCATGACTATCAAAATGCATATATTGAATTTTCTGCGAATCGCCTGTGAGCTTCCCTTCATTTTATTGAATTTTATATAGCTGGTTCTGAATAGTTAGGGAACCTTACAAAGACTTGCCATAAGAAATTGAATAGTTTGTGCTACTGCACGTAGACCTCCTAATAACGCATAACTAGAATTAGAAGATCAACCAGCTAATAAGCTCCTCAAAAAGATATTTGTCCTCAGGGTAATACATAACCTATAAATGCTGTTGCTAAACTGTCATAAAACTGTACAGTTTATTTAAAAAAATTTCATAGCGTTAACCATTTTCGAAATATTCCATGACGAAGTTTAAGGTCTTTACCAAGAGTGGACAAGCTTGAAAGTTTGTGATTCTTGTTATCTTCCTCTTTTCGTTTGTATTTCATCGACCATTGAAGCGATCAAAGACTAAGTGAGAATGAACCTACGGTAAACAATAGCATTTGCACATATCAATTGATAGTAGGTACATACAGACTTTTATTTCCACACGCGCGCGTGTGTGTGCGTGTGTGTGTGTGTGTGTGAGAGAGAGAGAGAGAGAGAGAGAGAGAGAGAGAGAGCGAGAGAGAGGAGAGAGAAGTTCTTGTATCAGCCTTTATTACATTAACTTTAACAGATATATCATTACATAACAATATTAAATTGCATGACTTATATGCATAATTAAGCTCGCTTTAAAGCTGAAAATTCATCGCTTATATAATAAACATGAAAAATCCGTTATAAGCACCTTTTTTGGGAATTAAATGAACATTTCTTTCACATATTTGTAATTAATTCACATACAAACTGTTTCATCTGTCACTGTATGTTCGTGTGAAATTGGTATTTATTATTTTAAAAATTAATTTCCGTTTTATAGTATATTTGCGGATGTATAAAGACAATCATGGTTGAATGAATTTCTGAAACCGAGTGATTGTCATTTAAATTTTTTGTAGAGAAGTCAAATATCTTTATTGCCGAAATATAGTTAACATGGGAAAATTTACTTTTTAAATAGCTGGAATTAAAACTACAACTTTAAAACTGTCTCAGCATTCAGGCCTCTCATCCAAGGGTCCCTGGTTTGATTCCCGACGTGAGCGGGAATCTCTTTTAACCAGAATCATTCCCTATCCCCCAAAGAATCTGGAAGTATGAGTGTGAGAGTAAATGTGTGCGTGCTTTGTAGTATAAAACTGAAAAACAAAATTTAAGAAACTACAATTCAGCGAGAAAAACACCAGTAATTGCTTCTCAAGTCAAAGCCCTGATATGACCATAGAATTAACATTTTATTGCGAACTAATTCTGGTTTCAAGTCCCATCCTTTGTGCGTATTTAATAAATTGATCTGGTTTGATAACCTTTACATTTAATTATGTCTTTTCACATGTTCAATTTCGCATAGTAAGCGCATTATATGTTCCCAATGCAAATCGTCATACTTTCAATTGATGGCAATGTGTTGTCCACCCCTGTACTGTCTTTGATCTACACAGTTCTTCTTTTGTCTATGAGCCGCATATCCCATAAAATGGCGGCAGGTAGGAATATGGATGAAGGTGAATTCCAAATTCTGGAATCAACCAAAAGAGTAAAATTGGATGTGCTACCCAAAAGTTCCAGAAAATATAAGGTGCGTTCAAAAAGAAACGAGCCGGAGGCATCAGTATCGAAACCAGTACCTGTATGTTAGAAGTATTGGCCCTGGCTGTTGAGGCAATTGTCCCACTGTGACACAAAGTGGTGAATGGCTGTCTCATAAAATTCCCGCAGCTGCGACGTGAGCCAGTTTCGCTCGTACAGCTGGACGTCGTCGTCCGAGGTGAATCGTTTGGCACTCAGAACCTTTTTAAGGGGACCAAATATGGCCTAATCACAGGGGGAGAGATCTGGACTATATGGAGGGTGGCCGAGAATCTCCCATTTGAGTGCCGCGACTGTGTTAGCCGCATGAGGCTTTGTACTGTCGTGGAGCAGAATGACCCCATGGGTGAGATTGCCTGATAGTTTTGATTGGTGAAGGTTGGTCAAGGTTTGTGAGTAACGCTGGGCATTCACTGTTGTCCGGTGATGCAGGAAGTGTATCAGAAGGGGGCCATTTTGGTCAAAGAAGGTCAGCATAGCACTCGTGTGGATGGTCTTGGCTTTTTTTGTAGTGGTGACTCTGGATGCTTCCACTGGAGACTGTCGTTTTGATTCTGGTTCGAAGTGATGACACCATGACTCATCTCCAGCCACCACTCAGGCCAGGAACTCATTCCCCTCCCTAGCATAGCGCTGCAGATGAACCAGGAAGTGTGAACACTTCCGACGTTCAATTTGAACTCGGCAGCTATAGCTTTCATGTCACTCGGCAGTCCTGGGTAAGGAGTGCATCAACCAGCTTGAAGATGTCATCGGTACTGCAGTGTGGTGCTCCAGGCCGAGCATCGTCGGCTAACGACACCCGTCCTTCCCTGAAGCGCTTGTGCCACGCCTTGACCCTTGCAAGGGACATGCAGTGCCGTACACTTGTGACATTCTTGATGAATGTCCGTTCCCCCTACTCCTTCCGCTGCCAGAAAACGAAAAAACACCTCTTTGACACCTCCATTTCAATGTTGCAATGCGACTGGCATCGTTGGACGATTGATGCTTGCTGCTGCTAGCTGTGTATGGTCACGTGACGTGCACGCCTACCCTCTAGCGACGGGCTGTGAACTTCCACACTTCGTTACACACGCCACGATATTACCATCCTGTCACCGGTTTGCGCATTCCAGACTCCGGCTCGTTTCTTTTTGAACGCCCCTTATAATATCGACCTAGTATCAACTGGTATAAGGTAAGCACTGCTAACGAATCAACCAAACATGGAGTGTAGAAGCCTCTCTTGCAAAAGAAAACGTATAATGTAGAAGCAAAATCTAATTTTAAATCCAATTACTGCACCCTAAAATAAGAGATTAAAGTCGACTTTTCGAAACATTTCAATCCAGGATTAATTCATATCTATTTCATTTTATACAAAGTAAATTCGCATACAAATCCCCTTAATAATTTTTCTGGCTCCGCTTTGTACTGTACTCATTGTTGGTCTCAATCTATGATTTTATTTTCCTAGTATGATTGCTATGCTCGGCCTTCGGTCTCGTTCAGCAAAGCGAAATAAAGCCTTAATGTTAACACTTGTAAAATAAATAACTATTTTATTATTACCTCTTCTCCTATTTTCATTTGACGTGCTTATTTTTTAAATTATTCTAATAGTTGTGACCAATGCTACTATTTGAAGGGCAACGCCTCAGTATTGGCTTTATGATTGCATTTTTAAATCGTTTTAGAATAGGTATTCTTCGGTGTATTACAATGCTGAAAATCCCTCTTGTGATACAATCATGGACGTTTCCGGAATTCTGGTTATCAGTGAAGAGTCACAAAAATTAAATTCGCCGTTTTGCACAAATTAAAAATGCCGAGTATTAGGTATTTCTCTGTCCATTAATTTAAATGACGGATAAATAGGTAATACTTATTCATTTCATACGCTTTATGGATAAAGTAATAGGCATCGTTTAAAAGACCCTCATGAGATGCTTTATACTGTCAAAGTATTATGTGGTTCAACGCAAGGAGGATTTAGTCACGACACAAAACTATAAAGCTAATAAGTGTGTGTTTCTCAATAATGAAGGGCTGACCAATTGTTCCTGTATTATTTATATAGTTTTCTATTGTAGGTAGAGATACACATTGAGATTTATAGGTTAAGAACTGAATAGTTTAATATTTACAGAGGTGTGTTGTCTTTGGGCACAAGAGACTTTTCTAAATTCCATTTCTTTTTACCGTAACACCAGATTTCTACAGTTTGATGAGCAGTTGTGATTATTTAGTGCAATTAAAATCGTTTTATGCACAACAAGAATGAAAATTGCAATTGTTTTATCTGTACAGGGTGGCCAGAATGCAACGATTACAGTAAGCTCGGGAAATATTACCGAGAAGCTGATAGACCTGATATTTGTGAATGTGATTCCACGAAACTTGACTGCCTATACTGCTTCTGGAAAAGGGAGTTTGATGAAACCGATAGAAGAAGGCCATAAGGTAAGATTTACAGTACATTACAATGTTAGATACAAAAGTATTAAGCAGTGTGACACTACTACCTACAAATATTAGCTTTCCTACCTCTTTTGTAAGCAGAACACACACCAGGAGGCCTTTCTCCCAGTTTGAACACAACTTAACGTTTTTGGGATCTGCAGAATTGGGTATCTAGGTGATTTACCACTTGTCTGATATTATCTTTGAGGGGTTCTATCCCTCCCTTGTTAAATTGGACAGTACTATGTACCTTTTTCTTAGGAACTATTAGAGATATAGAAATGAAATTTGGTAGGTATAAAGGAGCATACTTATTACTTGTACTGACATTTTTAGTAATGATTAGATAAAAATTATGTTCACAATAAAATTTTTAATTCTGGCCAATTATTTTTAACATTTTAGTTTATGAAAGTATTTTTACCTTTATGTTTGCAATTAAAATTGTTATAAAAATGTCAGTAGATGTAAAATATTTGCAGAAAACACTATATAAATTGCATTTATGTACAATAAACCAATTTAGAAAAAAAGGTACATATGTGGAAGAAAATTTAGTTTTGTCAAAAACAACTTAAATATTTGCACTAACGTTAGTACATTCCTGGACCATACTCATGGTCCTCATCACCTTGCATCTCTTCTCTACCTCTTTCAGCATTCCTCTTAGCTTGCCTTGCCATTTGAAAAGTCTCTCCGCTTCTAAATCTGCTTTTTTTAGATGAATTTTGTCTATTGCAGCTCAACTTTTCAACATATTTTTCCTGGATGAATGCCCAACTTTTCAAGCGCCGTAATTTTGTCTATATTTCTCTCATTAAATGACACAACTGAGTCACACACCCCCATTTTTAACACATCTGATCCATAAAAACAGTTTTGAGAATTTTAGTCCATATAACATTATTGAAACTTTCGTTTGCGTTTTGAGTTCGTCCATGTAGACATTTTGCCAGGAGGTTCACCTCTGTTAGACTTCTGAATATTGGTTTAATTGTTTCACATACTGCATAAGGCAGTGAATGGTTGTAATGATACTCCTGCCCTGTTACTAATGAATGACTGTACTTGCACCATGAATGCTCACCTTTTGGGCATAAACCATGGTTTGGATTTGAGTCTGATGATGCCTTGTGAACTATTTCCATCACTTGATTCTAATATAACACTAGCTGCAGTACTATTATCATTAAATAAATCTGTATTTTCAATATTATTTTCTAAGCTATTTACACCAGTAATTTGTTATAGTTTGTTTCTTTCAAGGACTCTTTTCCTTTTCTTGACTTTTTTTTTTAGATTTAGCCATTGTTTTAATCTTTGGTAACACACGTGTTTCCAATTCCTTAGAAAACACGAATAAATGCATGAAAACAACATGGGAAAGTCAGGGTTGCCAATATTGCTCATAATGAGTCAAATGTTTCTACAAACTTTCAAGCAGTGTGGCAAGGAAAATAAAGGATGGAAAAAGGGGGCGTATGCGAAATGCAGCATGCCATTTAAACTTACTTTTAAGACCTTTAGAGGCAAGGTACAAACAAAATAAATGCATATTCTGAAAACAATGTTCAAAATATAATAAACAAAATCTCAAAATTGATATTTTTGGCCAAAAATGAATACAGGGGACGGTCAAATGAGAATTCTAAACTCCATACTTCTTTTTAATAGTTTACCGCCCGCTTTTACTACAATGGCACCGCAGGCGATCACACTGGTGATACGGGAAATGAAGGTGGAGCACCGGTTGAATGCGATGACGGAGAACCCGGAGAAAACCCGTCCCTGCGCCGCTTTGTCCACCACAAATCTCACATGCGGTCTCTTGGGATCGAACCCAGGCCGTCTAGGTGATAGGCGAGTGGTCTAACCATTCGACCATGGCACGGCCTAAATTCCATAGTTTTAAAGTTACAATATTCAAATTTATAACTGTTACTCTTGCTTATGGTATTCTCTATACAAGCATTCGGCCATGTAATCAAAACAGTTCCCGCTTCATCAACATTTTAATTAGGAATTTAGTTCTTTGATACAAAATGCTGCTTGCAGAACCGTTTTCATAGTTCATGTATAATATTTGATTAGCACCTTCTTAATGTTCATACAAATACATTTTTGTCTAGATTTTGCTGAAAGCAAATTTACAGAGAATTTGCATATCTGCAATTTTTATTTTTTAGTAAATATCTTTAAATATTTACTACCACATAAGTGCTCAACTATTAAGTCACATCATGCCAAATTATAAAAAAAGTTCATACAGAGCTTTCATTTTAAATGTTATGGATTGGTCAAAATTGCTCCGTAACCGACATTTTATGCGAAGAAAAATTTAATTTTCAGAAACGGAGAAAGTAAGGATGTGCCCAACACTAGAAATGCCGTGCACTCTTATGTCTAAATGGTCCCTCATGTATTTAAAAAGAACGCAGATTAATAAAGTGTACCACTTTTAAATAGAGAATTCAACAAAGAATTTTAATAACAAAAACAAGAAATCACAAATTGATCCAAAATCTCAGATTTTAAGTAGACTGTGACCTTAAAAATAACCATTAAAAGATTTCTGTTTTAAACAAAATAAAACTATGACAGTACAAAGAAATGGCCAATGTCAGCAGTTTCTTGAATTACCAAATAATGCAGTTTTTTTCTAGGATTGAAGAGTTGGAAAGGTAATCAGTCACTCTGACTCTACATTTCCAACACATGGCTAGTGTGGAAGAAACAATTAATAAACACTAAATAGTTGATTGAAACTATTAAGCTCGGGACTTAAAGTACTTAGGACATTGTAAGTCGCCACTAGGGCACCTCACCTCAAAATGAATTTGAGATCTCATGCAAGTTTTGGCAAGTTACCATGACAGCTCAGTGGTTAGAGTAACTGGATGGAAAACAGGGAGTTTGTGAATCAAACCCCGGCTATGGCATTGAGTCTACACACGGCTAGAGTGAAAGAAACGTTTATTTCACTCTAGGATTGAGGGTTTCTAACCATATCGTATTATATATTATGCTATTTTCTTCTTTCTTCGCTGTTATAATCTTGGCTGCTCCAGTTATCCTTCATCCACCTTACGCTGGCCTTCTGACTCCAAGGTTACGGGTTCAAACCCGGCTCAGACCGATAGCTTTTAAGTGTACTTAAAAGCGACAGCCCCATTACAGGTGATTTATGGGATGTAAAAGAACTCCTGGGGGACGAAATTCCGACACAACGGTGGTGCTATGATCCTGGCAAGAGACAGCGTCGTTAACAAACAACATGCTTATTCCTCCTCCTTAATAATAAGCTATTTTCCTTTACTGCCTGATCAATTTATTAAACATGGCGCAATTAAATATACATGTATGACAATCTACTAGTCAGCGGATGTCAGGGATAACAGAAAGAATATACCTACTAGGGTCGGCTGATAAGTCCCGGGCCTCACATAAAACATGGCGCCACTAGGCCAGTTAGACGGTAGCAACGTATAACTTAACTCTAGACTAGCTTGTATCCATAATTACAGGTCAATTGCTTGTTTAGTTTCGAATGACAGCAATTTAAACAAGACAACTTTAGAGTTTTCATGAAAATGGAGGATTTGGAAAAGCGAGCAGTGATTAAATACTTTCATTTGAAAGGTTTAACGCCTAAAGAAACCAAGAAGGAAATGGACAGTGCATTGAAAGACTCTGCCCCTTCATATTCAATGATTAAAAGGTGGGTTGCAGAGTTTAAAATAGGACGTATGAGCACTAGTGATGAGCCTCGCTCTAGATGCCTTGTAGAAGTGACAACTCCAGAGATCATTGAAAAAATGCATCGTTCATTACTGTAAGACCGCAGATTAAAGTTGTTTGAGATAGCAGAGGCTGTAAACATGTCAAAAGAACATCAGGTAATATTTTAAATAATGTTTTGGGCTTTCACAAGGTCTGTGCAAGATGGGTGCCGCGTTTGTTGACACCTGATCAAAAGTTGCAAAGAAAAACTGTTTCTGTTACGAATGTGGAGCTCTACCATAAACATTTCAGTGAATTTTTGAGGCGGCTTATTACCATGGATGAAACTTTGATACATCACTACACTCCAGAAGATAAATTACAGTCAAAACGGTGGAATTGCGCCTGGTGAACCAACTCCAAAAAGGCAAAGTAAATTTTGTCAGCTAACAAGGTTATGATTAGAACACCTATATGACAGAAGATTATGTTGAGAAATAAAAAAAAAAAAAAAAAAAAAAAAAAAGTTAATTGCTGTTTTCATTGAGACGCCCGGGACATAGCCGATCCTCTTAACTGGGAGATCTATGGTCTGAGAGAGACCGTGACGTCACGGTTTTCAATTCTCAACAGAGCCATAGCCATCAGTGACGTCATGATTCGTCGGAAAAGAAATTAGTCTCCTTAATTAATTACGTTAATTATTGAGTAATATATAATCGTAATATACTAAATTAATGATTAATTATTTATGTGTTGATAAAACTTGCTAACTTATTTAAGCTGCTATGAGTTAATAAGACTCGGTTTGTCCCTGTGTACATTTCTTTTCACAGCACATTCAGACATGGCGACTATTTCTGCCTGAATGTCAGTGATATGGCTACTGTCTGTCGTATTTCTGCGTCATCCACTAGAATCCTCAATACTCAACACAGTTCAGATCATGGTTGGTAGGCGTATGACCAATGTGGTTTAATGTATGTAGAAAATGGCGATTCTGTAAAACCTTCAAAAGCAATGGAATACATGGAGAGAAATTCTTTAATCTACGATCTTAAGTCCTTAGATATAATATCTGATGTGTTACATTCACATATTCTTTTCCTTGGCCGTGGTTGCTCACCTCTCATCAAGACAGCCCGGGTTCGATTTCAAGCGACCGCATGAGAGATTTGTGGTGGCCAAAGCGGTGCAGGGGCGGGTTTTCTCCGGTTTTCCGGTTTCCCCCGCCATCACATTCCACCGGTGCTTTATCTTCATAGTAGTAAAAGCGGGCATTAAGCACTATAAAAGCATTTTCTCTAACTAGTACTCTTTAACTTTTGCATAGCGTCGAAAAACTATTTTTATGAAGGTTAGTTTTTCTAATTTTACTTTCTCTTCTACGTATGGCAACAGGAAAAGTATTGTATTCCGCCCAAAAATTCGATACCGAGACTTAAACAAAATATGTGTGTCCGCTAAAACCAGAGACGTATATTACAGGCTATCAAAGCTATCACCGAAACCGATATTTTTAATTAAGTTAGAAATTAATAAGTAATATTCATAATAATTGCAATACCAGCCAGATTACACCATGGAAAACTGGCACGTTGCGGGTGGAATATGTCTTGTTCTCTATTCTGTCGAACCGAGGAGAGAATAGTGCTTCGGATGCCTTAAGCTGCAGTCTATGATACGGTCAAAGAGGGGTTCAGGAGGAGGAACGCAGGAATCAGCAAGCGAAGGCTTCGAAAAACGAAATCGCCGCACCACACACGAACGTCCCCGAATAACATCGCTTGGACACGACTGATTTGTTTCCTTGTTTGGAATTCTGCATAGCATGGCATTTTGTGTTTTTAACTGCAGTTAATGTATGATAAACATTTGTTACGGTGATTAATATTTATAAATGTTAATGTTAGTATATGCCTATAGTATGTATAGAGACTGAAAAGTTCAATAACATAGCCGGGATTTGAACCACGGATCTCCAGGTCTCTAGCCGGTTGTTCTAACCACTGAACTACCATGCCAGCATGCCGACACAGCATTAAATTCCTCAACGAATTTGCGTGATTCCCGACAAAAAGGTTCAAGCTGCTAGAGACCGGGAGTTCCGTGGTTCAAATCCCGGCAGTGGTATTGAATTTTTGAATCTGACTCTACCTATCCAATCTCTTATATTTTTTTGCGGCTGTGCTAGTTCTAGTGATAACGCAAGTCATAATCCCAGTATACACCACTACCTGAAACCAAATACAAATATTTTTAAAAAAAGTCCTTGTGTGTGAGTCTGTATGTGCGTGCGTACGTGTCTGCGCATCATTCAAAACCGAAAAGTCGATTAAATACTAAACCAATATTTTAAGTTCTGTATATTCCAAGAATTTGACAAGATGACTTTCAAGAAAATCCCCCCCCTAAAAACTCCTTTACATGGAACATTTTTCAAAATGTTTATTTCCTCAAAATGTCTCAACGATTTTGATTACAGTGTCAAATGTTTAAAACATTTTCATAACAAATGACATGCATGTGAGACCGTTAGTCGACCTCGGCATTATTATTAATATCATTATTATTAATTATCGGTTGTTATTTAATGTACAAATAAAATATTTCTCAATATGTGTAGAAAGCTAGCTTGAAGCAAGCGCAGATAAGGGTGTTTACGAAAGTGGGTAGCTGCTTAAGGGTCTTTGTTAAGGTAGAATGTTGGTAAAAGTCACGTACCCCTTTATGTATGTGTGAGCAATAGAGTAACAAGTAAAATTGAAAGTCTGTAATGTACAAGAAATGAGTTCTTTTCCATTGTATAAACGTAGTCACGTGGTATTTATAGTGCATTATGGGAAGCATAGACGCCAAGTTCGCGGTCTTTTTAACCAATAGAAATAAAGCAGCCATGACACGATAATGTTCTCGTGTATTTGGACACACAATGTAAAGTTCAGTTGTTGGATATATACAACGTAACGCTCAGCTGATAGATACGCACGGAGACGCAGTTTAAGGCTTAGTCGTCATATACGCACGGTTATACTCAGTTATTGGCATGGTTGTTAGCCGCACAGTTATGTTGTAAGTTGTAGGAAGGGCTAAGAAACAAAGTAACGTTAGTATGTAAGTGATTGTCGTGATATTTAAAGGTTCTAATCACAAATAAATTTAGATATACAAGTTAAACGTGTGTTGTGACATTCATAAGTAATAACTCCTAACTACCCCCATTGTTATTCCAACCTGAGCGAGTCAATTTCCTGCTCACCGGCCGACGTCATCAGAGATTTGAGTGGAGCTGAGGCAAATATAGCATTCGTTGCTACAAACAGGTACGTGGAGAGTGACATGCTATAAGTAATTAGGTAGGGGAGTATACACACTCATTACACACACAGTGGCGAAACACATACTTGGTCCCCACGTGACCGATGCAATATCCTGAATTTTCTGGAATAGCCTCTGAAGTCCTCTCCATTCTCATAACATTTGCATAATCCGTAAGAGATAAACTCTTATTACAAAAATCTGTTGTGTTCCATTCACATGACTTTCTTTATCTCTCTGTAACAAATTATTGTTAACAAGCTTATCTTTTATTTATTTCATGTTAATCGAGGAAAATTAGCAGAAATAGTCTTATTTCTTGCTTTATTGTAAGTAGAAGCGAAATAAGGGAGTACCATAGGTTAAAATGAAAGCCAAAAGCTGGTTGCTATGTGACTGATGTTCCTTTGTTTGTATGGACAGGAGTTGACAAATTCCTGTATGAGAAAAGTATAAGTTTTTCAAAGCTGAAACCAAGAAAAATGAATATCTCAAAACGATCGACTCCACGAAAAAAATGTATGTAACATAAATTGTGTGTTTTAACGTGCTCTACATTTTTTGTGTGTTAAGTTTTTGTCCATCTCTTACGGTTTAGTAGTTACGAAAAATTCATCCAGAATAAAGTAGTCTTCAGAGGCTATTACCAGAAAATTCAAAATATACACTTTATTTGTCAGGTAAATATCTTTAATATATCATATTTTAATCAAAATCGTTAATGATTTTTTAGAAAATCAAAATTTTCGAAAAAAGTTCCATGTAAAGGGTAGTTGGGGGTGGGGGTATTTTTCTCAAAATTTTCGTGTCGCATCCCTGGAAGATAGTAAACTTAAATACCAAGTTTGATATTTTACTGACTTTTCGTTTTTGAGTTATCGTGTTCACAGACACACGGACGCACTGACACACGGACACACACACACACACACGGACCTTTTTGTGAAAATGCTTTTTTTAGATAAAGGGTACCCTAAAACATGTATTTCCGGTGAAATTTTGGTATCGAATTTTTTGGTGGAGTGCAATACCTTCTCTATACACTATGTACCTAGTTCGTATAGAGAAAGTAATAAAGCAAAAAAAAAAAATTAAATACTGTTTTCATTGAGAGGCGCTGGACTTATCAGCCGACCCTAGTAGATATATCTTATTTTTCAAATGGCAACAGTCTATGGAATTATTTTATAATGGGAGATTGAAAATGTTGCACTGCTTATCAGAAGGTTTCATAGTGACACTGTACAGCTTGCAGTGTTTATTTACAACATTGCTGTTCAGCTGTTCTTTGATTGTGGTGGTGATCGAAGATCACGGAAATCTAGGTAATTCCTGTCTTTTCTGAAGAATATTTCCAGATAATAATATCGGGGTCACTTAGCTGTATCAATCTTGATGACCTCATAGTCTCACTAAATGTTTACTTAAGTGACGCCACTCGAAGTTTCCTTTCTTTTTCTTCTGCTGCCTTATGGCTTTTACTGGCCGTTAGCCCAGAGATCATTGCTTCGTAGATTACGTCATCCATCAGCCACGGTACTCTTGGTGATAATTTAATTCATTTAGGGCTCCTCGAGAAGATTTAATTTTAGACACACAACGGCTGATGATGTTTTCTAAAATACCGATTTGGAAAAATATTTATGCATGATCACGACAAAGACAAAAATCTTATGTGTTCCATTCACATGAATTTCTCTATATCTCTGTAAATTATTATTGTTAATAAGCTTATCTTTTATTTATTTCACGCTATTCGAGAAAAATTAGCAGAAATAGTCTTATTTCTTGCTTTATTGTAAGTAGAAGCGAAATAAGGGAGTACCATAGGTTAAAGTGAAAGCCAAAAGCTGGTTGCTATGTGACTGATGTTCCTTTGTTTGTATGGACAGGAGTTGACAAAATCCTGTATGAGAAAAGCGTAAGTTTTTCAAAGCTGAAACCAAGAAAAAGGAATATCTCAAAAACGGTCAGCTCCACGAAAAAAATGTATATAGCATAAATTGTGTGTTTTAACGTGCTCTACATTTTTTGTGTGTTAAGTTTTTGTCCATCTCTTACGGTTTAGTAGTTACGAAAAATTCATCCAGAATAAAGTAGTCTTCAGAGGCTATTCCCAGAAAATTCAAAATATACATTTTATTTATCAGGTAAATAACTTTAATATTTGAAACTTTAATCAAAATCGTTAGAGCCATTTTTGAGAAAATCTAAATTTTCGAAAAAAGTTCCATGTAAAGGGTAGTTGGGGGTGGGGGGATTTTTCTCAAAATCTTCGTGTCGCATCCCTGGAAGATACTAAACTTAAATACCAACACGATAACTCAAAAACGAAAAGTCGGTAAAATACCAAATTTGGTATTTAAGTTTAGTATCTTCCAGGGATGCGACACGAAGATTTTGAGAAAAATACCCCCATCCCAAACTACCCTTTACATGAAACTTTTTTCGAAAATTTTGATTTTCTCAAAAATGGCTCTAACGGTTTTGATTAAAATATCGTATATTAAAGATATTTACCTGACAAATAAAATGTATATTTTTAATTTTCTGGGAATAGCCTCTGAAGACTACTTTATTTCTGGGTCAATTTTACGTAATTTTGCATAACTGCTAAACCGTAAGAGATGGACGAAAACTTATCTACCATACAACAAATGTAGAGCACTTTAAAATACACAATTCATGTTATATACATTTTTTTTTTCGTGGAGTTGATTGTTTTTGAGAAAATCCTTGTTTTTGGTTTCAGCTATAAAAAAAACATACTTTTCTCATACAGGACTTTGTGAACTCGTGTCCATACAAATAAAGGAACGTCAATCACATAGCAACCAGCTTTTGACCATCACTTTAACCTATGGTTCTCCCTTATTTCGCTTCTACTTACAAGGAAGCAAGTAATAAGACTATTTCTGCTAATTTTTTCTCGATTAGCAGAAAGTAAATAGAAGCATAAGCTTTTTAACAATAATTTATTGCAAAGTTGTAGAGAAAGTCATGTGAATGGAACACATCAGCTTTTTTTTTACATATGACCATGCAAAGAGAACAAAATTGGCTGGCCCGTAGCACAGCCTGTAGAAACCTGCTTACTGTGCGAGGGGTCCCGGGTTCAATTCCCAGCTGGGAGTGGGAACTTTTCTCTAGCCAAGAGTATTCCCTATCCTTCCCAGAGTCTGGAAGTATGTCAGTGTGAATATCTGATCCAAATAAGAACATTAGAAACCCAACAACAACTGTACACAGTCAAGTGTTCCAAAGGTGATGCCGCCGATGTGATGAAGCAGTTAAGGCAGGGTATAAATGGAAAAAAAAAAAAAAAAAAAAGGAACAGAATTTTCAAACTCATCATATAGCGATCAAACTCTTAAAATTTGACTGTCGCTTTAGCATAGTATACCCTACATTTCCCCTAGATGCACATCAAGAAAAAAAGTAGAAGACGATTCCTGCTAATATGTATCTAGAGTATCATGAAGCAGATAGAAGAGTAAGCTTTTGGAATATTAGTTTATTGCAGAATAGGTGGTGAAAGTCATGTGAATGTAACATATATTTTTTGGGGGGTGAGGGAGCACAGTTTTGACAACTACTATTACGAAGGTTTAGTTTTATATTTTGCACTTCTTTTTGAATTGAGTACATATTTAAAGAAATGGTTTCATATTACACATATTTCGCTGTAGGTACAGCGTAGATAAAGCAAAATCTAATCGATAGTCAGATATTTAAAAGCGGGCCAATGAATGCTAAACTAAAACTCCCATACCTACCCTTTCGGCGACATTCTGAGAAAAACTGAATAGCGGCAACACTTCAAATGTTTTGAGTAACATTCACATGACTTTTTCTCTCTACTCTGCAACAAACTATTCTTACAAAAGTTTAGTCTTCTATCTACTTCATGCCAATCAAGATAAACATTAGCAAACATAATTTTATTACTTTATTTCCTACTAGGTTTAATAAAAATAATGGACTGCATTAAGCTTAAGTAAGATACTTTTAAGTGCGGGTCGCAATGTGTTGGATTTGAAGTTTTGCCCTCCTTGCATGACCAGGATGGAAAAAACGAAAGTAACAAATAACTTTCCATTTGAAAAAATATAACTAAGTATTTCAAAATTTAAACAAACGACAAGGAATAGCTCGAAATGGTTAAATTCACACAAAAATGTGCATTAATAAGATCTACAATTGTAGTGCATATTTGTCTATCTGTTACGGCTTACTAGTTATGTAAAAGTCATCCAGAGGACTTCAATTCCCCGAAAATTCAAGATGTACATTCAATTTTCCAGAAAATACCTTAAACATGTACTATTTTAATCAAAATCGTTAGCCATTTTTGACAAAATCCAAATTTTAGAGAAAAAATATTATGTAAAGGGTTGGAATGGACGGGATCTTCTTGAAAAACATCTTAACGCCGTTGGAAGATGCATTAATTAAAAATTTCAAATTTGGTACTAAGTATTTTTCGTTCTGAATTATGCTGTACAGACCTAAAATCCTTTTATTTTATTAAATGTATGTCACTAATCCGCACACGCTTGAGGAACTACCCAAAACATTCTAATCCGGGACAGTGCAGACACTTGTCGGAGGGGTCTCGGCACCGAACCTGAAGTAATTGTACCTACGCCCCACGAGGGGGTGCCCCCCCCAGGAGGGAGGAATGAGGTGAGAGGATACACTGAACGGACGTAACCAGGAGCGCCGACACAGCTATGATAGGATCCGTATAATTTCCAGGCTGAAAAACACCCCGACAGTGGCGGCTCGTGGGTTCAAAGAGATTAGGACTTTAAACAACAAAATATTTAAAATGATATAAATATCTTACCTTATAGCCATTATCCCACATTATATGTACCGCCTACTGAAGTGGTGCTGATGTTGGCATGTTTGTGCTTAAAATCCACCCTTCTATGTTTCTGGATAGCAAAATGGTCCATCACCTTCTCATTAAAATCCACTAGCTGGTTGATTATCTCCTTTTCTATGGACAATATTGCAAGTGCATTCAGTCTATCTTCATCCATCGTACTCCTTAGAAATGTTAATTATCTTTTTTGACGAAGAAAAATATCTTTCCGCTTCAACTGATGACATTGTGATCGTAATTTTCAGTTTAAGGTCACTTAAATTATTTTCCAGTATAAACCCAAGTAAATCAGTTGCACTCTTTACACTTCCGCAGTCATCTTTGGCATAAATTGTTCTAAGTTCTGTTTCTCATTTGGTTTTATCAAGAAACGGGTATGAATTAGTAATATAATCCAAAGTTTCGTCTGGAGACACTTTGTTAAGTTTCAGAAGTGTTCATATCCCAACAAACGTTGCAGCTCTCAAATGTCCAGTAAACTGAAATCTATCTGATGCTTGGTTAACTATTACATCGCAGACTTCCGTTGCCGCGATAGTTCTAGACTGACGAGAACCAGGGACATGACACGGTTTCTTTGCTAAATCCTGGAGCGTTTTCACTTTTTCAGATATTGTGTCTGCGCTATCTCTTATTTCATTGATGAATGAAGCTACAGCGGTCTCAGTTGAAGAAGAATTTACAGTTTGCATTGTACAATATTTAAACATGTGGCATAACTCTATAACAAAAAGTGTAGCCAGAAACTGAAAGCAGGTAACTGCACTTTCAGTCGAAGTCCCTGCGCTTGGTTAATTGTGGAAGTATGGAGGCTTGCATCCTCAATTTTCTCCAGATATTCAATAATTGTATCCATGTTTTCGTGCACTGTGCAGAGTGAGCGAGAATTGGAGTGTCATCTGTTTGTTGAACCACGTGGAAGTCGTCTGCCAACAATCTCGTTAAGAATTTTAATTCTTTTCGGAAAATGGCGAAGAAACTTGGTATGTCAGCAATATTTGCGAGGAAAATCCTGACTCCTTTGTTCTGACTTGCTGCTTGGGACATTGTTAAATTTAATTGGTGAGAATACAGGGTACTAAATAAGCATAAGGATAAGTGTTCCTTACGAGAGCCAGCACACCAGAATGACGTCCACTAAAAATGCTAGCCCCATCATAGCTTTCAGAAATTAATTTGTTGCTATTATTCCCTACAACTTCTTTAAGAACATTCATAATATGTGATGCTAATGAAGTTGCGTCATGTATGGAAGGATATAAGAAAGTCCAAAATCGCTCCACTGGGTTTCCACTCGGCAGAACGTACCTTATAACAATTACGAGCTGACACTTATATGAAACGTCCGTCGTTTCCTCAGCTGTAATTGATACAAAATCTGCATTAGAAATCTCAGAGGTAATGATATCGCAACTCACAGATAGCGTGCTGTCCAACAATTCATTTTGAATTGTCTTCAATGTCCCTACAAAGGCGGAGGCTATTGTAAAATTTTCCTCAACAACATTATCCAGAGCTGACGCGAAATTAATTAGCCCTCTAAATACTCCAGGGTTGTTAAAATTCGTCGTATCATAATGGGCTCTCAGAACCACCTCGAACTCTCCGCAAAATTTGATGTAGTCAATTTTTGGCAGCACACATCTAGTTTTTCTTACTTGCTCGTTGAGCTATTCTATGCTCCTACGAAAAGCACTGCTGAGTTGTTCCCTTATGTCGTCTTTGTCCAATAATGAGAGATCAATACAAGAAATGACATGTAATTGTGATCCGACATGTCTTTTAATTTTCTGAGACAAGTGTCCTAAAGCCGCTATTCCAGGTTTTGTCCAGCTACAGTCTTTTCCTTTAGCAAAATTTAAGCGGTTAAAACAACACAATCTATTTGTAATATTACGCCCAGGCAAGTCTGCATTTCTTTCGTATATTTCGGCTTCAAACGAGCGTGAGTATTCCTTGCCATTAACAGTTTACTTTTTAATTAGAGAACGATGAGGTTTGGTCTGCCTGTTTTATTTTACACTTGTCTCTTGGTGAAAGTTTAGAAAAGTCAGTTTCTAATGACATTTTACAATATTCATTTTCCTAGCTGTCAATGCAATATTCACCACCACACACTCACACACACTTTCAATTTAGCACACCTTTTAAATAATTTTCTTTGCCTGAAAACTGTGCATAAAGCCAATAATGAAACTTTGAATTCATATGCGTTGACAGACAACGCAAGCTCGCGAAAAGAGGGTGAGAGGGAAAAGACACTCGTATAACTTCGTGAGTCATCGCTTGGATTTCGGGTTGTCGCTAAGACAAATTTTAGCGACTGCTGAATGCATTTCTTGCTCCCTCCTCCTTCCATCTCAGTTCCCCTCACCTCACGCTTACTTCTATGAGGCGTTTGAACACATCATGAAACTAGGCATTCCATCGTCGCGCCGCGTAAATATCTAACAAAATTTCTTCTCATTTCAAAGGGAATGAGAAAATTATATTGTAATACTTTATTTACATATTATTACTGACTTATAAGGGAAGAAGTTTACTTTGAATTTTAATTTTATAAGGGGGTTCATTGAACCCATGAATACATAGGACGAGCCGCGCCTGCCCGACAGTAATACAGGTAGTTCGGGGTCTCCCGCTCCACATAGGGTCTAACGCCCTTGTTAGGAGCGGCATCCCGGCAACCAGCCGAAGTCGGGGACGGAGATATTTACCCAGAGTATCCTTTTACCCTCCACGCCGCACCGGGTACCATCGCCGACACTTCCAACCCTGAAAGAATGAAGGATGGATGAAGGGAATGACACTGGAGACGACATGGAGGGACAGAACATTCGGGGGGTGAAAGAAACATTCGCCTGGCCACCCGCGGAAACCTCCGAAAAACCCATGGGTCAGGTAGGCCGGGAAGCGAACCCGGACCTCTCGAATGCGGGCCACAGAAGAAACCGCCTGAGCAATCCCGATGAATACTATCACCATAATTATGGGGTCAAATCTATGGTTAGTATACTTTTTCAAAACCACAATTTTTAATTAAACTACTTAAATAAACTTAAAACCAAATTAATACTAAATCTCTTTTTAAAATTAATTCTCTTAAAGGTAATCAATGTAATATTAATAATAAATATTCACGACTTGGTATTCTAATACAAGTTAGATTAGATCCATTAATGTGGAACAGTTGGTTCGTGCAAATGATAATCTCATGAGAAGATGTGAAATATGTATAAAACAAGATGGCCAGCACTTCCAGCAATTTCTATGATAGCATGAGTTGTGCATACTGTTATTTAATATTTTGTGTCTAATTTTTACCGAACGTTCTCGGCACGTGAGACCGGCAGTAGTCGCGCCAGATCCACAGATCGGCGGGTAACAGTTATCCCGTCAACGTCAACTGTGAAACACTGCACCAAGTTTGATATTTATCGGATTTTAAGTTTTTGAGTTATACTGTTCTCTCTCTCTCTCTCTCTCTCTCTCTCTCTCTCTCTCTCTCTCTCTCACACACACACATACACACACACGGGCTATATTCTAAAAATGCTACTTGGGTTCAGGTGCCACAAAACGTGTAATCAACGCGTACATTTTTGGACTGAATTCAGTAGAGTCTTGTATATTCCTGAGATCCAAAGGTCTCGAGTTCGAATCTCGTCTAGGGTGAGTTATCCAGATAAGGTTTAAGGTTTTTCCCCTAACTTTTCCTTTATCCTGAGAAAAAGAATGTCGAGTAAATTTAAGCTCCATGGGCCGTGGACTCATATGAGTATAATTTCATTCATGTCATTCATCGACTGATAAGACCTACCAGCGTAAAGGACGTTAAAACTACAAAACAAAAGAAAAAAAAATACCTTATAATTTAATAGGTACTCGTAAAAATAAATAACACTGATATTCAAATTCTAATATCTAAACCAGTATACCATTAAAGTTGTGGACATCTGCACTGTTACCACGTAATATGCAGGTAGTGGTATTTTCTTCTCAACAAGCACTACGCATGCGATGCTCGTACTTCCCGAAGCGTAATGGCGTTTGACCAAGAGGCCCCATGAGGTGTGCTGACCCTCCACAGAAGAAGAGAGAGAGAGAGACTGCTATTGTCCACTTAACATTGAGAAGGTCTTGTCTGTGGCAACCTACAATTTCACTTTTCTAAAATACATATTGTGCGGTTACCGGAAACAAATGCATACTTTGCTGTTTTACCTCCCTCTTCCTGTACTTACTCAAGGTCATTTTTGACATCAGATATGTCGCAAATACCTATCTCTGATATAATTCACGCTTTGCATTCACTGTGTTGTATGTGTATGATTCCCTGCTAAGAACATCTTCTGTTTTAAATAACCGCATTAAACGGGTAAGGGCTGTATCGGCTGCTCAGGAATAATTCATACAGCACAATCAAGCATTCATGAAATCGTCATGCTAGAGCCTATGCGATCACCTTAGAGATGAAAACATAATGGTAGATCAAGTGTTTTTAACAGAGTTGAATGTTGTTATGAAAATAAACAAAACATCAACATTTCCACACTGCTCTTCAACCCTGCATTACTTTTAATTGCGTTAGTCTAGGATTTTACTATCACAGTATTTCATTTAATAGATGCCTTACCTGTTCAGAAGCCATAGTCACAAAAAATGTTCGAGGAGGGGGGAGAGTATGGATAAATTATAATTTGTTTCATACTAGCTGGAATTTAGGTTTCTCCGTCTCCAAACGAGTACGTCAAAATGAACTTTTCCATTATTTTCCATACTTCAACACCAACATATATGATAGCTCTATTACGAGAATAGCTTTCCGTGATATGTTTACTATTTTCTTTAAACTATTTAATAACTAACTGTTGGCTTTGCGATGAGCATATCAAACATATGATTGCTTCCATATCCAACAAAATATGCAACACAATATGTAATCAATATAAAGTATTACGACTCTAGAACGAAACAAAATATGCCATTCTCCCTTACTTGTCATTCCTTTCGGCACGCACATGTCCCGGCAGTTGTTGCTCACTTGCTGAAGTTGAGCTATATCGTGGACCAGCGGCACTGTCAAAATATAGAGCCCTAAGCTGCAAAGCGTTGCCCAATGCTTAGGTCCTTAAGCTGCAAACTGTAGCCAAGGGATGTTTTAGGGGAGGAATGGAATTTTGGGCTATGCACTGAATTGTAATTAATTTTGGAAAGCATCCTAGAAATAGACCATAACTCCGGAGCGACGACAGCCAAAGTATCTGCGCAACTAAACCTCAATTATCCACGGTACCACCAAGGGATCTATCTAATCTAACTAATTTAGGTTGGCAACCGGCCATTAAAAGATAACGTTCTATTTAGGGTGGGTGGGTTAGAGACTTGACTAAAATATAGATCATTGCATCATTAAAACATTGACTTGACATCTAAATTCGTGACAAATATGAGGGAAAATCCCAAAATGTTGAATGCTTATAATGCAGGAAAACGTTTTTAATTTTTTTTTCTTCAGGATTTATTTCGATATTCCAAAATGATACCTTCCAATTCAGTTACATAAATAACTATTCCCGAAACAAAATAGGAATAAATTATCTCTTTTCCAAGGGGAATTGAAGCAATTCTGTATACTGCTTGGAAAGGCGGACTTGCATCTTGGAAAGTAGGATCAGATTGCATTTTTGTTGTATGGAAAGAAATGCCTACCATACGATTTACGTCTAATGTAGGCTGCTTGTAATAACACTAATCCCTCGCTTGTGAATGTGTGTTTTTCCTTCTTTTCTTTCTTCCCCCCTTTTTTTGTTTTGGTTTAGAATAAAATTTTAGCTGCTCATGCTAATTATTTGCTGTGTTTAAATATGGTTCACCATTTTTGTGGCTCATTTTGCAGTTTAATAGCCAATATTCCTCTTGAAGGTAAATATATGTTCCCATCATTTACTTATTTATTTTTTTTCCCAACATTACCCTTACATTCCTCCATTTTTTCTGATGAAGTGTGTTCTGAGATATAAGTTTGGAGTCTGTATTTGCGAAAAAATTAGTTTATCTTTGATATGTCGTTTCTTTCAAAAACTGCCAGAAACTGTTGCAATGACAGACACAACATAATTTCCATATTAACATCTAAGATCTTACAAATCCATATGGCTTACGCTAATCTGATACCTCTGCCGCTAATACCTGTTTAGTAAGTTCATCCTTGGCCAAAGTAAATACTGTTAGGTTGAATTGCTTATTCTCGAACTATCCATATCTAAATTGATCTCAAATGTATTAAATTTAACATAAATGCAGATTATGTTTAATACTTAATGAGTACTTAAATCAATTTCAACTCATGGAAACAGGAATTGATATCGAGTCAGGTACACATTAAATATTAAACACAATTTATAGATCTAGTATTTATGCTTTCTCATTATATACTTTATAACTGTGGGTTTTATCATAATTAACTTTATGATTTTCCTGCATAGTGTAGGTTTATATATATATATATATATATATATGAAAGAATAGTGCCTCTTGAATGCATAAATGAGGGCAATAGTAACAACAATAACAACAACAATAATAATAATAATAATAGTAATAACAACAATAATAATATTTACCACATTTCTGTTTGCAAGTAATTTTATTATTGCAGAATTTTATTTGTTATTTATATGATAATACACTATGATTATTACTATTAAATTAGCATACTAAATGTGGCTAGATGTGATTACATTGTGTGTTTTCAGATGCATTATGCAAATAATAAATTATTTAATACAAATGCAATAATAATTTGCATGGATCTCCATATGCTGACAAATATTGTAAACAGTAATGGTGGATGAATGAAAAACATTTTATGAGATATGCAGTATACATATTTTCTTAAATCCTCTAATTAGACTACTTTTATAAATTATTAAACAATAAAAGTTCTGCCAGAATTTTTTTTAAGGCAAATAATATTTATGTACAATATCTTTTTTAGTTTTGGACTAAGATAGCTGCAGTGAAAACACCATAAAAAAAATACATATGTTTATATCCAACACATAAATAAGCTGAAAAGTGATGCATTTATGAAATAATTTCAATTAAAGATACACTTTAACTACTCTTATGCCTATTAGATCCATATTTATTTCCATTAGTTGCATAAGACTTCCATGCTGTTTTAGTTTTCACTTTTTTATCAATAATTGGTACTATTACTTTCTCTGGCACATATGTATATACAATGTACATAGCAACTAGAGAAGGTCATGATTTCACCAGAAATATTTTGAAGTCTGCCAAGTTCAAAAAAAGACATTTTTAGAAAAGGTGTATGTGCGTGCGTGCGTGCATGCGTGCAGTATATATGCTTAGAATCTTCAAAAGATGCAACACAAAATTTACAAGAAAATTCTCCTCACTCCTCACCCTTTACATTTAAAAGTTTTGAGAATTTTGTTTTTATCAAAAATGGCTGTCACAATTTTTATTAAAATGGCATATGTTAAAGCTATTTACATCACAAATGAAATAGCCTCTGAAGATTTCTTTATCCTGGATGGATTTTGCATAAAGATATAGACAGAAACATACTGCATAAAAATGTAGATCTCGTTTTTTTATGTAGAGTTGACCATTTGTCAGGTATATTCTTTGTTATTGGTTTTCATTTTTAAACCATGTAACTTTTCTCAAACAGGAAGTCACCTTTTGTTTCATCTCTCTTGTTTTTACTGTAGGCCATACAAAGTGAACCGAAGTTTAATTATTTCACATAGTGGCCAAAAGATTGGCTATCGCTTTAGCCTGGTGTAAACCCTTATTTCCCTTCTACTTAAAAAGAAGCAAGTAATAAGACAAATTCTACTAATTTTTATCTCGATTAGATTGATGTAGATAAAAGAATAATCTTTTTTAAGAATAGTTTGTATATGTACAGCTAGAGAAAGCTATGTGAATGGAACACATCAGATTTTTTTATTATTATCTATTAACTGCATGGTCCTATCGGTGGCAATTCCCTGTGGAACATTTTGCTGTTGGCAGTGGTATTAACTTGTGTTCTGTTTCTTGTCTTGTCTTTTTTATATTCATTAGACATCACATACATATATATTCACTTAAGAGTAAAAAAATAGGTTACACTCAAACTTCACTCTTGAAATAAAGTAACTTACTTCAGACATGTTTCGGTGGCTATTGCCACCATTTTCAATGGAGATTCACTGATGAACTCATGGTAGCGGCCTGTGGAGGTCTCTCTTCTGGATAGATGAATTTTGAGATCAGTCCATTAGTCCGTTTGTTTGTGATATGTCAAAAATTTATGACTTTGTTTTTTAAAATTAATAGATTTTCCCAAACTGTTAATCCAACCTTTACAGTTTCCTAACAAATTTTGTTGCGTTTGCAAAGTTTTAAAAATTCCAAATCTGCTGCAATGTTTGGATTTTTGGTGTGAATGTTGATAAATGCTTTAACTTTCTTGTTGGATTGTCCAAAATCAGTGTTGTAAGATATTGAATTGCTTACCTCCTGGATTGCCATTTTAGTTGTTGTTGTTCACATGTGTTCGATTTGCTTCTAAAGACCTGTTTGTCTATATTATAATTGTATAATTTTGAAGCTGCTTACAGTGAAGGCCCAATCAAATTGAATTAATGTGGTAAGTATTAACACACACTTCACTTGCTTTTATTGTGCAGGACAATTGTTTCATGGACCGTTGCTCGCATCCTCAGCTGTTAAGCCACTACTGTAGCTAGTGGATGGTGACCTATGGTTTGATGTAGGTCACTCAATGAAAAATGAGAACTACCCCACAGGACAACCTAACTCGCACTGCACTGATTAGCATTTCATGATGCCAACATTTTCCCCTTTGCTCCTCTTAAGTTGCTTGCAGCATGCTCATACACAGAGTAGACAAGTGCCAAACCCATCTGCTCGGCATTTGGTGAAGCTTGTATTAAGAGTATCAAAACACCTACAGAGGTTTGGGCAAACCACAAACTACTTGACATGCAACCTGCAACATCAGCTAATTCCACATCCTTCGATACAAACTGTAAATGTAGAACGAAGCAGACAATCAGTGCAGTGGCAGTGGCAGTGGCAGTGGCAGTGGCAGATGCTGATTCTTAGATACTGACTTCTTTTTTATACAGTTTAGACAATTGTAAAACATATAAACATTTATTTATAATTACATTCATTTATATTTGTAATTATTTGGTTAAAATCTAGGTCACCCCCAATAGAGCTCTTTTCAGCTGCACCAATAATTTTTCATCAATCAAACCAGCTCTGTATTTTGAATTAGCATAACTCTTTTGTGAAAACTCACTCAAATATGTAGAAGCAAACTTAGCTAATATCTTAATACAAAAAATCTTAACTGTGTGATGTGTGTGTTTCGCAACTGACAATTACCAAAATAGATCATATTCAACACCATGTTTACTGTGGCTAAAATATTTAAAAAAAAGTATAATTTTTCACAGATATTAATTGTAACTGCAAATTTAGATTATCTTAAATTAAATCTTAGCCTTGCAGTTCAATGTGCATAGGATTTACAAAAAGGTAAAAAACATTTCCAAGTAAATCACTTACTCTAGATTTTCTAGTGTTCTTGTGGTTTGACATCTTTTAACTTGATAGATCATTTTGGATGATAAACTAAATTGATGAAATGACTTTCAAATGGACCCAGGGTCCATGGAGCTTAAAGTTACTTGACATTTGTCTTCTCGGATAGGCAAAACCCAGGAAAAAGACCTTATTGCGTAATTCTTTCTAACCAAGATTGGAACTCAGACATCTTGAATGTAAGGCAGATACAAGAAAGTGTTGTATTCTGTCCAAAAATTTGATGTGGAGCTTATAGGTTTTGAGGCACCTGAATCCAAAATAGTATTTTTAGAAAAAGGTCCCATATATGTGTGTATGTATGTGTGCACATATGTATGTGCGTGTGTGTGTGTGTGTGTGTAAGAGAGGTGGGGGGAGAGAGAGAGCTTAACTTAAAGATATAAAATCCAATAAATACCAAACTTAGTGCTTAAAGTTCAGTGTCTATTAATGCAACACCAAGATTTCTGATGGAATACTCCCATCCTAAACTATCTTATATATGGAAGAGTTTTCACCTTCTAAAAAATGAGCCTAACAATTTTGTTTAAAATACCAAAGTAACAATCATTTTGTTTTTGTGCAGTACAACATTACAATATATATGGGGAAGAAGTTGATGCGCATTCGCTTTCCTCCAAAGAGCATCTGTGAGTATATAGAGAAGGATAAGGAGATCATGGAAGAAATTCATAAAAACAGTAATATTCCCAAAAGCTGTCCTGTACCAGCAGTAAGTATGTTTAGTAATTTCTATTTGTAGTTTTCAATAGTCTTAATCTTGTTCAGTTATAAAATTAGAAATATAACGTAGATGTTTCAAGATGATGATGATGATAGGGTGGTGGTGGTGATAAATAATAATGATAGCAGTGGTAGTGGTGGTGGTGGTAGCAGCATCATCATCTTGTGCTATTACGGTCCTTACGAGTCTGGGGCTACCAACCTGCCTGCCAGCCTCACGGTCATTTACACATGCCAAAGCTGCGCAATCACCTAACTGATATAGAGAGGTAATGTGGCTAGCAACACATATTCCGTAACCAGAATGGTGGCTACATTGGTGGAATTGCTGCCTGCTGCAGCTCCTCACTTTCCTCATCAATATGACAGCCATCGCAAGCACTGTAAAAACAAAGTGGTTAGTGGTTTGAAGTGTGTTGAATGCAATGGACTTTTCCACTACAGTTGTGCAAAGTTAGTATCTAACATCACAATTATTGACGAGTTTTTATTGAAATTTTGCGACACAGAAAGTGAAGTTGATAATGATAATGATGATGACTTTTTTGATGCTCTAACACAGTATAGTGACCATGACAGTAAAGTTGATATTCACATTTTGAAATAAATAGTAAAACAAAAGGACTGTGTAATCAACAATTGCAGGAAAGAATTTTACTTCTTTAGCACCCAACTGAACCCAATGAGAGGTAGTCAAATGGGTTCGACTGACATAAAAACTGTAAGTAACAAGCCTACTGGTAGCGAGCTTTATTCTCGTAATTAATACTGCAAATACCACAAGTACCATTACATCTAACAAGATGGAAAATAAAATCATTATTAATGATGGCTTGCCATGCACCTTGGAATGTGCAACTAGCAGTAAAAATAATGCAAGAATGATTCAACAATCTTGGTCTTAAGTTGTTCATAGGCCCAGATGTGTGACTGTTGTTAGAAAAAGTGTGATGGTGAAGCCAGTTCTAATATCATGAAACTAAAAGGTATATCCAGTTTTTTTTTTTTTTCTCTTCATTCATATAGACTGGCACCAGACACTTTTATAAAACCCGATTTTCCTGAGGTGGTATGTGAAAAGTTGCAAGTCCTGACCAATATCCTTCATTTAAAATCGATGTGTATGAATGTTGATACAGTAATGAATCCAGAAAAGTGGCCGAAAGATGCATGCTTACATAATTTTTTTCAAGTGAGACAAAGACAGTCAGCTCCTACCAGTGCTGAAGATAAACAATTGCCTTGTGTAGTTTCAACACCATGCTCTCAACAAAACAGTTGACAGGTGAATCTCTTCTTAGTCTGTATTACCAGAATGTGCAGTCTGTTTTAATAAATGAACTCAAAGTTATTTTAAATGAAAATTCATTTTCAGTACTGTACATTTCAGAGCTTTGAGCTAGTAACCTTAATTCCTTTAATGGGTTTGTTTGTGCAAGCTTATGTTGTCATTCTTCCAATAATTATGGAGGAGCCAGTATAGTTTTAGGAAACTACATTGATTTCCAGCATATAAATATTTCCAATTTCTGCATTGAAGTGCATTTTGAAGCTGTTTTTGTTATTTAAAAGGCCTTCAAATTCATTTTAGTATGTTTATATTGTTCTCCTAAAGGGGACATAAACATATTTTTAAGTAAACTTTAAGTAGAAGACTTAACTGTAACTTTAATTTGACCATTGCTATTTGTGGTGACATTAATATTGATGTTAATTGTGTGAGTATTTCAAATACACAAATGTTTTGAGGTCAGTAAATTGCTACTATACTAAAACAGCAGCTACAAGGGGTAATTTGTATCTTGATAATGTAATTGCTAATATACATAAAAATATCGAGATAATGCAATTTCATATATCGAACCATGCTGGTTTACAAATGAGTATAAATATTTCTAATCCAAATACTGATAATGTTGCTTGCAAAAATCCTGTAGTTTTAATCCTATCAATATCTCAAGCTTTAAGCATTATTTGGAATAATGTTTTTAATTGTAATGACAGTGCCTCTTTTTTTGACAACTTTGTTTTATTTATTTTGGAAGGTTTTAATTTGTGTTTTCCAAAGAGAACAGTTAAAGTTGATGCAGAAGAATGTGACTAAAGGTAAAATTAAGTGGTATTCAAATGATTGTTAAAAGCCTCTCTTTCTTACTTACATAACTATAAGTAGTGGACCAAACGTTTTTTAATTAATTCCACTGAAGCAAGATTTTTATATACCACTGCCTTGAAAAAATATAAATCAGTTATATGTCAAGCTAAGCTCAAAGTTCAATGGAAATTATATTAAGAACTCTAATAACAAATGCAAAGCAGCATGGAAAATCATTAATGAGCAAAAGTTAGCCTCTAATTTTACGAACCACAAGGCTCTTCATACTAATATTTTAGTGCTTATTTTACCAATGCTGCCAAGGAACTAAAAAGTAGAGTTGGTAATTGAACCCGACATTCTATGATGTATCTGGAGAAGTGTAATTTCGTGGTAATTTGTTTCAATGGAGGGTGGTTACCAATTGTGATGTTCTACAGGTTGTTCAAAGCCTGAGCAACACTAAATGCAAGGACATCTATGATATTAGTGGTGATTTGGTAAAAAATGTTATTTGGACTATTTTAACTCCTTCGGCTTTTTGAATCAGTAATTGTTTGACAAATTGTACTTTTCCAGAAACTCTTAAAGTATCTAAAGAAGTACCCATATTAAAAAAAGGGGATCCTTCTTTGCCTACAAATTACAGGCCTATCTCTCTGGTTTCAATTTTCTCAATCATTTTAGAATGTATAATGCAAAAATAGCTAATCAACTATTTTGAAACTGATAGCTTATTGATAAACAACCAATACAGATTCAGAAGAGGTCTCTTTCTACTATAGATGCTGTTGAGAATTTTATTTGTTCCATAATATCTGGTTTTCAAGTTTCGAATCATACATTGGCAGTACTCTGTTATTTAACCAATGCTTTTGACTATATGTCACATAATATTTTATTTACAAAGCTCCAATATTATGGAATTCTAGGTGTTGAACTTGAGCTTTTTAAAAATTATTTATATGGCTGATCACAAGCAGTTTATTTTAATCATAGTTATTTTGATTTTAGTATTACTCATTGTGGTGTTTCTCAAAGACCAGTTCTGGGGCCATTGTTATTTTTGATAATGATTAACGATTTTTCATTGAATGTGGATAGTCAATTGGTTTTATTTGCTGGTAATTCTACAATGAACTTAACAAATTGAGTGATAACATGAATGTAAGTTTTAATAAAGCCTGTGCTTGGTTTGAGGCTAATGGTTTCTGCTTTAATTAAAAAAAAAAAAAAAAAAAACTCAACGTACATTATTTTCCTTAAAAAATAAAGTTGTTGAAAATGTCCAGCCATTTGTCAAACTTTTAGGAATTGTTATTGATCAGAAATTATCATGTAATGATCATATTAATAAAAATGTGTATAAGACTCTCAAGAGCTATGTATCTATTAAGAAGTTTAAAATATTGTGTATCGAAGGATTTTCTCCAAACATCTTGTTACGCTTTTTTCAATAGCATTATTAGTTATGGTTTTCACCTATGGGGAAACTTTTGTAATATAAATAAGATACTAATTTTACAAAAAAAGGCCATACGTATACTATCAGGAGCAAATTATGATGCTCACTGCCATCCTCTATTTATTTCTAAGAAAATCTTGATGGTCATAAATTTATATACATTTAAATGTTTAATAGATGCTAAATGTAACTATAATTGTTTAGGATAGGTAGAGTCAGACTGAAAAACTCAATGTCATAGTCGGTATTTAAACAATGGATCTCCTGGTCTCTAGCCAGCTGCTCTTCCACTGAGCTACCATGGCAACGTGCTGGCATAGCACTGAATTTCTCAACTGACTTGCATGTTTCCCAGTAAATCACAAGGTGATCTCATATTATTTTGAGATGACAACCCCAATGGCCACTTACAATGTTGCAAGTACTTTAAGTTCCAGGATTCATAGTATATCCAACTATTATGGTCAATGGGTATTGGTTTAATTGGTTTTTTCACACAAGCTGTGCGTAGGACAGGAGTTGGATAGATAGAGTAGTATTGAATATGGCAATGAATTTTTCAGTGTGATTCTACCTATCCAACTCCTGTCCTATACATGGCTTGTGTGAAAAAAACAATTAAACCAATACCCTATAATAATTTAATTAACAACAGTGATATCTATCATTATTCTACAAGACACAATTACCTACTTGTTACACCAAAGATTAGGTTAAGCAAATCCTAGCGTTGGTATAAATCTGTATCTATTTCTTTGTTTAACAAATTACCACATCAGATGCATGTTTTAAATATTAATGTTTTCAAGAAAAGAATCAAGGATTGGTTAACCAAGAACCCTTTTTATAACCTAAGAGAGCTTTATACATCCTCTTTAAATGCATGATATTAATTAAGTACTGTCTACTCTTGTCACCATGGCTGTTTAGCAATAAATTCAAAATTTCACAATGCTGAATGGGCACCAGTCATATACCCAGGACTTAAAATCTAATCCCCCCCCACCCTGCTGTGCTACAGCATAGGACAATGTTTCAACATGAAAAAACAAAATATAGCATTTTGGGGTAAAATAGGAGTATCTAAATTAAACATTTTATTATACATTATAGTTATTACAAAATTATGTTGAAATAAATTGATCTGACAGAATAAATAGTAAAGAAGAAATAGCTTACAGCTCTTCAATTTCATTCAGGCATGCTCTATACCTCCTTCATTGCACATTACTTGCTTAACAAGCTTTGTCTGATAAATATGGTTACTCGTTGGCTTCAAATTGTCAAAATTTGACAGTGATGAGTTTCGCAGATGATACTGTGATCATTTTAGAATCTGCAAAAGAATTGACTAAACTGGCTATACATCAATATTAATATAAAAATAATAATTGCAACCAATCTTCACTTATCTTTTGGAATCCTAAGGATTCCAAAAGATAAGTGAAGATTGGTTGCAATTATTATTTTTATATTAATATTTGTGTATTTCTTCACTGTTACTAGCTTCTTTTTACATTTAAAATGGCTATACATCGTTTTCAAGAAATAAGTCTTACCATCAATACATCAAAATCTGTTTGTTTATCCATAAAGAATGGAAAATATTCACCACAGAATCTGATAATTTCTGAAAACGATGCAATTCAGTGTCAAAATCCCGAAGAAAAAATATGTTATCTTGGCATTAATTTAAAAGATGAAATAGTTTTCGACAGCCATCAAACCTTAGAAAATTTACGTAAGAAAGCTGAGACTTTAGAAAGTCACCCCTTTTACAAGCAGATCAGGAATTTGTTATTTTAAACTCATCTGTCTCTACGACCTTAATTTATCCATTTCAAATTATCCCAATGGATAAAATTCCACAAAATTTTTTGGTTGACTCTGACAAAATATTAAAATGCACTCTAAAAAGTATCCTTCAATTACCAACAGACGTTCCAGACCATATGGTATATACTGAGAGAAAATATAAAGGTCTTGGTCTATTCCGTGCCTCATGGGAAGTTCGACTACAACATTTGAACATCTGTAAAGTTTTAAAATACTTAAACGACCCGCTTGTTAATACTGTAAGAAATTTTGAGCAGGAAAATCAAAGCTGTTTACAACATCTTAACATCACTCAGAGACCCAGTAAGTCTTCTCCCAGATGCGAGAAAAGTAAGAAAATATTTAAGAGAAAGAGAATTTCAGCTTTGGAGTGAATTGCCACAAAAAGGAAAAGGTGTTAAAATATTCAGTGTCTATACACCTGCAAATAAGTGGATCCGAGATCATTGCGGACTTTCCTGCTCCGAATGGAGAGATGCCATCAAAATGACTGCTGGAGTTATTGCTGTTCGTTCCTTAACAGGTAGGTCCCAGAACAATACCCTCTGCCACCGCTGTGGCAGGGAGCACGAAACACTTGTACATGTTCTGGGTGCCTGCCCTTATGGAGAGGTACTGCAAAACAGCAGACATCATAAAATTAGGAGCTTGGTTGCAACAAGCATGAAACAAAAAGGTTTTGAGGTCTATGAGGAAGTGCATGGTTTGTCCAATAATGGTAGCAGCAGGCGCATCGACATCATTGCTTATAAGATATCTGATGGTAGCAGAGTGATCCTTGATCCTACTGTTCGCTTTGAGTCCCACTGTGAACAACCTGAAGAAGTGGACACAGAAAAAAAGGCAATTTATGAATCTACCATTCCCTTTTACAAGGATAAATATAATGTTAAAAATATATCAGTCACCAGATTAATGATAGTAGCCAGAGGGACAATCCCCAAAAAATTACACCAATTTTGGATAGGTTATGGTTTGGATAAACGCCTACTGCTTACAATAGTGATCATGGCAATCAGAGGATCTATTCTCATCCTCAGAAATCATTTATATTCGTTTTAATGCTGGTGCTATAACGATTCATTAAGTTTTGTTCTGTAATTTTGAACTTACTAAAGTGTTTTTTGAGAAGATTGTATATGCTATTTGTATTAGATTTGAAACTTATCACTTCTAATTTTACATGTTACTTGTATGTAGTTATACAATTTATTTTTAACATTGTAAATTATTTTTAAAAATGATAATTGTGTAGTTATACTTTGTCTACATGGCAGCCCTCAATTGAGGAAAATAATAAAATAACATAGAAGATTACAACAGGAAATCCTTGGTAATAGAAATCATATTTAAAATCTGCACTGCTCTTTTCTGGAAGTAGGTTCTCATCATGATTATTTTACAATTTTATTTTAGGAGATTAATAAATTAATTCCTGTATGTTATTTCAGTTATATAGGTACTTAACCTTTTTCTTCCTTTCTTCCTCATATTTTTAAATAAGGCACTACCTGTATTCCATTTTTAGATATTTTACAAAAAATGCAATATTTTTATATCCAGAATATGGAAATGGCTTTGTTTTATTACTTCTGAACTATATCTTCAAATAAATGCACATTTAGTAAATTAAAAGCACCATTATTTAGTTTTATATTATCGCTTGCACTGACTAATATGATTTTTATGTACCTACTTGTTTCTGTAAGTATAATAACATAGCATTTTGGACTTTGAGATATGCATAAACAGAAATCTCTGTCTCTTTTCAGGGTTCTTATAATGTGGGTGAAACTCTTATCATGCCTAAAATTCCACCAATGTTGCCTGTAGGATGTTACAGAGTAATAATATCTATATGGAACAAGCAAGAAGAGCACATGCAAGACATAAACATTGATGCTGCAATTACAGATGCCAAGGGCAAAATGCAGAAAAAATGTGATAATGTAGAATAACTGTGCTAATACATTTGTTAAATGCCATTTAAAAGTGAGAAAGACCTTATTTTGTTCTCACATCTCTAGAACTGCTCATGTACCTTGAAAATGCTTGTTATAGCTTTAATCTGAAGTATATTTGTAAGTTTCAGCTTATTGTGAATTCCTAGGTTATTGTAGGTTAGAACAAGTACAGATATTTTATGAAGATTAAAAACTCACAAATTATAATATTTAATGAAAAGAAGGAAAACAATGTTAGTCTAGAAACACATTTCTGAAACATAAGCAATGCTTGTATCAAATACTAGAGCATTAAAAAGTAATCACTGCAAAAAGTATAATCTCCTACTGGTAGCAGTTATATTTTTATTATTATAGAGCAACAACAGTTCAATAAATTTATAATAATGAAATTCTCAACAAGTCACTACAGAGATAACTTCAGGTAACTAAATAACTACAGAGAATGTTTTTCTGTTTTTAGTAAGTAATGCTGCTCTAAAAATATTGACTGGATATGGACAAAGATGATCCATAAAAATTAATGTTGCAATAGGAAAGAAATAATGGATACCTTAACATGATATAGTTTATAAATGATGGAGTTAAGGACATTTTGAACACTAGATTTAAACCTCACCAAGCCCAATAAATCATGATATCTAATGATGAATGAGGAAAAGAATTTAGTACACACATACTTTAGAAACATAAGTAATGGTTGCAGTGTACTGCAGTGTTTGATACAAGGTTAATATGTCAGCTTCAAAGGCTGATGTTATGTTTTACTCCACGTCTTTCTGTCATTTGGTGCACTGCAAAACATTGGCGACTTCCCAGAATAATCAGTGTGTTATTTGAGAGGTTTGTATTAACAAAGATAACCCTTTGAGTAGCACAGTAATACCAGGGCAGGCTGTTCTGACCTTGCTCTCTGGACTGGAGTACTCATGAATACTAAACCACAAACCTTAGAACCCGCAAGAGAGGGAGGTAATACCCAACTCGTCATGATAGGGAAAATCATAGCACAGTGATTGTGCTTCTTGTACTTCCAATATTTGGTTCAACCATAATAATAGATGTATTGCATGTGGTAGACATATCCTTGTAAGCAAGTGAGCAACATTTCTGTATGTTGTCCCCTACTTGTAGCGATGTAATCATTTATTATTAAACATTAGCAATACCCAGTTTAACACATTTACAGTAGCTTGAACATTTTAACAGATGTAGTATTACATCACAACAGTGAATAATGTTGCCTTAAAATTGTTATTTGGTATGAACAAAGATGATTCATAAAAACCAAATTTGGAAGAGACATATCTATCAGAGGTTAAATTATTATAACTCTTATGAAGGAGAATCCTATCATATGAAATTGCTGCAAGATTGAATGAAAGTAAGGCATTAAACATTATAAGGTAATATTTTATGTTCAGTAAGAAAGGCATTCCTTTAATGCACCATCTTCTGGCAGCAGTTTCACCATCTGGTCATGTCCCTCCCATTAATGAATTTAAACTCGCCAGATTATATTTTGTTCTGAATGACTTAAAAAGCTTCTTTGATTCAGCTTTGGTTAGGAGCAGTACATACAATGGACTAGTTACAAATTCACTGTGGCTTTTCCTCTAAATGGTTGTAGCAAATAATCCTCTTTGTGTTGATGTGGATATTGGAAAATGTAGTGTAGAGCAGTTAATTTCTTCTAAAGGTTTGACTTCCATTATAAAAGAAGCTGAATGAACCAAAGGATAGAATCTTCAGACATATTTATTTGTAAAAACATTAATAAACTTTTGACTGAATAACAGAGTAACGTGCTAAAACTATTAAAATACAAATTCAAAATTTTAACAATTATTACACCTAGCTTGAATATCCTTGGCAGATTGTGAAACTGAACAGCAGGAATGATTTGACAAAGTTCTTAATATAATAGGTATCAGAATCTTCATATACTGGCAGCTAACAGTGTTGTTAAAACAATTTTAAAAGTTAAAAATGAGTCAATAATACAACACTCATTTTTAAGAACATAAACAAAAATGTTCTAGAGGCTATTTTATGCCATTGTCAACTAGGTATTGATCCAGTTAAAATAAGAAAGTAGCCTTCAAAACACGATTCAAGAAATTTAAAAGTGACCATTGATCTAGATTATTAATTGACTAATTTCAGCTTTCAAAAGGGTTCTGATGTTATAATAAAAGTATGAATGGAATAAAACTGAGTAAAATCAAAGATTAGATTTGCATTTTTGGTCATTTGCATATGTTAACATTTATTTATTACCAAGAATTTTGCATATGCAATGTAAATTTTCAGCAACGGATTTGTAGAATAGATGCAGTTAAAACATTACCTACCTGAAACAAATAGTTTGAAATGCATTCATGAATCTTACCTTTAGTCTGGCATTCTGTGGTTTGGCACCTTCTATAATCTGACAGCAATTGAGCTGCCCACATTGAATGATGATGGTCAATGTATGCTGACAAACAGATTATACAAAGTGTAGTAAATCCATAAGTATTGTTAACCCACAGGTTCAGGAGGTGGAACCAGATGATGAAGAAGCAACTGTGACTGAAGTCTCATTTGCTTATAATTCTTAAGGAATTTTTGAAGAAGAGATCAAAATCATTTTAGCAACATGATATCAAAGACTGTTTTAAACAATAACACTCATGTATATTAATTTTTCTTTTATGCATTATAGAATTTCTTATGGACATGATTATTTAAATAAGTATTCAATGTTAAAATTTAATATTTGCACTCTTATTTTTTTTAAATGTAAGTTTTTATTGTTTGCATTTTTTTCTAAAGGGGTTTATGCTTGGTATTTCTGTTAAAATTATTGATATTCAATAATCCAGCTAATTCAGCATGGCTGCAGCCCCCAATATGCCAGATGAAAGAGATGAAGATGAAGATGATGATTGGAGTTTAAGGGTGTTGAACTGCTGAGTCATTAGCACCCTCAAGAGCTTCTACTGTATATCAAATACATGTTTTAAACATCAGGCATTCCTGAAAACAAGAGATGTTTTTAAAACCATTTCCTTAAAAATCTTCATCAGAAATACAATGAGAAGAGACAGACTCGCTGGCATAGTGATGCTGTCGATTCAACATCAAGATAGTGTACATTAATCCTGAATTAATTAATAACCAATGCTTCCTATATGGTCTGATTGACCTTTGGGGCTTTCCAACGATGACTGGATCCATTTTTGGGCTAGAGATACCCAGCTGGTAGTGTCCAATAATTCCAAAAAAATGAAATGGCATTTTATTTATGGACACTCTTTAACTGCTGTGGTTCTCAGCATCCCATTCTATACTGGGCATGAAAGACCGCTTAATTTTGCTCAGAGGCCTCTCTATCAGGCTTGAGGCTCTTTTACGTGTCATAAATCTACAACTTGGGACCCACGGCTTTACTTCCTTTCCAAAGAAAGCCATGCTAAGGATTTTTACGCCCAAAAAAATCCATCCTCCTCTGCCGAGTTTGAACCCGCAACCTTGGGCTTCAAAACTAAGGTTCCATTCTGTCTATAGATCCCAGAGTCCACAGACATGCAAGTGCACAGTGAGTCATTTAATAATTTTGCTAGTTTCTTAAATTAAATAAATTATTTGTCATAATGACTGAAGGTCTCTTAATTAATTTAAAAATCCTTACTGCAATTATTCATGTAAGGAGAATTAAATTTAAAATATGGCTGAGACGTACACATTTTGAGGGTGTCATTAACAAAACAAAAAGGCATTGCTAAAAAATCAGTTTTGAGAAAAGTTCATTTCTTCACACTACACAGCAGTGACTTGAGAACTCAGGTGTGACAAGCAGTCCAGGAAATTTCGGAGGCTGGTACCTATTTAATAAACTGACCCCCCTTACTCCCACAAGGATGGAATTGGATACACCATTTATGCTCATCAACAGCATGGGGGATGACTATCAAAGACCTTGGTGGGGGTGGCAGTTACCAGCTTCTGCCTACTGATCTCTCCAGGGTAGTGGCTGGAGGACATTAAGGCATCTCAAACCTCGCCCAGGAATCACTGCCCTGGGTTAGTCATAATTGGATACTGTAAAATACCTAGTATGCAATCTACTTCTTTTCATAACATATGATGTAAAATTTAGTACAGAGTTCAAAGCTACTAGAGTTTTTCTCGAAAATTTGTTAAACTATATAATTTTTGTATCAACTGAATCACAATATATTGTCCCTCTTCCATCTTCCTATTGCATGTTCTGCAAAATATATAAAAAATATAGCACACACAATTCAATAGGAAAAGAGAAACGCTATACTCTAATCACATATAACCCTGCAACAATTCACATGTGACTGACAAGCATTAAATAGAAATGCATCTTAGGTTTAGTTTACCATGACATGAATGTCGATGATGGCTGAAGGTTGCGCACGTGCTTAAAAGATAGGAGAAAATTAGTGGTGGTGATAGCCCAGTCTCATTGACTTTTCATATATCACGAAGCCTTTTGATTTATGCACATGTATGTCTTCTTAATTTAGCCATACATTCTATGAAATTATTAAATGCAAATCCTTTTACCATTTTCCTTAGTCATAACCAATATTTTGAATGGCAGACGTCTCATCCTGCAAAATATATACACCAGATAAAGAAGCTAGTATATAGTTATATTCCAGAACTTTACACCACTATCTCTGCCTACTTTGATTAACACTCCCATATGACAACAGCTGTACAAATATTAGTAAGACGTTCACTTGATGGCTTTCAGCCTCTTTAATAAAATGTTTAAAATCAGATAATTGAAGATGTTACACTCTTACCTATTGGTAACAGTAATGGTGGGAAAAGTGGTTCAAGAGGATTTTGTTTTTTCAGATTCACACTACTAGTAATATTTCTCCATAGAACTTCAATCTTAGAAAATATGCTCAGAAATAAACAAATTATTTCTTAAATCCAAGAATCTCATCACCAGTGGTGTGTTTCTGCTTTATCTTTTATGTATATAACCAATGAAACATATCGAAACATATTTTTATTACAGGCCTAAAAACAGAATATAACATTTGAACATGAATTACATTAAACTATAATCTATATATACAAACAACAAATTTGTTTTTAAAATCTTGAATTATTAAATCACCTGATACAAATTCTGTACATTGCATTTTATATTTTGTATGAGAATGTACTTTATTAATACTCTTAAAACAATAATATTCAGCTACTTATTGTTGTATTATATGTCACACACAACTTTTACATTTGTTTCAACATGTGACTCCACCTCAATAATGATACAGGATACATTTCTTTTAAGGCACAACGTTTTTATAAATAATGTTTATTACAAAATGATACAATAAGTTTGGACTGATAGAGGTAGAATGCTATACATGTTTACTAGGAGGAGGGGTGAACATTATATATAGAATGTTTCAGTTTGTTCTACTTACAAAGGTACAGTTCCTAATGTTTATCATCTACCGCTTCCAGAATGCCATAGCTTTCTGATAACTTGTGCTATGTTCATTGGATGTTGGAATTGGGGGTGGACGACGAGTAGGAGAAGCACCTTTGTAAGTACTAGACTTTGGTTTTGGTTCTTTCTGAGTCATTGCCTCAGTCAATACTTTACTGCGAGCTTGTACAAAGCCTGTAGTGATGCCAGCCTTTTTGGAGTCTCTTCCTTCCTTGAGTTGCTCCCTCCTCCCTGAAGGTGGTGACCCTGTTTTCACTAAGTCTTCATTCACACCAGAATCAACGGAACTCTGCTGTTTCAGGCTGTCTGTCTTTTTACACTTAGCTGGGGATGAAGAAGTAGATTTTGATAAATTACTGAAATTAGATTTGCTAGATTTTGGAGGAGTTATGTTTCCCCCATTTAAACCAGATATCAATTTTTGAGTCCTAGCTTTTACACTTCCCTGAGCTATTTTCTGCTCTGTAAGGTTTCCTATCTTTTCTGGTGATTTATTCACTGTTTGAATGGTTACTTTATTTGGTTTGGTGTTACCTGGTTCTGTAGTTGCCTCTTCAGTGATGGAAAACTTTTTGCTAAGCAAGATCTGCGTGGGACATTGGCAGTTGGTTGGAGGGGTAGGAGTGGCAATACTGGAGCAGTCACTTATGCCACTGTCACTCCTTTCGCTGCATATGCGCATGCGGTTACTTTTGGTTTCACTAATGCCATAGTCTTTGCCAAAGCCATTTAGTTGATGTGGAGTGTTAGCATTGACAATAGGAGGAGAGGAGCCTTCTGGTGTGAGTGAAAAATTATCTTCCTCATTAAGACTTGACATACGAGACACCGAGCTGCTGCAGCTTCCGATGCCAGATAGACTGGGCCTGGGACTGCCAGATGTAGAGCTGGCATTGGAGTTTCGCCGGCTAGCAGCTGATAGTGTTGCCATGCGTCCCAGGGCACGGATGGCATTCCCGGTTTTCTGCATTTTACATTGCAATGCCACACAGCAAACAAGAAAACAAAACCATGCAGCTTAATTAATACACACACATAAAAACAGTTAGTGGTTACATTCAAACAGTACACTACTTTATGTCGTACAGTAAAATTCTATTACTCTGGACATAAGTTTTATGTACAAACTAGTGACTACATTACTTTCTCTACCCATTATAATTTAGTTATCTATATATTGTAGTATTGCAGTATTTGTAAAGAAGCATCTTTCTAGTTTGTTCTTCATGATAAATATAATCTGAAATGTTTTAATACAAATATTGTTGTAGGCAAACAGGATTAGTACAGATTCAAAGCTGGATATCTTCCCTCTCCCTCTCATTTAAAACAAAACAAAACAAAAAGATTCCAGTGACATTTTGATATGCAATTGTTGGTGGGATCAATACTTCCTGTGTGAAACTTAGACAAGTGATAGAAAAATTATAAACTGATGTAACCTTTAAGAATCAAAACAGCATCAAGAAACTTGAAAAGTTTGCTTATAATATCAGAACCTGCTGTTAGCCCTATTTAATTGAAGCTTAATTTTATTTTATGAAACTATTGGGAACTCTATAAAACAGGAAAATTCTGATGTGTTACACTCACACGACTTTATCTACCTTCGATCATTTATTAGTAGATACCAATTATGAAAGCTTATTTTTACTTTCTCTATACATACTATATATGAATAGTGTTCATACTGTGTGTCGCATTTTGGAGGATACTAAACATAAGTTTGGTATTTATCCAACTTTTCATTTTTAGTTATGATGTTTTCTCTCTCATATGCCTGATGCAGGCATACACACATACCCACACCTACCCTCCCCTTTTTTTTTTTTCTTCTTCTTTCTTATTTAGTTCAGAGGTTTTCAAATACATGTTTCCCATAAAATCATGGTAAACATTTTTTGGGTGGAATGCAATACATTTTCTATCTACTATATATGATGGAGAAAGTAAAAGCTGTTTTACACCACCTGTGGTATCACTTTTTTTTTTTTTTAGTATACCTACCAACTTTATCCAATTTTTTACTCAACTTTAGATGTTCCTTTGTTACAGAATGTCAATTAGCAGAATAGTTACATAAATAACAGAAATTAAAAATTTAGCATATCTTGAAAGTGATGCTAAAATTACAATTGTTTTAGGGGAATTTGGGATTTCTAAATAGTTTAGAGTTTGTCTTTAAGTGTGAAATGGAAATCTTATGATATCAATGAATATCACATTCAAGTTACACAAACCAATAGTGAAACTGATGTCAACTCACAAAACAAAACACTATATTTAAATTAAGACAACAAGCAACCTATATTTATTATATTCATTATACAAATATAGTAATTCAAAATAATTACAACAATTGCAAAGTTGTCTCTTTTCTTTAGTACTTTTGTTGGTGCCTACAAATTTTTCACTTAGTCCAGATTACTGAGGTTTACTGTATCTACATAAAACACTTCAACTACAGTTATCCAACAGAATAGTTATTACAATATTAAGCATTCTGCTTCAATCCACTGTTTCAATAGCATCAGCAGTTGACTAGTATTTGGTACTGGTGGCTCATAAATGGATGCTGCTGTTTTATACATTCTATTGTACATTAGTACTGTCTGAACTGAATATCATAATAAAAAAGTGGAATTAAAGATTCTCCACAAATGTGTGATATTCAAATTAATGTTTAACACCTTAGAAAAAAAAAGTAATTAGTCTAAATTAATGACTACATTTTAAGTTTTACTAAAATTGAGTGGATTTATTTCAAGATGGCATTTTGTGGTGTATTATAACAAACTAATTTATGTATTTTTATTAAGTATTTTTGGAGGGAAGTGCAGACTTATTCTACCACTCATGTCACTGTCTTCTAAGTGAAAAGTTTGGAAAATCAAATAAATCACGTAGATAATACATAAAATATACTTCTTACTAATGTTTGTTTGCCAACTGAGCACATCTGTTTCAGAGATTTGTTAATATTCTAAAAATAATTATGTAGAAGTTTATTGAGTAAAATCTTACTGAAACCATAATATTATAGTGGCAGAAAAATTATATTACATTTTTGTTATTTTTTCATTGTTAATAAAAGAAACCGAAATAATAAAATTTCATTCTTCAGTTTTCCTTTTAAGGCAAAGAAATGTCTAAAGTGTGATATATTACCAACAGTGTGAAAACAACATTGCAATCTTTTCAAGTTTTATTGGAAGTTAGTTTGTAAGACATAGAAATAGAACCACATGCCTTCAAATCCAAGCAATAAGTTAAGTATTTACATACCTGCCACTTTCTGCGAATAATAAATTTCTTCAGTTTATCTGTGCACAGCCTGACACAGCTCATGTTCTCATCATGCTGGGCCAACCAGGTGTGTTCTAAACATTCTCTTGCAGTCAGCCTTTTCCTACAGCATTAATAAAAATACACATGCATAATGAAACAAATAATGAAAGCATAATGAAAGAAAGTACAGGGTGTGTATAAATGAATATCGAGGGTTTAACTCTTTATAATATTTATTACATTCAACTTAAAGTTATGAATGATATGTCAAATGAAAAAGCAACTCAAACAGTTATACCAAGAAGCTTATAAATGTTCAATGTGACTATACTTTGTCACACGGCACACATCAAGTCTATAGCCGAGTTCTTCCCAAACGTTGATAAGTGTGTATTCAGTAATTGTAGCAACAGCTGCTTCAATCCAGTTTCTTAATTCAGGGAGGTCAGCTGGTAGTGGAGGAACGTACACATGATCCTTGATGAAGCCCCAAAGGTAAAAATCGCATGGAGTTAGGTCAGGAGAACGTGGAGGCCATGCATAGCAAGCCCTGTCGTTGGGGCCCTTGCAGCCTATCCAGCGCTCGGGTACAGTGACGTTCAACCAATCGCGTACTTCGTTATGCCAGTGAGGTGGCGCACCATCTGGAAAATGAAGTTCTCTGGCTCATTTTCTCCCAACTGAGGGAAGAGCCATTCTCTAGTGTATCAAGGTAAGAAGTGCCAGTTACAGTAGGTTCACCAAAAACGAAAGGCCCATAAACTTTTTGCCGGGATACGGCATAAAAACATTCACTTTAGGGGAATCTTGTTGCTTTGTACCATCTTGTGAGGATTTTCTGAGCCCCAGATGCGCACATTATGAGTGTTAACATGTCCACTAAGGTGAAAGGTCGATTCATCACTAAAGACAACACGATCCACAAAATTGTCATGAAACAACATGTCGTTTGCAAATTTGGCACGTAACCCGTGGTCTGTCGGCTTTAGAGCCTGTAATAACTGTAAACAGTAAGGACATAGCTGCAAGCATTTTCTTACAACTTTCTAAACAGTCGACACAGGAACATGTAATTCACGACTAGCCTTCCGGACTGATTTCTTAGGGCTACGAGTGAACGACTCTCTCACTCGCTCAACAGTCTCTTCACTTACTCCTGGTCGTCCCGTGCTCTTCCCTTTACAAAGGCAGCTGGTATCTTCAAACTGATTATACCATCTACGAATGTTTTTATCACTAGGAGGATCACAACCGAACTTACTACGGAACGCATGTTGCACAGTAACTACAGATTCGGTCTTGGCAAACTGCAAAACACAAAATGCTTTCTGTTTACTAGTCGCCATCTTTGCTACTACCACTGTCTAGCGGATTGTGGCAGAAACATTGCACGCACATGCACACTTGAGCCAACAAACAAAACTGTTTGAATTGCTTTTTCATTTGGCATATCATTTATAACTGTAAGTTGAATGTAATAAATATTATAAACGTTAAAACCCCAATATTCATTTATGTACACCCTGCATATTACTGTATTGTGTAATCATTCCAGTGATTATTCAATCGTTGTTTCAAGTATTTTAGAAGTTAAGTTGCAATTGACTTTTGTTTTATATCTTCGGTAAATAGATAAGACTTCTGTTAGAGTATGGATTTGCAATCTGGAGTGCTCTACAAGTACAGAGGGCAAGAGGCGGTGTTAACTATACATTTTTAGATTATAATGAAAATTAAAACACTAACACCAAATTAAAAAACAAAGAAAAGAGCACAAATTCTTTTTCATGAAATTTACTTTCTATCTTTTCTTAATTATCTCTTTTCCATAATTATTAATGTAATGAAACCCAATTACACTAAAATATCCAACAATATTCACAAGACCCCACTCCTAACTAAAGGGTTTTTATGTCTTACAACTTTTGAATATATGTATACCTGGAAATCAGGATATTCATCACGAAGTTTGCTTTTGCATGTGCTTCAGTGGTATGTTCCAACTTTAAATTTCTGTATTATTGGAAAGTGGATGAATTATGTGGAGAAGGATTTGGATAATTTAATAGTCAGAAAATGGAGAAAAAAAAGCAGAGAATAGAGAAGAATAGACTATTATTATTAAGGAGGCACTAACTACACCATAAGAGCTGTAAGCCAAGAAAAAAAAAAGACATTATTTGAATTAACAATTTGTTGACAAATCCAAATTAAAATGAGTTTAAGATTTGGATAATTTAATAGTCAGAAAATGGAGAAAAAAAAGCAGAGAATAGAGAAGAATAGACTATTATTATTAAGGAGGCACTAACTACACCATAAGAGCTGTAAGCCAACAAAAAAAAGAAAAAAAAAAGAAAGACATTATTTGAATTAACAGTTTGTTGACAAATCCAAATTAAAATGAGTTTATATTTGGTTAAAAATTTAGCAATTGCAAAATATGCTGGAAATGTGCTGCCTCTTCATGAATAAACATTTTTCCCCATTTCACTATATTAGTGGCCACACCATGGCTAAATGGTTAAAGCACTAACCTTTCACCAAAGCGGCCCAGGTTTGATCCCAAGGGACCTCATGTAGGATTTGTGGTGGACAAAGGAACCTCTGGGCGAGTTTTCTCCAGGTTCTCTGGTTTCTGTTGCTATTCATTCCAGCAATTATTCCATCATCACCTTTCCTTTCATCCATTTCACCTTCATTTCATATCATCTTCCTCACTCTATTCTTGGTTATGAACCACTCCCCCATTCCAAGCTCTCTATTTTCTGATTCAATGTTCGTTTGCTCCTCAACAGACACTAGGCACTTGTATATATATCCTGGGGGGCGGGGTAAGCTTACTAAGTAAATTTACTATATTGTGGAGTACACGCCTTAACATATATACATCAATATTAGTTATTTTGTCTGTAATGTTCATTTGGAGATCCTGAATTGTATGTTGTGTGTTCTATAGACACTTTTCTTTAAATATCCCCATAAAAATCCACTAATGTCAGGTCTGCAACCTCTGAAGGCGTACACTTTTTAAGATAAGACAATCTTCAAAGAAGCTGTGTATGTGAGCTTTGGATTCCTTTAGGATATAGCATATAACATTATCCTGTTGAAAATAGTCTTTCTTAAGTTTAATATCATCTAACTGTTCTACAAAATTCACAAAACTAGCTTATAAAGCTCAGTATTGAGATTTTCTTCATAGAAAATGCTCACAAATGCTGTGAACCACCCCAACTTTTTCTGAATGAAGTGTTCCTCGTGATACACACAAGGATTTTCTGTTGCCCATGTTCTTGTGTTTTGCAAGCTCACACATCTCGAGAGATGAAACCAAGGTTCATTTGTTCTACATCAGTACTTCTGGATACCTTTCTGCAAATATTAAGAACCAATTACAGTACTGCTTCTATTTTTGCTTGTCTGGTTCTTTTAGTTCATGATACAAGTTTTGTGTGCTTTGCTATTCTTTGACATATTGTCACAGAATAATTGGTTCCTTATTAGTCTCTGTACAGTGCTAAATAAGTGCTCATGAATGTCTACTGCGTACTGTGGCACCAATGGCAGCAGATTGTGCTTCCCTTTTATTTTGCTGACTAATGAACCAGAGGGGGGAGGGGGAGGTGGAGAGGGAGAGAGAGAGAGAGAGAGAGAGACACTTTCCATTGAACAAGAGGGAAAATCGAACAAACATAGTGTGCCTCATTCTCTAAGAAGCAAAGTTTAGTATCGTCACATTTGACAAAATAGGAACCAAACAGAGCATGTTTTGCATGATACTATTGCATATGCAAATTTTTGTGCAAAATAAAAACAAATATTTTCCTTTTAGTCTATTCTTCTGTTTACAATCAGTTGTACATGGAATTTCACTATGACACCTCTGAATTAGGTAATACATTTAGCTCCAGTGTGATAAAAAGTTGTCTCAAGATGAAAATTAGGAATGTAGAATCTTATGTACTTCATGTTTTAAATTTATTTGAGTATCTTTACAGTGAATAAAATTTAACATTTTTATGAATACATCATCAAATTTTAAATAAAAGATCCCACTGGCAAACTCATAGGTATCTTATGTTGGATCACAAGCCATACAATTTTTTTGAAAAAATGACATCTTTTTATTTTCCAGATTTTAACGTTTGTAAAATCCCTAATTAATTTTTTATATTAATTTGTTTCTAAGTATTATTATGGTGTGTTATTTAAAATGCTTCTAAATTTATTATTTACTCTCACCACAACATACTTTTATCACTTCTCTACAACTGCACTGTTGATACTAAACCCAATAAATGCAAAAGCAGCTTCACAAACTGCAAAGATAAAAAATCTTTTTATATATGGGTAGTAGCAGAGAAATTATTGTGTTCCCAAAGTTTGATAAGAGATTTCATCAGAAATAGATGTTTTGAGATCTCTTGAACCCATTAGAAAACTTGAGCATATAAAGCATTACTCAAGAACAAAAGAGGGTAACTACCAAATTTAAATTCAGCAAATAAATTAGCATTAGTAGTTCACTTTTAATTATTTAACCACAAAGTAAATCCAAAAATAAATTATTAAAGCATTTAAATTAATGTATGGATTTATTGGGTTTGAAGCATAGAGATCATTTTGAAATACTGCAAAAGATTGAGTCAACAAATTTGTTTTACTCCCAGCAGATAATACTATAGTGCAGCAACATGAATAGATAACAGATGATGAAATCAATTGATAGCAAAACATGTCCTTCTAATTAAGATTTTTTAAAAATGATAAGTCAAATGGTATTGCAAATATTTAGTATGACATAACTTCACTGTCATTAACTTTAATTTTTGCTTATTGTGAGTTTAACACTTCCTATATATGAACAAATATCTCATTATTTATTTTTAACTTTCATCCCTAAATACCTAAAGCTTTTAGCCAAGCATTCTTTATTGTAATTAATAGTGGTTAATTAATAATAGTTATAATTAATAAAGTGGTACTTACTCCTTTCTTTTTACAAGAAGAGCGCTGATGAAATCTTTGGCATCTTGAGATATGGCATCAAAAGCTTCATCATCAAAATCATAGTCTGCTCTAGTGATGTTAGCGAATGTTTCAGCGTCATTGTCTCCCATGAATGGAGACAATCCAGAAAGCCTAAATCAAAATTAAGATATGAGAATAAAAAAGGAAATTAAAACGTTAAAAATATAAGTGTTTTACTATAATGACTGTTAGGGCTGGCAAGGGGGAATCCTCTATCACCATTTATAGCTAATTTATTCATGAACAAATTTGAGATACATATCACTGAAGCATTCCTGCATCTATACAAAAAGGGGTACAGGCATGCAGAATCCTTTATCAACATTTATAGCCTATTTATTCATGAGCAATGTTGACATACATATTCTGAAGCATTCATGCATCTATACAAAAAGGGGTACAGGTATGCAGATGACATCATCACCATAGTTCCGGAGAAACTCACAACTATGCACTCAAACTCCTGAACATATAAAACAAATCAATTCAGTTCAGCATAGAAACCGAGTGGGATGGCTGTCTACCATTTCTGGACATTAAAATAATTAGAACAAAAAAGCAAAACCTAACATTTGGAAAACACAGAAAACCCACAAATGCAAATATCTAAATAAAGTATAACATACAATCCCAGCTCACAAATATGAAGTCCTGAATAGTCTAACATATACATTAGTACACATTCCCACAGAGAATAATTAATACCAACGGATACTCCAAATACCTACCAACAATGGCTTCCACAAAAGTGCAATACACAAGAGCATACACAAATATAAAAAACTGAACTGCATAACACACACAACCACTCAAAGAACCACTGTGGCCAACCTCAGTTCAGAACATTCACCTATCATTCTTAGGCACACAACAAATTTCAGAAAATCTTCAAGAATTATAACATCACATTAGCTCCAAAAAACAACTACAGCATTCAGAAACTGCTATGCAGAAAATTAAAGGATCCTATGCAGCAAACAAAAAACTGGGAACTTATGAAATTAAATACTCAGACTGTAATCTAGGATACGTAGGAAGGACAAAAAGAAGTTTGGAAACCAGATTAAAAGAACATGTGATATATTTAATACAAACACAAAAATCAGTTGCCCATCATTTCTGGTCATCACGACATGAATTCACACTAATATAAAAGTGTTAAAACCAGCTTATAAACACACAATTAGATGTTTGGAAGAAGATCTACATCACAAAGAAAAAGAAACATATTATGAATTTTGGTTTACTGTCATACAGCAACCTTTGGAAGTTCATAGTTCCACTACCAGATGCCTCCACAAGTGATACATACATCTCCACCCTCAACAAAGTGAGATTCAGTCAGAATTATAATTTGAAAATGGGAACAAGTGCTCTCGAAACCAGTAAGTAATTATTAAGTAATATATTGTGTTACAAAAACCGACTCAAATTATTTCCAATTAATGCCATCTCTTAGTTTAGATTTATTTACTAAGAATGTTTAATGCATACTTTTAAACATGCAAATCTAATGTTTTGTAACTCCTATAGAAATAGGAATTTGGTGAGCCACCAAATTATTGTAGTCACAACAAATTATCTTCAATTTGTTAAAACTTAGCAGATAGTTTTCATTTGTATTGAAACATATTGTATAAAATGTGAAATACTTAGACTTAGAATCCTTTAGGATTTAGTAGAAAAGTATCTGAAAGATAATTCTATAACATGTTATCATTTATGTTGTGTGTGTTAGGTATGACATACTTCTGCTAGCAGTGTTTGCCAAAACTAAAAATAGTGACATTATACGGTCATTATTGTAGAGCAATACAGTGAACAACAATGCAAAGCAAGGCAGGATAGGCATGTACCATCAGTGGACTAGGAAAGCTAAGCTAGTCCCCTAAGTATTAGTAGCTTTTATATAAACTTTATTTAATTTCATATTTAAATTTATTAAGCTAACAGATTTGGAAAAGTGCGTGACTGTGTACAAAATTAAGATATTAGAGAGATGTATAACATGCAGTCAGTGACAAAATGGATTACAAGAAAGAAGACAGAAGGAATGGGATGAACATTTATCATGATCACAGAAGAAAGAGTTGTGTGTATAGCAAGGAATAACACATCAGAAATGAAAAGAAGTCCAAGATGGCCAAAACAAAGATGGAAGCTTGGCTTGATTCACTGATGGAACAGGTGACTGGTCCTAACATAAAGGGGAGCAGCAGAAGAAGAAATCTCATACAAAATTTGTTTCATTTAAAACATTTTTGAAATCAATTAGTGGCTGTTTATAGATTGTGAAAACTTTTAGGCTGTTTATAGATTGTGATTGAGATTGCAAAGTTTTGCAACGCACTGAGTTAGGAGAAGAAGCAATCCCAAAAGTGTGTAAATTATGCTGCCTCATAACTACATCAATTCCAGTGAGCATCTCCACAGTAGAATGAAGTTCTTTTTTTTTTTTCACACAAACCATGTATAGGACAGAGGTTGGATAGGTCGAGTCAAACTGGAAAATTCAATGCCATTGCCAGGCCACTACGGATCTCCCAGTCTCTAGCTGGTTGCTCTACCATTGAGCTACCATGGCAACATACCAGTATGGCAATACTTTCCTCAACTGACTCATATATTTCCCGGTAAATCACATGTGTCTGTGTAGACAGCAGAGCTCAAAAATGAAAAGTCTGTTAAATACCAAACTTGGTATTTAAGTTTAGTATCTCCCAAGAATGCCATGAAGATTTTTAAGAAAATCCTCCTCAACTACCCTGGACATGGCAAAATTTTAGAGAATTTTGATTTTCTCAAAAATGGCTCTAATGATTTTGATTAAAATATTGCATATTAAAGATATTTGCATGACATATTAAATGTATATCTTGAATTTTGTGGGAATAGTCTCTGAAGACATCTTTATTCTGAACGGTTATACCATAAGAATGGCCAAAACTATAATACATAAAAATTGTATATATTGTTAATATACACAAGTTACATCATATACCTTTTTCTTGTAAAGTTGAACGTTTTTGAGACATTTCTTATTATTGGTTTCAATTTTAAATTACACAACTTTTCTCAAAGGGAACCATTCAAAGTGAACCGAACCTCAATTGTTTCACATAGTAATAAACTTTTAAAAAATTTGACTATCGTTTTAGCCCTAGTATACTGTCTTATTTCCCTTCTACTAACAAGGAAACAAATAATAAGACCATTTCTGATAATGTTTAAATCGATTAGCATGAAGTAGATAAAAGAATACTTTTTTGTAAGAATAGTTTGTATATGGAACAGCTAGAAAAAGTTATATGAAAGGAATACATCAGATTTTTTGTCTCTCTCTCTCTCTCTTTTTTTTTTTTTTTTTTTTTTTTTTTTTTTTTTGTATAGCCCCCTTTAACTTCTATGGTCATATCAGAGGCTTCAACTTGTGAAACAACTCATATTCACTGTAGGTTGTTGCCATAGATCAATCATATTATTCATTGTAAATACACACATTTACTCTCACATGCATACCTCCAGACTGTGGAGGATAAGGAATAATTCTGGTTCAAGAAAAATTCCCCATCCCAGCTGGGAATTGAACCCAGGACCTCTGGATGAGAAGTCAGCTTGCTGATCACTTGATCACGGGGCAACCAAAGAAATTGTTTAGGTTCATGTTATAGAAAAATTTGCCTGAAAGGAGAGATATGAGGGTTCCTTTATTCTCATTCTAATATGTATTACTTGCAGCAACATATTTTTCTATATATACTGCAGTTTGTGAAAATTGCAGGACCAAGAAAAAATTTCCTGAATCACTCCAAACTTGGTGGAAGTGTAGAAGAGAGTGCAAGCAATAAGTGATTAGGTTTGCAGAGAGATGGGGTACACATAGATCGAGCAAAGCTCTGTCATGTCAGTCAACCAGTGTTACACCAAATATAGTCAGTGCAGATCTGTTAAATAAGGTGGAAACAATAAAGTGAATGCCAAAAGGGGACGTCAAAGAGAGCCATATCGGCATGTGAGTGAATTTGAATGGGGCAGAATGGCCAGTCTCCAGATAGCGGATTTGTCATACCGTGACATTTCACCTCATACAGGACATGCTGCTATGACAGTGATGCATGTGTGGAAGGTCGTACACAGAGAAGACGTAGAATAAATGTTGTCAGAGTGAGAAAATTAAGAATAATTAAAGAATGATAAAATAAAAAAAAAAAAAAAAACAAGTTATAAGAAAAGAAAAATCTTGCCACTCATTGAAAAATAAATCAGTAAATGTACAATTGGATGGAGTGAACATATTATTGTACTTTACATGGATAAAAGTTTCTTTCCAAGTTTTAACTTACAATTATCACTGATGGCAGAAGAAATGCCAGTAGACATAAAATAGAAAGGAAGATAAGGCCAAAACAGAAGAAATCCTAATTTATGATGCTAGAATAACAAATTTTAACCTTCCTGCTTGCCTTACGGAATATACTCCCAAGCAACCTGCAAGTAAGAATTAGTGATGCTTTAAATTATATTTTAAACTGTTTCATTGCAAACATGATTAAATTATACCTGGAGAAAATTTCACATTTTGGTTACTTCATTATATGCTAGACTTTGGAAGGCTCTTATTTCCCCTATCACTTAACTATTATAATTTATTAACCAGAGGTATCAAGCAGACAATATATGCTAACTCTGGTGATAGATAACAATAAGCATGGCTATGGAATGAGGGGACCTATAGCTTTTGCCCTGGACTCTGAACCAAATTGGGTCTTAGGATATTTCAAAAAAGTGTAGGACTATATAGGGATGACTAAACATCTCCACTATATCTGGGGATCAAACCTGGGATCCTCATGTAGCTTGTATAAGTGTGTGAACAAAGTCATTGAGTTACCCTTGTTCCCTATATATAATTGTATAGCTGCACACTTGAAACAAAGTATCCCTATGTTTGTGTTAAGTTTTAATCTCGGAAATTATTGAATTACTTGGTGGATATAAGAATTCTGTAGAAATACTAGTGCATATGAAATAATGTGTCTCAAAGAGATTTAACCTAAACAGCATTACTAGATAGGAGGCTTCATGTACTGATTTTCAGGTATGCTTGTGAAGAGTAATAGGAGAAACAGGGTATTGAAGAAGCAATTGCAAAAACTCAGGCCGTTGTTAGTTTTTAAAAGTGAAAGTTTCTTTAAGATACTTACAAAACATAGCAAATCACACCAACAGACCACATGTCAGATTCCACTCCGATTGGCTCATAATTGATGATCTCTGGTGGAATGAATTCAGGGGTTCCAAAGAGTACCCTTACAGGTTTATCTGGATCCAACTTCTGGGCAAGACCAAAGTCTATGAGCTTGATTTGGTGTGATGTTCGTGTATGGCACATTATATTCTCAGGCTGCAATAATATATTTTCAGGAATTAACAGTTAGATCTCTGCATGTTAAGGGGAGATGTCAATTAAAATCATCAAAATGTTGATTTTTACATTCTCTTTCAATTTGTTCTCCCATGTTTAAATAACATGTTACCTTAGTTTTATTTCAAAATTCCATAAAAAATTGCCTAAGCCACAGCAATCATTTTATTATTGGCAAAGATTTCTTGCCACAGAAAGCATTATCATTCTGCTGTATGATACACCAATAATCACATCTTATACTTGCACCAACTTTCTGAACAAAGACACAATGTCTCTCAGTATACATGTAAAAGTTTCTAAAGTTTATTTTATTATTCATGTGTACCTAAACTTTTTCCATGTGTTACCCAAAACTTATATTTTTCAAAATGATGTGTCAATTCTTTATTAACTATGTGATAGATTTTGATGAAATTTTGCACACTCATAGCTATGCATAAGCTTAAATTTCATGTAAGGAAATTTTGATAGTTATTATATGTCATAATAGCAATGATAATAGGAAACAAACATAAATTTTATAATATTATTTAAAATAATCTGTCATAGAAATAAAACCTTAAGAAATTTTGTTATTATAATTAAATATACACTAGTCAAAATTTCAACTAATTATACCTCGAGGCTAATTTTGAAAAGAAACTTTAAATGTTGAAAAAAATATTTATCCTATTTTGTCAAAAAATATTTACCTAATTTTAATAAATTTTGCAAAAACACATAGTGCAAAACATCCAAAATTCATAAAGCTGTGACCAAAGAAAGGTAAGGAAATTATTAGACCTTTTTGTAATATAAGTAAAATATTATATTTTAATCAACATCTCCCTTTAACATTTTCTATATGACTACTTTATTAGGAGCTATTAAAAGTATTTTGCATTCATATTTTACAAGGTTAAGAATGTGTGCTAAGAATGAACTTTGTCCCAAACAGTACAGTATAGCATTAGCATAGAAACATGTTCTTTTAAGCATTTTTGGAGGACACAAAGAGTTATGAAAAACAAAGTTGACCTACTTTAAGATCTAAGTGTACAACATAGTTCTGATGCATGTAATCTACTCCTTCACAAATCTGCCTCATGAACAGTATGCAGTCTCGTTCTGTCAGTGTGAAGTCGTCTGCTACCACTCGTTCAAAAAGTTCTCCTCCAGAGATACTGAAAGAAGAAAAAAATAGAAATTATAACGTCAGACACAATAGAGCTTAGCATTACTCAGAAAATTAAATATCTTTATTTTTAATATATAGTAGAGCCCTGGTAATTTGGTTCCCAGTTTTTCGAAGCTCCTACTTCGAACTGGTTTTAAGAGAATTAAAATTTTATATAAAAACTATAACCCTACTTTTATATGTTGACTGCATGTAGCTTTTATACACTTCCAAATGTGTCAAATTCTGAACTTTCTTTAAACTTTCCATGTACAATACAGATAAAAGTGCCCCTCTTAGGAGTTTTCATTCATAATGCTAATGACTGCTAATGCATTTCTATTACAGATTGACAGATACCATTAGGTTTGGAGGAGTATGTTTGCTCTTTCTTTATTGACTCTTCACTAATTCGGACTGCATGTTAATCAATTGTACAGTGCACAATGCCTTTCAGGAAAAATACTGTATTAGTAGATAATTCCTATTCAGCGATAGTGGTCACTAAAGTATGCTTAAGTAAAAATATGTACACATTTTACAATCGTAACAACTGACTATTGTTGTAGATGGTACTTGTATGAATTGCACTGTAGTGAGTAGTCCACCTGTGTCACATTAATTTTAAAGATTTACATTCCCATTGTGCAAATCCATACATGAGAAAATTTCTTTCAAATGTAACTTATAGTTTTGCAAGTTGGAAATGTTTGCCCATATATGTACACATAACACAGGAATGTACTATTTTTTTTAACCATTACTCATTATTACCCATTGATTTAGTGATATTTCCATATAATGCAAGTTTTTTGTAATTTAAGGTAGCCTCAGCCACAATCAGCTTGAATGATCAATACTCAACTGTATATTTTGATCAATGATCATCACCCTAAATACACTGCTGGATGGCATAATGTTCTTAACAGGCTTTGATTGTAAAAGACAAATGATATGGTAAAGCATAGAGTTTGGCAGTTTCTCTCAAATCAAATCCCCTTAATGGACACAAAGGTACATATAAAAATAAAGATATCTTGCCACTGAAGTTTTTATTAGTTTAGAGATTTTTTTACAATTAGTTGGTAAAAGTGTAGTGCTTCATCTGATAAAGTACAATGCAATTCAATAAAAACTGTCTTGGAAGTTGATTTAAAGAGCTATTTTTCATTTCAGTATTAAGAAATCGCTGACTGACAAAGATTGCTATAAAGAATTGAAATAATTGAAATATATTTCTGCTATTAACTATTAAGCATATAATGCCATGTGAAATAACTAGGATGTCACTTTCAGATGTTCAGTATTATTATATATTATGTATATCTAAAGTATATGGTATTCTCTTGGTTTTATTGTTTCTCTGTTTTGTTCAACATCCTTTAACCTGCAAGGTCATATCGGACGATGGATGAATCTATATTCAGATGAATCTGGGGTTCTAAGAGCTTAGAGTTACCCACATTTGTCTTCTCAGAATAAGGGAAAGTCAGAAAACTCACCCTATCCGAGATTCAAACTCGGGATCTCTTAAATATGAGTCAGAAATACTGCCACTATATTACAGAGGTGGGAAAATTATTGTTTACTTCTAGGTTATTTCTTTTCACTTTTATAAATGTTTACATTCCCTTATCACCTATAACTTATAAATTCCAGGGACATTAAGAAACTCACTGATTGTTATAGTTAATTGATACTTTTTTGCAATATAAAAAGTATTTGTTTAAATTTATGTAAAGCAAGGTTATTGCATTTAAAAACCTTGAGTGTTACACTACTCAGGCTCTGAGTTTATTAGTACTGTACAAACAATTTTTATGAAAGCTTATTTTTCTACATACTTTATTTTAATCAAGATAAATCTTTGCACAAAGAGCTGCACAACACATTTTAATATAGATACAAAGTGAATAGTGATAATCAAATGATTAACAACTGGATGCGCAATGACCTTACAATTCTATACTCTTAGCGAGAAACAAAAGAAAATCAACAGGACTTTTAAAAAAATGGCAATTAAAATGGTTATCTTGGAAATGGCTCATGCCACAAAAATTATTATTTTGCAATAAATTGTTTATTTTGAAGAGATCCATGTTTTTTGTGAGGTAAATTTTTATCTATTGCTTAATCATTGCTAGTTATACAACATTCCTTCCAAATGAAGAGGATTTAACAGGCTATTTCCAGAAAATTCAAAATATATGTATATTTTAGCTATCTTTAATATACAATATTTTAATTAAAATCTACACTCTTTTCAAAGAAAGAAAGAAAGAAAATAAAGGAGAACATTTAGAAAAAGTTCCATGTAAAGGGTAGAAGGGATGGAGGAATTTCCATGTGCATAGGCGGGCACATACATGCACACACATGGGCACACCTTTTTATGTTTTTAATAATTTAGGGGTCCTTTCCATGAAATCTTGGTACTGAATATTTGGGTGCTATACAAAGTTTCCTCTACTTACTATATATAGACATAATCAAATATGATGTGACTTTTCTCTATCAATATTTATACATAGATCTTAGAAAATATTCTCATAAAACTAATTTTCCACATATTAATCAAGATAAATGTTTATAGAAATAAGTTTCATTGGAGATTTTATTGTAGTTATAAAAGAGATACAGGAAACAGACGTGATAGTCAAATGTTTCAAAAGCATTTCACTGCTGCTCTTAAAATTTCATTTTCTTAACATGATATTTTAAGAAACATTTGAATGGTAACAGGGCTAAAGAATAAAAAGGCATTGAAACAATCAAACTAATACCAACATATTCAGAAATGATTGATACCTAAAAATATGAATAGGTTTCTTAAAACCATCTGCATTTTTCACATAATAATGGTTTCCATAAATAAGTCTGTTATATTTTCCATCTAGCGGCAGTTGGGGTGGAATATAATACTGCCTCTACCTGGTAGGTACATGGTAGGGAAATTAAAAGTAAACTAAAGAATATTGATTAGTATTAATTAATTTCTAGTTGAGGTAGGAGAATGGGCTGGAAAAATCTAATTATATAGCAGCCATGTCCAACATGGGAATTGGAAGTATTTGAAGCATGATTTGTCTGCATTCAGGAATAAGCAAACTTCAGAAATCCTAAGGGGAGGAAAAGTACTATAAAACCATATCACAGAACCAGCCTTTAAAAGAACATGTCAAATATATTGATGCTGTATAGGTCAATATTGTGATGCAGCAGCTATGGCCCAAGTTTATTGGGAGGTTTATCCGAGACATTTGGAGAGATAAATAGGCATGCTAGGGCTCTGGTCCAGCATAAACACTAAAAGGGCTATCGACAGGCAACAGATAATCTGGTAATTCCCCTCTCCCCAACTCTAAAACATTCTAGAATAACCTGATTAATTCCATAAAGTCATTCCCTGTGACATATCATAGTGAAGAGGCAGTTAGAACTAAGTGAAGTTACAGCAAAGGTTGAGCTAGAATACAATAGTGAGGTGACAGTGGGAACTAGAAGGGAAAGTAAAAACTGGAAAGATACAATATAGATAGATATACATGCTTACCCTTTGACAGCCTATTTTAATTCAATAGCATGCACTTTTTGACTGAACCATGGCCTATAAGCCCATAAATGAAATTCCATTGTATAACAATACAAATTGCACTCCAGTAGCTTTAGCTATCATAACTATTAAAGATATATGGTTATAATATTTTAAATTGATTCATAGTAGATGCCTATCAAAGCGTCTGAGTTATTGTGTTAAGATGCTATACATGGTTCATCGTTCTAGATGAACAGTACAATATAACTGAAGTCCATTTATTTTACATGTTTATAATCTACAATCATCCATTTGTAAACTCTTATTATTCTGCTAATTGTAACTGCAATTTCTATTAGCCAATAGACAGAAATCCCTACTTTCTAACGTATAAATTGTACTCACTATTCCATGACCATGACGACCTCGCGAGGGCTCTCGAAGGCCGAGGCGAGCTGTAGAAGCTTGGGATGGTGCAGCATGTTCATGATGTCTATTTCTTCCCGAACCTTCTCTCGGTCCTTGGCCTTGATGCAGCGCACGAACTTGGCTGCAAACGTTGCTCCTGTGCGACGCTCTCTAACCTTGTGCACCACCCCATACCGTCCTTTGCCGAGTTCTTCCTGGACGTCGTAGCCAGCTCGGAATTGTTCTCCGGGTGCTATCTCCACCAAACGGGCTTCGAATGCTGGAGGAATCACAGCTTCCTCTGTAGCGATAACCACACAAATACAATATAAGTTGGTGAAAGGCTCTTAGATTATAGTCTCACTGGCCTAAGAAGGGAACCTGAAGCCGCGACTACTAGTCTGCAGATTGGATTATCACGCCCTATGCGTATATCTGAAGATACGTGCGTTTGATCTAAACTACCTGACCGGCATAAATACACAATAGCAGTGTTTATATTGAAAAACAAGTTATACTTGCCATATGCTTTTGTTTACATCAGGTTTCCTTCTAAGAGCGGTTGGACTATAGAAGAAGCACTGTTGCAATTCAACAGCCACTTGCTACAGCTAACAAGCCATAATCTTTGTCTTTACACTTCCCGTTCATGCTGTCGAATTTCCTGCGTTCAGAACTAGCAACCTAACCTATCTGCATGGAAAGACAGAAAAAGCTTTTTCCTCACTCACATTAATGCTACAAATCGAACTGGGATTTTTAGTGGAATAGATAATATATGTATACCCTTCTCTCCCATGGCCCCAAGTTTAGCAAGAAAAACATTTACAAATTAGAATGATTCAGTAATAATATCCAACTTCTTGCATACATTGTCCTTAAAACATTATTATTCCTACTAAACGAAATAACTTACAAAATATGTAACTTATCCCTTCAGTATTTTTCATGTAGGCACCCATCATCGAAAGAATAAAACTTAACTGAGGCCGATTTTGTCTTCGATACTTGATTGTAAGTCATCTTTAGGGCGATACTATAGCTCTGGTGCGGACAAAGTGCATTATCAGAGTATCGTGAAGTACCAGGCAACTGATCGTTGAACGGAAGACAAACATCCGTCACAACTTAAAACTTTAAGTATTATTTTTTTCCGCTGATTAGAGATCCGACAGGAGAGAAAGCCAAAACAGGGATGTTTTTGTTTTCGATGTATTTTCAGTATAAAAATCGCAGGTAAATTGCGACATGAATGTGACAAAACCCTTGTGAGATACTTGAGAAGCAAAATACCTGGATTAAGATTAAAGGGAGTTGTCTTGCTGCCAATTTCCGTGAAAGTCAAATGTCTGATATTGAAGTTTTAGACAATTTCCCCCCTTCTTTTAACCTTAATGTCCTTTAACCCGGATGATCATATCGGACAACGAATGAAATCGGTGAAATGATTCTCAAATGATTTCGGAGTCAATGGAGCTTTAAGCTACTCGATATTTGTCTTCTCAGGATAAGAGAAAACCCCGAAAAAAAGCTTTATGGGTAACTCACCCTAAGCGAGATTTGAACTCCCGACCTGTTAAATGTGAGGCAGACACGCTACCCCCACAGTGTCCAGGCGAGGTAGACGACTTTGCTGGTGTATCAAGAAGACTTTGATTTGATATTATGAACAAGTTTGCGCTTTGATTGTAAACATGTTTAGACTTGTGAAAATTGTAAAATTCCTTTTCTTAGAAAAAATATATCAGGATACACATGGGATATTATTGTTGCTTATTACTATCTAATTACCTTCAGCAAATTGTAGTATAATTTTTTCCAAAACATGATGACTCTCAAACGGGACCGCTCTCCTCTACCACAGGCAATACCCATTAGCAAACAAAAGACGAACCTGTGTTAGGGGCAAGAGGCAACGTAGCAAAATCTGTTTTCTGGACACACAGCCTGCAAGCCGAGAATTTCGCCTCAGTTTAGGGACCAGTACGAGGAAGACTTGACAACAGCGAGGGTTGGTTTCCAACCGCAAACCCCATAACCGGAAACAGTTAAAGTCTTTGGAATAAGAGTGGGGTAGGGCCATCGGGTTCTTAAAAAAACTGTAAACTAGTATTTTCAAATACCAGTTATTTATTATACAAGTGGATAAACAAAGAGTTTATCCATGAGTAGAGGAATTTAAAACGCGACGCGAAGGGGAGCGTTTTAAGTTCAAGTATAATACATTATTTTATCCTACAGATACGATAAATTAATATATGACACATATTCAGTTAATGATTTTACAAAGACGGTAATAAATTAAATAAGGATTGCGGCGTTCTTATAATTATAAAATATGGTAGGTTATGTATGAATACTATTTTGTTTTTATTGCTGCTGGTTTCAAATTGATTAAGTTTACGATGGACGTTGAGAACGCTAATATATCGATTCCAAATTATATCAAAATGAAGCAAAATAAGCAGTTGAGGCTTTGTTACCGTCGACTTCACGGAAATTATATGAAAAAGAGTTTCAGCAATTTAAGGATTGGTGGATATGAAGAAATGTTCAGGGCATTAATGAAGAATACTTATTTATTTACTTTATCCCAGATCAACGAGTGAATTTTGTTTACTTTATCCCCACCCGTTGCGCTAATAACTAGCATTTAAAGTCCAAGTTTCCTTATGTCGTTTCTGCATAGCAACGGTGTCTATTACAGTATCTGTAGGATAAATGTACATTATATATCGCCTACGCTCAATATGTAGCAACCTGTACAAGTGTCTGAAACTTCTTCGCGGTCAACATATGTAACGGAAAGTCTTAGACACACTGCTATCTGAATATTCTTCTGCTTACCTTCAGGACCTATTCTGAAGGGCTCTGTCTCGTTGCTTGCCTCACTCAATCCATGCACATTTTCTGCTCGGACTCTGAACACATACTCCTCACCCGCCGTCAAATTCCGCACGACGTGCGAGAGCGAATGGCATCTGAAATAAACAGAACATTTTAACATTTAGCTGTGTTTACTCAACCATTCTTTGAGTGACAACTAACATGGTCCCTCGTCCAACCACTGTATCCTCTGCCTCCCCCTCTTTAGGATCGGTTACAAAATACACAGATTTGATGATTGCGTAAATCAGGCCGGAGCCTTAAACGCTTATATCTATTTGGTGTTCACCTTCAGCGCATTCTAGAAACGTATTTACTCAGCCAATTAACCAGATAACGACCTCGGAGACGGCTGCCAAAACACAAAATAGTTCAAGTAGGTTATATCCGTTTATCACAGTGAAAAGAGAGATGGAGATAGGATTCGTTGTGTGCCTTAGAACGTTTTTGCTTTCCCTACCACGTACTTGTTATAGTATTCTACCAAAAATTTCAATATCAACAGCTCACCATAAATACATGTTTTATGGTCCCCCTGGATAGATAAAAAAAGTTTAGGAACAAAGTTCTCCTTCCTCTCTCACTTTGTGTCTATGGACAGCCTAGCTCAGAAACAAAACAGTCGATAAATAGGAAATTTTTAAATTCAGAATCTTCCAAATTACAAGAAAATTCTTCAACAACAAAGGATTGCTTGCATGTAACATTTTTTGAAATTATATATTTTATGAAAGTGGCTAATAAATATTTTGATTAAAATACTATATATTTAAAAAAATTACGTGACAAAGTATATGTTACATTTTCTTTTATTCGGAAGAAATTTTCTAATCTTATATAACTGGCAAACCTTAAGCGATAGATAGTGTATTACTACATAAAAATCTGATGTGTTCCATTCACATGCCTTTTTCTGCATCTCTGCAATAAATTGTTAAAAAGCTTATGATTCTATTTACTTCATGCTAATCGAGCAAAAATTAGTAGAAAGGATCTTATTACTTGCTTTCTAGTAAGTAGAAGGAAAATAAGGGAGTACTGTAGGCTAAATCGATAGGTAAACCATTTAAATGCTCGTTGCCATGTGATTGAAGTAGGTACCTTTGTTTGTATGGATAGGAGTTAACAAATGTAGGAGAAAAATATAAGTATTTTAAAGCCTGAAACGAATAACAAGGAATATCTCAAAAACGGTCAACCTCACGAAAAAAATGTATATAACATAAAGTGTGTGTTTCAACGAGTTCTACAATTTTGTGTCGTAAGTTTTTTTGTCTCTCTCTCTCTCTCTCTCTCTCTCTCTCTCTCTCTTACGTTTTACCAGTTATGTAAAATTCCGTAAAATTCATCCAGAATACAGAAGTCTTCAGAGGCTATTCCCAGAAAATTCAAGATATATCTACATTTTATTTTTTATGTAAATATCATTAAAATACCTATGATATTTTAATTAAAATCGTTAGAACCATTTTGGAGAAACTAATCAAATTTTTGAAAAAATTTTCCATATAAATGGAGTTTAGTAGCATTCAAGGATACGACACGAAGATTTTTCAAAAATTTGATTAGTTTCTCCAAAATGGTTCTAACGATATACCAAATTTGGTATTTTACCTAATTTTCGTGTTTGAGTTATTGCGTTCACAGACACACGGACATAAACCTTTTTCTAAAGATGCTTTTTTTGGGGGGGGTACAAGGGACCCTAAACGTCTATTTCCAGTGAAATCTCGGTATCGAATTTTTTAATGGAATGCAATACCTTCTCTATACACTATGTACATAGTGCCTGTAGAGAAAGTAAAAAGTTCTCCTCTTCCCTCTCTCTTTCTCTTTGTGTCTATGAACAGACACAAACAAAAAGATCGATGAATACGAAACTTTTAAATTCAGTATCTTCCAAAGATGCGAAAATTTTCAAGAAAATCCCCTAACATCAAAGTACTATTTGCATGTAACATTTTTTGAAACTATGTATTTTATGAAAGTGGCTGTAAAGATTTTGATTAAAATACTAGATATATATTACAGATAATTACGTGACAAAAAGTATATATTGAATTTTCTAGGGAATAGGTCGGGAAATCCTCTTCATTTGGAAGGAATTTCTGATCTTATATAATTGGCAAATCTTAAGCGACAGATGAAAGCGTAATACTACACAAACATTAAGATATTAAAACACACAAAATATTTATAACAATGTTTTTGTGGTACAAGCCGTCTTTGAGATATCCGCTATTAATGGTTCGAACTATTCAACGCTACGTCATTGTTTAGTCGTTTCGATATATTCAACTGTTTCTCGCGATTGAATAGAAAGAATATGGAGGTTTAAAGCTCGCATATAGAATCTTGATTTTAAAATTTGACGCTCACTATTCCCCTGGTATCTCCAACGAAATGTATAATGTGTATATTTCTACAAATGAAGTGGATAGAAAAATAAACATTGTACATGCGGGCTAGAGAAAGTAAAAAAAAAGTTTTGAAAATCGGTTGTATAAAGCCCGCGAAATAAAACAATTCCCGTTGTTTTTACTTTCACTGCACGTACTATGTACATAGTATATAGAGAAGGTATTGTAATGCACCCAAAATTAGATACCGAGATTTCACCAGAAATACACGTTTTGAGACCCCCTGAATAAAATAAAGCATTTTTAGAAAAATGTCCGTGTGAGTACCTGTGGGCAGCATAGCTCAAAAACGAAAAGTCCATTAAAAACCAAACTTTGTATTTAGGTTCGGTATCTTCCAAGAATGCGACACAAACATTTTCAAGAAAATCCCCCTACCCTTTACATGGAACTTTTTTCGAAAATGTTGATTTTCTCAAAAATGGCTCTAACAATTTTGATTAAAATATCGTATATTATAGATATTTACCTCACAAATAAAATGTATATGTTGAATTTTCTGGGAATAGTCTCCCAATACTTCTTTATTCTGGACGAATTTTACGGAATTTTGCATAACTGCTAAACTCTAAGGGATGGACAAAAACTTACCACACAAAAATGTAGAGCACATTAAAACACACAATTTATGTAATATAAATTATTTTCGTGGAGTTGATCTTTTTTGAGATATTCCTTGTTATTGGTTTCAGCTTTGAAAAACTTATACTTTTCTCATACAGGAATTTGTCAACTCCTGTACATGCAAACAAAGGAACTTCAGTCACATGGCAAGTATCTTTTGACTATCTCTTTAACCTATGGTACTCCCTTATTTCGCTTCTACTTACAAAGAAGCACGTAATAAGACTATTTCTGCTATTTTTTTCTCGATTAGCATGAAGTGAATAGAAGCATAAGCTTTTTAATAATATTTTTGCAGAGATGTAGAGAAAGTCATGTGAATGGAACACATCAGATTTTTTATATCACTTCGTATGTAATTTATTCAAATTGAACTATGGTCAGAAGAAACCTGTGTGGAGTTACTCTCCAAGTGCGTGCCATGACGCAAGAGATGAACAAACTTGTACTTTGTTCCTTAACAGGCAAAGCAGTGTTTCGAAATACGTTTCTTTTTTTCTTCTTTGGAATTAACACACACGAACAAGATCTTTCTGATGTGCTATTTCAGCTCACGCTTGCTGGTGTGAACATATTCATTAAATGTGCCCCAAACACTCCTAAAAGATCGCCGTCACTATAGTTCAACTGTTATTCATGTCTAAAAGCGTTTCTGGGTCATAACACAACTCATAAAACGTCTTGCAGAAATATACTTCAGCTTCTTACCCCGACTATAAAGTTTACAGTAGCAGTTGCTAAACTGGATGCAATATTTTCTCATCAGCTTCCAAATCAACAAGGATGCCCTAGCACAAGAATGCTGGCATTCTCGTGTTTCAAGATGACCTTTCTCTCGCTTTTATGCAGCCTTAATGAGCCTTTTGAGCTGGTGGAAGGGGCACAAGTCATTTGCTTTGGAGAAGATTCTATGCAGAGAGGGATCATAATACAGTTTTTGTCTCTGAGCCTTAATTCAACATAAAAGCTTTACGCTATATTAGTAATATCCTAAATCATATATAACGATTAAGGCAAGCCTTATTTATGTAAATGACAACATTAATTGAACTAGTCGTTTTGTTGTTGTTTTTTACTTTCTCTACATGTACTATGTACATAATGTATAGAGGAAGTATTGTATTTCACCAAAAATTTCGATACAGAAATTTCACCGGAAATACATGTATTGGAACCCCCTAAATCCAAAAAAGTATATTTAGAATAAGGTCCTTGTGTGTCTGTCTCTAGACAGTATAGCTCCAAAACGAAAAGATTTAAGTTTGGTATCTTCCAAGGATGCGACACGAAAATTTTTAAGAAAATTCCCCACACGCAACTACCTTTTACATGGAAAATGATTCGAAAATTTTGATTTTACCAAAAATGACTAACGATTTTGATTAAAACGTCGTATATTAGAGATATTTACCTGATAAATAAAATGCATATCTTGAATTTTCTGAGAATAGAATCTAAGACTACTTTATTGTGGATGAATTTTACGGCATTTTGCATAACTGGCAAACCGTAAGAGAGACGAAATCTCACTTAACAGAAAATGTAGAGCTCGTTAAAACATACAATTTATGTTATATAGATTTTTTCGTGGAGTGGATCGTTTTTTTTTTGTTTTTTTTTTTTTTTATATAGATATTCCTTATTATTGGTTTCAGCTATAAACTTATACTTTTCTCATACGGGAATTTGTCAACTCTTGTCCATACAAATAAAGGAACTTAAGTCACATAGCTTTTGACTATCACTTTAACATATGCTACTCCCTTATTTCTCTTCTACTTGCAAAGAAGCAAGTAATAACATTATTTCTGCTATTTTTTCTCAATCAGCATGAAGTAAATAGAAGCATAAGAGTTTTAACAATAATTTGTTGCAGAGATGTAGAGGAAGTCATGTAAATGGAATACATCGTTTTTTTTTTTTTTTTTTTTTTTTAAAATCTTCATTTCATCCTTAGCTGCTTAGCTTCGTCTAAATTCAATATTTTTGCAACATATTATGTTTTAACACTTGACAGTTTTATAACTGTTAGCTATTCCTAAATATTAAATAATTAAGTAAACAATTGGAAAGTACTGCAATATAAACCTCCTGAGTTCATTCAGTTTACATTTTGAATATGTTGTAGATTTATGAATTGTTGCTTAATGAACATGAAATCGAGGTTATTACTATTTGTTTACACTTCGACAATCTTGAAATGAGTTTAGTAGCATGTTGTTGACCACAAACAGTGAGATAAATGTGTTGTTTGTCGGTTGATTACATACTTTTCGAGAAAGACGTATTGTATTAAGGTTCAACCTTCAGTTTAGCAAAGTAGGATAAGGGTAACACATGCTACAGTCGTTCATGCCAGCATTCTTGTCTTCGCTTCTTCCTGATAGCAGCAAATGTTGCCTTGCGCAGCTAAACAAGCATTGCACATTTAGAGTGACACGCTCGACCACCGAAATGTTTCGTATTTAAGCTCATATGTTTTTCGCTCGATTCCGCTCCCAACATGTGTACTGGACAAACCGCAGCACCATGGAAAGAAAGAAGAGGAATAACACCACCACATCCGAGCCGACAAATGAGGCAGCACCAATCCAACCACATGTCACCTCAGCCGGCACCGGTTCAATGCCTCAATACTCAAGAACGACCACGCCGACACCAGTCACCACCGTACCGCAAACGCAACCAGCTGACACGGACGGCGTCGAGCCTCCGGCTCAGCGTCCCTTCGCTACGGCTGTGCACACAGCACCGATCAACTCTACATGCCGCTTCGGCACTTTCAGCGCCGTTGTGTGTGTGTGTGTGTGTGTGTGTGTGTGTGGTCCATCGTCTCCTGCCAGTGCGGAGCATCTTGGAGGCTGCACTACCTCGATGGCCATCATTGACAACAGCCTCCAGGATCACTTCTGCCAGGGGACCTAACCTCCAGTGCGTCTCACCTTTCTGGACCGGGCGCACTACGCTGCCGCACTCACGACTGGACTGTCTCTGGCACTCGGAGGACATCTGTTATGCGCCACCGAGGTGCCACTACTGAGGCTCCCCAAGCACCACCACAACTGCAAGACCTGGCCCAACGTCAACGGTTCTGCTCACAGATAGCTCCGCCACCCCCGCCGCAACTCCAGAGCAGTGACCGCCACGCCCTGCCCGGACCTCACCGCCACACTGCCCGCAGCTCTTGAAGCTGCCACAGAAGAACTCCGGAAAACTACCGCCATCCAGGACCAAAATCTACTGTCAGCAACAAGGTCGAGGTGCTGAGAGTCTCTGCAGCTAAGTGTATCGCAGCCATCGAAGCAAAACAGCGCTCAACAACAAGTCGCCATAGCCTCAACTCTCCAGACTTCAGACCCCGCTTCAATACAACTTGCCAAAGTTAACTTACCGAAGTTGACTCGGAGACTCTCCTGTCCATATAGCGTAAGCTGTACAGACTGGAGAAATACTTCGATGATGCAGAGACCCAGGACACAACACAGAACCTCCAAGCCGTACTGCCACATCAGTCAATTGCCAGCTACAGCAGTGGCAACACACCTCCATCACCCAGCGTCGTCGAGACCATAGCACAGGCGGTCGCAGCAGCCCAGGACCATACGCGCTCACTACTCAAGGAAAGCCTCTCACAGCTTAAGACGAAGATCTTCAATTTCCACGTATTTATGGATGCCTTGCGTGATCATATGGATAGATTGGAACACAAACAAACCTCGAAGCCCAACTCCTTATAAAATAATCTTTTCTACGGCCAACCAACAACACATGACAGACAGCACAACACAGGCGCTAGTGCCACAACAATCTCTGCTTACTATATTTTTCATTTAAATGATGATTAAAGTACTCTTCTCCGTCAAATCCTTTCCATTCCTGCCTACTTTTCTTAACGCACCTCTTTTACTCCCCAGAACTGTAGTCAGGGTCTTCGGGTCATGTCTATAGCCTAGCAAAGCCAATCCCAAGCTGCAGCCTTTCAGATTCACCATGAGGCTTTCAGGCTGCAGCAAAGAATCAACCGCCACTAACGGAGGTGCATCTGCGATTCTCCGACAACCCACGCCATTATTCCCTTGTTATATCCTCTTTTCTTACATTTCTATCCTTTCCTTTGTCTCCCCAACTTCTAGTAGCTCCACCGTGAAAGTGATTTTCTTGTCGAAAGTTAAAGCTTTTCACCAATTTTGTCTAATCCTTCTCCTGCTATTACTTAACGTCTTCGAATGCGTTTCTTGTTTTGCACTGAATCAGTAGTTTGAAATTTATTCTCAAGATAGTGAATTGATGTTCTGGAAGGAGGCAGGTCTCTTCAAGATGAATTTTTCACGAACGCTACAAGCATCGATAATATAAATATTAAAACTAAAATAATAAGTGTAATATCTGCTATCATACAATCCTCACTATATAAAAATTACTAAAGATAAATTTAAGATAACAAAACTTATAGATTGCAATCATATAAACTTTGTGCCAAAGACGTATCCCATATTCGCAATTGAAAGTGGACAACGAACTCTAATGTCTATGTGGTAACTAAATGAAAGTCTGTCTTGAGTGCAGGGTGTGGGGACTGAGAGGAGAGCTGGCACTTATTTTGGAACGGTTATTTGTAACCTAGTACCAGTTTGTAACTCTTACGATTGGGGATGAAAATTAGCCACTTTTCTCCGTTTCTAATTATTATTAAACTTTTATTTAAGCACTCCCTGTAAAACGACACCCTCATTTGTATTCTAGTATATAAGGAGTAAAAATTAGGCTAGGGGTTAAGAGTAGTCAGGCTAAGGGACCACCAATAACTGGAGCATGTAATCGGTCATAGGTATAATGGGCCCGTTTTTATTTCTGACGTGAAACCTGAGCGGAATGGATGAAAGGGAGTCCCGAAGGGCGAATAGATTTCGACGACCATGAGCGCTGGCAAGGAGGATAACTCTGCTTTAACCTGAAGGTGCGTGGAATAGAAGACAGACTCTCAGGAAGGAAGGTCCCGATCAGTCTGTCATTAGCATAAATTCTACCTCCTACCGCAACACACCAGCCGTTTCGCTCGGTTTTACAATCCTCAAGCAGATGAAAGAAATTGATGGACAGGAAATTCTTGGTAGATGTGTAATACTCCAATATTCGCCTAGCGATCCGAGGAAACCACAAAGAACCATGCTGCCGGACGCGTCAAATCAGACCTCCTGATGTACAAAACGCTGTAGAGCCACGTCGCTCCGTGACGTTACTGTAGCAGTTAGGATTCTTGGACCAGGTCTTACTTAACTGTTGAGAGCCAGGGAACACATATTTTATGCGACAGTCATGTCTGTTGACGTTCCAGAGATATGCATGGCGAACACTTCGATATAAACGATTGATTAGAGCTTCCTGAGTCACATGTGGCAAACGCAATTTTCATTCATGCATGTATTCGGCGAGTTGTTATTGGTGTTTTCGCTCTGGCCATTCCACGTGCTTTTAGTTGTGATTCATGAAACTCAGTCCCCTCACCTTTACGACTGTCCCCGCAGCACAGCCGGTAGAGCACCTGCTGTTTTGCGAGGAGTCCCGCGTTTGATTCCGTTAGGGGTGGGGAAATTTTCCCCAACCAAGATCCCTATCCTTCCCATTGTACAGTGAGGATGTGAATATGAATGTGAACTTAAAGATAATAAACCCAAAGATAAAAATATGAAATTGTTCCAGAGGAAAAGGCCACCAACATGGCCTAGAAGTTAACAGACAAAAGAGTCTCTAAATATTCTCTAGGTATAACAATAACTTCGGGATCGTGCCTCAAGTAATGTAACAATCATGCTTACCTGTCAGCGACGACCTGCCATTCGTTGTCCTGCCGTCGCCTCATCTCGACGCGAAAACCTGTCACCATGCAGCCACCGTCATAGGGAGCGCTGGACCATGCGAGGTTTACGGAGGTACTGCTGTTCTCTGAGACCGTGGGCCGGCCTGCAGGTGGATCTGGTGGGCCTACGAACAACGTGTGTACTACATTACCAAAAATGCACTGATAACTATCGTATATCTTCAAGCATCTGCTTTAACCAACATTTTAATTGCAGACAGTGCCAATTCAAATAGTAAGCATATATATTGATAGGTACACTGGGATCACAGTATATTATTTTAAGTTTGGTATCTTCCAAGGATGCGACACGAAGATGCATCCCCAACTACCCTTTACATGGAACATTTTTCGAAAATTATGATTTTCTCAAAAATGGTTCTAACATTTTATCAAAATCTCTTATAATTAAGAACGAATATCTTGAATTTTCTGGGAATAACCTCTGATGACCTCTTTGTTCTGGATGATTTTTATTTAATTTTTATACTATACTTCCTCTGTACTTCATAGCTTAGGCAAAATACTTCTTCCATCTTCACATTCAGAGTTTTTCCCATTTTACAAGATCTCTTCTTCTTTATTGCTTATAAAAATCATACCTGTTTTGGCAATCTATCTCCATTCATTTTGTTCTTTCCATTTTCTTCTGTAATCGTTCACTCATTCCCCGGTATTATAAAATTAAGTTCTATTTTTATGTATTCCTCCAATTGCCCCAATAAATGCACAGAGAATAATTATAATTTTAATGAAATAATTATTGCTTAATATGTAGGAAATTAGTATTAATGGGGCAAGTTTTTGGATTGATAAAATAATGAAACAATTTATTCAGGAAAGTCCTTCAACTACTGAAGGTAATAGTCAGTGGAAAGGTGCACAAGCAACTTTTATTAAAAGAGGAATTATAATTCGTTACTTAGTCTGTGTAATGTTTTTTTTCTTCTTCTTTCTTTATTCCGTAGTCGGTTTATCCTCCTCGTATGTAAGATCGATACCCCCCTATGTCTTACAAGAGGATGCCTGTCAGAAGCCTATCGGACGAAACCACAGATTAGAGAACCTAGGAACGAGTGGTCGACCCGTAGCCAGGCATGAGCGCGAGTAATTGGATGATATGAAATGCAAGCGAAATGGCTAATAGGACTTAATGTAGCAATTGGTGGAACGAGTGGCGGGGGAAATCGGAGGACCTAGAGAAAACCCAAACAGATGCCGCTTCATACACCACAAATCCTAAATCCTAAGTGGGAGGCGAGCGGTCTAACCACTCGGCCACTGTGTAATCTTGTGTACGCCTAACCTTCCTTAAACATCTTATTTCCGCTGTTTGGATCTCGTTCATATCTTTATGTATAAGCATCAAGTGGTGTTGCCATTACTTTATAAATTCTGATTCTGGTGTCATTTCTTGTGTTATTCAACGTTGTGTTTGTAGTCGATATGTTCAAATTCTTGATTTCTATGTACTGCTTAGTCCATCTTGTATGTGAAGTTTACGAGCAATTGTGAATGTCCTCTGTAGATATTACCAACCCATAGCAGACTAAATGGTATAATCGAGTTTATTTTTGATAGTATGCTACATTATACCCATCATAAAGATGAAGCGACCAACCAAAGTTTAATTTTAATGGAAGTTACACAACATTTCCAAAATTTTTAAATTCTTTGCCTGGTGGTAGAGATCATATTCACCAGTGAGGGCCTTATTCATTGAATTTTGCTATAAAACTGGAATTTTTGTGTTTTTTAGTAACTATGCCGCGAAAGAGAAAACGAATAGTTTAAATCTCATCTATTGTGGTTTCTAACATTTCTCGACCATTCTGTTAATTCTTTCACTTAATGGTACTTACTTACAAGCTATGCAACATTTACTGGATTTCCAAGACTTTGGAGGGGGGGAGTAAGGAAATCGGAAGTACAAAATCCGCAAGAAATTATCAATAATACTGAATTTTTACTTTCTCTACCACTTTCTCTAATACGTAGAGAAGGTATTCCATTCCACTAAAATTTCGCTATTCGAGATTTCAGCGGAATTACATGTTTTAAGAACCCTTGATTCCAAAAAAACATTGGAAAGAGGTCCATGTGTGTATGTATGTGCGCGCGCGCGTCAGTGTGTCTGTTAACAACGTACCATGCAAAAATGAAAATTCAAAAGCCGGTTAAGTACCGAACTTGGTATCTAAGTTACCTTTCAAGAATGTGAGACAAAAGATTGCCAGGAAAAACCCCCAACCCTAAACTGTCCTTTAAAACAAATGGACGATTTTTTTGGAATTTCGATTTTCTCGGAATTGAATCTAACGAATTTGATTAAAACTTATATTTTAAAGATACCTATTTACATGGCAAATAATATGTATAACTTGAATTTTCTGGAAATAGATTCTGAACACTTCTTTATTTTGGATGAATTTTGCATAACTGGTAAACGAAGAAAAAATGTTGAAGCACAAAAAGTAGATCTCATCAAAACATTCAATTTATGTCAAATACATTTTTTGAGAAGTTAGCCATTTATGGGATATTGTTTTAATTCCCCAATACTTTTACTTTTTTTAAACGAGATGTCGTCTTAGTTTTTCTCACTTTGCTTTTTTAGTCATTCATCTCGGTTCTGCAAATAGAAGGAATTACAAGCCCGACACGTGGCAACCGCCCTTTAAAGATTTAACTATCGCTTTAGTTAGTTTATTCCCTCATTCCTCTTCCACCTGTAAGAAAATATGCAATTAAATAATTTCTGCTAATGTTTATCTCGATTAGCATGGAGTAAACAGAAGAATATTTTTTTGTAAAATAGTTTGCTGCTGAATAGACAGAAAAACAGAATAGACTGAAAAATAAGGGATAGAATTTTCTAGAAATATGAATTTTTTTAAAAGCTGTTATGGATGTTTCTGAAATAAAAGGCAATGTTTGCCATTGGAGCTTGAAGTCGAATCCGATAATGCTCATCTGATTTTATTATATAAACGTGGATGCTGGCTCAGCTTTTACCAAACCTCAAACATAACAAAAAATATCAAATTCACATTATTTTATTTATTTCGATATTATCTCTAGGTGGATTACGTTTTGAGAAGGACTTGTCGACAACCAGCTGCTTTTATTTGAAATACTTTTGTGCACCCGAAAACAATGGAAGCAATCGCATCTTCACCTACAGCAGTGGAGGCTCACGGCAGACAAACGTGTGTGAATCATTTCATGATAATACAATGCTTAAGAGAAACTTGATATTTTCTTAGATCAGATCGCAAACCCATCTTCGTGTCGCCATTTAAAAGATACGAATTTAAATACCAAAAATTGGTATTTTACCGGCGTTTCGTTTCTTTACTTTCTCTACACGTACTATGTGCATAGTGTATAGAGAAGGTATTGTAATGCACCCAAAATTTGATACCAAAATATTACCGGACATACATGTTTTGGGTCCCCCGAGTCCAGAAAAAGCATTTTTGGAAAAGGTCCGTGTGTGTGTGTGTGTGTGTGTGTGTGTGTGTGTGTGTGCGTATGTATGTCTGTGGACAGCATAGCTCAAAAACGAAAAGACCGTTAAATACCAAACTTGCGACACGAAGATTTTCGAGAAATCCCCCCACCCCTAACTACCCTTTACATGGAACTTTTTTCGAAATTTTTGATTTTCTTAAAAAAGGTTCTAACGATTTTGATTAAAATATCATATATTAGACATTTACCTGACAAATAAAATATATTATCTTAAATTTTTGGGAATAGCCTCTGAAGGCTACTTTATTTTGGATGAATTTTACGGAATTTTGCATAACTGCTAAATCGTAAGAGATGGACAAAAACTTACCAAACAAAAATGTAGAGTATGTTAAAACACACAATTTATGTTATATACCATTTTTTCATGGAGTAGATCGTTTTTAGAGATATTCGTTGTTATTGGTTTCAGTTTTAAAATACTTATAATTTTCTCATAAAGGAATTTGTCAACTCCTGTCCATACAAACAAAGAACCTTCAGTCACATAGCAACCAGCTTTTGACTGTCAGTTTAACCTATGGTACTTCCTTATTTCGCTTCTACTTACAAGGAAGCAAGTAATAAGACTATTTCTGCTAATTTTTCTCGGTTAGCATGAAGCAAATAGAGTCACAAGCTTTTTAACAATAATTTTTTGCAAAGATGTAGAGAAAGTTATGTGAATGGAACACATCAGAATTTTTGTACCTTTACTATTCACACACATGTGCGATACGGACTTTTTAAAACATGTTTATTTATTCAGGAAGCCTCAAAACGTGTACTTCCGTTGAAATCTCGGTAACGAATATTTTGCTGAAATACGATACTTTCCCTATTTACTATAAATAGTAGAAAAATTAAGAAAAAGTATTTGACCTTTAAATGGAATAATACCTTTTACCTTAAATATATATATATATATATATATATATATATTATATCGGCAAGTTTTAAAGTCCTCTGATGCCTGGAAGTTGATTATTTCATATTTAAACGTCTGCATACATTAAAAACTTCAAAACATTCACTTTCTCCATTATATATCTTCGGTAGAGGGCATCCATCGAAAGATGCGATATTAGGACACTACTTACATCCCAAAATGTTAGAAAAAGGATAGGATGTGTATGCATTCTAAATTAAAATCATGGCTCTGCTGTTAAATTATATAATCAATATCAATCGAGATTAATATTTGCATAAATTATCTTACTGCATATTTATTGTAGGTACAACGGGAATGTAATAGCTTAAGCAATAATTAAATCTTTTAAGAACAGTTTTGAGATAAATGCTTTGAGAATTTCATTCCGTTCTCTTTAAATGGGGAAGGAAAAACCGAATAACCACTCAAATTTGAGAAAAGTATAAGCATTTTAAAATGCAAACAAATAAGGAATATCTCTGCAATAATTAATTGTATAAAATATTTTGAGAAATTATGTGGTGTAATGAGATCTAAATTTTTTCAGCAAGATTTTTTCCACCTCTTACTGTTATGCAAATGTCATTCAGAATGAAAAAGGCTTCAAAGCTATCCCATAAAATTCAAGGTTTAAATTTCATTTGTATGAAACATATGTTACAGTTCTAGTATTTTAACCCAAATTTAAATAGTTTACGAACTATTAAACCGAAACTAATGAGCATTAAGGGTATTAATAGTTGTGTCGATAAAAATTTGTCTCTCTGTTCTGAAAAATGTGCAACATAGTAATTTCACCATGGCCCTAGCTTAACCCTTTGTTGCCTGTCGGTACCTATAAGTTCCGCTCCTTTTAAGTGTAACCATACGATTGTACTCTAGGATTAATTTCATGTTATACTAACCTTCAACCATAAACGACAAGTTATCAAAACTGTTTTATATTGTAAAAATGTACACATTTTGCCCTAAAATTGCAGTGCTTTTCTTAATTAAATAAACAAAAGAGTAAACCCACATAACTACAGTCAAATGAAACCCCATTAACTTCCAAGCATCACACCGATTATTTTACTTGGGCTCTCCCCATCCTTTACCACAGTCACTGGGATTTGAACTTGTAACATTTGCCTTTGAATGGATGGCCAGTCCATTACCTATCACCTAACACTCATGGCCATTTGAACTATTTTTTTGGTGGTGCCTTTGGCAGGATTATGAAAACTGCTTTAGAAGAATTTAGACTTTTAATTAGGAAGAAAAGGATTAATAAAGGATCTACATTTATTTTCATTTCTATTTTCTGTATTATTTAATATAATAATTAGGTTTATTCCCATATATTACTTTCTCTACACGCACTATGTACATAGTGTATACAGAAGCTATTGTAATATACCCAAAATTCGATACCGAGATTTCACTGGAAATATATGTTTTGAGACACCCTGAATCCAGAAAAAAATAAAATATTTTTAGAAAAATGTCCGTTTGTGTGTGTGTGTGTGTGTGTGTGTGTGTGTGTGTGTGTGTGTGGGCAGCATAGCTCAAAAACGAAAAGTCCGTTAAATACCAAACTGGGTATTTAAGTTCAGTATCTTCCAAGGACGATTTTGAAGAATATCCCCCCACCCGTAGCTACCCTTTACATGGAAAAAATTTCGAAAATGTTGATTTTCTCAAAAAGGGCTCTAACGATTTTGATTAAAGTCTCTTATAATTAAGATATTTATGTGACAAATAAAATGTACATCTTCGATTTTCTGGGAAGAGTCTTTGAAAACATGCTCATACTGGATGAATTTTGAGGAATTCTGAATAACTGTTAAACCGTTAAAGATAGAAAAAAACGTAACAGACAAGAAATATAGAGCTGGTTAAAACACACAATTTATGTTACATACATTTTTTCGTGGAGTTGACTGTTTTCGAGATTTTCCTTGTCGTTAGTTTCAGTTGTAAAAAAGTACTTACACTTTTCTCAGACAGGAAGCGTCCGTTTTTCTTTTGTTCTACTCCTGACCAAGCAAAGAAGCGATTTGCAGTGACAATCGACTAACGACAGCTTTTAAAACATTTGACTATCACTTTAGCATAGTGCATTCCTTTAGTTCCCTTCTACTTATAAGAAACTAAATAATAAGAACATTCTGCTAATGTTTATCTCAATTAGCATTGTGAAGAAAGAAGAATAATAATCATTTGTAAGAAGTTTGTTTTAGATCAGCTAAAGAAAGTCATGTGAGTGAAACATGCAAGCTTTTTTTTTTTTTTTTTACTAGACTCCAGTTTTAAACTTGAATTAAATGAAAAACGGTATATGTAGTATACTAATGCAGGCAACTAAGGGTAAAGGCTACATTTAAATGCTCAAATGACAAAATTACTTCTTGAGTTACTTGGTAGGAACAGCTAGCAAACTAAAGGCGCTGTCTGTATGTCGAAGCGATGTATCGGAGAATATGTATTCAATTTCCACCTAAGATTATAGAGTAAGCATAACTTATTGAGATGATACCTATCAATAAAACACTAAATGCATAGCATTTGCTGCTTTACTGTCACAGTACTAAAACTAAAAGCAAACTAACCTTGGGGCTTCATGGATGAACCTGTCCTCGCAAGGTAGTGGTATGATGTGCCAGACACAAAGATTCGACAGTGACGGTCTGGTGCTTATACGAATCTTGGTTTCGCTGCCTGCACTCTTATTTTTGCAAGGTGATACTCTGGCTACGCTATGATAGATGTCGAAACAGGTTAGTAAAATTACATGTCAAAAGAGCTTTCGTGCTTCAGATGAGCTTATCAAACACTGATCTGGATGGTTGACGATCGGTGTGGACAGCGATTTTTCTTTCTTTCTCTAGCCCCGTGTGTAATAGAAATAGAGAAGTATTCTATTCAACCCAAAAATTTGATGTCGAAATTTATATATAGATTTTGGGGTATCCTGAGTCCGAAAAAAGCATTTTTAGAAAATGGTCCGTGTATAGCTCAAAAACAAAATGACCCTTAAATACCAAACCTCCAAGGATGCGACACGAAATTTTCGAGAAAATCCCCCCTCACCACAAACTATCCTTTACATGGAATAATTTTATAACATTTTGATTTTCTCAAAAGTGGCTCTAACGATTTTGATTAAAATCCCGTATATTAAAGCCATTTCCATTCTAAATAAAATGCATATCTTGAACTTTTTGTGAATAGCCTCTGAAGACCTCTTTATTCAGGATCGATTTTGACGAATTTTGCTTAACTGCTAAACCGTAAGAAATAGACAAAAACTTACTACATAAAAATGTTGATCTCGTCAAAATACACAGATTATGTCCCTTACATTTTTGTTGTGGAGGTAACCGTTTCCGAGATATTCCTTGTTATTGGTTTCAATTGTGAAGTACTTCTACTTTTCGACAGGAAGTGCCGTTTTTCTTTTGTTCTACTCCTGCGATTTGCAATGACAATCGCATGAAGATAGCTTTTAAAGCATTTGACTATCACTTTAGCATAGCACATTCCTTCAGTTCCTTTCTACTTCTAAGGAACTGGGTAATAAGAGCATTCTGCTAATGTTTACCTCGATTAGCATGGTGTAGAAAGAGAAATAATCTTTTGTAAGACGTTTGTAGAGCAGCTAGAGAAAGTCATGTGAGTGTAACACATAAGATATTTAAGTTTTTATTTTATTTATTTATTTTTGCAATTTAACGTCCTTTAACCGTGTAGGTCGCCCTTCGTGGTGTAATGGTTACCATGATGACTTCATATACCCAAGGTCGCTGGTTCAAACCCGGCGGAGGACGATTGATTTTTTTTCGGATGTAAACATCTATAGCATGGCAGTAAAGCCGTTGGTCCCGTGTCGAAGATTTACGGCATGTAAAAGAACCTGAAGCCTGAAAGAGAGGCCTCTGAGCAAAATTAAGCGGTCTTTCACGTCCAATTCAGAATGGGACGCTGAGAACCACAACAGTTAAAGAGCGTCCATAAAGAATTTACATTTTTTTAACCGTGTAGGTTATATCGAACAGTGAATGAACAAAATGGGTAAAACGATCATGAAATGAGCCCAGGATCCCTAAGCGTAAGCTACAAACATACATCTTCTCACAGTTTTTTTAAGGAAAACCCCGGAAATCCAGGCACCTCACTCTAACCAAATATAAACTTGGAACCTCCTAAAGATCTGTATTGTCGCCACCTTTACGAGCAATATTATATACATAGTGCATCAGACCGAAAAATTCACTACCGTAGCCAGGAAGTTAAACCACGAATCTTCCGGTTTCCGTCTGGTTACTCTAATTGCACTACCATTGTCATATACGGTACAAGCATTAAATTCCCCAACTGGTTTGCCTTTTCCTTATAAACCACAAGAGAGGATATTGAGATCTCCTATATGTGATGCTATACGTACATTTACGATGTTTTTTCACAGAAATGATATTTCGCAGTACATTCTCCAGCATTTCTTCACAGCCACAGAATTTATCATTTTTCAGTTCTTAAATGTAATCTCAAATCTCAAGAACAATTAAACCCGATGATTCTCTTCCCACCCGAAACCTCCTCTGTTCTTCTTAGTGCGCTCTCGAGAACTTATTGCCCATTTTATAACAGAAATTAGTTCGTGTAGCCAGAAAAAAATACTGTTATGAAACTACCTTGTTTGGAGCAGTTATCTGCGGAGTCACGCTTCCAGTTTATTTATTTGTGTTCTGTGACCTTGTGTATGAATAATGTTTGGCGGAAGGTAAACTTCTTTTCACTGAATGACCCCCTTATATATGTGTTTTTAATATCATTACTTTGAGTTTACGTGCTAACAAAATAAAAAAAAAGTGCTAAGAGAGAGCACAGAAAGTAGCAGAGCAAGTTTTTAACAGATGCAAACTCGTTTTAAATATCCCATGGGGTGAAACTCTTGTAAGCAACGTGGAGAAAAATAAATATTCTTGAATAAGAAGTGCTTATAATCCTCAAAGGGAGGGAATAAACAGGGGGAAAAATTAATGTATCCATTCACATGGCTTTCTCTACATCTCTGTAACAAATTATTGTTATAAGCCTTATTCATCCACCTATTTCATGCTTATTGAGATAAAACTAGGCAGAAATGGTTCTTATTACTTGCTTCGTTGTAAGCAGAAGGGAAACGAAGGAAAATACTAATTCAGTATTTTAAAACTGAAACAAATAGCAAGAAATATCTCGGTAATGCTCAATTCACGAGAAAGTGTATATGACAAAAATTGTGTATTTTAACGAGATATACATTTTTTGTGTAGTAATTTTTAATTTTTTGTCTCTCTTACGGTTTATGCAAAATTCAATAAAAATCATCCCGAATAAAGAGGTCTTCGGAAGCTATTCCAGGAAATACAAAATATACATTTTATTTTTCAGGCAAATATTTTTAATATACGATATTTCAATCAAAATCGTTTGAGCTATTTTTGAGAAAGCCAAAATTTTCGAAAAATTTTCCATGTAAAGGGTAGTTAGGGGTGAATTTTCTTGAAATCTTCGTGTTGCTTCCTTGGAAGATACCAAATTTAAATATCAAGTTTGATATTTAACGGTATTTTCGTTTTTGAGCTATGCTGCCCACAAACACACACGGACCTTTTTCCAATTTTTTTTTTCTTTTTTGGATTCAGGGAGACCAAAAATATGTGTTTCCGGTGAAATCTCGGTATCGAATTTTGGGTGCATTACAATACCTTCTCTATACACTGTGTACATAGTACGTGTAGAGAAAGTAAAAAATTGGAAGAAGTTTCCCAAGAGGCAAAAAAGAACTTCTTGCTTGATTTGAAATCTTTCAACGTTGGATATCTTAAGTAATGTAACGTAGATCGTTACTTTTTATACGGACAATATTTAACTGTGTGAATTTGTCATTGGTAGAGAAAGTCGTGTGAATACTTGATCATATTTTTGTCTTTGTCGCAGAAATATTTTTCCAAATCGGTATTTTAGAAAACATCAGTCGTTGTGTGTCGGACACATGTAAAATTAAATCTTCTCGAGGAGCCCTAAATGAATTAAATTATCACCAAGAGTACCGTGGCTGATGGATGACGTAATCTACGAAGCAATGATCTCTGGGCTAACGGCCAGTAAAAGCCATAAGGCAGCAGAAGAAAAAGAAAGGAAACTTCGAGTGGCGTCACTTAAGTAAACATTTAGTGAGACTATGAGGTCATCAAGATTGATACAGCTAAGTGACCCCGATATTATTATCTGGAAATATTCTTCAGAAAAGACAGGAATGACCTAGATTTCTGTGATCTTTGATCACCACCACAATCAAAGAACAGCTGAACAGCAATGTTGTAAATAAACACTGCACGCTGTACAGTGTCACTATGAAAGCTTCTGATAAGCAGTGCAACATTTTCAATCTCCCATTATAAAATAATTCCATAGACTGTTTGCCACTTGAAAAATCTGATGTGTACCATTCACATGACTTTCTCCATATCCCTGCAACAAATAATTCTTAAAAAGCTTATATTTCTATTTATTTTATGCTAATCAAAAAAAAAAAAAAAAATTAGCAGAAATAGTCTTATTACTCGCTTCCTTGTAAGTAGGAGCGAAATAAGGCACAACCGTAGGTTAAAGTGATAGTCAAAAGCTGGTTGCTATGTCAATGAAGTTCCTTTGTTTATATGGATAGGAGTTGACAAGATCCTGTATGAGAAAAGTATACGTTTTTCATAACAGAAACCGAAAATAAGGAATGTCACAAAAACGACGAACTCCACGAAAAAAATATTTATAACATAAATTGTGTGCTTTAAAGTGCTCTACATTTTTTGTGTAGTAAGTTTTTGTCCTTCTCTTACGGTTTAGCAGTCATTCAAATTTTAGTAAAATTCATCCAGAATAAACTACTCTTCAGAGGCTATTCCCAGAAAATTCAAGATATACATTTCATTTGTCAGGTACTTATGTTTAATATCCGAAATTTTAATCAAAATCATTAGAGCCATTTTTGAGAAAATCAAAATTTTCGAAAAAAGTTCCATGTAAAGGGTAGTTGGGGGTGGGGGGATTTTTCTCAAAATCTTGGTGTTGCATCCCTGGTAGATACTAAGCTTAAATACCAAGTTTGGTATTTTACCGACTTTTCGTTTTTGAGTTATCGTGTTCACAGGCACACGGACACACACACACACACACACACACACACACACACACACACACACACGGACCTTTTTGTGAAAATGCTTTTTTTGGATATTGGGGTCCGTAAAACATATATTTCCGGTGAAATCTCGGTATCGAATTTTTGGTGGAGTGCAATACTTTCTCTATTCACTATGTACATAGTGCGTATAGAGAAAGTAAAAATAAGATATACTAGGGTCGGCTGATAAGTCCCGCGCCTCTCAATGAAAACAGCATTTAATTTTTGTTTTTGTTTGCTTTATTACTTTCTCTATACGAACAATGTACATGGTGTATAGAGAAGGTATTGCACTCCAACAAAAAATTCGATACCGAGATTTCACCGGAAATATATGTTTAGGGTCTCCTTTATCTAAAAAAAAGTATTTTCAGAAAAAGGTCCGTGTGTATGTCTGTCCGTGTGTCAGTGACTCCGTGTGTCTGTGTGTATGTGAACACGATAACTCAAAAACGAAAAGTCGGTAAAATTCCATACTTGGTATTTAAGTTTAGAATCTTCCAGGGATGCGACACGAAGATTTTGAGAAAAATCCCCCCACCCCAAACTACCCTTTACACGGAACTTTTTTTCGCAAATTTTGATTTTCTAAAAAATGGCTCTAACGATTTTGACTAAAATACCTTATATTAAAGATATTTACCTGGTAAATAAAATGTATATTTTGAATTTTCTGGGAATAGCCTCTGAAGACTACTTTATTCTGAGTGAATTTTCCGGAATTTCATATAACTGCTAAATCGTAAGAGATAGACAAAAACTTACCACACAAAAAATGTAGAGCATATTAAAACACACAATTTAAGTTGTATACATTTTTTCTTGGAGATAATCGTTTTTGAGATATTCCTTGTTTTTGTTTTCAGGGTCGAAAATCTTAATTTTTCTCATACAGGAATTTGTCAACTCATGTCCATACAAACAAAGGAACTTTATCGCTTTAATCTATGCTACTCCCTTATTTCCTTTCTACTTCCAAGGAAGAAAGTAATAAGACTATTTCTGCTAATTTATCTAGACTAGCATGAAGTAAATAGAAGCATATGCTTTTTAAGAATACTTTGTTGCAGGGATATAGAGAAAGTCATGTGAATGGTACACATCAGATTTTTTCTCAACATAATCTCCAGAAAGGCTAATACGTTTGTCATGTCGGTGTTCTAATTTAATTAAACCATATCTACAGTGCGCTTTATCAAGGTCCTTAAAATAGCTGCTTACCGCATCAATGACCTTCTCGTTGCTGTGAAATCTTTGACTTCCAAGAAATTTTTTGAAGTTTTGGATCAGGTGGTAGTTACTGGGTGCTAGATCTGACGAATAGAGTGGCTGTTCAAGCAATTCCAACTTTAATTAGCACATTTTTCCCATTGCAATGACTGAACGAAGAGCCGGAGCATTGTCGTGAAGAAACAAGATTTTTTTTGTTTGCCAAATGAGGTCTTTTTCTTTTTACCTCATCACTCAAACGTTGCAGTAAGCTTGCGTAGTAGTCACCTGCGATACTTTTACCCTTTTCCAAGTAATCAATAAAAATAATTCCCAGTGCATCCCAGAAGACATTCGCCATAAGCTTTGTTAGCTGACAAAATTAACTTTGCCTTTTTTGTAGTTGGTTCACCTGGCGCCATCCACTGTTTACTTTCTGGAGTGTAGTGATGTGCCCAAGTTTCATCCATGGTAATAAGCCATCCCAAAAATTCACTAGGATTTTTACGGTAGAGTTCCACATTCTTAACAGAAACAGTTTTTCTTTGCAACTTTTGATCAGGTGCCAACAAACGCGGCACCCATCTTGTACAGACCTTGTGAAAACCCAAAACATTACTTAAAATATTACCTGCACGTTCTTTTGATATGCTTACAGCCTCTGCTATCTCAAACAACTTTAATCTGCGATCTTCCAGTACTAAACTATGAATTTTTCCAATGATCTCTGGAGTTGTTACTTCTACAGGGCGTCCAGAGCGAGGCCCATCACTAGTGCTCGTACGTCCCATTTTAAACTCTGCAACCCACCTTTTAATCATTGAATATGAATGGGCAGAGTCTTTCAATGCACTGTCCGTTTCCTCCTAGATTTCTTTAGGCGTTAAGCCTTTCAAATGGAAGTATTTAATCACTGCTCGTTTTTCCAAATCCACCATTTTCGTGAAAACTAAAGTTGTCTTGTTTAAAATGCTGTCAGAAAATTAAACAAGATATTGACCTGTAACTATGGATACAGACTAGTCTAGAGTGTGGCCAGCATAGTTCAAAAACGAAAAGTACATTAAATACTAAAGTTGGTATTTAAGTTCAATATCTTCCAATGATGCGACACAAGGATTTTCAAGAAAATCATTCCACCCCAAACCACCAGGAAAAAATTTCAAAAATTTAAAATTTCTCAAAATTGGCTAACGATTTTTATTAAAATATCGTATATTAAAGATATTTACCTGACAAATAAAATGTATAGCTCCAATTTTCTGGAAATAGTTTCTAAAGACAGCTTTATTCTGGATGGATTTTACGGATTTTGCATAACTGCTAAACCGTAAGAGATGGACAAAAACTTAGCACATAAAAATGTAAAGCACATTAAAACACACAATTTATGCTGTACACATTTTTTTCGTGGAGTTGATCGTTTTGGAGATATTCCGTGTTTTTGGTTTCAGCTTTGAAAAATTTAACTTTTCTCATACAGGAATTTCTCAACTCCTGTCCATACAAACAAAGGAACTTGATTCACATTGCAACCAGCTTTTGACTATCACTTTAACCTATGGTACTCCCCTAGTTTGCTTCTACTTACAAGGAAGCAAGTAATTGGACTATTTCTGCTATTTTTTTCTCTATAGCATGAAGTAGATAGAAGCATAAGATTTTTAACAAAATTATTGCAGGGATGTGGAGAGAGTCATGTGAACGGAACATATCAGGTGTTTTCACCCCTACTGTCTCTTGCTTAAATACTTAGCTTTGATATTTCGCTCTTTTAGTGTCTACAATATTACTTTTTGTTCAAGTTTATAAGATACAGCATCTCCCTGATCTATTGTGCTACCAGCATCTAGAACTCGATCCACAAACTTGTGATATCAGGGAGATATGATTAATATATTACTAAGTGTTTAAAATAAAATTATACTACAATATTTTTAAGCTTTTGCCGTTAAGTTGATGCTTCTGTGAACTTTGGAAAGGCTATAACATGTAAGATATCTATTAAAATGTTGCTAGTTATTATATGGAAGTACAATGATATTTCTGTCATGAATCACAATTATAGATTGCATAGTTAAACATTGTTTTACTGTCCAAATTCAGTGTTCTGGTAAAAATGAGCCAGGTGATGAATTTTTTAAAATATTCACATAAAAGAATCCAGCTTTACAGCAATATTGTTTAAAAGCTTATGCTTCTATTTACTTCATGCTAATCGAGAAAAAATAAGCAGAAATAGTCTTATTACTTGCTTCCTTGTAAGCAGAAGCCAAATATGGGAGTACCATAGGTTCAAGTGATAGTCAAAAGCTGGTTGCTCTGTGACTGAAGTTGACAAATTCATGTATGAGAAAAGTAGAAATTTTTCAAAGCTGAAACCAAAAACAAGGAATATGTCAAAAACGTTCAACTCCACGAAAAAGTGTATATAACATAGATTGTGTGTTTTAATGTCCTCTACATTTTTGTGAGGTAAGTTTTCGCCCATCTCTTACGGTTAAGCAGTTATGCAAAATTCCGTAAAATTCATCCAGAATAAAGTAGTCTTCCAAGGCTATTCCCAGAAAATTCAAGATACACATTTTATTTTTCAGGTAAATATTTTTGATATACGACATTTTAATCAAAATCGGTAGAGCCATTTTGAGAAAATAAAATATTTCGAAAAAATTTCCATGTAAAGGGTAGTTGGGGGTGGGGGGATTTCCTTGAAAATCTTCGTGTTGTGACCTTGGAAGCTGCCAAATTTAAATGCCAAGTTTGGTATTTAACGGACTTTTCATTTTTGAGCTATGCTGTTCACACACACGATGCTTTTTTTTTTTTTTTTTTTTGGATTCAGGGAGACCCAAAACATGTATGTGCATCGAATTTTTGGGTTGAATACAATACCTTCTCTATACACTATGCACATAGTACGTGTAGAGAAAGTAAAAAGTAATAAAACCATATTCTATAACGTGTTTTGAGAGGCAGTATGACGTTTATGAAACAAATTAGTGAAAGATTGCAGCGTGTGGAGTAAAGTGCTGGAAAAAGGTTTGCGGGAAAATGATCTTTAAAGCTGGGAGTGGCTATTCACAGGCATGCAGCTACCCATTTATAGCTTCAGTTTATTGGTAGTAAAATGAAATGAAATGCAGTTTTATTTATAGACGCTCTTTAATTGCTGTGGTTCGCAGCGTCCCATTTTATAACGGGAAAGAGGATATATTTCCTTTATGCTATAAATTCATATCATTTTATTATGAAGAAAAATAATTTCTTAATTTTTGAGCTTTTGGTCAAATTTGAAATAATGAAGTAAAATAATTTTGATTTATTTTATTAATAAAATTAGATCTGTTTCGCTTTTTACTTCCTCTACATGTACTATGTACATAGTGTACAGAAGAGGTATTGTATTGCACCCAAAAATTCGATACCGAGATTTCACCGGAAATACAAGTTTTGGGATCCTCTGAATAAAGAAAAACATTTTTAGATCAACGTCCGTGTGTGTGTGTGTGTGTGTGTGTGTGTGTAGCTCAAAAACTCCGTTAAATACCAAACTTGATATTCAAGTTCAGTATCTTCCAAAGATTCGACAAGAAGATTTTCAAGAAAATCCCTTTACATGGAAGTTTTATCGAACATTTTGATTTTCTCAGAAATGGCTGTAACGGTTTTGAATAAAATGTATATCTTGTTTTTCTGGGAATAGCCTCTGAAGACCTTTTCATCCTGGATGATTTTTATTGAATTTTGCATACCTGGTAAACCGTAGGATATAGACTAAAACTTAATACACAAAATGGAGAGCTCGTTAAAACATACAGTTTATGTCATATGTAATTTTTTCCTGGAGTTGACCGTTTTTAAGATATTCCTTGTTATTGATTTCATTTTTATAATACTTTTACTTTTTTCATACGTGTACTTGTCAACACCTGGTCACGCAAGAATCGGATTTCTATACCATAGCAACCACATTTTAAAGTATTTAACTGTCGGTTTAGCCTAGTGTATCCCATTATTTCCCTTCTACTTATAAGTAACTAAGTAATAAGACTCTTTCTGCTAATGTTTTAGCATGAAATAGAAGAATAAGCGTAATGACAATAATTTATTATAGAGATGCAGAGAAAATCATGTGAATGTAGCACACCAGACTTTTTTTCGTTCGTGCTTAGGTAAGGTAAGCTGTATCTGACTATAAAAACTGCTGTACCCATCAACTTTTTTCATGTCACTGTACGAAGAACCTTCCTGATAAATAAGTAACAGTAAGGGCCTGTACCTACTGAGATCTCTAGCTCCGGTTAGAGACAAAGAAAACAGAGGAGGGTAAGACGAACATTAAGTAGAGGGTTAGAAACATAAGGGATTATGGAGGGGCTGGGTGTGACAGTTTAACCCTTTGTTGCTGTCGGTACCTATAAGTTCCGCTAATTTCATCTTATACCAACTTTCAAACATAAACAAGTAATCAAGATTGTTTTATCTTGTAAAATATATACAATTTTTGCCCTAAAATTGCAGTGATTTTTTTAAATAAATAAAAGAGAAATCCTCACATAACTACAGTCAAATGTAACCAGATTAGCTTCCAAGCATCACACCGATTATTTTACTTGGGCTCTCCCCGTTCTTCACTGGGATTTGAACTTGCAACATTAAGCTTTAATGGATGGCCAGTCCATTACCTATCACCTAACACTCATGGCCATTTGAACAACTTGTTTGTTAGTGTCTTTGGCAGGATTATGCAAACTGGTTTAGAAGAATTTAAACTATTAATTGTAAAGAAAAAGATTAACAAGGGATCTACATTTATTTTCATTTCTATTTTCTCTATTATTTTATATAATACTTTTATAGGTTTATGTCCATATATTTTTACTAGAACTCATTTTGAACTTGAATTAAAGGAAAAACGGCATATGTAATATATTGATGCTGGCAACTAAGGGTTAATATTTCCTTACCAACATAACCTATCGGTACGATTCCATGCACTCGATTGCACACCAAATATAGCCTTGAAATAAAACTCATTTGCAGAACAGCTCTGCGGCGCTTAGATTGGAGCCTTAAAGTGCTTGTACAATTGAAAGGGGCTTATTACGGGGCTGTTAAACTCACTTTCAATTAGTTATAAATATTTTTTTGTTTTCAAGCCGCGATCCAGGAGCTTGTTTGGTTCGAATGTTACAGCAGGGAAAGAAAAAAAGGATAAGTGCGGAGCAAAGACGACAGAAGAGAAATAATTATTGTTACGGCAGCCTTGTAGAAGTATCGGCGGTTAGTTACTCCGAAGAAAAACTGCGGCCTTGCCCGACTTGTAGCGTGATGAAAACACGGACTCCTCACTTCACAAAACAAAACTTTACTGCCGTAATTTGTTGAATGTTAGCACTATTAGTTTTATTGTGAAAGAAAGTAACGAGTAGCTATCTCTGCGTAGGAGACAAGTGGTAATTAGATAAGCTTTATAACGTAATAAATATCTGTTCAAATTGCTCTCTGCTATTCCTTTCAGACGCAATTTTACAACTGAAAGTGTTTTGCTCGAGAACTATGCACAGACATGTTAGCAACTTTTCAGTAAATTGATCGGTTTAAAGAATATTTATAATTATTTCGAGACAAAAGCGAGATATAATTATGAAATAAGATAAATGAGCTTTTAAAGCAACTAAATATATCCAAGAACGATGGAAAGATCTGGTAAATATTCCGTTTATAACAATAGTTGTCTTCCATATACAATCAGAAATCTACTACTTTTCACCGTGATAAACGCACGCACATGGAGGTTTAATTTTGAGAACACGAAAATTAAGTTGCGCATGCATCTAATAAGCTCAAGAGGATTTCAAAATACGTTACGAAGAAATGCACTATTACGAAAAATGAATACACAATGAAGAAACTAAACCGTTGCGTCCCCCATCTCGGTCCACGACAGCATGGATAGGGTGCAGTATTAGAAGGTGAGATGTCAGCGCCTCGAACCCCTCCCCCGAGCGGTTAATGCGGTCCTCATGACCTGATGCCGCTACTTCTCCATCAAGCAGCTCCTCAATTGGCCCCCCAGGGACCTCACCAAGCTGAGTGCACGCCGAACCATGTCTCCCAGCGGAGAACTTAAAGCGATCCATGTGTAAAATTTTACCAATGTTCAGAGGAGATCATCAAAATTGAAATTTTCATGTTTTAGATCCATAGTTTTATAAAAATAAACTTTAGGTATCACATTTTCAAAAGTGTATCATAGGGAATATTTTGACCAGCGCAGTAAATATAAGCAATACAAAATTATTTATAAAATAAACATAGATAATTTGAAAATCAGTAAAATCAGTTTTAATCTGTTTAAGTTACTTATTTGTGATGTGTGATATGTACTTAAATCTTTTCAAATCTCGCAAATGTCTTACAGCCGTTTTGTACAAGTTAATTGAGTATTTTTGCAATAATTATTTCGAAAATATGGGCGGGATATGATTATGAAATGCAAGAAATATAAGCTCATTAAGCCAAGTATCGTTGTCGAAAACAGTTAGAAAGTATCTAATGTTCGGTTTAACAACATTTCGAAAAATTATATAAAGGGAGAAAATTAGCTTACATGGTTCACAAGAGCAACCTAAACGCTTCAAGTCAAAGAGACGTCGCTAATAACATCGCTTTAGAACACATTTTGGCTTTTAGTATTTTAACCCTTCAACATTATTAAATTAGAATATAAGAATAACGGAGAAATTTTTTAAAGTATATAAAGTAGACATTGGATTTGTATGCATTAAAAGTAATTTAAATATGTATGCATTTATGCAGTTTAAATATTTAAAACATGCTCCACAATTTAGAAAATATGCACAATCATTAAGCGTATACTTTTTGGTACTTACAATGTACAGCTTCCATAAATTTTCCTTAAGATACTATTCTGCTTGTAATTTGTGTATAAGATATATACTCTAAATTTTCATGCAAACTTATATTTGTGGTTAACACAAGTTTGTGAAGGAAAATATCTTCAGATGTTATCGAGCTAAATTTGAAAGTATCACAGGAAAAATTCTTCAGGAAATACTGCTTTTCATCTTTAAGATATTTATCCACATAATACAAAGTTTTAATATCAAAACTTGTCTCTAAAATGCTGCACAATTTACCACTTACTTACTTCAAAGAAACATTCAAGTTTATGGCAAAACTTCCACAGACGATCTGGATTTAAAAGTGTAAAATATTAACATGTACACACTTCCAATAGACTGCCGAGGTTTTGACTTCTTCTTGGGTCGCAGATTATAGTTTCATAGATTCCTCGGTTACGCCCTGTCGTCGCTCAGCAGTCATGGCCTTTGGCCGCAAATACCAAACCCCTTTACTTATAGAAAAACATCCCTCGGCTACGATTCGAGGCTGAGGGCTCTCCACCTTGGGCTATGCTTTGCAACTTAGTGCCCTGAAAGTTTATTACAGATTAACAGACCAGTAAGTAGCTACATAGGGGCTCTAATGGCAGAATAACGGAAATACTAAATCCAGATCACGGTGGAAGTTTACTGTGAACCTCTTACAAAAAAGTGGGCTGTCATCATAGTTAAGTATGTTATTATTTTGTGCTCAATGCGGTTAAATATTTTTTAAAAATATAAGTTTTAAAATAGGTGTATTATATGGTCGATGCTGCAACATCGGAAATACGTAAATATATGCAGTTTACTTAAGGTAAAGAAGATGATACAACATACTGCGGTAATTATTTACAACTTGGGCCGCTAACTCTCTCCGCTGCGACTTATACCAGTTTTGCACTCTAACGGAACCGTTGTGGTTAGAGGGGGATTAGGGGTGGGGAGATGGTTTAAAAAACTAATGTTGCTACCTGTTTATATACACACACTAACCTAAACGGATTGGAACCTAACCTCGCGGTAAATTTGAAATCCACAGGCTCTGAAATTGTCATCATAAATACAAAGTCAATCAATCGCACTTAGTTTCATTCGATTTTAGAGTGGCCGAAGTTCTGCATAATAAAATTCACTGAACAGCTGTATCTGCGAGAAACTTACTTGCCATACATCAGCACAGCGTCTAGCGACATATGCCGGTGTTGCATTCCACAACACTGTTTGCCTGTCGCCGACAATGACTCAGGTTTTAGGCACTTTAGTGTGTAGTATTATTATATATTTACATTGCAAAAGTACTACAAGACTTCTTTATTTATATTCTACTCCTTCTAGGCACCATACTTCATAAATATTCACAAAAAAGGATCGCCACGCCCACGTAATAAATTAGCGTCTAACTTAATTACGGAGCTTTTCCGATAAAAAAAAATTGGTGAAAACGTAAAAAGTATAAAGGAAACTTACAGTCAAACCACAATTTGTTTAATTTCTAGAGGGGCCCTAGTTCTCTATAATTACCCATACTGCAACACTTAATTCAATGGCACAAGTAAAAAACAAGCTGAATATGTATTTACACACAAATCCGATATTTGTTGATTAGTCAGTCCTTTCGATGATGTATCCATGAAAGGAAACAACAGTGTTCATATTTAAGGAAATACGAACTCTATTTCAGTATCGGATATTAAAATAAGCAATGGTGAATAATAGACACATAATATCAACTCAATCTACACACAGAAAAGGAACACGCTAAAGAAACTTACACAGCAGGTTAGTATCCTGAACGGCAACTGTTATCTGGACGAAAGTAGACCGCAGAATGGCACATGCAACAGCTGATGTCAATAAGGAAGTGGTTAGTAGCATGTAGGTATACAATGGAGCGTTAAATGGATCAGGATACTTCTTCAGTCAGGCTCTTAGGTGTTTTCTAGTTTATTTTGTTCTATATTTGCAGTTCTAGTCGAGAAAACTCACTAGAGTTCTGAAAGAGCAGGCAAATTGTACAATACATGTCTGTACAATAAAGAAAATATATATTAAGTAAAAGACTCAAAACTGTTTTTACCTATTAGAATTGACCCACCTCACATTAAATATTCTATAAAAATCCAATGCCTTGCATTCTCCTGATTTTTGTAAGATGTGTTTGTAGAAAAACATAAAAATATGCTATTAGGTGGAGAAAGTCATTGAGTGTAATGTGTGAGGTTATGTTTAGCATGGTCAACGGATAAAGGAGGAATCTTTGCACTCTTGCCAAAAATAAATACATAAATAATTGTAATTCCTACATTTTTACAGATGATCCAGTGAAGCAAGTTTCCATTTTTCAAACAATATAGAGCGGGTATTTAGAAAAAAGTTAATATCAGGAAAACCTTATATCTTAAATTATATAATTTAATGAGCTCGTATATTTAATGAGGTATTTTAAGGATTTTAAAGATGAACTTTACAATACAAACCCAAAGGAAACATAGGTAAATAAGTACATATTTTGTTTATTAACGACGCTGTCAATTGTTAACTTCATATCAACATCGCCGGTGTGCCGGAATTTGGCCCCGGAGGAGTTCTTTCACATGCCAGTAAATCTACTGAAACGGGGCCGTCGCTTTTAAGCACACTTAAAAAGCCACCGGTCTAGGCCAGGTTTGCACCCGCGATCTTGGGATCAAAAAGCCAGCGCCTAACCGACTGAGCCACCCAGACCGACTAAAGGGACATAAGACGACCAGTTAAAACATGGAAATGAGGCTAGTCAGCGAAACACATCTCCGTCCAGATACCCCTTTCCGACTTCCGGGCTACAACTGCCTCAGAGTGGATCGTGTGGGCCGCCGAGGAGGTGGCACAGCGATCTTCGTGAGAAACAGGGTAGTCCACAAACCCATCCAGCTCCCACCTCTTCAAACCATGGAAGCCACGGCTGTCTGTGTTGACCTAGGCGGTACGGAAGTTTTACTGGCGTCTGTATACCATCCACCCCATAGGCAGTTCGTACTAAACGATTACCTTTCCATCCTAGCCCTTCATCCTAATGTCATCCTGGCCGGGGACTTCAATGCCAAACATCCGCGTTGGCATTGCGGCCCCCGGGCGGACGCCCAAGGCAATGATATCATACGCATGATAGATGCGGACCCTCAACTCAGAGTAGAGGGCCCCTGGCAACCCACACACCATCCACGAGGTCAAGGACGGGCATCCGTTATTGACTTCGCGATCATCAAACAATTCCCTTTTCATACATCTCTCACATCGATCAACGCACTTCATTCCGATCATAATCCCGTGTTAGCTGAAGTTAACACACGGGTTGCCAGTCACGACGTCTCGGTTCAAAACCGCGACGTTGACTGGGAATGCGTCAGGGTTTGCCTCAACGACTCCATCCCGCCGAACCCTAGGATCACAGACATCCCATCCCTAGAGGCTGCGGTCCAATCCTTTACCTCCATCGTGGTGCGAACTGCCCATAACCTAACTGTTCACACCCCAGCTCCTCTACACCCAGATGTCCTACCCCTAGAACTCCATCTGCTTGTACGCCGTTCCTGGGCTGCCCGCAGACTATACCAGCGTCACCGCACGCCACATAACCGAGCACTCCTGAGGCGTTTACGCCGAGAGGTCCGGACCCGACTACGCGAGCACAGGGTGCGAGCGTGGGAGGAGACTATGACCCGCTTGAGGCTCGAGGATGGCGACGTGTGGAGGATTGCCAAAGCTCTCCGGCACCGCGGAGGTCAAATCACCTCCCCAATCCAAGGCACCCAAGGCCTGGCTTATGAACCTCGAGCCAAAGCTGATGTGTTCGCTGACTACCTCGAAAGGACTATGAGGCCACGAGAAGACCCCCAGGACGAAGACTTCTCGGACCGTGCTCGGCGGGAGGTGCGTCGATACCTTCGACGCCCCCCCGACGAGGCGGACCGACTTCCCTTCATCCGACCCAGTGAACTCCAGGGCGCACTCCGGCGCCTCAACCCCAAAAAGGCAGCGGGTCCTGACGGACTAACCCCCGCCATGCTCCGATGCCTTCCCATCAAGGCGGTACTCTTTCTAACCAAGGTTTTCAACATGTGCCTCACCTTGTGCCACTTTCCACGCGAGTGGAGGGAGGCCCGGGTGATATGCATCTTGAAGCCGGGGAAAGACCCGTTACACCCATCCAACTACCGATCCATCAGTCTCCTATCAGTTCTCTCGAAGGTTTTCGAGAGGCTAATACTAGCCCGCTTGTCCCCTCTCTTGGGCGACATTCATGCCATCCCAGATCACCAATTTGGTTTTCGTCCTGGGCATTCTACACCCCAGCAACTACTGAGAGTGGTGGAGGCCGCTGCCCTGGGTTTCCAGGACAGAGCCTACACTGCAGCGGTGTCGCTGGACGTGGAGAAAGCCTTCTCTACGACCTGGCACGCGGGTCTGCTCCTCAAACTCATCCGACTGGAGCTCCCGACACACATCATACACCTACTACACTCATATCTTAAACACAGATTTTTTGTAGTTTCAGTTGCGGGACACAAATCAACACCTAGGCCAGTAAGAGGCGGAGTCCCCGAAGGCTCTGTACTTTCCCCTACGCTCTTTAGCGTCTACATGGCCGACCTACCAACAGTGCAGCAAGTCAACATAGCTCAGTATGCTGATGACGTGCTGTTATACTGTACAAACAAACACCCACGCAGAGCCTTCAACCCTATTCAGAAACACCTCTGCCTCATCCAAGAGTGGTGCGAGCGTTGGCGATTGTCCATAAATCCGGAGAAAAGCCACGCTATTCTCTTCACCAAGCGCCGCTTTCCCGCAAACTTCCCCACATTCACGTACCTCAGACGAAGGATACAATGGACCAACACCATCACCTACTTGGGGGTGAAGCTTGACAGGGGCGTCACTTTTAGGGAGCACGTCCGGGGGCTGTGGTGTCGGGGCAATGGGGCTGCGGCCTCACTGCACCCGATGCTGAGGTCCTCGATGACGGTTCCCCTTAAGTTGCGCCTTTTGAGGGCTCTCATTATCCCCTTATTAATCTACGCCTGTGAGATCTGGGGCATGGCGGCAGACTCCAGTCTGCTGTTGCTTCAGCGGGTACAGAATAGGTGTCTCCGGGCTATCTATTCTGTGCCTCGAGGCTTTCCAACGAGACTCCTGCACGAAGCCTCTGGTCTACCATACCTGGAGGACGAGATTAGGCGTCGGGCAACAAATTTCAACGAAGGGTTACCATTCCATCGGAGCGCCCTCGTTAGGTCTCTTGGGGATTACGATCCCACAAACCGCCGCTTCAGGCGATACCGGCTTCCCCGCATGGCTTGCGGGCATCCCCGGTAACGAAGGAGCACCACCAACAGCTGCTACGGCTAAGCTCCTTATTATCCTTCAAGAGTTGCTTGGATTCAAAATTAAATCTCAAGAAACATTTTGATAAACACACACCAGCGGTGCACAAGGGCCGTTGCACCATCAAGGCAACCGTCGAGGAGCAATATTCGCCTCCTCCTGTCACTCCACAACCCCAAAACACACCCGCCATCCTACAAAACCCACAATCCCGTCAGAACGTGGTTAAGTTCTCTCTGAGAACAGGGACACGTCTAACACACCTCGGGCTGCCCTCAGCCTGCCAATCACACTGGACTGGAAATGAGGCCAGAATAGATCGATCCTCTTGTGAGATTTGTGGTGGACAAATCGGCGCAGGGGCGGTTTTCTCCGGGTTCTCCGGTTTCCCCGGCCATTGCATTCCACCGGTGCTCCATCTTCATTTCGTCTATCATCAGTGTCATCGCCTGCGGTGCCAAAGTAGTAAAAAAGAACTAATCTGTGAAAGGCAGAAGAAGAGAAAGAAGAATGAGGTTTATATTTTTCCTATAGCGGCTAAAGAAAATTGATGAGATTGAAGGTGACTTAGCTGGTTATTTGAGAAAATTATATATATAGTTTGTAAGCCACTGTCTCACACACATCATGTTTTTATCAATATCGTTAAAATTGTTTTGGAAAAATAAAAAAGTAGCAGAAAAGTTAAAAACAAATGGTTATTTGTCATTTAAGGAGGACCCTGACTGTATGAAGATGAAGTTGTGAAATAAGAGAACAGCTTTAGTTATTTAAAATGTACCACGAGTATTACAGTAAGTATAGAATTATTAACACAGTAAAGGAAGCTTTAACAAAACAAAACATGATAAATGGCTAGTAAGGTGCCTTGCGTATATTTGCTCTTAAACAGTGCGGAGATTTTGACATTGCGATGAAATTAGGAAACATATCATAAGTGGTAAAACCTAGAAGAAAGAACGATAAATTTAGCAGAAAAGTCAACAATGAAGCTGTTTATAAACAGAAATTGATTAGGGAGAAGAAACTATATTGGTTGTGACAATGGATCAGAAAAAACTGCTACTAGTTAAGAAAGAATGTGGAAAGAATGGTAAAAGGCAAAATGATGATAAGGCAAAACAATTAATATGCGGAGAGGTTGAGGAGGTCTGAAAACAGGAAAGAATGGAGAAGGATAACAACTTAACTTTGATGCACATGTTCAAATGTTTTCACCAGATACTTCGTCGGTTTATTGAGATGCACACAACAAGTGACACTCTTGGGATGATGCACAGTTATCTACTCACCCTCAACAGCTACAGATGCAAAGTGGCAGTCGGCCCCCAGGATGTTCTCCACGCTGACAACATATTTCCCGCTATCGTCAGCTGTGATTCGCTCGATAGTGAGGCAAGATTCCCCATCTTCCGTTGTGATGCTAACCCTGCCACCAGAATTCAGTTCCCGGCCCTGTAACAGAAACTGCAAAATAGTACCAAGAAACGCAGCCTGAGATTGTTCAATTTTAGGACAATTTTAGGACAATTTTAGGACAATTTAGAAAGCTCATATGACATGACACATCACAGATTTAAAACGTATTGTAACATGAATTTACTAAACTGAAAGTTATGTCCAAGTTTGAGTACGATTCTAATATTCTTACAAACGAGTCCGAACTTCAAAATCGATATCAATCACACCATGATAATAAAAAATTCTAATGTGTTCCATTCACATGACTTTCTCTACATCTCTGCAACAAATTACTGTTGAAAAGCTCGTGCTTCTATTTACTTCATGCTTATCGAGTAGAAATTAGCAGAAATGGTCTTATTACTTGCTTACTTGTAAGCAGAAGCGAAATATGGGAGTACCATTGGTTAAAGTGATAATCAAAAGCTGGTAGCTATGTGATTGAAATGGACAGGAGTTGGCAAATTCCTGTATGAGAAAAGTATACGTTTTTAAAGCTGAAACCAATAACAAGGAATACCTCAAAAAACGACCCACTCCACGAAAAAATGTTTATAACATAAATCGTGAGTTTTAACGAGCTCTACAATTTCTGTTAAGTAAGTTTTTGTCTATCCCTTACGGTTTACCAATTATGTAAAATTAAATAAAAATCATCCAGAATAAAGAGGTCTTTAGAGGGTATTCTCAGAAAATTCAAAACATACATTTTATTTGGCTTGTAAATATCTTAAATAAAAGATATTTTAATCAAAATCGTTACAGCCATTTTTGAGAAAGTCAAAATTTTATAAATGCTTTCCATGTAAAGGGTAGTTTGAGTTAGGGGGATTTTCTTGAAAATCTTCGTGTCGCATCCTTGGAAGATACCAAACGGTATTTAACGGTCTTTTCGTCTTTTTGAGCTATGCTGTCCACACACACACACACGCACACACATATACACACGGAAACACACGAACCTTTTTCAAAATGTGCTTTTTTTGGATTCGGTGGGACTCAAAACATGTATTTTTGTGTAATAACTTTTGTCTATCTCTTACGGTTTAACTGTTATGCATCATTTTGCAAAACTCCACCAGAATAAAGAGCTCTTCAGAGGCTATTCCCAGAAAATTCAAGATAAACATATTATTTTTTATGTAAATAGCTTTAATATACGATATTTTAATCAAAATCGTTAGAGCCATTTTTGAGAAAATCAAAATTTGCTAAAATTTTTCCATGTAAACTGTAGTTGGTGATGAGGGCATTTTCTTGAAAATCTTCGTGTTGCATCCCTGGGAGATACTAAACTTAAATACTTAGTTTGGTATTTAACGGACTTTACATTTTTAAGCTATGCTGTCCACAGACACACACGAATCTTTTTTTATAAAAATGATTTTTTTGGACTCAAGGGACCTCAAACCATATATTTCTGGTGAAATATAGACATTGCATTTTTGGGTGGAAAACAATGCCTTCTCTATCCGCTATGTACATGCATTGTACATGCGGGCTAGAGAAAGTAAAAATGGTTTCTTCGGACTCATGGGACCTCAGACTTCCAGTGAAATCTCAGAATCGAATTTTTGGGTGGAATACAATTCTTTCTCTATCCACTATGTATATTGTACATACGGGCTATAGAAAGTTAAAATAATGGTAACTATTGCAGTATTAACATAGTAATACAACAAACTCCTTAACTTCGTTAATGCTATTGTAATCACATTATATGAAATTAATATTTACTGAAAAACATGTCGCCCTCCGTGGTGTAATGGTTACCATGCTAACTTCATATATCCATGGTCGCGGGTTCAAACCCGGCGGAGGACGATGAATTTTTTTCGGCTGTAAAAATCCTTAGCATGGCTTCCTTCGGAAGGGAAGTAAAGCCGTTGATCCCGTGTCGTAGATTTACGGCACGTAAAAGAATCTCAAGCCTGATAGAGAGGCCTCTGAGCAAAATTAAGTGGTCTTTCACGCCCAAATTGGAATGGAACGCTGAGAACCACAACTATTAAAGAACGTCCATAAAAACACTGCGTTTACATTTTACTGAAAAACATTATAGCAGTTAATATCAACAAGTAGTGGGTAATTAATTGGTATCGAACGTATTTCGAAAGAAACTTCTCTCTCCTTGGTAAATAGCATGCTCATTTAAATGGGTTGCATAATAATAACGCTGCAATTTGAATTTTCCAAGAGCAAAATTTTACCGAAAACTAAACACTTATTCCACCACTTTCTATAAATAAGAAGCATTCCCCTTAGGCATGCATACATGTAAGAGTATTTGGCCTGCGAGTTGATTAACTTTCTGTTCCGATCGTTATAAACTGACATGCGGCACTGAAAAAGAGACCATCCTCTGCTGTCACATGTATACCCACTGCGTGCACAGAGCAAGCCTGCCTAAAATCAAGGAAGTAGGCGATGCCTGCGGCTGATATGAATATTGCGGGCTGCTGTGCCGCCTGACTATCGGTCAACTTGCCGCTATTTCTCCCTTCTCTCAACTAATGTAGTGCAGGTGAGGCAGTTAGCTCGATCCGTTCACATAGATATTATTGGAAGAGACCGACAAATGCACAGAGCTTATTGGTAACTTTTCACGACTATAACTTTGGAACTACTACTCTTAGAACAAGTTTCCACGGATCTTTGTACCTCTATATGGCACTTATAGAACTTTATATAAAAATTAAATTTCGATGTCATATCTTCACACCCGTATGCAATGCGAGAGATCATAGCAGAATGCAAACATTGAGAATGTTGAAGGCTACAATAAATATTTCACATTATTATCATGTTTATTTTCTTTACCAATTAAAATGTACGAACATAATAGGTAGAAGGTATTGTAATCCATCTAACGCATTCGAGGTTTCATCGAAAAAAAAAAAAAAAAAAAAAAAAGAACATGTTTTGGGCACCCCTGAATCCTAAAGATATTTTTCGAAAAAGGTGTGTGTGTGTGGTATGTGTGTGTCTGGACAGTATAACTAAAAAAAAATCGGTTAAATACCAAACTTGGCATTTAGGTTTAGTATCTTTCAAGGGCGCGATATGTAGATTTTGAGCAAATCTCTCCACCCAAACTACCATTTACATGGAAGTATTTTCAAAAATGTTGATTTTCTCAACAATGTCTCTAACGATTTTGATTAAAGTGCTTATATTAAACATATTTACAGATAAATAAAATGTGTATCCCGAATTTTCTGGGAATAACTTCTGAAGACTTCTTTCATTCTGGATGACTTAACTTACTAGTACGTATTTAAAAATGTGGATGTGTTGAAATACAAAATATATGTCATTAACATTTTTGTATATTTTACCTTTCGAGATATTCCTTGTTTTTGGTTTCAATTTTAAAATATCTAATTAAAATTTTCTCAAGGGGAATTTCTCATTCCTGATTCTTCTGTTTTACTCCTGGCCGTGCAAAGAGAATCTAATTTCAATCGTGTCACACAGTGACAGCGTTTAAAGATTTAAGTGTCGCTTTACCCTAGTGTATTCTCTTATTTACTTCTACTCATAAGAAACCAATAAGATCATTTCTGCTAATGTTTATCTTGATTAGCATGAAGTAGAAAGAAAATTATAAACTTTTGTAAGAATAGTTTGTTACAGGATAGGCAGAAAAAGTCATGTGAACGAACACATAAGATTTTTTACTTTAAAACATAATGTAGTCCTGCACTTCAACTTCTGTCAACGACCTATGTGTAAAATAAATAATAGTAATGTGTTTATAATTAGTTTTTAAACACGACAATTTAATTATGTTGAACATTTTATGGGAGTATAAAGTGCATTCAGTATATTTGATTTTCATGTATCATAAATGTCTGAAACTATTTTCCACGTAGTCTATAGAATTTGCCTTAAAATCTCAGGTCTTATCAGCATATTGTAAATTACTTTGCACATATTTACTGATGCTTTACGCAGTTAGAACTGGTCTGTTTGGAAAATGAATTTAAACAAGCTGAAGAGCCGCTGTGATGAATGGGATGCTGTTATGCCATTAACACGGACTTAAAACAAAAGCATTCATGAACATATGTTTTAAGAAATGCAACAGCTGTGCCGCACACACTTCCTGCTATCCGGTAGCAACAAAATAAAATAACCATGCTGCCTGCGGCTTCTGTGGTTAAGCATAACCGTGGTAATGATCTTCAACTGTTACACCATCAACTTCTTAAGGTGTATACTCGGATACTTTCAACTTTCACTTAGTCTGCACTAGAACTTGTTTAGTTATTTCTTTTTCTTTCACGTATGTACAATGTGCATAGTAGATACAGAAAATATTGTATTTCACCCAAAAACTGAGTACCGAGATTCCACCGGAAATGCATGTTTAGAGGAGTCCTGAATATATAAAAAGTATTTTTACTTTTTCTACAATGTACATAGGGATAGAGAAGTATTGTATTCCACCAAAAAATTCGCTATCGAGATTTCACCGTAAATACATGTTTTAGGACCCCTGTATCCAAAAAAAGCATTTTCAGAAAAATGTCCGTGTGTGTGTGTCCGTGTGTCTGTGAACACGATAACTCAAAAACGAAAAGTAGCTAAAATACCAAACTTGGTATTTAAGTTTAGTATCTTTCAGGGATAGAAGATTTTGAGAAAAATCCCCCCTCCCCAAACTACCCTTTACATGGAAATTTTTTCGAAAGTTTTGATTTTCTTAAAAATGGCTCTAACGATTTTGTTTAAAATATCGTATATTAATGATATTTACCTGACAAATAAAATGTTTATCTTGAATTTTCGGGAATAACTTCTAAAGACCTGCTTATTTTGGTTTTTTTTGGTAGTGTTTAACGCCCGCTTTAACTACTTATGGCACCGCAGGCGGTGACACTGATGACACATGAATGAAGATGGAGCACCGGTGAAATGCGATGGCGGGGGAACCGGAGAACTCGGAGAAAACCCGCCCCAGCGCCGCTTTGTCCACCACAAATCTCACATGCGGTCGCTTGAGAAAATAAACATTTTTGAGAAAATAAAAACTGTCGCAAATGTTTTCATGTAAAGGTTAGTTTGTGATTGAACATTTTCGTGTCGCATCCTTGGAAGATATTAAACCTAAATACCAAGTGAGGTATTTAACGGTCGTTTTTGAGCTATGCTGTCCATAGACAGATAGACAGACACACATATCGTTTTATAAAAATCTTTTTTAGGGGGGGGGGCTCATGGGACCCCTAAAATATATTTCCGGTGAAATCTTGACATCGAATTTTTGGATGTAATACCTTTTATATTCACTATGTATATACATTGTACATGCGGGCTAGAGAAAGTAAAAAAGTACTGATAACTAAACATTCAGTTAATATGTAATAGCATTTCTGGTGGAATTACCAGAATATTTTCGTTGTTGAATATTTAATTTAACTCTGTTAACTTGCTTTGGAAGTTTAAAAATGGTTTAAGAAAATGTGCTATGCTCCTTACTTTTCCAGTGAGTTCATTACGAATGAATCGACTTGTGCTATGAATAGTTCAAGGCATGCATGGGAACAGTTCTTGTAAACAATACCTTGCTGCATAAAGTGGCTAGGAAAATCACAAACTCTTGATTTTGTAATGGGTAGAAAAATCGTGTTAGTTTATATAGAAATATAATGAACGCTGGTGGACTATTTCACTGATATGCTAATATGGAGTTTAGTATCAACTGCATCTTTTCCCCTATTGTTGCAAACACAACGCGCACTTGTTTACACAAGAAACAGAGACCAGAGTAAGTCGCACATCATCGTTTTGAATTGCTAAACGGACGGAAGTCAGTTCAAGGTAACAGCGCAATATCTGGAACAGCGATCAGCAAAGACCGGAGCTTTAGGCATTACAAATAACTAAAATAAGCAACAAAAATCTGATGTGCTCCATTCACATGACTTTCTCTACTTCTCTGCAACAAATTAATGTTAAAAAGCTTGTGCGTCTATTTACTTCATGCTAATCGAGTAAAAGTTAACAGAAATGGTCTTCATACTTGTTTCCTTGTAAGTAGAAGCGAAATAAGGGAGTACCATAGGTTAGTGATAGTCAAAAGCTGGTTGCTATGTGACAGATGTTCCTTTGTTTGCATGGACAGGAGTTGACAAACTCCTGCATGAGAAAAGTATAGGTTTTTTAAAGGTGAAACCAAAAACCATGAATATCTCAAAAACGACTAAGTCTACGAAAAAAAAAATATACATATAACATCCATTGTGTGTTTTAACGTGCTCTACCTTTTTTGTGTGGTAAATTTTTGTCCATCTCTTATGGTTTAGCAGTTATGCAAAATTCCATAAAATTCATCCAGAATAAAGCAATCTTCTAAGGCTATTCCCAGAAGATTCAAGATATACATTTTATTTGTCATGCAAGTATCTTTAATATATGATATTTTAATCAAGATCGTTAGAGCCATTTTTGAGAAAATCAAAAATTTTGAAAATTTTTCCATTTAATGGTATGTAGGGGGGATTATCTTGGAAATCTTCGTGTCGCATACTTGGAAGATAATGAACTTAAATACCAAGTTTGGTATTTAACGGTCTCGTTTTTGAGCTATGCTGCCCGCACACACACACACACACATACACACACACACACACACACAGGCACTCAGACAGAATGACAGATACTCACACATACGAACATTTCTCTAAAAGTGCTTTTTTTGGATTCAGGGATTCCTAAAACATGTATTTCTGGTGAAATCTCAGTATTGAATTTTTGGGTGCATTACAATACCTTATCCATGCACTATCTAAGTAGTACGTGTAGAGAAAGTAAATATTTAGAATAAAGTTAGTGTGTATATATGTCTTTGTGTGTCTGTTGACAGCGTAACTCATAAACTAAAATTCGGTGAAGCACTAAATTTGGTCTAGTATTTTTAAAGGTTATGACACGAAAACGTTCAGAAAAATCCCTTCAACCTACCCTAACCTTTGCATGGAAGATTTTTGGAGATTTTCGATTCCCTTAAAATGACTGTAAACAATTTTTATTCAAATTCCGTGTATTAAAGATATTTATAGGACAAATAAAACCTAAAACCTGCATTTTTTGAGAACAGCCACTGAAATCCTCTACATTCTGAATGGATTCTGCATAGCCGTTAAACCATAAGATATATTTTAATTTGTATAGCTCCAAATAAATTTAACAGTAAAGATATGCTATTTATAATAACAATAACCCAGTGCACTTTAGAAGGCTTGCATAGCAAAAATAAACTAAGGTTATACGATATATTCCGTAAGCAATTACTTTTATATTTGTTTAGGATGTGGCTAGTAAAGTTATAACGTGCAACTGGAATATCTGTAAAACCTCTAATACTACTATATTTTACACAAACAGCGCATTTTAATGGCACAAACAGCACACTGTTTCCCGTATTTCGAAAATGTATAAGGCTATATTATCTATCAATATGACTATAGTTATATCAATAGGAAAAGAAATTCACAGGCAACTGATAGAAAATTCAAGATGGCACATTAATGTATCAACTATTCGATATTTTAACCAAATCGAAGTTCTTTTGAGAAGCTCAAAAAACGAACATTTTCGCATTTTATGCTTAACCAGCGTCTAAGTCAGGTATGAAATTTAGTATTTACCAGACTTTTCTTCATCTCTACGTCTCTCTCACACATACTCTAAAACCTTTCTAAGAATGCCTAGGGTTTAGTTGTCTTCAAAACTATTTCCGATGAAATCTCGATACTAATATCTTTTCCACCATGTATAGTAAATAGGGGAATATTGTATTCCACACAAAAAAATCTGATGTGTACCATTCACATGACTTTCTCTATATCCCTGCAACAAATTATTCTTAAAATCCTATACTTCTATTAGCTTCAAGCTAATCAGTAAAACATTAGCAGAAACAGCCACATTACTTGCTTCCTTGTAAGTAGAGGTGAAATAAGGGAGTACCATAGGTTAAGGTGATAATCAAAAGCTGGTTGCTATGCCTTTGTTTGTATGGGCAGCAGTTGACAAATTCCTGTATGAGAAATGTATAAGTTTTTCATAAGGAATGTCACGAAAACGACGAACTCCACAAAAAATGTGTGTAACATAAATTGTGTGTTTTAACGTGCTCTACATTTTTTGTGTAGTAAGTTTTTGTCCATCTCTTACGGTTTAGCAGTTATTATAAATTTAGTAAAATTCATCCAGAATAAACTACTCTTCAGAGGCTATTCCCAGGAAATTCAAGATATACATTTTATTTGTCAGTTAAATATCTTTAATATACGAAATTTTAATTTTAGAGCCATTTTTGAGAAAATCAAAATTTTCGAAAAAAGTTCCATGTAAAGGGTAGTTGGGGGTGGGGGATTTTTCTCAAAATCTTCGTGTCGCATCCCTGGAAGATACTAAACTTAAAATACCAAGTTTGGTATTTTACCTACTTTTGTTTTTGAGTTATCGTGTTCACAGACACACGGACACACGGACACACACACACACACGGACCTTATTCCCTAAATGCTTTTTTTTTTTTTTAGATAAAGGGGACCCTAAAGCATATATTTCCGGTGAAATCTCGGTATGGAATTTTTTGGTGGAATGCAATACATTCTCTATACACTATGTACACAGTGCCTAAAGAAAAAGTGAAAATCAATATCGAGATTTCCCGTAAATATATTTTGAGGTGCCTTAGCCACAAAATTTGTGGTTTTAGAAAAAGATCTCGCGCATGTGCGTGTGTGAAATAACATTTATATCTTGAATTTTCTGATTGTCGCTTGTGAATACCTCTGCATTCGGAAGGAAATTTATATAATCTTGAATAGCGGGTAAATATTTAGTGACAAAAACATTTGAACTATCAAAAAATTAACAAAAATTAATTATATTCAAAGCACACAATTTACTTCAAAGCGTATTTTCTTGAGGCATTAACTATTTCCAAGATGTCCGATATTAATGATTTGGAACTGTTCAATACTCACATTTTTCAAATGCTTCTCGAGGTTTCAGGGAAGGGGTATAGAGCCAGTTCTAAAACGTTAACTATCTCAATTGTTTTCTTCTGTTGGTTTTGTTAACACCTATTGGCAATGGTGTTAACTTGTATACTATTTTCATTGGGTTCTACTTTTCTTTGGATTTTATACACCTCCCCCCTCCACACACAGATTTACACTCTCATTCATACTTCCAGCCTCTGGGGAGGATAGCTAATGATCCTGGCTGGGGAAATATTCCCACCCTTCTTGAACCTCACACAATGGGCACTATTCTTTTTATAGATATAATGAAATGTGTAATGTAGTTATTTCGCAGAATGAAGCTGATAGGGAAATAGACTATAACATAAATAATAACCTTTGTATAACTACTAATAAGCGACAGAGGGAGAGTTATGTGAATGTAATATAACATTTTTACATACTATGGGTTTCATAAGTAAACCTCAAGGTTGAATAGCAAACTTTCAAGTGCAAAAGTACATAATTTTATTTTACATTTCAGGACTAGGTAATATAGATATTCTGTGTCCTTTGAATTAAAAATAAAGACGAAGTTGGATATTGTCGCTAGTCGGTATAACTGGAATGAAAACAAATGCTTGCCATAAGAGGACAAATAAACACTAGAAGCGCGTGTGAGAAGAGTCACGTAGGAAAACAAAGCAGCTGTTTCAGAGCATGCGGGCGGGAGGGCGGGGGACATTACCCAACTTATAATCAACTGTCGCATATGAACTACATTTCTCTCAGACTCATTAGAAATAAAGCAAACCGTTATCAATTTATTCTTTCCCACGTTAGAAGATTAGGTATAGATTATACTTAAGACTTTTCATGCTTACTTATAGACATTAAGGATCTTTATTTTAAATCTTTTTGTATGAATACTTCAAGTTGATTATTCTTCTTTCTGCACAATGCTAATCGAGATAAACATTAGTAGAAGGTACTTAGTTCCTTATAAGTAGAAGGGAACTAAAGGAATGCGCTATGCAAATGTTTTAAAAGCTATCGTTATGCGATTGTCATTGCAAATCGCTTCTTTGCTTGGCCAGGAGTAGAACAAAAGAAAATCGGGCACTTCCGTGTGTGAAAAAAAAAAATCTGATATGTACCATTCACATGACTTTCTCCATATCCCTGCAACAAATAATTCTTAAAAAGCTTATACTTCTATTTACTTTATGCAAATCAGAAAAAATTAGCAGAAATAGTCTTATTACTCGCTTCTTTGTAAGTAGAAGCGAAATAAGGGACAACCGTAGGTTAAAGTGATAGTCCAAAGCTGGTTGCTATGTCAATGAAGTTCCTTTGTTTATATGGATAGGAGTTGACAAATTCCTGTATGAGAAAAGTATACGTTTTTCATAGCAGAAACCGAAAATAAGGAATGTCACAAAAACGACGAACTCCACGAAAAAAATGTATATAACATAAATTGTGTGTTTTAAAGTGCTCTACATTTTTTGCGAAGTAAGTTTTTGTCCATCTCTTACGGTTTAGCAGTCATTCAAAATTTAGCAAAATTCATCCAGAATAAACTACTCTTCAGAGGCTATTCCCAGAAATTTCAAGATATACATTTCATTTGTCAGGTAAATATGTTTAATATACCAAATTTTAATCAAAATCGTTAGAGCCATTTTTGAGAAAATCAAAATTTTCGAAAAAAGTTCCATGTAAAGGGTAGTTTGGGTTGGGGGGAATTTTCTCAAAATCTTCGTGTCGCATCCCTGGAAGATACTAAACTTAAATACCAAGTTTGGTATTTTACCGACTTTTCGTTTTTGAGTTATCGTGTTCACAGACACACGGACACACGGACACAGGGACACACGGACACACACACACACACACACGGACCTTTTTGTGAAAATGCTTTTTTTTGGATATTCGGGACCCTAAAACATATATTTCCGGTGAAATCTCGGTATCGAATTTTTGGTGGAGTGCAATACTTTCTCTATTCACTATGTACATAGTGCGTATGAAGAAAGTAATAAGTACTTCACAATTGAAACCAATAACAAGAGATGTCTTAGAAACGGTCACCTCCACAACAAAAACGTAAAGGACATAAATTGTGTGTTTTGATGAGATATACAGTTTTTGTGTAGTAAGTTTTTGTCTATCTCTCTTCTAGTGTTTATCTTAATTAGCATGATGTAAATAAAAGAACACTTTCTAAGAATAGTTTGTTTGCTGAACAAGTAGAGAAATTCATGTGAATGGAACACATCTGATTTGTTTATGAATATACAATATAGCTAGAGAGAATCTCGTGAGTGTAACACGGTCCAATGTGTCCAAGCAAAGCGTAATTGGGTTGGTAAAATTTTTTCTGAAAACTGCGTTTTCGAGGTACCAAAACTAAATGTTAAATTTGTTGTTTGCGTATAATTTGTGTTTTTTTATTATTATAATGATTATGGACCTTGTACAAACACACTACGTTTTCTTAAAACGGTTTTCATGGTCCATAGTGCCTCGAAATTGTTACTTTAAAAATGTAGTAAATTGTAAGTATTATTTTTCTACTTTTAGTCAGCAGCTACATAGAGTAAGAAGCAAATAATGTATCTGAATTAAAACTAAGTATAGTGGTTTACTCTAAACGAGGGCTATCAAATTAATTTCGAATGATATGTGATTAATTTTTCATAAAAAAAGTTTATCAGGGCTTGGAACCCATGCAAAAATATTAAAATTCAGCAAATATTAATTTGAGAAGCGTAGAAACAAACAAAAAGTAGTTTATAGTATTTCACGGTGATTTATTTATTCCCCGTGGGCAGAATATATTGTTTGATTACTTTGTTAACATACGAATAGTACAAAGGGTTGCATTTGCATGTAGATGTTTGGAAAGCTGAAACAGAAATGGGCAGAATAACTCACCTCGGATGGGCTGGAAAGATCCATGTTCACTCAAGGATGACTTGGCCACCAATGGGACAAAAAGAGAGACTCATCACTGTCAATACATCTTGCCTCAGCTAATGGACATGAAACGCGACCGATATCACACACATACATGGTCGCGTAGAGTGAGGCCATATCTAAGGCAAGCTTCTCAAGTAAACGAGGTGATTTGTTGTGGCTAGAGACCACAGAATTCCGCAGCAGTCATAAAAGCGACAAATTGTTACTTGAAAAGTCTTATGCGTTCCATTCACATGCCTTTCTCTACATCTCTACAACAAATTATTGATAAAAATGTTATTCTTCTATTTACTTATTGCCAATCGAGAAAAAGTTAGCAGCAACGGTCTTATTACTTGCTTCCTTGTAAGTAGACGGGAAATAAGCGAGAGTCAAATCTTTTAAAAGCTGGTAGCTATGTGATTGGAGTTCCGTTGTGTATTTTAAAACTGAAACCAATAGCAAGGAATATCTCAGAAACGGCCAACTCGACGAAAAAGGTTGTATGTTTTAACGAGATCTACATTTTTGTGTAGTGCGTTTATGTCTACCTCTTACACTTCACCACTTTTGCAACATTCCGCAAAATTCATCAAGAATAAAGATGTCTTCAGAGGTGTTCCCAGAAAAATCAAGATATACATTTTATTTGGGATGCAAATATCTGTAATATACGGGGTTTTAATCAAAATCGTTAAAGCCTTTTTCAGAAAATAAAAATTTTCGAAATTTTTTTCATCTAAAGGGTAGCTTTTGGTGTTTATTTTTTTCTTGAAAACCATCGTATTGCATTCTTGGAAGATACTGAATTTAAATACCAACTTTGATATTTAACCGAACTTTCCCTTTTTGAGCTATGCTGCCCACAGACATACACACGGACATTTTTCTAAAAATGCTTTTTTTATTAAGGGGGTCTTAAAACATGTATTTCCAATGAAATCATGGTAAGAATTTTGGGTGCAATACAATACCTTCTCTATACACTATGTACATAGTATGCATAGAGAAAGTAAAAGTCTGATATGTTCCAGCCACATGCCTTTTTCTACCTGTTCTGCCAGCAAGCGTTTTCAATCTTTCTCTCAATCAATCCTTTTGAATCTCCTTCATACTAATCGAGATAAAACATTAGCAGACATGGTATTATTATTTCCTTCTAAGTAAAGGGAACACTAGGCTAAAGCATAAGCTGTCACTATGCGATTCACATTGAAATTCGTTTGTCTTTGTATGCCCAGGTGTAAAACAAAAGAAACACGAATGATCACATACTGTTTGAGATGCATTTTAAAACTGAAACCAGTAACAGGGGTATCTCAAAAATGGTTAGCTGTACAGGGCATAAATTGTGTCTTGAATGTAAATGCAGTTTTATTTTTGGGTGCGGTTCTCAGCGTCCCATTCTATATTGATCGTGAAAGATAACTTAATTTTGCTCAGATGCCTCTTTATTAGGCTTGAGGTTCTTTTATGTGCCGTAAATCTAGGACCAGCGTCTTTACTTTCCTTCTGAAGGAAGCCATGCTAAAGATTTAAGCGCCCGAAAAATCTATCGTCCTCCGCCGGGTTTGAACCCGCGACCTTGGGTATATGAAGTTAGCATGGTAACCATCACACCACGGAGGGCGACATTTAAGTTTTAGATCCATACAGTGGTAAGGCAACTTAGTTATGTATCCTACAAGAAAATCCCCCACCCCAACTACCCTTATCACAGAACATTTTCCGAAATGTTTAGTTCTCTCATAAAATGACTCTAATAATTTTGATTGAAATGTCCTACATTAAAAATATTTACAGGAAAAATAAGATGTATATTTGGAAATAGCCTCTGAAGTCCTCTATAGCGAAAGTTTTAGAACTGGATACTATATGCAGGCCTTAAAACTTCATATTCTTTTCGTGGAATCTCGAGAAACAGCTGAAAATCGACAGAACTTGAGAAGAATCACAAAGCGTTATTCAGTTCGAACCTTTAACAATGGATATCTTGGAATTTATACCACAAATAGTGGTTAATTAGAATAAATTATGTGCTTTAACAGATCTACAATTTTTGAGCAGTAGGATTTCGTTTATCTCTTAACGTTTAGGGTTATATAATATTATACAAATTTTCTTCCGAATGAAAATGAAGTAGTTAGAAATATAAGCTTTCGTAAAAAGTAGTAGCCAAAGACATATCCTATTTTTATTTTCTCTATACGTACTATATATATATATATAGTATATAGAGAAGGTATTGCACTCCACCAAAAAAATCGATATCGAGATTTTACCGGAAATATATGTTTTAGGGTTGCCTGTAACAAAAAAAAAATGTTTCAGCAAAAGGTCCGCGCGTGTGTTTGTGTGTCCGTGAGTCCGTATGCCAGTGTGTCTGTGTGTCCGTGTATCTGTGAGCACGATAACTCAAAAACGAAAAGTCGGTGGAATACCAAACTTGGAATTTAATTTTAGTATCTTTCAGGGATGCGACACTACCCTTTACATGAAACTTTTTTCGAAAATTTTGATTTTCTAAAAAATGGCTCTAACGATTTTCATTAAAATATCGTATATTAAAGATATATACCTGACAAATAAAATGTATATTTTGAATTTTCTGGGAATAGTCTCTAAAGACTAGTTTATTCTGGGTCAATTGTACGGAATTTTTCATAACTGCTAAAGCATAAGAGCTGGACAAAAACTTACCACATAACAAATGTAGAACACTTTAAAACACACAATTTATGTTATATAAATTTTTTTCGTGGAGTTGATTGCTTTTGAGATATTCCTTGTTTTTGGTTTAAGCTATAAAAACTTATACTTTTCTCATACAGAACTTTGTGAACTCGTGTCCGTACAAACAAACGAACTTCAGTTACATAGCAACCAGCTTTTGACTATCACTTTAACCCTTATTTCGCTTCTACTTACAAGGGAGCAAGAAATAAGACTATTTTTGCTATTTTTTTCTTTTTCGATTAGCAGGAAGTAAATAGAAGCATAAGCTTTTTAAAAATAATTGTTTGAAGAGATATAGAGAAAGTCATGTGAATGGAACACATCAGATTTTTTACGCTTGGACATTCAAGGAGAAAACTGAATTTCAGAGCCCTTATATAGCGACCCATTCTTAAAAGGTTTGACCATTATTTATTTATCCTACTGTATTCCCCTAATACTGTTTTGCTTATAAGAAAATGTGTAATAAGGGAATTGCTATTACTGATATGTTAATTTACATGAAGTAGAAAGAGGAATACGCATTTGTAAGAATATTTTGTACACGGGTGTGTAGCAAAGGCAATGTGAGTGCAACGCATATTTTTTACTTTCTCTATACGTGCTATGTACATAGTGTATAGGAAAGGTATTTTAATGCACCCAAAATTTCGATACCGAGATTTCACCGGAAATACATGTTTTGAGACACCTGAATCCAAAAAAGGCATTTTTAGAAAAATTGTCTGTGTATGTATGTGTGTGTCTATGGACAGCATAGCTCAAAAACGAAAATACCTTTAAAAACCAAACTTGGTATTTAGGTTTGGTATCTTCCAAGGATACCTTGAAGGATTTTCAAGAAATTCCCCCACTCCCAACTACCCTTTACATGGAACTTTTTTTGAAACTTTTGATTTTCTAAAAAAATGGCTCAAACGATTTTGATTAAAATATCGTGTATCAAAGATATTTATCTGACAAATATATGTATATCTTGAATTTTCTGGGAATAGCCTCTGAAGACTACTTTATTCTGGATGCATTTTGCATAACTACTAAACCGTCAGAGATGGACAAAAACTTAACACACAAAAAATGTAGAGCACGTTAAAAAACACAATTTATTTTATATACATTTTGATCGTTTTTGAGATATTCCTTGTTTTTGGTTTCAGCATTGAAAGACATACTTTTCTCATACAGGAATTTGCCAACTCGTGTCCATACAAACAAACGAACTCAGCCACATAGCAACCAGCCTTTGGCTTTCACTTTAACCTATGGTACTCCCTTATGTCGTTTCTACTTACAATAAAGCAAGAAATAAGACTATTTCTGCTAATTTTTCTCGATTAGCATGAGATAAATAAAAGAATAAGCTTATTAACAATAATTTGTTACAGAGATATACAGAAAGTCATGTGAATAGAACACATCAGATTTTGTTTAAAAACAATCGATGTTTAAACATCTGAAATTTTGATCACATCATTACCATTATTTACAATCCGAAAGCTAGAACTTTGAGAGGTCAATCCTGCTCCCAAAACATAGTCATCAGAGGAGAAGATCTGCTGGGTTGTACTCGCATGGCTTTCTCTACTAACTCTGAACAAACTATTCTTGCAAACTATCCATCTACTTCATGCAGCCGAGATTAACATTTTCAGCATTTGTCTTATTGTATATTTCCTTGTAGGTACAAGGGAATTAGAGGAATTCAGCAGGCTTTAAGCGATATTCAAATTTTTAACAGCTGGTTGCTATGTGACAACTTTGAAATTCCATTATCTTTGCATGATAACGAGAGAGATAAAGAGAAAATGATTGATGGTTTTCCATTTGAGAAGAGTATAAGTATTTTAAAATTAAAAAAAATAACACAGAACATCTCGGGAATTGTTAACGCAACAAACAAATAAAAACAAATTGTGTGCTTTAAAGATATCTGTAAGTTCTGTGTAATAACATTTTGTTACACATTATAATTTACCAATCAAATAAAAATTCATTCAGAATGAAATTCTATAAAATTTACGTTTTATTTGTCATGATTTTAATTTTAAATTCTTTAGTTTTTTTATTTTTGAGTTATGGTGTTCACACACAAACACTTACACAGTCCATATTTCTAAAAGATTGTTTTCCATTCATATTGCTTTCTTTACATCTCTGTAACAAATTATTATTAAAAGCTTATTCTTCTGCTAATCCAGATAAACATTATCAGAAATTGCCCTAATTACTTGCTTCCTTGTATGCAGAAAGGGAATAGAGATGTACACTTGGCTAAAGCAGTATTCAAATTTTAAAAAAGTAATTGCTATGTGATTGGAATCCGCTTTTTTGTATGGCCAGGAGTTGACAAATTCCCTAATGAAAAAAGTATTTTAACATTGAAACTAATAACACGGAATATTTCGAAAATGATCAAGACCACAAAAAAAATTCTGATGTATTCCATTCACATGACTTTCTCTACTTCTCTGCAACAAATTATTGTTAAAAAGCTTATGCTTCTTTTTACTTCATCCTAATCGAAAAAATATTAGCAGAAATAGTCTTATTACTTGCTTCATTGTAAGCAGAAGCGAAATAAGGGAGTACCATAGGTCAAACGGATAGTCAAAAGCTAGTTGCTATATGATACAAGTTCCTTTGTTTGTATGGACAGGAGTTGGCAAATTCCTGTATGAGAAAAGTATAAGTTTTTCATAGCTGAAACCGCAAACAAGGAATATCTAAAAAAAAACGATCAGCACCAGGAACAAATGTATATTACATAAATTGTGTATTTTTAACCTGCTCTACATTTTTGTGTGGTAAACATTGTTCCATCTCTTACGGTTTAGCAGTTATGCAAAATTTCGTAAAATTCATCCAGAATAAAATAGTCTTCAGAGCCTATTCCCAGAAAATTTAAGACATACATTTTATTTGTCAGGTAAATATCTTTTATATACGATATTTTAATCAAAATCGTTAGAGCCACTTTTAAGAAAATCAATATTTTCGAAAAAAGTTCCATGTAAATGGTAGTTGGGGGTGGGGGGATTTTCTTGAAAATCTTCGTGTCACATCCTTGGAAGATACCAAACTTAAATGCCAAGTTTGGTATTAAACGGTCTTTGCGTTTTTGAGCTATGCTGTCCGCAGACACACAGACACACACTCACACGGACATTTTTCTGAAAATATTTTTTTGGATTCAGGGGGACCCAAAACATGTATTTCCGATGAAATCTCGGTATCGAATTTTTGGGTGGAATGCAATATCTTCTCTATACACATAGTACGTGTAGAGAAAGTAAAAATATACATGACAAATTGCGTGCGTTAACGAGATTCTACACTTTTGTTTAGTAAGTTCTTGTCTATTTTAGTTTACCAGTCATGCAAAAGTCATCCAGAATGAAGAGATCTTCAGATCCATTACCATAAAATTAAATATATACAGTTTATTTTGATGTAAATATCTTTAATCAAAGTTATTAGAACCATTTTGCAGAAAATTAAACATTTCGAAACTTTTTAGACGTAAAGGTTGGTTTGGGGTGGAGGAGATTTTTACTTCTCTACACGTACTGTGTACATAGTGTATAGAGAAGTTATTGCATTCCACCCAAAAATCGATACCGAGATTTCACCGGAAATAGAGCCCTGAAAAAAAACCTTTTTGGGAAAAGATCTGTGTGTGAACACGATAACTTAAAAATGGAAAGTAGATGAAATACAAAACTTGGTGTTTAAGTTTAGTATCTTCCAGGAATGCGACACGAAGATTTAAAGAAAAATCTGACACATTGACACATGGCCACACTCATGAATCTTTTCTTAAAGTTTTTGTTTTAATTCATGGAACACTAAAACGCGAATTTCCGGTGAAATCTCTGTATCGAATATTTGGGTGAAATGCGATACCCTCTCTATTTATGTACTATGCACTGATTGGAGAAAGTAAAATTTACTTGTTGATTTAAGGGGATATCAAAACGTATTTTTTTTCCTGTGAAACCTCGACATGGAAGTTTGGATGAACAGTGTTTTCTCTATTTACTGCACGTAGTGGTCTTCTTGCATGGCGCCAGACACAGGTTTTTTATTTTATTTTCCCGCAGAGTAATGGCATAAAGGGATCACTGTTCCCAGCTTAGCAACTTTGCCAAGGACTCTCTCACAGCACCAGGAAGGAAAATATAAAAGGTTCTGTATCAACATATTAACACCATTTGTGGCGATCTGAAACATCTGCTTCAGCTACCTACTTACATTAAACATAGCAATATTAACTCTTATGTTAGTTTAATCTAAACAAACCATATGTTATCCCTAAAAGCAAACTGATATATCTGCATAATATCAAGAGAGGAAGCTAAATATTAAACCAATAATTGTTTCTTCCAAATTGGCCATGTGTAGGTCAGAAGTTGGAAAGATAGAGTAAAGACTGAAAAATCTGACGTGTTCCATTCACATGACTTTCTTTACATCTCTGCAACAAATTATTGCTAGAAAGCTAATGCTTTTATTTACTTCATGCTAATCGAGAAAAAAATTAGCTGAAATAGCTTATTACTTGCTTCCTTGTAGGAAGAAGAGAAATAAAGGAGTACCATAGGTTAAAGTGATAGTCAAAAGCTGGTTGCTATGTCAATGAAGTTCCTTTGTTTATATGGATAGGAGTTGACAAGTTCCTGTATGAGAAAAGTATACGTTTTTCATAGCAGAAACCAAAAATAAGGAATGTCACAAAAATGACGAACTCCACGAAAAAATGTATATAACATAAATTGCGTGTTTTAAAGTGCTCTACATTTTTTGTGTAGTAAGTTTTTGTCCATCTCTTACAGTTTAGCAGTCATTCAAAATTTAGTAAAATTCATCCAGAATAAACTACTCTTCAGAGGCTATTCCCAGAAAATTCAAGATATGCATTTCATTTGTCAGGTAAATATGTGTAATATCCGAAATTTTAATCAAAATCGTTAGAGCCATTTTTGAGAAAATCAAAATTTTCGAAAAAAGTTCCATGTAAAGGGTAGTTGGGGGTGGGGAGATTTTTCTCAAAATCTTCGTGTCGCATCCCTGGAAGATACTAAACTTAAATACCAAGTTTGGTATTTTACCGACTTTTCGTTTTTGAGTTATCGTGTTCACAGACACACGGACACACACACACGGACCTTTTTGTGAAAATACTTTTTTGGGATATTGGGGACCCTAAAACATATATTTCCGGTCAAATCTCGGTATCGAATTTTTGGTGGAGTGTAATACTTTCTCTATACACTATGTACATAGTGCGTATGGAGAAAGTAAAAAGTACAAGTTTTTAAAACTGAAACCAAACACAAGGAATATCTAAAAAACGATCAACTCCACGAAAAAAAAAATTATATCACATAAATTGTGTGTTTTAATGTGCTCTACGTTTTTGTCCATTTCTTACTGTTTAGCAGTTATGCAAAAGTTCGTAAAATTCATCCATAATAAAGTAGTCTTCAGAAGCTATTTCCAGAAAATTCAAAATATACATTTTATTTGTCAGGTAAATATCTTTAATATAAGATATTTTAATCAAAATCGTTAGATCCATTTTTAAGAAAATCAAAATTTTCAAGAAAAGTTCCATGTAAAAGGTAGTTGGAGGTGGCGGAATTTTCTTGAAAATCTTCGTGTTGCATCCTTGGAAGATACCAAACTTAAATACCAAGTTTGGTATTTAACGGTCTTTTCGTTTTTGAGCTATACTGTCCACAGACACGCACACACACAGACACACATTCGGCCTATAAGGCTATACCTATATCTAACTATATTATTCTGGTGATTTGTACACATTTGTTTTCCTTATATTCCTGAGCACCTACTTATAGCCCAGACCTCAGTGACGCAGGTATGTATAAAATGCTGTAGAATACATCAATTATTCTGGGTAGAGTTAATGTATCTTCCTTTGGCGTCCTCCGAAGCTATCAGTATTGAGCTACTATTGCAATATATTCCAGCCTGGGCACGTTTCCAGTTTCCTATTTATACGGAGCAGCACATACACATGTTCAGCTTCTGTCTTCACTAACAAGCTTCACATAAGATGAAGCAAAACTTCGATTGAAGCAACTGCAACAGTGGAATCTCTGTGAATGGAATCTGGTGGAGAACGCTTTGATTGATCGATTTCCTTCTACGGTTTATCCGTATCTCTTTCACGAGGGCCATCGAAAGTGGCAGACGATTTGGCATAACTAAATAATAAGAAAGCTATCAACAAAAACTTTATTTACAAAGTTATAGTACCTTAGTCTATTTGTCAACACAATTTCCATTCTGTCAAGATATTTATTGTCACGTGGTACCAGTTTTTCAATGCCGATTTTATACTTTTGTGCTACCAAATAACTTATTCGTTTTTTGATTGCACAAAATGTTCGGCCAATCAATGTTTTTAAAAATAACGCAAGTGTATAGTGATACTACAATGAAGAGTCTTCAGTGAGCAAATGGCGCATAATTTCCGAGTAATCAGGGATGAACCAGTGTGTACGAAAATGACCGGAGAGGAAGTTCATCAATCGTTATGGATGAGTTGAAAGCAAATGTTCTTAAAAAAGTCAGAAAAACCGGTGTTTCACTTTGGATATCGTTCATACTTTTTTACGTGGAATAGGTTTCCCAACCGATGAAGACCTCAAAGTGGCAGTGACATCTTGGCTCAGATCTTTAGTGGTGAAAAAGTACATCTGCGTTGAAAATCCGGTATCACGTGACACTAAATACCTTTATAGCAATGACGATTACGTTTAAAAATAGAGTAAGGTACTGTAACTTTGTAAATAAAGCTTTGTGTTGATAGCTTTTGTTATTATTTAGTTATGCCAAATTGCCTGTCACTGTCTGGACGACTCTTGTATGTCTAAATTATAAGTGGACAAAGACAATGTGTGTGTGTGTGTGTGTGTGTATTAAACAAGATCTACATTTTTACTTTCTCTACCCCATATGTATAATGTACATAGGGACAGAGAAGTATTGTATTTCAACCAAAAATTCGACACCGAGATTTCACCGGAAATACATGTTTTAGGAACCCCTGTATCCAAAAAAGCACTATCAGAAAAAGGTCCGCGTGTGTGTGTGTCCGTATGTCTGTGAACACGATAACTCAAAAACGAAAAATAGCTAAAATACCAAATGGTATTTAAGTTTAGTATCTTCTAGGGATACGACACGATGATTTTGAGAAAAATCCCCCCACCCCAAACTACCCTTTACATGGAACATTTTTGAAAATTTTGATTTTCTTAAAAATAGCTCTAACAATTTTGATTAAAATATCATATACTAAAGATATTTACCTAACAAATAAAATGTATATCTTGAATTTTCTAGGAACAGCTTCTGAAGACCTGTTTATTTGGAAGAATTTTGCTTAATTTGGCATAACTAGTAAACTGTAAGAGATAGACAAAAACTTACTGTAGAAAACATTTAGGTCTTGTTAAAATACACAAGTTATGTCATATACATTTTTCTCGTGGAGCTTACCGTTTTCGAGGTATTCATTGTCATTAGTTTCAGTTGTGAAGTACTTTTCTCAGACGGGAGCGTCCGTTTTTCTTTAGTTCTACTCCAGGCCAAGAAAAGAAGATATTTGTAATGACAATCGCATAACGACAGCTTTTTAAACATTTGACTATTGGTTTAGCCTAATGTATTCCCTTACTTTCTTCCTACTTATACGGAACTAAATAATAAGAACATTGTGCTAATGAGTACCACGATTAGGAAGGTGCAGAAAGAAGAAGAATCTTATGTATGAAGTTTGTAGAACAGCTAGAGAAAGTCATGTGAATGTAACACATCAGACTTTTTTTTTCATCTGTATAGGCTTTTATCTTTAATAATCATATCGGGTGTTTTGACTTGTGAAACAATTCATATATTCACTGTAGGTTAAGAACATTAGGTTAATCATATTTACATTCTCTAGCACATATGTACATACAAACAGTATACATTTTAGCTAGAGAAGGTATTGTATTCCACCCAAAAATTAGAATTCGAGATTTCACCGGATATATATCTTGAGATCCTCTTAGTCAGAAAAAAAAAACTTTTAAAACATGGTCCGTGTGTGTGTATTGTATGAGTGTGTACCTGTAGATAGCATTGCTCATAAACGAAAATACCGTTAAATGCCAAACTATGTATTTATGTTTGGTACCTTCCAGAGATGCGACGTGAAGATTTTCAAGAAAATCCCTCACGAGAAACTACCCTTTACACGGAACAATTTTCAAAGTTTTGTTTTTCTTAAAAATGGTTCATATGATTTTTATTAAAATGCTGCTATATTAAACACTTACATCACAAATAAAATGCAAATTTTGAATTTTCTGGGAGTATCCTCTGCAGAATTTTGCATAACGGTTAAACCGTACGAGATGGCCAAAAACTTATTACACAAAATATTTAGATCTGGTTAAAACACACAGATTTTGTCATATGGGGTTTTCTTGTAGAGTTGGCCGTTTTCAAGATATGCCTTATTATTAGTTTAAATTTTAATCTAAATTTTCTCAAATGGGACCATGGACCATACAAAGTGAACGGAATCTCAATTGTTTCACATGGCGACCAGATTTTAAAATATTTTAATATTGCTTTAGTCTAATATATTTCCTTATTTCCCTTCTACTTAAAAGGATGCAAGTGCTAAGACTGTTTATGTCGATCAGCATGATGTAAATAAAAATAATAATATTTCGTAAGAAAAATTTGTTTATGGAACAGCTAGAGAAAGTTATGTGAATGAAACACATCAGATGCGAGTTTAATTTCATTCACTCACAGAGTCATATTTCCAGACTTTGTGGAGGATAGGGAGTAAATCTGACTAAAGAGCAATTCTTCACCCCCAGCCTGGAATTGAACCCGGGGCCCGGGCGAGAAGTCAGCTTGCTGAACGCTCGACCACGGAGGCAGTCTTGTTTCATCCTTGGATAATGCTGAACTTGAATATCAAGTTTGGTATTTAAAGGAATTTTCGTTTTTGAGTTATGGTATCACAGACAGACACATTCCTGTTTCTAAAAAGCTGATGTGTTTCATTCACATGACTTTCTCTACATCTCTGCAACATATTATTGTTAAAAAGCTCATGCTTATATTTACTTTAGGCTAATCGAGAAAAAATTAGAAGAAATAGTCTTATTAGTTGCGTCCTTGTAAGTTGAAGCGAAATAAGGGAGTGCCATGGCTTAAAGTGATAGTCAAAAGCTGGTTGCTATGTGACTAAAGTTCCTTTTGTTTGTATGGACGAGTTGACACATTCCTGTATGAAAAAAGTTAAGTTTTTTAAAGCTGAAACCAAAAACAAGGAATATCTAAAAAAACGATCAACTCCACGTACAAAATGTATATGACATATATTGTGTGTTTTAACGTGCTCTACATTTTTCGTGTTGTAAGTTTTTCCCCGTCTCTTACGGTTTGTCAGGTATGTAAAATTCCGTAAAATTCATCCAGAATAAAGCAGTCTTCAGAGGCTATTCCCAGAAAAATCAAGGTAAACATTTTATTTTTGAGGTAAATATCTCTAATATACGATATTTTAATCTAAATCGTTAGAGCCATTTTTGAGAAAATCAAAATTTCCATGTGTAGGTTAGTTTTAGGTGGGGGAATTTTTCTCAAAATCTTCATGTCACATCCCGGGAATATACTAAACTTAAATATCAAGTTTGGCATTTTACCGACTTTTCGTTTTTGAATTATCGTGTTCATATACACAAGGACACACACACACACACACGCGCGCGAACCTTTTTCTGAAAATACTTTTTACTTTCTCTATACGCACTATGTATATAGTGTATAGAGAAGGTATTGCACTCCACCCAAAATTCTATACCGAGATTTCACCGGAAATATATGTTTTAGAGTCCCCAATATCCAAAAAAAAAAAAAAAAAAAGCATTTTCATAAAAAGGTTCGTGTGTGTGTATTTCTGCTCATTTTTTCTGATTAGCATAAAATAAATAGAAGTATAAGTTTTTTAAGAATAATTTGTTGCAGAGATATAGAGAAAGTCATGTGAATGGTACACATCAGATTTTTTTGGATACAGGGGACCCTAAAGCATATATTTCCGGTGAAATCTCGGTATGGAATTTTCAGGAGGAGTGAATACCTTCTCTATACACTATGTACGTGTAGAGAAAGTAAAATGTTTATGTTTGTTTATTTTGTTTCAGGATTCCTCTCGGCCTCGAATATTTGGGTGGAACGTCGTCTCAGCAATGTCCCCAGAACGCCAAACACAAGTAACTAGTTCTATGTACGACATTACTTTGAATAGCTCCATTCCATGCAACACTCGTTAGATTTATCATCACGTACGGCGTCGTGATGCACGTAATAGCTGTTCTTAGTGGCCATCTTCGTCCTCGACTTCCACGAACGTTCCAATGACTCACTTTAAGAGGAAGCTTTAATTTCTCAATAAAAGCAATGGGGCCATTTAGTTACAAAGAGGAAATGGCGGAAGGAAATAAACGCCTGAATTACATCTTATCTGGACAGGAGTTGCAAGGTTGGCACTTACTCGCAAGAGGTAAGGAAGCTAAACATCCGTAATCTTGAAAACAACAGTTGAAAGTCTAATACACGTTCCTGCTCTTAGCTTTAATAGCCGCACGTGCTGCCACTGCAACTAACAAACCAACAGAGTAATTCAGTAAAGTTTCATGAGGTACAGCAACACTTGATGTGTGAAAAAATCTGATGTGTTACACTCACATGACTTTCTCTAGCTGCTCTACAAACAAACTTCTTACAAAAGACTATTCTTCTTTCTATACATGCTAATCGAGATAAACATAAACAGAATGTTCTTATTACTTAGTTCCTTATAAGTAGAAGGGAACTAAAGGAATGCGCTATGCTGAAGTGATAGTCAAATGTTTTAAAAGCTATCAATCATTATGCGATTGTCATTGCAAATTGCTTCTTTGCTTGGCCAGGAGTGGAGCAAAAGAAAAACGGACACTTCCTGTCTTAGAAAAGTCTAAATACTTCACAATTGAAACCAATAACAAGGAATATCTCGGCAACGGTTACCTCCACAACAAAAACGTGAAAGACATACATTGTGTATTTTGACGAGATCTACATTTTTTGTGCAGTAAGTTTTTGTCTTTCTCTTACGGTTTAGCAGTTAAGTAAAATTCGGTAAAATTCATCCATAGTAAAGAGGTCTTCAGAGGCTATTCCCAAAAACTTCAAGATATATATTTTATTTGGGATATAAATATATTTAATACACGGGATTTTAATCAAAATCGTTAGAACCATTTTTATGAAAATCACAATTTCTCCATGTAAAGGGAAGTTTGTGGCAGGGGAGTTTTCTTGAAAATCTTCGTGTCGCATCCTTGGAAGATACTAAACCTTAATACCTAGTTTGGTATTTAACGTTCATTTCGTCTTTAAGCTATGCAGTCCACAGGCACACACAGACATACACGTACCTTTTTCTAAAAATGCTTTTTCGAACTCAGAGGACCCCAAAACATATATTTCCGGTGAAATCACGACATCGAATTTTTGGGTGGAATGCAATACCTTTACTATCCACTATGTACATTGTAAATGCGGGCTAGAGAAAGTAAAAAATATATTTTCCATTCACATGACTTTATCTGCTCTGCCAACAAGCTAAGCTAATTCTTCTATCTACTTAATGCTTATCAAGAGTAACATTACCGGGCGTTTTCTTATTACTTAGTCCCCTATAAGTAGAAGGTAAATAAGAGAGTACAGACGGCTAAAGCGACAACTGTTACCGTTGTCAGGAGTAAAACACAAGAGAGATGACACGGATGGGGATAAAGTTAAGTATTTTAAAATTGAAATCAATAACAGGGATTATTTGGTAATGGTTAATTCTACAAAAGAACTGTATATGACATAATTGTGTGGTTTAACGAGATCTATATTTTTGTTTATCTCTTACCATTTACAGGGTGGTTTTCGTGTGGGATGAGGGATTTCCTGAAACTCTTCGTGTCGCATCCTTGGAAGATATGAATTTAAATACCAAGTTTGAGTTTTTATTTTATGAGTTACCTATGCTGTCCGGATAAACACATAGAACTTTTCTAGGAATGTCTATTTTATTTTGGATTAAGGAGTCCTCAAAACATGTCTTTTGTGAAATGTTGGTATCGAATTCTTTGGTAGAATGCAATATCCTCTCCGGCTACAATGTACATTGCACATGTATTCTAGAGAAAGTAAACGGCAACATTAGTGTCTTAGAGCGCACGCAAATGAATAAAGGACATGTCTTCTCATATGTGGTATTATTCCCAGTGTACCTACAGTGAAACACAGGTACAATAAAACCTTTTCTGCAAATGTTAATCTCGGTTAACATGAAGTTTCAAATTTGTTGAATAAAGGGTAACAACTCAAAAACAAAAAGTCGGTTAAATGCCAAACTTGATATTTAAGTTAAGTATCTCTTAAGAATGCGACACGAAGATTTTTACTCTTTATGTGGAATATGTTTCTACAATTTTATTTTCCCAAAAATGGCTCTAACGTTTTGTATTAACACCTTTAAATTTTTATAATATTTTCATGACAAACGAAATGTATATCTTGAGTTTACTGGGAATAGCATCTGAAGATCTCTTTATTGTGGATGAGTTTTCTATAACTGATAAACCATTAGACAATAGATTACTCCACAAAACATTTAGATCTCATTAAAACAATTTATGTCGTATTACATTTTTAGTAGGTCTCACCGTCTTCGAGATACTCATTAGTGGTTTCAATTTTAAACTTTTCTCAAACGCAAGTCATCTTTCGTTTCATATAAGTTTTGTTTTACTCATGACCACGTAAAGGGAATCTAATTTCAATTGTTTCATATAGTGACCAACTTTTAAGAGACCTGATTATCGCTTTAACCTAGAAGATGCAGGAACTTGCAAGGAAAGAAGTAAAAATACATTTTCTGGTAATATTTATGTCGATTAGCATGATGTAGATCATATACAGGCTGTTAATGAACTACACCGAAATAAATTGCGAGATCATGCACGTGACTCATATAAGTAATTTGAGATCGGCGATGCATGGTCCCCGGATAAACATAACGCAGCTACATAGCGTTAAACGTGTGGGTATCAGGTGCTGATAAGTCGGTGTTAAAGCAAAGCAAGTTGAAAAAATGGCTTAGAATGTCTTTAAAATTGCTGCCCGAGTATAGAAATGTCAATTTTTAGCAGCTCGTTACTAGCGTTTTCAAAAATCTGTAAAATCTCGAACTAATCACTTGACAGTGCGACACTGAGCATTCATTAACTACGTACTTGAGATAGCCTACTGTGGAGGCATTTTTTCAACTGCTTTGGTGGCTTAATGCGCAACGCGGTAAGCTGTCATCCCAAAGGGCATGAGTTCGATTCCTGCTATAGAGTAAATGTTCTTTATTATTATTTTTTTCATTCCAGACGAAGTGCCGCGATACGTGAACGAGACCCGAACTCGGAAACTATCTTTCACTTTCACTTGAAAGCCAGTATCATAGCCACTACGCCAGAGAGATACGCTGTAATATGTCCCTTCATTTTTCGTGTTATGCTCTCGAATGGTTGATAAATTGAATACTTTGTAGAAAAGTTAGTCTTGTGAATGGAACATGTCAGATTCTTTTCATAGAAAAGGATGCTTAGAAAAATTAAGTTCTTGTAGAAAATACGGGTGCAAAATGGACTTATACTTGCAGACTCTAACAGCACAACAAGATTGTTTTGTTCGAGATGTATGTTCAAAGCGCTGTTAATTTAAGAGTGTGAAGCTATTAAAATCATGTCTAAAATTAACAAGATGCCACGAGTAGAGCATCGGCAGAAAGCAACGGCCGGCCAATTGCATATGATTGATAGTGTATTGTTTTGCAGCAGGCTAGCGAGCTCCAGGCTAGCATGCAAATTACGGACTGGACAAACGACGCATATTAATTCCAAGAAAGCAAAACTATAATTTTATATTGGACGTGATTTCCTCTGGGCTAAAAAGGAAACGCATTAAAGTGCGCCTGATGTTACCCGAGGTAAAAGAATATCTGATCTTTCGTTTTTTTATTCTTTACATGCGGAAAGTTTAAGATATGAGTCACAGATAAGAAAATGTATAAAAAATTCCTGTCTTATAGAGAGGCAAAAGTACTCAAGGAGATCTAATATTGCAATTTTATTGTAGTACTATGATATTATATAATAATTATTATTATATGTTGGGCAGAATAACTTATATGCATGTAACAGATTATAGGTTTTAATATTTTCATTTCATGCAGCTTACAAACGTAGACAAAGGAGCAAATTACCTTACAGCAAGTATTTATACATATGTAAAATTAAAGGTATAAATCATATAACCTGAAACAATAATTATTCCATAATATTTAAATAAACTAAAATAAAACTTTAATCTATATTTATAAATGTACACTGTGCATAGTAACTATGTACATTTTCTTAGGACAAAAACACAATAGTTAACTTAACAGTAATACGAGGGCGTTTTTTTCAACCTCCGATAGGATATAAATAAAAGACAGGTACTTAGAAAACAATTATTTTATTACTAAAAGTTTTGTACACTTTTCAACATAATCACTGAAAAGATTGAGACATTTATCGTACCTGTGCACAAGCTTTGCAATATCAAAAAATTTGCCGCCAATTATTTCAAATGAGCATTGACGTTGTTTTGAAGATCTTCGTTGGTTTGAAAGTGCTACACTCCTAGCCACGTCTTCAGTTTAGGAAAAAGGTGAAGGTCACTGGGTGCCAGGTTAGAACTGTACGGTGGATGATCGAAAATGTCCCATTGAAATTGTTCACGAAGCCGATTGGTTGTGCCATCAGCGTTGTAATGTATCAACACAATTCCTGAAGTTAGCATTCCTCTTCGTTTGTTTTGAATGGCTCTCCCCAAACGCCGTAAAGTACGAAGATCTTCAAAACAACGTCAATGTTCATTTGAAATCATTGGCGGCAACATTTTTTGAAGCGGGTATTGCAAAACTTTTGCACAGGTACGATAAATGTCTCAATATTTTCGGTGATTATGTTGAAAAGTAATCATAAGTGTACAAAACTTTTAGAAATAAAATAATTGTTTTCTATGAACTTGTCTTTTATTTATTGTCTATCGGAGGTCGAAGAAAAAAACGGCCCTTGCATATTTGTGTATATACACTGTGCATAGTACCCATGCACACTTTCATAGGACAAAACTTAAGAGTAATATTTTTAATAGCTTTTCAAGCACTTCTCGTTTATTTTTCTTGCCTTGGCCATGGAAAAGTCTGCCAAGCAGTTGCATGAGTAATTGAAATGTTCTGCAGCGATTCATATCGACATTTTGCTGCTGGCTTGACCTCTGACCCAGCAAACATTCCCATCTTCATAAAAGGCTAAGACACACAGCATTCGTTATAAGCACGCCATGTTCTTTGAGTTCCACAAGTCAGTCTGGTTGCCATTGCTACTGTGTATCCTTGAACTTCACAATGGTCCATTGCTTGAGCGATAGCTGTCATTTTAAACGCAGAGCAACTGTTTGTACACAACACAACCAAAAATCTGATGTGTTCCATTCACATAACTTTCTCTATATCTCTGCAACAAATTATTTTTAAAAAGCTTACGCTTCTAGTCAAAAGCTGGTTGCTCTGCGACTGAAGTTCATTTGTCTGTATGGAAACGAGTTCAAAAAACCTGTATGAGAAAACTATGTCTTTACAGCTGAAAAAAACAAGGAATATCTCAAAAACAATCAACTCCACGAAAAAAATGTATATAACATAAATTGTGTGCTTTAAGGTGCTCTACATTTGTTGTGTGGTAAGTTTTTGTCAATCTCTCACGGTTTAGCAGTTATGCAAAATTCCGTAAAATTGACTAAGAATAAAGTAGTCTTCAGAAGCTATTCCCAGAAAATCAAAATATACATTTTATTTGTCAGGTAAATATCTTTAATATATGATATTTTAATCAAAATCGTTAGTCATTTTTTAGAAAATCAACATTTTCGAATTTTTTGCCATGCAAAGGGTAGTTTGGGGTGGGGGGATTTTTCTCAAAATCTTCGTTTCGCATCCCTGTAAGATACTAATCTTAAATACCAAGTTTGGTATTTTACCGACTTTTCGTTTTTGAGTTATCGTGTTCATAGACACACGGACACACACACATACGGACCTTTTTCTGAAAATACTTTTTTTGGATACAGGGGACCCTAAAACATATATTTCCGGTATCGAATTTTTTGGAGGAGTGCAATACCCTCTCTATACACTATATAATTAGTACGTATAGAGAAAGTAAAAATCTAATGTGTTCCATTCATATAACTTTGTCTACATCGCTGTAAAGTTATTGTTAAAGGGCATATTCTTCTATCTACTTTGTAATATTTTGGATAAACATTAGCAGAAACTGTCTTAATTATCTGCTTCTTTGTAAGTAGGAGGAAAATAAGGGAATATGCTAGACTAAAACGAATATCAAATCCCTTAAAAGCTGCTTGCCATGAGGATGAAATCCATTTCTGTGAAGGGCCAGGAGTTTACAACTTTCTTCGTGCGAGAAAAGCTTAAGTGTTTTACATCTGAGACAAATAAGGAATATCTCAGAAATGGTCAATTCCACGAAAAAAAGTATATAACATAAACTGTGTTTTTTAACGTGATCTTCATTTTTTGTGAAGTAAGTTTTTGTCTATCTCTTACGGTTTACCAGTTACGCAAAATTCAGTAAAATTCATTCAGAATAAAAAGGTTTTTAGAGACTATTCCCAGAAAATTCAAGATAAACATTTTATTTGCCATATAAATATCTTTAATATACGGTATTTTAATTAAAGATAGTTAGAGCCATTTTTGAGAAAATCAAAATCTATGTTAAGGGTAGTATGGGGTGGAAAATTTATCTCAAAATCTTCGTGTCCCTGGAAAATGCATAACATAACTTAAATACCAAGTTTGGTATTTTATCGCTTTTTGAGTTATCATGTCCATAGATACACGGAAACACTGACACACGGACACACACACGGATGTTTTTGCTGAAAATACTTTTTTGTATACAGGGGACCCTAAAAAATGTATTTCCGGTGAAATCTCAGTATCGAATTTTTGGGTGCAATTTAATACCTTCTTTATACACCAAGTAGAAAGTACGTGTAGAGAAAGTAAAAAATAGCATTTTTAAGTAGCGGTAGAGAATTTTAGCTACTTTTCCCTTAAAGGGAGTCGATATGCTCTATCTTGCCTATGTTAAAATTTGACCCATTATCTCAGCAAATATTTAAGACAATGAACTAACATTTTCATGGAACATTCAACAACACCTTTACTGTTTGTTGATGAAAAATAGAATACTTCTATTCATTAGAAGGGTAGTTATCATTTTTTTAATAAAGAAATATCCTTCTGTGCAATTTTTGTTTGAGGTTCAAAGCTCTAATGGCAACATTTGCAAACAATTTTCTCAAATTGAGATGTGTGGAACATTTTGATTATGCGACATATTTGCATTCTAAAATGTATTAAATAATTTAGGGATCTCAAAAGTATTTGTCCTATTTGAATACATTTGATATATATATATATATATATATATATTAAGTAGGAACCAATGCAATATCATAACATTTTCAATAAAATCCACACAAGTGTCCCTTAAGGGGGTAGGTAATGGATGTATTATGAAATATATGGCTTGTGATTAAACAGAATTCACTAATGATAATTTAATTGTTTTCTCACACAAGCCGTGTGAAGAACAAGAGTTAGATAAGTAGAGTCAGACTGAAAAATGCAATTACATAGCCGGGATTTGAACCACGTATCTCCCGGTCTCTAGGCGGTTGCTCTACCACTGAGATAATATGGCAACATGCCGACACGGCAAAAAACATGCTAGTCAGGTTCAAATCCCGGTTATGGCATTTCATTTTTCAGTCTGACTCTATCTTCCCAACAGAAGTCACAGGTTTTACAGGATAGAAGTTAATTCATATGCATAATTTTTACTTTCTCTACACGTAATGTACATAGTATATAGAGAAGGAATTGTATTGCACCCAAAAATTCGATATTTCACTGGAAATAATGTTTTCAGGTTCCCTGAGTCCAAGAAAAGCATTATAGAAAAAGGTCCGTGTGTCTGTCTATGGGCAGCATAGCCCAAAAACGAAAAGTCGGTTAAATACCAAACTTGGTATTAAAGTTTGGTATCTTCGAAGGAAGCGACATGAAGATTTTTAAGAAAATCCTCCTACCTCCAACTACCCTTTACAAGGAACATTTCTCGAAAATTTTGATTTTCTCAAATTCGGCTCTAACGATTTTGATTAAAATATGTTATGTTTAAGATATTTTTATGACAAACGAAATGTTTATCTTGAATTTTCTGGGAATAGCCTCTGAAGACCTCTTCATTCTGGATGACTTTTATTTAACTGGCAAACCACAAGAGATGTACAAAACAAAAAAACAAAAACAAACAAAAAAAAATGTAGATCTCATTTAAAACACACAATTAATGCATACATTTTTTGTTTCATTTTTTGTTTGTTTGTAGATTTAACTGTTTTCGAGATATTCCGGATTATTGTTTAACATTTAAGCCACTTAAACTTTCCTCAAACGGGAAGACACCTTTCTTCTCGTTTCTCGTTTGTTTACTCCTGGCAAGCAAAGATATTTTAATTTCAATTGTTTCACATTGCGACCGGCTTTTAAAGGACGAGACTATCACTTTAGCCTGTGCATTATACTTACAAGGAAGCTAGTAATAAGACTCATTCTGCTTATGTTTATCTTTATTAGCATGATGTAGATAACAAATTAATGTTGTGAATAAAATGCTTGTTTACCAAAGAGCTAGAAGCAGATAAATGTTTTGAATAAAAGGTTTGTTTACCGAACAGCTAGAGGTCATCAAGGAGCACATTAGTAGATTTTTCTATTCTTCTTATAGGGGATCAAGTAATAAGGACAATGTTTTGCTAATATTTATCTCGATTAGCATGATGTAGTTAGAAGAATAAGCTTTTTAACAATATTTGTCAGAGATGTAGAGAAAGTCATGTGAATGGAAAAGGAGATTTTTTTTCTTCTTTAGGGTTAAAATGTGTGCGAAGCCCGGGGTAAAGAAGATTGAACTCGCCCCAACCAATGAAATTTCTTTGCATGTGCGTGAACATGTGTGTATAGATGTCTTACCATTGAAGCACTAAATATCAGGGTGTTGAACGTTTTTCATGTCTCAATCCTGTCACTCTGCTTACAAAATTGCGCGATACCGAATGGAGACTAGCAGCCGAGCGCCCAAGAAAACGTGCGCACATAGTGCACACTACACTAAATGAAATATTCTACTAACAAAGCTTTTACTATTCCTATTAGTTAGAGAGAAAGTATTACATATCATTTTAAAATTCGATATTGGCTTTTGAGTGAAAATGTACGTATACTTTTATGCATCCCTTAAATCCGAAATATAATCTTTGGGAAAGGGTCCACGAACGCGTGTTGCATGTACATAGTGTACAGAGAAGATAATTGCACTCCACCCAAAAATTCGGTACCGAGATTTCACCGGAAATATATATATTTTGGGGTCCCCTGTGTCTAAAAAAAAAACATTTTTAGAAAAATGACCGTGTGTGTGTGGACACGATAACTCAGAAACGAAAAGTAGGTAAAATGCCAAACTTGGTATTTAAGTTTAGTATCTTCCAGGGATGCGACACGAAGATTTTGAGAAAAATCCCCCACCCCAAACTACCCTTTACATAGAACTTTTTTTCGAAAATTTTGATTTTATATACATTTTTTTTCGTGGAGTTGATCGTTTTTGAGTTATTCCTTGTTTTTGATCTCACCTTTAAAAAACGTAGGTATACGTTTCTCATACAGGAATTTGTCAACTGCTGTCCATACAAACAAAGGAACTTCAGTCACATAGCAACCAGCTTTTGACTGTCACTTTAACCTATGGTACTCCCATATTTCGCTTCTACTTAAAAGGAAGCAAGTAATAAGACTATTTCTAAGCCCGCCTGGGTAATGTAGTGTTAGCGTGTCTGCCTCACATTCAAAAGTTCGTGAGTGCGAATCTCGCTTAGGGTGAGCTATCTGGATAAGTTTTTTTGGAGTTTTCCCTTATCATAAGAAGACGAATGTCGAGTAACTTTAAGCTCCATGGACCCCGAGAACATTTGAGCATCATTTCACCAACTTCATTCATCGTCCGATATGAGCAACCAGGTTAAAAGACGTTAAAGTACAAAAAAAAAAAAAAAAAAAAAAAAAAAAAGCATTAGCTTTTTAACAATAATTTGTTGAAGAGATGTAGAGAAAGTCGGTGAATGGAACACATCAGATTTTGTAATAAGTAGAAAGGAAGGAAGTGAATACACTAAGCTAAAGCGATAGCCAACTCTTTTAAAAGGTGGTTGCCATGTGGGTATATTTCGTTTCTTTGTATTGCCTTAAGTTGACAAACTCCGGTATGTGAAAAGTATAATAAAACTAGGAATGTGTCAAAAATGGCCAACTCCACTTTTTTCTGTAGTAAACTTTTGTCTATCTCTTACGACTTACTAGTTGCGCGAATTTCATCGAGAATAAAGAGATCGTCAGTGACTTTTCCCAAAAAATTCAAGATATACATTTTATTTATCATGTAAATATCTTTAATATTCGGTATTTTAATAAAATCGTTAAGGCCAGTTTTGGGAAAATCAAAATTTTAAACTATTTTTCCATGTAAGAGTTAGTTTGGGGAAAATTTTTCAGATTTTCCTGAAAATCTTCGTGTCGCATCCTTGGAAGATACAAAACAAAAATCCCAAGTTTGATATTTTACCGACTTTTCGTTTTTGAGTTATCTTGTTCACAGACACAGGAACACACATACACAGACACAGAGACCTTTTTGTAAAAATATTTTTTTTTTGTACAGGGAACCCTAAAGCGTGTATTTCCGTATAGAAGTTTTGGGTGCAGTGCAATACCTTCTCTATGTACCATGTGCTATGCATAGAAATTAAAAAATCAAGCTTAACTACATACAATTTAAGCAATTTTCCTATTTTGTGTAACAATATTTTGCAAATTGAAAGTAGATAATTTAAATTGAGATGTTTTGGAAAAATTTACGCATTCTGCTTATAAATTATTATTTTTCAAAATTTAAAGCTCACGTGTTCAAAAATAATATTGAAATATAATTGCGGTTTTGTGATTTTAATTAAAAGTACTATTTTACAATCTATCCAGAGTTAAACAATTTTGCGGGTAGTACATAAAACAGATTTGAATTTTACATTTCGCGGAGTTAGTTACGAAATGCTTCATACTCTTTATTTGCTCTCTGTAAATAAAAGGGTGTAAAAATCCTTAGCATGGCTTCCTTCGGAAGAGAAGTAAAGCCGTTGGTCCCGTGTCATAGATTTACGGCACGTAAAAGAACCTTAAGCAAAATTAAGCGGTCTTTCACGCCCAATTTAGAATGGGACGCTGAGAGCGTCTATAGATAACACGCCATTTACTTTTTCTGTTTTATGCACAGGGTTCTAAGCTGTTGGAAAATCATCTGTTGTTGAGGGTCTCTCCATGTTTTCAGTACACAGCACACTGAGATGCACAACTTGTTGATAATAAGCAACGCACAGTAGAGACACATATGACCTTGTTAGATACTTAATATGATTAAATCTGTCAACAAAAGTTTATGATGTCACACTTTGAACTCCGCTAGAACCTCATCAGTTCACCTTGAAGAGGCACATGTGTACTCCTAATAACGCGCATTTAATCACAACTACAAAAATCTGATGTGTTACACTCACATGACTTTCTCTAGCTGTTCTTCAAACTTCATACATAAGATTCTTCTTCTTTCTGCACCTTGCTAATCGTGGTACTCATTAGCACAATGTTCTTATTATTTAGTTCCGTATAAGTAGGAAGAAAATAAGGGAATACACTAGGCTAAACCAATAGTCAAATGTTTTAAAAGCTGTCGTTATGCGATTGTCATTACAAATCACTTCTTTTCTTGGCCAGGAGTAGAACAAAAGAAAAACGGACACTCCCGTCTGAGAAAAGTATAAGTACTTCACAACTGAAACTAATAACAATGAATACCTCGAAAACGATAAGCTCCACGAGAAAAATGTATATGACATAACTTGTGTATTTTAACAAGACCTAAATTTTTTGTATAGTAAGTTTCTTACGGTTTACTAGTTACGCCAAATTAAGCAAAATTCATCCAGAATAAACAGGTTTTCAGAAGCAATTCCCAGAAAATTCATGATATTTTATTTGTTAGGTAAATATCTTTAATATATGATATTTTAATCAAAATCGTTAGAGCCATCTTGAAGAAAATAAAAAATTTCGAAAAAAGTTCCATGTAAAGGGTAGTTGGGGTTGGGAGGATTTTTCTCAAAATCTTCGTGTGGCATCCCTGGAAGATACTCAACTTAAATACCAAGTTTGGTATTTTACTGACTTTTCGTTTTTTAGTTGTCGTGTTCACAGACACACGGACACACACACGCGGACCTTTTTCTGAAAATGCTTTTTTTGGATACAGGAGGTCCTAAAACATGTATTTCCGGTGAAATCTCGGTATTGAATTTTTGGGTGGAATACAATACTTCTCTATCCCTATGTACATTGTACATATGGGGCTAGAGAAAGTAAATACCTGATGTGTTCGATTCACATGACTTTCTCTACATCCCTATAGCCAATTATTGTTTAAATGCGTATTCTTCTATATACTTTATCATACTCAAGATTAGCATTAGCAGAAATTGTCTTAATTACTTGCTTTCTTGCCAGTAGGAGGAAAATAAAGGCATACACTAGGCTAAAACGATAGCCAAACCCTTTAAAAGCAGGTTGTCATGTGGATAAAATCCTGTTCTATGCAGGGCCAAGAGTTTACAGCTTTAAGAGTGAAAAAAAGTATTTTAAATCTGAAACAAATAACAAGGAATATATCAGAAATGGTTAGTTCTATGAAAAAATGAACATGACATAAATTGTGTATTTTAATGTGATCTACATTTTTTTGTGTAATAAGTTTTGTCTCTCTTACGGCTTACCAGTTACGCAAAACGCAGCAAAATTCATTTAGAATAAAGAGGTCTTTGGAGGCTATTCCCAGAAATTTCAACATATACATTTTATTTGCCATATAAATATCTGAAATATACGGTATTTTAATCAAAATCATTACAGTCATTTTTGAGAAAAATCTAGATTTTCAAAAATGTTCCAAGTACAGGGTAATTTAGAGTTAAAATCTTTGTGTCGTATCCCTATAAGATACTAAACTTAAATATCAAGTTTCGTATTTTACCGTCTTTTGTATTTGAGTTATCGTGTTCGCAGGAACACGGACACACACACAGAAACACACACACACTCGGAACTTTTTCTGCATATACTTTTTTTTGGATACAGGGGGCCCTAAAACGTGTATTTCCGGTGAAAACACGGTATCGAATTTTTGGGTGGAGTGCAATACCTTCTCTATACACTATATACATAGTACATGTAGAGAAAGTAAAAATACAAGCAATGTCGGCCTGAATTTTAGAGATAGAACATAACAAAAAAGAAAAGAAAGAAGAATTGTGATGTATTCCATTCACATGACTTTCTCGATCTCTTCCATATACAAACTTTGCTTACAAAACATTATACTTTTAATTACATTATACTAATTGAGATATTCATTAACAGAATTGTTCTTATTACTTGCGCGCATGTAAGTAGAAGGGAAATATGGAAACAATCGTAAAATCTTTTAAAACTAATCGTTATGTAAAACAATTGAAATTCAGTTCTCTTTTGCATTTCCAGGAATAAAACAAAAGAGATGAAAGGAAAGTTGACTATCCGCTTGAGAAAAATGTAAGTAGTTTAAAATTGAAACCAATAACAAGGAATGTCTCGAAAACGATTAACTCATTAAAAAAATTGACATAAATTGTGTTTTAATGATATCTATAATGTTTGTGTACCCCGCTGCCTTTAATATTGTCTTTTAAGGCGTTTAAACGTTAGTGATATTGAGGACGAGGGCAAGGAACTGATAAGACAACAGTATTGGAATACTGCCAAATATTGTATATACAGGTACGTAAGAATAAGAAACTCCTTTTTCAGCAAGTCAAGATATTTATTTTCTTGTATTTAACTGTAATACTAAATAAAACACTTGAACATTTAACAGCGAGTTGTTGATTATACTAGCTTGTTGAGAGTTTATTATACTCGTGGTTATGGCAAAATACGTATGTATCTAGAGCAACCTCGAAACAGTTTGAGTCATATGTAGTCGATTAGGTAGGTAATTACTCTTTGTCCTTTTACCTGAAGAATAGGCCAGGTTTGCTGATAACGAACAAGGAGACAACCCGTTTGTTATCATGACATGTGCTTGCCAAGAACATCTCTGTTTCAGGGTTGTACGACCAGCAACGGTGTTGGAGTGTTGAAACTGGCTGTGTAAGATTTCTTCCTGCCCTCGGATGGACTGCTTAGTTAGAACCCGCCTCCGGGTACGCTCTGAGACCGCTACGTGAATGGGCTTAAGGGGGCGTGAAATGCTTTCGAACTGAAAATGTTAAGGGCCCCGTCGCTGCAAGCCGTTCGAATCTGATCGTCCTTCGGGTCTCTGTTCCCTCCCAGGGCTACATTAGAAGAGCAAAAGGCCACATGATCCATGTATGTACCTTTTACTCCTAATTATAGGGAAAGGGATAACCTACGATTCTCATGAACTGCTCTTTGATTGTTCTACGTTACATTTATCTGAACTGGTTGACGCTTTACTATTTAGTTATTTATTCTGAGGGCGTTAAGCTGTCCAACTGTCTTTTACACGCCAAAGATACAATAATGCAAACCCGCATACAACAAGCAATGAAATACTGTAATAAAAATAATTATTTACGCATCTTGATGCTTTTGTGGAAATTTTAACGTATTTACAAACTATTACAAAAATTCCCAATAACCAATTTTGCTAAATAAATCTGTGTTGTAAGAGTTAAATTTAGGGGTCCCACTTAGGATAAACAACAGAATATCATACTAGTGGTGAGAAAAGTTGTTCTTTTTGCGAAACCGTTTAACCTGTTTCTGTTGCAACCACGAAACAGCTTCGAAATAACAGTTTCCTGCAACAGAAATCCCCTAAACTGTTTCGCAGCATTGATCAGCTGCAAAACTGTTGCAGACATGTTGTGTATCTCCAAATACTATTGAGATAAATATAGTCCATCGACAAAATCACAATGCGCCAAAATCATTAGGTGCACTGAAGAGCAAATTATCAAATTACGGTTTCGCGTTAACGAGAGGGAATGAGTTTGTTTAATACATTCGAATTTCGCGATATCAGACCGTACAAAGGCGCACCTTGCGGTAAACTTTAGAAGTAATGACAAAATATTTACGTTATGGAACACAACAACCGCAGCGTTGTAACTGTTGCAATAAGTGAAACAACTATTCAGTGTTGTTGTCATTGTTGCATGGGTCTGATGCGGGGAAGCGATACATGAAAGAATAATACAATTTCCAGAAGTTTATGAAACAGTTTTCGTGGTGGAACTGTTTCAAAATATTTGTGTTATTTTTCTCCCATCATTATATCGTACAAAGTGTGTCTTAAAGGAGAAGCACCACCATTGAAGCTGTTTAGATTTGGTGTGTTTTAGCTACGGTTGTAAACAAAAACAAAAAACAAAAAAAAAATCTGATTTGTTCCATTCACATGACTGTCTCTACATCTCTGCAACAAATTATTGTTAAAAAGCTTATGCTCATGCTAATCGAGAAAAAATTAGCAAAAATAGTCTTATTGCCTGCTTCCTTGTAAGTAGGAGCGAAATAAAGGAGTAGCATAGGTTAAAGTGATATTCAAAAGCAAGTTGCTATGTAACTGAAGTTCCTTTGTTTGTATGGACACGAGTTGACAAATTCCTCTATGAGAAAAGTATAAGTTTTTAAAACTGAAATCATAAAGGAGGAACATCTCAAAAACGACCAACTACACGAAAAAATGCCTATGACATAAATTGTATATTTTAACGTGCTCTACATTTTTTGTGTTGTAAGTTGTTGTCCACCTCTTACGGTTAAGCAAAATTCCTTAAAATGTATACAGAATAAAGTAGTCTTCAGAGGCTATTCCCAGATAATTTAAGATATACATTTTATTTGTTAGGTAAATATCTTTAATATACGATATTTTAATAGAAATCGTTAGAGCCATTTTAGAGAAAATCATAACTTTCGAAAAGAGTTCCATGTAAAGGGTAGTTGGGGTTGGGGGGAGTTTTCTCAAAATATTCGTGTCACATCCCTGGAAGATACAAAACTTAAATACCACGTATGGTAATTTACCGACTTTTGGTTTTTGAGTTATCGTGTTTCCAGACACACGGATACAGGGACACGCACACACACGGATCTTTTTCTGAAAATGCTTTATATTTTCTCTACACGCACTATGTACATAGTGTATAGAAAAGGTATTGCACTCCACCCAAAAATTCGATACCGAGATTTCAACGGAAATATATGTTTTAGGGTCCCCTGTATCCAAAAAAAGTATTTTCAGAAAAAGGTCCGTGTGTGTGTCCATGTATCCGTGTATCAGTGTGTCCGTATGTCTGTAAACGCGATAACTCAAAAACAAAAAGCTGGTAAAATACCAAACTTGGTATTTAAATTCAGTATCTTCCAAGGATGCGACAAGAAGGTTTTCAAGAAAATCCCCCCACCCCAAACTACCCTTCACATGAAAACATTTTCGAAAATTTTCATTTTCTAAAAAGTGGCTCTAACGATTTTGATTAAAATATTGTACATTAAAGGTATATACCTGACAAATAATATGTATATCTTGAATTTTCTGGGAATAGCCTCTGGAGACTACTTTATTGTGGATGAATTTTATGGAATTTTGTGTAACTGGTAAAGCGTAAGAGATAGACAAAAACTTATCACACAAAAAATGTAGGGTACGTTAAAACACTCAATTTATGTTACATGCATTTTTTCGTGCTTGTTTTTTGTTTCAGGCTTAAAAAACTTATACTTTTCTCATACAGGTATTTTTCAACTCGTGTCCACACAAACAAGGGAACTTCAATCACATAGCAGCAAGTTTTTGACTATCACTTTAACCTATGGTACTCCCTTTCTTCGCTTCTACTTACACGGAAGCAAGTAATAAGACTATTTCTGCTAATTGTTTCTCTCGATGAGTATGAAGTAAATAGAAACATACGCTTTTTAACAGTAATGTGCTGCAGAGATGTAGAGAAAGTCATGTGAATGGATTACATCAGATTTTATACATGGCTTCTTCTTTTAGCACATTAGGAACAGAACTAAGCATTTTCTTCCGCCCAGCTTCAGGTATCCTAACAAAGTAGCATATAGTTTTTATGGGATAAGCAATTGTTAATGTGGTTAGTTGTAGAATGAACTCAAGGAAAGCAATACGTTTAAGTGACGTGTGGTCTACCAGTTACGTACTTTGTAAGGATAGATTTCAGATCCTGTCGTCTTTCTCAACGTGATAAATAAGGAAAACCGGAATGTGATCGGTTTCTAGGAAGAAATGTTTTAGTGAGACGTCGAAGTCTATCTCTTCCGAGTCGGTGCCTCTGAAGGAAGTGGTGTGCCTCATTAAGCGTAGACTCGTCACCGGTAACCGGCTCCCGGACCAATTTAAGTATTCATCTTTCACCACTGCGGCCTCTGAGAGGAAAGACCACCTCATGCGTGTGTATACACAAGGTGAATCAATGTCACAAATTTTAGAAAACTCCGTGTATGTGTACGTGGACAGCATAACTAAAAAAGTCTGATGTGTTCCATTCACATGACTTTCTCTATATCTCTACAACAAATTATTGTTAAAAGCTAATGCGTCTATTTGCTTCATGCTAATGGAGAAAAATATTAGCAGAAATGGTCTTATTACTTGCTCAAAAGCTGGTTGCTATATGACTGAAGTTCCTTTGTATGTATGCACAGGAGTGGACAAATTCCTGTATGAGAAAAGTATAAGTTTTTTAAAGCTGAAACCAAAAACAAGGAAAATCTAAAAAACGTTCAACTCCATGAAAAAAAATGTACATAACATGAATTGTGTGTTTTAATGTGCTCTACATTTTTTGTGTGGTAAGTGTTTGTCTATCTCTTACGGTTTAGCAGTTAATTCCGTAAAATTCATTCAGAATAAAGTAGTCTTTAGAGACTATTCCCAGAAAATTCAAAATATACATATTATTTGTCAGGTAAATATCTTTAATATACGATATTTTAATCAAAATCGTGAGCCATTTTTTAGAAAATCAAACTTTTTGAAAAAAGTTCCATGTAAAGGGTAGTTGGGGTGGGGGGATTTTCTTGAAAATTTTCTTTTGTGTCGCATTCTTGGAAGATACCAAATTTAAATACCAAGTTTGGTATTTTATCGACTTTTCGTTTTTGAGTTATCGTGTTCACAGACAGACGGACACACGGACACATGGAGACACGGACACACACACATACACACACATACACGGACCATTTTCTGAAAATATTTTTTTTGGTTACAGGGGACCCTAAAACATATATTTCCGGTGAAATCTCGGTATCGAATTTTTGGGTGGAGTGCAATACCTTCTCTATACACTATGTACATAGTACGTGTAGAGAAAGTAAAACCATAACGTCGGTTAAATACCAAATTTGATATTTAAGTTCAGTATATTCCAACAATGCAACATGAAGACTTTCAGGAAGATCCCTCCATCTCCAACTACACTTTACATGGAACATTTTTCGAACATTTTTAACTTTCTCAAAGATGGCTCTAACGATTTGTATTACTTTCTCTATACGTACTACGTACATACTGTATAGAGAAGGTGTTGCACTCCACCAAAAATTCGATACCGAGATTTCACCGGAAATATATGTTTTGTCCCCTGTATCCAAAAAAAAATATTTTCAGAAAAAGGTAAGTGTGTGTATGTGTGTCCGTGTGTCCATGTGTCTGTGAACACGATAACGCAAAAACGAAAAGTCGGTAAAATACAAAACTTGGTATTTAAGTTTAGTATCTTCCAGGGATGCGACACGAAGCTTTTGAGAAAAATCCCCCCACCCCCAACCACCCTTTACATGAAACTTTTTTCAAAAAAATTGATTTTCTAAAAAATGGCTCTAACGATTTTGATTAAAATATCGTATATTAAAGATATTTACCTGGCAAATAAAATGTATATTTTGAATTTTCTGGGCATATCCTCTGAAGACGACTTTATTCTGGGTCAATTTTACGGAATTTTGAATAACAGCTAAACCGTAAGAAATGGACAAAAACTTACCACACAACAAATGTAGAGTACCTTAAAACACACAATTTATGTTATATACATTTTTTTCGTGGAGTTGATTGTTTTTGAGATATTCCTTGTTTTGGGTTTCAGCTATAAAAACTTATACTTTTCTCATACAGGATTTTGTAAACTCGTGTCCATACAAACAAAGGAACTTCAGTCGCAGAGCAACCAGCTTTTAACTATCACTTTAACCTATAGTACCCCCTTATTTCGCTTCTACTAACAAGGAAACAAGTAATAAGACTATTTCTGTTAATTTTTGCTCCATTAGTTGAAGTAAACAGAACAATTTGTTGCAGTGACATAGAGAAAGTCACGTGAATGGAACACATCATATTTTTTTCACAAATTTTGCACATCCGAAAAGTACCATCGGTAGATAGCGTATCTGAACTGAATTCGCGGACATAGTCATGCAGTTTACTACTTATCTGTGCACTCACTTTCAGCATGATAAATATTGCAATAATCACGAAAACTGCAGATGGAGTTGTTTAAAAAACTAACAGATTCTACTTGCTGAGGCCTGAGTGTGTGTGTCTATTTTCTTCCAGAGATCGGGAAAACCGGACTGTGTATTGTTCTCAAAAAGACGGGTGTGAAAAGAGATTAGAATTCGAAGTACGCAATAACGGGATCTGGAGAAAAAGGTAACTTTGCAGAGCTACCTGGCTTGAAAAGGAATGAGTTGACCATCGGGCGAGGTAGGCGAATAATACAAATCTTACAGAAGACACTTGCAAACATGCATATACCCTCCACGTAATACTTTTTTTCGCTGGTGAACCCCGAAGTAACCGTTCAACTCTTCTTGGAAATATATGCATTACTGGAGAATAGGATTCTCCGCAAATATCTGTGTGAGGTGAATACATATTTTTAATTCGTACAACCATTATTTTGTTTTTTGATATAATCCATGCATGTTTTTTTTTTTTTTTTTTTTTTTTTTTTTTTTTTTAACGTATTAAAAAAAATATACAATAATGAGGTAAAAAGGCTAAAAAAAAAAGGGCTGTTAACCTTAAAATAGGGAACGGGAGCTAAAATAGGCAAAAAAGGCAAACTATAAATTGCGCCTATCGACCCAAATGTGTGGAGACGTGTTTATCCCTAATAGGTCTTTCATATATACTCTCCGATTAAAAAAGGCATTTTACCTAACATTCTGAGTGCTAAACCTAAAGTTAGAGCAGGGACTTCTACTGAATATACTGGAAACTCAAAATAGTTTAAAAAAACATTATGTGTTCTTTTCACATGACTTTCTCTACATCTCTGTAACAAACTATTGTTAAAAAGCTTATTCTTCTACTTACTTCATGATAATCAAGATAAACATAAGCAGAATTAGTCTTATTACTAGCTTCCTTGTATGTAGAAAGGAAATAAGAAAACGTACAAGATAAAGCGATGGTCTCGTCCTTTAAAAGCCGGTCGCTATGTGAAACAATTGAAATTCCAATCTCTTTGCTTTCAAGGAATAAATAAACGAGAAACAAGAAGAAGAAAAAAAAAAGAATATCTACAGAAATAAAAGAAAAAAATCTGATGTGTTACACTCACATGACTTTCTCTAGTTGCTCTAAAATCAAACTTCTTACAAAAGGTTATCCATGCTGATCAAGATAAACATTAGCATAATGTTCTTATTACTTAGTTCCTTATAAGCAGAAGGTAACTAAAGAAATGCACTAGGTTAAAGTGATAGTCAAATGTTTAAAACGCTATTATGCCATTGTCATTACAAATGGCTTCTTTGCTTACCAAGAGTGGAACAAAAGAAAAAGTATAAGAGAAAAGTATAAGTACTATACAATTGAAATTAATAACAAGGAATATCTCGGAAGCGGTTACTTCCACAACAAAACGTATAGGATACAAATTATGTGTTTTGACGAGATCTACGGTTTTTTTACAGTAAGGTTTTGTCTATCTCTTGCGGTTTAGCAGTTAAGTAATATTCGGCAAAATTCATCCAGAATAAAGAGGTCTTCAGAGGCTATTCCCAGGCAATTCAAGAGATATATATATAGTTTGTCATACATATCTTAAATATACGGCATTTTAATCAAAATCGTTAGTCATTTTTGAGAAAATAAAAATTTTCGAAAAATGTTGCACGTAAAGGGTAGTTGGGAGGGAGGAAAATCTTCGTGTCGCATCCTTGGAAGATACTCAACTTTGGTATCTAACCGAGTTTTCGTTTTTGAGTTATGCTGCCCACAAACACACACACATTCACATACAGACTGACAGATACACACACACGGACACTTTTTCTAAAAAAGCTTTTTTCTGCATTCTGGGGGTCTCAAAACATATATTTCCGGTGAACTCTCGGTATCGAATTTTTGGGTCCAATACAATAGGTACCTTCTCTATACAATATGCACATAGCACGTATAGAGAAAGTAAAAATAATTAAACCTCCTTAAACGTTGTCCAATGAAAATAAATCCTTGGATGGCTGCACTTCCAATATCATATTTCTTTCTAATCGGTTCGCTTATCCTTGAGTTTTGATATCCTATATACTACAAGCCGACTGACAGACAAACATGGGAGCAGGAAGATAAACAAGGTTGAAGTACATCTGACACCATCTACATTGGAAGAGAAATGGAAGGACTAATTTTATAAGTTTATATCAACATTAAAATTCTTCAAATCTCTATCTAATTAGAGTAGATGTAAACGTCCGCATAGTCACTTGTTTTGAGGGCTACCATTTGAGCGCCCGGAGTATTGAAAACAGCCACACTGTTTCTGGAAAAATCTGATTTGTTCCATTCAGATAACTTTCTCTATCAGTTCCAAATACAAACTTCCTCAAATAGATTATTCTTTTATCTACACCATTTTAATCCAGATAAATATTAGAGTAATTATTTTTACTTTCTCTACACTTACTATGTACATAGTGTATAGAGAAGGCATTGCACTCTACCCAAAAATTCGATACTGAGATTTCACCGGAAATATACGTTTTAGGTTCCCTATATCCAAAAAAAAGCATTTTCACAAAAATGTCCGTGTGTATGTGTGTGTGTATCTTGTCCGTGTGTCCGTGTGTCTGTGAACACGATAACTAAAAAACGAAAAGTCGGTAAAATACCAAATTTGGTATTTAAGTTTAGTATCTTCCAGGGATGCGACACGAAGATGTTGAAAAAAATCCCCCCACCCCAAACTACCATTTACATGGAACATTTTTCGAAAAATTTGACGTTCTAAAAAATGGCTCTAACGATTTTGATTAAAATATCGTATATTAAAGATATTTACCTGACAAACAAAATGTATATCTTGAAATTTCTGGGAATAGCCTCTGAAGAGTGGTTTATTCTGAATGAATTTTACTGAATTTTGAATAAGTGCTAAAGCGTAAGAGATGGACAAAAACTTACTACACAAAATATGTAGAGCACGTTGAAACACAATTTATGTTATATACATTTTTTTCGTGGAGTTGATCGTTTTTGAGACATACTTTTCTCATACAGGAATTTGTCAACTTCTGTCCATTCAAACAAAGGAGCTTCAGTGACATAGTAACCAGTTTTTGACTATTACTTTAACCTATGGTACTTCCTTATTTCACTTCTACTAACAAAAAAGCAAGTAATAAGACTATTTCTGCTAATTTTTACTTTCTCTATACGCACTATATACATAGTGTATAGAGAATGTATTGCACTCCACCAAAAAATTCGATACCGAGATTTCAGCGGAAATATATGTTTTAGGGTCCCCTGTATCCAAAAAAAGTATTTTCAGAAAAAGGTCCGTATGTGTGTCCGTGAGTCAGTGTGTCCGTGTGTCTGTGAACACGATAACTCAAAAACGAAAAGTCGGTAAAATACCAAACTTGGTATTTAAGTTTAGTATCTTCCATGGATGCGACACGAAGATTTTGAGAAAAATCCCCCACCCAAACTACCCTTTACATGGAACTTTTTTCGATAATTTTGATTTTCTAAAAAATGGCTATAACGATTTTGATTAAAATATCGTATATTAAAGTTATTTACCTGACAAAGAAAATGTATATTTTGAATTTTCTGGGAATAACCTCTGAAGATTACTTTATTCTGGATGAATTTTTCATAACTACTAAACCGTATGAGATGGACAAAAACTTAACCCAGAAAAAATGTAGAGCACTTTAAAACACACAATTTATGTTACACACATTTTTTGATGGAGTTGATCGTTTTTGAGATATTCCTTTTTCTTGGTTTCAGCTTTGAAAAACTTATACTTTTCTCATACAGGAATTTGTCAACTCCTGTCCATACAGACAAAGGAATATCAGTCACATAGCAACCAGCTTTTGGCTTTCACTTTAACCAATGGTACTCCCTTATTTCGCTTCTACTTACAATAAAGCAAGAAATAAGACTATTTCTGCTAATTTTTCTCGATTAGCATGAAATAAATAAAAGATAAGCTTATTAACAATAATAATTTGTTGCAGAGATGTAGAGAACGTCATGTGAATGGTACACATCAGATTTTTATTACTTGCTTCCTTTTAAAGAAGGGCAATAAGGGAGCCCAAAGCGATAGTCAAATGCTTCAAAACCTCGTCGCTATGTGAAACAGTTACGGTTCGGTTCGCTTTGTGTGGCCCCGTTTGAAAAAAGTATAAGTATTTTAAAGCTAAAACTGATAACAAATAATGTCTCAGAATCAGTCAGTTTTATCGTATATGACAAATCATGTGTTTTAATGAGATATTTATTTTTTTGTGTGGTAAGTTTTTGTCTATAGCTTACGGTTTAACAGCTAGGCATGCAAAATCCAACAAAATTCATCGAGAATAAAGAGGTGTTTAAATGCTATTCCCAGAAAATTCAAGACATATATTATTTGTGATGCAAATATCTTAAATATAGGATGTTTTAATTAAAATCTTTAGAGCCACATTTGAAAAAATCTACACTTTCGAAAAATTTTCCTATGTAAAGCGTAGTTGGAAATGGGGGATTTTCTTGAAAATCTTCATGTCGTATCTTTGCTAAACTTAAATCTTTGCTAAACTTAAATACCTTGTTTTGGTTTTTAACGGACTTTTGTTTTTGAGCTATGCTGTCCACAGACAAAGAGTCACATGGACCTTTTTTTAAAAAAAAAATTTGGACTCAGGGGACCTCAAAACATATATTTACGGTGAAATATCGTATCGTTTTGAATACAATACCATCTCTATCCACCATGTACATTGTACATACGGGCTAGAGAGAGAGAGAGAGAGAGAGAGAGAGAGAGAGTAAAAAAAAAGGAGATATTAACACATACTTTTTAAAATTTTTTTGGAAAAACGATGATTTTTAAATTAAAAAAATAACTAATTGATTGGCACAAACATTTTTTTCGTTTAAATAAAGCGTACGTAGGTACATATGTGTGATAAAAATGTCAGCCCTTAAGGTCAATTAGTTTCTGCGATATTGGAGCGTTTGTATAGACAATTTTACTTCTTCAGAAATTGTTTGCAAACATAACATTTTAAAAGAAATGTAACTTAATTTTCCAAACACAACTTTGCAGTATTCCGAAGGAAATGTGATCGGAACGCCAATGTTGCGAATAGCTAAAGTAAACCTTTCCGATCAAAATAAAAAAGGACATGCTCTCTAACACTGATAATTAAAAACCTATTGATGTTTTACCAAGTGAGGGTACCAGAATGTTTTAAAAAACTACGACCCAGGATTATTTGCAACTATTTACGTACCATTATGAAAGTTATACCAAAATGAGCGGGGGATTTGAAATACTCATATGCACTTAAAAAAAATGGGAAAATATGAAAATCACATTTCTACTCCCCTTAAGAAAGGTTTAAAAAGTTTGCATCAAGATAAATTATTTTTTTATTCGTTTAAAGACATTTTTATTCGTTGAAATGAATTTAGAATTATGTGTAATTATGAATAAATTAAGTAAAGATAGTTCATTACCCCTTAACCGGATAAGAGGTTGTCTGAGCTCCAGGACTTGCATCAGAAATAAGAATCCGGTTCTGTGAGACATTGCACATCCTAATGCAAGAAACTGCAAATGATACAGGCTGTAAATAAAGAACGGATCCTTATACGTCTGCTCAATTGTATTTTATCCAATTACATTTACTGAATGTGCTGACGGATTACGTTCACAGTTTTGTAGCACAATTACTGTTATAATACTGGTTACCAGCCGCGGAATGCGACCGGAATTGGTCCCATGGGAATTGCAGATATAAGTCCGCGTACAGGACTGGTGTTCACACTTAGAAAGTTAGGAGCTGCAATAGGCAGCGATCACGGCCACGATAGCCAGAACTCTGACTAGGAGATGCGTGATACTTGACCATATCACCTACCGTATTTGTTAGATAATCGCCCACCTCTGCCGCGCGTAAGTGAGCGTGAGGCCGGCAGTCGGGTTTGCAGTCCAAGGCGCGTGAGAATTATAGCACCATGATATCTATCTTTTTGGTCTACTCTACGAGGTGACTCCTTTGTGGTAATTCCTTTTTACTTTCTCTACTCGTACTATGTACATAGTGTATACCGAAGGTATTGTATTGCACCCAAAATTTTGATACCCAGATTTCACCAAAAATACATGTTTAGGGACCCCCTGAACCCAAAAAATGTCGTTTTTAGAAAAATGTCCGTATGTGTGTCTCTGTGCGTGTGTCTGTGTATATGTGTGTGTATCTGGGCAGCATAGCTCCAAAACGAAAAGACCGTTAAAAACTAAACCTGGTATTTAAGTTAGTTATCTTCCAAGGAGGCGACACGAAGACTTTAAAAAAAAATCCTCCCACCCCCAACTACCCTTTACATAGAAAAAATTTCGAAAAATTGACTTTCTCAAAAACAGCTCTAATAACGATTTTGATTAAAATCTATTATATTTAAGCTATTCACATGGCAAATAAATTTTATATCTTCAATTTTATGGAGATAGCCTCTAAATGCATAACTGGTAAACCGTAAGAGATAGGCAAAAGCTTACCTAACAAAACATGTACATCTCGTTAAAACAACAATTAATCTATATACATTTTTTCGTGGAGTTGAATGATTTGAGATATTCCTTGTTATTAGTTTTAGCTTTAAAATATTTATACTTTTCTCATACGGAAATTTGTCAACTCATGTTCAAACAAGCAAAGGTACTTAATCACATAGCAACCAATTTTTAAAATATTTAACTATCGATCTAGCCTGTGGTACGCCCTTATTTCTCTTCTACTTACAAGGAAGTAAGTAATAAGACCCTTTATGCTAGTTTTGTCTCGATTAGCGTTAAATAAATAGAAGAATAAGCTTTTTAACAATAATGTATTGTGGAGATGCGGAATAAGTCATGTGAATGGAATACACCAGATTTTTACTTTCTCTATACGCACTATGTACATAGTGTATAGAGAAGGTATTGCACTCCACCCCAAAATTCGATTCCGAGATTTCACCGGAAATATGTTTTAGGGTCCCTTTTATCTAAAAAAAACATTTTCGGAAAAAGATCCGTGTGTGTGTGTGTGTGTGTCCGTGTGTTTGTGAACACGATAACTCAAAAACGAAAAGTAGGTAAAATACCAAGCTTGGTATTTATGTTTAGTATCTTCCAGGGATGCGACAAGAAGATTTTGAGAAAAATCCCCCCCCCCAAATTACCTTTTACATGGAACTTTTCCGAACATTTTGATTTTCTCAAAAATGGCTCTAACGATTTTTATTAAAATATCATACATTAAAGATATTTACCTGACAAATAAAATGTATATCTTGAATTTTCTGGGAATAGACTCTGAAGGGTAGTTTATTATGGATGAATTTTACTGAATTTTGAATAACTGATAAACCGTAAGAGATGGACCAAAACTTACTACACAAACATTGTAGAGCAGTTAAAGCACACACTTTATGTTATATATATTTTTTTCCTGGAGTTCATCGTTTTTGAGACATTCCTTATGTTTGGTTTCTGCTATGAAAAACTTATACTTTTCTCATACAGGAATTTGTCAACTGCTGTCCATACAAACAAAGGAAGTTCAGTGACACAGCAACCAGCTTTTGATTATTACTTTAACCAATGGTACTCCCTTATTTCGCTTCTACTTACAAGGAAACAAGTAATAATACTATTTCTGTTAATTTTTTCTCGGTTAGCATGAAGTAAATAGAAGTAAGATTTTTTAACAACAATTTGTTGCAGATATGTAGAGAAAGTCATGTGAATGGAACACAGATTTTTTTTATGATCCCACTGCAGTCATTAATTAGTCAATTTTTAACGTTTTTAACCGACGTCTTGTTTGTTCATTGTAGTTTTAATAGCGATCATTCCCACAGAAGATGCTCAATTGTTTGGTTCCTGTTGCCACAAAACATTCTGTTTTCAAATACGATCTGAGTTTCCCATATCTAGTTAGTCACACCCAGCTTCGAAAGGAACCTTTATATTAGGCAAGACGAAAAACTGCTTCGCGATTGCATTTGAACTTCTCCTTCGGACCCCTATGTTTGCATTTGTGTTTACATACTATGTTATTAAGGTTGTTCGAATAAAAGATGGGAAAAGGTAAAGTTACGGACAAAAGGAAGGTTTTCCCGTATCCGGGGCACAGTACTTCACATAGGTCACATACCCTTTTGTGCTTCTACCTGACCCGACCCCTGGGAAGGAGGGATGAGGGGAGAGAGAGACCAGATTCTTGGTGATGCCGTTTCTGAGTTTTTCCACAACGACGCAAAGGAGGAAACCCCTTCAAGCGCAAATCCACCGCCTAACGCAGCCAACGTCGTCTTGTTTAAATTATGGACAGGAAAATCGTGATAGAAGAGGAGCCACCCCAACATTTATCTACCGACTCGAAGCAACAAAAAACCCAAAGGTCGGGGATCGAACCGAGATCCCGAATGCAAGTCGCACACGTTACGTAACATCACTTCGCTAGTTAAGAGACAAAGAAGGAACGCATTTTCGCCACGCCTGAACTTTACAGTTCCTTCTTAGAATTCTCAGAAAAAGCTTCAAGAATAATGCGCTTTATTTATTTATTTATTTATTTATTTATTTATTTTTGTAGCTTAACGTCCTTTAACTTGATTGGTCATAACGGACAATGAATGAAATTGATGAAATGATATCGGGTCCATGGAGCTTAAAGTTATTCGACATTCGTCTTCTCAGGAAATCTCGAAAAAGAAAAACCTTATCCGGATAACTCACCCTAAACGAGATTCGAACCCACGACCTGTTGAATGTGAGTCAGACACGCTACCAACACACTACCCAGGTGGGCTACGCTTTTTTGTTACCCACTGTGCGGATTTTTTCATTTATATAGCCCCCTTTAACTCCAAGGTCATATCGGGGGACTTTGCAATAGAAACAACTCGTGGTCTCTATGTTAATTCGTCCGTGGTATAATGGTTACCATGCTAACTTCATATATCCAAGGTCGCGGGTTCAAACCCAGCGGGGGCGATGGGGTTTTTTTTTTTGGGTGTAAAAATCCTTAGCATGGCTTCCTTCGGAAGGGAAGTAAAGCCGCTGGTCCCGTGTCGTAGATTTACGGCACGTAAAAGAACCTCAAGCCTGATAGAGAGGCCTCTGAGCAAAATTAAGCGGTCTTTCACTCTCTACGCTGAGAACCACAGCAGTTAAAGAGCGACCATAAATAACACGTCATTTACATTTTCTACGTTAATTCCCCGCCTCAGTCAGGAATCGAACCCGGGACCAGCTGGTGAGAAGTCAGCTCGCTGACCACTCGACTACGGAGGCATTTTCGTGCGACTATTGTTTTTATCCATGAATGACTTGCAGGATGTTAAACCTGCCAATTTGCCAAAACGCAGCCCTAGTAAGAGAACAAAACGATGTGAAAGTAAGCTTATTTGCATGTAATGGAAGCACCTGACTGACCTTGCGACGGAGCGAGGAATGTGTAACCTAACCACAAGTTTTATTAAAGACATAAATACTTGAGCGAGCGACTTACCACAGTCGTGTCGCGGTAGGGTTGTGTGTGTGCCCGCCTAACCCCTCACCCATCATGTGAAATAATAGCAACGCTTTATAGGGGCATTATTCTTTCGATACACACGTGTATAAACTTACAAGTCTAATATTTACCTATATTGATTTCTTTTCATATATTTTACACTGAATTTTCACCTTAATTCTCAGATAAATTTGACATTTTAAAGGAACTTCAGCAATTTGAAGTACATCATTTTTACTTTCTCTACGCATACTATGTACATAATGTATAAATAAGTTATTGCTCCCAAAACTTCGATACTTGGATGTCACCAGAAATAGATGTCATAGTGTTCCCTGAATCCAAAAAAACAAAAATTTTTAGAAAAACAGATGATAACTCAAAAACGAAAAGCCAGTAAAATACTAAACTTGGTATATATGTTTACTATCTTCTAAGGATGCGAAAAGAAGATTTTGAGGAATATCCCTCCTCCCCTATCATTTGCATGGGACAATTTTCGAAAATTTTGATTTTCTCAAAAATGGCTCTCACGATTTTGATTAAAATATCGTATATTGAAAATATCGTAGGCAAAATCCTGGAAAATTCATTAAGAATAAAGAGTTCTTTAGAGGCTATTCCCAGAAAATTCAAGGTATACATTTTATTTGTCAGGTAAATATCTTTAATATCTACACAAAATTTTAATCCAAATCGTCAGAGCCGTTTTTGAGAATATCAAGATTTTCGAAAATAGTTCCATGTAAAGGGTAGTTGGGGTGGAGTGAGTTTTATTGAAAATCTTCTTGTCACATCCTTGAAAAATACCGAACTTAAATACCAAGTTTGGTATTTAACGGTTTTTTAGTTTTTGAGCTATGCTGCCCACACACACACGGTCATTTTTCTAAACACGCCTTTTTGGATGGTAGTACGTGTAGAGAAATTAAAAAGAATAAATCATTAGGCCTTACGATATCTTGGAACCAGTTCATACATACATTGGATTTGTCAAGTAAAGGATGAATCGCTTTTACACATACACATTAAGAGATAAGTATCTTCAAGCATAAAAACAGAGAATAGCATTAATAATACAAACCCAAAGTTTCTAGTAATAAAAACTAGAAAAAATTCAACGGAGATTCTATGCCTCACTTGCTTGGAAATTAATTTTACAGTCCTTAAAAGGATGAAATAATGGTCTCTTAGGAATATTCATTCATTTAACATTTCTAACCTCGAATGACATCAGACATTCCTTGCGAGAAAGAGAAGCGGCATTTTTAGAAATGGCAACATCAAGTGAGACTTATATTATCCTGATATTACACCATTCCTTTGCTTTAACCTTCTAGTAAAATCATCAAAACCTACAATGAAATATTCTTACCAAGCACCGAATGATTCGTTGTTAGATTTCTGCTTCATTAATCTCAAGTGTAACTTTTAAACCTTGGTACGTGCTGTGTTCTCATTCACGAAGCTGTATAAGAAGGTAGTTTGTTCGTCGAAATCAAAACAACACAGCAAGTCTCCAATTTTCTATCCACAGAAGATGAACTGAATTGGAAGTCGCAAGCTGTTTTTATACATGATTAACTTTTGCATTCATCAAGATATACATGAAATGCTTATACATAAATCACAATATAATATGCAAACGAACCATTCTTACAAAATTATATTCTTATACCTCATACTAATCGAGATAAATTAGTAGAAATGGTCTTATTGCTTAGTTACTTATAAGTATAAGAGACATAAGGAAATACACTGGGCAAAGTGATGGTCAGATATTTAAAAGTTGTCGGTATGCATTTGACTTTGTAGCTCGGTACTCTTTGCATGCCCAGGAATAAAACAATAGAAACAGGGATGACGTCTCCCTATTTGAGAAAAGTATAAGTATTTTAAAATTCAAACCAAATACTAGGAATATCTCGTAAACTTTAATTCTACAAAAATCTGATATGTTCCATTCACATGACTTTCTCTACATCTCTGCAACAAATTATTGTTAAAACGCTTCTATTTACTTCATGTTAATCGAGAAAAAATTAGTAGAAATAGTCTTACTACTTGCGTCCTTGTAAGTAAAAGCGAAACAAGGGAGTACAATAGGTTAAAGTGATAGTCAAAAGCTGGTTGGTATGTGACTGAAGTTCCTTTGTTTGTATGGACAGGAGGTGAAAAATTCCCGTATGAGAAAAGTGTACGTTTTTTTAAGGTGAAACCAAAAACAACAAATATCTCAAAATAGATCAACTCTACGAAAAAAATGTATATATCATAAATTGTGTGTTTAAACGTGCTCTACATATTTTGTGTGGTAAGTTTTTTTCCATCTCTTACGGTTTAACAGTTATGCAAAATTTCGTAAAATTAATCCAGAATAAAGTATTCTTCAGAGGCTATTCCCAGAAAATTCAAGATATGAATTTTATTTGGCATGTAGATATCTTAAATATAAGATATTTTAATCAAAATTGTTAGAGCTATTTTTGAGAAAATAAAAATGTTCGAAAAAGGTTCCATGTAAAGGGTAGTTTGGGGTGGGGGATTTTTCTCAAAAGCTTTGTGTCGCATCCCAGGAAGATGCTAAACTTAAATGCCAAGTCTGGTATTTTACCGACATTTCGTTTTTGAATTATCGTACATAGACACGGACGCACTGACACAGGGACACACACATACCGACCTTTTTCTGAAAATGCTTTTCTTGGATACAGAGGACCCTAAAACATTTGGGTGGAGTGCAATACCTTTTCTATACTTTATGTACATGATGCATGTAGAGAAGGTAAAAATATATATGATATAGATTGTGCGTTTTAACTAGTTCTACATTTTTTGTGCAATAACCTTTTGTCTATCTGTTGCGCTTTATTAGTTATATAAAAGTCATTTGGACTTCAGATACTATGTCTAGAAAATGCAATGTATACATTTTATTTGTCATGTAAACATTTTAATACGAGGTATTTTAATCAAAATCGGTAGTCATTTCTGAGAAAATAAATATTTTCGAAAATTTTCCATGTAAAGGATACTTTGAGGGGGGGGGGAGTTTCTTGAAAATCTTCGTGTGGCATTCTAGAAAGATGCTGCACTTAAATATTAATTTAACATTTAACCAAATTTTCATTGGTACTTTCTCTACACGTACTATGTACATAGTATATAGAGGAGGTATTGCATTCCACCCAAAAATTGGATACCGATATTTCACCGGAAATATATGTTTTAGAGCCCCCTGTATCCAAAAAGCATTTTCAGAATAAGGTCCGTGTGTGTGTGTCCCTTAAATGGAAACATTTTCGAAAATTTTGATTTTATCAAAGACGGAAGATACTCACGTGACAAATAAAATGTATATCTCGAATCTTCGTGAATAGTCTTCGAAATCCTTTTCTTTCCAAATGCTTTATGAATAACTGGTAAATCGTAAGAGATAAATAAAAAGTTACTGCACAAAAATGCCAACTAGTAAAAACACGGAACTTATGCTGTATACATTTTGCGGAGATAACCATTTCCGAGATATTTCTTGTTATTGGTTTAGGGATTTGAAAACACTTAACTTTTCTCATACTAGAATTTGTCAATCCTCGCCATAGAAAAAATAACGAATTTCAATCACAAAGCAACCAGTTTTAAAAGATTTGACTATCGCTTTAGTGTATACCTTTCTGCTACTTATAAGATGTTTATCTCTATTAGTATGAAGCAGCTAGAACAATAAGCTTTATAAGAGTAGTTTTTACAGATATGTGGAGAAAGCCATGTGAATGGGCTTCAGTCTTCTTATCATTTAGGCGCTCATCGTAGTGTAAACGTTGACACTTTTGACACGTATTCAGAAAACGGATTCTAATCGATCTGACAATGCGAATCATTATTGAACTGCTGAACCACACGCACAACTGAACTGTACTCGGCCTATCTTCACTCACTAACTAATTTAAAGGAACTGAACTCTTACTTGTTCAATCAGGAGTTAGTAAGTCCCACATATAGGCTCTGCGAAACGTTCTCGAAAGGGAGGCTAATAGAAACTTCCAAAGGGAATCTTCTACAGCAGTGTCAATTTCATGATTGTGGTATCTATTGCGTGTTATTATTAGGAAGCTCTTCTGTAGTAAAATTCCAGCTTGTTCTTCAATTGTATCTAACAATCATCGGTTTGTTTTGTTCTTCGCATTATAATTTGATCCTCAGTATGAATTTCAGACACAATTAACACAAAATAATCGTTATTGTGTTGCTTGGTTAATGAAAATAAGCATAAAACTAAAAAAAGTTAACCTATGAACATCATTTAAAACTACCTGACAGATTTTAACTACTTCCGAGCAAGGTTACGCGGCGTTAAATATGTGCAACTCGCACACGAAGGTTTCAATTTCCGGTAACCTACCACCCTGACCCATGGGTTTTTGGTGGTTTTCCCGAGGTCACCAAGCGATTTTTGTTTTTGTTTTGGTAGTGTTTAACGCCCGCTTTAACTACTTATAGCACCGCAGGTGGTGACACTGATGATACATGAATGATGATGGAGCACCGGTGGAATGCGATTGCGGGGGAAACCGGAGTACCCGGAGAAAACCCGCCCCAGTGCCGCTTTGTCCACCCCAAATCCCACATGCGGTCGTTTGGGAGCGAACCCCGGCCGTGTAGGTGAGAGGTCTAACCGCTCGGCCACGACGTGACCCACTAAGCGAATGCTGGTGTGGTTACTCATCTATGACAACTTTATGTCCATAATTTCTCCTCTATTCCATTTCTTTCTGATGCTTCAGTAGTACTTTCTAGTTCATGGTGAATGGCAATGTGGGAAGATTGCGCGGATGTATACTCAATGATACTAGGTGGCTGCCAGGTCGACGGGCCTACACGGGCTGCCCTGAAATGGAACGGATCATTGGGCTTCCCTTAAGAACTTCCGCGCATCACTGGTGGCCTGAATGCCTGTAGTTGTAGCCACTTGTTCATCCCATCTTTCTAGAGGGTGTTAACCACATTAGATTTCCCTAGGTCGCATGAGCGAGTTGCTCCCCTAGTTATCTGTCGTTTAACGTTTATCCTAGCCTTAGTGCTAACACCCTGAGAATTTGTGCAGGGAATTGCTTTGCTACACATGCCAAAATCAAAACAGACAACACTTAATAATGAATATTTATGAGGCACTAATAGAGTTAGAGATATATATTAAATGAATTATAAATGAATCCAATTTCGAGGTTTAACAGAGTTGCTTTCATTCCTAAAATGAGAATAATATATTTCCATCAGATGCTTTAATTCGTCATAATCTCATTTTCAGAGTATCGTCTATAGGACGCCTACCTTACTTACGTATCCGCTAGGTGTGAAGCCTAATCTTCCGGCAAATCTTACCTCGTTCGTGTACTCGTTTCATATTCGCTTGATTGTTTCTAGTAATGCATACGTATGGTAAGGAACAATGTAAATCAGAGAGGAACATTTACTGGCTTGGCAGCTACAACTAGTTCTTAACCTCAAACATAATAGAGGAGGTCGTTGTGGAAGTTCGGTGAAGTGACAGGTATACGTAGCCTATTAGCAAGCCGTGTCGTGGCGCGACAGAGTTCCAACTAGAAAGTCGTCGTTGCCTACATATAAAGATTTGTCTTTTCTTGCTGACAGTTACTTTCTGTAGCTGGGACTGCTGTCCGTTGAAAGGGAGTAAACAAACAAAGAAATAAAATATAGCACTTGCACATTTCAGTTAAAAACTTTGCCGCCATTTGAATCTATGGAAAGGACAGCAACAAATGAGGAAACTGTATGATTCCTCCCTCTTTGCAATTCCTCTAAAATCCTATATAAATGAGAACAAGGAAGATTGCGGGTTTAATTCTCGGCTAGGGCGACAGTTTTCTTTAACCGGAATCACTCCATGTTCCCCATAGAGTCAGGAAAGATGTATGAGATTCGTGTGCGTGTGATTGAAGAGAAGAAAAGAGAATGTTTAAAAATCCAACGTTCAAGAACCTAGTCAACGAGTTGTTTCTTAAGTCAAAAGCTCCGGATATAGCCAAAGATGTTAAAGGGGGCTATATTGAACATGTAAAAATAAAAAGAACGCATTTAATAAGTCGTGTAATCATTTACAAGAAAATATAAATAGTAGACAATTTTTGGGGAATGATTTTACCTATTTGATAATCCTATGCATGTCGTATCTGTAAGATTAAGGCTGGGTTTGCTACTACAATGAATATCCGCGAAAAAGGATACGTTTTTGAATAGTTTTACTCTCTAAACATGGTATTGATCTATTTAAAAATTTTTCGGGGAAAACACATGCATCTGCTTCTGTATGCTTGTATGAGCAACTGTTTTCAGAAATTAATTATAGAAAGTGAAAATACAGAGTTTCTTTGGCTGACGAACACCTGTTGATGCAATGAAAATAGCTCTTTCGCAGGTGTCCCAGATTTTAAGTAAATAACTGCAAATTTAAAAGAATATAATAATGAAATATATTGTATAATTTTGCTACAGTCTATACTATATACAAAATCAGTATTATTTATAAAAAAGTTCAACAACCATCACTGCACCCATTGAATGTTGTTTCTCTATGTATTAAATTATGTGATGTTAGCCGAGATTGCGGGTTGTTTGTCAAGCGATTGGAGGGTTGCCCTTTCTTGGTATAAAGGGTATTAAAACAAGGAAATTCGAGGAACTGGTACTTCAATGAATGAGTAAATGAAGGGCTAAATAATTTTTCCCAACATTTTCTGCCGTATTCAAAATTCTAGTATTTTAATCCTGTATAATAATATTTAAGATGTTTAACTTAAATATATATAAATATATATATATATATATATATATATTAATATCTTTATGATATTAATTTGGTGGACAGTTCACGTGCTGCGTAACCTTGCTTTCTTACATTCAAAACTACCAACCTCGGATACCTAAACACTTTGTCATTCATTACACAATCTTCTACTGCTACTACTGTTTGCGCAACAGAACTAGGATATATCTATTTATTAGCTGGATTTTAAATTTCGCTCTGTCTTTTCTCTGTGCTTCACTTCATTTTAATTCTTATAATATCTTGATTAATTCGCCAATCGCAATGGAATCAGCAACTGTTTCTCAATACTCCTGAATTTATTTCTGCAGAACAGTACTTTTGAGTGAAAAAATAAACAATATTTCAGCACAGTTCATTCTTTTATGAAACAATATTTTTTTACTTTGTGAAAAGTAGTAGATTTGTGAGAGAAATATTTTAATACTTAAATTAATAATTACAAAGCTTTACATCTCACTCAAAACCAAATTCACTAAATTGTATAAGGTATGAGTGTTAGCAGATTTTCTAAAAATTATTTAAATCAAGCATTTTGTTAATACTGCTCATGCGCAGAAGAAAGTGTCAACCCAAGGTTATCAACATAATCGCGATAGCAGCGACATTTTTACCTCTTCTCTCTCTCTCTTTTTTTTTTTTTTTTTTTTTTTTTTTTTTACCTTCTTCTTGTTCAAAGTTCGGGAGGCAGGAGCCTTTTATAAATTACGGAGTATTGAATAGGATTTTGTTAAGCACCAGAAGACATTGAGCGTATGGTAGTAAAATTTCGATTTAAAAGCATTCAGATGGAATAACTAAAGAATGATACCAAAGTATAATACACAGAAAAACAATAAATATCAAATAGCTAAAAAACAATTATTTTTAAAATGTTTGATCATAATGCCACCCAGGTTGAAAGGACATATGAGAGTTCAAATAGTTATCGAACCTTTTTTATTTCTTGTCTTGCTTTTCCTGGTTTTCTACTCATATTGAATATCATCAACTAACTTTGAATGTATCATGCGAAAGTAAAGCTGATTTGAAAATGTACACAATATAAATATACTTCCACAGTTGACTAATAAAGATCATTGAGATTACTAAAACAATTAGAATATGTTTCAGGCAGGGTGAAACAAGAAGGAATATTGAAAATCTTTTTAGTGGGCATCAATTTATGAACTACCAGATTAATATTTTTGAGAAATGATCACGTTATGAAATCACATACTAAGTCTCTCTGATGCCCACAAAAGGCATCAGATTGGTATCTGTGAGGAAAATGTTATTTCACCACAAATGTAACAAAATTTATTGACCATATTTACACACTTTGATGGCATTTTTACGACTTTTACACTACAACTGCATTCTCAAACAAGACATTCTGTATTAATTATAGTAGAAACTATATGAAGCTCATAGACACAGCAACAGTATAGTTGCGTTCTCAGCTTGTGCACCCTGAAAGGAATGCGTACACAACACACCCATGATAAGGTGGCACACGCAAATAGAAACGGTATTGAAGAATAATATATAGCCTTCCTTAATAAATTAGTGGCCGTGTCAATTCCGTGTCTAATTTTGAACACGATGCCATTTTATGTTCTGAAAAAGAAGAAGCGTGTGTGTGTGTGTGTGTGTGTGTGTGTGTGTGTGTGTGTCTGTGTGTGTCTGCGGGCGGCATAGCTAAAAAGTGAAACACTCGTTAAATATCAAACTTGGTATTTAAGTTCAAAATCTTTCAAGGAATCTCCACAAAGATTTTCAACAAAATCCCCCACCCCCACTACCCTGTACGTGTGACATTTTTTCGAAAATTTTAATTTTATCAAAATTAGCTTTAGCGATTTTTGTCCAAATACCATATGTTTAAGATATTTTCTGGCAAACGTAATGTATACCTTGAACTTTTTGGGAATAGCCTCTAAAGACTTCTTCATTCTGGAGACTTTTGTAAGTAAGAGAAAGACAGAAACTCACTACACAAAACTTGTAGATTTCATTAAAACACACACTTTATTACATAGACCTTTTTTTTAAATAAATATAAAATGAATTAACGTATTGTTCTTCGTATAACGGTAGCATTAAAGTCATTAGTTTGCGCGACAATATGTTCTGGTCTAGTTTTCCAAAAGTGCTCAATACACCAGTTTCTCCTCTTGACCGCAGTTCTTTGTTCTCCTTACGAATTCTCTTGATTGTTGACAATGAAACACCAGTATAATATGAGCTTGTGACACTGGATATAAATACCGTTTATTCAGAGCTTCTTCATCATATTTATCATATCGCTACTTATAATTTCATGCCCTTCTGAATGCACTACCGTACTCTTCATAACTTCAGACTTGGCGAAAAGAATAGAAAATAACGTCCTTTAACGTGGTTGCTCATATCGGACGATGAATGAAATTGGTGAAATGATGCTCAAATGATCTCGGAGTCCATGGAACTTAAAGTTACTCGATATTCGTCTTCTCAGGATAAGGGAAAACTCCGAAAAAACCTTATCCGGGTAACTCAGCCTAAGCGAGATTCGAACTCACGACCTTTTAAATGCGAGGCAGACACGCTACCACCACACTACCCAGGCTGTCAGAAAATCTTGTTAAAACATTGAACTACTTCTACACCTTATTATGCTAAGTAGGCTAAGCTAGGTTAATACACATGTCTGCAGGAATGATTACTGCATAACAGCTCACTGAGTAACCAGATATCGCTCTCCCCTCTCCCTACACCTCATCCTGCAGGGCTCATGGGCCCAGAACACAACTATATCTATGTTTAAAACTCACAAACAACTTAAGAGCATTTGTTTCTTGTTATTGGGCAGGTGTGCCAACTCCCGAAACAAAATTTCCTTACAAACTGAAAATTTTTACTATAAAATGAAATGAAGTATCTCCAAAGCAAGAGCTAATCTGTCATTTGTATGGTGATGTTTTAATTCAGCAGATGGAAATGAACTATTTTTGAGCCCGAAACCAGTTGGGTTTGCTACTTACCGCTCTGAGCCACCTGATGAGGGGTGGAGGATCACCGACGTGGGCTGCCCGTAGCACGAGAGTATCACCTCTATGGGCCGTGGTGTCGGCAGGTCCGCGCACCAGCATGGCAGGAGTACCGTCCATTGCAGGAGGTTCAGCATCACATGGCAGTACGGAGAGCTCAGCCGAGCAGCTCGCCTCAACCTGTTGCTCGCCGTTCACTGCCAGACACGTGACTAGCCCGGCGTCACCCGGCTCCACACCCGAGATGTGGAGAATACTCTCTTCCCCTTCTTCCTCCACCTGCAAACAACACACAGTTTCAAATTAAACGGATGCCACACTACTTTAATGCCCATAATATTTTATAAGGACTGCAAGACACTTGCATCATTTAGGGAAAAAAAAAAAAAAAAAAAAAATCTGATGTGTTCCATTCACATGACTTTCTCTACATCTCTGCAAAAAGTATTGTTAAAAAGCTTATGCTTCTATTTACTTCATGCTAATCGAGAAAAAGAAGAAAAAAAAACTAGCAGAAATAGTCTTATTACTTGCTTCCTTGAAAGTGAATTAAGTTTTTGTCCATCTCTTACGGTTTAGCAGTTATTCAAAATTCAGTAAAATTCATCCAGAATAAACTAAATAGGTTTAGTGTTAATCTATTTTCTAAATTTTCGTATAAATTTATGGAGTAATTTATATTGATATAATAAATTCTTGTAAGGATAATTGGAAAAGAAATTATGGTTAATAAAATTTTAGGATTTGGTAATTGATTAGTACCTTTAATATTAGGAGCACCAGATATACCATTCCCTCGAATAAATAATATAAGCTTTGGACTTTTACCTCCTTCTATTCTTCAGAGGCTATTCCCAGAAAATTCAAGATATACTTTTATTTGTCAGGTAAATATCTTTAATATACGAAATTTTAATCAAAATCGTTAGAGCCATTTTTTATAAAATCAAAATTTGCGAAAGAAACTTCCATGTAAAGGGTAGTTTGGGGTGGGGGGATTTTTCTCAAAATCTTCGTGTCGCATCCTTGGAAGGTACTAAACCTAAATACCAAGTTTGGTATTTTACCGACTTTTCGTTTTTGAGTTATCGTGTTCACAGACACACGGACACACACACGGACCTTTTTCTAGAAATACTTTTTTTGGATACAGGGGACCCTAAAACATATATTTCCGGTGAAAAGTCTGGTATCGAATTTTTTGGTGGAGTGCAATACCTTCTCTATACACTATGTACATAATACGCGTAGAGAAAGTAACAATATGTGCTGCAGCCACATGACTTTCTCTACTCACTCTTATAAAGATTTTTCTTGTATATACTTCTGGATAATCGAGATAATCATACAAGGAGGTTACAGCAGACTAAAACGATAGTCAAAGCGGCTTGCTATGTAATGGTTTTGAAATTCCAAGCTCTCTGCAAGAGAAAAAAGAATATCTCAAAAACAAAAGCATTTCTTTCATATACCGAGCTTGGACCTTTTCTGAAGTGTGAGATCGTTGATTTTTAGTTTCTCCCAGATTATATGGTTCCCATATGTTGCTATTGGAGCTACGGCGGTTTTAAATAGTATCATTGCCGTCTTTATGGAAAGTTTTTGGGATTGTGGGATGTTGAATATAGCCTTTGAGTGCCTCCATGCTCGAGTGGTCAGCGATCTGACTTCTCACCCGGAGGTCCCGGGTTCGATTCCCGCCTGGGGGAGGAAGTTTTCTTTATGTCGTATCCCCCATAGAGTATGGAGGAATGCACGTGAGAGTGAATGTGTGTACAATAATATAAAATGATTAACCTAATGGCAATAGTTATCGTGAACATATGAGTTGTTTATCAAGTTAAAGCCCCCGATATGATCTTAGAAGTTACAAGGGACTATACAAATGAAACAATAAAAATCTGATGTGTTCCATTCACATTACTTTCTCTACATCTCTGCAAGAAATTATTGTTAAAAAGGTAATGCTTATATTAAATTCACACTAATCCTTGAAATATTTGCAGAAATAGTGTTATTGTTTGCTTCCTTGAAAGTAGAAGCGAAACAAGGGAGCACCATAGGTTAAAGTGATAGTCAAAAACCTGGTTGCTATGTGACAGAAGTTCCTTTGTTTGTATGAACAGGAGTTGACAAATTCCTGTATGAGAAAAGTTAAGTTTTTCGAACCTGAAAACAAAAACAAGGAATATCTCAAAAACGATCAACTCCACGACAAAAATTTATACAACATAAATTGTGTGTTTTAATGTGCTCTACATTTTTTGTGTGGTAAGTTTTTGTCTATATCTTACAGTTTAGCAGTTATGCAAAATTCCGTAAACTTCACTCAGAATAGTCTTCAGAAGCTATTCCCAGAAAATTCAAAGTATACATTTTATTTGTCAGGTAAATAAATTTAATATACGATACTTTAATCAAAATCGTTAGAGCCATTTTTTAGAAAATAAAAATTTTCGAAAAAAGTTCCATGTAAAGGGTAGTTTGAGATGGGAGGATTTTTCTCAAAATCTTCGTGTCACATCCCTGGAAGATACTAAACTTAAATACTAAGTTTGGTATTTTACCGACTTTTCGTTTTTGAGTTATCGTGTTCACAGACACACGGACACACACATACACACACACCTTTTTCTAAAAATACTTTTTTTTGGACACGGGACCCAACGACAAATCTCGGTATCGAATTTTTTGGTGGAGTGCAATACCTTCTCTATACACTATATACATAGTATGTATAGATAAAGTAAAAAAGTCTTATGTGTACCATTCACATGACTTTCTCTATATCCCTGCAACAAACTATTCTTAAAAAGCCTATACTTCTATTTACTTCATGCTAATCAGTAAAACATTAGCAGAAATAGCCATATTACTTGCTTCCTTGTAAGTAGAAGTGAAATAAGGGAGTACCATAGGTTAAAGTGATAATTAAAAGCTGGTTGCTATGTCACTGAAGTTCCTTTGTTTGTATGGACAGCAGTTGACAAATTCCTGTATGAAAAATGTATGTTTTTCATAGCAGAAACCAAAAATAAGGAATGTCACAAAAACGACGAACTCCACGAAAAAAATGTATATAATATAAATTGTGTGTTTTAACGTGCTCTACATTTTTTGTATAGCAAGTTTTTGTCCATCTCTTACGGTTTAGCACTTATTCAAAATTCAGTAAAATTCATCCAGATTAAACTACTCTTCAGAGGCTATTCCCAAATAATTCAAGATAAACATTTTATTTGTCAGGTAAATATGTTTAATATACGAAATTTTAATCAAAATCGTTAGAGCCATTTTTGAAAAAAATCAACATTTTCGAAAAAGTTCCATGTAAAGGGTAGTTGGGGTTGGGGGGATTTTTTTCAAAATCTTCGTGCCGCATCCCTGGAACATACTAAACCTAAATACTAAGTTTGGTATTTTACCGACTTTTCGTTTTTGAGTTATCATGTTCACAGACACACGGACACACACACACACACACACACACGGACCTTTTTATGAAAATGCTTTTTTTGGATATTGGGGACCCTAAAATATATATTTCCGGTGAAATCTCGGTATCGAATTTTTGGGTGGAGTGCAATACCTTCTCTATACACTATGTCCATAGTGCGTATAGAGAAAGTAAAAGTATTGCTTTTATTGCTGTCGTGGATTTATGGACGCTCTTTAACCGCTAAGGTTATTATCGTCCCATTTTATATTGGGCGTGAAAGACCGCTTAATTTTGCTCTGAGACCTCTCTATCAGGCTTGAGGTTCTTTTACGTGCCGTAAATCTACGACAACGGCTTTACTTCCCTTCAAGGAAGCCATGCTAAAGATTTTTACGGCCGAAAAAGTCCATCGTCCTCCGCCGGGTTTGAACCAGTGACCTTGGGTGAACTGTGCAACAAACATTGTGAAAGAAATCATGTAGGAAAATGCAAACAAATAGAAATATCAATAATAAAAATAGGACTACATTAATGTAATTCAGTTTATATATGTGTGCATTTAATTTATAAGACATTTAGTTCTCTTAAATTGTGTGTCTCAACAAACTGTACCTCTTTGTAGAACAAGATGTTTTATGTATCTCTTTAGATTTACAAAATTAGTTCATTATGAAGAGGGACAAGGAAAATTCACAGAAAATTCGAGATTTACTTTCATTTGTCATCAAAAAATCTTACTATATGCATTTTAATCCAAACTGTTACAGGTAACTTTGAAAAAATAAAAAAGAACAAAAAAGTAGATATTATGTAAAGCGTAGGTAATGTTTAATTCAGCATGTTCCAGCGATGTAACATGAAGATTATAAAGGAAATCCTCTATCCCAAACTTAGAACATTTTTCTAAAATTGTTGATTTTCTCAAAAACACTTTTCATTAAAATACCATATGCGTAAGACATTTTTATGCTAAATGAAATGTATTTCTGTAATTTTCTGGGAATATCTTCTGAAACCCCATTCATTTTCATGACTTTGGCATAACTGGTAAACCACAAGATACAGAGAAAATCTTAGCACTACACAACATGTATATCTCGTTAAAACACACAATTTATACCAAATACAGTTTTTGGAGTTAACCCTTCCGAGCATTTTTACTTTCTCTATACGTACTGTATACATAGTGTATAGACAAGGTTTTGCACTCCACCAAAAAATTCGATACCGAGATTTCACCGGAAATATATGTTTTAGGTCCCCCTGTATCCAAAAAAGTATTTTCAGAAAAAGGTCCGTGTGTGTGTATCCGTGTGTCTGTGAACACGATAACTCAAAAACGAAAAGTCGGTAAAATACCAAACTTGGTATTTAAGTTTAGTATCTTCCAGGGATGCGACACGAAGATTTTGAGAAAAATCCTCCACCCCAAACTACCCTTTACATGGAACTTTTTTCGAAAATTTTGATTTTCTAAAAAATGTCTGTAACGATTTTGATTAAAATATCGTATATTAAAGATATTTACCTGACAAATGAAATGTATATTTTGAATTTTCTGGGAAAAGTCTCTGAAGACTAGTTTATTTTGGGTCATTTTTATGGAATTTTGCATAACTGCTAAACCGTAAGAGATGAACAAAAATTTAACACACAGAAAATATAGAGCACTTTAAAACACACAATTTATGTCACATACATTTTTTTTCGTGGAGTTGATAGTTTTTGAGATATTCCTTGTTTTTGAATTCAGCTATAAAAAACATACTTTTTTCATACAGGACTTTGTGAACTCAGACAATTTATGCTAATTTTTTCTCGATTAGCAGGAAGTAAATAGAAGCATAAGCTTTTTAACAATCATTTATTGGAGAGTTGTAGAGAAAGGCATGTGAATGGAACACATCAGATTTTTCGTTATTCACTTTTCTTTCTCCTGGCCAAGAACAAAATATCAATGCACCATACAGCAATCAGCTGTTGTAAGATTTGAGCATCACTTAAGAGTAGAGTATTCCCTTATTCCCACGTATCTATAAGGAAGTACGTAATAAAAAGTATTTCTGTTAATGTTTATATCGATATACCTGAAGTAGACATACAAAAAGTCTGATGTGTTCCATTCACATGACTTTCTCTACTACAAATTAGTGTTAATAAACTTATTTTTCAATTTGCTTCATGCTAATCGAAAAAAAAATAGCAGAAATATTTTTATTACTTGTTTCTATTAAACCAAAAGAGAAATAAGGGAGTAACGTAGACTAAACGATAGTCAAAATCTGGTTACTATGTACTTGAAGTTCCCATCTATTAAATTTGTCATACATTTAATTAAAAATTGCACATTTAAGACACATTTTTGGAAGGTTATAAAACTTACTGCTGATAAAAGAATAGGTTAATCAATTTATGTCATTATTGAAGATTCTAGGCACGTTGTAATTCATTTAGCTACTGTATTTTAGTACTGTTTTATTTGCGGTTGATAAAATCCTTAATAAATGCATTGTGCGTCGAATCCTGAGCATGGCTTTCTTCGAAAGGGAAGTAAAGCCGTTGGTCCCACGTGATGTTTATTTGCTCGAGAACATACCTCTACCTTGAACAAAAGCTCCCTATTTGCTACATGCAACAGTGGCGCACTCGCGAACTAGAAATTCTCTCATCAAGAAATCACTGTAATGTTGTGCTAATATATGCCAACAACTTAATAAGAGCTTTGCATTTACAGGTGGTGCAGAATGATTTATGCCTTAAATAGAATGCTCTTTTTGATACTCCTACAAACCGATGATTTGGATTCTAGTCAAATTGGCACAGCGATAACATGTGCGACTGGCATTCGGGAGGTCGCAGGTTCGATCCTCGTGGTTTCTTTCAGGAGTTTCCAGGTGAGTGCTGAATAGGTTCGTTACATTATATTGGTAATGCTCATGCTGTATTTACGTTACACTGAGTAACATATTTTTACTTTCTCTATACGTACTATGTACGTAGTATATAGAGAAGGTATTGAATTCTACCAAAAAATTCGATACCAAGATTTCACCGAAAATACATTTTTGGGTGCCTCTGAATCCGAAAAAAGCATTTTTGGAAAAAGGTCCGTGTGTGGGTGTGTTTGTGTTGCTGTGTGTGTCTGTGGACAGCATAGCTCAAAAACGAATTGTGTTTAAGTGTTTAAGTTGATATCTTCCAAGGATGCGACACGAAGATTTTCAAGAACTACCCTTTACATGGAACTTTTTTCGAAAATTTTGATTTTCTCAAAAATTGCTGTAACGATTTTGATTAAAACGTCGTATATAAAATATATTTACCTGACAAATAAAATGCATATCTTGATTTTTCTGGGAATAGCCTCTGAAGACTACCTTATTCTGATGAATTTTATGGAATTTTGCATAACTGCTAAACCGTAAGAGATAGACAAAAACTTACACACAAAAAATGAAGACACATTAAAACACACAATTTATGTCATGTACACTTTTTTCGTGGAGTTGATCGTTTTTTGAGATATCCCTTGTTTCTGGTTTCAGCTTTGAAAAACTTATACTTTTCTCATACAGGAATTTGTCAACTCCTGTCCATACAAACAAAGGAACATCAGTCACATAGTAACCTCCTTTTTTGACTATCAGTTTAACCCATGGTACTCCCTTATTTCGCTTCTGCTTACAAAGAAGCAAGTAATAAGCTTTTTAACAGTAATTTGTTGCAGAGATGCAGAGAAATTCATGTGAATGGAATACAACAGATTTTTATTATTAGAACCAGCTTAAAAGTGAATGCCACAACCGGGATTTGAACACGATTCTCCCGCTCTCTGTGCGTTTGCTATTGTGATTTCATGCCGATATGACACTGCAACTAATTAATGTGTTTTTACTTAATCAACCAACATGTAAGGTTCCCTTCACATAACACCTTAACGGCGACTTACACTCACAAGAACTTAGTATGTGGGTAATATTAATGTAATTATTGGCAACTTTCACGTTATTCTCTTACATTGGTAATACTCCCTATATATTTACGTTACACTGGGCAATGTTTTTTATATCAGAACCAGCTGAAAAAAACAATTCCACATCCGGATATTTACAATTAATCAGATGATTCAAAAATACTTTTACAACATTTGAGGACGGGTTCCTTATATAAAACAAGAAAAAATGTCCATATAAACAGGAGTTGGACAAGTAGAGTCAGACTGAAAAATGCAATGCCATAGCCGGGATGTGAACTACGGATCTCCCTGTCTCTAGCAGGTTGCTCTATCATTCAGCTCTACCATGACAACGTGCCGGCATAGCATTGAGTTTCTCAACTGACTCGCATGTTTCCCAATAAACCACAAGGTGATCTCAAAGTATTTTGAGATGACAACCCCAATGGCGACTTACAATGTTGTAAGTACGTTAAATTCCAGGATTCAAAGTATAGTCAACTATTATACAAAATTGTGATAATTTTAATTGTTTTGTCACAGAAACCGTGTGTAGGACAGGAGTTGGATAGGTAGAGTAAGACTGAAAAATTCAATGCCATAGCCGGGATTTGAACAACGGATCTCCTGGTCTCTAGCCACAGAGCTACCATGAAAACATGCTGGTATAGCATTGAATTTCTCAACTGACTCGTATGTTCATATAAACACGTGTCCCAAAACCCTTCTTCTCGATTTATTGAGGTTCAAAATACTATGTATCAAAACATTTTTAAAGTGACACATTATTCTATTTTTGATATCTTCAGCTTGTTAAGAGGTGTTCCACACAAATACCACATGGTCGAAATGTCGTTCTTCTCTGGTCGAAGCAAGGAATGTCAAGTTCACCCAATCGGTGTCGTATGATTTCGCAGGCTTCCATGACACGTAGATGAGTTTCTACATCCGGGATGTTTGCAGTATAAACCAATGGTTTAAGGTGCCACCAAAAGATAACAATCCAAAGGAAATAGGTCGGGGTAACTTGCAGGCCTTGGAACTGGTCCTTCTCTACCTATCCATTTGTCTTGTTAGATACCAGTCAATACATATCGAACAATGAGACTAAAATGTGCTGGAGCATCATGCATAAGCCACATATTTCTTCTTATTTGCAGAGGCACATTTTCTAATAAGTCTGGGAGAGTGTTCTGAATGAAGTCCCTGCAGACAGCACTTGTAAGGCGTGCTGGGGGAACGTATTACATATCTGATAAATTACAAATGTTAACAAGCATCTATGGCAATACAAGACCAACTCCAGAGTGAAAAATGAGTCAAAGCTTTCTATGAATGAGTGCATACATAAATGAAGTTATTAGTTTGGACCCGGAAAGCCATTGAAGGTGACTTTCATTAATAAAACAAAGCGTTTTAAGACATATGTGTTTATATGAATATATTTTCTTGTTTTGATGTCAGGAATCCATCCCCAAACATTGTAAAAGTAGTTTTGCATTATCCTGTATTTGTACATACATACATACATATATATATACACATACATATATACACTCATGCACACATACATACATACACACAATCATACATACATATATACACTCATACACACATACATATTTACATATATGCACATTTACATACATATATACACACATACATACATATGTACACACATACATACATCCATACATACATACTTACATACACACATTCATATATACTTACACACCTATATACATACATTCTTACACACATACATTTTACATACTTACACACATACATACCTACATTCATATATACTTACACACCTATATACATACATTCTTACACACATACATTTTACATACTTACACACATACATACCTACATTCATACATACATACATGCATACATACATGCATACCTACATTCATACATTCATACATACATACATACATACATGCATACATACATACATTCATACATACATACTTACATTCATATATACTTACACACCTATATACATACATTCTTACACACATACATTTTACATACTTACACACATACATACCTACATTCATACATACATACATACATGCATACCTACATTCATACATTCATACATACATACATACATACATACATACATACATACATACATACATACACAGAGTGTGTATATACACACTCACACGCACTTACGAATGTAAGACGACATTAAGGTGTTCTTTGAAGGGCCACATACCGGTTGGTTGACCGTGTAAAAGTACATGGATTAGTTGGAGCATCGAATGTCATATCCGCACGTCACAGTAATTACCTGGTTAGAGAAACTGCACGAAGAGCGGGAGAACCGTGTTCAAATCCGGCTGTGACATTAACATTTTCAGCTGGTTCTAATAATAAAGTTCATTACATCCTCCGAATTTTCCTGACCTCATTTCCTGTTCCCATCTTGTCATCTGTTTCAGGATTAAAGGACCAGGAGACGGCGTTCGGTGGGTTTTGTCTGGATGACAGCTCGCTCACTGTAGAGGTTTATTCCTGGCGTCGTCGCGATGACGCTCTGTCGGAAGCCGCGTTCGGCTGTTTTCTGAGTACAGCCTCTTTGGGAATCCCCTAGGTTCAGGCCCATTGGCGGTACTGAAGGTGCTCAATCTGAGACCGTCGGGTTGCCCTTTGGGTCTCTCCTCTCATCCCTCTCTGTGGTCATGTAAGTCGCAAAGTGCCCCAAGGACTTATGTATGAGTTCTGCCCCACCATCTGGGACCCTGCCCGTGCGTAATTCCTACCCTTGACTTGCATTATCTGATTTCCATACCCGTTTATTGGAACAAAAGCATTGAGTTTACCAATAAATTCCGTTAATTTGTATTGCATCTTTTCTACTTTTTCTACCTTACTATGTACATGTATAGAGAAGGTATTGTATTGCACCCAAAAATTCGACTAACATTTCACCAGAAATACATATTTTGCGAACCTCTGAATAATTTTTTTTAGAAAAAGGTCCGTGTGTTTCTGTGGGCAGCAGAGCTCAAAAACGAAAACTCTCTTAAATACGACACTTGATATTTAGCTTCAGTATCTCCAAAGGATGCAACACGAAGATTTTCAAGAAAATCTCCCCAACCCAACTACTCTTTATATGGAAAAAAATTCGAAAATTTTGATTTTCTCAAAAATAGCTGTAACGATTTTGATTAAAATCTCTTATACTTAATATATTTACATGACAAATAAAATGTATATCTTGACTTTTCTGGAAATAACCTCTGAAGACCTCTTTATTCTGGGTGAATTTGTTTGAATTTTGCATAGCTAGTAAACCGTAAGAGATAGACAAAAACTTTTATACGAAAATGTAGAGCTCTTTAAAACACACAATTTATGTCATATGCATTTTTTCCTGTAGTTACCGTTTTCAAGATATCCTTGTTATTGGTTTCAGTTTTTAAATACTTAAAATTTTTTTCATACAAGACCTTGTCAGCTCGTGGTCACACAAATAATCAGATTTCAATCCCATAGCAACCCCATTTTAAAACATTTCAGTGTCGGTTTACCCTTGTGAATTCGCTTATTTCCCTTCTAGTTTCCGTCCAGTCTTACTTCACTGGCAACAGTTTGCAATGGCTATGATTGGTTGCTGAACGTTTTACTGCTTTTCTCCACCACAAAATAGTTCCTCTTAAATTGCCGAGTGAGTACAGAAATATCGTATTAAACTATGCGGTGTTGTTTAAATAATATAGTACGAATGGTTAAAGAACGTAATTTACTGATCATTTGTTTCTTTATATAACAAAACATATCCGTTGTTCAGTTCAACGGCTACTTCCGGTCAGCAAGTAATGGCGGAAACGTGTAATATCAGTATAGTGAAACATATGCAAGGAAAGAATTATTCCTAGTTTTGTAAAAAGTACCTTACTTTTTCATTAAACAATATTCTTAGGTATTTCCGAAAGCAGCATAAAGCGTGCAAAACTTTTAAATTAGCCGAGGTGCTATTTAAAAGTTGTGTAAGCAGCTTTTCAACAAGTGACAATAGAAAATGCAGTGAATATGTGTCACACACATTGTTCGGGAAGAGCAAACGGAGAAGGATTTGGAGGGAAAGGTGGACATTGTCGTTGGCCCGCCAATTAATTATCAATCTCTGTGATGTTTCAGACAGTTCGATTACAACTACAACATATGACTCGTATCTTGAAGGAGTGGGACCAGTTCCATCTTCAGATTAGCTCTTCTGGTAAGTCACTGCATTATGACACTATATTAAAGATATATGTTTGTCCATATATGAGTACTGCTGGAGTGATGAACGTATGCAATACTTCACCAAACTTTCAAAACTTGTCTGCATTCTATAATTTTACTTGAGAATTTTACATTTCATACTGTATATATATATATATATATATATATATATATATATATATATATATATAGTGATTCGTCTACCAGTTTTATTGTGTTTTATTTATTTTACATTTAATAGACTTAATTGAGGGGCTCAGTGCCAGAGGGAGCTATCCCACACGTTGTGAAAAATGATCTTTTTTTGTTTTTAGATAGCTTCTGTCGTCTCTCATGTCTGTAGAAATCTTGATAATATTAACTGTTTTAGAGTGCCATCTACAGTAACTTACAGAATCTGTGTCATTTTCCAAAGTGAGAAAGTTTGTGCCAGATGGGGATATCCCACTATGAAGTTGCTTGCTATTTAAAGAACAATGCCACCAAACTTACAGTATTTTAATAGTATTGTTTATTGTTTAAACTATAGGCCAAGAAATAATGATTTTAGGCCTTAATACGTGAAACAGAATAATATGTAAGATTATTATTAAACATTAAGAATATTGTGTAAATAGTTGAAATTTTAGGCATTATACTATGCTGCAGATTATTCTGTTTTTCAAAATGGAGGTAAATAGTATAGCTAGTGAAGGAAAGAAACGAATATGCAAGCAAAACATATGGAAAGTTGTTGCTAAACGAAAAAGAAACAATGGTGAGGAATATAAATAATATCATGTTTAGTTTCTCTGCATAAGTAAATTTTTAGTAAATAATACGGTTTGCAGTGCTAAATAAATATCAACAACTCTAATAAAACTCCTTTTTTCTCAAATTTAGCTATTTGTGGGATAGCTCCCTCTGGCGCTGAGCCCCTCAATTATTATCTGTCACCAGTGAAAGTAGGTCACTATTTCTTTTTCTGCCAAACGTAAGTGTGCGGTTTTACAATTGTACGACAGACGAACCAGCTTAGCACCACATGGTGCGTATACGTGCGTTCGCGGAAGAATACATTCTGATTTGTTTACATCGTTGGTGAAGTAAGGATGGCCAGATAGTACTTATAAGAACTAAGCAATAAGACCGTTTGTGCTAATGTTTATCTTGATTAACATGAAATACAAGAATAAGCTTATTAAAAATAATTTTTTACAGAGATATAGAGAAGCTCATTTGAATGGAACATATAAGATTTTATTGTGTTGTTTAACTCATATACAGATAGCTATATTTTAAAACTATATTGGCGCTTCCTGTGATTAAATCTAATAGCAGGATATAGCGTCATGTGACAATGCAGGAACTGTTTGTTGGGAGTGTACATTTATGCACGCTATAAAGAGACAGACACCATATCCGCAAGTCATAAACTTGCATCTGTATCTGCATACATGCGGGAGTGGAGGATCTTTCCTTTTCATCACTAGAAGCCGCGCTGCCATGTTTGTTTAATGAAACACTACGTTTATTGTTCAGTGAGGGCAGACTATTGAAATAAAGTACATAAACCATGCCCTTGAGGACACACGAACCGGTTCCTTTTTATGGACCAATCATATCCATGCGGGTGTATCATGATTTTATTACATCATGGTACTTTTGTTTTGTTTTTTATTTCTGCCTGAACAACAGGAACTGTTATTAAGTAATTATATCTAACGGATAAAGGCACACGCGGAGTTAATTTCGTGTTTATTTCTACTTTCCAAAGCCAATTGCTCAAGGTTCAATATGCACTTGGAAAATTAAAATGCAAATACTAGAAATCTATGTACAGATATATCTCTTGCAATAAAAATATCGTATGTTCCACTCAAATGCCTTTCTCTACCAACTTGCACATACTTTTTTCACTAATGCTTATTCTTCCATCTACTTCAAGATAAATGCGTTGCAGAAATTGTATTCATATGGTGAACACAGTGGATATAAGTGATAGTCTTTTAAGAGGTTCACTATGTAATGTCTTAGAAATTCCATTACCATGACCATTGGACTCTTATATTCAACTGACCTTCTCTATCCTGTATCGTTTATTAGTGGACATAAATTACTTTCTCTACACGTACTATGTACATAGTGCATAGAGAAGGTATTGTATTGCACCCAAAAATTCGATACCGAGATTTCACCGGAAATACATGTTTTGGGACCTCCTGGATCAAAAAAGAACTTTGTGGAAAAAGGTCCGAAGCTCAAAAACGAAAAGGCCATTAAATACCTAAATTGGTATTTAAGTTCAGTATCTTTCAAGGATTCCAAGATTTTCAAGAAATGAATGAATGAATCACATCATATTTTTTTCTATTTCAGTTTCTCGGAATAAACATTTGCAGAAATAGCTGCAGTACACATTTTATCATGGGTTCTAAGAGATGAGAGAGGTGAGTTAGTGGTAATATGTAAGGCTCATATTCGGGAGATTCTGGGTTCGATTTCTAGTGATCATTCACTCTGACCATGGGTTTATCGTGGTTTTTCCTGGTCGAAAAGGCGGGTACTGAGGTGGTCTATTCTATCACGACTATTCTTTTCCTTAATTCATATTATTTCATTTCTGTTTCATGTTGCATGTGTGCTTTCATATCAGGTAGAGTCAGCGGTGCCGGACAGATGACACAGCTGCCTACGCTCTGGAAGGAATTGTTCCGTGAACACAAGAGAGGGCTGTTTGGGTTGCCAGGGTCGCTGTGCAGCCCTAGGAATTGCTCTCTAATGGTACACGGCTGTCAAATTTGAAAATGTTAGGAACCTCTACCTTTCTTTGCAGCCTCTCTGCCTGCAGTCTATAGTCTTTCTTTACTTCAATCATGCCTCCCGGCGAGTGTAGTAGCAAGTTGCAGATGGAGAGAGAGAGAGAGAGAGAGAGAGAGAGAGAGAGAGAGAGAGAGAGAGAGAGAAATCACCGAATTTTATTAAAAAACGTGAGCTGAGCTATGGGTTGTGCTTGACATAACAGTAAAACAAAACAATTTATGTTGCTCAAAGGTATTTAAATTTACTGAGTATAAAAGGAGATGCTTTTTACTTTCTTTACCATGTAAAAACATCTAGGGAATGCATTGTATTCCATCCCACAATTCGTAATTAACTGAGTTTTCATTTTTGAATATTGATGTTCACAGACAATTTACACGCGCGTCCGTGACCTTATTCTGAAAACAGTTTTTAAATTCATAGGACCTCAAAACATGTATTTCCGTGGGAATCTCAAGATATCGAATTTTAGGGTGGAATATAATGCGTATTTTCTATACTTACTGGAAGAATTAGTTCCTTAAAATCTACAATACTAAAACCAGATACAAAAACCTACTGTGTTACATTCACATGACCTTCTCTACATCGCTGTAACAAATTATTGTTAAAAAACTTAAACTTCTATTTCATTCTAATCGAGATAATCGTTAGCAGAAGTGCTTCCATGTATAGGGGCGTTTAGGGTGTCCGTGTCGTATCCTTGGAAGATACTAAGCTTAGATACTAAGTTTGGTTATTTTACCGACTTTTTGAGTTATCGTGCTCACAGACACACGGACACCCGGCCATACAGGATCTTTTTCTAAAAATGCCTTTTTACTTTCTCTACACGTACTATGTTCATAGTGTATAGAGAAGGTATTGTACTCCCCAAAAATTCGAAACTGAATTTCACCGAAAATATATGTTTTAGGGTCCCTGTATTCAAAAAAGCATTTTTTGAAAAAGGTCTGAGTGTCTGTGAACACAATAATTCAAACATAAAAGTTGGTAAAATACCAAACTCGGTCTTTATGGGATGCGACACGAAGATTTTGAGAAAAATCCCCCTACCCCCAATTAAAATAGAACATAAATAGAATAATAACTAAATAGAAACAAAGCTTTCTAACAATAATTTGTTGCAGAGATGTAGACAAAGTCATGAGAATGGAACACAGATTTTTGTGTAGGGATCCCTAAAACGTGTAATTCCGGTGAAATTTCGGTATCAAATTTTTGGGTGGAAAGTAATACCTTCTCGATACACTATGTACATAGTGTAGAGAAAGTAAAATTGTGTACATTTGCATTATTACAAGTTTCACTGAAAACTGCTCATTTCTTAATCTAACCAATAATGAAATACCGAAATAATTCGCTAAAATGTTTGTTAAAACTACCAGCAGTTAAAGTAGGCAAAAAGGATGAACGAGTCGCCACATATATTTTGTGAAGGACGGGAATTTAATGCAGAACATGGGTCTCGTGTATCAATTAGCACATGCAAATTAAACGTTTCCTATGACATCAATGCCACCTGTTGGAACATATGGACATTATTTAACAGCACATCATGAGAATGTGTTGCATTTCGAGATGCTATTCCTACACATGTGTTCACATTGAACATCCAAGGTAGACTGTATAAATTATCCGACTTGTCGCCTTAAAGCTATTTTATTCACAATGGAAATTAAACGGTTATTTCTAATAGAAGACAAACTTTCATACCTACAGCAAGGATATTCTACTTATTCCCAACGCCAAGAATTTTTGTTTTCAGCGCAAGTGCACATCTTTAAAGCTTTTTTTTTTTTTTTTTTTTTTTTTTTTTTTGTAGTTTAACGTCCTTTAACCTGGTTTGGTTATATCGGACGATGAATGCAATTGATGATGTGATGCTCAAATGATCTCGGGGTCCATGGAGCTTAAAGTTACTCGACATTCGTCTTCTCAGGATAAGCGAAAACCCCGAAAAAAACCTTACCCGGGTAACTCACCCTAAGCGAGATTCGAACTCACGACCTTTTGAACGTGAGGCAGACATGCTACCACCACACTACCCAGGCGGGCTTACTGTGCTGTTTACCTGAATATTTTTACTTTATCTACTAGGTGGAGTAAATATGGGAAGTATTGTAATACATCCAAACATTTAATGTCGAGATTCCAGCGGAAATAGATATTTTAATGCCGCTGGACCAAAAAGGATTTTTAAATACGACCCGTGTGAATCTGGAACGGTATAACTCTAAAACCAAAGTTCGGTTAGATGATTTTAAGTTAACAATCTTCCAAGGATGTCACATGAAGACCTTCAAGAAAATCTCTCTCATCAAACTAGTTTTTAAGCATTTTTCTTTCTCTACACGTACTATGTACATAGGGTATAGAGAAGGTATTGTATTGCACCTAAAAATTCGATACCGAGAGTTCACCGGAAATACATGTTTTGGGACCAGAGGAATCCAAAAAAGTAGCAGTATAACCCAAAAACGAAAAGTCCGTTAAATACCAAACTTGATATTTAATTTCAGTTTCTCCCAAGGATGTGACCAGACTATCCCTCCACCCCAAGCTACCATTTACATGGAAAAAAATTCGAAAATTTTTATTTTATCAAAAATGGCTCTAATGGTTTTGATCAAAATATCTTATATTTCAGATATTCACATGACAAATAAAATGTATATCTTTAATTTTCTGGGAATAGCATTTATAGACTTCCTTATAATGGATAATTTTTTAAATTTTGTATAACTATTATACCGTAAGAGATAGACAAAAACTTACAATACAAAAAATGTAGACCGCATTTAAACACAATTTATATCATATGCATTTTTTTAGTGGTGTTGACCGTTTTCGAGATATTCCTTGTCATTGGTTTCAGTTTTAAAATATGTATTTTTCTTATACAGGAATTTGTCGTCTCTTGGCCACGCAAAGAAAATGATTTCAATCCCATAGCAACCACATTTTAAAAATTTGACTGTCGGTTTAACCTAGTGCATTCCCTTATTTCCCTCCTACTTATAAGGAACTAAGTAATAAGAACGATGTGTATCTCGACTAGCATGCAGTAGATAGAAGAATAAGCTTATTAACAATAATGTGTTGACTGCCTCCGTGGTCAGCGAGCTGTCTTCTCACCCGGAGGTCTCGGGTTCGATTCCCGGCTGGGGCGGGGAATTTTTCTTTAACCCTATCCCCCGCAGTCTGGAAGTGTTTGAGGAAATAAAATGGTTTAAACCTAACGTAAACCTATAGACAACGAGTTGTTTCTAATTCGAAGCCCCCGATATGACCTTAGATGCTAAAGGGATGTAGATAAATGAAAACAAAAGTGTTACAGAGATGTAGAAAATGTCATGTGAACGGAACACATCAGATCTTTTAAAATACGAATATGTTTAAAATCATTTTATGAAACATGAAAGTGTGTAATTTTAATTTTATGAGAATAGCATCATTTATCATTTGTAAACCCAAAGGGATAGACAAAAGCTTATTACACAGAAAACGTAGATGTCATTAACGTACACAATTTATGTCAAATAATTACTGTTAACATTTTTGTTATTAAGATGTTAGCTTCATCCCAGCTCTTATAAATGCCAGTCTCCGCAAGCTCAAACCATCAGTTCACCCTGAAGACGAGGAAGATGCACTTCTTCGAAACGTTGGTGTCAAGCCAAGTTTTTACCTGGCTAGAAACCCGAGAAGATTTTGAATTTTTGTTATTAGTTTGGATTTTAAAATACTTTCAAATATTTTCTTCTAAATGATAAGTCAATATTCCTTTGTGTTTTTTGGCCATGCAAAAAAAAAAAAAAAAAAAAAAAAAAAAAAAAAAAAACAACAACAACAGCAACAAATTTCAATGTCGTCTGTCATAGCCAATGGCTTAAGACCCACTCTATTTCCCCCAAGGAAATGTGTAATAAAACTACTTCTATACATTTTTATCACATTCAAAAGGTACCGAGTTCGAATCTCGTTTATATGGGGTCACCCTGATAAGGATTTTTCAGGGGACTTTCCCTTATCCTGAAAACTAATCTCTGGTAACTGTAAGCTCTATAAACCGCGGGCTCATTTAAGTATGTACAATTTCATCCATTTCATTCCTCGTCCTATATGACCTGCCAGGTTAAATGGATATTAAAATATCCATTAATACGAAGTACATAGATGAAAAATCTTCTATAAATATACATAGTTGAAGAATAGGTAGAGGAAAACACGCAAATTTATTACATTCTTTACCTCGTACGTCTCGTCCTTATTCGAACGAAATAAAGCCATTGGAACCAACAGCGCACTTTCAGACAAGATACACAGACTATTATATAAAATTCGCACACCTACAAACTTCCAAGATGTAACGTAGATTTCTGATTAGTTTTACTTTATCTAGCAGGTATATGCAATGTACACAGCAGATAGAGAAGTAGATATTGTATTCCATTCAAAAATTCGATATCGGGTGTGTATGTTTTGAGGCACCCAGAATCCAACAAAACAAACATTTTAGAAACACATACTCGCTTTGTCTGTTGGGTTAAATGCTAAACTTGTAACTTAAGTTCAGTATCTTGCAAGAATACGGCATGAAAAATTTTACGGAAATCCCCCCTCTCGTAACTACCACTTACATGGAACGTTTTCTGAAAATGTTGATTTCCTCAAAAATGGTTCGAACGTTTTTTATCAGAATACCATATGTTTACAATATTTTAATAACAAACGAAATTTTTACCCTGAGTAGATAGCCTTTGAAGACCTCTTTATTCGGAATGACTTTTGTATAACTGTTAAACCGCGCGAGATAGACAAAAACTTGCTACAAAAAATATAGCACTCGTTAAAATACACATGTTATGTCATATACATTTTTTGTACAGTTAATCGTTTCCAAAATATTCCATGTTATTGGTTTTAATTTAAAACTATTTACTTTTCTCAAACGGGAACTCATCTTTAGTTTCATCTCTCTTTTGTTTCACATAGCGACCAGCTTTGTAAAAGACTTGACTATCGCTTTAACCTAGTGTATTTCCTTATTTCCCCTTCTATATGGAATAAGACAGGTAAGTAAGTATTAAGAAAATTTCTGCTAGTGTTTATCTCGATTAGCCTGATGTAGATAAAAAAAATCTGATGTGTTCCATTCACATGACTTTCTCCACATCTCTGCAACAAATTGTAGTTACAAAGCTTATGCTTCTATTTACTTCATGCTAATCGAGAAACATTAGCAGAAATAGTCTTATTACTTGCTTCCTTGTAAGTAGAAGCAAGATGAGGGAGTACCATAGGTTAAAATGATAGCCAAAACCTGGTTGCTATGTAACTGAAGTTCCTCTGTTTGTATGGACAGGAGTTAACAAATTCCTGTATGAGAAAAGTATGCTTTTCAGCAGAAACGAAAAACCAAGAGCATCTTAAAAATGATCAACTCCACGAAAAAAAATGTATATGACATAAAGTGTGTATTTTATCGCGAGCTACATTTTCTGTGAAGTAAGTTTTTATCCATCTCTTATGGTTTAGCAGTTATGCACAATTCCGTAAAATTCTTCCAGAATAAAGTAGCCCTTAGAGGCTATTCCCAGAAAATTCAAGATATACATTTCATTTGTCAGGTAAATATCTTTAATATACGATATTTTAATCAAAATTGTTAGAGCCATTTTTATGAAAATCAAAATTTTCGAAATTTTTACATGTAAAGGGTAGTTGGGGGTGGGGGGATTTTTCTCAAAATCTTCGTGTCGCATCCCTGGAAGATATTAAACTTAAATACCAACTTAGGTATTTTACCGACTTTTCGTTTCTGAGTTATCGTGTTCACAGACAGACAGACGGACACACACACACGCGCGCGCGGACCTTTTTCCAAAAATGCCTTTTTTAGTTAAGGGACCCTAAAACATATATTTCCGGTGAAATCTCGGAATCGAATTTTTGGGTGGAGTGCAATACCTTCTCTATACACTATGTACATACTTCGTATAGAGAAAGTAAAAATAGTTTTTTGTAATTATATAATAGTAAGAATATTTGGTGCATGCTAATGTTTACAAGAATTAAGGGAACTAGTGTTGAAGATGCAATGACTTGGGTAGTGAATACTTTAAAGAGCCTTTTGTTGAAAATATGCTTTTGTTGGACAATACTATGGAAATACAGATAAGTTCGTAGTCGCTGATGATTTTTGTTCTTATAAAGCGACCTTAAATAAATAAATAAATAATAATAAAAAGATAGTATGTTCATTCAGCCTATTCAGCATAAACAAAATGGATCCACAGGCCCAAATAAAAATCTATGATGTCAATAACATTAAGATTATAAATAGAAGCAAATTATTGTGTTAGGAAAATTCCTTTAGGGAGTTTAGTGGGCCCCATAACGTGTATTTTACGTGAAATTTTGATGCACAATTTTAGGAATACAATACATACTTTCTCTACCTACTATGTATAGGTGGTAGAGAAAACAAAAAGGTCGGAATCTGTTGCGTATATCATAACGGAGGGTCTAATGTCAAACATCTGTTTTCCCGAGAATGATTGTAAATTAAAGAACACAACTGACCACAATTAAAGGAACAATAGATTTCTTTATAGTAAGAGGTTGTTGGAACCTTTTGGCATCTATAGACGTCAATATTTAAATGAACCACCTTGCTTCGGGCTCTAAAGTAATTTTATATATCGCATAATACAGATATTTTCCAGCAAGCTATTTTATAAAAAAGATTTTTCTCAAAACTATATTTTCACATTTTCAAAATGTTCCACGAATCTCAGTTTTTACTTTAAATTCCATTAAGATTTCATACAAGGCGTATTAATATTCACCAAAACATTATACGTGATAGCAATAATCATTTTAAAACTGCTTTTCTGTGAAAATATGGTTAGTTTTAAGGAATATGGAGTTCGCCCATATCTTTATATATACTTTTTGTTTGTAATTGAAAGCTCCAGTTTCAAAACTTCCATTCGCATGATTTTCTTTACATCTCGGTGGCACATAACTGCTAAAATGCTTATTCTCCTATTTACTTCATCTTAATCGAAATAAACATTAGCAGAAATTGACTTATTACTTTCTTGTAAGTAAACGGTAAATAAGAAAATAAACTCGGCTAAACTGATAGTCAAATCTTTTAAAAGCTGGTTGCCATGTAGTTGAAATATGTTTCTTTTTGACAAATTCCCGTATGTGAAAAGTTTATTTTAAAACTGAAACCAATAACAAATATGGTCAACTCAACGAAAAAATACGACATAAATATTGTGTGTTTTAACGAGATCTACATTTTTGAGTAAGTTTTTATCTATTTCTTACAGTTTACCAGTTATGCAAAATTCAGCAAGTTTCACTCAAAATAAAGTGTCTTCAGAGGCTATTCCCAAAAAATGTAACTTCTACATTTTATCTTCCATATAAATATCTTCATTTGAATATCTATATTATTTGAATAAAAATCGTTAGAGCCTTTTTTGAGAAAATTAAGATTTTCGAAAATTTTTCCACGTAAAAGGAGTTTAGGGTGGGGGGATTTTTCTCAAAACTTTCGTGTCGCAGCCTTGGAAGATACTAAACTCAAATAACAAGTTTGATATTGTATATGTAGATTAAGTCATGTGAATGAAGCACATCGGATTTTTTTCGGGTACAGGGGACCCTAAAATATGCATTTCCTATGAAATCTCGGCATCAAATTTTTGGGAATACAATACCTCCTCTATCCACTATGTACATTGCACATATCGGCTAGAGAAAGTATACATGGCGAGGAATTTTCTCATAAACATAGCGCAATATTTTGAATATGCCAGGTATTTACATAACATAAATACTTTATAGCCCTCAAAGTATTTATCCAATTTGAATGCTAACTAAACAGCGGAGCAATCACAGTAAAATGTTCAGAAACAAATCTGATGTGTTCCATTCACATGACTTTCTCTACATTTCTATAATGAATTATTGTTAAAAAGCTTATGCTTCTGTTTACTTAATGCTAATCGAGAAAAAATTAATAGTCTTATTACTTGCTTCCTTGTAAGTAGACGGAAATAAAGGAGTACCATAGGCTAAAGCGATAAGCAACTTTAAAATCTAGTTGCTACATGATTGAAGTTCCTTTGTGTGAGCAGGAGTTGACACATTCACGTTTAAGTATTTTAAAGCTGAAAACAATAACAAGGAATATCTCAGAAACAATCAACTCCACGAAAAAATGTATATAATATAAATTTTGTGCTTTAAAGAGTCCTACATTTTTTGTCTGTCTCTTACGTTTACCAGTTATGCCAAATTCCGCAAAATTAATCCAGAATAAACGTTCTTCAGAGGCTATTCCCAAAAAATTCAAGTTTACATTTTATTTATTATGTAAGCATCTTTAATATACGATATTTAAATGAAAATGTTGACAGCTATTTTTGAGAAAATAAAAAAATTCTAAAATTTTTCCATGTAAAGTAGTTTGTGGTGGGGGGATTTTCTTGAACATTTTCGTATCGCATCCTTGGAAGTTACCAAACGCAAATACCAAATTTGTTATTTGACAGTCTTTTAGTTTTTGAGCTATGCTCTCCACAGTCGCACACACGGATCTTTTTCTAAAAAAAAATTTCGGACTCAGGGGACCCCAAAACATTTATTTCCGGTTAAATTTCGACATCGAAATTTTGGGTGGAATACAATACGATACCTTCTCTATTCACTATGTACATGTGGGCTAGAGAAAGTAAAAATAAACATGTGTAAATCTCAAAATTCACTCCCAAATAAATATGATAGTACAAATTTCAGCCCCTATTTAATAACAACATTTAATTAATTGTTTGAAGTTCATCCCTTGAAATGAATAACAATTATCTAACTATTCCTATAAGCAGAGAGGCTAAAATGCTAAAATTAACCGAAGAAATGTTTTAGAAGTTATTTGGAAGGCTGACCTTGAACCTTGAGGACTCGACAGGTATGGACCGACCACCCAGCAGCCAGCAGAACTTGAGACCTCGGCGACGTTGCAGACGCGCGCAGAAGGACGCCGACGATCCCGGCGATGCCACTACGGGACACGGCCGTTTGTCAAACTGCACTGGTTCCTCGCTACCGATGCTGCAGCAGTCTGAAACATGAACACATGGCGCTGGATTACATGTGTGGAGGGGGAAACGTTGTGACGTCATGTGTCGTTTCCTTTTTCTCAATGGCACCTTTAATTTCACAAGAGTATTAATTAAATCTATCTAATGTCGCGAAGAAACCACAGAGAAATAATGTTACTTGTTAATGCATAAGCCGACTCTTCAGCATTTCAGCACGGATAGAATTTAATTTCTAGTTGCAGCTCCTGATTGATACTGCTAGCTGTACCATTTTTACTTTCTCTACACAGTGTATAGAGAAGGTATTGCACTCAGCCCAAAAATTCGATACAGAGATTTCACCGGAAATATATGTTTTAGGGACCCCTGTATCCAGAAAAAGCATTTTTAGAAAAAGGTCCGTGTGTATCTGTGTGTCTAAAAACACGATAACTCAAAAACAAAAAGTCGGTAAAATACCAAACTTGATATTTAAGTTTAGTATCTTCCAGGGATGCGACACAAAGATCTTGTGAAAAATCCTCCACCCCAAACTGCGCTTTACATGGAAAAAATTTCGAAAATTTTGATTTTATCAAAAATGGCTCCAATGATTTTGATTAAATCACCTATATTAAAGATATTTATATGTCAAATAAAATGTATATCTTGTATTTTCTGGGAATAACTTCTGAAGACCTCTTTATTCTGGATGAATTTTGCTAAATTTTGCTTAACTGCTAAACCGTAAGAGATAAACAAAAACTTACAACACAGAAAATGTAGATCTCGCCAAAACACACAGTTTGCATCCTCTTACACTTTGTTGTGGACGTAACCGTTTCCGAGATATTTGTTGTTATTGGTTTCAGTTATGAAGTATATGTACTTATATTTTTCTCAGTCAGGAACTGTCCGTTTTTCTGTTCTACTCCTGGCCAAGCAAAGAAGCGATTTGCAATGACAATCGCATAATGACGCCTTTTAAAACATTTAACTATCAGTTTAGCCTATCGTGAACCATTCCTAGTATTGGAGTTAGAACTGATGCTACTTCAGGACAGTTAAATCAAGCAACCTTTACATTTAATCGACCTGGAGTATTTTATGGACAATCTTAATATATCGGTATTTAAACTAAAAAAGCTAAAATTATTCTTTTATTTCCTTATTTTCTTCCTACTTATAAGGAACTATGTAATAAGAACATTCTGCTAATGTTTATCTCGATTATCAAGGTGTAGAAAGAAGTATATTTTTTCTTCTTATAATCGCTACTATGTAGCTAACACTCCACTGAGTGATTGTAATCTCAAGGTCAAGGCTTCGTGTTTCTCGCCTAGGGCTTTGCTAACTTATTAACACAGGTTTTTATCTGCTATTTTAAAAACCTTTCTTATTACAGAGAGCAAACCACGAACTGGAAAACTAGGTTTATATAACAAATGCACGAGATTTCTAATGAGTTTAAGTTACACAAAAACCTTGTAAATACATGTGAAAAGTACTTTTACTTTCTTCACCACATACCTAATAGGTAGAGAAAATCCTTCACTCTACCCAAAAATTCGATACCGAGATTTCACCGCAAGTTTCTCTACATCTCTGTAACAAATTATGTAAATAAGCTTATTCTATCTACTTTATGATAGTCGAGATAAACATTAACAGAAACGGTCTTGTTACTTAGTTCATTATTAAGTAGAAGGGAAATAAGGGAGTACACTAGGCTAAACCTACAGTCAAATGTTTTAAAATATGGTTGCTATGGAACTGAAATCCGTTTCTTTACGTAGCCAGTTCCTGTATGAGAAAAGTTTTAAGTATTTTAAAATTGAGACCAGTAACAAGGAATATCTTGAAAACAGCCAACTCCATGAAAAAAAGGTATATGACATAAATTGTGTTTTAAGCAGATCTATATATTTTGTCTATTTCTTACGGTTTACTACTTATGCAAAATTCAAAAAAAAAAAAATCATCCAGAATAAAGAGGTCTTCAGAAATTTTTTCCGGAAAATTCAAGATATACATTTTATTTGTCATATAAATATCTTAAATATAAGATATTTTGATCAAAATTGTTGGCATAATTTTTGAGAAAATAAACAATTTCGAAATTGTTTCCATGTAATGGGTGGTTGGGGGTGGGAGCTTTTCTTGAAAATTTTCGTGTCGCATCCCTGGAAGATACTGAACTTAAATTTGTTATTTAACGGACTTTATGTATTTATGCTGCCCACAGTCGCGCGCGCACACACACACGCATACACAGGAGGACATGTTTATAAAAATGCTTTTTTTGGATTCAGGGGATCCCAAACCATGTATTTCAGGTGAAATCTCGGTATCGAATTTTTGGTTGTAATACACATCTATATACACTATGTAGATAGTGTGTGTAGAGAAAGTAAAAAAACAATAAAAACACACATTTTTGAAAAAAAAAAGTCCATTGGTATATGTGTGTAAGTGTATGTGTGTGTCAGTGAAGAGCATAACACAGTGGCAGGAGAGACATCTCAAAGAGACAACAGCAAGCGTCAAGTATGAACATCTAGTGTCTGTAGCAAGGAAGTGAAAAAGTGACCACAGTAGCGCTCAGTTCTTAAGCTTTTCAGTATCGCTATTCTCTTTGTATGTAAAATGACGTTTAGTATTTCTGCTTAGGTGTATTTCGATTAAAATAAAGCAGAGATGATTATAAGCAATACTTATAAACAATAGCAGGAAGAGAAGTTTTTACATATTTTAAGCAGATTGTACTCTTAACTGTTATATTAGTTGACCTGTTTCTTAATGCACCATAATGTGATACAACTATTGCAATGGTCCTATCCTTGTAGCTAGGGAGGAACACACTATGGCAATGAGCGCACTTCATTTTGGCGAGGAACTTTCTGAGGTTGTCGTACCTAATTTTGGCAATGGAAGTGATTTATTGGAGCAGCTAGGTTTTTAGAAAGAAGAAGAGGAAGAAATTAAATAGATAGAGTATGAACATTAGATTAGTAATAGTATTAGCGCGCGGTGGTAGCGCAGCTGCTTACCAGGCGGGAGACCTGGGTTCCATCCCCAGTACCGCGTGGGGATTCCCCCCCCCCTGGGAGACCTGGTCCGGGATGCACTCAGCCTCGTAAGGTCCCTGGGGGGCCAATTGAGGAGCTACTTGATGGAGAAATAGCGGCTCCAGGTCACGAGGACCGCATTAACCGGCCGGGGATTTCGAGGCGCTGACCACATCTCACCCTCCAATACTGCACCCCATCCATGACGCCTGTCATGGACCGAGATGGGGGACGCAGCGGCCGGGCGGTAGGCCAAGGTTTCCCGTGAGCTGTCGTGTCATGGAGTTATAGTTATTATTTGTATTAGCGCATAACGTCCCCTAGGGACACGTCCTTGGAGAGGTGGCTTGGTTTGCCATTCCAGGTCTCTGGTTCGACCTCTCCTCACGTACGCTTCTAACGAATGGGGTTCAGCTAGTAAAACACATATTCATAAATATCAGGTTATTCAAAATAAATTTCTTCGAGTTATTCTCCTTGGTTCATCAGAAACATCAAACTGCATCAATAGTCCATCAAACAATACATCAGATCTCTCTCAAAGATCTTCTACTCTAAGTTACCTAGCGTTCCAGGAGCATGGTGCACAAACTGGAAGAAGCCGTCAGCAGCCAAAACTGAAGAGAAAGTTATCTCAAGACATATTATCTGACACCGAAATTCAAGTAATAAAAATTAATATTTCAACTCCTACTTTACAAATTGGTTAATATTATTTTCATTTTAATTGTGAATTTACCTGAAATTTGTATTTCTAAGCTTGTTATAAACTTCATCGTAGTCATTGTAATGTCTTTCAACCTCTATACTTTTCAAACAATGTACATATGTTAATGGTGCCATATGAGCCATATCAATGTTTTACTTGTTATTTTCTGGTAAATTATTGTAAGTGGCCTGTATAGCTTTTAGCAGGTCGGTCAAAATAAATAATTAACAACAACCAAAAACAAAACAAAAAAAAAAAAGGAAGGATCATCCTTTTGATCTTAATCACTCAGGTAATTTGTTCTAAATAACATAGTATCTCTATTTTCAAGTACGCCATTGATTTAAGAGTTAATTTAGCACATATTTGGATCCGTTATATGCATTTAAACACTTGGGTCTTTAGACACTATTTATTACTTTCTCTATACGTACTATGTATATAGTGTATAGAGAAGGTATTGCATTCCACCTAAATACTTGATACCAAGATTTTACCGGAAATACATGTTTTGGGTCCCCTTGAATCCGAAAAAATAATTTTTACAAAAAGGTCCGTGTGTGTGCTAGCGTGTGTGTGTCTGTGGTCATAGCTCAAAAACGAAAAGACCGTTGAATGCCAAACTTAGTATTTAAGTTTGGTTTCTTCCAGGATGCGACTCGAACATTTTGAAGAAAATCCCCTCACCCCCAACTATCCTTTACATGGAACTGTTTTCGAAAAGTTTGATTTTCTGAAAAATGGCTCTAATGATTTTGATTAAAATATCGTATATCAGAGATATTTACCTGACAAATAAAATATATATCTTGAATTTTATGGCAATAGCCTCTAAATCCTACTTTATTCTGGATGCATTTTACGGAATTTTGCATAAATGCTAAACCACAAGCTTACCACACAAAAAATGTGGAGCACACTAAAACACACAATTTATGTTATATACTTTTTTTCGTGGAGTTGATCGTTTTTTAGATAGCCCTTGATTGTGGTTACTTTTCTCATACAGTAATTTGTCAACTCCAGTCCATACAAACAAAGGGACTTCAGTCACATAGCAACCAGCTTTTGACTATCATTATAAACTATGGTACTCCCTTATTTCGCTTCTGCTTACATGGAAGCAAGTAATAAGACTATTTCTGCTATTTTTTCTTGATTAGTATGAAGTAAGAAGTATAATTTTTTGTAGCAGAGGTGTAGAGAAAGTTATGTGAATGGAACACATCAGATTTTTTTTCTACTGATTGACACTGGTTATCTTGGCTGATGCAATTGTGTATTTGTGTTCCGTGTAGCCGTCTTGAACTGATGCTGCCATCTCCTTCTGTCTCTCGCTGTGGTGGCCCATCTGTTGCCGAATATTTTCTTGAGATCGTCTGACCATCTTGTTCGTTAACGTCCTATTCTTCTTCGTCCTGTCCTCGGTTCCTATTTCGTTAGCCTTCCTTGGTTGGGATCATTCTTAGGATTTTTCCCAAAAAGTATTGCAATCCAATTTATAGCTCAAAATTTCATAATCTTTACATATACCATTCTTATTTTATCCTCTTTAATTACCCTTTTCTATTATTTACGGATAATATACACACACTACTTACAAATACACAAATCTGATGATGTGTCCTGCCCATCTCCAATTTTGGTAGTTGCTTGTCTGTGTTCGTCCTCTAATTATGTCGTTCCTAATTCGTCTCTCCATGTGATTCCTAAGATTTTCCGTTCCATTTTCCTTTGGCATGTTTGTATTGCTTTTCTGACTTTTTTTGTTGTGCTCCAAGTTTGTGAGACATATATCACGGCAGGTAAGGTACATGTATTAGAATGTGTCTGTTGATGCTCTGATTAAAGGACTTTTCTAGCAATATGAACTTTGTCCATGCGGTGGATATTCTTCTCGTGATTTCCTTGCGCACACTTGTCTTGAAGGATATTGTTTTCCCAGGTAGATTATTTTTGTACATATACCAGTGATTCATTTAGCATTATGGAGATGTCTTGTTCTCTGTCATGCGTCATCAATTTTGTCTTTTTTGTATTCATTTTCAGGCTACTTTGATACTGAGTCATGAAGGTTTGTAGTTCTTCTGCTGCATCAGCGAATCGGAGGTTAGATAATATTTAATACGTCTATATTTACTTCGTAGTCTCCTTTGATATTTCTGAAAATCTTTTCTAGTAAGCAAATGGAGAGTTTGGGTGACATTGTGTCTCCCTGCATTACTCCCCTTTGTAATTTTAATTTTCTTCCTAATCCTCTCATCTGGATCCTGGCTGTAGTTTGGAGTTATATCTTTGCTAGGATTCTGATGTTATTTTGCTCTGTTCCATATATATAGATCGCCCTCTTTACTTTCTCTACCTATCCTCAACAAACTATTCTTACAAGAGCTTATATTTTTGTCTATATACTTCAAATCATAAACATTTGCATAATTTTTTTTATTAGGTAATTATTTCCTTGGAGGTACAATTGAAATAAGGAATACGCCGGACTAAAGATATATTGAAAACTTTTAAGAGCCGGTAGGTATGTAATAGCCTTTAAATTTCTCTTTGCATGATCGGAATGAAAAATATTAAATAACGACTTCCTATTTGGGAAATTCCACAAAAAGTAAGAAAACAAATAAGTCAATAAATGTGCTTGACATATATTTTGTGTTTTATGGAGTTGTATATTTTGATTTTGTCTATCACTTATGGTTTCCAAATATGCAAAAGTAATCTAGAATAAAGAGGGCTTCAGGGGCTATGCCAGATAATTGAAGATACGCATTTTATTTATCACTAGCTGCCCGCCCCGGCTTTGCACGGGTGATGTACCTAATGAAAAAAACTGAAATAAAATCTTCCATTTACAGTACAACCAAAAAATGAAATAAAATTAAAATTAAATAATTTGACAATACTTTATTGTAATGCCTTGTAATGTACAATTTTCCTTCCAGAGAAAAAATAAATAGCGCCGATGGTTTACCGATTCTCAAGCACGCAACGTACCTCTGCCCATGCGACTGCGGCAATTCGAGGTATATTCCACACACTTCTAACGATTGACCATGGACTTTATTATCACTGCGAATGCAAGGCAACTGAACACGCTTAAATTCAAAAGGAAGTCGGTTGGCATTAGTGGTATTCTAGGAATAAGCACATCCTCCCTCGCCTTGAACTTTCCTGTGATTATAGTAACTTAAAACAAATGTTTCATAATTTTTTTAACAGCGAGTCTTGTTCCGTTGTACAATTTCGGCTGATTGAAATTGCATAGCATAATTATCGCCGAGTCAACCTTGAGCTGTAAATTGGGTGGCGGTAATCCTGGCAAATCCAATGAATTTAGAAATTTACTTAGATAATTCGACTTCATTTGGATCGGTAATGGAATCAATTGACTTAAATGAATGCACTTGTCCATCAATTTTACTCTGAATTTTTATATTCAAATCACCTGTACATTCTTATTAGTTGCTACTAAAATGGCTCGTTCGCTCAACCAGCATAATTTTTATAATTTGCACCAATATTTGGGAATACTTTGGATATAAATTCTTCCTTTGGCGTTGTGAAGTGACAAAATTTTGGTGGAAACGAAATGAGGCCAGTAGAAGTGTCAACCGGAATTTTCCCATTGCCAATTTCTAATAATTTGCATCTGAAAAGCGCAATGATCTGCGTAATGTAGCATATATAGTTACTATTGCGAAAAGGACGAAGTCAGCGCACCCACAAGGTAGAGTGAAGAGGATGATATAATATGCAATTAACAGGGTGGGCAATCAAGGATGCCGTTGGCATAATAACAGTAATGGCATCTCTTCCATAATGTGGCGGGTAAACGTGAAATAGATAATGAATTACATTAAGGAGAAAATGACAAAATAACAGTCATGCTTCTTCCGAATCTCTTTCTTTCCTTTACTCATACTGTTTTCCACCTCTTTCTTTATTTTCTTCTATGTCAAAATAGTCATTTTAAGGCTAATAATGATATAACTAAAGAGCAAGTAGATCTGTTGGGCAATTGATAAGTTTTTATTTAAGATAGCTTTGTGTCTTAAATTTCTCCATTTAATCCAAAATATTACTTGATGAAATGGATTAAGGATACGGCAATTGCAATGTGATGGTGACGCGGATATCTTTATGTTCTGATGAAATCATATTTAGCTAGCTCATGTACTATATAACCTCAAATAACCAACATCTGCAATAGAAAGTTAACCTAAAACGGTTTACTATCCGGATCCCGTCATTTCTGTGCCATTTTCAGGTTCCAAGAAGGAATATTGGTTATATGCATATAACTTGTTCATTTTAAAGAACTGCAACAAAAATATACTTATGTCTTTATTTAAACGATGTGACCAAGGGAACAATAGTTATTGAATAAGAACTATATTTGATTTTCTCTGTTATCTTGCGACTTTGACTCCATAACACTTAGCATTGAATGGGGAAGAAACATAGAGTAGTGCTACGGCCATATAGCTACAAATAAATAAGTACGTACTTTAAGTGCTCGTCGCCAGGAAATTCTCTTTGCTTCTTTATTTAATAAATAAAAATGTATTTGAATTTCACTGTTGCGTTGCATAATTGTCTCGATAAACTGGTGCGTTAGCTTAACATTGAATGTGGAGGTAAAATAGAACACAAGCCTTTTAGCAACAAATAACCGTGGTGCCACCGCCATCTGGCGGATATTAAACGATTGCATATGCTGATTCATATTATGAGAGTTTAAATACTTTCCCTACGACTTTTTAACGTTTTCTTTTACACAAACCTTGTTATGACAATAATGAGCACAACAAAATAAAGAATTGTTCAATTTGGTGCAGTCGTTCGGAAGTAATATGCGGACATACATTTCTGCAATTTATATATACACACAAAAATGCTTTAATATATGGTGCTTGAATCAAAATTATTATAGAAAGTTATGAGAAAATCGAACATTCCGAAAAATCTTCATTTAAACGGTAGTTTGGAGTGGGGACATTTTCCTGAAGTCATCATGGGCGTGCTTCTGTAAAATAACAACTTTGGTATTTAACGGAATTTTAGTTTTTGGATTATTTTGTTCATAGATACACACGTGGACACACAGACAAATGATTCACATAAACATTTTTCTAAAAAGTTATTTTTACTTTCTCTACACATACTATCTACATAGTGTATAGAGAAGGTATTGTATTGCATCAAAAAATTCGATACCAAGATTTCACCGGAAATATATGCTTTGGGTCCCCCTGAATCCATTTTTTTTTTGAAAACGGTCCGTGTGCGCGCGAGTGTGTCTGTGTGTGTAGCTTAAAAACCAAAAGACCGTTAAATACCAAACTTAGTATTTAAGTTTGATATCTTCCAAGGATGCGACACGAAGATTTTTAAGAAAATCGCCCCACCCCTAACTAACTTTTACAAGGAAATGTTTTTCGAAAATATTGCCTTTCTTAAAAATGACTCTAACGACTTGGATTAAAATACTACATTTTAAAACCATTTACATCGTAAATAAAATGTATATCATGAATTTTCTGGGAATAGCTTCTGAAGACCTGTTTATTCTGGATGAATTTTGATGAATTTTACATAACTAGTAAACCGCAAAGGTAGACAAAAACTTAACACACAAAAAATGTAGATCTCGTTAAAATACACAATTTATGTCATAATTTTTTCGTGGAGTTTACTGTTTTCAAGATATTTCTTGTTATTAGTTTTAGTTGTAAAGTGCTTATACTCTTCTCAGACAGGAAGTGCCCGTTTTTCTTTTGTTCTACTCCTGGCCAAGCAAAGAAGCGATTTGCAGAGACAATCGCCTAACGACAGCTTTTAAAACATTTGACTATCACTTTAGCATAGTGCATTCCTTTAGTTTCCTTCTACTTATAAAGAACTAAGTAATAAGAACATTCTGCTAATGTTTATCTCGATTAGCATGGTTTGGAAAGAATATCTTTTGTAGGAAGTTTGTAGAGAAGCTAGAGAAAGTCATGTGAGTGTAACACATTAGATTCTTTTTATTCAGAAGTGCTCAAAATAAGTGTTTCTACTGAAATATCGGTATACAATAGCTTCTCTACGTGGCAGATAAAGTAATAATATTATAAAAGATATTCCCACAAAACAACTAACATGGCAACACCGTAAACACCATCACCGATTCAACATTGTTCTTAAACATATAAGGCATTCCCTAATGCATGATAACGGATGCTACAATCCAAAAGGTTCTCCGTGGGACATTTTAATCAATTTACACAGGAATGCCAAGTTCAAGCATTTCGCTCTCCTCCGTGGTAAGACAGAAGTAGCTAATGTTTATAACGATCAAAATTTTAATGCAATTTACCAAAACATTACTTACTGAAGTAATACTTTAGCATAAAGTAGGAGTTTAAAGTATTCTTGCAGTGAATTGTTGATGCCATTTATTTATAAACTCGGTCAGCACTGATATCAGTGAGTAACAGATCAAAACATTCACTTACACAGAAATGCTTACATGTATTATGTCGATCATATTATAAAAATTTAAAGCACAACGTAGATATAATTATTTCAATATAAGCTATTTTAACTTAAATTTTTGGGCTTTGAAAAACTCTCAACGTGATGAATTTTCAGTTGGCAATCATCTCAAATGCTAGAAACCCAATAGATCTTATTTGAAAAGATTACAAAATATTGTACGACTCAAATTATTCTCCCTTCTGTGGTTTCGTGTCGTAGGCTCCCCAACGGCTTCTGACCCCTAAGCATCCGTTTGGAAGTCCTAGGGAGGTGTCCGTCCTACACATGGGGAGGGTGATCCGACTACGAAAAGAAATTATTATGCTTCGAAATGATCTAACCATTCACATAAAAACATTGTATCATAGAGAGTCCTAGGAAAGCTTCTACAGGAAAGCTTTGAGAGTTATGGATTAAAATTTTAAGGAATTGTGTTAAATTGCTTAAACACGGATAGTGTGCGAGCAGTACGGTATGTTTCCGGGCGATCGTTTATTCTCCCATGAGTTTTTCTTGGTTTTCCTGTCTTTCATTTTCTTTTACTTTTTCTACACATACTATGTACATAGTATATATAGAAAGTATTGTATTGCACCCAAAAATTCGATACCGAGATTTCACCGGAAATACATGTTTTGGGTCCCCCTGAATCCGATAAAAGCATTTTTGGAAATAGATTCGTGTGTGTGTGTGTGTGTGTGTAGGTACTGTGTGTGTGTGTGTGTGTGTGTATGTGTGTCTGTGGACAGCATAGATCAAAAACGAAAAGACCATTGGTATTTAAGTTTTGTATTTTCCAAGGATGCACAACGAAGATTTTCAAGAAAATCCCCCCACACCCTAATACCCCTTATATATAACTTTTTTCTAAAATTTGGATTTTCTCAAAAATAGCTCTAAGGATTTTGATTAAAATATCGTATATTAAATATATTTACCCGACAAATAATATGTGTATCTTGAATTTTATGAGAATAATCTCTGAAGACTACTTTATTCTGGACGAAATTTATGGAATTTCGCATAACTGCTAAACCGTAAGAGATGAAAAAAAAAAAAAAAAAAAAAAAAAAAAAAATGTAGAGCACGATAAAGAGTTGATCGTTTTTGAGTTATTCCTTGTTTTTAGTTTGTTTTGAAAAACTTATACTTTTCTCATATAGGAATTTGTCAACTCCTGTCCATACAAACAAAGGAACTTCAGTCACATAACAACCAGCTTAAGCTATGGTACTCCCTTATTTCGCTCCTAGTTTCAAGGAAGCAAGTAATAGGACTATTTCTGCTAATTTTTTTGAATCAGAATGAAGTAAATAGAAGTATAACTTTTTACTTTCTCTACACGTACTATGTACATAGTATATAGAGAAGGTATTGTATTGCCCCCAAAAATTCAATACCGAGATTTCACCGGAAATACATGTTTTGGGTCCCCCTGAATGCAAAAAAAAAACATTTTTGGAAAAAGGTCCGTGTCTGTGGACAGCATAGCTCAAAAACGAAAATACTGTTGAATACCAAACTTAGTATTTAATTTTGCTATCTTCCAAGGATGTGACACTAAGATTTTCAAGAAAATCCCCCCACCTCCAACTATCCTTTACAGGAACTTTTTTCTAAAATTTGGATTTTCTCAAAAATGGCTTTAACGATTTTGATTAAAATATCGTATATTAAATATATTTATCTGACAAATAAAATGTAAATCTTGAATTTTCTGAGAATAGTCTCTGAAGACTACTTTATCCTGGACGAATTTTATGGAATTTTGCATAACTGCTAAATCGTATGAAATGGACAAAACAATAAAAAATGTACAGCACATTAAAGTACACAATTTATGTTATATGCATTTTTTTCGTGCTGTTGGTCGTTTTTGAGATATTTTTTGTTTTAAGTTTCAACTTTGAAAAACTTATACTCTTCTCATACTCTTCTTGTCAATTCCTGTCCATACAAACAAAGGAACTTCAGTCACATAACAACCAACCTTTGGCTATCACTTTAACCTATGGTAGTCCCTTATTTCGCTCCTAGTTTCAAGGAAGCAAGTGATAGGACTATCTCTGCTAATTTTTTCTCAATTAGAATGAAGTAATTAGAGGCATAACTTTTTTTAACAATAATTTGTTGCAGGGATGTAGAGAACGTCGTGTGAATGGACCACATCAGATTTTTTTCATTAACATTTCCCTCATTGTCTCTGTTTCAGGGTTATAGGGTCAGGCATTCGGTATGTTCCAAGTGGGCATTGGGCATGTGCTTTGTAGTGGTTTCTTCTTTGAGTAGATCGGAACTGCCCAGGGATACAGGGTGGACAGCGTCTGGTACGTTCAACTAGAAACGTTAGGTACCCCGCTCATTATACTTTGCGTCATCCCTCCCTTTCAAGAACTAATGCAGAGGTCTACGCCCTGCTCAGACCCAGCTGTTCCTCCGTCCTTTACCATACGTACATTACAGTAGGACTTTTTATGCATGTCTACTGCTAACATTTTCAAACACATTTATAAAATTCTTCTCTTTAGCAAGTGATCTTTGAAAGTTATACAGCGACTAAGGATAGTTTGAAATATTAAAACTCTGATGTGTTCCATTCACATGACTTTCTCTACAACTCTGCAATAAATTATTGTTAAAAGCTTATGCTTCTATTTACTTCAGGCTAATCGAGAAAAAATTAACAGAAATAGTCTTATTACTTTCTTCCTTGTAAAGGAGTACCACAGGTTAAAGTGATAGTCAAAAGCTGGTTGCTATGTGACTGAAGTTCCTTTGTTTGTATGTACATGAGTTCACAAAGTTCTGTATGAGAAAAATATGTTTTTTTATAGCTGAAACCAAAAACAAGGAATATCTAAAAAACAATCAACTCCACGAAAAAAATGTATATAACATAAATTGTGTGTGTTTAAAGTGCTCTACATTTGTTGTGTGGTAAGTTTTTGTCCATCTCTTACGGTTTAGCAGTTATGCAAAATTCCGTAAAATTGACACAGATTAAAGTAGTCTTCAGAGGTTATTCCCAGAAAATTTAAAATATACATTTTATTTGTCAGGTAATTAATTATCTTTAATATACGATATTTTAATAAAAATCGTTAGAGAAATTTTTTTGGAAAATAAAATTTTCGGAAAAAATTCCATATATAGGGTAGCTTGGGGTGGGGGGATTTTTCTCAAAATCTTCGTGTCGCATCCCTGGAAGATAATAAACTTAAATACCAAGTTTGGTATTTTACTGACTTTTCGTTTTTGAGTTATCGTGTTCACAGACACACGGGCACATTGACACCCGGACACACACACACACACATACACGGACCTTTTTCTGAAAATACTTTTTTTGGGTACAGGGGACCCTAAAACATGTATTTCCGATGAAATCTCGGTACCGACATTTTTGGTGGAGTGCAATACCTTCTCTATACACTATGTACATAGTGAATATAGAGAAAGTAAAAAGCTAATGCCTACGTACATACATGTTCTGTGGTGTCTTTAATGTTACAAAAGCAACTTCATTGTTATTGCTGACAGCAAAGGTGAAATTTTTGTTGCCTCACGCCCATGTCCTGCCCACCTCATACTCAACAATACCACCCCGTTCGATCATAAGGTTCTGATTAATCCCTCCCAATAAATGCAGCAGCATAAAAAGAAAGCGATATTCGAAATGCATGGCCCAATAACATGACATAGCTATAGACGTTGTATGGTAATGCGATTATTCAAACAGTATAATTTATAGTATACAGACATGAGTTTTTAAATAAATTATAAGCCCTTCAACTACAAGAATTAGCTTTATTGTATGTTAACATTAAAAGTTCAAAATTTGCCATACCAGAAAAAAAACTATCAACTTAATGAATACTTTACCAGGACGATTAACATAATAAAGCAAACTAAGACTATCATTTTTACCTTCTCTACAAATATTATGTACATAGTGTAAAGAGAAGGTATTGCACTCCAACCCAAAAATTCAATACAGACATTTCACCGGAAATATACGTTTTAAGGTACGCTGTATAAAAAAATTGAAAAAAGGTCCATGTGTCTGTGAACACGATACTCAAAAATGAATAATCGGTAAAATATCAAACTTGGTATTTAAGTTTAGTACTTTCCAGGGATGAAGATTTTGAGAAACTTCTCAAAACCACAAACTACTCTTTACATGGGAAATATTTAGAAAATTTAGATTTTCTAAAAATGACTAACAATTTTGATTAAAGATATTTATATGGCAAATAAAATGTATATCTTATATTTTCTGGGAATAGCTTCTAAAGACCACTTCATTCTGAATGAATTGTGTTGAGTTTTGCGTAATTCTTAAACCGTAAGCGTTAGACAGAAACTTACTACACAAAATATATACAGCACATTAAAACACACTATTTATGTCACAAACATAATTTTCGTGGAATTAACCATTACTGAGATATTCCTTGTTATTTGTTTTTTATTTAAAATACTTAAACTTTTCTCATACGGAATGTTGTAAATTCCTGGTCCTGCATCGAAACGGATTTCAACCACATGGCAGCCAGCTTTGAAGACAATTTGACATTCGTTTTAACCTAGTGTATTCCCTTATTTTCATTATACTTACAAGGGGGCAAGTTATTAAGACAATTTCTGCTAAAGTTTATCTCAATTATATAAAGTAGAAAGAGAATATGATTTTAAACAATAAATGGTAACACCGGTGTAGAGAAAGTCATGCGAATGAACACATAAGATTTTTACTGTTAATATAATTACCTAAAATGAAAAATTGTGGCAACGGATTTGAAGTGTTTACTCTACTATCTCGCCTTTTGCTTAGTCAATTAAATAAAAAATAAACAAATAAAAATTTTAATTAAAAAAAGGCTGGTTCCACTGCCCTCAAAGGACGGGAAACTGGACGTAATACGTATACTAAAATATAGATTTAGTGAAGTATCATGAGAGTCGGTAATGATTATATGTATACTAAAAAATTATCTGGTTCCATACAGAATCGAACCGATGACCTTCTGCGTGTAAACAGACGTAATAACCGCTACACCATGGAACCGTATAAATCTAACTTTCAGTGAAGGATCATGTGAATAGAGTAAGATTATATGCTTACTAAAAAATAAACAGGTTCCGCCCGGGATCGAACTGCGGACCTTCTGCGTGTAAAGCAGAAGTAATAACTGCTACATCACGTAACCGTGTATACTTAAGATTTAGTGAACTACGTGGTGAATGGAATAAGACTATGTGCTTACTAAAAAATAATCTGGTTCCGCCCGGTATCGAACCGGGGATCTTCTGCGTGTAAAACAGACTTGATAATCGATACACCACGGAACCGTGTATATTTAAGCTTTAGTAAGCTATCATGTGAATGGGATCGATTATATACATACTAAAAAATAAACTGGTTCCACCCAGGATAGAAACGGGGACCTTCTGCGTGTAAAGCGGACGTGATAATCGATACACCACGGAACAGTGTATGTTTAAGTTTTAGTAAACTATCATGTGAATGGGATCGATTATATACATACTAAAAAATAAACTGGTTTCGCCCGGTATCGAACCGAGGACCTTTGGCGTGTAAAGCAGACGTGATAACCGATACACCACGGAACCTCATGTATAGAAGTTTTAGTGAAGTATCATGTGAGACGGAATAGAGAATATCTATACTAAAATATAATTTGGTTCCACCCGGGATGGAACCGGGGACCTTCTGCGTGTAAAGCAGACGTGATAACCGCTACACCACGGAACCTTATATACTAAGTTTTAGTGAACTACCATGTGAATGGAACAAGATTATGTGCTTACTAAAAAATAATCTAGTTCCACCCGGGATCAAACCGGGGACCTTCTCCGTGTAAAGCAGAAGTAATAACCGCTACACCACGTAACCGTGTATGTTTAAGATTTAGTGAACCACCATGTGAATGGGATATGATTATATACATACTAAAAATAAACTGGTTCCGCCCGGTATCGAATCCAGGACCTTCGGCGTGTAAAGCAGACGTGATAACCGATACACCACGGAACCTTAGTATAGAAGTTTTAGTGAAGTATCATGTGAGACGGAATAGAGAATATCTATACTAAAATATAATTTGGTTCCACCCGGGATCGAGCCGGGGACCTTCTGCGTGTAAAGCAGACGTGATAACCGCTACACCACGGAACCTTATATACTAAGTTTTAGTGAACTACCATGTGAATGGAACAAGATTATGTGCTTACTAAAAAATAATCTAGTTCCACCCGGGATCAAACCGGGGACCTTCTCCGTGTAAAGCAGAAGTAATAACCGCTAAACCACGTAACCGTGTATGTTTAAGATTTAGTGAACCACCATGTGAATGGGATATGATTATATACATACTAAAAATAAACTGGTTCCGCCCGGTATTATAAGTTCATATGTATACTCAAAATAAAACTTCACTAAGACTTAAACATATACGGTTCCGTGGTGAAGCGGTTATCACGTCTGCTTTACACGCAGAAGGTCCCCGGTTCGATACCGGGCGGAACCAGTTTATTTTTAGTATGTATATAATCAAATTCCATTCACATGATACTTCAGTAAAACTTAAATTTATACGGTTCCGTGGTGTAGCGGTTATCACGTCTGCTTTACACGCAGAAGGTCCCCGGTTCGACGCCGGGCGGAACCAGTTTATTTTTAGTATGTATATAATCATATTCCATTCACATGATACTTCAGTAAAACTTAAATTTATAAGGTTCCGTGGTGTAGCGGTAATCACGTCTGCTTTACACGCAGAAGGTCCCCGGTTCGATATCGGGCGGAACCAGTTTATTTTTTAGAATGTATATAATCATATCCCATTCACATGCTAGTTCAGTAAAACTTATTATATAAGGTTCCGTGGTGTAGCGGTTATCACGTCTGCTTTACACGCAGAAGGTCCCCGGTTCGATACCGGGCGGAGCCAGTTTATCTTTTAGAATGTATATAATCATATCCCATTCACATGATACTTCAGTAAAACTTAAATTTATACGGTTCCGTGGTGTAGCGGTTATCACGTCTGCTTTACACTCAGAAGGTCCCCGGTTCGATACCGGGTGGAACCAGTTTATTTCTGAGAATGTATATAATCATATCCCATTCACATGATAGTTCACTAAAACTTAAATTTATATGGTTCTATGGTGTAGCGGTTATCACGTCTGCTTTACACGCAGGAAGTCCCCGGTTCGATCCCGGGTGGAACCAAATTATATTTTAGTATAGATATAATCTATTCCGACGCACATGATACTTCACTAAAACTTAAATACATCAGGTTCCGTGGTGTAGCGGTTATCACGTCGGCTTTACACACGGAAGGTCCTCCCTTTGATATCCGGCGGAACCAGATTATTTTTTAATATACATATAATCTTTTTCGACTCACATGATACTTCACTAAAGCTTAAATACATAAGGTTCCGTGGTGTAGCGGTTATCACGTCTGCTTTACACATGAAGGTCCGCGGTTCGGTCCCGGGCGGTAGTAGATTACTTTTTAGTATACATATAATCTTATTTGACTCACATGATACTTCACTAAAACTTAAATACTTAAGGTTCTGTGGTGTAGTGGTTATCACGTCTGCTTTACACGCAGAAGGTTCTCGGTTCGATTCCGGGCGGAACCACATTATTTTTTAGTAATATACATATAATCTTATTCGACTCACATAATACTTCACTAAAACTTAAATACTTAAGGTTCTGTGGTGTAGTGGTTATCACGTCTGCTTTACACGCAGAAGGTTCTCGGTTCGATTCCGGGCGGAACCATATTATTTTTTAGTATACATATAATCTTATTCGACTCACGTGATACTTCACTAAAACTTAAATACATAAGGTTCCGTGGTGTAGCAATTATCACGTCGGCTTTACACGCTGAAGGTTCCCGGTTCGATCCCGGGCGGAACCAGATGATTTTTAGTAAACATACAAACTTATTGGGACGTTAACACGTCTACTTTACACGCAAAAGTTTTTCGGGTCGATTACGGATAGAACCAGATTATTTTTAGTATACATATAATCATTACCGACTCACATAACACTTCACTAAAACTTAAATATATAAGGCTCTTTGGTGTAGTGGTTATCACGTCAGTTTTATCCGCAGTAGTTGGATTCAGGTAGGAATGTTATTATCTGGATATTTTTTACATTGAATCAATACATATTACAATTCTTGTTATAATTGCTTGGGTGTTTTCACAAGGTACATATGTAAAGAAGGAAATCAGAGTCAGCCTTATATATGTAACAATTTGTATTTTGTACATAATGATCTGCTTTTACGATCTCTCATAAGTCATTTTTGTTCTCTGGTAACAGCACTGTTTACTTGACAACAGGTTTGTTTACCTCTCCACCCCTGAGTTCTTATCAATGACTTGTTTTGATGTGACGAGTTGATTGGTCGCAACCTATATGCAGAACGGCGAACGGTACACACTTCTTAGCTCTGCTCATAACTTAACCAGGATCATTGTTTAGTGTGCAGTTTTAAGAATGTATAAACTTTAGTGTACATAAGTACTTTGCAGTCAGTCACTTCTCGTTTCTATTAAAACTGCCTATGCCTGTTTTCTTGCTTGTATAGGTTTTCGTTTTGCAATGATTTGCCGTTCTTTCCTTGTACGTATTTTTGTTGTTGATGTGAATTAAATTTGGAATCATGTGAATTTTATCGTGCTTTTTACTGATTACATTGGTAGTAGGTATTTTATTCTTCTTTTGCAGGAGTCTTATAATATATATATTTCTTGTATTTCTGACATTGTTTGAGCATTCTAGTTTATTAATTTATATATATATCGTATTTTAATATACTGTTTTAACATTATCACACTCAAAAGCATAAGCAAGTGTGGCATACTTTATTATAAAATATGAAAATTCTCAACTTGTTAGATTTTGTGTATTTCTTTGTGAGAAAGGAAGAGCTCTAAGAAAGTGTATTTTCGAGTTAATACAAGTAAAATGTGTACTTGGGAGCAAATGATTTCCACAAAGTACTCTAATGTAGTGCTCTAGTATCCTGTTTGATTAATGCTTCCTATAGGTTTTATAAATGCATAATAGCGTTCCGCTAGAGCCCATATCGAGTCTGGGACTACCAATTCAACTGCCGACCTCACGCCCACTTAACACGGCAGAGTTGAGCGATTATCCAAGCGATACAGGCAGGTGGTGTGAGCAGAACACTTACCCCAGTCGGAACGTTGGCTATCATGGCCGCGTTCGGAGCCTATTGTAGCTCCTCACTTTCCGCTGAGTGGGCACCAGTGTAATACCCGAAACTTAAAAGCAAATAGGTTTGATACCGGAGAAAGTATTTAATTTATTATTGATGTACCTTAGGTTAATTATTAACTACAAAGAATTAAAATAAAATACGTCCGGCAACTCAACATATAAAGATGCACATTATCCAATATTCTGAACTAAGATAACTCACAAAATAAATTTTGATTACAAGTAGTGATTGTCAAATTTGATCATTTGCACTATCTTCAACGCTTAAAAGCCATTAACATTTTCATTTACATTTTGTAAAAAAACAAAAAAAAAAAAAAAAAAAACACTGCAGTGACCTAATGTGTGACAACATTCTAAATCCTTTTTTTTAAAATTGCATAATTTTGAAACTAGGGAGCAGAACGCACATTTTGAATAAAATAGTCATAATATTTGTCTTAAGGGGCACTGGGAGTCAAATTAAAAAAAAAATATATATATATATATATATATTTGTCTGAAAAATTGCTGTGATTGCTTTGTTAAGTTAATATGAGACCAAATTGAATTAAAATTGAACAAATACTTTGCAAAATTTACATCATTTTATACATTTCATTATATAAAATATTCCATTATGAAAATATTTCACGTGCCTCAAAATTTGAGAAAATTGGTTGGTATTTGTTTTGAATTGGAGCTTTGAAATGCACTTAAAAAGATTACGCGCTGATATTTGAATAATTTTATTACCAAATTATGATTTCTATATTCTCTAGCCCATATTTACAATTTACAGTGGATTGAAAAGGAACTGTATTCCTCCCAAAAATTCTATATACACTGGATTCTATATCCGAAAAAAACAGTTTTAAAAACAAGGTTCGTTTGTGTGTGTGTGTCTGCAAGCAGCATAGCTCAAAAACAAAAAGTCGGTTAAATATCAAATTTGCTATTGAAGTTTAGTATCTTTTAAGATATGACACGAACATTTTTAACAAAATCCCCTACCGCCAATCTCCCTTTAACATGTAAAAGTTTTAGAAAATTGCTTTTCTCAAAAATGCCTCTAATGATTTGGATTAAAATACCGTATATTAAAGATATTTACATCACAAATAAACTATATCTTGAATTTTTTCCTGGGAATATTCTCTGAAGAGCTCTTTATTCTAGTTGAGTTTTGCGGACATTTGCATAACAGTTAAACCGTAAAAGATAGACAAAGACTTGCTACAGATGTAGATCTCATTAAAACACATAGTTTATGTCATAATCGTGCCTTTTTTTTTTTTTTTTTATTTATTTATTTTCTTTTTTTGCAGAGCTGTTTTTGAGATATTTATCATTATTGGTTTCCATTTTAAACTGATTAACTTTTCTCAAACGGGACCGTGCAAAGCGAACCAAACCTCAATTGTTTCACATAGCGACCAGCTTTTCAAAGATTTTACTGTCGCTTTAGCATGACTTCCCTTCTATTTACAAGGAAGCAAGTAATAAGACCATTTCTGCTAATATTTATCTCGATTACCAAGAAGTAGATAAAAGAAGAGTATTTTGAAAGAAAATTTTGTTTTGTGGAAAAGCTATAGAAAGTTTGTTAATAGAACACATCAGACTTTTTAAAAAAAATTGCACATTTCTTTTCTAAAATTAATTACATTTTCACAAAATATATTTTTTGGAAAATTACTATTACTGTTAGAATAATTTCGTCACCTGTAACATTATCGTACAAAAGACACTTCTACACATTTTGCGAAATGTTCGTTGTTTTTAAACAAAAGCTGAGATTCGTGGAGCATTTTCGAAGTATGAAAATATAGTTTTATAAAATAGTATGCTAAGAAACAGGTTATTTTATGATCTTTAAATGGCTGTAGAGGAGGAAACCACTAAATGTTGACTCTCTACGGCTACCAAAGGTTCCATAACCATGCATTATAAAAATCTGGTGTGCTCCATTCACATGACTTTTTCTACATCTCTGTAACAAATTATTGTTAATTAGCTTATTCTTTTATCTATTAAATGCTAAAATATTAGCAGCAACGGTCTTATTACTCAGCTCCTTATAAGTGGAAGGGAAATAAGTGAATACACTAGGCTAAACCGACAATCAAATGTTTTAAAATATGGCTGGATTGAAATCCGTTTCTTTGCGTGGTCAAGCGTTGACGAGTTCCCGTATGAGAAAAGTTTAAGTATTTTAAAACTGAGATCAATAACAAGGAATATCTCAAAAACGGCAAACTCCACGTATTTCATCATGGTCTACATTTTTATGTAGTAAGTTTTTGTCCATCAGTTAAGCAAAATTCAATAAAAGTCATCCAGAATAAAGAGGTCTTTAGAGGCTGTTCTCAGAAAATTCAAGATATACATTTTATTTGGCATGTAAATACCTTAAATACAACAGATTCTAATTGAAATCGTTAAGACCACTTTTGAGAAAATCAAAATTTTCGAAATTTCTTACATGTAATGGGGTAGTTTGGGGTAGGGGAAATCTCTTCGTTTTTGGGCTATGCGGTCCACAGACAAACTCACACTCAGAGACACATACACACGGACCTTTTTCCAAAAATGATGTTTTTGGATTCAAGGGACTCATAACATGCATTTCCGGTGAAATCTCGGTATAACATTTTTGGGTGCAATACAATACCTTCTCTATACACTAAGTACACAGTACGTGTAGAGAAAGTAAACCTTTTATTTTGCGATATTTTGACCGAATGTAGTCAAAATTTCTCTCTCAGTATCTCCTAATTATTTATAGAAACAATAACAATAACAACTCCCCATATTTATGGGCCTCCAACAAGGACAAAGTAAAGCAGACAAATTATAAATTATCTAAAAAAAAAGAAAACGAAAAAAACAACAACAAAACTTGAAACTCTTCTATAAAGATAATGAAATATCGACAGTTTTCATTGTATAGCAATCGAGAAGGAAACTAAAAGCGGCAAAAGGATTATTAAACATAAATAATATAAAATTAGCATCCAATAAATAATTTATATCAAAGAAATATAGATCGTGGAAATACTAAAAATGGTTATTATACAAATGATTTCGAAGAAGAGAAAATGAACCTCTTATTGCAGATATGGTAATTTCTTTTAGTTTTCCCTTCTTCAGTCCAAACTTCTTCCAGGTTTTGAAAAGATATAAAGAAATGTGCCCCGAGCTCCGACCATCACACCAGATATATATTTAATACCTACAAGTTTACTTTTTCGAATCTTATGTCTAATTTACTCCTGATATCTTTAGGATTTGTGCTAGGTAAAGCTTGTGTATAGTTGAATAACAAGATTTTCAGCCTTACCTGTTACTGAGAGCAGGCCCGTGGTAACATCATCTCCATACAAGTTATAAGCTTCACAACGATACTCTCCTGCGTCCTGAGGGAACACATCTGCTATTCTCAGAGCGAATCGTCCATCGCCATGATCCACGTACCGGAAGTCTTCACAATCCGGAATTTCCACTCCGTCCTTCATCCACACCACGTCCAGAGGAGGCGTACCTGAATAAACAAGTACAAAACATTTGTCACCGTGACAATAAAGGTGCAATTTCCTGTCAAAGTCCTAGCTATGAAGAGATAGCATCAGTTTTCATTTTGGAGGGTGAGGTTACACGAAGTGAAGGTTGATATCGAGTGAGATTAAAATAATCAGATATTAAAGTCAATATCACTTTCTATACCATAGCTCATTATTAGTTGATATATAAGCTATTCATATGGTTGATTTTAACCGAGATAAAATATATAGTTATATTACATATTTCGTTACAGATAAAAAAACAATTAACGAGAATAAGATGTTTAAGAACTGGACCAGAATTTCAAGCAATCGCGAGAAATCCCAGAAAATCTACATAACTTTAAAAGAATGACCAAATACTCAGCATTAGAATTATTAAAGGATATCTCAGAAATGTCTTAAGTGGCAAAAAAGTTATTTGAAATAATTTGTGTACATTAAAGGGATCTGCAGTTGTGTGTTGTGGGTTTTCGTCTTTTGCTTAATGTGGTCCAAATACACCTTTATAAAAAATTCCTTGCGAATGAAGAGGACTTCCAAAGCTACTCACAGAAAATTGCAGATAAATATTATATATTTATATAAATAGCTTAGTATATAACAGTTTGATCAAAATCTTTAGAGGCTTTTATATATGCATTTTTATGAAAAAATGGGAAGTGCACCTTCGTGTCACCTTGATAATCTTCGTGTCATATCTGAATAAAATCTGATGTGTTCCATTCACATGACTTTCTCTACATCTCTGTAACAAATTATTGTTAGAAAACTTTTATGCTTCTATTTACTTCATGTCAATCAGAAAAAATTAGCAGAAATAGTCTTATTACTTGTTTCCTTGTAAGCAGAAGCGAAATAAGGGAGTACCATAGGTTAAAATGATAGTCAAAAACTGGTTGCTATGTGACTGAAATTCTTTTATTTGTATGGACAGGAGTTGACAAATTCCTGTGTGAGAAAACCTTAAAACAAAAACAAGAAATATCTCAAAAACGAATAAGTCCACGAAAAATGTAAACAGCATATATTGTGTGTTTTAATGTGCTCTACATTTTTTGAGTGGTAAGTTTTTGTCTACCGCTTAGCAGTTCTGCAAAATTCCGTAAAATTCACTCAGAATAAAGTAGTCTTCAGAGCCTATTTCCAGAAAATTCAAAATATACATTTTGTTTTTCAGGTAAATATATTTCATATACGATATTCTCAAAATCTTCGTGTCGCATCCCTGGAAGATACTAAACTTAAATAGCAAGTTTGGTATTTTACCGACTTTTCGTTTTTGAGTTATCGTGTTCACAGACACACGGACACACACACACATACGGACCTTTTTCTGAAAATACTTTTTTTGGATATAAAGGATCCTAAAACATATATTTCTGGTGAAATCTCGGTATCGAATTTTTAGGTGGAGTGCAATAGCTTCTCTATACACTATGTACATAGTACGTGTAGAGAAAGTAAAAATCAACTCAAAAACAAAGTTTACTGCATATCCTACTTTTCACTTTTGAGTTATGCTGTTCATAGACATGTACACACACATAGGCAAACAGACAGGCCTACACACACACACACACACACACACACACTTATATACACATAAACATATGCGCGCGGACCTCTTTTTAAAATGTGGATTTTATTCAAGAGGCCTCAAAACTTGTATTTCCATTAAAAACTTGGTATAATTTACTTTGACTATCGTTTTAGTCTCTTCTATTTACAAGAAAGCATTTCTGGTAATGTTTATATCGATTAGCATAAAGTAGATAGAAAAATACATTTTTACTTTCTCTACACGTACTATATACATAGTATATAGAGAAGGTATTGCACTCCTCTCTACACGTGCTAATATTTCACCAGAAATACATGTTTTGGGTCCCCTGAATCCAAAAAAAAAAAAAAACATTTTTAGAAAAAGGAGCGCGTGTGCGTATGTGTGTCTGTATGTCTGTGGACAGCATATTTCAAAAACAAAAATACCGTTGAATACCAAACTTGTCATTTAGTTCGGTGTCTTCTAAGGATGCGATATGAAGATTTTCAAGAAAATTCCTCACACCCAACTACTCTTCATATGGAACTTTTCTCGAACATTTTTATTTTCTCAAAAATGGCTCTACCGATTTTGATTAAAACATCGTATGTTAAAAATATTTATCTGACAAACAAAATGTATATCTTGAATTTTCTAGGAATATCCACTGAAGACTACTTTATTCTGGATGAATTTTACGGAATTTTGCATAACTGCTAAACCGTATCAGATGGACAAAATCTTACCATACAAAAAATGTAGAGCACGTTAAAAAAACAATTTATATTATGTGTATTTCTTTCGTAGAGTTGAACATTTCTGAGATTTTCCTTGTTATTAGTTTCAGTTTTAAAATACTGAAGTTTTCACATACTGAAATTTGTCAACTGGTGGCAATGCAAACAAACGATTTCATCCACATGACAACCAGCATATAAAAGAATTGACTAGCGTTTTAGTCTCTTCTATTTACAAGAAAGCATTTCTGCTTATATTTATCTCGATTAGCATGAAGTAGATAGAAGAATAACTTTTTAGCAATAATTTGTTACAGCGATGCAGAGAAAGTCATGTGATTGGAAGACATCAGATTTTTATCGTTTTTGGTAAGCGATGACAAGGCGCTGAGGATCTGCAGCATCTCCCAATCTCTATACATTTTAGTATAGTTAATACAATAATAATGGAATAATCGAATGAATGTCGATTTTAAGTTATCGATTTAACTCCATTTCCTCTGCCCAAAGCTCCGTATATCGATAATCGGATATCTTCCATCGTGTGAGGTATTAAAACAAACAGAACAAATCATAATGGAAGAGTAATTTTATCTTATCCTCGAATTAGTAACGCTTCTGAAATCCTATCTGCAGATGCTGAATCTTAGTTAATATGCATGACGTTTTACTCCACTGGCTACACGATGCCTAGATTTGGTTCCGCAGTTGACTTGCTACATAAACCCATATCCAGAATGCCAGATCATATTTCATTTGTGTAATTTCGTCCTACGCTCGTGGTATTGAAGACGTAATCGGATCCGACCTTGGTGTGTGGGAATGCCGATATGGACACACTCAAAAGGCAACACCGACTTGAGTGGGCAGACTGAGATGCGGAATTATCATCTACTTTTCCTGAGGCGCCTGAAAATTCAATTTAGACAACACAATATATTCAATGTTACAGAGATGGGCAAAACATTATGCATGTATGAGCAACTCAAGAGCTCTACGTGGAAGCTGGAAAAATGATTGAGCATCTAAAATTTAAGATTCCGGTAGCATGATTTCATGCGTAGTAGCGAGACATCTGTTAGCTAACATACCTTTTTTACTTTCTCTGTACATACTATGTATATAGTGTATAGAGAAGCTATTGCACTCCACCCAAAAATTCGATACCGAGATTTCACCGAAAATATATGTTTTAGGGTCCCCTTTATGTGTGTGTGTGTGTGTGTGTGTGTGTGTGCTTGTGTGGCTTTGAACACAATAACTCAAAAATGAAAAGTAGTTAAAATACCAAACTTGGTATTTAAGTTTAGTATCTGCTAAGGATGCGACACGAAGATTTTGAGAAAAATCCTCCCACCCCCAACTACCTTTTACATGGAACCTTTTTCGAAAATTTTGATTTCCTCAAAAATGTCTCCAACGACTTTGATTAAAATTTCGTATATTAAAGATATTTACCTGACAAAAAAAATGTAAATCTTTAAATTTCTGGGAATAAACTCTGAAGAGTAGTTTATTTTGGATGAATTTTACTGATTTTGAATTACTGCTAAACGGTAAGAGATGGATAAAAACTTACTGCACAAAAAATGTACAGCACGTTAAAACACACAATTTATGCTAATTTGTTCGTGGAGTTCGTCGTTTTTGAGACATTCCTTATTTTTGGTTTCTGCTATGAAGAACTTATACATTTCTCATACAGGAATTTGTCAACTACTGTCCATACAAACAAAGGAAGTTCAGTGACATAGCAACCAGCTTTTGATTATCGCTTTAACCTATAATACTCCCTTATTTCGCTTCTACTTACAAGGAAGCAAGTAATATGGCTATTTATGCTAATTTTTTTACTGATTAGCATGAAGAAATAGAAGTATAAGCTTTTTAAGAATAATTTGTTGCAGAGATGTAGAGAAAGTAATGTGAATGGTACACATCAGACTTTTTACATTCTTTACACCTATGTACATAGTGTATAGAGGAGTTATTGTACTGCACCTGAAAATTAGATACCGAGATTTCACCGGAAATACATGTTTTGGGTCCCCCTGAATCCAAAGAGAGCATTTTTAGAAACATGATCGTGTGTGTGTGGGGGGGGGGCAGCATAGCTCCAAAACGAAAAGTCCGTTAAATACCAAGGATGCGACAAAAAGATTTTCAAGAACATCCTCCCACCCCCAACTTGGAAAAAATTTCACAAATTTCGATTTCTTTAAAAATGACTAACATTTTGAATAAAATTCCGTATATTACAGATATTTACATGAGAAATAAAATGTATATCTTGACTTTTCTGGGAATAGCATCTAAAGACCTCTTTGTTCTGAATGACTTTTGCTGAATTTTGCGTAACTGGTAAACTGTAAAAGATAGACAGAAACTTACTTCACAAAAAATGGAGATCACCTTAAAATACACAATTTATGTCATATACATTTTTCGTGGAATTGACAATTTCTGAGATATTCCTTGTTATTTGCTTCAGATTTTAAATACTTAAAACTTTTCTCACACGTAAGGTTATAAGTTCCTGGCCCTGCATAGAAACGGTTTTCAATCACTTGGTAACCAGTTTTTAAAAAAAAAATTACTATCTTTTTAACCTAGTGTATTCCCTTATTTCCCTTCTAATTACAAGGAAGCAAATAATTAAGAAAATTTCTGCTAATGTTAATCTTGTTTATCATAACGTAGACAGAAGAATAGTTTCTTTAAGAGATATAGAGAAAGTCATGTGAATGGACCACATCAGATTTTTTTAAATTGTTTCATTTATATATCCCCCTTCAATATCTAAGGTATTATCGAGGGCGTTGCATTGGAAACAATTCGTTGTCTGTAGGTTCTTTACGGTGGGTTTAAATATTTTCCCCTCTCACAATCACACTTCGAGACCCTGTGGAATAGGGAATAATTCTGGTTAAAGAAAAATTCCCCCTCCCAGCCGAGAATCGAATCCAGGACATCCGGGTGGGAAGTCAACTCTCGACCACTCGACCACTCGACCACGAAGGTAGTCAACAGAATGTCTCTCTAACTCTCTTTAAAATTCGGGGGGGGGGGAACACTCACGCACACTTTTTCGATTTTTTTCTTTATCCTCATTTATTACAATTATAAATGGTACTGAGCAATTGGATGATAATTTTTCGCATATTTGTTACTTGCTACGTGGCTTAGTGTTCTTATTACATTGACTAAATTCTGCGCTAATTGAAAATATTAAATTAATGAGTGGAGTGTTTTGCAGTGTAATAAAAAAAATCTGATGTGTTCCATTCACATGCTTTCTCTACATCTCTACAACAAATTATTGTTACAAAGCTTATACTTCTTTTTACTTCATGATAATTGAGAAAAAATTAGCAGAAACAGTCTTATTACTTGCTTCCTTGTAGGTAGAAGCGAAATAAGAGAGTACTACAGCTTTAAGTGATAGTCAAAAGCTGGTTGCTCTGTGACTAAAGTTCCTTTGTTTGTAAGGACAGTAGTTGACAAATTCCTGTATGAGAAAAGTTTAAGTTTTTTAAAGCTGAAACAAAAAACAAGGACTATCTAAAAACCGATCAACACCACGCAAAAAATGTATGTGACATAAATTGCTTGTTTTATCGTGACCTACATTTTTTGTGATGTAAGTTTTTGTCCATGTGTTACGGCTTACCAGTTATACAAAATTCAATAAAAATCCTCCAGAATAAAGAGGTCTTTAGAGGCTATTCCCAGAAAATTCAAGATATACATTTTATTTGGCATGTAAGTAACTTAAGTATAAGAGATTTGAATCAAAATCGTTATAGCCGTTTTTGAAAAAATCAATATTTTCGAAATTTTTTCCATGTAAAGGATAGGATCGAGTGGGGGATTTTCTTGAAAATCTTCGTGACGCATCCTTGAAAGATACCAAACTTAAATACCACACTCGCGCTGTCTTTTTCCAAAAATGCTTTTTTAGGATTCAGGGGTACCCAAAACATGTATTTCCGGTGGAATCTCGGTATGGAATTTTTAGGTGCATTACAATACCTTCTCCATGCATAGTACTTGTAGAGAAAGTTAATAAATTGCTCAATTCCTGTTTTATTGTAACTTTAGCTTTTGACAAACGGATGTTGTTCAAACATTTTATTTGAATATTTCAAGTTGTCCTCATGTTATTAATGAAAACGTTCTACGTAAGAAGCTAAGAGACACATAACTTGATAAATGATGCAGCAAAAGCACAAAGGAATAGTTCTGCATAAGGAGCCCAATACATGGTTCAGTAAACACAAAGACCTCATCAGCTCTGAATGGAGAAATGCTATCAACATGACAGTAAATGAATGTTCTTTCGTTCATAATGAAAACCACTGGGCTGGTGCCGTAATGATACTTACGTGCTCTTATGGCTCTTATATCAGATCTGAGACAATTAATGGATGTGGAAAGATTCACTGAAGTTCACGGCTTAATAATGAGTGACTGCAACTTTCAGAATATTCGACAGCTGGGTGAAATGAAGCCCTGTACAGCAACCGATTTAACTTCACGAGAAGAAATTATATAACCATGAACCTTCCACCATTAAATTTTAAAGTAAATATAAATAAATGTATATAATATTAAATGATTCATTGGTAGGATATAGTGAGTAACTACTTCCAACACTTTAACTGTTTTTGGAGCTTTCAACTCTTACATATTCAGATTTTATAAAATGAAACAGGAGTCTAATTTTGTAAAATAATCAGTAGCTCGGTATTTAAGCAATGTGCTATTTTTACTTTCCCTAGCACGGATGTACATTTTACGTAATGGGTAGAGAAAGTATTATATTCCACTCAAAATTCGACACCAAGTTTTCACCAAGATTCAGGGCCCCTGAATAAATAAAAATCATTTTTCACTTCCTCTAGCTCCATATGTACACTATACATGGGATCGAGAAGTATTGTATTCTACCCAAAAATTTGATCTCGAGATTTCACCGGAAATATATGTTTTGGGGTCCCCTGAGTCCGAAAAGAGCATTTTTAGAAAAAGGTCCGTGTATATGCGCGTGTGTTTTGAGCGTTTGCAAAGCTCACAAGTTAAAAGACCATCAAATGACAAATTTAGTATATGAGTTTGATATCTTCCAAAGATACGACTCGAAGATTTTTCAAGAAAAATTCCCCCACCACAAACTACCCTTTATATGTGGAAAAAATTTCGAAAGTTTTGATTTTCTCAAAAATGGCTCTAACGATTTTGATTAAAATACTATATATCAAAGATACTTACAGCCCAAATAAAATGTATATCTTGAATTTTCTGGAAATAGCCTCTGAACACCTCTTTATTGTGGATATTTTGCAGAATTTTGCTTAACTGCTAAATCGTAAGAGACAGGAAAAAGCTTACTGCTCAAAAAATGTAGATCTCGTCAAAACATGCAATTTATGTCCTTTACGTTTGTGTTGTGGAAGTAACCGTTCCCAAGATATCCCTTGTTATTGGTTTCAATTGTGAAGTATTTATACTTTTCTCAGCCATGAAGCGTCCGTTTCACATAACGATAGCTTTAAAAATGTTGACTGTCACTTTAGCCTAGTGTATTCCCTTAGTTCCCTTCTACTTATAAGGAACTAAGTAATAAAAGCATTCTGCTAATGTTTATCTCGATTAGCATTGTGCAGAAAGAAGAATATTCTTTTGTAAGAAGTTTGTAGAGCAGCTAGAGAAAGTCATGTGAGAGTAACACATTAGATTAAAAAAAAAAGCTCAGCGTGTGTGTCTGCAAAAAGCATAGTTCAAAAACTAAAAGTCGGTTAAATACCAAATTTGATATTTCATTTTATTGTCTTCCAAGAATGCGACATGCAGCAGAAATGGTCTTAACACTTGCTTCCTTGTAAGTAGCAGGGAATTAAGGGAGTACATTAGGCTAAATCGACGGTCAAATATTTTAAAATGTGGCTGCTATGGGATTGAAATCCTTTCTTTGCGTGGCCAGTAACTGACAAGTTCCCCTACGAGAAAAGTTTAAGTGTTTTAAAACTGAAATCATTAACAAGCAATATCTCGAAAGCGATCAACTCCTGGAAAAGAATGTACATGACATAAATTATGTGTTTTACAGAGATACATTTTTTATATCGTAAGTTTTTGTCTATCTCTTGCGGTTTATCGGTTATGCTAAGTTCAGAAAAAATCATCCAAAATAAAGAGGTTTTCAGAGGAAATGCCCGATATACTTCAAGATATACATTTTATTTGTCACGTACATTTCTTAAATATAAGCAATTTTAATCAAAATCGTTAGAGCCAGTTTTGAAAATTCCAAAATATTCGACACTTTTTCCATGTAAAGGGTAGTTGGGGATGGAGGGATTTTTTTGTTGTTGAAAATCTTTGGGTCGTATCCTTGGGAGATACTTAAGTATGGTATTTAACGGACTTTTTGTTTTTCAGCTTTGCTGTTCATCTAACACACACACACACACACACACACGTGAACATTTTTCTAATCTCGGTATTGAATTTTTGGGTGGAATACAACACCTTCTCTATACCATATGTACATAGTACGTGTAGAGAAAGTAACAATGGCGCTAACGATTTTGATTTAAATGCCGTATAATTAAAGATATTTACATGGCAAATACAATTTATATCTGAATTTCTTGGGAATAGCCCCTGAACTGCACACCAGTCTGAAACTTAGTGCACAAAAAATATAGATATCGTTAAAACACGCAATTTATGTAATATATAGTTTTTTGAAGAGCTAATTATATTTGATATATCCGCCATTGTTGGTTTCAATTTTGAAACACATTTTCTCAAACGAAAAGTCCTCATCCGTTGGATATATATTTTGTTTTGCTTCTGGTCATGGTTAGAGAGCTGAATATCAATGATAATCACTTAAAGGCTGATTTTTAAAGATTTGACTATCTCTTTAACATGAGTGTATTCCTTTATTTCATTCCTCTTACTTACAAGGAACTAAGTAATAAGACCAATTGAGGTAATGTTTTATTGGATTCAGGGCGTCTCAAAACATGTATTTCTCGGTATCGAATTTTTGGGTGCATTACAATATCTTCTCTATACACTATGTACATAGTACGTGTAGAGAAAGTAATAATTGTGTAAATCAAAACAAGTGAACAATAAATAACAAATCTGTTATGGCACCAAAGAATGATAATAAAATAAAGACTATTTCCACAGCTAGAAGACAGTCAGTTTTAAATACATTTGTATTAGTTCATGTTGCAAGAGTCCAACACAAGAATATTTACAGCAATACCTTCTAATTGCATGCAACAATAAACATGTATATTAAGGTAAAAAGAAACACTATTAAAAATGAAGATTCCATAGCTTTAAACTGTTTGAGACTACCATTATTAACAATTATCCGCTGGATGTTTTGGTTGTTGAAACTTTGAATACGTTTCGAAAGGTTTCTTTCCATCTTTCTTCGCTAGTGTTAGCTGGCTTGCAAGATTTATTATCGGTGGGAAATTACTTTGTGATTGTCATTCCTGCTGACACGTGACCATGTCGGTACGCTGTTGCCATATTTATCGCTGTCCGTCTGCAGCGGCACACGTTCCACTGCTTCCTCTAAAATGCTTTCTTCTGCTCATCTATTCCTTTCCATATTGGGTCCTGTACTTCACTAAACGTAAGCGTTTTATTATTTCGACAATAGTAACAACTTCACTCCTCTTATCATGGAAGTTTGAAAACAGTGTTGTTAACATGATCCGATAAATATCCCAAGTGTTGTTTAGTGTAATTAATCGAGAAATTAAATAACCTCAATACAACCGAACTTTTCACAGAATAAAGTCAATCAGATTGCCAACAATTGATCAGTCATAACGCGCGCGTAAATTTTCACTGAACCTCGTAGATATTGTAACGCCGATGGCATCACGTCTCTGACGGTTATGCATTCTTATAGTTGTGTTCTGGGCTCGTGAGCCCTGCATGACGAGGTGAGAGGAGAGCGATATCTGTTTACCCAGTGAACTGTTATGCAGTAATCATTCCTGCAGACATGTGTATTAACCTAGCTTAGCCTACTTAGCACAATAAGATGCAGAAATCTCTCAAATTTGAAAGAAAATTTGTATTATTTTCACCATGTCTGAAGTTAAGAAATGTACGGTAGTGCTTTCAGAAGGGAGTGAAATTATAAGTAGTGTTATAGATAAATATAATGAAGAAGCTCTGAATAAACAGTATTTATATCCAGTGCCACAAGCTCATATTATTCTGGTGTTTCCGTGTCAACGACAAAGAGAATTCCTAAGGAGAAGAAAGAGCTGCGGTCAAGAGGAGAAAATAGAATATTGATCACTTCTGGAAAAAGAAGAAAAAACTAGACCAGAACATACTGTTGCGCAAATCAATGACTTTAACGCTACTGTTATAGAAAGAATAGGTTAATATTTATTTATTTAAAAAAAGTCTATGGATAAAGTATGTTTTAATGAATTTTACATGTTTTGTTTAGTGAGTTTCTGTCTTTCTCTTACATAAGTCTCCAGAATGAAGAAGTCTTTAGAGGCTATTCCCAAAAAATTCAAGGCATACATTACGTTTGCTAGAAAATATCTTAAGCATATGACATTTTAATAAAAATCATTAAAGCTAATTTTGATAAAATAAAATGTTTCGAACAAAATGTCTCATGTACAGGGTAATGGGTTTGGGGGAGGGAATTTGTTAAAAATCTTTGTGGGGCACCTTGGAAGGTTTTGAACTTAATTACCAAGTTTGGTATTTAACGAGCGTCTCGTTTTTGAGCTATGCCGTCTACAGACACACAAAAAACTAATCTTCTTCTTCTTGAGAAAATGTAACAGTGTCATGTTCTGAATTGGACACAGAATTGGCACGGCCACTAATCTATTTAGTTAGGCTGCTTGTTATTCTTCAATACCGTTTGTATCTGCGCGTGTCACCTTATCTGTACTCGTGCGTGTGTTTTAGGGTCCAGGAGCTGGGAGCACAGCTATACACTATGATTGGTCAGGAACCTGACGAGCCACTGCCAGCAGACGACACACCCCACAAGAATAAATCAGAAGGAACTTTCTCACCGACAGTACATACCAATTACGCTTTGCCAGGTCAATAACGATATAGTTTTAATCACCTTAAAGGCTAAGATTACATATATCAGCCTGGAAAGAGTGTTTTGTCTGTGAATACCATAAACATGATGATATGCTATGGTTGGTGTGATACGCTAAAATATATTTATTTCATTATATACATTTCAGTAAAATACTTGAACCTTCCCCTAGTGCAGCTCGCTATTCCTGAGTCTCGTGATTCATGTCCCAACGAACTGTGCCATCGAGGTCGAAAAGTCAATTTGGTGCAAATGAGCTCAGAATTAAGTGACGGTTCAGATACTTGACTTCTGTTTTCAACAGCAGTGTAAAAGCTCTCACCTCATTCTTGTCAGAACTGATCGCTCTTTCGGCAGACAGCGAGACGCTTTGCTTTGGACTAAACGATTTTGTATTCAGCGAGCAGAAGCGATATAATATACCGTATTTTAATCAAAACTGTTAGAGCATTTTTGAGAAAATCAAAATTTTTATGCATTAATACTGCATTCCTTCGACTACTGGCATACAAATGAGGCATTCTGAATGAAAATAGAACACACGCGCCTACATTCTTTTAATTTTTGTCCACTAATGCGCGATCCAGAAAACAAATCATAACTTTGGCATTAGGCAAAAAGGACAATAGATTCCCTATCTCAAATTGTTTATCTATAACCCCTCCACAACACAGCCAATTTGTGCGGTCGAATTCTGGGACACCCCCCTCTTCTCTCCCTCCCTCCCTCCCTCCCTCCCTCCCTCCCTCTCTCTCTCTCTCGATGGGGTTCTATAGGCTGGTAAATAGTTGTAAGATTAAAAGTCACAGTAATTAAAAATGAGATGAACTAAAAGTAGATTATATAGCAAGTCATGCACTAAAACCAAAAATGAATTGAGCACAAGAACAGAATGAGTAAGGAGAAATACCCTCTACTATACTTTTTTTTTTCAAAAGGGAAGAGTTCTACGCTGCAGCAAATGAGATGTGTTATCGTGCTCTGTGTTGCAGGTCGCTCTCCCCACTCTTTTCATATTTCCTTCTCACTCGCACACTGAGCATGCAAATCTCCCTGGCAGCATAACGTTTATTCATGTGTATTATGAAAATTATTTGAGATAAAAGGCTGTGGTTTTTAGGTGCTGCTACGAACATTACTTCCTATCTTCTTCCTGAATTATTTTTTGCAAAATTTGAATATTTTGTCTTAGCACAAGTAGTATTTATGAGAGACGGATTCACTTAGCGCGTTACACTCCAGTTAAGCGGGAATGCAATATGTCATCACAGCAGCACTCCGATTGGCTACCGGCCTGGTGGCGTTCAAGGACAAACCTCATCCCATTTGAAAGTCACTATAGTAAGGAATTAGCAAACAGCAGGGGAACGAGATGATGGACGTCCTAAGAAGTGTGAGCTGAACATTTTTGGAGCCGGAGCGGGTGATGATTGTGATGCATTTTTGTTCTTAGATATCTTATGACAACCTATCAAGCAGCAGCCACTTATCTTCACGCTGTGATTTGAATACAATAAGTATCCTATAGAAGCTTAAGTAAGAATTATCTAATGCATCTGTGAACTTACCTTGAAGTCTGACTTGCAGTTCAGCAGCGCCCCCATCTGCAGCCATGCCACTCCTAGAAAGACCTTGTATGAAGACAGGTGGTCTCCTATCTTCGTCACTTGGGTCGTCCTCCTCGAGGACGACAAGACGCGCCGAACACCGGGTCCTGCCCAATTCGTTCTCTGCCACGCACGTGTATACACCCGCATCTTCAGCCTGCAAGTCCACCAAATCCAAACGTGCTGTACGTCCATCCCAGCTAGGTGCTACTCTTGAAGACCTTACGATTAACTCTCCATCCCTTGAAAGGAAATTTAGTTCAATTTAGTCATTGAAAAGAGAAAATCATCACTATGTTTGTTATTTTACATTGTGACTACTGATACATATGTCTTAATTCATTCCTGGTTCTTGTCTACTTCACAGGGTGAGTTACCCGGATAAGGTTTTCTTCGGGGTTTTCCCTTATCCTGAGAAGACGAATGTCGAGTAACTTTAAGCTCTATGGACCCCGAGATCATTTGAGCATCATTTCACCAATTTCATTCATCTTCTGATATGACCAATCAGGTTAAAGGACGTTAAACTAAAAAAAAAAAAAAGAAGAAGAAAATCGCTCCGATAGTGGGGTTACGTCTCCCTCAGTTACGTTGTACCGTTCCTACACTTTTATTTTGCATTGAGACACTAAATTTAAACATGATAACATGTTTTATTACTGCTTGAAAACTGTTCCTCAAACTATAAAGAATGGCCTACCACTCCAAACCATTATTATATATTTTTCTCATGAGTAGTTTGTAATAAAAGTAACAAGTTTGGTGTAGTCAAAACTAATGGCTACTATTTCTGCTATTTTGGGAATTGTGAACTACAATCGATTTCTCACATGCGGCACTCATTTTTGTCTGTAAATATGGATTAATTAATGCACTTTGGGATTGAAATTTTACAAGATAGTAAACTATAATAGCATTATACTTCAAATCTGTATTAGCGAAATTGTTAGCTACTTCTTTTCCAACTACAGAAATCAGCTGACGCTACATTGGTACAAACTAATGTACGTGGATAGTCAGTGGCAAAATTCGAATTTTCTTTGAGCTTTCATAGTACTATGCTAGAATTTCGCATCCAATAGCTCGGATACAGAGAAAAAATCTGATGGGTTACACTCACATGGCTTTCTCTAGCCCTCCTACAAACTTCTTACATAAGATTATTCTTCTTTCTGCACCTTGCTAATCGAGGTATTCAGCACAATGTTCTTATTACTTAGTTCCTTATAAGCAGGAAGAAAATAAGGGAATACACTAGGCTAAACCGATAGTTAAATGTTTTAAAAGCTGTCGTTATGCGATTGTCATCACAAATCGCTTCTTCTATTGGCCAGGAGTAGAACAAAAGAAAAACGGACACTCCCGTCTGAGAAAAGTAATTACTTCACAACCGAAACTAATAACAAGGAATACTTCGAAAACGGTAAGCTACACGAAAAAAATGTAATTGACATAACTTGTGTGTTTTAACAACACCTACATTTGTTGTGTGGTTAGTTTTTGTCTATCTCTTACGGTTTACTACGAGTTATGCCAAGTTCAGCAAAATTCATCCAGAATAAACAGGTCTTTAGAAGCTATTCCCAGAAAATTCTAGATATACATTTTATTTGTCAGGTAAATATCTTTAATATACGATATTTTAATCAAAATTGTTAGAGCCATTTTTAAGAAAATCAACATTTTATAAAAAATTTCCATGTAAAGGGTAGTTTGGGGTGGGGGGATTTTTCTCAAAGTCTTCGTGGCACAACCCTGGAAGATACTAAACTTAAATACCAAGTTTGGCACTTTAGCTACTTTTCGTTTTTGAGTTATAGTATTCACAGGCACACACACACGGACCCTTTTCTGAAAATGCTTTTTTTGGATACAGGGGGTCCTAAAGCATGTATTTCCGGTAAAATCTCGGTATCGAATTTTTGGGTGGAATACAATACTTCTCTATACACTATGTACATTGTACATACGGGGCTAGAGAACGTAAAAAAATCTAATGTGTTCCATTCACATGACTTTCTCTATATCACTGCAACAAATGATTGTATTTACTTCATCTAAGGAGCAAAAATTAGCAGAAATACTCTTATTACTTGCTTCCTTGTTAGTAAAGCGAAATAAGGGAGTACCATAGGTTAAAGTGATAGTCAAAAGCTGGTTGCTCTGCGACTGAAGTTCCTTTGTTTGTATGGACACGAGTTCACAAAGTTCTGTATGAGAAAAGTATAAGTGTCCATTTCTTACTGTTTAGCAGTTATGCAAAATTTCGTAAAACTCATCCTGAATAAACTAGTCTTCAGAGGCTATTCCCAGAAAATTCAAGATATACATATTATTTGTCAGGTAAATGTCTTTAATATATGATATCTTAATCAAAATCGTTAGAGCCATTTTTAAGAAAATCAAAATTTTCGAAAAAAGTTCCATGAAAAGGGTAGTTGGGGGTGGAGGGATTTTCTTAGAAATCTTCTTGTCGCATCCTTGGAAAATACGAAACTTAAATACCAAGTTTGGTATTTAACGGTCTTTTCGTTTTTGAGCTATGCTGTCCACAGACACACACACACACACGGACCTTTTTTCAAAAATGCTTTTTTTGGATTCAGGGGGATCCAAAACACGTATTTCCGGTGAAATCTGGTGGTCGAATTTTTGGGTGCATTACAATACTTTCTCTATACACTATATACATACTACGTGTAGAGAAAGTGATATATTCTTCGGATTTGATCAAAGGGACTGTGACCTGTTATTTGTATTGAACAAGGTTGCATCAGTCAACAACAATAAATTCTCCGAAAGTAGCCTACCTAAATGACGTTAATGATGCATAGTAGCTGATTGTGGTAGTAAAACGGTCTTTAATCTAATGGGTCGTATAATAAGACGGAGAGAAATGCTTCACATTGAATCTGAAAGTCACGTGACTTGTGGATTGTGTCAATGTGCATTGAAATACGTGTGATATTGTGCATACTAATATAAGAAAGGGCATGTTCTGTACTTTTAAGAGCTTCATATGCTTAGAAACAGGTGAAATGGTGCGTTATTGATGATTAATCGGGTTTAATGAGATAGTACATAGTGAATAGAGAATGTATTGCACTCCACCAAAAAATTCGATACCGAGATTTCACCGGAAATATATGTTTTAGGGTCCCCCCACCCCAAACTACCCTTTACATGGGACTTTTTTCGAAAATTTTCATTTTCTAAAAAATGGCTGTAACGATTTTCATTAAAATATTGTATATTAAAGTTATTTACCTGACAAATAAAACGTATATTCTGAAATTTCTGGGAATAGCCTCTGAAGACTACTTTATTCTGGATGAATTTTTCATAACTACTAAACCGTAAGAGATGGACAACAACTTAACCCATAAAAATGTAGAGCACGTTAAAACACACAATTTATGTTATATACATTTTTTTCGTGAAGTTGATCGTTTTTGAGATATTCCTTTTTATTGGTTTCAGCTTTGAAAAAAAAAAAACTGAGAACTTTTCTCATACAGGAATTTGTCAACTCCTGTCAATACAAACAAAGGAACATCAGTCACATAGCAACCAGCTTTTGGCTTTCACTTTAACTTATGGTACTCCCTTATTTCGGTTCTACTTACTATAAAGCAAGAAATAAGATTATTTCTGCTAATTTTTCTCGATTAGCATGAAATAAATAAAAGATAAGCTTATTAACAATAATAATTTACAGAGATATAGAGAAAGTCATGTGAGTGTAACACATCAGATTTTTAAGTATTGTATGAACGCCCATTGATTTTTGTATGCGCTTGTTGTTACATACAGATCTGAAAATAGAAAACGTAAACTGTGGGCTGAAAAATGAATTTAAATGGGTATTCATGAGCGATTTAGAGTTATGCATTACACGAGTGAAGAAGCAGTATTTAGTAGAAATAGATTGTTAACTTTAAATTACGTTTCCTATGGAGTTTTTCTAAAGAAGGAGTACGAGAGCAAGTTTGGATAAGAATATAAATACAAGCACTTTTGTTCCTTCAGCACTGACTGCTTTGATAGGGAGAAATTTGGAGGTGGTGCTGTGTAGTTGAAACAGATGCGGCTCCTATGGTCTCCAATGCCCCAGAGCATCTAGGTAAACTCGTTGCCGATCCCCATGGCCACGTCCTCTAAAGTGGCGCGTTTGAGCCCCGCCTTGAGCATGATGTTTGTGTGTTTGTAAATGTATATATGTATTTGTAGAAGAAGAAAACGGTAAACAAATAGGAAAAACGTCAGAAATGTTGAGTGAATGAAAAAAAAAACCTGATGTGTTCCATTCACATGAACTTCTCTACATCTCTGCAACAGATTATTGTTAAAAACTTATTCCTCCATTTCTTTCATGCTAATCGAGAAAACTTAGTACAAATCGTCTTTTTTACTTGCTTCCTTGTAATATAAAGATAAACAAGCGAATGCACTAGGCTAAACTGAGTCAAATGTTTTAAAAGTTGGTTGCTATGTGATTGAAGTTCCTTTGTTTGCATGGTCAAGAGTTGACAAAGCCCGTATGAGAAAAATATAAGTATTTTAAAGCTGGAACCATTTATGAGGAATATCTCAAAAACGGTCAATTAGACGAAAAAATGTTTATAATATAAATTGTGTGTTTTAACGAGCTCTACAAGTTTTGTATAGTAGGTTTTTATCTATCTTTTACGGTTTACCAGTTATGCAAAATTCCCTAAAATTCATCTAGAATAAAGATGTCTTCAGAAGCTATTCCCAGAAAACTCAAGATATACATTTTTTTGTCACGTAAATATCTTTAGTATATAATATTTTAATCAAAATCGTTAGAGCTATTTTTCCATGTAAATGCGGAGTTTCTTTAAAATGTTCGTGTCGCATCCTTGAAAGAAACCAAGTTTGGTATTAAACGGCCGTTTCGTTTTTGAGCTATGCTATCCGCAGACACACACGGACCTTTTCCTAAAAATGCAGGGGACTCAAAACATGTATTTGCGGTGAAATTTTGGTATCGAATTTTCGGGTTGAATACAATACCTTCTCTATGCACGTACGTGTAGAGAAAATAAAAACTCCCAAGGATTTCACAGCAAACCTCCTATAAAGAGATGGTGCGTATCGATCGCTTTCATGACAGTTCTAACTTTGCAATTTTTTAAACCACTTACTTCCATGCGTGACCTAGATTTGATTCTTTTGTTCTCCTGTCATTAAAAGCGCTTTATAACTGCGTACTGGACTGTTGAAAACTATTAGTCGCAACGTGTAGCCCAAGATGGAGGGTCCTAAGGCCGCAAAGCGTTGCCTAGGAGTGGCGCAGTTGCTGTCGAACACCAGAGTGTAGCCGAGGGATGTTTATCCCAAATTCCTACGATACTAAGTAGAAGTCAAACCTGGGCAGTCTAGAGGATTTCAATGTTAATATTTTCAACACTTTCAAATCCAAATAGCCTGTGACAGTTTCTTTAAGCTTTTAAAATAATTATTATTATTTTTTTTTTTTTTAGGAATTCAGATGGAGAAATATTTTTAGGATAGCTTCGACTATCGGATTAATTTAATTAATTTGATTTTGTAAGAAACGGGTTCACGTTACCTTAAATTTGGATCCAACTAAAATCCCTAGAATTTCCCCTGCATGTTTTTAATATTATATCACTATCTTGTATAGAATAGGCCGTCAATGCTATGAGCATTGCACACATAAACTGGAGCACAGAATGATGAACGGCATTTATTCTGAACAGTGCCTATTAAACTCTTGACTATGCAATAGGCAAATGATTCCAACCGCAGTTAAAATAGATGCAAAATATCCAGTTAGGAAATAAACGCAATAGCTTTACGTCTTTCTCTTTCTTCTAACGATATGTTACGTTTAATCTGGGACTTTATATGCATAATGATTGGTCTAACACCTTAAAAGAACGTTTCTTGACTATTTTGCAATGAATTCCCTTTAAACCCTTTGCAATACCGCTCGCTCTATGCATAAGTCACGTGGTTTCGTACTGCCTCAAGGATGTCCCCACCCAGTAATGCACTGCGCAGCCCATTATAATTCTATGATCACATCGGAACATGAATGAAATGAGTGAAATGATGCTCAAATGAGTTCGTGAACCATAAGCTTAAATCCTCCACTTTTGTCTTCTCAAGATAAGGGGAAACCTTATCCAGGAAACTCACCTAAAACAGATGAGGACTCGGAATCTCTTGAATGTGAGGCAGTGATGCTACCACCACACTACAGAGTTGTCACTTGCAATAATTAATTTACAGTAATGAGATGACTGATTTAGCTAGACAGGTCATACAGCGCAATGTTAAGAAACCTCAGGAATCACAAGCGGTACTATATCGATTTGACACGCATCCACGTGCACTAACTGCAAACATGGACCCACCATGCCTAGAACTGGTGCAATAATTCAGATTTCCTAATAGAATTAATCACCGGTTTCGCCAGCATATTCTCCCTACAGGGGCCAGCACAACAGGTCACTGCTTAAAAGTGCAACATAACAATGTGTGTAGAAAAACTGCCTCTCCGACAATCCGTCAAATTTGCGGAAACAATGAAGCGGTTGTGATTAAATGTTGTGAAAAAGGGAACGTGTGCTTAAAAATATATTACTAACAATGGCTTTTCGGGAAAACATACATGAAAAGAACCCCTACAAAGTTTCTTTAATCACCATAAAGTTCTAGAAAGATAAAAATCACGTTTCCATCGAAATATCACTTCGAGATTTATCGCAGAGGAACAAGGAACAAAATATGATAAACAGAGGTAATTTTTCCGCGACAAATCCTTATACTTAATGAAGGGAAGGTTTATGGCAGAATATATCCTATAAAGTCTGTACAGGCGTAGTTATTATCTTTGCCATACGACTTAGTTCATTGGCTTGGCCAGGCCGGAAGCTGCGCAGTGCTTGAAATTGACAGAGTGAAAAGTGGCGCGTGGCCATCAGTCCGCAGAAGAGTTTCGCTCTCCTGCTGGCTAAAGTCCGTCGCTGGCGGCCGGAGAGGTCCCTGAGGTTGCGGCGGAGTCCTCGACCGCGGGCTTACATTCACTCCACATGTCAGGGAAAAGGTCGGAATGGGGCACGCCGCCCTTCGGCAGGCAGTGGTATCCCATCTTCCGCTCCACCATGCCCTCATACCTAAAACTACGGCTGTATCGTGCAGTCATCCCGCCTCTGATGCTGTAAAAGTCTGGGGTTCGGTGGCTCGTTCCACCATACGCAGACTGCAGACTGTGCAGAACAAGGCACTGAGGACCGTAGATTTCCGTCCCACATACTCCATTCCCACTCCGAAATTCCCTACATAGTGGATGTTGTATTAAATTTGCTCCTCACCCTAATCCCCTGGTGAATTCTCTCGGTTGCTGTGACCACATGCTGCCTAGAAGACGCGACAGCTCCCGGCTTCCTAAGGATACCTTGGGATGGTAGTTTCGCCGCCTCTCCCTTCAGAAAACACTAATAGCGTTGGACCCGGTCACGACTTGGTTGGGTGACCACCGAGTCGTACACATATATCTGGCCTACCCTCTACTACTACCTCCATCCTCTCCGTTCTCCTCGCTAGCTGACACTGCTTTACTTGACAGCCCGCAAGCGGCTGGCCAAGTTAAGCAGCATCGGACCCGGTCTCTTCCTGGGTGGGTGACCACCCCGGGAGGTAAACCAGCCTGCGACGATAGCACTAAGGGAAAAATCTAGCTCATAGCATATCTACACAGACTCAAACGCTTGCACATGACTATATCGCGCGGGTAAATCCGCAAGAAAAGCGGATAGGTACCGTGGCGATTTGTCCCGCCCGAGAACACTCGGGCGACTCGTTCCTGCTCCTGGCTCCTGGAAGAGGAGGGAATCTAAGGGCTTAGATTATTAATTCCCAAATTCTTATGCCATGCCAACATCTGTGATAATAAAAAAAGAAAAAAAGCCTCCTTCCCTTGCCTTATAAATTAAACATAAATAAATAAGTGAAACATCCCACGATGCACAAACATTGTCATTAACAATAAAAAATAGTAACTTGACTGAAGAGGGCAAAACAAGCTCTAAAACAGCCATGGGGGTGAAATAAACTCCCAAAAAGTCCATGTTGCTTGCTTTGCTATGTTACGAGCATCGGTTATTAATGAAGTAACAAAAAATTCCAGTTTTTTATAATTAAGTAACACTCTAACAGAGTTAACTTTAGAGAGCTTCTTACTCCAAGGGAATAGCCACTGTTGTCGTCGTAAGTGCTAGGTTCTTGTTCTGACATTCTGGTACTGGACTCTTTAAACTATTTGTTTAGCAAACATTGACCCACAAAAAGTACGGACACTCCAGTTCACACTTACCGATGTTATTGGTATGTCATGGAACGTTTTAAAACACTTCTCAAGATAAGACATTGCTTCCTTCATATTCAAAAATGGATATGGAGTTTTATTTATGGCCGCTCTTTAAGTACTGTGGTTCTCAGCGTCCCATTTTATACTGACCGTGAAAGATAGCTTAATTTTGCTCAGGGGCCTCTTTATCGTTCTTTTACGTGCCGTAAATCTACGACACGGGACCAATGGCTTTAATTCCCTTCCAAAGGAAGCCATGCTAAGGATTTTTACGCCCTGAAAAATCCATCGTCCTCCGCCGTGTTTCAACCCGCGACCTTGGGTATGTGAAGTTAGCATGGTAGCTATTACACCACGGAGGGCGACAATTCTGTTTATTAGCAGGGCGTGAACATCAGGGGAAACAATCTAAGGGCTATATTACGAGTAGTGGCTATTAAGAAAGTAACAAACAACCCCAGTTTTTTTGTAATTAAGTAATACTCGAAGAGATTCAACTTTGGAAAGCTTTTTACTCCAAGGGAATAGCTGTGTTAAGGTATCAGTGCTACTACGAATGCTATTTTATTACAGGCTGGTCAAACGTTGAACAGAGTGAAATTTAAACAAACGATTTCTTTACTGTATGTAACCGAACTTTTTTTAAAAAAAAAAATCTGATGTGGTCCATTCACATGCCTTTCTGTACATTTCTGCAACAATTGTTGTTAATAAGCTTACGCTTCTATTTACTTCGTGCTAATCAAGAAAAAATTAGAAGAAGTAGTCTTGTTACTTGCTTCCTTGTAAGTAGAAGCGAAATAAAGGGGATATACCATAGTTTAAAGTGATAGTCAATTTTTATAGTGTTTATCCCCGCTTTTACTACCAAAGCACCGCAGGCGATGACACTGGTGATATATGGGATGAAGATGGAGCACCAGTGGAATGCCATGGCGGGGGAAGCCGGAGAACCCGGATAAAAACCGCCCCTGCGCCGTTTGGTCCACCACATCTCACATGTGGTCGCTTGGGATCGAACTCGGGCCGTCTAGGTGAGAGGCGAATGGTCTAACCACAGGCCACGACGCAGCTCCAATCAAAACCTGTTTGCAATGTGACTGAAGTTCCTTTGTTTGTTTGGACAGGAGTTGACAAATTCCTGTATAAGAAAAGTATAAGTTTATCAAAGCCGAAACAAATAACAAGGAACATCTCAAAAACGATCAACTCCACGAAAAAAAAAATGTATACAACATAAATTGTGTGCTTTAAGATGCTCTACATATTTTGTGTGGTAAGTTTTTGTCCATCTTTTACGGTTTAGCAGTCATGCGAAATTCCGTAAAATTCACCCAGAATAAAGTAGTCTTCAGAAGCTATTCCCAGAAAACATAAGATATATATTTTATTTGTCAGATAAATATCTTTAATATACGATATTTTAATAAAAATCGTTAGAGCCATTTTTGGTAAAGGGTAGTTTGGGGTGGAGGGATTTTCTTGAAAATCTTCGTGTCGCATCCTTGGAAGATACCACACCTAAATACCAAGTTTGGTTTTTAATGGCCTTTTCGTTTTTGAGCTAAGCTGCCCACAGACACACACACGGACATTTTTCTAAAATGCTTCTTTTTGGATCTCAAAACCTGGATTTCCGGTGAAATCTCGATATCGAATTTTTGGGTGTATTGCAATACCTTCTCTATACACTGTGATACGTGTAGAGCAAGTAATACTTGTAGAAATTTGACCAAGAGTGTTAGAAACATGGGTTTTTTTCCAGTATGCGCAGAAATGAGTGAGCTCTCTTTACAGAAGTATAGTTTCTGTTTTTTGTGCGCATTACTTCACTCAAAGCTTGTAATATGCACGCATGGAGCACTAAGCAACTTAGCGAGAATCTTAGTGGCTAATAGCGTTTCCTGGTGGGAAATATGCCACGCCCTCCTAAGCTAGGTCTTTGATGACATAACACGTATACCAAGCATAATATGTTCTTCGACAATTGAGGCGAATAAAGCAAGCACAGTTGTGTGTCAGACTTAAAGAGAAATTTACAAACTGCCCTTGAAACTAATGAAATATCTGAAGCTCATGATGGCGTTGGCATGAACAAAGCAGAGAGTTCTGTGTTAATACGCAGTTTTCTCTTTGTGTTGAGGCGTCACGCTTGTTTACGGATATGAAAGGATATAATATCTAGTAAGGAGAATGGTGCATGAGTAACGAGCAGTAAACGTGCTGCACAGTGGAGATAAACACCAAGTAAACGTGATCTATAAAGAGATGTTCACAACATTCTGCAGACTATTTGTGCCAAAATTATTCGATGTTTTCCTTCACCTCCTAAAATGTGATGCAAGGAAGGACTAGAAATTACTCGCAACATAATATCTTCTGGACCTCGATTACCTGCTTAGCTAAATCTCAAATTCACCTCACGGGACCAGGTTCTGAGATCACACAGTATTCAAAAATACTTTTATCATAAATTTACTGATACACCTTTTGTGAAACTATGATATAAATTCAGCCTGATCCCTTACCGAAGATTCACTTCTTTGAAATTGAAACTTTCACAAACGACGAGAACAGGAACTTCTATACGTTTAGTGATTATCTACACGTTTGTAGCTTTGTTGTCTAGCTATGAATAACTCTCAACTACAGTTTAACACTAAAGTTTTAACGAGTCATCAAAAATGAGAGTGTTTAAATCAGCTTTTACTAAATGAAAAATCAGATGTATTCCATTCACATGAATTTCTCTACATCTCTGCAACAAATTAGTGTTAAAAAAACTTATGCTTCTACTGACTTCATACTAATAGAGAAAAAAAAAATAGCAGAAATAGTCTTAATACTTGCCTTTTTACTTTCTCTACACTTACTATGTACACAGTGTACAGAGAAGGTATTAAACTCCACCCAAAAATTCGATACCGAGATTTCACAGGAAATATATGTTTTAGGGTCCCCTATATCCAAAAAAAAATCATTTTCACAAAAAGGTCCGTGTGTCTGTGAACACGATAACTCAAAAACTAAAAGTCGGTAAAATACCAAACTTGGTATTTAAGTTTAATATCTTCCAGGAATGTGACACAAAGATTTTGAGAAAAATCCCCCCACCCCCAACTACCCTTTACATGGAATTTTTTTCGAAAATTTTAATTTTCTCCAAAATGGCTCTAATGATTTTGATTAAAATTTCGGATATTAAACATATTTACCTGACAAATGAAATGCATATCTTGAATTTTCTGGGAATAACCTCTGAAGAGTAGTTTATTCTGGATGAATTTTACTAAATTTTCAATGACTGCTAAACCGTAAGAGACGGACAAAAACTTACTGCACAAAAAAAAAAAAAAAAAAAAAAAAAAAAAACACACACACAATTATGTTATATACATTTTTTTCGTGGAGTTCGCTGTTTTTGTGACATTCCTTATTTTTGATTTCTGCTATGAAAAACGTATACTTTTCTCATACAGGAACTTGTCAACTCCTATCCATATAAACAAAGGAACTTCATTGACATAGCAACCAGCTTTTGACTATCACTTTAACCTACGGTTGTCCCTTATTTTCGCTTCTACTTACAAGGAAGCAAGTAATAAAATATTTCTGCTAGTTTTTTTCTGATTAGCATGAAGTAAATATATGTATATAAGCTTTTTAAGAATACTTTGTTGCAGAGATGTAGAGAAAGCCATGTGAATGGTGCACATAAGATTTTTGTAAATAGAAGCGAAATAAGGGAGTACCATAGGCTAAAGCGATAGTCAAATCTGATTGCTATATAACTGAAGTTCATTTGTTTGTATGGCAAGGAGTTGACGAATTCCTGTATGAGAAAAGTGTAAACTTTTTAAAGCTGAAACTAATAACAAGGAATATCTCTCAATAATACAACTCCACGAAAAAAAAAGTATGACAAAAATTGTGTGTTTTATCGTTATCTACATTTTTTGTGTTGTAAGTTTTTGCCCATCTCTTACGGTTTATCAGCTATGCAAAATTCATTAAATATCATCCAAAATAAACAGGTTTTTAGAGGTGTTCCCAGAAAATTCAAGATATACATTTTATTTGGCATGTAAATATCTTAAATGCTACAGATTTTAATAAAAATTGTTTGAGCTGTTTTTGAGAAAGTCAAAATTTTCGAAATATTTTCTATGTAAAAGTAATTTGGGGTGGGGGATTTTCTTGGAAATCTTCGTGTCGGATTGTTGGAGGATACCAAACTAAATACCAAGTTTGGTATTTAATGGTATTTCCATTTTTGAGCTATGCTGTCCACAGAACAACACACACACACACACACACACACACACACACACACACGGATCTTTTTCCAAAAATGTTTTTTTTATTCAGGGGAACTCGGTTTCGAAGTTTTGGGAGCAAAATCTCTATACTCTATGTACATAGTACGAGTAGAGAAAGTAAAAATATTATGTAACCTTGAGCATAGATACTTATTTTATTCTGATAATGGAAACATTTTGAGAAAAACATACATAAAACTACTGCAAGAGGTCGGTTAGCAAATAATATAATGATCATGCATGATTTCTTTCAGGAGTGGTGTAAAACAAAGTGAATGTTTTGCGGGTTTGTGGATCATAGTTTACTGGAATAACTGTTGTTACTTCAGTAGGCCAGGACCATCCTTCGTTGCTTAGTTGTGTAAAACGTTTAAGGTTTGAAGTCAGTGTGTAGAGCTCGCCTCGAATTAGCTTTTACTTTCCATATTTTTTACTTTCTCTACATGTACTATGTACATAGTGAGAAGGTATTGTATCCAACCCGAAATTCGCTACAGATATTTCATCGGAAATACATGTTTTAGGGTCCTCTGTATCCAAAAAAAATCATTTTTAGTAAAAGATCCGTGTGTGTCCGTGTCCGTGAACACGATAACTCAAAAACGAAATGTCGGTAAAATACCAAACTTGGTAATTAAGCTTAGTATCTTAGTATCTATGTGGCAAGAGAAATGTATATCTTGAATTTTCTGGGAATAGCCTCTGAAGACATCCTTATTCTGAATGAATTTTGTGTACCTGGTAAATCGTAAGAGATAGAAAAAACTTATTATTCAAAAAATGTAGATCATGTTAAAACACGCTATTTATGTCATATATGATTTTGTTTCGTGGAAGCGACCATTTCTGAGATATCCCTTGTTATTTGTTTCAGATTCAAAATACTTTTCTCAAACGGAAAGTTGTAAAGTTCTGATCCTGCGTGGAAATGGATTTCAACCATATGGTAACCAGCTTTTAAAAGATTTGACTATCACTTTAGCCTTGTGTATTCCCTTAGTTTCCTTCTCCTTACAGCAAAGCAAGTAATTAAAACAATTTCTACTAATGTTTATCTCTATCATCATAAGTAGATAGAAGAATATGGTGTTTAACAATAATTTGCTACAGCGATGTAAAGGAAATCGTGTGAATGGAACATGTCAGATTTTAAATCTAGTGTCCGTTATATAGGATGCTATGAAACGTCACCGAACCAAATGAGGACATTGTTGCTTAGATCCAATGTGATAAACACCTACAGTTTTCAACGGCAATAAAGTTACTTGAACACATAGCCTCAAGCTCAAGCAAGGGATTGCTTATCCTACGCAATCTCGCTAAAGAACTTTACTGTTAGTTATTGCTTACTATTCCAACATACACTTTCATTATAACAAACGATGAATAAAAGGAAACGAATGACAACTAAGCTGGGAAGTAATCAAAGTGCTACCAAAATATTGTAGATAACGTTTTAAAAAATCTGATGTGTTACACTCACATGACTTTCTCTAGCTGTTCTACAAACTTCATACATATTCTTCTTTCTGCACCTTGCTAATCGTGGTACTCATTAGCACAATGTTCTTATTATTTAGTTCCGTATAAGTAGGAAGAAAATAAGGGAATACACTAGGCTAAACCAATAGTCAAATGTTTTAAAAGCTGTCGTTGTGCGATTGTCATTACAAATCGCTTCTTTTCTTGGCCAGGAGAAGAACAAAAGAAAAACAGACACTCCCGTCTGAGAAAAGTATAAGTACTTCACAACAGAAACTAATAACAATGAATACCTCGAAAACGGTAACCTCCACGAGAAAACTGTATATGACATAACTTGTGTATTTTAACAATACTTAAATACTATAGTAAGTTTTTGTCTATCTCTTACGGTTTACTAGTTATGCCAAATTAAGCAAAATTCATACGGAATAAACAGGTCTTCAGAAGCTATTCCCAGAAAATTCAAGATATACATTTTATTTGCTAGGTAAATATCTTTAATATGTGGTATTTTAATCAAAATCGTTACAGCCATTTTTAAGAAAATCAGAATTTTCGAAAAAAGTTCCATGTAAAGGGTAGTTTGCAGTGGGGGAATTTTTCTCGTATCGTATCCCTGGAAGATACTAAACTTAAATACCAAGTTTGATATTTTAGCCACTTTTCGTTTTTGAGTTATCGTGTTCACAGACACGGACACACACACACGGACCTTTTTCTGAAAATGCTTTTTTTGGATAAAAGGGGTCCTAAAACATGTATTTCCGGTGAAATCTCGGAATCGAATTTTTGGGTGGAATACAATACTTCTCTATCCCCATGTACATTGTACATATGGGGCTAGAGAAAGTAAAAATAAATGTCTTTTGCCATGAGATAAGAAGTCTGTTTTACTGTCTTTAACCTGTAATATTAATTTAAACATGTTTACATTTAACCGCAAATTATTGTTGACATTTAGAGTAACTTGTTGAGAGTTTACTGTAGAAGAGATATAAGAATATTAGGACAAATACTCACGGATAGGGAAACGTTAAATCTTTCCGAGTCATAGGCAATCTTTTGAGCAGATAAATGCTTTCTGTCTCTTTATCTTATAGCTACGATATGTTTACTAGTCACGAACAAGCCGAAACCCGTTTGTTTTCATGACATGTGCTTGCTAAGACACCTTCTGAGGTGTGAGCATGTGGACACCACACTAATGCTTAGTACACATTGCCTAATTTCAAACTGATATTTTCAACACGTTTCGAAACTGTGACATCAAACTTCGGACTAGTTCGCATATTTAGTTTTTGTGACAATTCATATTGATAGGAAGTTAATAAGAATAGCTGGTATATTTTTAGCATGTTTATACAATGACACCATACTGTTGTGGGCAAAAGAGTCCAGACATTTTAAATCCGACCTCTGTCCAATAGAGTGGTAGTTTCATAAGTGCTTTTACAGATGCTTACCTAGACGGCGATTTCCCTTAGAATCAAAACTACCGAATTCAATTCATTTCTTTTCGTCACAAGATAATTTATATTCTTTATTTTGATTAAAGTATTGATGGGAATCAAAATTTAACGGGGAAGAGGAAATACATTTTCCCCTTAAAGGCACGTTTGTTGTGCTTCATTCACAATGAAATGCAAGCGCAGACACAACGGAAGCGCAGGAGTTTGGACTCATATTATTTGATGTAAGCATTCACATAGAAACATGAAGACGCAATGCAATGCAACACAAGAGTTTGCAAATTCCAAACTTGCGTTGCATGCAAATAGGAGGAATTCTGCTTCTTTTCTCTATGCTTTTCCTATGATTTCAATAACACACAATCACACTGCAAGACTTTACAGGGTCTGGTGTATATACGCTGCTCTATTTGGCCGTGCAGTGCCGCGCCATCTCTGATTTCCCTCAAGAGGTTATGTCAGTCTCCTTACGAATTCTTCTTTGTTGTAATGGATGTAACTATCATCTGTGTCTAGATTTCTTGGTTCTCATAAATCAAAGACGCAAAGAGATAATTCTTAGTTCATTAAATATGTAGCTTTATCACCTTCTGAAGTCTGTATGCTCGCACTATTTTCAATAATTTTGAATGACGTAACTGCTGCGAACGTCAGTTGTTAGTATGTAATGTATTTATTTTGTAAAAGTGAATTTTCTTATGTGGTATTGTTGGTTATGTTATTCAGTTTGTAACTTGCGGAGCGCTTGGAAGATATTCGCATGTAACTTTTGGATCTAGAAACACGTGTCAACTTCTTGCGTTGCATTGTGAATGGTATCTCCTTGCATTTGCGCTTATGTTATGTTACGGCTGCGCTTGCATCTCATTGTGAATGTAGCATAACATTTACTACATTTATAGAATTTCGCCGTAATGGTAAACGGACGCCTGCTTAAATTAAGTTGGCATTAATAACAAAACTACTTCAACATTCACACAAAAAAAATGGGTTATTACAGCACAACGCATAGGGGAGACATTTTCCTATGAGTAGGAGTACTATTTTCTCGTTTTTCATGAGATAACTATGATATTTGAGTACAGGCTCTTTCTGGTTGGTGCATTTGGCCTCCATTTGCAGCGTTTTCATAATCAAATTTACGGAGCGCTATCATGGTAGCTCTCATTGTGAGTTTAAGAAGTATATCGCAGTGAAAGGCCATTAGTGATATTTCTACAAGTATAATCTTACCTATACCATGTGGTGCCAGGTGCTGGCGATCCCCTTATATCACACGCCAGGGTGATGCGATTTCCGATTCGCGCCGCCGAGCCGATTAACCTTCTGCCGAAAGTCGGCGACGTGCGGGGTGAAGCACTCCAGGCTCGAACTCCTCTAGATCGTGATCCGTAGTGACCTGCAACACAAACACTTCTGAACATCTGCAAGCTTGTTCTCAAATTTATTCTAATTAAAGTATTTTTTAAAATGTTAGCTTTTGATTTTTACCTTCTTTACATGTACTACGTACATAGTGTACTATAGAGAAAACATTGTATTGCAACCAAAAATTCGATACCGAGATTTCACCGGGAATGTATGTTTTGAGACCCCCTGAATAAAAAAAAAACATTGTCCGTGTGTGTGTCAAAAACGAAAAGTCCGTTAAATACCAGGTATTTAAGTTCAAATCTTCCAATCTTGTGACACGAAGATTTTCAAGAAAATCCCCTCTCCTCCAAATACCCTTTACATGGAAAAATGTTCGAAAATTTTGATTTTCTCAAAACTGGCTCTAACACTTTTCATTAGAATATCTTATATTAAAGATATTTACATGACAAAATGTATATTTTGAATTTTCTCTGAATAACCTCTGAAGACATCTTTATTCTGGATGACTTTTGTGGAGTTTTGCATAATTTGTAAACCGTAAGAGATAGGCAAAAATGTACTTAAAAGAAAATATAGATCTCGTTAAAAAACACAATTTATGTTATATACATTTTTTCCTGGAGTTAGTCATCTTTTAGATATTCAGTCGTTACCGAGAACTGTTCGATACGCCTGCCGTCCAAAACAGTTTCATCCGGTTGTCAGGTGCGACATCCATAACAATGTGTAATTCTCAGGTGACTGGTTTGGAGATAAACATCCGGCCTTGAGAACCTATTTGACATCCCATACTTCCATCCGCTTACGTGTGGACATACTATGCCAAAACTGAAAACAATGGAATATGCAAACTGTGTTGCAAATTAACGCTGTTAGTTAAAGTGACTTACATACCGCCGTTGCTCATTATCCATTAGCACATTTGGTATACAATGTTTGATATTTAATTTTGTTGAGAGTTTGGAAACAATGATGAATAACATATTCATATGCTATGTTTGTTAATGCTTACATTTTAGGTTAAAATGATAAAGAAAACTAAACATCAACGCTCTACCAACACAAGCATTTTAGTTAGCGTGAATTAAAACAAAAGAAGCGCGATATTATTACTACGGTGTCACAAGATTCAACATTAGTTTCTTTCTAGAGAATAGTTATTTTACTCTCTCCACTAGAAGCTTACAGTAGGTAGAGAAGGTATGGTATTCCAACCAAAGTTTGATACCGTGATTTCCCCAAAAATACATGTTTTGAACTTCCTGAATCTCAAAGACGCGCGCGCATGTGTCTGTGTGTCTCAAATACGAAGATTTTCAAGAAAATCCTCCGACCTCAAGCTACCATTTACATAGAAAAAAGTTTCGATACGTCTTACTCTTTCGAACATTTTTCTAACAATGTTGATTAAATTATATATTAATGTTAAGATATTTTCATGACAAACTGTATAATTCCATTTTCTGAGAATAGTCTGTGAAATCCCTTCATTCCTAATAAGTTTTATATCAACGATAAACCGTTAGAGATCTCACTACACAAAACTGTAGATCTCGTTAAAGCACAGAATACTTTTGTTGTGTAGCTTAACATTTCCGAGATATTTTAGGCTGTTTGTGTAAATTTTCCAATACTAACTTTTTTCAAACGGGAAAGTATCTCGGAAAGATAACCGAATTTCAGTATCATTATTACCGATCAGGCTTTAAAAGATTTTACTTTCGGTTTGACCTCGTATACCTACAAGGAATTAAATAATACGACCATTTCTATTTATGTTAGCATTAAGCAGATACAATAATAAGCTTTTCTATAATAATTGTATAATAATTTTTTGCAGAATAAGTAAGGAAAATCATTTGAATGGAACACATTATGTTATTATGTATAACATTTATTACATGAATGGATGCGTTTCTGTAACGCATTTATTCATAATAGCAACCATTATACATAATTCCGTTACATCTGTGTATAATATTTCTCTTTTTTCACAATCTCTTAGTTGTACGATGAAACATATAATTATTTGCTCCACTTTCTATACATGTGCTATTGTACATAGTGTATAGAGAAGGTATTGCATTCCACCCAAAAATTCGCTAGCCAAATTTCACAGGAAGTAGACGTATTACGGGCACCTGTATCTAAAAAAGAGCATTTTTAGAAAAAGCTCTGAGAGAGAGAGAGAGAGCGTGTGTGAACACGATAAAAATACCAAACTTGGTATATAAGTTTAGTATATTCCAAGGATGCAACACGAAGATTTTAAGCAAAATCACTTCACCCCAAACTACACTTTGCATGGAAAAAATTTCAAAAATTTTGTTTTTCCTCAAAAATAGCTCTTAACGGTTTTGATTAAAACACCATAAATACGTAAGCCATTTTCATTACAAAGAAAAAGGAAATCTTGAATTTTCTGAGAATAGCCTCTAAAGAGTAAATTTTACTGAATTTTGCATATCTGGTAAACCGTATAAGATAGACAAACACTTAATACACAAAAAACGCTATCTCGTTTAAACACGCAATGTATGTCATATGCATTTTTTTTTTTTTTTTCTTTGTGGATTCGACCCTTTTCGAGATATTCCTTATTGTTAGTTTCAGTTTTAAAATACCTAATTAAACATTTCACATATGGGAACTTTTCAAATTTTGGCCACGCAAAGAAACGGGTTTCAATCCCATAGCAACCACATGACTCTCGGCTCAGTCTAATGTACCCCCTCATTTCACTTCTACTTATGAGGAACTAACTAACAATAATTTGTTACAAAAATGTATGAATGGAACACATCAGATTGTTTCTCTCTTGTGCTCATTACTTCAGCTTAATCAAGGGACTGGCCTTCTTCACCACTCATGTTGCACATCTATCTGGACAGTATTACTCATAAAGATAGCTTCAATCTGCAGCATTCTTTCTGGAGTTTCTGTCACTCCAGAATTATTAATTACTTTCTCTACACATACTATGTACATAGTGTATAGAGAATATATTGCAATGCAACCACAAATTCTATACCGAGTTTTCACCGGAAAAAATGTTTTTTGGGCTGCCTAAATAAAAAAAAAAAAAATTAGAAGAAGGTTCGTGTGTGTGTGTGTGTGTGTGTGTCTGTCTGTGTGTGTCTGTGGACAGCAAGCTCTAAAACGAAGAGTCTGTTGATAACAAACTTGGTATTTAAGTTCAGTATCTTCCAAGGATGCAATACAAAGATTTTTAAGAAAATCCCCCGACCCCAGCTACCCTTTATGTCGAAAAATTTTCGAAAATTTTGATTTTTTCATAAATGACTCTAACGAGTTTGATTAAAATACCGTATATAAAAACCATTTACCTGACAAATAAAATGTATATCTTGAATTTTCTGGGAATATCCCCTGAAGAGCACTATTTTTTTGGATGGCCTTTACGGAATTTTGCTTAACTGGCAAACCGTAAGAGATAGACAAAAACTTACTTTACAGAAAATGTAGAGCTCGTTAAAACACACAATTTATGATGTATACATTTATTTCGTGAAGTGGATCGTTTTTGAGATATCCATTGTTATTGGTTTCAGCTGTAAAAAACATACTTTTCTCATACGGGAATTTGTCAATTCTTATCCATAGATGGGAGGCGAGGAATCTAACTACTTGACCATGACGCCACCTGCTTATTGTCCACCTTGCCGAAACTCGACAATGTTCTACTCTGATTCCAGTTTCAGAAACTTCTCCGCCCTCCTACTATATCTGGTGGTGAACTGTCCTTTTTCTCAAGATTTAATTTATTCTATTTTTACTTTCTCTACACCTACAATGCACATAATGTATAAAGAAGGTATTGCATTCCACCCAAAAATTCGATACCGAGATTTCACTGGAAATACATGGTTTGGGTCCTCCTGAATCCAAAAAAAGCATTTTAGAAAAAGGTCCGTGTGTGCCTGTGTGTCCGCATGTCAGTGGACAGCATAGTTCAAAAACGAATAGACGTTGAATACCAAACTTGGTATTTAAATTTGGTATCTTCCAAGGATGCGACACGAAGATTTTCAAGAAAATCCCCCACCCCCAACTAACCTTTACATCGAAACATTTTCGAAAATGTTTATTTTTTCAAAAACGGCTCTAATGATTTTTATTAAAATAGCGTATATTATAGATATTTACCTGACAAATAAAATGTATACCTTGAATTTTATGGGAATAGCCTCAATGTGCATTTTACGAAATTTTGTATAACTGGCAAAGCTTAAGATACAGAGAAAAACTTACTTAACAGAAAATGTAGAGCTCGTTAAAACGCACATACATGTTACATACATTTTTTTGTGCGGAGTGGATCGCTTTTATATATTCCTTGTTATTCGTTTCAGCTTTAAAAAACTTACACTTTTCTCATACGGGAATTTGCAAACTTCTGTCCTTAGAAACAAAGGAACTTCAGCTACATGGTAACCAGCTTTTGACTATCACTTTAACCTATGGGACTTCCTTATTTCCCTCCTATTTACAAGGAAGAAAGCAATAAGACTATTTCTGCTAATTTTTTCTCGATTAGCATGATTAGGTAGAAGTATAAGCTTTTTAGCAATAATTTGTTGCCCGCCTGGGTAGCGTGTCTGCTTCACATTCAATAGTTCGAATCTCGCTTAGGACGAGTTACCCGGATAAGGTTTTTCGGGGTTTTCCCTTATCCTGAAAAATGAATGTCGAGTAGCTTTAAGCTCCATGGACTCCGAGATCATTAGAGCATCATTTCACCAATTTCATTCATCGTACTATATGACCACCTAGGTTAAAGGATGTTAAAATAAAAATAAAAAAAAAAAATAAATAAATAAAAAAAAAAAGTTGCACAGATGTACTTATGTGAATAGAACATATTAGATATTTTTAATTTATTCACATTCAAGAATTGTAATCTAAATATAATTTTTTATTCCGTGTACTGGGCATTCTTAATTATGAAGAATTGAAGATATTAAAACAAATGCGAGGGGCAAGAATGAAGAATAGTGCCCAATATACGGAATAAAAGATACTTTTTGAATTCCTCCCAGAACCCACTTCTTTATGCTATTGCTAAGTGTTCGCTTAGCCTAATTTGTACATGGACTCTTTAATTATATTAACTCAGTTGTTCTGCTCAGCCGTGTGATCTTGTAAATTTAAGTATCGTTTTAAGATACTTTGTTTCCCTAATTTTTTATGGTAAATCCGTATTTTAAAATTTTTGTAAATATTTTTCGCTTATTCCTTACTCTTCCTAGTTTATTCTGTGCAACTAATCTCACATAGACGGCCAGGATTCGATCCCAAGCGACCGCATGTGAGATTTGTGGTGGACAAAGCGGCGCTGGGGCGGGTGTTTATTAGTACTATATTGATTAGGTCTTCTTTATAGCATAACATATTTTTACTACATTGTGCCTACCATGCAGAAGCTGCTGTAATACAATAACACAGCCTACTCTACAACATTAAATAAAAATATATGATGTGTTTCATTCACATGACTTTCTCTAAATATCTGCAACAAATTATTGTTAAAAAGCTTTTGTTTCTTTTTAATTCGTGCTAATTGAGAAAAAAATAGCAGAAATAGTCTTATTACTTGTTTCCATGCAAGCAGAAGGGAAATAAGGGAATACTATAGGTTACAGTGATACTCAAAAGCTGGTTGCTATGTGATTAAAGTTCCTTTGTTTGTATGGACAGGAGTTGAAATATTTCATATGAGAAAGGTATAAGTTTTTTAAAGCTAACATTAATAACAAGGAGTATCTCTAAAACGATCCTTTCCACGAAAAAAATGTATATAGCATAAATTGTGTGTTTTAATGTGCTCTTCATTTTCTGTTAGGCGAGTTTTTGTCTAACTCCTACGGTTTGCTAGTTATATAAACTTCCGTAAAATTCATCCAGAATAAAGTAGTCTTCAGAGGCTAGTCCCAGAAAATTCTAGTTATGCATTGTATTTGTCAGGTAAACGTCTTTTATGTACGATATTTTAATCAAAATTGTTAGAGCCATTTTTGAGAAAGTAACATTTTCGAAAATGTGTCCAAGTAAAGGGTAGTGGGTTTTGTTTCTTGGAAATGTTCCTATCGCATTCTTGGAAGATACTGAACTTAAATACCAAGTTTGGTATTTAACGAACTTTTCGTTTTTGAGCTATGCACAAACATTATAAATATAACACATAATTAGACACTAAAGGACTTATATGTTCTTTACAAAACAATTTCACAGCATTAATGAAGTAAATAAAAATGAAATATATCTTATTTTATTTTTGGTTGTTTTAGCTGGTATAACTAAAAGTGCTCAAATTCCTTTTCCAGCCTGATTACCAGCTGCTATAGCCGCCCACAAACACACGCGCTCACACACACACACACACACACACACACACACACACACACACACGCACAGAACTTTTTCCAAGTAAATTAAAGTAAGTTATATCGACATTTTGAAGTTAAATTTAATACTAACCATTGAGAATTTTTGCTTTGTCAAACTAGAACGCCTGTGAGTGTAAACGTTTAATTTTCAATATTCTTATTCCGTTCCTTCCAGATAAATAAGTGTGTTTTAAAATACAGGAGACTTGCCTATAAAGTAGAGTGCATTTGTTTTATTAGGGAATGCACCCAAATGGACATTTAACGTGGAATCTGAGCCATGGTAGGTAAGTTCTGCTCGCAAAGCTAGAGGTGGACGGTCTTCCGGTCAAGTGCCGACCAAGTCTAGCTACTCACGAAAGTTTAACAAAGTCTACGATTCCAAAGATCCGTATATAATATAAGCACATATACTCATGTCTCTCTTTTTCGTGACCTTCCCTACTCTCTAACTTTTATCAAATTATTCCTACGTAACTTTAGTTTTCCATTTACTTCACTTGAATTAATGTAAATATTTGCAGAAATAGCTACATTACATATTTCGTTATAGATGGAAAGACTCAGTTATAGACAAATGTTCGAGAAATTGAGACTATATATTGACTGCAAAAATGTATACTGTTCCATGCAATCGTGAGAATAACTAAATGTTGAAAAAATAACAAAGTATTGAGCAATTCGAACCATTAATAAAGTACATCTAGGAAATGGCGTACGGAAAAAAAGTTATTTGGAATAAATTGTGTGTTTTAAGCAAAATGTACTTTTATGTAGTAGGTTTTTTACTATATCATTTACAGTTATCAGATATACAGGATTACGCAAACTTCCTACCGAATGGAGAGCATTTCGCAGGTTGTTCCCATAAATTTAGAGGTATATATTTTATTTTTAATTTAAATACCTTTAATATATGACATTTTCTCAAAATGTATAGCGATTTTTGAGACGGCTGCAAAAATTTCCACGGATAGAGTAGATGGGCTGGGGAGATTTTCTTGAAAATCTTCGTGTCACAGTTTTGGAAGAAATACCAAGTTTGATATCCAACCGATGTGTGCGCGTGCGGGCGAGCTATTGAAAGACAATAAGAGTCATGCACAACCACACAAATATAACTTAGAAATACCAGGTGACTCAACTGCCTCGTATTTTACGTGTACGTGTGCGTTAAAAGAGTTGCAGAACTCAACGGAGCTATTTCAAGTTAAAATCGCTCAGTGAAGAATTGCCGTGAGGTACCTTGGATTTACCCTTCTCAATGAGCGCGAAAAGCCACAGCCTCCGCTGGGATAAAACGAAGGTCGGTCACTCCAGTTCCCCACTGGCCGTTTTAATTTGAAATAGTCCTGTTGAGTTGTACACCACTCTTAACTCACAAAGGGGTATTAGCACACGTCAATACGTGTAGCTACTTGATAATTTAATAATTTGCTAAACATATTCTACGTGACATTAAAACGTCATAGAAACAAACAGCAACAACTTTTCAAAGAGATAGATATAGACAACCAAGGCTGCATAGAAATGTACACTGATGGTTCCCAGTTGGAGCATGGAAACGCTGTTGTATTTCCAGAACACACAATGGTATACTAATTACCAGAATCTTACACCATCTCCTTTCTAACAGTTTGCAATTTAAAAACTTTGGAAGCAATAAAATGTAACAGGAAATGTGCAAAATTTTCAAACTCCTACAGTGCTTTAGTTTCCCTTCAGAATCTGTCATAAGAAATCCAATATTTTATAGAGCCAAATTTTGCTTGAATATAAAGAAGTAACTTAATGTGGATACCTCGCCATCAGGGTATAGAGGGGAACGAAAGGGCAGATGAAGAAGCAAAAGAAGCAGCAAATCAACCAACAGTTTTCCCCTATCCCTATTTCACATGAAGATGCTATACAGTAATATTAAGAAGAAGCTGATACAAAAACGTAGAACAACTGGGTTTAAAATAATCACAACAGTAAACTGCATGAAGTAAAACTTAACACACCATTTATTAAAATATACGAAATTCTCATCCAGCATCAACAGATGCTACTCACCAGGTTAAGTATTAGACATACTAAACTAACCTATGACTATGTATTCACCAAACAGCAACCTCCATTTTGTGAACATTGTAGCCAGAGACTACCAGTCAAGCATATTATAATGGAACGTGCCCGCTATTCTAACTACAGAACCAGCCCTCAGGCAGCACTCAACGAACCAACAGCATTTTAATCATTGTTTAAATTCGTATAAGATTGTAAATTTGCTACTGTACTGTAAAATATTTTATACTTTTAATACAATGTTGTATGAAACACTGCATAATATATAGGTATTATTGTTACAGCTCCAATAACTAATGTTACTTGCTAGATATCGTTATTAATTTAATGTGTAAATATTGTATTCAAAGTTTTATAACGTTTCTTATTGTTACATGATGATGTCGCTATAAGACTGGTGTAGTAGGGGACATAAATAAGATTACAAATAAAAAGAATGCTTACCTATGACTTCGAGGCGGGCACTAGCCTCGACGCGGCCGACCTCGTTCTCCAGGGTGACCCGGTAGAAGCCGGCGTCCTCAGTGGTCACCTCGCTGATTTCGAGCACGCGCAAGTCGTCGCGCTCAGAGAGGGTGAGTCGCGCCGTGGGTGTCACAAGAAGGCCGTCCTTGTCCCACGTGACCCAAGGCGTAGGGTGACCCGCGATTGCGCACTGGAATCTCACGGTTTCACCCTCTTCGGCGACGCGATTATGTGGCACGGCGTAGAACTTGGGCGGCGCGACCTTGAGGCGTCTAATCGGGCGACTTCCGCCCGTGTCAGGAGAAGACTCCCTGAACCCTAAAAGACAAACACGAAAAACGTCAGTGCACTTATTGATGACTACTAATTCAGTACACATTATTCATATAAGCTTCTTATTACTTTCTCTACACGTACTATGTACATAGTGTATAGAGAAGGTATTGCACTCCACCCAAAAATTCGATACCGGAAATATATGTTTTAGGGTCCCCTGTATCCAAAAAAGCATTTTCAGAAAAAGGTCCGTTTGTGTCTGTGAACACGGTAACTAGAAAACAAAAAGTCGGTAAAATACCAGAGTTGGTATTTAAATTTAGTATCTTCCAAGGATGCGACTCGAAGATTTTGAGAAAAATATCGTGTATTAAAGATATCTACCTGACAAACAAAATGTATATCACAAAAAAATTTAGAGCAGGTTAAAATACACAATTTGTGTTATATACATTTTTTTCGTGGAGTTGATCGTTTTTGAGATGCACCTTGTCATTGGTTTCAGCTTTGAAAAACATACTTTTCTCATACAGGAATTTGTCAACTGCTGTCCATACACAGGAACTTTAGTCACATAGCAACCAGCTTTTGACTATCACTTTAACCTACGCTACTCCATTATTTCGCTTCTACTTACAAGGAAGCAAGAAATAAGACTATTTCTGCTAACATTTACTTGATTAGCATGGAGTTACTAGAAACATAGACTTTTTAACAATAATCTGTCAATTGAACGGAATTATTCAGATTTTTTTTTTTTTTTTTTTTTTAACCTGTTCCAGATTCTCTTGCCCTCTTGGCTACTCCACAGGTACAGCTCAGATCAATGACGCCGGACAAACTCCAAATAAAACCTGCCTTAGGATTTATTCCATTACCTATCCGTGCAAAGCAAGGAGGTTCCTTCCTTCAATTTCCATATTATATGGATCTGCTTATGAATTTATCTCCTGCACTACACAGCATCCTCAGAGAAAATTTAGAAACATCTGAAGTATTATATTTCGGTTCATAAAAACCTACATATTAGTTCTTTACACTTTCTCTATACATAATAAGGGCAATTTTTACTTTCTCTTGCCCCGTATGTACAATGTATATAGGGATAGAGAAGTATTGCATTCCACCCAAAAATTCGATGTCGAGATTTCATCGGAAATACATGTTTTAGGACCCCCTGAATCCAAAAAAAGCATTTCCAGAAAAAGGTCCGTGTGTGTGTGTGTCCGTGTGTCTGTGAACCGATAACTCAAAAACGAAAAGTAGCTAAAATACCAAACTTGGTATTTAAGTTCAGTATCTTCCAGGGATGAGACTCGAAGATTTTGAGAAAAATCCCCCCACCCAAAACTACCCTTTATATGGAACTTTTTTCGAAAATTTAGATTTTCTTAAAAATGGCTCTAACGATTTTGATTAAAATATCGTATATTAAAGATATTTACCTGACAAATAAACTGTAGATCTTGAATTGTCTGTGATTAGCTTCTAAAGACCTGTTTATTCTGGATGAATTTTGCTTAATTTGGCATGACTAATAAACCGTAAGAGATAGACAAAAACTTACCGTACAAAAAATGTAGGCCTTGTTAAAATACACAATTTACGTCATATACATTTTTTTCGTGGAGATTACCGTTTTCGAGGAATTCATTGTTATTAGTTTCAGTTGTGAAGTACTTATACTTTTCTCAGACGGGAGTGTCCGTTTTTCTTTTGTTCTACTCCTAGCCAAGAAAAGAAACAATTTGTAATGACAATCTCATAACGACAGCTTTTAAAACATTTGACTATCGGTTTAGCCTAGTGTATTCCCTTATTTTCTTCCTACTTATAAGGAACTAAGTAATAAGAACATTGTGCTGAATACCTTGATTAACAAGGTGCAGAAAGAAGAGTAATCTTATATAAGAAGTTTGTAGAACGGCTAGAGAAAGGCATGTGAGTGTAACACATCAGATTTTTTAAATTGGAGATGAAACATTAAGCGAATTTTCTGTAATGAATACACACTGTTTTGAATATTGTATTTGCTATTGCAGCTAGAAAGCGGAGAAACTTCGTTCTTTCTGGATTAGTGGTGCAAAAACAGCTGTGAAATGAAATTCTCACACCAATGATTGCTAATTGATTCCTTGAAAGTAAACAAAATATGTTTACTCGTCATAAATATTACATTTCAATATTCTGTTCACTATTGGCATAGAAACTGGAGGTATGACTTTTTAGAATATTTCCCTTAGTTCACAGATTCGTCTCTTTCCATAATCCTGATTCAGAGAGTATTGTTATTTGATCTCCAAAGGAGTATTTTGCAGAAGTTTCAGAAAACCACTTCAGAATGTATTTCAGATAGATATCTTTAGTTGCGTAGTTGCGTATCTGTACCAAAAGCTTAAAGAAACTGACTATACACAAACATATTAGCGTTGTCACTTGTTTGTTCTTGCAAGGGTAGAAGAGGATTTAAGCACTGCGGCCAGAAACCTATTGTGCCGAAAGATCTGAAAGGTTGTTCGGACCAAGTAGCGACAGGAGCGGCTATTGCGAGGTGCCTAAAGTTTACAGATGGAGACACTCCTGCAAGCACCCCTAGCGCTCCTCTTGAAGAATAGTCCAACTGTTTCTGTTCCCTTTCCGTAAGAGGAGGAAGAATAGTTATGTGGCGGATACCTATCACCACTTGGCACCAACCTATCCAGTCAAGCTCCGAGCCCCGAAAGATGATATGAAATGAAAATGACGGGAATGAGGAACCGGAAAGGTTCGTAGTATTAAAAATCAATCCCCAATATTCGCCCGGCGAATGTAAAGAGAGCGAAAAAAACAAATAATAAAACGAGCGATCGACGGAAATCGAACCCTGAATCTCCCGAATATCAACCACAGAGAAAACCAGGCATTTCCACACGGTTATCCAGCTTTCTGTGCCATAAATCGTTTTTTACTGTTTCATTTATATAGTCCCCTTTAAAATCTAAGGTCATATTGGGGGCTTTGCATTAGAAACAACTCGTTGTCTGTAGGTTCTTACTTTGAGTTTTTTATATAATTTTATTTTTATTTTAATCAAACACACACACACATATTCACTCTCACATTCATACTTCCAGACTTTTGGGGATAGGGAATAATTCTGGTTAAGAAAAATTCCCTGCCCCATCTGGGAATCGACCAGAACCTCCGGGTGAGAAATCAGCTCGCTGACTACTTGACTACTTAGACAATCTTGCTAATTTTGATAAGTGGTGAAATGTGAACTTTGAAAGCGTAGAATTGCTGATTGTTGATTAAGCTCATAGTCATAAATGGATAGATGGCCTTTAGTCGCCTTCCTGTATCATCTATTTTATTTCTATTTATATTTGCCCTGAAAGTAAAACTTTGGGTCGTGCTATAAAATGTTAAATCCGTTAATTAACCGGTGACTACGGGAAACCAAGAGAGAATTCATTCGTTACACGGAACGTCCCGAAAGTTAGTCACGTACGCTTTCGTCTTAGCCATCTTACTCGGTGAAGTATAAACCTTTCCTTTTTCATAGCATGTATTTACAAATCTGTAAACTTTACTTCGGTATGGGATATTCGCCTTATCCACACCTCGAATCAGTTCCATATGCACGTATTATACGACAAACTGTATTTCAAAGAGTGTTCGAATCCATTGAATATCACACTTATATTTTGGGAAGTTAAAAAACAACTGACATGAGTTTAGCGACGTTTATGGTCGTTTGAACATTGTGACCTGTCAAGGATGTGGCGTCGGGAGTTCAGTTACAATGTCTAATTCTCTAGTAGTATATAATAATAATTATAATAATAGTAATAACAATAGTAATAGTAATAATAATAGTGTTCCGTTGTCGCCTTCTTTGCTTCTGTTTATATACTCGTATTTTTTGGTACCTCCCTGACTTTATTCTGTCCTCCCTCCATGGTGGTTTTGTATGCTTGGGACTCTGGAACATCGTCTTTCTATAAAGTAAGATTCATTGCATAGCAATTACTTGTGAAATTTAAGCTTGAACTTTGAACTCTCATAGTATTATAGTGCTCTACTTCTAAGCCTGAAGAACTGAATATAGGTGAGACATTTCCCCGCAGAAAGCTGGTAGATTTTCCTGACAAATGTTGAAAAAATCTCAGTTAATTGATTAAATCATGGCTTTATATTTCTGCATTTTATATTGGGGTACAATAGTTGTACTCAATGATCCCCCTACTATTGACTAATAACGACAAGAGGCGATACAATCTGTTCTCAATCATGGCCGTGCAAACTACATCACCTCCCATTAAGAGTCTAACATGCAGGGAGTTGTGTGTTAAAGTGTAAAGTTAGTCAGGCCCCGCATTAGCACCCTGGTTAGTCTCGCAATGTTTTGTGTAAGGTATGAGTATTGTAAATAATAAAGAATTTAAAAGTGGTGTTTTACGGCCCTCTTTCAAACATTTGCTCGCTTCGAAAACAAAATGAGTTAAGTGTACTGAGAACTCTAATTACGTAGTGGGTTTAAATTGTGTGGAAGAAACACAACCTGTTTAAAATGATTTTTACTGGTTATTATTTGAAATTATAGTTTACACACCTGACACAGATGCTTGTTCTGTAAGTCACTACTTACTTGATATAGAGGGTGACTTGCTGCGTGAAGGAGTTGTCCTAGGGGTGGATCGAGGGGTGGACCCAGCTGACAGCAACCCTGCTGGCCGTGAAAGTTGTCTACTGAGTAACGCCTCTTTCTCTTCAGGTACTGAAAGGTAACACAACACAGTAACATTTAATGAGGCGCTTGCAGTGAGATGCTGCTGACTTTTATTGCAAATGATTGGCTAGCCGTGACTCATTAGGCCTTCAAGACATGACTATATTATCGTAAAATATCTTGTTGAAGGAGCCTGCAAGATCCGACTTCTGCAGTTAACATCAACAATAACGACCCTTCCTCCCATTGGAAACCCTATTATGGAACACGAAGTATGTCTCCTTCTTTTAGTTTTAAACCATAAACTATATATACTTCAATTGGCTTTCTCTAGCCAATGTCATTTATTTATAAACTGTTTCCACAAACTACTCGTATTCTTACAAAAGCTTATTTTTCCCTATCCCAGATAAGCATTTGTAAACATTGTTTCAATACGAATTTTATTGTAGGTTTGTCAAATATTTAAAAAGCGAGTCACTAAAATTACATACCCCTTGCATGATCATGTAAAACAAAATAATGAACTTAATACTTCAAAACTGCATGATAATTATAGTAAATCCCAACTAATAGCATGTATATTTTCGAAATGGTTAATACTACATAAATTATATTTAAATAGGTTGCATGTTCATATCAGATTCACATTCATCGTATAACGGCTTTGTCTATCTCTTATGGTTTACCACTTATACAAAATTATTCCAAAATTAAGATATACATTTTATTAGCATGGAAATAATTGAAACGTCTGATATTTTGAACAGGCGATTAGAACAGACCGCTCGCTTCTCACCGGGTTTAGTCCCAATGGGACTTATGGTGGACAAAGCAATATTTGGATGGGGTGTCTATCCCCATCCCACCGGCTCCCAGTATGCGTCTGCTCCTCAAGGCATCTGATCCGAGGCGCTGGCTTGTTAAATCCAAAAGATACTTGAGAAAATAATAGATAATGAAGCAATTTCTATACACGACGAGCTGCAAGGTATTAAAATACCTGTTTTAATATTCTTTGACGATGAAGACCTTTTTTTATTAATACTTGGTAAACATTTAGTGTATCATTTGTTGGTAACTTTTACTGCCCCAACAAATACTATAAGTTTGAGCCTTCATCGTAGCACTCGAGCCTACGGTTCCTTTATCCGATATTCTTAACATATTTGGACTATATGAGAAAGTATTGGTGTCATCAGCAGAACTTGTAGCTCGGCTCAAGTTATTGTGTTAACCGCGAATATGTGTAACTCCGACTTTGCCAATGACTGCACCTCAAGAAAACGAATTATTCTGACTGCGAAACATATGTGTAAGAAAATAGAGTAGAAAGACAGTACGAAAATAAGCATTCTGAAGATAGAAATAAGGGACTAGAAGCTTTCTCACTGTACTAAATGCCTCAGCATTAAATCCACTGCAAGCGGTTTCATCTCAACTCTACCAGAGTACTATCGCGTACTTGACCACAAATTTTGGAAGCCGTCTGGAGAGGTAGCGTGAGAGTCAACACGTCATTAGGCGAATTTCTTCTTGCCAGCTCATTCCAACAGTTGATTCAACCGTGGCGATAGCTTGTCTTCAATTCCCAAGTGTATTGCATATTACATGAAGATCCCTGTGAATCGTGAGTGATGCGCTACTCTTTTGACGCACACTCAAGCTGGCACAGTGTGTATCGTGAAACTGTTTGTGACGTGTCAGATGTAAATAAAATGCACTGTAATGTAGCACAAGTCATTGTTAGCTGTATTTGCTGTTCAATGCAATTTGTGTGAGGAAATCTACTGGGTGATGCGGTAATATTCTTTGTACTAAGCGTGTAATGGTTCTTTCTCATTGTATTTCATAGTTGAGGCAGTATCGCGTGAGCTACATTTCATTATGACTGGTAAATTATGATGTTTTGTAAACTCAGATTTCAATTATGTTCATAGCCCGCCTGTGCAGTGTGGAAGTAGTGCAGGTCCAGAATTGGAATCTCTGTTAGGATGAGATGCTCAGATACAAATTTTATCCTGAAAAGACAAATGTTGAAGACCCGAGGTCATTTGACTATTATTTTTCGATTTCGTTCATCGTCCGGTATGTATCAGGTTAAACTGCATAAAACAGTTCACGCCTTACTCCTGTTCTTATATTGTATCTGTGGCCCCATGCTCTTAATCTCAATTAATATATTTTGATATTCTCTTTCTATTCTAAAACTTCCTGCACATTGTTTTACTACACTCTATATAGAGTAAAAACGCTGCTTTATGGACTTCCTTAGCAAATGTTACTAACCATCGACGATTAGGCAAGCGGAAGTGATGGCACGTCCCAAATCGTTGTGGGCGACGCAGCTGTATTCGCCTTCGTCTTCTGAATACACTTGGTGAATGTGCAGACGCGCCGTCTCGCCGTCAAACTCCGTGCTGAAGTCTCCGCCTAGTGGCAGCAACTGTAACAAAGTAACATGAAAGTGCTAAAAGTTCTGTACAGACTGTGCCTTTAGTTTAATGTAGTTTTCAAATTGTTATGCAATAGAAGAATGTTAAGCATTCACATAAAACCAGTTTATTTACAGGTTTCAAGTGTTTGTCTTACGTTCAAGTAACATCGGCAGATGTCGTTCAAGACTCTTGATTAATAAAGAGGTGGAAGGATGCAGGATATCACTGAAGAAAGAAATTTTATTGGACTTTTACGAGAGTACATCGAAAATATTACAAGACTTCTTGATAATATCTCCCGTACACCCAAGTTTGGAATAAAAGCAGCATCGTAAAACCAAAATAAACCCTATTTACGAAGTAGTACAAAACTTGGCAGATGGTGAGACTGCAGTTGCCGCCTATAGACATGTAAATTTGGTTTCCATTACCTGCATTACATTGAAAGTTTTCTCAGGGCGGGAAAGGCCTTGGACTCGCTTGAATGCCTATGCATTTATACGGCCGCCCCCAAATCCTTCACTCTGTCACGATGTGGGTCTTAGTTGTGCCTTTTAGGAGCTAGCTCATTAAAATGTAAGCAAATACGGTATTTATGTTTTAACCAGAGCAAGACTCAATATACTTTTTAACAACTAACAATTAGTGCGTTTTTCGTATTCATAATTTCATTTGACACCAGGCTACCTAACTGATATAGACTTCATTTATGTATCCCTTCACATTTTGAAGTGCAAATGAGTTAAAGAGCGGCTTTCAGATTCATAAATGAGGTAGCAGAGGAAAATATCGGAATTTAGGATGCTTTTTCAGGAAATAATTGCCAGCGTGAGTAAGGAAATAGATGGTAGATACAAATTGGTGAACTTGGAAATGAAAAACTTGTCTTAAACCGAGTTGACATCTTCGTTACCGGATAAATTCAGACTTACGTTGTAGTTCAAATGTCCTAACCGAGTTTCTTGATTTCTGTAATAAATCATTATATATGTAGATGACATGAGTTAAGGTCATATATATTCCATGTAAAATCTTATATCAACAAAATTGGGTAAATGAGTTGTAAATGCACTAATATCAACAATAAGAATGAAGAAAAATTGACAAATGCATCTGTGTGCCGAAATAGAATACTCATTGCCTCCTTCAAGAGTTACTTTGAAGTTGACGAGGTGTGATTTTATTCTGAACTTAAAGAAACTCGTAATCCGAAAATAGAGACAAGTTATCGGTCATTTTCTCACCCAGCTAATGCTGCTTTCTTCCCGGACCGCAAGCGGATATTGACCAAATCATCATCACTGCAACTCTGGTGGAAGCTAGCAGGGATTTTCAAAGAAAATTGATTACAGAAAATCTTGCTAGAGGACACCACATTCGCTGTACTATCCTGTCTATAATTTCCTTCATTGCCATCTCAATCGTGATTATAGGACCAGACGACGGTGTTTTGCAAGTTGCGGCTGGGCGTTGAATGTGCGCCTTGTAGAGGTTTGTTTATTACGTCGTTGCGGAACTACTCAGACTGCAGTTGGCCTCACCAGGGATCCACTGCAGGTTCCCTCCCTCCTAGAGGTAAAGGTAGAAGCACCAACGGCCATGTGACATACCTGGGTGTTCTGTTACAGTTCCATTAGTCAGTTCCTTTACCTTTTAATTTTTTTTATTTTTATTAATTTATTTATTTAGCTTAACGTCCTTTAACCTGTTTGGTCATATCGGACGATGAATGAAATTAGTGAAATCATGCTCAAATGATCTCGGAGTCCATGGAGCTTAAAGTTACTCGACATCCGTCTTCTCAGGATAAGGGAAAACCTCGAAAAAAACCTTATCTGGGTAACTTACCCTAAACGAAGTTTGAAGTTGCGACCTGATGAATGTGAGGCAGACACGCTACCACCACACTGACGGAAATCATTTACTTGCCTCCTTAAATAGTGCAAATTTAAAATCAAAGTCACTTCTCTGTTTTGTCCCTCTGTAGTGTAGCAGTTACTATGCTCGCCTCTACTACCCAAGGTCGCGGGTTCAATCCCAGAGGAGGGTGATGGATTTTTTTCGGATGTAAAAATATTTCGGAAGGGAAGTAAAGTCGTTGGATCTATATAATGCTTACTTGCACGTAAATAACATCATACCTAGACTAGTCTCAACATTCGCCGACAAGGCATGAGGAACTTGCCCCGACTTATTTATTTCCTAGCACTTTTCAAATGCTTATCACTCGGTTTACTTCTTGCTGTGTGAACATTTAACAGAAATTCTTAAGATACACCAACGTCATGATAGAAATCTTCAGAAATTATTAATAAATTATTGGGCTAAAAGATACAAATATAGAGCCTTATAACTTTAATTTTCTTTATAAAGCAATTCCTTTTACATTTACAAATTACTCATAAGTTTATAAGCAATATGTTTAAAACTTAAATTAGAAATTTCGTTTAAAAGTCTAAAAAAAAACTGCTGCAATGGATATTTCAGGTCATTGAAAATGGAGAAAGAAATCTTTTCTAAGGAAATACTTAATATTTGGTAATTTCTTACAAAATGCATCAGACAGAAACACAGAATTTAAAAATGTCACAATTTGATAATACACAATAAGATAAACACAGTGAATTACGTGATTCTATGTTTTATAGCCCAAAATTAGAATTTCTCTGCACTATGATGCATTTAACACACTCTCGACAAACTGAATACCAAACAAGAGACTGGAAATGAGGTATATGAATAAGGGTGCTTCATATTTTGATACAGATAGCACTCGTGGTATATAATTGATAGTTACAGAGTATAAAAGGAGACCACTAATTATCTTAGTTGCTGTTCATTAATTCAGCGGTTAATTTCCACCTTTTACGGAATAACGTGATTAAAGTAGAGCTTTTCTGTACACTCCGTCTGCTGTCTGTCATTATCGTTCAGTGTTTTGGTTTTACACAACTTGTTTGGTCGTTAATTATAGCGTTTAAGTATCACCTTTGAGTTTTGTAGTTTTAAAATAGTGCGGTGATGTTGCTCTCCTCTAGTAGCTCGATGATTAAAGGAACTAAATGATGTTGAAAGCTGTTATGTTGAACACTATATATATACATTCAGGAAACGAATTTAACAACTAACTTGGAAAGATCATTAAATAATGATGTCAAAATAAACCAGTTTACTAGCTGAATATGTAATATTATTAGGTTTAAACTGAAAATGTTAAATAGTTTTATTTTGTTTCTCAAAACGCTAAAAATCTTTGTTAACTTTACACCTAGTTTACTATATTGCACAATTTTATTACCTCTTTGTAACATATAAAGCAGAACCTAGCGGAAAAACCAACAAAATACATTTGATATGCAAATGACGAATATAGAGATACAAAATTAAAAATATTGCTTTTAATGAAGAATAGTTAGTATATAAAGTACGGAATTTGATTGCCGAAATGGCTGTGGTCACTAAAGTGCCTCGATTTGGAGCTTCGTGGCATAGGGGATCATGGGTTCTAGACCCGCCTTGGACATGGGTGTTTGTGTGTTTGTAAATGAGTAAATGTGTGTGTATTAGAAGCAAAAAGCAAAACGGTAATCAAATAGAAAAACACAGGAAATGTTGGGAAAATGGAAAAAAGGAAAAACAAGAAAGGAGGAATACAGCGTCGGAGTCCCGACAAGGCTCCGAAACTGTATTAAAAAAATCTGATGTAATCCATTCATATGACTTTCTCTATATCTCTGCAACAAATTTTTGTTAAAAAGTTTATGCTTCTATTTACTTCATGCTAAGTGAGAAAAAATTAGCAGAAAAAGTCTTATTACATGCTTCCCTGTAAGTAGAAGCGAAATAAGGGAGTAACATAGGTTGAAGTGAAAGCAAAAGATGGTTGCTATGTGACTGAAGTTCCTTTGTTTGTATGGATAGGAGTTGATAAATTCCTGTATGAGTAAAGTATGTTTTTTAAGGCTGAAACAAAAAAACAAGGAATACCTAAAAAAACGATAAAATCCACAAAAAATATATATAACATAAATTGTGTGTTTTTATGTGCTCTACATTCTTTGTGTGGTAAGTCTTTGTCTATCTCTTACGGTTTACCAGTTACAAAAAATTCCGTAAAATTCATCCAGCATAAAGTAGTCTTCAGAGCCTATTCCCAGAAAATTCAAGATATACATATTAATTGTCAAGTATATATCTTCAATATATGATATTTTAATCAAAATCGTTAGAGCCATTTATTAGAAAATCAAAATTTTCGAAAATTTTTTCATGTGAAGAGTAGTTGGGGGATGGGGGATTTTCTTGAAAATCTTCGTGTCGTATCCTTGGAAGATACTGAACTTAAATACCAAGTTTGGTATTTAACGGTATTTTCGTTTTTGAGCTATGCTGCCCACAGACACACACAGACAGACACACATACGGACATTTTTCTAAAAATGCTTTTTTGGATTCAGGTGGTCTCAAAACATGTATTTCCGGTGAAACCTCGGAATCGAATTCTTGGGTACAATGCAATATCTTCTCTATACACTATGTACATAGTACGTATAGAGAAAGTAAACAGAAAGAAAAAAATAGGTATATAAGGTAATAGGATGAGTGAATAAACATGTACAAATATGAGTAAAATACCTTATATGTAAAATTCACATGACTTTCTCTATCAATTTAAAAAACTCTTCTTACAAAATCTTATTCTTCTATATACTTCTAGCTAACCGAGATAAACATTAACAGAAATGGTTTTATTTTATATATTTTTTGATACAATTGAAATAATAGTCAAAATTTTAACGGCTGGTTGTTATGTCATTAGATTAAAATACCGCTGCACAACTAAAAAAATAAATAAAAAAAATGAAAGATTTCCCATTTGAGGAAAGTATAATATTGGACAAACTATACCAACAAGGAACATCTCGAAAGTGGTTAATCCTACAAAAATGAATTTTACATAAATCGTGTGTTTTAACGAGATATACATTCTTTGTGTTGTAACTTTATGTCTATCTCTTACGGTTAACCAGTTATGTAAAAGTCATCCAGAGTCAATAGACTTCAGTGGCTATTCACAGAAAATTTAAGAAATGAGTACATTTCATTCCTCATAAAAATGTCTCAAACACATGGTACATAATAAAATCTGTTAATTTGAAGAAAATTAAAATATCCGATTTTTTTCCCAAGTAAAGGATAGTTTGGCGTGAAGAATTTTCTTGTCGCATCCTTGGAAGATCTCGAACGTGAATATAATTTTGATATTTTACTAACTTTTCGTTATGTAGTCGCAGACAACTGACATACGTCAGGCAAACGTCGGGTAGATTCAGGGCATCCTCCATTTCCTGTTACCAAAATTCCTTGTCTGTACCAGGATCAGGCGACGTGTTCGGCAGATGGTGGCTTGCACACATTTAGCCGTTTACCCTGGTGTCGTCGACGGCACTGCGCGATCCGGACCCGCTTCACGGGCTTGGGCCCCCATGGTGCATCTCTGGAGTTTCCGGACAAAAAAAACGGGACCCGGCGTTGGATGCGTTCCAGCTGTAACCGTTGGGACCTCGTCCTTGCTTGCGCCCGTCGTCATTCGGATCTGGTTGCCCTTCGAGTCTCTCCCCTCATCCTTCCCTCTCTGGGGCCCGTAAGATGCAAATAGTCCTCAGGATCTATGTGTGGTGCTCTACTTCTTCTGGGGATCCCAACCATGAGTAATCCTCCTCCTTCTTCTCCTACTTCTTCTTCTTGTAGATGCTAATATTGCTATTGTTATTATTCAATAATTTAAGTCTAATTTATTAACAAAATAACTGCATGTTAATTTTAATAAACTTACTTCTGTTTTATACCTTCAGCCTGAATTAGAACCACACCCTCATATCCATTACATTGTAATAATAAAGTCTTCAGATTTAGAGGACACCTTAATTCTATGAAGGAAACGGCATATTTCCATCTCTTCGTTTTAAATGTAACTATTTACTTTATGTTAGTGCCCATTTTAAGATAATTTATGGGTAGGAAACTTATTTTTTTATTTTATTTAATTCATACATTTACATTATTTGTTTATTAGCGACGCTGTCAATTGCCAGGATCATATCAGCGCCGCCAATGTGCCGGAATTTCGTTCCGCAGGAGTTGTTATAACTACAGGAGTTTCGCCAGTAAATCTACTGACGTGGGGCTATCGCTTTTAAACATACTTAAAAACCATTGGTCTGGGCCGAGCAACCTTGAGGCTATCCAGATCGATTTATTTTATACATGCAGAACTGCAGCACTTCTGGCATTTTACGCTAAGTACGAAGCTATTTAGCTTTTTCCCTCTCTAATGTCTCTATTCTCTCAGGCTCACACCTTTCCAGTCATTCTTTACCCCTCTCCTCTTATGTTTTACAATTTTCCTACGTATCTAATACCATTTTCAAACTCGATAAATCATTTTTTTTTCTACAAATTTCAATATTCTCGTGCTCAGTACGTTGCTGGTAGTATCCTGTTAGATATTGCTGTCAGTTGAACTAGTAATACTTGCTGTATGTATTTCACACTGAAAATTCACGTACTGTCTACCTCCAAAGAGAACATGTCTAAAAGTATGTGTCTGAGCTTGCGAGCGTTATCTGAGAGAGATTACGGCTCAACTTCCAACATTTCAACAAGACTTACGAGCTCTAGAAGCGCTCATATTCCAGAAATGATGGGATACTAAATTTGCGTGATGTATTTAATGCAGTTAGTTCATCTATTACTGCTGGGCTGCTGTGAGGTACTGTGTCACTACTCCTCCAGAGGGCAAACGACCCGCAAAGGTTTTCTCTATAGAGGATTGCAGTACGTGAAAGTGCTGGTTCACCAGTGTTTCTCCCTCAACGCCTATCAAAGTAACGATTTTTAAAACGTTATCCTGTAGACATTGCACTGTAGTAAATACGCTGTTGTTATTCTTTTACTAGATCCCATATTGTTTCAATTATATTTTCAGATCTACATACTATAATAACTGAACGAGTGTGAAGAAAAATAAAGTCCCATATGATAATGTTCTTTCTTTAATTGTTTTACTTATCCGATTTAATTGCAATAGTCATATCGGCCGTTAACACCTATGGTGTTGACTCGTCCACAATTGTCTTTAGGTTTTATACATTAGAAAAAAAAAACACCCACGGACATGCACACATTTGCACTCTCAGATTGGAGAAAATAGGAATACTCTTGGCTAGAGAAAAATCCGCACTCTACAGCCAGGAATAGAACCAGAAGGCAGATGTTCTAGCGAGTGAACTACGATTTGTTCGATGCACTCATTGAACATATTGATATATCCATACCACATCTAAGGGAAGCCCATATGCACGTTGAATACATTCTCAATCTACATATGTTTCAATCAAATTCTCAAACGTAAATTATTGGTATGAACAGAACTTCTGTAGAAGGTAGTAGTTAAAAGCCAGACACAGTACAAATATACAAAGAAAACGGAAAATTATGGAACTATATCTACTGAGAAGTTTTCATAAAACGAACTCGTTGATTTGATGTGAGAGATGACATCATATTGCAAGGTGAAATAAAGTTTGGCTATTTTGATAATTCTTGTACTATGTATTCTTTGGTCGGAGACTTTTGAAACAGGGCAAAGTATAAATCTACTACAGAAATAGGTTACTCATGCCTAGGCCGGTTACGTGTGTCCCCCCTTTCACTGTCTGAGCTGTATGTCATCTATCGAACCATTCTGTATGTTCGCTGTCGGAATTTGGGTGACTGCCTCATTATGAATGATTCCTTTAGTCCCCTTCAGAAAGTTCGTGAGCTGTACAATCACCATACCATCCTATCGTGCAGCGCATCCAGGACCTCCTCCACATTTTACACACTTCCGGTGTTAAGGTAGAGTTTGCATGGACTCCTGGTCTCGTCGGCTTGCCAGATAATGAACTGGCGACTTTGGCAGCCAAGACGGCACACCCAGTACCACAATTCCTATTGTGACCTACGCGGACTTCAGGCTTGTGCGGAGAGCGGCGATTTCGTGCTGATAGAGCGAGTGGTCTTGTCTTCGCGCGAACACGCTCAGGGAAGTTAAGGATCTCTGAGTAACCTCTTCCCATATAGCTCGTCGAGAGGAGGTGTTATTGGCTCGCTTGTGGATCGGTCACTGCAATTTTACACATAGCCTCATTATCAGGAAAGCATTGTCTATATGGCATGAGCTGCTAGAGTTCATCTTTGTTGCTGCCGGCCTCCCTCGAGGAGCTTCTTGCCAGAGACCAAAGAAAGGTAGAAAAAGTTTTATTTTTTTATCTCAAGTGACATTCCCAATAAGAATCTAGCTTTTAGTTCTTTTATTCCGAGAGGTTTTAATGGAGCGGCAGTTATTGTATTTTAGATGTTTTATCACTAGTGACTTTTAGCCCAGGGACTTGTTTTAGTCAATTTTTATGTCCTTTTCTTTTTTTAATCTGTTTTGCATTAATCTGTGCCCTTCGCCATCAGTAATTTTATTCCCTGGATTTTATAACTTACTTGTTTTATAAGGGCGCTAATGGCCATAGTGATCGAGCGCCCCTGAACATCAAACATCATCATCATCATCATCATCATTTTCCACTATCTCTAAATACTTTGGCCAAATATATGTTTGAAGCCCACCCAAACGTTTATCTTGAAAATTCAAGATCATATAATTAGAGAATTTATAAGTAAATATTGGTATCAGTTAATAAATATATATCATAAAATGATTACTCCAATTTCTTCAAAATTTTTCTTTTTCTTTTTTTTTCGTTTTGAACCCTCAGGTTAACTCATCATCCCTCAGCTGGCGACTGCACTCGCGTGTCTCTCTCATTCAACTACTTCTGCGAATATGCTGTCACTAACTTCCTCGGTTCTAGCAGCTCCTCCTTACATACTCCCGTCAACAAAGGTGGTGTGTTCTAAGAAGGTGTGGCTTCTCTCAAACCACTGTCAAAGAAGTGTCCAGGTCTGCGGGGATTGGTTATTGCATGTTTATTTGTTCTAAAGCCCATTATTGAACGGAACAGCAGGCTATGTAAAGGAGCCGCCATGCTTTCACTCCGGCGACCCCCGGTAACAACAACGGCTTTAAACCAGCCAACAGCGTAATAGCTGAACAAAGCACTCCCCCTCCCATTGGGAGAGGTCTATCAAAATTCACCACCATATTTAAACAAATAAACGCCAGCGGAGCAGAGGAAAGGATGCTGCTCCTGAAAATGCAACCGCTCGAGGAGCACCAGCGCTACCTCCTTAACACCAACACTCGAAATCTCAAAAATAAAACCTCAACCTTCACCTCATTCCTGTGGTTAAACCCTTACCAGGGTAGGTACACAGCAACAACACCCAGACTCACCAGACACGCACGCACGCACGCACGCACTCCGGCGCCGCACTCGAGTTGCAGGGCTCACATTTCCAACATTTCAGATGGCTACGTAAAGGCATTATTTCGCGCACTTTGTCCATAGCAAACAATCCAATGCTAGGTAAGGGCTGGGGCCGCCACTTGGTTATAATATCAACCACGCGAACAATGGTGCACTAAAAGGCTATGCGCTTACTTTCCATGGATAGATAATAAGGACTAAAATATAAGAAGTTTTCTTATACTTGTTATGCAATCACAATTTTATTGTTTCATGGCAGTTGGTTTGCGCACACAAACAATAGAAAAGAAAAATGTTAGAGGCATGTCTTAAATATCCATTCTATACATTTTCGTAAATAATCTAATTTGTTCTAAAGCCTAAAAACTTCTTCTATGAAAAATAGTTTAATAATGCGCAAGGTATTATATTTGTTTAATTTTGCGTCCTTTAGAAGTCTCCATTTGCGTAAAGTAATTAGGACACCGAAGAACCAAGTTCCATAACTGGGCTATGCCATTCTTTAGCGAAAAAAACAAAAACAAAAACAAAAAAACACGCACTTTATAACGGATGAATTAGGGATAGATACAGACCCTACTGCCCTGGAATGTGATGGGCGAAATAAAATGAAAGGAAATGTTGACACTAAAACGTCAAGGTATAGTTCACTCTATTATTTTTCTACTGACCTGGAAAAACAACAAAAGAGCTAAAAGTCAAGGATTTTCTGAAGTCGAGCCTTAAACGCTAGCGCCTGAGCCATTCCACTCCATTTAATGTACTTCAACATAAGTCATTTAATAATAATAATAAAAAAAAAACTCTCAGAAAAAAAAAAAAACCCGGCTAGGTATCTATATAGTGTATAGAGAAGGTATTGCAATACACCCAAAAATTGGATATCAAGATTTCACCGGAAATAAATGTTTTGGGTCCCCCTGAATAAAATAAAATTGGAAAAAGGTACGTGTATGCGTGTGCGAGTATTTTATTGTGTGTGTGCCTGTGGACAGCATAGCTCAAAAGCGAAAAGTCCGTTAAATTCCTAACTTGGTATTTATGTTCTGTGTTCCAAGAATGCGACACGAAGATGTTTAAAAAAATCGCCCCTCCTCAACTATCCTTTACATAGACAAATTTTCGAAAATTTTGATTTTCTCAAAAATGCCTCTAACGGTTTGATTAAAATATCGTATATTAAATATATTTACCTGACAAAAAAATGTATATCTTGAATTTTCTGGCAATAGCCTCTGAAGACTACTTTATTCTGGATAAATTTTACGGAATTATGCATAACTGGCAAACCGTAAGAGATAGATAAAAACTTCCTTAACAGAAAATGTAGATCACGTTAAAACATACAATATATGTTATATGCATTTTTTTGGTGGAGTGGAGCGTTGTTGTGTTATTCCTTGTTATTGGTTTGAGATTAAAAAAATTTGTACTTCTCTCATACAGGAATTTGTCAACTCTTCCATACCAACAAAGGAACTTCAGTCACATACCAACCAACTTTTGACCAATACTTTAGCCTATGCTACTCCCTTATTTCCCTTCTACTTGCATGGAAGCTCGTAATAAGACTGTTTCTGCTAATTTTTAGTCATGTGAATGGAACACAAAATGTTTCCCCCGTATTGATAGATTAAGGTTTGGTTTACTGTTAACGAAACGCACCCTTCCGCCCTTCTCCCAGCGTATCTCAGGAGGTGGTGTGGCATGAACACGGCACTCCAAGGTCACCGCATCACCGTCACAGCAGCGCAGATCCTTGAGCTCGTCGCGTATTACAGGCAGCGTCTCCACTCGTCTGGAACACAAAATACAAATCCTTTCAATCAAAGCATTATGAGCTTCATGTACCAAACATAACAGCTGCTACTCCCCGTTTAGTTCAACAATGCCAATACAACTAATTGAAGGAAAATCTGATGTGTTACACTCACATGACTTTATCTGACCATTCTACAAACTTCTTACATAAGATTATTCTTTTTTCTGCACCTTGTTAATCGAGGTATTCAGCACACTGTTCTTATTACTTAGTTCCTTATAAGTAGGAGGAAAATAAATGAATACACTAGGCTAAATCGACAGACAAATGTTTTAAAAGCTGTCGTTATGCGATTGTCATTACAAATGGCTTCTTTTCTTGGCCAGGAGTAGAACAAGAGAAAAACGGACACTCCCGTCTGAGAAAAGTATAAGTACTTCACAACTGAAACTAATAACAATGAACACCTCGAAAACGGTAAGCTCCACGAAAAAAATGTATATGGCGTAAATTGTGTATTTTAACAAGGCCTACATTTTTTGTATGGTAAGTTTTTGTCTATCTCTTACGGTTTATTAGTCATGCCAAATTAAGCAAAATTCATCCAGAATAAACAGGGCTTTAGAAGCTATTCACAGACAATTCAAGATATACATTTTATTTGTCCGGTAAATGTCTTTAACATACGATATTTTAATCAAAATCGTTAGAGCCATTTTTAAGAAAATCAAAATTTTCGAAAAAAGTTCCATGTAAAGGGTAGTTAGGGGTTGGGGGATTTTTCTCAAAATGTTCGTGTCGCATCCCTGGAAGATACTGAACTTAAATACCAAGTTTGGTATTTTAGCTACTTTTCGTTTTTGAGTTATCATGTTCACAGACACACGGGCACACGGACTCACGGACACACACACACACACACGGACCTTTTTCTGGAAATGCTTTTTTTGGATTCAGGGGGTCCTAAAACATATATTTTCGGTGAAATCTCGACATCGAATTTTCGGGTGGAATGCAATACTTCTCTATCCCTATGTACATTGTACATACGGGGCAAGAGAAAGTAAAAAGTAATTCTTGATTAGAGACTCCCAGCAGTGCTTCTCACATTGACTTCCCCTCGGCCAATGCAGATGACCTATCCCTGGGATTCGGGGAAGCAAGGCATTTTCCCCACTCATGCCCTTATAAATGGTACGAAAGTAAATCAAGGCCACTAAGTCATTTGCTTTTAACCTTTGTGCACATGTTTCTCATAATAGCGAGAAGGTAAGTGATAAACTTCTAAATATTATATATTTTATAAAATGGAAAGAGAATTTTACTTTCTCTATCTCCTATGTACGATGTACTAAATGGATAGAGAAGGTATTATATTCCACCCAAACATTTGATATTGAGAATTCACGGGAAAATAACTATTTTGAGATCTTCTAAGTCCGACAAAAGCATTTTTAGAAAAAGGTTTGTGTGTCTGTGGACAGTACAGCTCAAAAGTAAAAACTCTGCTAATTACCAAACGAGGTATTTAAGTTTAGTATTTCCCAAGAATGCGCACAAAGATTTTCAAACAATCCCTCAACTACTCTTTATATTGAACAATTTTCGAACTTTTTTATTTTTCAGAATGGTTCTAATGGTTTTGATTAAAATATCATATATTTAAGATATCCACATCACAAATAACATGTATATCTTGAATTTTCTGAGAATAGTCTCTGACGACCTCTTTATTCTGGATGAATTTTACTGAATTTTGCATAACTGGTAAACTGATAGACCACACAAAAAATATAGATCTTGTTAAAACACATAATTTATGTCATATGCTTTTTTCTAAGTAGAACTGTGAGTTTCACTATCGCTTTAGGCTAGCATATTCCCTTAGTTCCATTCTGCTTAAAAGGAAGGAGGTAATAAGAACAATTATGCTAATATTTATCTTGATTAGCATGATGTAGATAAAAGTGTAACCTTTTGTAAGAATAGTTTGTATTTGGAACAACTAAAGAAAGTTATGTGAATGGAACTTTGGAACTTAAGGCCCTTTAACCTAGTTGGTCATATCGGACGATGAATGAAATTGGTGAAATGATACTCAAATGATCTCGGAATCCATGGAGTTTAAAGTTACTCGACATTCGTCTTCTCAGGATAAGGGAAACCCCCCCAATAAAAAACTTATCCGGGTAACTCAACCTAAGCGAGATTCGAACTCGTGACCGGTTGAGTGTGAGGCAGACACACTACCCCCACACTACTTAGGCGGACAAGCAGAGCTTTGAAGACACCGTGCAGAAAAAATGAAGTATAACAAAAACAATTTTTTTTTGCTTTAAAAATAATTTAAGAGAATGTGACAATTATTTTTTTTTAAATTACCCATTTGCTATCGGTCTCTTCAGAAAAGCAGATTAGAAATGTTTTTGGTTTTGCGCGGGGAAGAGAAGATGACAGCTTGTTTGGTTAGAGCTTTGGACAATTTATGGTTCGAATACTGGAGGTGATCTTGAGGCTTTTAAACCTAATTCAGTCTTTAGAACGTTTTCTCATAAATGGAATAACGAAGTGTAGTCTCATGAATTACGCAGCTAGAATATCACTAAATAAAACGAATACGAGTATCTCCTGCATTAACATTGTAAGGGATGTATAAAAACTTGCATACTTTTACTTCACAGAAGCTACTTTGCAAAAAGCAATTCTTACATGTGTAAATTACAATAAGAAATGTTGCAGAATCATCACTGAAGAAAGCAGAAGCAATTTTCCTTTTTCCAAAGAATTCTTATGTATACAAGACACGTTCCAACGAAAACACGTGTTAGAACGTGAAAGGAAGCTTTGGAATACGCGGTGGATATAATTCAAGGTTAGAAACATAAAATGGTCTTGTTTCACATTGCAGAAGCTGAAAAGATCTTGTTTCCACACAAGGAGTAGCCTTGTATGAAGTCCTTCTCTATCCTTCCTGAGAGAATGAAATTCAACAGAGCTTTGACTATGACGTAACAAGTGCAGAATGCTAACTTCTAAAGCAATGTTTCTTTCATACTTGGAACAAATGTGGAACTGCATTTCCTTTCCTTTACTGAAATCGTACTGTGGCTGCCCAGAAGTACCCAATCTGACGTATAGATAGCGGTTGTTGTTTACCATTTTTAAAAAGTACAAACCTTAGAAAGCTCAAGTTTGAAGTTTGACGATTTTACATTGTTTAGCATTTGTTTGACAGGCATCATTAATGAATGCTCTCAGCGAACTTGTAAACATGGATAAAACTGGTAATCTTTATGTCATACAATACTTCCATTTGAAAGGCCTTAGTCCAACTAATATTAAATCTGAGATATATTCTAATTTGGGGGAGTCTGCTGCTTCGTTTACAACAGTGAAATATTGGGTGGCAGAATTTAAGCGCGGCCGTACGAGCTGCCAATACGAATATCACAGTGGTTGACCAAATGATGTTACCAGTGCAGAAATTGTAAAAAAAAATTCACAAAATGGTATTGGACTACAATCGATTGAAACTGCGCGAGCTAGCAGCCATTGCACGGATTTCAAAAAGTTCTGTACATCGCATATTGACTGAAAATTTGGATGTGAGAAAGTTGTGTGCAAGGTGGGTGCCGCGTTTGCTCACAATAGAACACAGAGTCGTGAGGATGTTTCAGCCGAGTGTTTGGCAATGTTTCGCTACAATAAAGCGTCTATGCATAACAGTGGAAGAAACCTGGGTTCATAACTTCACACTGAGACGAAGGAACAATCAAAACAGTGGCTTGGAAGGGGAGAATCGGCTTCAAAGAAGGCGAATGCAGTTTCATCCTCAGACAAGGTCACGGCGTCTGTTTTCTGGGACGTACGCGGGATAATTTTCTATGATTATCTTAAAAAAGGAAAAGTACTCAATTGCGAATATTATGCGAACTTGTTAGAGTATTTGAGTGCCGAAATCGAGCAAAAATGACCGCATTTAGCGAAAAAGAAAGTTTTGTTTCATCAAGACAATGCACCAGTTCACACGTCCATTATCGCTGTTGTCAAAATCAATGACTTAAAGTTTGAATGTTTCATCATGCACTCTATTCGCCGGATTTAGCTCCCTCTGATTATTTTCTGTTTCCAAACTTGAAGAAAGGAGATACTATGTATACAAATTAAGATGTTTTTTCCCAAAATGTTTGTGCCTTCTCTGTTAGGTTGGGTACTTCTGGGACATTCTTCGTATGACAAGGAAAGAAAATAAAATCATAAAGCTTCGATAAAAACCAAATCAGTATCGTCACTGAAATGGATATACCATGTTTGTTCAATTGTTATACCCTGTTATCTCCTCAATGGGATCTTTGAGTCCTTGTATGCGTTTTTCTTCGTGAAGAATACACCACTCTTATGATAGGTTCCAATTGTGAGTATCAAAAGCTTGGAAACTTACATATCAGAAATTAATATTTTTATGTTGGGTTCAACATAACTGAGTTAAATTAATACAATGACGTGTATCATCATGTATCATCGAGACAAATTCTCGGAAGGTTATTTCTACGATGCAAGCTGATGATGATCCACTCTGAGCACTGAGGTGACAGAGTCACTGAGAGCAGTAGCACACCGCAAACTGAGCCTTTAAGAAAACTAAGGTAATGCACACTGAACTAGAAAACCATCCTCGGGCAAATGGATGTTTTCTTTTACACCTGACTTAAAGATTCCATACAAGACAAATAATGGAGTTCTCTCAACCTAAGTACTCAAATAAAAATGCCTAAGAGCACTGTTCTCAGAGGCCTTATATTATGGGTCGTTGTTCCACCACATTTTACTATTTAATTTATTACCACTTGACTTACTGACACAGTGACCGAGGGAAGCCTCTCTGAACTGAAGTATCTCCCCCAGGTTTTCCTATGTCATTGCTGGAGATGTACCTTAAACGTTACTGGCCCAACGCAAATGATACCGTAGCATCCATACCGTAGAGAGAGAGAGAGAGAACTGGAGTGTTGTAGTGGCGAAAGGGGATGGGTAGAACACTACCTGTTGATGAATGTAACAGTATTTTGTTCAGTAAACTTTGTACTCATGCCTTCGGTGATTAGCAGCAGTACCTATCTCACAGGCTACTTTGAAACTCTAAGAATGTAAATTTTCAGGTATAATCATTTCAAACAAACAAACAAAACTTTTAAGGAACTCCTAAGGTTTTTCAAACAAGCCTTAACCTGATGATTATTACTTTCTCTATACGTACTATGTACATAATGTATAGAGAAGGTATTGCACTCCACAAAAAATTCGATACTGAGATTTCACCGGAAATATATGTTTTCGGGTCCCCTGTTAGCAAAAAAAGTATTTTCAGAAAATGTTCCGTGTGTGTCCGTATGTCAGTGTCTCCGTGTGTCTGTGAACACGATAACTCAAAACCGAAAAGTCGGTAAAATACCAAACTTGGTATTTAAGTTTAGTATCTTCCAGGGATGCGACATGAAGATTTTGAGAAAAATCCTCCCACACCAAACTACCCTCTACATGGAAAACATTTCGAAAATGTTGATTTTCTAAAAAATGGCTCTAACAATTTTGATTAAAATATCGTAGATTAAAGATATTCACCTCGCAAATAAAATGTATGTTTTGAATTTTCTGAGAATTGCCTCTGAAGACTACTTTATTCTGGGTCAATTTTACGGAATTTAGCATAACTGCTAAACCGTAAGAGATGAACAAAAACTTACCACACAACAAATATAGAGCACTTTAAAACACATAATTTATGTTATACACATTTTTTTCGTGGAGTTGATTGTTTTTGAGGTATTCCTTGTTTTTGGTTTCAGCTATGAAAAACTTACTTTTCTCATACAGGACTTTGTGAACTCGTGTCCATACAAACAAGGAACTTCAGTCACTTAGCAACCAGCTTTTGACTAACACTTTAACCTATTGTACCCCCTTATTTCGCTTCTACTAACAAGGAAGCAAGTAATAAGACTATTAATTTTTTCTCGATTAGATGAAGTAAATAGAATAATTTGTTGGAGATATGTAGAGAAAGCCATGTGAATGGAACACATCAGATTTTTTTTTCCTGTAATGAAGTTACTTTTGTCATATGTTTAACCACCATGGTGCTTAATCGTGGCAAATAAATAAAAAAAACACATTTTCTCAATGAATATTATCATTATTTTGACTTTAGAATCTGAATTGTACCTTGGGGATTAGGGCAATTTTCAGGGGATACCTATACGGGATGTGAGAAATTCAAATATTAGTAACAACTTTTTAAAACAATATGATATCCACTATTACAGTTTTTGTCGTTATTTTCTAACGTTATGTTCATGATGAAAATTTCACCATGTTTTTAGGTTGGATATTATTTATTCCCTATCTCAGTCGTTCGGTTACACTTTATAGGTTACACGGTTGACCCTCCTCTGGGCTGCCCGACTATTAGTGGTGTGATGTTTCTGTATGCAGAGACGTAGCTCAGGGTCGTTCAAAACACATTAGACCCTGGAAATTGTGCTTAATTTATGAAAATGTTACTAGTAAGCGGACAAAGTGAGATACAGTTAAGTGCTATACGCATTTCTTTCTACTAAATTTCAAACTGTTTGCATTTATTTACCTTCCATTTTGTATAAATTGCAGTTAAAATTCATCATGGAGCTTCAGAAGCATTTTCTTAGAATTTCAACTAGACTAAACATTCTTCAGAATGAAGTTCAAGGGTTTTATTATAAAAATGTTATTTAGAAATGAAGGGTAGATGCTTCCAGGAAATGAAGAATCTTTCATATTTCTCACTGGACAATAGCATGTAAAATAAATAAATGTGTAAATCACGCTAAAGAATTTCGAAATAAATAAAAATGCAATATTTATAAAATAGAAAAAGTAAAAGTAAAATACACGCACAAACCTCTTTATTCACGGTGTGTGAGGCTATAGCATGAACTTTTGTCTAAGAAATGCACTTTTTTATTTTTTTAGTTTAGAACTTTAGAAGGGAGATACGCTTTTCTGGGCCACTATTTCGTATTTTATTTTCTACTCCTGCTACTATTTAATAGGCTTACCTTTCCTGTATTAAACCCATTGAACTTACGCAAGGCATCTAGGATCAGAAGCTTGTCCAGGAGCCAATGAACAAGGAAGGAAGAAACCGGAACGAGGGATCGGCACGTTGCCAGGTATGATAGTGAAGGAAGTAGACGATGAGAAATGAAAGCGAAATGCATGATAGGAAAGGTGATGATGGAGCAAGATGTCGCTTTGATCCACCACAAATCCCCACATGTGGTCCCTTGGGATTGAACCCTCTCCTTGGTAAGATGCGAGAGTTTTAACCACTCGCTAAAGCGCCAATTTATTATCATCGGGCCATTTTAATTCTGTGAATTGCCCCGATTTAGATTTCGAATCTCAGTTTCTGTGTAGTATTGGTGGTCTGGAGTGCAACTCTCAATATGTGACCAGCATTGCAAATATGACTCTCTTCATGTGACTGCCACCATTGACTCAGAACCCTCAAATTAGTAAGACAAATCAGATAGGTACCTTATATCTAGCTACATATGTTCACACTAGGAAGCAAAACTAAACTTTTAAAGTTTACTTTATAAATACCTGACTACTGAATTTGGTGAAGGAAGCCTAGGACTATTAGATAAAAACCAAGCTTTTGCGTTATATGTAGACCTCGGATTTTAGGTCATATGCCTATTTTTACGGTCTCTACACGTACTATGTATAGTATAGAGGTGGTATTGCACTCTATCTTCGATACCGATATTTCACCGGAAATATATGTTTTAGGATCCCCTGTATCAAAAAATAAGCATTTTCAGAATAAGGCCTGTGTGTATGTGTGTGTCCGTGCGTCTGTGAACATGATAACTCAAAAACGAAAAGCCGGTAAAATACCAACCTTGGTATTTAAGTTTAGTATCTTCCAAAGATGCGACACGAAGATTTTGAGAAAAATCTCCCCACCCCGAACTACCCTTTACATGGAACTTTTTTTGAAAGTTTTGATTTTCCCAAAAATGGCTACAGCGATTTTAATTAAAATAACGTATATTAAATATATTTACCTGACAAATAAAATGCATATCTTGAATTTTCTGGGAATAGCCTCTGAAAACTACTTTAATCTGGATGAATTTTACGCAATTTTAATAACTGCTAAACCGTAAGAGATGGACAAAAACTTACCACACAAAAAATTTAGAGCAGGTTAAAATACACAATTTGTGTTATATACATTTTTTTCGTGGAGTTGATCGTGTTTGAGATGCACCTTGTCATTGGTTTCAACTTTGAAAAACATACTTTTCTCATAGAGGAATTTGTCAACTGCTGTCCATATAAACAAAGGAGCTTCAGTCACATAGCAATCAGCTTTTGGCTATCACTTTAACCTATGGTACCCCCTTATTTCGCTTCTACTAACAAGGAAGGAAGTAATAAGACTATTTCTGTTAATTTTTTCTCATTAGATGAAGTAAATAGAATAATTTGTTGGAGAGATGTAGAGAAAGTCATGTGAATGGAACACATCAGACTTTTTTCTGAAGCAATATATAAAAAGAAATTATAGATGTTCACGTTTCATGAAAAATTGCACCTGTTATAGAAGTTTTATTGTACTTAAAGGTGCCTATTTTACACCTATGTATATAATTTATGGGTTTTAGGCCTAAAAATTCCTATTTAATTTAAATACAGTATATATATATATAATTTTCTTGAAAATAATTTTAAAGGGGTATATATACGAGGTACGTCCAGAAAGTAAATTCCATTTGGAATAAAATTAAATTGTGTACAAATACAGAATAATTATTTATTGCACAAAATTCTACAACTCTTAAACTTCTTTTCCATATAACTGCCGAAATTTTGCAGGCATTTGTCATAGCGTGGCACAAGTTTTTGTATACCTTCTTCATAGAAGTTTGCCGCCTGTACCCAACGTGAGCAAAGTTTACGAAATTTCAGTTTTTCGGTAATTTCATGAACTAATGATCGTGAGCTTTGGGGAAATTCCATAGCGAGAGCACTAATTGTAAATTTGCAGTTTTCCTGGATGTTGTCATCAATCGCGTGAACCAGTTCTTCTGTAACCAAAGATGGACACCCACTTCTTTCTTCATCGTGCACTTCACTACGTCCTTCATTGAACTGTCGGACCCATCTTCTCACCATTGAATCATTCATCGCATTTGGTCCGTAAACTTCGCAAATTTGCCGATAAATTTCAATTTGTTTCACTTTCCTAGCATTCAGAAAACGAATCACAGATCTGATTTCACAAGCGGCGGGATTTTCAATCAACACCGACATTGTAAACAAGCACAACAAAGCGTATGTGGCTGTCAGCGATCTCAAAATGGCGCACGTTTCTTCTCCTTAATACAGAGCGTCTACCGCGCATGTGCGGAACTGCGATCGCAGCGCTGCAGCGGAGATAAATTAAAACGGAACTTGAAGGGATAGGTTGGAGTGTCTGCTTTGAAAGATTTTTTTTCTGTCCACAAACTCGTGATTTGTAACAACCCTCCTCGTAACATAAAAGCGTCACCTTGGAATACTAAAGGAGGAATTTCTAACACCCCTCTAGAAAGTGGTTCCACAGTTGCTGTACAGCAATGATGCAAACATTGAGGTGAAAGACACACACAAACTCAGATAAAACATAGAACAATCCATTAAATTTCATTACAAACGAAAATTATTCATTTTTGTAGTCATTGTTTTGTTATTACACTTTATTTACCTATCCGGTAGTTGTTTTTAATTAATAAAATAACTAAGATATCAATGTGTTTTTATAAGGTTGTATTAGTTTAATTAAGGACAAAATGTTTATTATTGCTTATTTTTAGTGCAAATGCTTCTTTTTTATGGTTTTATATAAACAATAGACCTATAACATTTGTGTACATTCTTTTCTTATTTCTTATTTGTAGTCTTAGTAAAATTGAAAAGCCTAAAATGGTATTTTAAGAATTTATTTTAATATTTTAAAGCCCTTCTTAGGTGCCCAAAGGTTCGTTTATAGGGTCTAAAATCCGAGGTCTAGCAATATGTTATGTAAATAAATTGTTTATACAAAAGGAACATCTTAGCTTGAAGGATTTCAACAATATCACTAGGTGTATTTTTGGCGATTATATTGTTAAAAAACAGATTTTTAAATGTCCTGGTTATAACATATTGTAAGTGAATATTCTGCTTATAGGGGATGACCCTTGTACTAGGATTAACGATTTTGATCAAAATTTGTGAAAACAAACAGTTACATGTTTGACATCTGCGCCGCTGGCTATTAATAAGTTTAAATAGGTATTTAAACTGAGCAGTCTCCATCCTATCAAGAAAGTGCCGAGAATTGACCATTTAAATATCCTGTTTAAAAGGGGATTCGAAATTATTGTTGTCGCTAAGTTGGTACAACTTTCCTCCATACCCAAGTGGAGTTTGATCGTCATCAGTCATCTAGTTAGTTTACAGTACGCCATTTTGTTAGTTCATCTCAAAAGTGATTTGCGATTTTACGATATATACAAATATTGAACAAAGAATCTGTCTCAAATTTTGCCTTGCAAATGGTATTTCGTGTGCCGAATCGCTGTAAATGTTACAGAGGGCTTACGGTGAATCGACTTTATCAAAAACACGTGCATATGAGCGGTATAGCGCATTCAAAAGTGGTCGAGATGTGGTGGAAGCTTTGTCTCGCTCTGGTCGACCATCAACGATTTCAACTGAACTGAAAGTCGTCATTTAGGTCATCGATTCGTACCATTTTAAACGATTGTTTGGGCATGACACGCGTTGCAGCTCGGTTAGTTCCAAAAGTCTTGAATTTTCTACAAAACTCAATCGCGTAAGGATTGCTGAAGACATGCTAGAACGAGCCAGTTCCGACCCCACATTCATATAATGCATTGCAACTGGTGGTGAGACGTGGGTTTACGAGTTTGACACTCAAACCAGTCAACAAGCTTCAGAATGGCGCCTTCCAACTGAACAAAAACCTAAAAGGGCACGTCAAACTCGATCAAAACTGAAGGTCATGTTGACAGTTTTTTTCGAACTCAGAGTTCTTGCCAGAAGGTCAGATGGTAAATAAAGACTATTAGCTGAGCGTTATGCGGCGTTTGAGAGAACAAATACGGCTCAAAAGGCCAGATTTGTGGAACGACAACTTATGGATTCTGCACCACGATAACGTACCAGTTCACAAGGCTATTATTGTGAACGAATTTCTGGCCAAAAACACAACAAATTTCATCGAACAACCACCATATTAATTTGATCTGGCTCCTGCTGATTTCTTTCTCTTTCCAAAACTCAAGTTTCCACTTCGAGGCACCCGTTTTCAGGCGATAGAAGACATAAAGGAAAATTCGCAGCGAAATTGACATCGATTCCTAAAAGTGCCTACAAAAAATGTTTTGATGATTGGGTTATTCGTTAGCATAAATGTATAATTTCAGAAGGGGCCTACTTTGAAGGCGAAAAATTGGATGAATAATTCATTTTTTGTGTTTTATTGGCAAATTCCCGGAATTTTCTTTACACAGTAGTACATCATGTTTGAAATTTGCATAGGTAAAAGTTTTTGTACTTGGCTATAAAAAGCAAAGTATTATTGAAGAAATGTCCAGTTAAATAGTTTCAATGACTTTTTCTACATCTCTGTAACAAATTATAGTTAAAAAGCTTATTCTTCTATCTACTTCATGCTATTTGAAATAACATTAGCAGAAATGACGTTTCTTTTAATTAGAATAGAAATAAAGGAGTATACTAAGATAAAGCTGGTTGCTATGTGATTGAAATTTTTTTGTTTGTATGGCCAGGAGTTGTAAATTTCACATGAAAAATTTTAGGGATTTTAAAGCTGAAACCAAATAATAAAGTATATCTCAGAAACGGTCAGTTATAGTAAAAACGTGTATGATCTTTATTTTAACGAAATCTGCTTTTTGTTTATCAAGTTTTTGTCTATCTCTTATGATTTATCAGTTATGAAAAATTCAGCAAAATTCATCGTTAATAAAGAGGTCATTAGAGGCTGTTCACAGAAAATTCAGGATATACAATTTTGTTATATAAATATCTTTAACATATGATATTTTAATCAACATCGTTAGAGGCATTTAGGAGAAAATCAACATTTTCAAACATTTTTCCAAGTAAGGATATTTGGGGTGGGGGAATATTCTTGAAAATCTTCGTGTCGAAATAATGTTTTTTTTAAATAGTTCCAGAGCCTGTCGGACTACGGCGCTGTACACTCTTTTTCCATTTTCTTCCAATACACCCACATATACACATTTCACAAACATATAAACACCCATGTCCAAGGCGGGACTCGAACTCACAATCCCCTGCGCCACGAAGCACCAAAGCGCGTCAACGGGGACCGGCATCCTTGGGAGATACTAAAACAAAATACCAAGCTTGGTATTTAACGGACTTTTCATTTTGGAGCTATGCTGTACACACACACACACACACACACACACACACACACACACACACACACACACACACACACACACACGAGTTTTTCGAAAAGTGCTTTTCTTTGGATTCAGGATAACTCAAAACATGTCATTCCGGCTAATAGCTCGGTATCGAATTTTTGGGTGGAATACAATACCTTCTTACGATGCACATAGTATGTGTAGAAAAAGTAAACAGTGTCTACCTTAAAATCCCCTTATGGAACAGCGAAACTTTTAGTGTGACGTTTGAAAGGTGATTATTGAGCGGTTTGATAATATTTTCAGTATTCTTGGGAAAGCGAAAATACTATTTTGCGCTGAAAAATTGAGTTTAGAAACTCTCATGGCATAGTAGAAAGATTGTTTCACAACAATGAAGGTTTTAGTCTGCAATTTCTTTGAAAAATAAATTAATTTTTGAGTATGCACTAAGGAGCGATTTAACTAATGTGTTAAAAAAAAAAAAAAATCTGAAGTGGTACCCTGATATAACTTTCTCTAGCTGCTGTACATATTTCCTGCAAAAGATTATTCTTCCTTCTACACAATGCTAATCGAGATAAATATTATCAAATGTTCTAATTGCTTAGTTCCATATAGGTAGAAGGGAATTAAGGGAATTCACTAGGCTAAATGATAGTCAAATGTTTTAAAAACTGTCGTTATTCGATTGTCATGCAAATCACTTCTTTGCTTGGCCAGGAGTACAACAAAAGAAAAACAGACACTTCCTGTCTGAGAAATGTATGAGTACTGAAACCAATAACAAGGAATATCTCGGAAATGATACCCCTAAAACAAAAACGTAAAGGACATAATTTGCGTGAAGACATAGAAGCTTTTGTCTATTTCTTACGGTTTAGCAGTTTAGCAAAATTCGGCAAAATTCATCCAGAATAAAAACGTCTTTAGTGGCTATTCCCAGAATGTTCAAGATATACATGTTTTTGTTATACATTTAATATTTGATATTTTAGTCAAAATCGTTAGAGCCATTTTTGAGAAAAATCATGTAAAGTGAAGTTGAGGTGGGGGGATTTTCTTGAAAATCTTGGTGTCGCATCCTTGGAAGATACTAAACTTGAATACCTCGTTTCTCAGAATTTTCTATTTTGAGCTATGCTGTCCACAGACAGACACACACATGCACGCACACGGATCTTTTTCCAAAAATGCTTTTTTTGGATTCAGGGGGACCCAAAACATGTATTTCCGGTGAAATCTCAGTATCGAGTTTTTGGATGCAATATAATACCCTCTCTATACACTCTGTACATAGTACGTGTAGGAAAAGTAAAAACTGTTTAATCTTAGAAGATGAAAGGAAGAGATGAATCGAGAGAATACTTGGAGTGGTGGATGATGGGAGAATCACAGCACAGCAGCACGAGTATTTCCAGAATGTGAATTCGTACGATACCGCGCCTATCTCCCCAAAGATGTAGAGGTGCTTATTGATTGCATAGTACTGTGCACTATAGTGCATTTGTTGCTTTGAGACAATGCAATGAATGTAATTTTAAGGAAACCTACAACCTTAGTTCTGTTCTTGAATGAATGAATAGGTGTATTTATTGACATAACAATATCATACATTGAATTTCAACAATCACACGGGTCCGCAGACCGTACGTGCTTTTGTAATACACACTAAAAAGCAATATTGAAACAACAGCAACAACAAAGAATTAAAAGAGTAAACACGAACAAATAAAAAAACAAAGGTAATACACAATAAAAAGCAATATTATAACAGCAAAGAATTACAAGAGTAAACCCGATAGTAAAAATACAAAGATATTCAAATATAGCAATTTAAATTTACAGCACAGAGTACACCTTCATAAATGTACTCTCTTATAATAGATAAATGCACTTAAAAGAAATATATATATATATATATATATATATACACATAATATATACACAATATATAAAATCATAATACAACAGTGAACAAAGTATGACATTAAATATATATATATATATATATTTATATATATGTGTGTGTAAAACATTGTAGTCACTTTTATTTAGTTGTTCTTATCGCCCCCCCCCTTTCTCTATTGGCAGTCTTCTCAAATCTCAGCTGTCTTGCCTTAAGTATAAATTTATCTAGCCCTTCCACGTCTTCCGTGCCTGCCAGTAGCGTCCAACATGCTTCTAGCTCTACATTCGCAGTGGTACAGCATCGCGGTAAATATTTTTCCCGCCATTCCTCCATACCCCTACATCTTAGTTTTGTTTTTAGCTAATAATTTACTTCGCTGAGACTCTGTATGTAAGCAACTAAGGATGTAGCACATTTCAGTATTATCTTTTCTTTTGTTTAATTTATCTAGTGAGACATATTTAGGTGCTAAACAAGTTTCTCATAAGCTACCTTCTTAGATCCCAACCTGCTGTACTTTAATGTGAAACAATATCTGTCTTATAGTGACGCCCAGTTCTTAAATCTGTTACTGACAAATCTGAGGCGTGGCATTAGCGTTATTTGTCACGCTCCAGAATTCTGTCCCACAGACTTTATGACGTTTTAATTTACTAAGTGCCTTGGATCGGGCAATGTTCGATTAACAATAAAACCTGTCCAGTTTCTTTGCTGTTTGCCTTGATCCGTAGGATCTTGCCTATTACTATACACCAAGCTAGCTTTATACCTCGAAAACGATAAAAGCAGAGAATTATTTATAGAAAATAAACGTGAATTGCATCTCGTGGTCCTATTCATATTATGGAGGAACGTAAGTTAAAACACCTGGTTAAAACAACTAATATAACCTACCAAATTGATAAAACTTGACAATTGCATTTCAAATACTCGTACACCTGTTTAATTCTGAAAGTTTGAAGCCTTATCATGTACCTTAAGGTCATAAATAAAACTAAAAATGAAAATTTCTATACTGTATCTATTCTGAGAATTTAAAGAGTCAATTGTAATAAAATTTTGTGGTCAACTTTTGTAAACATCGTGTGCAAAAAGTTTTGATTAAGTAAGTAGTATATTAATAAAAAAAATACAGTCTGAGCTTGAATTTAATCCCTAAAATTTATTGAGTTGCATTATCACAATAGCTGTTATTTTAAAAATATGAAAAATAAACTGCTCTATAGCATTGTATGTTGCATAGATTTAAAGGACATTACCGAGTTCACTGCTCTGAATTAATAGCTCTACAGAAAAACACACTATTTATAAACAAGTGCTAATTTCTGGACAGTTGTGAAGAAGATAAATATTTTCCTCTTCTTTTTACTTTCTCTAGCCCAATATGTAAATGTACATAGGGATAGAGAAAGTATTGTAATACACCCAAAATTCGATACCGAGATTTCACCGGAAATATATGTTTTGGGGTCCCCTGAGTCCGAAAAAAGCATTTTTAAAAAAAGTCCGAGTATGTGTATGACTGTGGACAGTATAGCCTCAAAACGAAAAGACTGTTAAATAACAAACTTGGTATTTAGGTTAAATATCTTCCAAGGATGCGACACGAAGCTTTTCAAAAAAAAATCCCCCTACCATAAACTACCCTTTACGTGGAAAAAATATCCAAAATGTTGAATTTCTTAAAAATGGCTCTAACGATTTTGATTAAAATCCCGTGTATTAAAGCTATTTATGTCCGAAATTTTTTGGGAATATCCTAAGAAGACCTCTTTATTCTGGATGCTTTTGCTTAACTGCTAAACCGTAAGAGATAGAAAAAAACTCACTTAACAAAAAATCTGATGTGTACCATTCACATGATTTTCTCCATATCCAACAAACAATTCTTAAAAAGCTTATACTTCTATTTACTTTATGCTAATCAGAAAAAATAGCAGAAATAGTCTAATTACTCGCTTCCTTGTAAGTAGAAGCGAAATAAGGGACAACCGTAGGTTAAAGTGATAGTCAAAAGCTGGTTGCTATGTCAATGAAGTTCCTTTGTTTATATGGATAGGAGCTGACAAGTTCCAGTATGAGAAAAGTATACGTTTTTCATAGCAGAAACCAAAAATAAGTAATGTCACAAAAACAACGAACTCCACGAAAAAAAATGTATATAACATAAATTGTGTGTTTTAATGTGCTCTACATTTTTTGTGTAGTAAGTGTTTGTCCATCTCTTACAGTTTAGCAGTTATTCAAAATTTAGTAAAATTCATCCAGAATAAACTACTCTTCAGAGGCTATTCCCAGAAAATTCAAGATATACATTTTATTTGTCAGGTAAATATGTTTAATATACGAAATTTTAATCAAAATCGTTAGAGCCATTTTTGAGAAAATCAAAATTTTAGAAAAAAGTTCCATGTAAAGGGTAGTTGGGGGTGGGGGGATTTTTCTCAAAATCTTCGTGTCGCATCCCTGAAAGATACTAAACTTAAATACCAAGTTTGGTATTTTACCGACTTTTCGTTTTTGAGTTATCGTGTTCACAGGCACACGGACACACACACACGGACCTTTTTGTGAAAATGCATTTTTTGGATATTGGGGACCCTAAAACATATATTTCCGGTGAAATCTCGGTATCGAATTTTTGGGTGAAGTGCAATACTTTCTCTATACACTATGTACATAGTGCGTATGGAGAAAGTAAAAATGTACGTACATCACGTCAAAACTCACACTTTATGTCCTTTACGTTTTTGTTGTGGAGGTAACCGTTTCCGAGATATTCCTTGTTATTGGTTTCAATTTTGAAGTACTTGAACTTTTCTCAGACAGGAAGTGTCCGTTTTTGTTTTTTACGTTCTCTATAGGCACTATGTACATAGTGTATAGAAAATGTATTGCACTCCACCAAAAAATTCGATACCGAGATTTCAACGGAAATATATGCTTTAGGGTCCCCTTTATCTAAAAAAATCATTTTCGGAAAACGGTCCATGTGTGTGTGTGTGTGTGTGTGTGTGTGTGTGTGTGTCTGCCCGTGAACACGATAACTCAAAAACGAAAAGTAGGTAAAATACCAAACTTGGTATTTAAGTTTAGTATCTTCCAGGTATGCGACACTAAGATTTTGAGAAAATTCCCCCCACCCCCAACTACCCTTTACATGGAACTTTTTTCGAAAATTTTGATTTTCTCAAAAAATGGCTCTAACGATTTTGATTAAAATTTCGTATATTAAACATATTTACCTGCCAAATAAAATGTATATCATGAATTTTCTAGGAATAGCCTCTGAAGAGTAGTTTATTCTGGATGAATTTTACGGAATTTTGAATAACTGCTAATCCGTAAGAGATGGACAAAAACTTACTACACAAAAAATGTAGAGCACGTTAAAGCACACAATTTATGTTATATAATTTTTTTCGTGGAGTTCGTCGTTTTTAAGACATTCCTTAGTTTGGTTTCTGCTATGAAAAACATATTTTTCTCATACAGGAATTTGTCAACTCCGATCCATATAAACAAAGGAACTGCATTGACATAGCAATCAGCTTTTGACTATCACTTTAACCTATGGTAGTCCCTTATTTCGCTTCCACTTACAAGGAAGCAAGTAATGAGACTATTTCTGCTAATTTTTCTGATTAGCATAAAGTAAATAGAAGTATAAGGTTTTTAAGAATAATTTGTTGCAGGGATATAGAGAAAGAGAGAAAGTCATGTGAATGGTACACATCAGATTTTTTAAAATAATTTTTTGGATTAAGGATGAAAGCATATATTCCTAAATGTTTCTCAACTTACTAACCACATGGTCGAGAAAGTAAGGATGTAAATGAAGACATAAACTTACCCGTGTTTTACAGAGCTGCGTTCCATCCCGTCCTCTTTACCCTGGCCTGAAATCAGAGATGATATTTTCATTAATATTTACCTGACACAAGTTCTATCAGAATTTCAATGCCGTAACATACGGTATTTCATATCAACTTGTAAAAGTTTCATCATAATATATTTATTTTCCTAATATTACCATATTATGTGTTCTCTCCGTATAAAATAGAAATGGAATGTTATTTGAAATACACTTCGATTAATAGTTCGAAGAAACTCATTACTTTGCGAACTGGAGTTTTCCAGAAGAGCGAAATGTAATTACTGTATTCCTCAAAAGGCAGACTAGGAAACTTGAATTCATTCTGAATACCAACACCCCAGTGTCCAAACAAGTTTCCAAACAGCTGTTGTTATGTTTCTGTCTGGCCATAGAGCCACCTGAGTTGTTCATGAAGAATAAAAATTAAAATATCTGACATGCGCATGTCCAACATTCTTTTTTCCGCTAACTGGACACAAGTGGCGCAGTCATGATCATATCTTGGAACTTCAAGTTCAGATTCTCCGTCCAGACTATCGCTAATTATGCAAACAGGGTGATTAAAATGTGTAACATCAACTGTTAGTGCTTGATCACTTTGTTGTTGTGTTTAGACATCTATTAATTTCAGTCATTTAATTAACGTAACCGTTATACAGTATGAATATCTCGACATACTGGACCACATGTGCGAGGGCCGTTTTTTTTTTTCAACCTCCGATACGCTATAAATAAGAGACAAGTTCATACAAAAATAATTATTTTATTACCAAAAGTTTTGTACGCTTATAGTTATTTTTTAATATAATCACCGAAAAGATTGAGACATTTATCGTACATGTGCACAAGCTTTGCAATACCCGCTTCAAAAATGTTGGCGCCAATGATTTCAAAAGAGCATTGCCGTTATTTTGAATATCTTCGTTGGTTTGAAAGTGCTGCCCTCCTAGCCACGTCTTCAGTTCAGAAAAAAGGTGCAAGTCGTGGTGCCAAGTCAGGACTGTACGGCGGATGATCGAAAATGTCCCATTGAAATTATTCAAGGAGCCGATGGGTTGTGCCGGCAGTGTGTGGACGAACGTTGTCATGGATCAACACAATTCCTGAAGTCAGCATTCCTCTTCGTTTGTTTTGTATGGCTCTCCGCAAACGTCGTAAAGTACGAAGATCTTCACAGCAAGTCAATGTTCATTTGAAATCATTGGCGGCAACATTTTTTGAAGTGGGTATTGCAAAGCTTGTGCACAGGTACGATAAATGTCTCAATATTTTCGGTGATTATGTTGAAAAGTAACCATAGGTGTACAAAACTTTTACTAATAAAATAATAGCTTTCTATGAACTTGTCTTTTATTTATAGCGTATCGAGGTTGAAAAAAAATGGCCTCGTACTAGTTTGTAGTTGAACAGCAGATAACTAATCTTCTGCAGGTCACACATTATACACAGTGTAAGGTCCTTTAATCAGACAGCTTCTATCGGGCGATGAATAGGTGAGGTAAGGAATAATATTTAAAAGCGTCCAGCGTCCATAGAGTTTTAAGTTACCCAACTTTAATGGATAACCAGGATAAAGAAAAAAACCCAGAAAATCCTCTTCCGGACAACTCGCCCTAAGAATTCAGAACCTTTTAAATATGAGGCAGACACGATATCCCGATACATTTATGTACTTCTATAAGTAACATTATTTTTAATATTGAATACACCGCCTAAATATTTGGAATACAAAAATCAGATGTGTTCCAAACACATGACTTTCTCTACATCGCTATAACAAATTATTGTTAAAAATCATGTTCTTCTATCTACTTTATATAACCAAGATAAACATTAGCACACATATTCTTAATTACTTGCTTCCTTTTAAGTAGAAGGAAAATAAGGGATACACTAGGCTAAAACGACAGTCAAATATTTTAAAAGCTGGTTGCTAATTGGTTGAAATCCGTTTGTATACAAGGACAGGGTTTACAACTTTCCGTGTGAGAAAAATTTAAATATTTTAGTTCTGAAACAATTAACAAGGAATATATCATCAATGGACAATTCCACGAAAAAACCTATATTACATAAATGTGTGTTTTAACGTGATCTACAATTTTGTAGTACGTTTTTGCCTAACTCTTACAGTTTACCAGTTACGCAAATATCAGCAAAATTCATTCAGAATAAAGAAGTCTTTAGAGGCTATTCCCAGTAAATTTAAGATATACATTTTATTTGCCATATAAATATCTTTAATATACGGTATTTTAATCAAAATTGTTAGTGTCATTTTTGAGAAAATAAAAAATTCAGAAATTTTTTCCATATAAAGGGTAGTTTAGGGTGGGGGAATTTCTCAAAATCTTCGTGTTGCATCCCTGGAAGATACTAAACTTAAATATCAAGTTTGGTATTTTACCGACTTTTCGTTTTTGAGTTATCGTGTTCAAAGACAGACGGACACACACACATACACAAACGGATATTTTTCCAAAACTGTCTTTTTTTGGATGCAGGGAACCCTACAATATGTATTTCCGGTGAAATCTGGGTAGCGATGTTTTGTGTAAATGCACTATGTACATCATACGTGTAGAGAAAGTAAAAATGTACATTTATTGTATACAATATCATGTTAAATGTTCCGAGTTCAATTCCCGGCTAGAGGGTGGAATTTTGTCTCATCAAGATTATTCCCCATCTTTGCGAATTTGGAAGTGAATGGAAGTATGAATGAAATGTGTTCTAGTGTATAAAATTCAAAGAAAAACTAAAGATTCAATAAAAATTGAATGCATTAACCAATGGACAATATGCTCCAAAGTTAAACAGCCGCCGATATGATCACTGCAGTTAAAGATGAGGTATAAAAGGGCCACCAGAAAGTAACAGACTATTTCGTATAACTAAATAATAACGAAAGTTATCAACACAAAACTTTATTTACAAAGTTACAGAACCTTACTCTATTTCTCAACGTAATCGACATTGCTATCAAGGTATATATTGTCACGTGGTACCGGTTTTTCAATGCAGATATTTACTCTTTCACCGCCTAAGATATAAGCCGAAATGTCACTGCCACTTTGAGGTCTTCATAAGCTGGGACATCTTTTCTACCCAAAAAGTAATTTACGGTGTCCAAAGTAAAACACCGATTTCTCTGACTTCTTTTATCAAGATTTCCTTTTCAACTCCTTCATAAAGATTGATGAACTTCCACTCTGGTCTTTGTTGTGCACACTGATTATTCCTTGATTACTCGCAAATTATGCACTATTTAATCACTGAAGACTCGTTCATTACGTACGGGTCCCCATGGCCACGTTCGCTAAAGTGATTCTTTTTTTTTTTTTTGTTTTTGTTTTTTTGTTTTTTTTTTGTAGTGTTTAACGCCCGCTTTAACTACATATGGCACCACAGGTGGTGACACTGATGATACATGAATGATGATGGAGAACCAGTGGAATGCGATGGCGGGGGAAACCGGAGTACCCGGAGAAAACCCGCCCCAGCGCCGCTTTGTCCACCACAAATCTCTCATGCGGTCACTTGGCATCGAACCCAGCCGTCTAGGTGAGAGGCAAGTGGTCTAACCACTTGGCCACGGCGCGGCCAAAAGTGATTCGCTTTGGTGGTTCGAGGCGCAGGGGATCGTGAGTTTGAGTCCCACCTTGGGCATGGGTGTTTGTGTGTTTGTAAATCTGTGTGCTAGGAAACTGAAGGAAAAATAAGAGGAAAAAAGGGATACAGCGCCGGAGTCCTGACAAGGCTCCGGAACACACACAAAAAAAAAGTGCATTATCTCCACATACTGCCTGCAAAATTCGATCGGCCGAACATTTTATGCATTCAATAAATAACGAATAAGCCCTTTGGCGGTAGAAAAGTATAATATCGCCATTCAAAACTGGTACCATGTAAAAGTAAATGTTTTGACAGAATGGAGATTACGTGGGAAAATAGAGTAAGATACTGTGACATTGTTGATATCTTTCGTAACTATTTAATTATGCGAAATCGCTCGTTACTTTCTGGATGAGCCTCGTACATTGAACAATAAAGAAAATCTAATGATAACTGCCATTGGACACGAATATTAAGGTGTAAATGGTTTCTGAATAACCAGGCTATTCGAATATCAGCAAATAACATGCCTGATCTCTCTTATATTTGGCAAAAGAAGAATAAGAAAATAGTTGCACTAATTACTAACCATGGTTACTTCAGAAAATCATCCACTCAAAGTGAAATATAAAGCTGAACCATTTACAGAATGTGCAAACAGGATAGGATGACTATCAATCATAATATCCTGTTTGGTTGCCCATTTATGGTAAGAAAGTGATTTGCCTTTTCTCACAGTTGGCCCAAATGCGTATTTTACGTATGCAGATATCCTTTCGTTCGTTAAAACAGTTACAGAACTCAATGAGGTTACTAAAAGTTAAACCGGCTTGAACAACCTTCGATTTGCCCCTCTCAATGACGAGACCCGATCACCGTCTCTGCTGATAAGCACAGACCCATTGACCGGATTTTACTTGAAATAGCCCCGTTGAGTTCTGCTTCTCTTTTAACACACGAAAGGACATATGCATACGACAAACGGAGCAGTTGAGCTAACTGATAGTAGCAGGAGAAATTTAGGAAATAGTACGGACTTGAACCAAAATAGTGAAACTTGTTGAGGTAACAGACTTCAGGAAATATTTTACTTCTACTATGTATAGTAAGTAAGTGAAGTATTGTGCTGCATATTAAATTCGATGTCGAAATTTCAACGGAAATGTATGTTTCGAAGCCCCCAAATCTAAAGATATTATAAAAAATCTGATGTGTTCATTCCATTCACATGACTATTTCTACATCTCTGAAACAAATTATTGTTAAAAAGCTTTCGCTTCTATTTACTTCATTCTAATCGAGAAGAAATTAGCAGAAATAGTCTTATTACTTGCTTCTTTGTAAGTAGAAGCGGAATAATGGAGCACCATAGGTTAAATTATAGTCAAAAGCTGGTTGCTTAGTGACTGAAGTTCCTTTGTTTGTGTGGACAGGAGTTGACAAATTCCTGCATGAGAAAAGTATGTTTTCCAAAGGTGAAACCAAAAACAAGAAATATCTAAAAAAGAATCAACTCCACGAAAAAAACGTATATAACATAACTTGTGTGTTTAAACGTGCTCTACATTTTTTGTTTGTTACGTTTTTGTCCAGCTCTTACGGTTCAGCAGTTATTCAAAATTCAGTAAAATTCATCCAGAATAAACGACTCTTCAGAGGCTATTCCCAGAAAATTCAAAATATACATTTTATTTGTCAGGTAAATATCTTTAATATACGATATTTTAACCAAACTCGTTAGAGCCATTTTTTAGAAAATCCAAATTTTCGAAAAAAGTTCCATATAAAGGGTAGTTTTGGGTGGGGGATTTTTCTCAAAATCTTCTTGTCGCATCCCTGGAAGATACTAAACTTAAATACCAAGTTTGGTATTTTACCGACTTTTCGTTTTTGAGTTATCGTGTTCACAGACACACGGACACACTGATACACGGACAAACAGACCCACACACTCGGACCTTTTTCTAAAAATATTTTTTTTGGATACAGGGGACCCTAAAACATATACTTCCGGTGAAACCTCGGTATCGAATTTTTTGGTGGAGTGCAATACCTTCTCTGTACACTATGTACACAGTACATATAAAGAAAGTAACTAGTTGAAGTACCTTTGTTTGTATGGACAGTAGTTGACAAATTTCCGTATGAGAAATATAAGTACTTTAAAGCTGAAACTAATAACAAGGAATATCTCAAAAACGGTCAACTCCACGAAAAAAGTATATAACATAAATTGTGTGTTTTAACGAGACTTACATTTTTTGTCAAGTAAGTTTTGCATATTTCTTACGGTTTACCAGTTACGCAATATTCAATAAAATCATCCAGAATAAAGAGGTCTTTAGAGGCTGTTCTCAGAAAATTCAAGATATACATTTAATTTATCAGGTAAATATATTTATAAATACATACATGTATTTTAATCAAAATTGTTAGAGCCATTTAGAGAAAATCAAAATTTTCGAAAAAAGGCTATGCTGGTCACAGACACAGACACACACGCACACAGACCTTTTTCTAAAAATACTTGTTTTGGATTCAGGGGGGCCGAAAACATGTATTTCCGGTGTAATCTCGGTATCGAAGTTTTGGTTGGAATGCAATACCTACACATAGTATGTGTAGAGAAAAAGAAAAATCAAAATTTTGACGATGTGTTTAAAACTTGCCGTTCAACATCAGAAAATAACATGGCTATTCTGATGCAAACACACCAATAAATGTATATCGAATGCTGCAGCGACGTTTGAAAACTCTGCAAGTATATTGAAATAGTTTGAATATCAGAAATATTAGGATAATGTGAATTCAAATTATTGAAATAACTTGATCATTTACACTTAAATCAAAATTAGAAAGAATACGGTTTAATCTGAATTCAAAATTTTACCAAGATATGGAACAGCTTCGAATAATTATCACGTCTGTCTAGACATGTAATTGAAAATAATCTCAGCGAACACATTGTTGATATTAACTGAGTTTTACTTTTATTCATTCGTATTTTCATTGTAATACAAGGTAGTGTCAAGGATTCAAATATAAGTATCATACTTCAATGGTAACGAAAATATGGGATATTCGATGCAAAATCACAAAAAACACCAGTTGAATAATATCACTTGCAATAAATCCAAATGCCCCTCTTTAGGTGAACTTGTAGCGTTACGGGAGATATCCAAATGATTTTTCAACTTATTTGTTGCAGAGTAACAGTTAGAGAAGCACCTTGATGGAAACTTGTCGTGGGAGTTGTGTAGATGATGCCTTACTGTTACTCCCACTTGCTGCAACAACTCCTTTGACAACCCAAAGATATAAGAAGTGTCCATTCTTCTGCAGGAGTCAATTGCCATACATTAACGACAACGTCCAAACTTTAAAGTTATTGTTTTCTACAAACGCAATTTTAATATTTAGTTTAGATGACTGAGCAAAACGTTTTAACCGACACCTTTTAAACATGAACAGAAATGTCCCGATAAGAATCTCGTTTTGCGTGCAGCAAAGAGCCAATCAATACATTTTATCCTAAGAATCAAATTAATTAAAAATATTATTAAAAATCTCATAAATCTCTAATTTTCAGCATTTTCATCATAATTTTATCCAATCGCTCTATCGCATTTACTTATAATTACACAAAAGTAAATGTATATTACTGCAATTGTTTCGTTGTGCTGTACAACTTAAAAGAGGATGTCGTGGTCACTATAGCGTTTGACATTAGTACTCTATGGCTAAATGAAAAATGAAATGGTGTTTTAATAATGGACGCTCTTTAACTATGTGGCTCTCAGCGTCTCATTCTATACTGGGCGCGAAAGAGTGCTTAATTTTACTTAGAGGCCTCTCTATTAGGTTTGAGGTTCTTTTACGAGCTGTAAATCTATGACACGGGACACACGGCTTTACTTCCCTTCAGAAGGAAGCCATGCTAAGGATTTTTACGTCCGAAAAAGTACATCGTCCTCCGCCAGGTTTGAACCCGCGACCGCGACCTTGAGTATATGGTAACTATTACACCACGGAGGGCGACTACTATATGGCAGCATGAGCAGCTGGTCCGACTCCCAACCTGTAGGTATTTGTGTCCCATAAAAATATTTGTAAAGATTAAAAAACAGAATAACATAAGCACAACAGAGAGGAAAATAAAAAGGAACCTTTGTAAAATAGGTTGAATTTCCCAGTATTTAAAGAAAGCATCTTGTTTGATCGTTAATAGATCTAAGCGGAACAGGCAAAGCAAAGCAGAATGATAATTTAGAGAACAGTTTTCTTGAAACAGAGGACTCTAGATATATAAAAAAGCATTTTGTTGTAATGTTTTGGTGAAATATTATACTATTTGTGCTAACTAAGAAGCAGGGAAGGTAAAGATTAACTCATAACTTTAAATGTTGTAATCAGAGTATTTACATGAATTTTTACTTATAATAAGGGTTTTAGGTAAAAGGTTAGTATCAAAATTAACTTACTTCAGGGAAGATTTCAGAACGAAGCAACCTGAAGACGCAGTACAGAGTCTGCGGTGGACGAAAGCTGCAGGAGCACTGTTCTGTTAGAAAAAGACAACCCAGCACAGACCTTGTCGAGGTCAGCCCTTGCCCTCCATAGACTTCTTGTTTCCTTTTCGAGAAGAAAATAATGCTAGCTAGCCCATGCATACGAATACGAATTCCTTGTTTTCCATTTCTTTGCTATGAATTATTTTTACAGACAAGACATCCCTTATTTAGGCTAGAAAAGGCCTGGCCCCCGTAATCTGCCCGTGTCGTCCATCTTTAAATTAAAAATATCTTAGGAATAAGTTTTGCTAGATGACGAATTATTTTCAGCACCACTTTTGGTCATTGCAAGGTGTTCCGGCTTCTTTAAATGAGTGGAGCTGCATAACTTTGCTATATACAGCTAAACTTGCGTCACCGTTTTCATTATTATTTTTCTTGCAAGCCACCGGAAGAGTGACATGAAGGTTTTCCAAACATGGGCACAAAACGCAACTCCTGGAGTCCTTACGTACAAGCTGGTGTCGCGACCTATCGCTTTGGATGCTTATCACACACCAAAGTAATTGTGTGTTAGCAATTGCACATGTGCTGATTAAGAGATTAACCAGTCATTGAAAGCGTCGAGTTCAATGATTTCCTGGGAAGCTTCACTATCACAGTTCGAAAACATTTTACCGAATACCAACTCTTATATTCGTTCACATTAACATGCAGTTGCTACATAACTTTATGGACTTCTCTTACACTGGACTGCATAGATGAGCAAAATATTACTTTCTCTGTACATAGTGTATAGAGAAGGTATTGTATTCCGCCCAAAAATTCGATACCAAGATTTCACTGGAAATACATATTTTTCAAAAAATGAATTTTTGGAAAAATATCCGTGTGTGCGTGTGAGTGTCTGTGGACACCATAGCTCAAAACGAAAAGACCGTTAAATACCAAACTTGGTATTTAAGTTTGGTATCTTCCAAGGATGCGACATAAAGATTTTCAAGAAAATCTCTCCACCCCAAACTACCCTTTACATGGAATTTTTTTGAAAATTTTGATTTTCTCAAAAATGGCTTTAATGACTTTGATTAAAATATCGTATATTAAATATATTTACCTCACAAATAAAATGTAGTGTTGAATTTTCTAGGCATAGTCTCTGAAGGCTACTTTATACTGGATGAATTTTACGAAATTTTGCATAATTGCTAAACCGTAAGAGAAAAAAAAATTTGAACACATTAAAAAACACAAATTATGTCATACACATTTTTTCGTGGAGTTGATCGTTTATGAGATATCCCTTGGTTTTGTTTTCAGCTTTGAAAAAACATATACTTTTCTCATACAGGAATTTGTCAACTCTTGTCCATATAAACAATAACTTCAGTCACATAGCAACCAGCTTTTGACTATCACTTTAACCTATGGTACTCCCTTATATCCCTTGCCTTACAAGGAAACAACTTATAAGACTATTTCTGCTAATGTTTTCTCGATTAGTAAATAGAAGCATTAGCTTTTGTAACAATAATTTGTTGCGGAGATGTAGAGAAAGACATGTGAATGAAACACATCAGATTTTTGTTTTGTATCCCAACCATAGTTGTACCTATATTTACTTGAACATTCAAATTATAAGACTTTGAAAATATTCCGATATCGGTTTATCTAGCTTGGCTGAATTACTCGCACCAGTAAAGCAAAGAAGTATTTTAATGGTAAAACAAATGTTCATATTATTAAAAATCTGATGTGTTCCATTCACATGACTTTCTCTACAACTCTGTTACAAATTATTGTTAAAAAGCTTTTTCTTCAATTTAATTTATGATAATCGAGATAAATAGTATAATTATTTGCTTACTTGTAAGTAAATGGAAAATAAGTGTATACACTAGATAAAAACAATAGCCAAATCTTTTAAAAGCCGGTTTCCATGTGATTGAAATCCGTTTCTATGCAGGGCCAGGAATTTACAGCTTTCTGTGTGAGAAAACTTTAAGTATTTCAAATCTGAAACAAACTACAACGAATGTCTCAAAACTGCCAACTCCACAAAAAATGTATATAACATAAATTGTATGCTTTAACTTGATCTACATTTTTTGAGTAGCAAGTTTTGTCTATCTCTTACGGTTTACCAGTTATGTAAAAGTTATCCAGATTAAAGAAGTCTTTAGAGGCTATTCCCAGAAAATTCAAGATACACATTTTATTTGCCATATAAGTATCTTAATATACGGTATTTTAATCAAAATCGTTAGAACTCTTTTTTTCGAAATTTTTTCCATATTAAGCATAGTTGGAGTTGGGGGAATTTTCTTGAAAATCTATGTGTCGCATCCTTGGAAGGTACCGAACTTAAATACCAAGTTTGGTATATAACGGTCCTTTCGTTTTTGAGTTATGCTGCCCACAGACACACACACATACACACATAGACATTTTTATAAAAATGCTTTTTATGGAATCAGAACATGTATTTCCAGTGAAATCTAGGATCGAACTTTTAGGTGCATTACAATACCTTCTGTATATACTATATACATTGTACGTGTAGAGAAAGTAAAAATGACTTACTTGTTAAGCCTATCCAAAACATAGATCGATTTTCTTACTAAATATATCTAAAACTATACAGAAGATGATAATACAGAGTGGCGTGCAATGTTGAAGTTCAGACGGAAACCATGTCCGGCATGAGAGCCTTACTACATATGCCACCATCAAAATATATGAACGGAGCGTGTTATCTAAAATACCCGAGCGTGGTCAAATTCGTTCGAAGAGGCATGTTCGAAAAGTTATTTGTTGACTGGAATGGATGGTCTGTTTGACTTACTGACGTTTTAGTTCATTCAGAACTGCATAAAACCATGTTTACAAAAATAGCAAAGGTCAAGAATTTGTTGGTATACAGGAATGATGAATTGGATCCTTAATAAAAGCAGAATCTAAATATCAAGTTTAATATTAACAAACATTTTGTTTTTGAGTGTGTTCAGGGACATACACACGAACACATGTTTATTTTTCTAAAGTTGCTTATTTTTTAAATTCAGGGATCCTCAAAACATTTTCCGGTGATCCTGACATACAATTTTTAGGTGAAATACACACGCTCTGTACACACACTTTGCATATCGTACGTGGTGGAGAAAATAAAAAGGAGTTGTAAGAAAATGATAACTCATTAATGAAAATTAACTTAACAAATTTATTCCAGGTTCTTGTTTGATGTGTGTTAAGGATATGTATGAATGGAATTCATGAAAAAAAACAAAAAAAATAGACGTCTTTATTTTAATTCCATAAAATAATCTAAACATTCCTGAATATAAATAATAAAAATCCGATGTGTTCCATTCACATGGCTTTCTCTACATCTCTACAACAAAATTTTGTTAAAAAGCCCATGCTTCTATTTACTTCATCAAGAATAATATATAATTGAGAAAAAATTAGCAGAAATAGTCTTGTAAGTAGAAGCAAGAAGTACCATAGGTTAAAGTGATGGTCCAAAGACGGTTGCCATGTGACTAAAGTTCATTTGTTTGTATGGGCAGGAGTTGATAAACTCCGGCATGTGAAAAGTAGTTTTAAAGCTGAAACCAGAAACAAAGAATATCTAAAAAAATGATCAACCCCACGAAAGAAATGTACCATAAATTGTGTTCTTTAACGTGCCATACAATTTTGTGTGGTATGATTTGGTCCATCGCTTACAGTTTAGCAGTTATGCAAAATTCCTTAAAATTCATCCAGAATAAAGTGGAGTTGAGAGGCTATTCCCAGAAAATTCAAGATATAAATTTTATGTTTCAGGTAAATATCTTTAATATACGATATTTTAATCAAAATCGTAAAGCCATTTTTTAGAAAAATCAACATTTTCGAAAAAAGTTCCATGTAAAGTGTGGTTTGTGGTGGGGGGATTTTCTTGAAAATCTTCGTGTCGCATTCTTGAAAAATATAAAACTTAAACACCAAGTTTGGTATTTAACAGTCTTTTCGCTTTTGAGCTATGCTGTCCACAGACACATACACACACACACACACGGATATTTTTCTAAAAATGCTTTTTTTGGGTTCAAGGGGACCCAAAATATGTATTTCCGGTGAAATCTCGGTATCGAATTTTTGGGTGCAGTGCAATACCTTCTCTATACACTATGTAAATAGTACGTGTAGAGAAAGTAAAAGGTCTAATGGGCTACCAGGCGCCATTGGAGCTACAGTCAAGCATTAGAAGTGAAGCTGTACTGGACACGGCACAAAAAACTTCAGAGATCTCATTCGCATCGTGCAAAGTAAAAAACGAAGTTTGCAGAAGAAAATCAGCAATGCAAGAAGAAAAGGACAGAAAAGGCAGCAGCAGAGGAGAGGATAGGAAAAGGAAATCTGAGGGTCTCACCTACCAACCTACTGGATTTTAATATGAGCCATGCATAAAAATCTTTCCTTGTTTTCTCACTATTGACATATTCAACATTTTTCTTCTAGTAAAATGTTCCCTGCGGAGCAGTTTTTCTGTTACACAAATAAAGTTTGCTGTACATGTTCTCAGAGATACAATGAGTAAGAATTGCTCTAGGTTGTACTTTCAGTTTTATTTAAGCATGCTTTCATTTTCAAACACAAAAGTTATATTTTTATGACAAAAAAAGAATATTCGTAACCTTGAAAACTTTTGCAGCCTAAACCAAAGAAGACCCAGAGAAACACAGGGCAATTTCCAAATGTTACACTAAGGTTAAAATACTAGGCAAACATTTTAAACTTTTTGTCGAATTTTTTTAATGAAGTGACAAAAACAAACAAATTTGACCATGACCTCAAAACCATTAGAGCCAAAATGGATGAAATTTGCACCGTAACTATTTGCACTGTGGTATAAATTTCAAAAAGCTAGGCTTATTCGTATGGAATTTCAAAATTTCAGTCATAGTTGCCCTTAAAAGAAAAATCTGTTGTGTTACACTCACATAACTTTCTCTAGCTGTTCTACAAACAAACTTCTTACATAAGATTATTCTTATTTCTACACTATGCTAATCGAGATAAACATTAGCAGAATGCTCTTATTACTCAGTTCCTTATCGTAGAAGGGAACTAAAGGAATGCACTGTGCTAAAGTGATAATCAAATGTTTTAAAAGCTTTCGTTATGCGATTGTCATTGCAAATCGCTTCTTTGCTTTGCCAGGAGTAGAACAAAAGAAAAATTGACATTTCCTGTCTGAGAAAAGTGTAAATGACTGCCTCCGTGGTCGAGAGGTCAGCGAGCTGACTTCTCACCCGGAGGTCGCGGGTTCGATTCGCGGCTGGGGCGGGAATCTTTCTTTAACCAGATTTATTCCCTATCCCCCACAGAGTCTGGAAGTATGAATGTGTGTGTATTAGTAATATAATAATGATTAATCTAATGTTCTAACCTACAGTAATACGAGTTGTTTTACAAGTCAAAGCCCCCGATATGAGCATTGAACTTAAAGGGGGCTATACAAATGAAACAATAAAAAAAAAAAAAAAAAAAAAAAAAAACCTAAGTATTTTAACAAGAAATATCTCGGAAACAGTTTACTCTACAACAAAAACGAAATGGACATAAATTGTGTGTTTTGATATGACCTATTTTTTTTTTTTTTTGCAGTAAGTTTTTCTCTATCTCTTACAGTTTAGCAGTTAAGCAAAATTCGTGAAACATGCTTCTGAATAAAGAGGTTTTCAAAGGTTATTCCCAGAAAATTCAAGATATACGTTTTATTTGGGATTTAAATATCTTTAATATAGACGAGAGGCGATGAATATGGAAGACCATTTTGAAAAATGCAGTTTTATTGCAATAAAGGATATGTAATATTTATAAAAGATGCTTAATACAAAGAACAAAGCGTAGGAGGCATACAACATTGGTCATAGATTGCTATTGCTTATCATAAAGGAAGGAAACCCATATTTTTAAGACAGTGCATTTCTCTAGCACATTAAATCCTGGGTGTAATATGGAACACTTCCCATAATACTGAATGATACCAATAACAAGTAGCCAAATTTACACAGGCTATTGATATAACAACATTTGTTATGATAAAATGAAGTTTAAATTTTCATTTACAGTAATCACAAAGTAATTGTTCTACATCGGAACAAACACTGTGGGACCAAGATTCACATATTGAGCACTGTATCCATTCTTCTGCTCCGGAATCATCAGAAAATTATTCGGCGCAGAAACTGCAAACAGCGTCATCTCGAGGATCTAAAAAGATGGAAGCATGAGTATCGATTTGCATAGTCATATTAAGAGACATTCCTTTTGTTGAATATGCGAACAATTTTTCACTTCCCTGTGACATTGCTTACAGTGTTTGGGATGCTTTTGACTCCGTTACTGTTTAGAGATGCAGCAACTGTGGCTTTGCAAGGCGATGACGATATACACGAGCTGAGCCTTTTCTTCTTCCTCTGGTGGCCTGTTTAATACAGGTGGTGGAGATATTACTGTAGGAGATGTTTCTGGTTTTGAAGGCGTCAGGTTGAGGTTGGAACTAATCAAGTGAAGGAGAAAATGAAGTGTCAGAGGTTGCAAATTCCCAATCTTGAAAAACATTTTGGTTCAGAGGATAATATATGTCTGTTACTCTGAAACCATTCTCAGCATTTTCTCCCGATGCAGCTCTGAGATACGCTCTTGCACATAGTTCGGCAATATCGAAATGGCTGATTGGTCTACCATGAGCTCTCAGAAAAACTCCAACTTCCTCACTGTGGTAGCCTTTCATTGAATGTTTTAAACACAGGCTGAAACTTGTGCGTCGAGTGTGGGAGCAGACAAATTAGTGTCACATTGTTCTCCTTGGCACAATCGATGAGCTGAAGGTTTCTTGTGTGCGCTGTCTGCCCATCTAATATGAGCATGGCAGACTCATCTGGGGTAGGTTTCACCTTCTCTAGAAAATGAAGAAACCACTTCATAAAAAGGTTAGTTTGAATCCAGCCCGATGGATAGCACTCAGCAATTGAGCTAGTTGGTGCTCCTTTCATCAAAAACGGGCTGAAGTTTTTCCGTGGGAAGATGAACAAAGCTGGGACATAAATTCCTCCTGCGCTCATGCATAGATCCTCATTCTGTGGATGTCATTGCAGCAACCTGAGGCTTGTCCTGTAACGAAATAACATCTGCCTGTCGTGATTGTACGACACACATACCTGTCTCGTCGACATTGTAGATTTTATCGAGCGCATAAGATCTTTTATTCAGTTCTTTGTTCAAGATTGCAAAGAACTTTCCTACCTCCTCTTTATTGAAGCCCTTCAGTCTGGTCATGGAAGTTACTGTTGGCTATCATGTGGACAGTTTTGGATGACGTCTCAGGAATTGCTTTAACCAGTCTTTACCAGCAGATGAATTGGCCCTTGAGGCAAGCTGATATGCCAAACGATAGGTCAAGCCTTGATAAGCCAAAAACACTCCTTTCCATATCCAGAAGGTAGTCCACAAGTTCCTCTTCCATTTATTGAGAAAAAAATGGATTTCTACCAAGTGGAATGTTAACTGCATTTGAAGGTGGCAAGTCTGTTTTCATAGACAGTGTATGAAGAGTGATTTTAGGCACGCCAAAGCTTTCAGGTAACCCATTTCTTTGAATCTAACAGCTGAAATGGCTCTAATCATATCTCCTTTATACCACTGCCTTCTTTTATTTATTTCTTGCTTGTTCTTGTTCATTATTCAAGCTAGAAGAAATCAGGTATGTTAAACATAGTATTGGTACCCTATATGTTATAGCAGTTTTAAAGACAAAAATAACTTAAATTCCGTTTGTATGTAAAATATTTAATTATTTTCTATTTATTACTCAAATCAAACCACAGAGAATCTATATACAAATGCGTGTGCATATGTGCGTTACTAGTTGAAAATTTGTAGTTCATTCTCTGGGCACCAGACAAGCAATATTTTACATTTTAATACATAATAGCAAGAAAGAACGCAGTTTGTAAACGTGTGAAACACTAATTTGCAGTATTAATCTGTTATTAACCCTCATGCACATAGTAAAAAACTAAATACATTGCAAAGAATAGCGTTTGAGACCTTTTTTCTCTTTAAATCACTTTCTGAAACAACAGAGGATAATATGGAACACTGTTCCGCATTACCCGCCTCGCCATCTTGCAATTCACATTCATTTTAACCGTAGCGCAGATGGAAACTGTAACCTAACATGTCTAGCTACAAATACAATATATTGAACATTGTAACAAAGTCACAAACAGACGTTAAAAATATCAGTCTTACCTGTAAAATATTTCCAAAGCTTCAGTACAGGAAAACAAATTTATGCGGCATTCCTTTTTACTTTCTCTATACGTACTATGTACATAGTGTATAGAGAAGCTATTGCACTCCACCCAAAAATTCGATACCGAGATTTCACCCGAAATATATGTTTTAGGGTCCCCTGAATCCAAAAAAAGCATTTTCAGAAAAAGGTCCGTGTGTGTGTCCGTGTGTCTCTGAACACAATAGCTCAAAAACGAAAAGTCGGTAAAATACAAAAGTTGGTATTTAACTTTAACATCTTCCAGGGATGCGACACGAAGATTTTGAGAAAAATCCCGCCACCCCAAACTACCCTTTACATTGAACTTTTTTCGAAAATTTTTATTTTCTCAAAAATGGCTCTAACGATTTTGATTAAAATGTCGTTTATTAAAGATATTTACACGACAATTAAAATGTATATCTTGAATTTTCTGGGAATAGCCTCTGAAGACTACTTTATTCTGTATAAATTTTACGGAATTTTGCATTACTGCTAAACTGTAAGAGATGGACAAAAACTTACAACACAAAAAAGTAGAGCACCTTAAAACACATAATTTATCCTAAATAAATTTTTTTGGTGGAGTTGATCGTTTTTGAGATTCTCCTTGTTTTTTGGTTTCAGCTTTAAAAACATACTTTCGTCATACAGGAATTTAACAATTCCAGTCCATACAAACAAAGGAACTTCAATCACATAGCAACCAGCTTTTGACTATCACTTTAACCAATAGTTTCTTATTTCGCTTCTACTTACAAGGAAGCAAGTAATAGGATTATTTCGCTGATTTTTACTCGATTGGTATGAAGTAAGTAGAAGCATAAACTGTTTAACAATAATTTGTTGCAGAGATGTAGAGAAAGTCATGTGAATGGAACACATTAGATTTATAAGCACGCTACCAACAATGAGACTTAAACAAAGGCCTGTTCTAAAGCTACCGTTTCATGCTTTTCACCGACTAATAGCAATACAGATTTGGCGGGAAATACGCTGTTCCATATAATCCGACTGTTCCATATTCGCCGCTTCTCGTTAAAGCCATTTTTAAGAAAATCAAAATTTTCGAAAATTTTACCTGTAAAGAATAGTTTGTGGTGGGGGAATTTTCTTGAAAATCTTTGTGTCGCATTCTTGGAAGATACAAACCTAAATGCCAAGTTTGGTATTTAACGTCTTTTCGTTTTTGAGTCATACTGTCTACAGACACACATACAAACACACATGGGAACCTTTTTCTAAAAATGCTTTTTTCAGACTCAGGGAGCTCTAAAACGTATACTTCCCGTGAAATCTTGAATAGAATTTTTGGATGGAATATATTACTTGGTCTATCCACTATGTTCATTTTACATGGAGACTAGAAAAAGTAAAAATATGAATATTGCTTTTGAAGCAGATGTTACAAAACTGTAGCATTAAGTGTTTTGATTTCTCAGATTATACAACATTTACAACGGCAGTCTATGACACGGTACAAAGGTAACAAAGCAAGCTGACTGAACCAGTTAAAAGGGCATATGAATATCTGCTCCTCTGTCGTATAACCATCCCTCCACCCTCAAGTATTCCTTTTCATTGTATTCTTAAATTGGACTGTGATTTTTCTCAAGAATGTGGAAAAAGGATGTTACTCTTATTTTTAACGAGCACGAGACTACAGGTTAACGCGTTCGGAAAGCCCGGGTTCTATTCCCGGCGATCTCCCACTCTGTATCCTTAAAACATCATTTCTATCTAAAAAACCTCTGTGGGACGAATTTCCGGCAAACTGGAGGCGCTTATATGATTATGAAAATTGTCAGCGACTTTAAAAAATACAGTTTCACTTTGTTTGGTCTGATTCAGGGTTGGATGTGTTGACGATGGTGTTTCGGTGCAGCATTGTAGCGAGAAGTGTGTAATATTCTCCGTGCTGCAGCCTTAGACCGGTTTCTGGGGCATATGGACCATTCTCTCGGTGGTACTTTGAAAATCTGTTGGACAACTATTATACTCTTATTTCTTAGTTCAATAATAACGTTACTGATGCTTGAAGATGTGGCGGTAACTTCAGGGGGACCCTCTTGTCCCGCGTAAAGGTTTTGGCTATTAAGGAATGGTGTGTAAATGTGGGGTGTCTTTGTTCAGGATTTTGTTGGCATGGAATCTTGCTCAGACACAAGTGTCTTTCTTCGAGTTCCAGATTATTATTGAACCCGGTTATTTATCTTGTTTGGCCCTATTCTACCGTCGAACACATACGCATTCCTCCAAAATTTTTATTTTTTACTTTCTCTATACGTACTATGTACATAGTGTATAGAGAAGGTATTGCACTCCACCAAAAAATTCGATACCGAGATTTCACCGGAAATATATGTTTTAGGGTCCCCTGTATCCAAAAAAAAGTATTTTCAGAAAAAGGTCCGTGTGTGTGTGTCAGTGTATCAGTGTGTCTGTGAACACGATAATTCATAAACGAAAATTCGGTAAAATACCAAACTTGGTATTTAAGTTTAGGCGAAGATTTTGAGAAAAATCCCCCCACCCCAAACTACCCTTTACATGGAACTTTTTTCGAAAATTTTGATTTTCTAAAAAATGGCTATAGCGATTTTGATTAAAATATCGTATATTAAAGTTATTTACCTGGCAAATAAAATGCATATTTTGAATTTTCTGGGAATAGCCTACTTCTTTATTCTGGATGAATTTTTCATAACTACTAAACCGTAAGAGATGGAGAAAAACTTAACACACAAAAAATGTAGAGCACATTAAAACACACAATTAATGTTATATACATTTTTTCGTGGAGTTGATCGTTTTTGAGATATTTCTTTTTCTTGGTTTCAGTTTTGAAAAACTTATGCTTTTCTCATACAGGAATTTGTCAACTCCTGTCCATACAAACAAAGGAACATCAGTTACATAGCAACCAGCTTTTGGCTTTCACTTTAACCTATGGTACTCTCTTATTTCGCTTCTACTTACAATAAAGCAAGAAATAAGACTATTTCTGCTAATTTTTCTCGATTAGCATGAAATAAATAAAAGATAAGCTTATTAACAATAATTTTTTACAGAGATATAGAGAAAGTCATGTGAATGGAACACATCAGATTTTTCAACTACGCTTTGCACGACTATCATTGCTTACTACTTTTGATCGTCTGTTGGTGCATCAAATAAAGACTTTCAATCGTGGCCGTATGAAGACAATTCACTTCTACGCGGTCTCAGCTATCGCGTCTTACCTACATGCATGTTCTAGGGCTTGTGATTTCGTCCGTATTAAATTAGCACTTTCCGTTGCGACCCTATGTAGGCCGAACGACTCCACCGCGGTTCCAAATCTCACATCTTACCTCCGCGAATGTTCCATGCTTAGTGAAAAAATCTGATGTGTTCCATTCACATGACTTTCTCTACATCTTTGCAACAAATTATTGTTAAAAAGCGTATACCTCTATTTACTTCATGCTACTCGAGAAAAAATTAGCAGAAATAATCTTATTACTTGTTTCCTTGTAAGTAGAAGCGAAATAAGGGAGTACCATAGTTTAAAGTGATAATCAAAAGCTGGTTGCTCTGTGACAAGTTCCCTTGTTTATATGGACAGGAGTTGACAAATTCCTACATAAGAAAAGTAAGTTTTTCATAGCTGAAACGAAAAACAATGAATGTCTCAAAAACGATCAACTCCACGAAAAAAATGTATATAACATAAATTGTGTGTTTTAAAGTGCTCTACATTTGTTTTGCGGTAAGTTTTTGTCCATCTCTTACGGTTTAGCAGTTATACAAAATTTCGTAAAATTCATCCAGAATAAACTAGTCTTCATAGGCCATTCCCAGAAAATTCAAGATAAACATATTATTTGTCAGGTAAATATATTTAATATATGATACTTTAATCAAAATCGTTAGAGGCATTTTTGAGAAAATCAAAATTTTCGAAAAAGTTCTATGTAAAGGGTAGTTAGGGGTGGGGGATTTTCTTGAAAATCTTCGAGTCGTATCCTTGGGAGATACCAAACTTAAATACAAAGTTTAGTAATTAACGGTGTTTTCTAAGAAATGTGCCGTGGTCTGCTGGTGTTAGGAGTACCAGACGTTTCGTCCACAACTACGGTGGACATCTTCAGTGGCGCGGTCGAAGTTTTCTTGGAGAAGGTTTCGCTGCGTCTGAGACCACGGCAAAACAGCCCGGAAACATTTCTTAGTTACACTGACTCCGGCCGTGAAAGCCTACGTTCTCTCATAACGGTGTTTTCGTTTTTGAGCAGCATAGCCCATAGACACACATACACACATACACATGGACATTTTTCTAAAAATGCTTTTTTTGGATTAAGGACGTCCTAAAACATGTATTTTCGGTGAAATCTCGGTATCGAAATTTTGGGTGCAATACAACACCTCTATACACTATGTACATAGTATATGCATGCATAAAGTCTATACATGCATAAGCTTTTTAATAATAATTTGATGTAGAGATGTAGAGAAAGCCATGTGAATGAAACATATCACATTTTTACTAACGGAAACACTGTTATTAGTAATTGTTAGTACCATAAGGTGGCTTTTCTCAGAGGATGGATGGCTGTTTTCGAGCTCAGCGAGAGATATATCAGATGGAATACTACGGTGACATCTGTGCTATTTTCTTGGCATGCGACATGTCACTGCTACTTCTGGCTGAAGGAGCAGTGATTTCTATCATGGTTGCAAATCTGAAGGTGAGAACGTCCAGTTGTTCACTGCGTGTCGCATTAACTTTATCTGGCAGATATGCTTCACCATCCGACTCCTCAATAAATTAATGTGACGCAATTACAAGGCAGCTAAGAAGAGCGAAAATGAAAAATTGCTTTAATCAAATACAGCAACATTTCTTAGACGTCTAATCTCCAATTGCGGTGCGTTTAGTGTCTAGTGGAAAAGCCTTCAATCCATTTTCTGAAGCTGAAAAGGCACCGTTGCTTTTCGGATGTTATCAGATTCAGATTTTATATATCCTTAGTGTTTAAAGAAAATGCCAATATTTCTGTTTCCGGACAGGATTTACCTTCAGGAAGATTATAAAGAATTATTTTGATATATTGCATTCTATATTTTAACCAGTAGGACATGTTCGGGGAAAATAAAAGGGAATCGTGCAATGTTCAAGACGGTTATATGGGTCTTCAAAAAGATAAAAAAAGAGGGGGTTTCCAAGCATTTTGTCTTCAATTTTTGGAAACAAAAGGAAACCACATATGATGTATGGTTGTATTGTGAAGGGTCCAGGTACTGATCTTTAAGGCACACATTGTAAATTTTGCTTTAAGGGGAGACGGACGTAGGCAGAAATACCTCTCGACACAACAAAAATTCTACCATCGCCATAGTTTTTGTCTTAAAGCAATGAAATTTTGCACAGTTAATTGTCTTGATTCTTATATGACTGTGCTATGTTATAAGTAATTTTGTCAACAAATAAAGAAATTACACTACATTTTCAAAACATCAAAAAAAAATATGTACCTTTTTCTTAGTATTCTTTTGGTGAAGTTGCTTGTACATAATGTGTACATACATTATTATAATTATGCTATATTTTGGTGCAGAAGGTTTTTCTCTATCTCCCTTCAATACCTTTTAAAGTATTTTTCAAGGTATATTTTTATTTCAAATTATTATTATTTCATAGCACAATACCTATAGAATCTAAAACAAAAGAAATCTAGATGCACCAAAATACTCATTGTGTGCTGAAATGTGCGTGTACAAAATTTCATTACAATATCTCAAATAGTTTCCAAGAAAAAGGTACATAAATGTGAAAAATTATACGAGAAAAGAACATTTTGTTTGATTGTTTTATTTAGGGAGTGATCTACATAATTAAATACTGTCTAAAATCCACCATAACTGTAGTCAGCTTCTTCTTCCTGGCCAGAAACTAAAGAAACATATCTTCTAAATATTTATAACTGTTTGCCTGCTAGAAATTTAGAAAAACAAGAGGTCTAAGCTGATAATAAAGCAAGAAGAAAAAGGGGTCGTGGCATGACAAGTCCTTAGTTTTTCATTTATTTGGACCACAAAGAAATCTAATTTGGTTATGAAACTTTGGGAACATAAAGCTGAATGTACTAGCAATTAAATAGTGAAATAAAAAAATTGAAAAATTCGCCATTTTTAGCCTTAAATACTATGCGTCTTCATGAATCATCTTTCCATTCGATCGTTTTTCGGGAAGTTTTTTCAAACAATAGCAGTAGACAGACATTTCTGACCCAATAGGAAGTCACAGTATGTCTATCTTCTAGCCCTATAGTAGCAATCTGGTCTGCTTAGAAAAAAAAAACTAGTAACCATCTGCTTACCAGCACTGAAAATTCCATGGACTTTTGCAGGCTTAAGTTCTGTTCGAAAGACCCACTGAACCGATTGCCTTTTGTTTTCAGGATCATAAAAACAAACTGAAAATTCATCACCAGTAACGATATTTAAATCCAAATTTGAATTACCAGTGATTTTTTTTCAGAGTTTTCTGCAACATAAAATTACTATTGGTTTTATTTGGGAGTGCATTTATGTGGAATCTATCGACAACAGAGCTTTGAAGATTGAAAAGCCCGGTATATTATAAATGGAAATTACTTTGAAAGAAAAAAGACACAAATCGTATAAAGTAGCAATAAATGTAAACATTTTTATAAAATATCGCGTATTTAGGGAAATATTACGAAGTTTAAAAATGAATTCACTACAAAACAAAATATTCGTTTTCCTCTAATAATAACTAGCATAGTTTATGACATGAAATCGAATTTCCTGTGTAAGTTGTAATATATATTATGATATAATATAAATAATTAATATTGATATATAATAATATATTATATTACAAGTGTAAAAAAAATTAAAATATTCATTCAGATTATAAAACGGTTTACTAATTATTTTTACTTTCTCTGCTGCTTACCTATAGTAAAGATAAAAAGTATTTCATTCAATCAAAAATTCAATTCCAAAATTTCACTAAAGTACACGTTTCGAAATCCCCTGTTTATAAAATGGCGGCTGTATCCTCGTCTCTATGTGTGTATGAAAAGCATAACACAAAATTGATAAGTCGTATAAATACCAAACTTTTTATTTCTATTCAGGATCTTCCAAGGATTTGACATTCAAAATGCCCCTGGCATAAAACATTTTGATATAGATTGGAAGTTTACGCAGGAAATGCGATCTTATTATGTGTGTATTTGAATATCTATGAAGTAATAAGCAATAATGTCGGATATAGTACAATTTCTGCCAGATCAACTGGTCAATAATTTGTTGCTAGTTTAAAGTGGCCCTGTGTTACGGAAACCGTTATAAAACTAAAATGACAACCGCTGTGGTCTGGCAGCAGAACGTGTTTTCAAAGCTTTACACAAAGTGCTCCAGTGTGTTATTGCTCTAAGAGTAAACTAGCGGAATTTGTTTGGACATCTTCTTCAAGGAAAGTTTATATCTTATAGAGAACATCTGAAGTCTTTATGTTCTTTACCATATGAGCTTCTACTCCAAGTACGGTCAAAATAATAAAACACTTAGAAGCTGGCCGTGAATGCTGAAACTGTTATGGCCTTTGAAGGCCTTATATGGTTCATGCGGCAAGGGCAATGTAGTCCCAGGAAAAGGAAAAAAAAGTAAATAAATCTCGAAAATATAGCTTGTCGCACTAAAACTAAATGTGATCTCTCTATTTACAGCGATATTTGCATTAGTGAAACGGCTTTACGTCACCAAAAGCAGGAGACAAACACCATAGTGTTGCAGATTTAACTACCCCAGAAGCAGAATAAGGAGGCAATTATAATTTGAAAACAACTTATACCACTCAGGTTAAAACTTGGAACAATTAAAGAGGAAGTCGCTTGGAGGACAGCAAAAAATCTGATTTTTATGGTCTTCACCACCTTCTTAATACCACACGAAGTACCGTCATCGAAATGTTTCATTTGAAAATTTCACTGTAAAGCATTGAACCCATTATATTTAGGATCAATTTCGTTCAACTTAATTTAATTCATTTCGATTCTTTGCTTTGCTATTAGACTTTACAACAGTTGAGTCAGTTGGAAACTCAATACTACACCGCCATGTTTGATAGCTCAGTGGCAGAGCAACCAGCTAGAGATCCGAGGTTAAAATCCCTGCTATGTCATTGAATTTTTTCAGTCCGACTATCTGTCCAACTCCTGTCTTACACCAGCTTCTATGAGAAGATAATTAAAATCATCACAATTCTCCATAACAGTTGGTATACTATGAATCCTGGGACTTAAAAGTACTTACAATATTGTAAGTCGCTATTGGGGTTGTCACCTCAAAATAATTTGAGATCACCTTGTGGTTTACCGGAAAACATGCGACTCAGTAGAGAAATCCAATGCTATGCCGGCATATTGCCATGGTAGCTCAGTGATAGAGCAACCAGCTAGAGACCGGCTATGGCAGTGAATTTTTTTCAGTCTGACTCTGTCTATCCAACTCCTGTTCTACACCCAATTTCTGTGAGAAAATTATCACAATATTAGGGATCGTCAAAATGACTGTGACATTCTTCTTAGATCATCAGAAATAATCTTTGATGTGTTCCATGATGTGCTCTGCTAAGAAACTATTTTTACAAAATATTAATTATTCTTTTTCTAGAACATACTAATCTAGGTAAACAATAGCAGGAATTATCTTCTTAAGTGCTCCTTTGTAAGTAAAATAAAGCGGTAGTCAAATATTTTAAAAGCCGGCCGATATGTGAAACTACTGAAATACGGTTATCTATGCATAATCAGAAGTAAAACAAAAACGAAAGATTACTTCCTGTTTGAGAAAAGTTAAATAGTTTAAAATTGAAACAAATAATATAGAATATCTCGGAAACGGATAACTCTACCATAACAAATTGTATTATATGATATAAATTGTGTGCTTTGTCAAGAGCTATATTTTTTGTAGTAACGTTTTGTCTATCTCTTTCGGTTTGCCAGTTATACAAATGCCATCCATAATGAAGAGATCTTCAGACGCTTTCTCTAGAAAATTTAAGACACCTATACAATACGTTGATCATGGAAATAACTTAAACACACAGTATTTTAAATAAACTTATTAGAGGTATTTTTGAGAAACACACAATTTTCGAAAAATGTTGCTTGTGAAGGGCAGTTGGGGTGGGGGGATTTTCTTGAAAATCTTCTTGTCGCTTCCATGGAAGATACTGAACTTAAAAAAATATTAACTTTTGTGTTGAACCGACTTTTTGTTTTTAAACTATGCTGCTCACAGACACACACACGGACATGTTTCTAATAAGGCTTATTTTAAGACTCAGGGCATCTCAAAACATGTATTTTGGTGAAATCTCGGTATCGAATTTTTGGATGAAATACAATACCTTCTCTATCCATTAAGCACATTATCATAAGTACTATAGAAAGTAAAATATAATATATATTATAATATAATATACAATGATTAATATATAATAACATATTGTATTACAATAGGTGTCAATAACATTAGAATATTCATTTTTACTTTCTCTACAGCTTACCTATAGTAAACAGAGAAAGGTATTGCATTCAATCCAAAAATTCAATTCCGAGATTTCACTAATACACGTTTCGAAATCCCCTGTTTATAGAACAGTCGATGTATCCGCGTCTCCGTGTGTATATGAAAAGCAAAATACAAGAATGAAAATTCGTTTAAATGCCAAACTATTTATTTATGTTCAGGAGCTCCCAAGGATACCACATTCAAAATACCTCTTGCATTCTACATTTTTCAGGCATTTTGATTTTCTTATGGTAAAAGAAATGTAGATCTTCAATTTTCTGGGAATACTCTTTGAAGTCCTTTTCATTCTGAATGACTTTTGCCTAACTGGCAAGCTGTAAAAAATCGGCAGAATCTTAGCAAACATAAATACATTGTTGTATTCATATGATTTCTTTTCTAGCTGTTACACATAAAAGTATTCTTACAAAAGATTATTCTTTTATTATGATAATCCAGATAAATATCACCAGAATTGGTTTTATTACTTACTTCCTTGTAAGTAGAAGGGAAATAAGGCAGTACCAAAGGTTAAATTAATAGTCAACATTTTAAAACCTGGTGTTTATGTGAAACAATTGAAGCTCGGTTCACTTTGCAGAGCCAACAGTAAAACAAGATAGATAGATACACGAGCTGGCATCCCATTTGAGAAAAGTTACGTAGTTTAAAATTAAAACCAATAACAAGGAATATCTAAAAAATGATCAACTCTTAAAAAAAAAAAAAAAAAAAGTGTAGGATATAAATTACGCGTTTTAACCAGAGCTACCTTTTTGTCAATATTTTAAGGTGTGCCAGTTATGCAAAATTCAGCAAAGTTTATCCAAAATAAAGATTCCTTCAGAGGCTATTCCTAGAAAACTCAAGATATACATTTTATTTGTTATGTAAAAATATTTAATATATGGCGCTTTAGTCAAAATCGCTAGAGCCAGTTTTGAGAAAAACTAAATTTTCAAAACATTTTCAATATAAAGGGTAGTTTGGGATGAGGGCTTTTCTTGAAAATCTTCGTGTTGCATCCTTGGATGATACTAAACATAAATTCCAAGTTTGATTTTTAACGGTCTTTTCGATTTTGAGCTATGCTGTCCACAGACACACCATGCCTTTTTTGGACTCAGAAGACCTCAAAACATATATTTTCTCGAATTTTTGGTGAAATACAATACCTATGAACATACGTGCTAGAGAAAGTAAAACCCCCAGATTTCGTTAAATATTCCTTATTATTGATTCCAATTTTCAAATACTCTATTCTCGCTGTTTCCCCTGCTACCTAGACGACGGAAGAGGTGATTTCTCATACTGTCATTACCCTTTTAATCCCGCTTCCTTCTCGTATTCACTGTGGACACCAGGAACTGTTAGGGATTACTCGCTTCTCTGCGGCCTGTCTTCCTGTGGTCTCACCGCCTCATCTCTTCCTCCCGGGGGTAGCAGGTGCAATAGATCTCTGCGCAAGGTGTCTACATCCGTTATATAGCATATACCTATAGTATTGTGACAAAAGTGTTAGCTGGTATTGCTGTAAACGTGTTCTTACTTTCACACAGCGAAAGGTTGCGATAAAACCACTTTTCGTAATTGGCCCAGACAATGGACTCTCTTTTACCTTATAGCTTTAGAAAATAAATGGAACCGCGCACAATTATCCCTACCTAATTCATTCCTTGAATATGCTGGTATTTATAAAATAATATTTTTTGTATTCATGTGATTTACTCTTGATAGTATTTTTAACTTAATTTAAAAAAAAAGGTGATGATGGAGCAATTGGTAGAATGGACTTCGGGGGAAACTGGAGAAAATCAGCTCAGATTCCACTTTGTTTATCACAAATCCCACATGGCATGATATATTTTTAACTAGTAATAATCTTAAATGAGGAACATAGACATGCATGATCGGATAACAAATCAGATAAGATACTTTTTTCAACTGTTTTTATATATAGATATATATATATATATATCTATATATATATCTATATATAGATATATAAATATAAATATATATATAGATATATAAATATAAATATATATATATATATATATTTGTGTCCGTCAATGCTATCATCTTGCCCAGGAAGTTGAATCTTCTGTTTAACATTTTACTGCAAATATTAATGCAATGTACTTAGTCCTTCAGCTTCTCATATGTATATTTATTTTTGTAGATATGTAATATTATGACCAGGTGTGTGAAATTGCCAGTCGGCCCCTTCACATCTAGATTTTTAACGTCTTCGACCGCCCCTTTAGAACAATTGGCCCGTACAACAAACTTCATATGCGAATCTGCGCAGTTTTGGCAATTTCCTTTCGGCATTTCACCGCTATTGTTTCGGGGTATATAAATATATATAAGGAAGTTGCTAGCATGAAAGAGAAGCCAAGTGGAGTTGACAACTGAGTGCGAGCGAAGAAGTAGGCAACGCTGAGCATCTTAGTGACGAACGAAGCTGATATCGTTTGCTACTATATAATCATATTTGATAGTTGAATATGACCATTTATGATTACTGTCTTTACTTTCCTTATTTGTTAACATTTGCTTACGATTTATCATGCAGTATTTAAATGTAATCATTTTGACGTTAGCAGGCAACTGAACACCTTTAAATATGTTGATTAGATTAGTCAACATATAAAGCTGACTAATCGATTATCAGTTCGTAGAGGCAAGTATGATGACCTTAATAATGCTTTTGAACAGCTGCTATTTTCGGGCAAATATTTCTACATGCACTCTGATTCATATGTTTTTCATGGTTTACCCAGGTCGGTAGGGTGTTACATCAGCTGCAAACAATTTCCTGTACCCATCGTTTTCTTCATTGTTAATTGTTTTAGGATTGTAGGAGCAGGCGATGATGTTCGGCGTAGTGGCTGTGCGGTGCATGTGTACCTTATAAAGGTTCCCGCCTGGCATCGGTCGGATGAATGGGCTAGGGACTGGTGGGTCGGCGACATTGGATGCCTTTCGAACTAGAAACTTTGTGGACTTCATCTATTCTTGCGCCCATCATCATGTAGATATGTTCGCCGTTCCTTCCTAAAACTCGTGTTCGTTAGAAGCATTCAAGGCCACATGGCTTATGTGTGGCGTTCTTCTCCGGTCATATAGGCCTTTCCGTAATATGTACCTTTCATTATAGATAGATAGCATAGAAAGTTTGGGCTGGTATATTTTAAATAAATAATAACTCCATGGCACGAATGCTCACAAGGAATCATGGCCTGCTGCCCGGCCGCTGCATCCCCCATGTCGGTCCATGACAGACGTATAACACGGTGAGACGTGGCTAGCGCCTCGAACCCCACCCGGAGCCGGTTGATACGATCCTCTTGACCTGAAGCCGCCACTTCTCGATCAAATAGCTCCTCAATTGGCCCCCAGGAACCTCACGAGGCTGAGTGCATCCCGTACACGTTTCCGGTACCGAGAATCGAAGCCATTTTTGCGACATTAAATCTTGAGAACGCTAGTAACGAGCTTCTAAAAATCGATATTTCTATACTTGGGCAGTAGTTTTAAAGACATTCTAAACCATTTTTACTTTCTCTATACGCACTATGTACATAGTGTATAGAGAATTGCTTTCTCTATACGCACTATGTACATAGTGTATAGAGAATGTATTGCACTCCACCAAAAAATTCGATACCTAGATTTCACCGGAAATATATGTTTTAAGGTCCCCAGTATCAAAAAAAGTATTTTTAGAAAAAGGTCCGTGTGTGTGTGTCCGTGTGTCAGTGTGTCCGTGTGTCTGTGAACACGATAACTCAAAAACGAAAAGTCGGTAAAATACCAAACTTGGTATTTAAGCTTAGTATCTTCCAGGGATGCGACACGAAGATTTTGAGAAAAATGTCCCCACCCCCAACTACCCTTTACATGAAACGTTTTTCGAACATTTTGATTTTCTAAAAAAGGGCTCTAACGATTTTGATTAAAATTTCGGATATTAAGCATATTTACCTGACAAATAAAATGTATATCTTGAATTTTCTGGGAATAGCCTCTGAAGAGTAGTTTATTCTGGATGAATTTTACTAAATTTTGAGTGACTGCTAAACCTTAAGAGATGGACAAAAACTTACTACATAAAAAATGTAGAGCACATTAAAACACAAATTTATGTTATATACATTTTTTTCGTGGAGTTATTCGTTTTTGTGACATTCCTTATTTTTGGTTTCTGCTATGAAAAACGTATATTTTTCTTATACAGGAACCTGTCAACTCCTATCCATATAAACAAAGGAACTTCATTGACATAGCAACCAGCTTTTGACTATCACTTTAACCAACGGTTGTCCCTTATTTGGCTTCTACTTACAAGGAAGCGAGTAGTAAGACTATTTCTGCTAATTTTTTCTGATTAGCATAAAGTAAATAGAAGTATAAGCTTTCTTAGAATAATTTGTTGCAGGGATATGGAGAAAGTCATGTGAATGGTACACATCAGATTTTTCAACCTATTTTGCTTTAACACCGACGACTCAGCACCTGATACCCACACGTTTAACGCTATGTAGCTGCGTTATGTTTATCCGGGGACCATGCATCGCCGATCTCAAATTACTTATATCAGTCACGTGCACAATCTCGCAAATTATTTCGGTGTAGTTCATTAACACTTATAAAATATATATATATATATATATATATATATATATATATATATTCCGCACAAATATTACGCCCATGAACGATAGCTATAGCGAAAGTAGATGAAATTAAAACACCTATATTTCCACCTACGCAATTCTTTATATTTTAGCAACTTTGGTAATTATGCAGAATTTGGGCAGCTCTAAAAATCAAATGAAACTAAATGTGATTTATTACCTTTGTATTCATGATGACGATTATAAAGGTTTTATTTGTAGGAAAAGCTAGTTTTTTTACTATAGAAAAGTTCGTGTGCATGCTGGAACGTTTGGTATTTTGCGTGTATAATGTATATTTACCAAATGAGTATATATAAACGATTATATAATGTTCAGAAACATATTTACCTACCAAGTACTACAATAGAAATTATAAACATACATTAATATGCACACTAACCTTAACGGATTCGAACCTAACCTCGCGCTAAATATAAAAATCTGATGTGTACCATTCACATGACTTTCTCTACATCTCTGCAACAAATTACTCTTAAAAAGCTTATACATATATTTACTTCATTTTAATCATACTAAAATAGCAGCAATAGTCTTATTACTTGGTTCCTTGTTGCTATGTTTGCTTTGTTCCTTGCTGGTTGCTATATCACTGAAGTTCCTTTGTATGGAAGCAGTTGACAAATTCCTATATGAGAAAAATATACGTCTTCATAGCAGAAACCAAAAACAAGGAATGACTCAAAAACGGCGATTCCACGAAAAAAAATGTATATAACATAAATTTTGTGTTTTAACATGGTCTACATTTTTCGTGCAGTAAGTTTTTGTCCATCTCTTACTGTTTAGCAGTTATGCAAAATTCCGTAAAAATCATCCAGAATAAAGTAGTCTTCAGAGGCTATTCACAGAAAATTCAAGATATACGTTTTATTTGTCAGGTAAACATCTTTAATATACGAAATTTTAATCAAAATCGTCAGAGCCATTTTTAAGGAAATCAACATTTTCAAAAAATTCCATGTAAAGGGTAGTTTGGGGTGGGGGGATTTTTTTCAAAATCTTCGTGTCGCATCCCTGGAAGATATTAAACTTAAATACCAAGTTTGGTATTTTACCGACTTTTCGTTTTTGAGTTATCGTGTTCAAAGACACACGGAAACTCACACACAAACACACACACACACACACACGGACCTTTTTGTGAAAATGCTTTTTTTGGATACAAGGAACCCTAAAACATATATTTCCGTTGAAATCTCGGTATCGAATTTTTTGGTGGAGTGCATTACCTTCTCTATACACTATGTACATAGTGCATATAGAGAAAGTAAAAACCACCGGAACCCTCACTGAAAGGTACTTCCTCCACCAACTACTTTAGTCAAATTAACCGGTGAATTATTCTTATGGGTTCACACGACGCGGTAATCCTGCCAAGAGCGACATATGACGTTCTTGCATACCAATAGATTCAGTGTCTTCCGATAACAACGAAACCAAGCTCTTTCATTATAAATCCAGTATTTCAGCACAAACCTACACATTATAACACGTTTATTATTCATATAATACTCGTGAGTGTATAATTATTCGGTAAATAACAGTCATGTATGCAAAATACCAACCGTTCCAGCATGCACACGAATTCGTTTATAGTAAAAAAAATCTGATGTGCTCCATTCATATGACTTTCTCTACATCTCTGCAACAAATTATTGTTAAGGGCTTATGCTTTTATTTACTTCATGCCAATCGAGAAAAAAATTGCAGAAATAGTTTTATTACTTCTTCCTTGTAAGTAGAAGCGAAATAAAGTACCATAGGTTAAACTGATAGTCAAAAGCTGGTTGCTATGTGACTGAAGTTCCTTTGTTTGAATTGAGAAGAGCTAACAAATCCCAGTATTAGAGAGGTGCAAGTTTTTTAAAGCTGAAACAAAAAACAAGGAATATCTCAAAAACCATCAACTTCACGAAAAAAACGTATATTACATAAATCGTGTGTTTTAACGTGCTTTACATTTTTGTATGGTAAGTTTTTGTCTATCTCTTACGGCTTAGCAGTTGTGCAAAATTTCGTAAAAATTCATCCAGAATAAAGTAGACCTCAGAGGCTATTCCTAGAAAATTCAAGATATACGTTTTATTTGTCAGGTAAATGTATTTAATATACGATATTTTAATCAAAATCATTAGAGCCAATTTTGAGAAAATCAAAATTTTCGAAAAAAGTTCCATGTAAAGGGTAGTTGGGATTGGGGGGATTTTCTTGAAAACCTTCGTGTCGCATCCTTGGAAGATACCAAACCTAAATACCAAGTTTGGCTTTTAACGGATTTTTCGTTTTTGATCTATGCTGCCCCCAGACACACGCACCCACAGACAGACACACATGGACATTTTTCTAAAAATACTTTCTTTAGATTCAGGAGGTCTCAAAACATGTATTTTCGGTGAAATTTCGGTATCGAATTTTTGGGTGCATTACAATACCTTCTGTATACACTATGTACATAGCACGTAGAGAGGAAGTAAAAATAAAAAAAACAAGCTTTTCCGATGAATAAAACCTTTGAAATCGTCATCAAAAACACAAAGTCAATCAATCACACTTAGTGAGATCCGAGTTCTGCATAGTTGCAAATAATAAGAGTTCTTATAGAGCGTCATACTTTGTGCTTTGCTTCAAGTATTTACTCCTCGCCACAATGCAAGGCTGAGGTTGGTAATGCTGTACAGCTCAATCCCGAGCTAATAACAGTGCAGTCATGCGGAAAATTATCAAGTAACACACAGTCACAACCTGACCGGCGTTCAAGGTGATGCAGCTGTTGAAATTGGCTCTTCTACTAATTGCTAATACGAATACACCTTATTAATATTTAAATAACAATAATTATAGTTCGAAGAAAGGTCAGCAGAGAATACGCCCGTCTGACTGGCGCTTTAAAGTGAATTGATTTAAATAGCCACACCTTTCAAAACGCGATGTGAAATTTCTTGTCCAAAACATGTCTCCAAGTGACAGGTCACTTCAACGCTGCTCTCTTAAAAAAGTCTGATGTGTTCCATTCACATACTTTCTCTACATCTCTGCAACAAACTATTGTTATAAATCTTATGATTTTATTTACTTCATGCTAATCGAGAAAAAATTAGCAGAAATAGTCTGATTATTTGCTTCCTTATAACTACAGAAGTGATATAAGGGAGTACCATAGGTTAAAGTGATAGTCAAAAGCGGGTTGCCATGTGACTGAAGTTCCTTTGTTTATATGCACAGGAGTTGAGAAAAGTATACGTTTTTAAAGCTGAAACCAATAACAAGGAATATCTAAAAACGATCAACTCCGCGAAAAAAAAATCGTGTGTTTTAACGTGTTCTACAGTTTTGTGTGGAAGTTTTTATCCATCTCTTACGGTTTATCAGTTATGTGAGATTTCGTAAAATTCATCCAGAATGAACATGTCATCAGAGACCATTCCCAGTAATTTCAAGATATACATTTTATTTGTCAGGTAAATATCTTTAATATACGATATGTTAATCAAAATCGTTAGAGCCATTTTTGATAAAATCCAAATTTTCGAAAAGTAAAGGGTAGTTAGTGGCGGGGGAATTCTCTTGAAAATCTGGTGTCTTACCAAACTTAAATACCAAGTTTTGTATTTAATGGACTTTTCGTTTTTGAGGTATGCTGTCCACACACACACACACATGGGCACATACACACAAACTTACACACGTGCCTTTTTCAAAACGTACTTTTTTTTAAGGGGACCCAAAACATGTATTTCGGGTGAAATCTCAGTATCAAATTTTGGATGCATTACCATATCTGCTCTATACACTATGTACATAGTATGTATAAAGAAAGTAATAATACGTTGAATTTATATAACTTTATTTGACAACCTTCATTGAAATTATTCTTAACATCTTGCATCCAATGCTTTTTCTATTTGTATGGAATAACTGCTTTTTTACACATAGCTACGTGAAGGACAGGAGTTGGAAAGGTAGAGTCAGATTGAAAAATTCAAAACAATTGTTCCATTCAAATTCACCATACTATGAATAACTCCATGGCACGACAGCTCACGGGGAGCCTTGGCCTACCGCCCGGCCGCTGCGTCCCCCATCTCGGTCCACTACAGACGACATGGATGGGGTGCAGTATTCGAGGGTGAGACGTGGTCAGCGCCTCGAGCCCCTCCCGGCCGGTTAATGCGGTCCTCACGACCTGGAGCCGCTACTTCTCCATCAAGTAGCTCCTCAATTGGCCCCCCAGGGACCTCACGAGGCTGAGTGCACCCCGGTCCAGGTCTCCCAGCGAGGGAAAAATCCCCTTGCCGGTACTGGGGATCGAACCCAGGTCTCCCGCTTGGTAGGCAGCTGCGCTACCACCGCGCTAAGAAGACGACCCCATACTATGAATCCTGGGTCTAAAGTACTTACAGCGTTGTAAGGCTGTCATCTCAAAATAATTTGAGATCATCTTATGGTTTACCGGGAAATATGCGAGTCAGTTGAGAAATTCAATGCTATGCTGGCATATTGACGTGATAGCTCAGTAGCAGAGCAGCCGGCTAGAGATCGGGAGATACATGGTTCAAATCCCGGCTATAGCATTGAATTTTTCAGTTTGACTCTACCTATCGAATTCTTTTTCTATTTATTTATATCACTTTAATTACGTAATCGTATCGCTACGGATCCGTTCGGAGATATAACGGGTGTGTCAAACATGTCTCTGCAGTGAGGTGAATACGCTAGCATGTTTACTGATGACCTTTCGTAACGGATCCCTCTAATTATTGTTTGGAATGAAGTATATAGTGTATAGACAAGGTATTGTATTCCACCCAAAAATTCGATACCGAGATTTAATCAGAAATAGACTTTTTAGTATTTCCTGTATTGAAAAACACATTTCTAGAAACATGTCCGTGTGTTTGTGTGTGTGTGTGTGTGTGTGTATGTGTCGACGCCCTCCGAGGTGTAATGGTTACCATGCCAACTTCATATACCCAAGGTTGCGAGTTCAAACGCGACGGAGGACGATGGATTTTTTCGGGTGTAAAAATCCATAGCATGGCTTCCTTCGGAAGGGAAGTAAAGCCGTTGGTCCCATGTCGTAGATTTACGGCACGTAAAAGAACCTCAAGCCTGATACAGACGCCTCTGAGCAAAATTAAGCGATCTTACACGCCCAATTTAGAATGGGACGCTGAGAACCACAGTAGTTAGAGAGCGTCCATAAATAACACGCTATTTTTTTTTTTGTGTCCTTGTGTCGGTGTGTCTGTGAACACAATATCTCAAAAAACGAAAAGACGGTAAAATACCAAACTTGGCATTTAAGTTTAGTATCTTACTGTGATGCGACACGAATATTTTGAGAAAAAAAATCCCCCTTTACATGGAAAAGGTTTCGAAAATCATGATTTTCTAAAAAATGGCACTCACGAATTTGATTAAAATACGTATATTAAAGATATTTATATGGCAAATAAAATGTATATTTTGAGTTAACTGGGAATAGCCTCTAAATATCTTTTTATTTGGAATGACTTTTGTTGAATTTTCGTAACTGGTAAACAGTAAGACATAGTAAAGAAACTTACAACACTAAAAATGTAAACCACGTTAAAACATACAATTTATGTCATATACGTTTTTTTCTCGTGGATTTGACCATTTCTGAGAAATTCCTTGTTATTTGTTTCAGATTAAAAAAATACTTTTCTCACACGGAAAGTTGTAAACGGCTTTTCTCTGCATCGAAACGGATCTCAACCATATAGCAACCGGCTTTTAAAACATTTGACTGTCACTTTAGCCTAGTGTATTCTCTTATTTTCGTTCTACTTACAAGGAAGCAAGTAAATAAGACAATTTCTGCTAATGTTTATCTCGATTATTATAAGTAGATAGAAGAATATGCTTTTTAACAATGATTTGTTACAGCGATGTAGAGAAAGGCATGTGAATGGTACACATCAGACAGAAAGATAGCAATTATGAACAGCGAAACGTTTCTGTATTCATTTATTTAGAAAAAAGTTTGATCTTACAGTGCATGTTAAATAAAACAATTTAGTAATATTATAACCTCCACACGAAGTAAATTGGGGCAGAAAGGACTTGCATGCAATTCATTTCTATAATTACTTTTACAGAATAACAAGAACATCGCCTGAATTACTTTTTATTTTCTCTACACGTACTATGTACATAGAGTATAGAGAAGATATTGTAATGCACCCAAAAATTCGTTACCGAGATTTCATCGGAAATGCATGTTTTGGGTCCCCCTGAATCCCCCCCCAAAAAAAAAATTAGAAAAAGATCCGCTTGTGTGTGTGTGTGTGTGGACAGCATAGATAAAAAACAAAAAGACCGTTAAATACCAAACTTGTTATTTAAATTTATCTTCAAAGGATGCGATACGAAGATTTTCAAGAAAATCCTCCTACCACCAAGTACCCTTTACATGGAACATTTTTCGAAAATTTATTTTTTTTTCAAAAATGCCTCTAACGATTTTTTTTTAAATTACGTAATATGTTTAAGATATTTTTATGACAGACGAAATGTACAAACACACAGTTTATGTCATATACTTTTTTTTTTTTTTTTTGTGCTGGAGTTGGCCGTTTTAAGGATATTCCTTGTTATCGATTTCAGTAACGCTATGCCACGCAAAGAAACAGATTTCAATCCAATATTGGTGATGGACAAAGCGGCGCAGGGGCGGCTTTTCTCCGGATTCTCCGGTCGCATTCCACCGGTGCTCCATATTCATTCATTAGTGTCATCGCCTGCGGTACCGTATCACTAAAAGCGGGCGTTGAACACTGTTAAAAAAAAGATTGCTAGATCCCATGGCCGCGCTCGCTAAAGCGCCTCGCTTTGGTGCGCAGGGGATCGTCGGCTCGAGTCCCATCTTGGTCGTGTGTGTTTGTGTGTCTATGTATTTGTCAAAACAGAAAAAACGGTAAACCTAGAAAAAGAAATCTAGCGCCGGACTCCCGACTAGAATAAAAAAAAATCTGATGTCATTCACATGACTTTCTCTACATCTCTGCAACAAATTGTTGTTAAAAAGCTTATGCCTCTATTTACTTCATGCTAATTGAGAAAAACCTGATGTGTACCATTCACATGACTTTTTCTACATCTCTGCAACAAATTACTCTTAAAGCTTATACATCTATTTACTTCATGTTAATCAGACTAAAATAGCAGAAATAGTCTTATTACTTAGTTGCTTGTTGCTATGCTTGCTTAGTTCCTTGCTGGTTGCTATGTCACTGAAGTTCCTTTGTTTGTATCGAAGTAGTTCACAAATTCATATATGAGAAGAGTATGTCTTCATAGCAGAAACTAAAAATAAGGAATGACTCAAAAACGAAGAACTCTACGAAAAAAATGTATATAACATAAATTGTGTGTTTTTAACGGGCTCTACATTTTTCCTGTAGTAAGTCTTTGTTCATCTCTTACGGTTTAGCAGTTATTCAAAATTCCGTAGAATTCATCCAGAATAAAGTAGTCTTCAGAGGCTATTCCCAGAAAATTCAAGATATACATTTTATTTGTCAGGGAAATATCTTTAATATACGAAATTTTAATCAAAATCGTTAAGAGTCATTTTTAAGAAAATCAACATTTTCGAAAAAAGTTCCATGTAAGGGGTAGTTCGGGGTGCGGGGATTTTTTTTTTCAAAATCTTCGTGTCGCATCCCTGGAACATACTAAACTTAAATACCAAGTTTGGTATTTTACCGAATTTTCGTTTTTGAGCTATCGTGTTCACAGACACACGGACACGGACACACTAACACACGGACCTTTTTCTGAAAATACTTTTCTTGGATACAGGGGACCCTAAAACATACATTTCCGGTGAAATCTCGGTATCGAATTTTTTGGTGGAGTGCAATACCTTCTCTATACACTGTATAAATAGAAAGTATAGAGAAAGTAAAAAAAAAATTCTGATGTGTTACACTCACATGACTTTCTCTAGCTATTCTACAGACTTCATACATAAAATTCTTCTTCTTTCTGCACCTTGCTAATCGTGGTACTCATTAGCACAATGTTTTTATTATTTAGTTCCGTATAAGTAGGAAGAAAATAAGGGAATACACTAGGCTTAACCAATAGTCAAATTTATAAAAGCTGTCGTTATGTGATTGTCATTACAAATCGCTTCTTTTCTTGGCCAGGAGTAGAACAAAAGAAAAACGGACACTGCCGTCTGAGAAAAGTATAAGTACTTCACAACTGAAACCAATAACAATGAATACCTCGAAAACGGTAAACTCCACGAGAAAAATATATATGACATAACTTGTGTATTTTAACAAGACCTAAATTTTTTGTACAGTAAGTTTTTGTCTATCTCTTACGGTTTACTAGTTATGCCAAATTAAGCAAAATTCATCCAAATAAACAGGTCTTCAGAAGCTATTTCCAGAAAATTCAGGATATACATTTTATTTGTTTGGTAAATATCTTTAACAGATGATATTTTAATCAAAATCGTTAGAGCCATTTTTAAGAAAATCAAAATTTTCGAAAAAAGTTCCATGTATCGAATTTTTTGGTGGAGTGCAATACCTTCTCTATACACTATATACATAGTTCGTATAGAGAAAGTAAAAAGGAAAAAAAAGAAACAATTACAGTTTAAAACATTTGACTGTTGGTTTAGTCTAGTGTATTCCCTTACGGCTCTTCTACTTACAAAGGAACTAAATAATAAGACCATTTCTCCTAATGTTTTAGCAGTAAATAGATAGACGAATAAGCTTATTAACAATAATGTGTTACAGAGATATAGAGAAAGTCAAGAGAATGGAGCATATCAGATTTTTGTTTTTATATTAGGTGTGGGTACGTTAAACTATGTTAGGATTTACCGAACCGGAATCGTATCACAAAATCTGTTAAGAGGATCGGAAAGTTGGCAGGAGGCTTGGCCAGCTTCTGTTTAGTCTTTTCTCCGCTGTGTCGCCTCAAATCAACGGCTGCTTCGCAACTGATGAAGCGTGTTGTTCATTTAATTAGAGGGGAAACCTGTTTAGAATGTTTTTCTCTTTTTTCATTACACTGTGTTCGTTACTAAGTTCTTATACTAATAGGTTCGTGAAGTTAATTGTCCTCATCACTGCCAGAAGCAAATGCTATCAGAGCGCAAGACATAGCTGAGGTTGTCTAGAAATGACCTCTGTGTCAACTGTGTGAATTCATTTTAAGACTCAAATACAAAGTTATTTTAAAAAAAAAGTATGTAACATAAATTGTGTGTTTTAAGGAGATATACATTTTCTATTAAGTAAGTTTTTGTCTATCTCTTACGGTTTACCAGTTATGTAAAATTTCGCAAAATTTATCCAGAATGAAGATGTCTTTAGAGGCTGTTTCCAGAAAATTCAAAATCAACATTGAATTTGTTAGTTTAAACATGTTTAAAATACGATATTTTAATCAAAATCATTAGAGTCATTTTTTGAGAAAACAAAAATTTTCAAGAAATTTTCCATGTAAAGGGTAGTTGGGGGGGGGGAATTTTCTTGAAAATCTTCGTGTCGTATCCTTGGAAGTTTGGTGTTTAATGGACTTTTCGTTTTTATGCTGTCCACAGGCACTCACACATACACAACGACAAAAAATGTAAATGGCGTGCTATTTATGGACGCTCTTTAACTACTGTGGTTCTCAGCATCCCATTCTAAATTGGGCGTGAAAGACCGCTTAATTTTGCTCAGAAGCCTCTCTATCCGGCTTGAGGTTCTTTTACATACCTTACAATAAAAGAAATTCCCTTCCTTCAACTAAAGTGACTATTAAAACTTAAATTGAGCTTTTAATCAGTTTGGATTAAGAGATAACCCTGTAAATAGTGGATATCAGTGTACAAATCCGGCTATAATTGCAAAAACAGCTCCTATAGAAAGTACATAAGGGAAGAATTGAGTAAAACTAAACAAAGGCCCTTCCTCCCTAAAAAAGAATTTTGCCCAAAATTCAACTTTTAAGAATTAAGAAAAACATTGGTTCTATTTTATATACTTTTAGTTATTTTTATACTCATAGATTCCATTTTTTTAATTAAATCTACGACACGGGACCAACAGCTTTACTTCCCTTCCCATGCTAAGAATTTTACACCCGAAAAATCCATCGTCCTCCGCCGTGTTTGAAGCCACGACCTTGGTATATGAAGTTAGCATGGTAACCATTACACCACACGACAAACAGACACACACACATACGAACATTTTTCTAAAATGCTTTTTTGAACTCGGGGGGTCTCAAAACATGTATTTGCAGTGAAATGTTGGTATCGATTTTGGGCGCAGTACAATACCTTCTGTATACACTACGTACAGAGAAAGTAAAAAGTCGCCGTTATGACCTAGATGACAAAAGAAGAACTAAAATGTGGGATTGGCATGTATATCAGCAGTAAGGTCTGGTACTCACTTACCTTTGGCGTAGATCTGCAGAGATATCACGGCCTTAGCCTCCCCATGACAATTGCGCGCTATGACGGAGTAGGCACCGGTAAAATCAAGCTTGGCGCGAGGAATCTCCAGCCGGTAACCAGGTCCTTCGCCCACTCGGCGGAAATGGGGCGCGTCCCTGTAGTAGTCAGGCTGCAACACATCAACTATTCTCAGCATCATACACTAAAGCAATTGAGTAAGTTCTAACAATAAATGACAATTTACACATGGGTTTCCCTGCCCCATTATTTCTGGTTAAGACAATCCTTGAATTGAGAGTATACAAGAAAATTGGAAATGGTACCACGAAGCACTAAAGCAGACACTTAGCTAGCGCGGCCAAGGGGATCGGCAGCCTTGAGGTTCGTTTAGGTGCCGTAAATCTACGACACGGGACCCACGTCTTTACTTCCCTAAGGATTTTTACGCCCGAAAAAATCCATCGTCCTCCGCAGGGTTTGAACCCGCTACCTTGGTAGGGTGATAAATATACAAGGTAGTGATAAAATCAATACTTGTTTACGGAACTGAAAGCTCGGTAGTAACAAAAAATGAGTTTAGCAATGTAAATGAAAAGCCTAAGAAGCATAGCAAGAAAGACACGACGAGAGAGAGAGTTAGGAATGAAAGGATAAGATAGGAACTAAAAGTACCATCTATACGCAAGGGGGTGAAGATAAGACAACTTACATGGTCATGTAAAAAGGATGAGTATATACCGGAATATACATCAGATTATGAGAGCAAGACCACTGGGAAGAAATCCGACAGGAACACCAAGGATAACCTGGGAAGAAGGGATCAAAAGAGTGGTAATAAATAGAGGAAAGATTTGGGATCAATATTAATAGATTCAGGAAGTGGATCCGAGGCATTCCCCTAACACCACGATAGTGACCAGGGAAGTTGAAGAAGAAGATACACAAGTCTAAAGTAACTAAAATAAAAGTTGGGTATTTAACAACCATCCAAATTCACGTAATGTAATAACTCCATGGCACGACAACTCACAAGGAGCCTTGGCCTGCCGCCAGGCCGCTGCGTACCCCATCTCGGACCATGACAGACCGAGACGTGGTCAGCGCCTCGCTGGTTAATGCGGTCCTCAAGACCTGGAGCCGCTACTTCTCCATCAAGTAGCTCCTCAATTGGCCCCCCAGGGACCTCACTAGGCTGAGTGCACCCCGGTCCAGGTCTCCCAGCGGGTGAAAAATCCCCACGCCAATACTGTAATCGAACCCAAGTCTCCCGCTTGGTAAGCAGCTGCGCTACCACCGCGCTAAGGAGACGATTGTTTATTTAAATATATAATAATTATTTATATGATAACATATTTTTTTCCATTTAAACAATAATATATATTTATCATACTTAATATTTAATCATATTATGTTTAATATATAATAATTATTTATCTGAAATCTTATTTCTTTGATTACTTCCGTTTAAACTAAACCAGATATTTATCATGGGTGCACAGGTTGCGAAAACATTTAAGAAGATAGCATAACTGTTTTACAAGAAGCTTCGCATAGGTTTATAAAAAGAAACAGTACCGAATGATATTTTAACAAATCAATTCTCAAGCATTTCAGAACGACAACACCAGAGATTATTTTTAAAATAATCTCTAAAAAGTTGTCTTTCGCAAACTGTAAATACCTCCTATAATATGCACTTTATTTCACAGTTATAGAAAAATTCCATGATTCAAATAGCTCATAGAGATTGTTTACTAAGCATAATAAATATTTGCAGCTTCTCAAAAAATGACAGGTATAGTAAAATTTTGTAGACAGTTCTGATTAAAGAAAAATGTAGAGTATGTAAATGTGTATATATAACTTTTTTTTTTATGCTTGAAGTCACTGTGTGCTTAAAATAAGCCTGACTTATTCATGCAATTTGGTATTAATCTAATTTTAAGCTGTTTATTACTGCTGTTCTTACTCATAGACTTAAAGATTTCAGACATGCATACAAGTATATACATTACTGCATTTTTTAGAGAGGGAGAGAGAGAGAGAGAGAGAGAGAGAGAGAGAGAGAGAGAGAACATATAAATGCACATTTTGATATTTTTAATATTTTATCATATTTTATAACAAACCTCAATATAACATCACATTTTGAGCAGCTTATACGAAACAAGGTTAAAACCAACAGGGTAAGCTGTTTTTAGAGAGCAATGTTTTCAAGGTGTTTATAAATGCTCATATTTCTTGGAAATTGTTGTACAAATGTCTTTTATATAATAGATTTCCAGGATACTTTAAAACACCTATATTTTCGTGAATATATAACACATTCAAAAGTGTAATGGGCAAAGAAAGTTCTGCAAGCGTGACTCTTTGGATTTTTATGGAATAATATACTATCTTATAAAACTAATGTTTAGAAAGTAAAACGCCAAGCTATTTATTTACTAGACAATTGTCGTGCATTCCAGTATCCGAAGTTTCGTAGAGATATTCAGAGACCAGTTAAATACATACCAAATTAGCCTCAACTGCTTTTAAGCTTAACGCTCCATATATTTTATTTATACTTTGAGCAACTTTTACTCAGTTTAGACAGGCAGCTTTAGTAAACCTATTGTATTCTTAACGGTAAGGCTTTAAATGTGATAATTGATTTATTTCATCATCTAAATGCGAATATTAGCCTGATTATACATACTATTAATCGTGTTATAAATTCTCCAATAACTGAGGAACGAAATCCTTATCATAAACAATGTAAAATTTTAAAATTCGTAATGAATCTGGTATTTAAAATAATAAAAAAATCTGATGTGTTCCATTCTGTAACAAATTGTTGTTAAAAATCTTATTCTTCTATCTACTTCTATCTACTATCTACTTCATACCAAATCGCTAATCCGTTTACCTTCTTTGTTACACCTGAAATATAATAAACAAATTGTTACAAAGCATACATTATTTCGAGTGACTTGCCCTTTAAGGCCATCTCCGCAAAAACAGTCTATCTGACAAAGTTTTGTTACATTAAAACAGTTTGTTGTTACCTGCTGCATCATTTCTATCATATTATCTATTTTTTTTTTTACTTTCTCTATACTCACTATGTACATAGTGTTTAGAGAATGTATTGCACTCCACCAAAAATTTCGATACTGAGATTTCACTGGAAATATATGTTTTAGGGTCCCCTGTGTCCAAAAAAAGTATTTCCAGAAACAGGTCCGTATGTGTGTGTGTGTGTGTGTGTGTGTGTGTGTGTGTGTATGTCTGTGAACACGATAACTCAAAAATGAAAAGTCGGTAAAATACCAAACTTGGTATTTAAGTTTAGTATCTTCCAGGGATGCGACACGAAGATTTTGAGAAAAATCCTCCCACCCAAACTACCCTTTACATGGAACTTTTTTCGAAAATTTTGATTTTCTCAAAAATGACTCTAACGATTTTGATTAAAATATCGTATATTAAAGTTATTTACCTGACAAATAAAATGTATATTTTGAATTTTCTGGGAATAGCCTCTGAAGACTGCTTTATTCTGGATGAATTTTGCATAACTACTAAACCGTAAGAGATGGACAAAAACTTAACCCACAAAAAATGTAGATCACGTTAAAACACACAATTTATGTTATATACATTTTTTTCGTGGAGTTGATCGTTCTTGAAATATTCCGTTTTCTTGGTTTCATATTTGAAAAACTTATACTTTTCTCACACAGGAATTTGTCAACTCCTGTCCATACAAACAAAGAAACATCAGTCACATAGCAACCAGCTTTTGGCTTTCACTTTAACCTATGGTACTCCCTTATTTCGCTTCTACTTACAATAAAGCAAGAAATAGGACTATTTCTGCTAATTTTTCTCGATTAGAATGAAATAAATAAAAGATAAGCTTATTAACAATAATAATTTATAGAGATATTGAGAAAGTCATGTGAATGGAATACATCAGACTTTTTTTTGTCATAACCAAGCACTGCATGACCACGATAATAGAAATCTTTTAATAAACGTTCAAGACAGCCAACAATAGCACACAAAATTGAGATGGAATATGCAAAAGAAGGCTACGTTAGTCATAGTAATGTATTCATCGTAAGTGAAAATCTCGAGCCCTGGAACACAATACTTTCAACAGCTGAAAATCGGTATCTCTAAACAGATGTATCACTACATAGTGATTGTTTCTAAATGAAGGCAGATTTGAATAATCTAATTTGAATCGCAGAGAATTTCATCATGTTATGTGTTTTAGCCCACTATGTCTTCTATGTCTTCACAGAAAAAACTAAAACTATGAGAATACACAGTTAAACAGACACTAAAGTCAAAATAGGAAATGTGGAGATTGAAGAAATTAGTGAATTCTCCTATTAGGGTACTGTCATATCTAAAAACGGAGGATCAGGTGAAGATACCAATGCCAGAAGTAGAAAAGCAAAATTTGTTTTTGCACAGTTGTCCCTGTGGAAACCAAAACATATATCCTTAAAATTGAAAGTTAAAATATTTAATACGAATGTGAAATCTGTCTTGTTATATGGATGATAAACTTGGAAAGTTACTAGCTCAGTTCCTAAGAAATTACAAGTGTTTAATAATAGATGTCTCAGAATAACCATGGGAAAATGGTGGCCAAGGACTACTTCAATTAAGGACCTGTGGAAAGTAACTAACCAACAGAAAATTGGGAAAGAGGTAAATATAGGACATGGAAATGGATCGGACATGTGATGATGAGAGAAGATGGTAGTATAGCTAAAACGGCTTTCGATTGGAACCCCAAGGATCAACTAGGAGATCAGGTAGACCAAGATTTAAGAAAGAGGCGAAGTTTTAGGAAAGAGCTGGAAGGAAATTAACTTATTGTCAAAGAACAGAATACACTGGCTTGCGTTCATTAGGCCCTGTGTTTCCCAGGGGAGTGAGAGGACTATCATCAACATCATCATGTCTTTTCTGTGAATCAGTGAATGTTACTCGAATTACTTTTCTTGCTATCTTACCAAAGAACATTTTAATCAGTTGTAATTAAGTTTCATGTCGTTCCTTTCTAGATGCGTTAAAGATATGTACACTGTTAATCCAACTGCATTTCATCCGCTTTTTTGGAATGAAATACTCTTGGAGTTGTCCAAAGGAACAATTCACTCTTCCCTTGAGCAGACATGTATCATTACGTCATGACGCTGAAGCTTGTCCTGGAGAAGAAAGTACAGAACCTCCAGATAATTGGTTCACTGTTGACCTCGACACTGAAGGTCATGATGTATCGAAAAAAGGCAAATGTGACATGATTGGGGAGGTGTCAGATAAGAACTCCAACCGAGATACAAGAGAGAAAGAAAGATGTTTGATGCCCACACATCAAAGTGAAGTGACTCAGTGTCAGGTATGATTTGCTATCGCAATAATGCATACATTTGCTAACCGGTAGCTCGAAATTAACTTCATGCCAAATACATCCATCCAAAATGATGTCACAAATTATAAAGCTTAGTGGTACATACATTCAAGTTCAGTAGTGGTAGGTGAGTTTATTATAACTCTTCTGTATGTATGGTTAAAACGAGTTTAAACCATTCAGTTTCAACACCAGGAAATGCATGTATCCAATTTTCAGTCCAACACTTGGGAAATAAAGGATTAAACGCAATTATAAGGCAAGTATCTGCAAATTCTGATTCTTTCAAATACCAACAGACTGTTCTCTCCGTAAAAGAGATTCCGTGTGATTCTTAACGTAATTGACTTAAGTTATAGATAATTAAAGTATAGTTTAAAACTATTTGGAGTATGAAACTATAGGCAATGCAAGTTTGAGACGGTATTTCTTTGGCGTCACAGCACAATAAAAGCAATTGTCTTGCTATCAAGGATTTATAGACAATCTACAATACTTTAATTATCTTAATCACATGTTTTATATAAGCAACACACTCTATTATTAGTATTTATATCTTAAATTGTAATGTTGGCTATGTTAAGTTGTGCTAAGGCTATGCTGTGAAACTATGCAATAGAATATTACAAAAGATATCCCCTATTGTATGTGAAAACCTTGAGAATTTGCAGTATTTCTTTATTTTACTTTCGCACATCCGAGGTATAAGTATGAACTCGGAAAAGTCAAAAATATTTTGCTAAAAGGATATTTTTCATTGTATTCGTCTAACACATGATATCAGTACAATATAACCACGTGATCTGATGACGTAGAGTGTATCTTTTAGCGCCAAGTTCAACCAATAAGCATTAAGGAGGACACATTCCTTAGGTGCCTATTTAAGCTGTAACAAACTCAACATTTTTACAGTGCTTCCTGTCTCTCAGCGTAATTTACCGCCACTCTTCATCATGTCATCATATAAAAACTTTAAGTGCGTGACAACTATTTATTACAAAAGTGTGAAATATAACAGTGGAAAATAATGGACTCAGTACTCTTTAACAAGTGTTATCAAGGTTTCTACCAACATAAAAGTGCTTATATTTAAATGTACAATAATTGTTTTATCGAGGTGACTTCACCGAAAGTACTTAATCAACAGAGTGAACAAGGATCCTTTTCCTTATTTGTTAATCATCCAGTAGCCTTACTTGTGTAACCACCCCATAATTAAGTATCTACCGAACCCATAACAGCTAAACCAAGGCAGAGAATCAGCTATGATATGTGTGCAGGTATGTGCACACTGAAACAGGTCCTGCATCAAGTATGGTGAGCTCATCTAGAAGCCTATATACTGTCTGACATCACTCTGCAGACATAACCAAGATAATTATATAGAGCAACGGTTCCCAACCGGTGTGCCCCGGCACCCTAGGGTGCCGTGTGATTGGCTAAGGGGTGCCGCGAAAGAAAAGAGCATACCAGGACAGTTACTTAGCGTAGTGGAATAACAACGAGGAAAACCCTATCCCTGTGTGTTTAGTTTGTAGCGAAACACTTAGCAACGAGGCCATGGTAATTAGCAAACTGAAGCGGCATCTTACAACAAAGCATCTTAGTGTGTCACAGAAAAGTGTAATGTATTTTTCACATATATTAGAAGGGGAGAAGAAAACAGCTGTGCGAATGGTAAAGAGAATGACCATAGGTGATACTGCTCTTGAAGCCTCATTTAAAGTAGTAGAACTGATAGCTAAAAAAAAAAAAAGAAACCTCATACTCTTGGAGAGGAAATCATTGGCCCTGCATGTCAAGTTATAGTTTCAACAATACTTGGCGAAGGAGCAGCTAATCAAATTTCGAAAGTTCCTCTGTCCAACAACACAATCAGCCGCAGGATATCTGAAATGTCATGCAATATCAACGAACAAGTCATGGAGAAAATAAAAACTTATAGAACATTTGCTTTGCAAGTAGATGAGAGTCTCGATATTGGTGACAAACCGCAACTCCTTGGTTTTATCAGATATATTGATGAAAAAGATATTAGTGAACAGTTTCTGTTCTGTAGACCACTGGAGACTACAACCACAGGCCATGATATTTTCGTTTCTATTAATTCCTATCTCAATGACCATGATCTTTCATGGAAAGACTGTTGTGGTATATGTACAGATGGTGCACCATCTATGTCTGGGAAAATTAAAGGTTTTACTGCCAGAGCACTCAATGAAAATCCATCCATTATTATAACTCACTGTTTTCTGCATAGAGAGGCATTAATCGTGAAAGCGTGTAATGAAGATTTTGCTGAAGTGTTGAACCAAGTTGTGAAAATGGTGAACTATATGAAGTCTCGACCTTTAAAGTGCAGAATTTTTGAACAGTTAAGTCGCGCAACGGATGCAGCTCATACCTGTTTGTTACTTCACACAGAAGTAAGGTGGTTGTCGCGGAGTCGTGTATTGAACCGGTTTCTCGAACTTAAAGAACAGCTAAAAACTTTTTTTAAGGATGAAAATCAAGACACATTTCATGAGCTCTTACTAAGTGATTCTTGGTGTTTTGAACTGTCGTAACTGGCAGATATTTTTCATAAGCTGAATGAACTGAATGTTTCGATGCAGGGTCGACATGAAACAATAATCTCCTCAACCAATAAAATGAAAGGTTTTAAAAGAAAACTTAGTTCTTGGAAGTCTGCAGTTCAAAAAGGAGATTTGTCGAACTTTCCATCTCTTCTTAATGTGGCAGGAGATAAAGATCTGGGTAAGCTGAAAGACCGCATTTGTGATCACTTATCAAGATTGCAAGATGCAATAGATGCGTACTTTCCAACTATTTCCACTACGAATCTCGACTGGGTTGTCTCACCATTTGATTTCGTAGATAATGCAGAGGAAATAGATTTCACTGCTTGCGAACGAGATGAATTTATTGATCTTTGCGCTGATTCCACACTCAAAGGTAAGTTCACCAAGAGTGGGGCGTCGGTGGCTAGTTTTTGGCTTCAACGGAGAGAGGAGTACCCTAACCTAATGAAGAAAGCAATTAACGCACTTTTGCCCTTTTCAACATCCTATCTATGCGAGCAAGCCTTCTCTGCTATAGTGACAATAAAATGCAAAGCAAGAAATAGACTGAATAACCTTGAGGATGATTTGCGTGTTTCACTGTCAACTGTAAGACCCGACATCACATATCTGTGCTCTAAACATCAATCACAAGTTTCACATTAATCATTAATCGAACAAAATTTATTGATGTATTTTTACTCAGTGATTGTAGTAAAGTTTACTGTATTATGTTATGGTGTACGTTATTACTATATACTATTTCAATAAATTAACATATTAAGCTTAATTTTCTTTTAATTCAAGGAAGAGTGCCCCTAGTGTTTAATGTTATTCCCAAGGGTGCCGTGAACTTCAAAAGGTTGGGAAGCACTGAATTATAGAGAGTGGCGCAACAACGACGACCACACCAAAACTGACAAGTTTCTGGTTCTTAAACCAGTTGATCATCTACGTTTCACATTGAAAAGAATAATACGTGATTAGATCTGAAATAAAATACAATTGAGGCTGAATAAAGTCATGATCACCATTGTACTTGTGTAGTGGGCTCAAACTTAAGCCTTAGAAAGGAATCATGTTTAAAAGACCTCTACAAGCCGTTGAAACGGAGTTCCTAAAAGTAGAGACGTATTTATTCAATGACAGGAAAGGATATGCAAGCATAACATACATCCCAAGAAATATGATGTGTTACATTCACATGACTTTCTCTAGCTGCTCTACAGACAAACTTCTTACAAAGGATTATTCTTTTCTCTACACAATGATAAACGAGATAAACTTTAGCAGAATGTTGTTATTACTTACCTCCTTATAAGTAAAAGGGAACTAAAGGACTGCGCTATGCAAAGTGATAAAATCTGTCGTTCTGCGATTGTCATTGCAAATCGCTTCTTTGCTTGGTCAGGAGCAGAATAAAAGAAAAACGGACACTTCCTGTCTGAGAAAAGTATAAGTACTTTACAGTTGAAGCCAAGAACAAGAAATATCTCGGAAACGGTTACCTGCATAACAAAATTATAAAGGACAAAACTCGTGTGTTTTGACGATATCTACTTTTTTGTGCAGTAAGTTCTTGTCTATCTCTTACGGTTTAGCAGTTACGCAAAATTCGGCAAAATTCATCCAGAATAAAGAGATCTTCAGAGGCTATTCCCACAAAATTCAAGATATACATTTTATTTTTCATGTAAGAATCTTTAATATACGGTATTTTAATCAAAATCGTTATAGCCATTTTTGAGAAAATCAACATTTTCGAAAAATTTCCCATGTAAAGGGTAGTTTGGGGTGGGGGGATTTTTCTTAAACTCTTCGTGTCGCATCCCTGGAAGATACTAAACTTAAATACCAAGTTTTGGTTTTTGAGTTATCGTGACACACGAACACACTGACACACACGGGCCTTTTTCTGAAAATTCTTTGTTTTGGATACAGGGGACCCTAAAACGTCTATTAATGGTATCGAATTTTTGGGTAGAATGCAATACCTATACACTATGTACATACTACGTGTAGAAAAAGTAAAAAAGAGACAAACAGCAACACCTAAAAGATATGTTTTGATCAGCTTTGATTGCATATTTGAACGCACATTGGAAAATTCTGATGATGACAAATAAATCTTTTGTTAATATTTTCTTTACATTATTTTATATTCATCTCTTTTCCGGAACTTTTCAGGATTCCATTTGATCGTGAAGCAGGTTAAACTGGTGCAATCTGAATATGTTGGAAGGTGCTGGGCAGATTTAATGCGACTCTTATGTAACGTTTTGCAGTTTAGGAACGTGCAGTATCCTTTTATGGCTAATGTGGCAGATTTAGCGCTTGTTAATGTCGCAGAATGGCACAGACGACGTTGTTTGTCATCAAGAGGAGGCCATAATTCGCCGTTGCCTCAATGTCGCCCAAGTTTTCTTGTACCAGCGCATGCCCGCAACTAATTGGCCTACCTCCATTTCGATGTATCACCATGTCAACCACAAGGCTGATCTGATATGAATGGCTTTCGAAATCTTACGTGTTACTTGTTGAGCAACATTTGCTGATGTTTGTGTCTCTCTGTATGCGTCGTCCCTAGCAGTTTCGGAATGTTTAAAACACAAGTTTGATCAACAGTTTGATCAAAAATCTAGAAAACTCAATTTCCTTTATTATTATCTATCTGACATAAGTATAAAGGCACCATAAAATAACGAATTTAAATAGTACTATTTAAATATTTATAGCCAGGAACACTTCTGATACAAACTGCGGTAGATTTAGGCTAAACGCTGTTAACAAGCAACACCTAAATACTCTTACCGCAGTTGCACTATAGAAGAAATTAAAATTAGAATCAAATCAGATCGCACACAGATATTAGGGAAGTATATTAATACTTCTGATGCCTATTCTGTATTGCATTGCATACTTTTTACTTTCTCTAGCCCCATATGTACTATGTACATAGGGATACAGAAGGTATTGTAATGCACCCAAAAATTCGATACCGATATTTCACCGCAAATATACGTTTTGGGGTCTCCTGAGACCGAAAAAAGTATTTTTAAAAAAAGGTCCGTGTGTGTGTGTGTCTGCCTGTCTGTGGACAGCATAGCCCCAAAACAAAAAGACCGTTAAATACCAAACTTGGTATTTAGGTATAGTATCTTCCAAGGATGCGACACGAAGATTTTAAAAAAAAAATCCCCCCACCACAAACTACCCTTTACATGGAAATATTTTCGAAAATTTTTGTTTTCTAAAAAATGGCTCTAACGATTTTGATTAAAATCCCGTATATTAAAATTATTTATGTCCGAAATAAAATGTATATCTCGAAATTTTTTGGAATAGCCTATGAAGACCTCTTTATTCTGGATTAATTTTGCTGAATTTTGCTTAACTGCTAAACCGCAAGAGATAGAAAAATCATACCTCATGACAAAACACACAATTTTTGTCCTTTACGTTTTGGCTGTGGCGGTAACCGTTTTCGAGATATTCCTTGTTATTGGTTTCAATTGTGAAGAACTTAAACTTTTCTCACACAGGAAGTGTCCGTTTTTCTTTTTTTCTATTCCTGGCCAAACAAAGAAGTGATTTGCAATGACAATCGCATAACGATAGCTTTTAAAACATTTGACAATCACTTTAGCATAGTGCATTCCCTTATTCCCTTCTACTTATAATGAACTAAGTAATAACATACTGCTAACATTTATCTTGATTAACATTGTGTACAAAGAAGAATAATCTTTTGTAGGAGTTTTGTAGAACAGCTAGAGAAAATCATGTGAGTGTAACACATCAGATTTTTAAGTATCACTTTCCGTCTTTTGTAACTCGCCTCACGTGAGAAATGTCAGTTAAAGACAAGCAAATGTAATACATCGGTATATAATAGGAACTATCTAAAATATCTAAACACTGAGAAGACGCAACCAATTTATTGATATCAAAGAGGAACAGACTAAATACTTCAAACTCCTTTATGCTTGCATTTTTGCTCTTATATATCAGTCATAAGGAAATGTAATTATTCTTTGAAATTGTACTTTTTCTGAAGTTTAAACTTGACCATAATTATTCTTGCAGTTTTCACTGCCCACATATCTGTTATACTGTACACATGGATACTTTAAATGGTAGTGTATCTGCTATTTTGTACCATGAGCCCTTCTCTTTAGATAAATAAATTAACACTCCTACATACTTTGGAGAGAAGTAAACTTGATCCCATTTTAGGATACATATAAACGCTTACACTACTAAGTATATCAGCTCTGTGCTCAAGTGGCTTCTTTACAAATATTTACAACATTGGTATAACTACAGATGATAGATAAATTAAATTTTATGATAAAAGGTGTCTAATAATTGCTGTTTAGGATAAACTGTTTATGTGAATTTTTACTTTCTCTGCACGTACTATGTACATAGTATAGAGAAGGTATTGCATTGCACCCAAAAATTCGATACCGAGATTTCACCGGAATTTCATGTTTTGAGAATCCAAAAAAAATCCTTTTTAGAAAACTGTCCATGTGTGTCTATCAGTCTGTCTGTCTGTCTGTGTGTCTGTGGGCAGTATAGCTCAAAAACGAAAAGACCATTAGATACCAAACTTGGTATTTAAGTTCGGTACCTTCCAAGGATACGACAAGAAGGTTTTCAAGAAAATCCCCCCACCCCCAACCACCCTTTACATGGAAAAAATTGAAAACTTTTATTTTCTAAAAAAATGACTAACGATTTTGATTAAAATCTTTTATATTTAAGATATTTTAATGACAAATAAAATGTATATCTTCAATTTTCCGGGAATAGTCCTTGAAGAGATGTTTATTCTGGATAATTTTTTCAGAATGTTGCAAAACTCATAAACCATAAGAGATAGGCAAAACTTTACTTATGAATAAATGTAGATCTCGTTAAAACACACAATTTATGTTACATACGTATTTTTCGTGGAGGTGATTGTTTTTGAGATATTCCTTATTATTGGTTTCAGCGTTAAAAAACTTATACTTTTCTCGTGTAGGAATTTGTCAACTCCTGTCCACATAAACAAAGGAACTTTAGTCACGGAGCAACCAGCTTTTAAAATATCTGACTATCGATTTAGTCTATGGTACTCCCTTATTTCCCATCTATTTACAAGGAAGCAACTAATAATACCCTTTCTGCTTATTTTTTTCTCGGTTAGTATTAAGAAAATAGAAGAATAAACTTTTTAACAACAAGTTATTGTAGAGATGTAGAGAAAGTAATACGAATGGAAGACATCAGACTTTTTTTTAAAAATAATTGTTGGAAACTTTTAATCAAAAGAGGGTATACTTGAGATAAACATTCCTATAATGAACAAACGCAGTGAACTTGGAAGTCATGCATGCTTATCCTTTAAACATTTGAGTCTGATATATTAAATAGTTGTGACATTGTGCATCAAGAACTTAGCACGTTTATCATTGGCGGGAAAGTGATCTTTAACCTTCCCTTGATGAGTTTAAGAAGTGGTCAAGAATAGGCAACATCCGGTACTTTGATAGCATTTGGAAACTGGCCTCTTCGCATGGTTACCATGCCACAGTGGCATATCAGGAAATGCTGCTGCGAATCAAGATTCTGCATGGAGATTACCTCAAGGTAAATTCGCGAAGCGTCTCATCGATATTAAAATGCAATCGATTACGAGAGAAACGTCAGGTGTAATCAATTACTGCACCGATTTTAGTTGCCCATAGCGGTAATAATACATAATAGGGAGTGTTATAGATAGTCGTGTAATAATGTATAAGACAGAGAACACTCTATCTGTGGTTTCGTGCCCTTGGCCCCCGACATTGGCTTGTAACTCCTAGAGGGGTGTCAGTACATAAATATGGGGAGGGTAAGCCGATTACGAATTACTTAAGCATGTTTATGAGTGTTGATGAAGAAATGGAAATGATATTGTGCGCAATGTTATCTTGAATACTCATTCCTACCTCCCGTCGCACGAGGCACCTCTAGATGCTCTCTGTGTTACACAGTTTATCACAACGGGCTGCTCAAAGGTTCCTGTTGACTTTACCTTGGCCTTAGATATAAGATATAAATACTGTGACCAATTTGCATTGGCATTATTTTTACTTAATCTATACGTACTATGTACATAGTGTATAGAGGAAGTATTGCATTCCACCCAAAAATTCGATACCGAGATTTCACCGTAAATACACGTTTTAGAACCCCCTGAATAAAAAAAAAAACATTTTCAGAAAAAGGTCCGTGTGTATGTGTGTATGTCTGTGGACAGCATAGCTCGTAAACGAAAAGACCGTTAAATACTAAACTTAGTATTTAGATTTGGTATCTTCCAAGAATGAGACAAAATGATTTTCAAGAAAATCCCCCCACGCCCAACTACCCTTTACATGGAAAATTTTTCGAAAATTTTGATTTTCTAAAAAATGGCTCTAACGATTTTGATTAAAATCCCGTAAATATATTTACATACCAAATAAAATGTATATCTTGACTTTTCTGTGAATAGCCTCTGAAGAGCTCTTTATTCTGGATGAATTTGGATAAATTTTGCTTAACTGCTAAACGGTAAGAGATAGACAAAAACTTACTACACAGAAAATGTTGATCTGGTCAAAACACACAATTTATGTCCTATACCTTTTTGTTGTGGAGGTAACCGTTTCCGAGATATTCCTTGTTTTGTGGTTTCAGTTGTGAGTACTTATACTTTTCTCAGACAGGAAGTGTCCGTTTTTCTTTTGTTCCACTCCTGGCCAAGCAAGGAAGCGATTTACAATGGCAATCGAATAGCGACAGCTTTTAAAACATTTGACTTTCCCTCATTTTCTTCCTACTTATAAGGAACTAAGCAGTAAGAACATTCTGCTAATGTTTATCTCGATCAGTATTGTGTAGAAAGAAGAACAATTATGTAAGAAATCTGTAGAAGAGCTAGAGAAAGTCATGTGAGTGTAACACATCAGATGTTTTCCTATAATGGTGGTTGCGTTATGACATTTTGTTAAAAGGAAATAATAATAATAATAATAATAATAATAATAATAATAATAATAATAATAATAATAATACGCATTTCAATATCCTTGAGCAATTATCTCATCCTCCCATTCGCGCTCTTTAATAACGGTCGCGTGTATCTAATGCCTCAGATGTGTATTTTGATGCGTACGCAATAGCTAATCGCGCCTTTTACCTAGCCGCCTGAATTGTTGCAGGTGTGGAACACGTGCACGAACAGTGTACAAAGCGCCAGGATTGTAGGGAATGTGAACGAGTAGGGAATGTGAACGAGCTCCGTGTGTATCTGAGGAAACATGTTGGTCCCTTCATATAGAGTCCTGCATTGTTGCAGATGTCTGCCATGAATCAAATGAACACGTGCAGCACCGGTCAAAGAAACAATGAAACAAAGATAAGAAATTAATAAAGAAAGGAAAAAAGAAAAAGAGCAGATTGAGACACCTCTTTCTTTTTTTTTTCTTTTTTTTTTTTTTTTTAATTGTCTATTTTGACCGAACAGCTAAAAGCTATACAGGCCATTTATAATAATTTACCAGAAAATAACAAGTAAAACATTGATATGGCTCATATGGCACCATTAACATATGTACATTGTTTGAAAAGTATAGAGGTTAGAAGAAATTACAATGACTGCGATGACGTTTATAACAAGCTTAGAAATACACATTTCAGGTAAATTCAAAATTCAAATAAAAATAATATTAACAAAATAAGAACTGAAGATTTCCTGGCGACGTATTAATTAATAATCGGGCTTCTAACCAGGTAAAAACTTGGCTTGATACCCACTTTTCGAAGAAGTGCATCTTCCTCGTCTTCAGGGTGAACTGATGGATTGAGCTTGCGGAGACTGGCATATATAAGAGCTGGAATGAAACTAACATCTGATTGGTTCGCGTGATATTATGGCCTGGTATCAAGCCAAGTTTTTACCTGGTTAGAAGCCGGAGAAGATTTTGAACTAATATTAACAAGTTTGTAAAGCAGGAGTTGAAATATGAATCTGTATTTTTAACAATATTAACATGAAGAAAGAAGGTATAATTATTAGAAATTAGGTTGAATCAGTCTTGATCTTCAATTTCGGTGTCCCATAATTTAATATCTTGAGGTAACTTTCTCTTCAGTCTTGGCTGTTGACGGCTTCTTCCAGTTTGTGCACCAGAGCTCCAGAAACGCTAGAGTAGATATTTGAGAGAGATCTGATGTATTGTTTGATGGATGTCAAACTCTTGATGCAGTTTAATGTTTCTGATGAACCAAGCAGAATTAGGAGAACATTCCACCTTTGTTGTGGACACTATATAAGACAGAACTACTAGGGTCTAGGATACAAATACACAATTGATTTCTTTGTTAATGTCGCTGTCTATTTAGTGTCACCGTTGTGCCGAAATTTCGATCTGTATTTCTTTTATATGCCAGTAAATCTACTGACATGGGGCTAGAATTAGTTATGACAGATGAGTAGATGCAGTTGAGTCATAAGCAACCGGGTAGTCGATAGCAGCTCAGGAAATTTGAAGACAACTGACCATCAAAGCGATAAAAAGTTGTTTTCAAGAAATTGGAATAAACGTTTTGTTATAGCATTCAAAAGGAAAATTAATATTCATTGTTAATTGAACTGTCCAATCTACGCCACTTAAGCAAATTTGTAGACAGGACCAGGCACGGCATTTTGAAAATGAAATGGCGTACAAGCATATCAATTCTTGCTGACCGAACGATTTATTACAAAATAGTTAGTATTCAAAACCTAAATTGTTATTTATGTACTTCAACGATTATGCTCTGAAGATGATAGAGTGTTCTAAATCACAGGTTTTATAAGATTTCCAAGGACTCAATCATTAATAATTCCGGCGTATACAGTAATTTATAATAACCAGGTAGATTGTTACTAAATAAATAATTTAGAAAAATATTTAAATAATAAATTTGATTCCTAAAACTTCCTTAAAAACGCTAGAGGATAGATAGAGGACTGTGATAAAATTCCTGTAGAAGTTGTATTTAGTTCTAAAAAAGCTACAGAAAAACTATTATACTGAAGTCTAGGCATTGTATAATAAGGAATATACCATGATAAATAAATATTGTTCTACAGGGTGTTTCAAAAATACGGGGCATAATTTCAGGTATGTATTTCCCTCATGAAGACAATCAAAATAGTTCATTATAACGTGTCCGGAAATGCTTCATTTCCGAGTTATGGCCTTTACAACATTGAAAGTCCCACTTGTAGACAATCAAAATAGTTCAAGTCCGGAAATGCTTCATTTCCGAGTTATGGCCTTCACAACATTGGAATTCACTGGAACGTTTTTCTTTCCGCAGGTCTTTGCCGTCAAAGGAAACATTAGGAGGGCGCTCTGATAGTTCATTCTGAGGAAGGTTACATTCAGTGTTCTTTAGGCGTTAAGACTGTGCGACATGTATTCAAATCAAGAGCTGGCAGAGATACACTTCATGTACGGTAAGGCGGACGGCAATACTGCGCTAGCTCGTCGTTTGTACCAGGAGAGGTACCCACAGCGAAAATGTCCAGATCGGAAGACATTTGTACGTCTCCATTCCCGACTGTCCGAGTATGGAACATTCACCTCTCCTGGTTTGGGAAGGGGACGACCAAGATCTACAACTCCAGAAGTGCAGGAGGAGATTCTGGAGGCTGTGGACAGGACTCCTTCTATCAACACACGACGGTTAGCGTTGCAAGTCAATGTTCCTCATACGACTGCCTGGAGACTGTTGAACGATTATCAATTGTATCCTTATCATTTGCAACGTGTACAGGCCCTGTCACCAGCAGATTACCCTGCACGAGTTAGATTCTGTTAGTGGTTCTTGCAGCAGTGTGGTGTAAAGCCGAACTTTTCTGCCGTCGTATTATTTACAGATGAAGCACAGTTCACAAGAGATGGCATAACAAATTTCCACAATCAGCATGTATGGTCGCATGAAAACCCATGTGCAACTGTTGTATCTCATCACCAGGTGCGGTTCTCCCTGAACATGTGGGCCGGTATCATTGGTGATCGATTAGTTGGACCCCATGTACTTGTAAACAGACTTACGGGGCAGGCGTACACAAACTTCCTGGAAAACACCATACCTGACGTTTTCGAAGTCACTCCACTGATCAATCATCAACACATTCACTTCTTGCATGATGGCGCTCCTGCACACTTCAGTCTTACGGCTCGCCGGTATTTGGATCGAAGGTTTCCTGATCGATGGATAGGTAGAGGTGGCCCAATTGCTTGGCCTCCACTCTCACCTGATCTGAACCCTCTCGATTTCTACTTGTGGGGCCATTTAAAATCATTGGTTTATTCGTCTCCGGTGCCGGATTTGGAATCCCTTCGGAAACGAATTGTGGCAAGTCGTGAGGACATACGCAATACTCCTGGAGTTTGGGATCGCGTTCGCAGGTCAATGAGACATCGATGTGAGGTCTGTATTCAAGCAGGAGGTGGACATTTTGAACATCTTCTGTAATGACAACCACCTGCGGAAAGAAAAACGTTCCAATGAATTTCAATGTTGTGAAGGCCATAACTCGCAAATGAAGCATTTCCGGACACATGTTATAATTAACTAATTTGAGTGTCTACATGTGGGAAATACACACCTGAAATTATGCCCCGTATTTTTGAAACATCCTATATGGTCTCTAGTTGAAATGGTCAAATCAGACAGAAAAATAAATGCTATAGCCGAAATGTTAATCATGGATCTACATTTTTTCAAATATTCTTACAAAAAATACATTCTTCTATTTACTTCTTGTGGATATAAATGCACATTTAAACGTTAGGTATAGATTAAGAAGGATTGTACAACAAAGCTGATGGTGACTTTGAAATTGTAGTCTCTTTGCATGACAACAAAAAAAGGAATAGAGACTTACCACTTGAGAACAGCAGAAGTATTTTAAAATTCAAGCCCAGTAACAAAGAATATCTCGAAAATGTGAAATGCCATAAAAAACTGCATTTGATATAAACTGTAAATGAAAAAGAGAAAAATCAGCAAATTCTATTGATAACATTCTTATTATTAAACCCAATTTTCTTAATGTACGTAAAACAAAAAATTTCATTAAATTTCATATTCAAAATTAGCCCCTAGTTCTGACATAAAGATTGTCAAAACAGGAATTATTAATAACAATTTCAATAATCATTTTCCTCCAACGTCCTAAGTTTTTTTGCGGTAAATCTGCCGATAATACAAAAATGAATAAAGAATGCTTCAGAAGCCGTTTGCAGAAAAATAAAGAATTACTCTTCATATATCATGCAAACACCCGAAAAAATAAAACGAGAAAATAAAAAATAACGGAAAATGTTCCATGTAAAGGACAGTTGATTGCGGGGGGGGGGGGGCGTTTACTTGAAAATCTTCTTTTCACATTCTTAAAAGATGTTTAATTGAAATTGGTATCAAACTTGTTCTAGTGGTACTGTCAACCGAAAGGCGCGGGAATTTAAAAAATATGATGTGTTCCATTCACATGACTTTCTCTATATCTCTGTAACACATTATTGTTAATAAGCTTATCTTTTATTTATTTTATGCTAATCGAGAAAAATTAGCAGAAATAATCTTTAACCTGGTTTGGTCATATCGGACGATGAATGAAATTGATGATATGATGCTCAAATGATCTCGGGGTCCATGGAGCTTAAAGTTACTCGACATTCGTCTTCTCAGGATAAGGGAAAACCCCGATAAAAACTTACTCGGGTAACTCACACTAAGCGAGATTCGAACTCACGACCTTTTGCACGGGAGGCAGACATGCTACCACCACGCTACCCAGGCGGGCTATTTCTTGCTTTATTGTAAGTAGAAGCGAAATAAGGGAGTACCATAAGTTAAAGTGAAAGCCAAAAGCTGGTTGCTATGTGACTGATGTTCCTTTATTTGTATGGACAGGAGTTGACAAATTCCTGCATGAGAAAAATATAAGTTTTTCAAAACTGAAACCAAGAAAAAGGAATATCTCAAAAACGACCCGCTCCACGAAAAAAATCTATATAACATAAATTGTGAGTTTTAACGTGCTCTATATTTTTTCTGTGTTAAGTTTTTGTCCATCTCTTACGGCTTAGTAGTTATGCAAAATTCATACAGAATAAAGTAGTTCTCAGAGGCTATTCCCAGAAAATTCAAAATATACATTTTATTTGTCAGGCAAATATCTTTAATATATGATATTTTAATCAAAATCATTAGAGCCATTTTTTAGAAAATCAAAATTTTCGAAAAAAGTTCCATGTAAATGGTAGTTTGGGGTGGGGAGATTTTTCTCAAAATCTTCGTGTCGCATCCTTGGAACATACTAAACTTAAATACCAAGTTTGGTATTTTACCGACTTTTCGTTTTTGAGTTATCGTGTTCACAGACACACGGTCACACACACATACACAGATTTTTTCTGAAAATACTTTTTTTTTTTATATAGGGGACCCTAAAACCTATATTTTCGGTGAAATCTCGGTATCGAATTTGTTGGTGGAGTGCAATACCTTCTCTATACACTATGTATATAGTATGTATAGAGAAAGTAAAAAAAAAAAAAAAATTAGGGAGTGTTGTATTTCCAGTAAAACATGGGTATCGAATTTTGGATGGATTGCACATACTTCCTCGACTTAGTACAAGTAAACGGTAGAGAACGTAAACATAGGGGAGAATGGGGTAATGGCGGTCACTTACCCACACAAGCGGGTAATGCCGGTCACTGTATTCAAACCTGTTATTTAGGTTTCAAAATCATTAAAATGCATACAAAATAACACATTTTATTTTAGAACTTCAGTGTAACAATACAACAGTATAGCATCCTCTGCCGTGGAACATAGTTACCTGAAGCACTCATTGCGCATATCACTGTTATGTTACTTCGCTCCCAACTGGTCACAGAAACTATTCTTTGCTATCCCTTTGGAGCTAAGATCTCCTGGACTGTACCTATGCTAGTTTCATCTACATTGCCCGGCCATTTGACCGGCTGACCGTCATTACTCCAACTCGCACATTTTGCTTTAACAATGCGTCAGTACCACACATATTGTTTAAAACTAATTCTTACATATGCTACATTGTTAAGAGAAACATGAACTTTTAGGAAAACCTTATAAACATGCATAATAAAGTTAATACTGTACATTTATTCTGTGTTGTTCTTCAAGAAAAAAAATCTTATATGCTACACTCACATGACTTTCTCTAGCTGCTCTACAACTTTCTTACAAAAGATTATTCTTCTTTCTACACAATGTATATGAGATCAACATTAGCAGAACGTTTTTATTACTTAGTTCCTTATAAGTCAAAGGGAACTATGGGAATGCATTAGGCTAAATTGATAGTCAACTGTTTTAAAAGGTATCGTAATGCAAATCATTGCAAAATTGCTTCTTTGTTTGACCAGGAGTAGAACAAAAGAAAAACAGACACTTGCTATCTGAGAAAACTATAAGTATTTCACAGTTGAAACCAATAACAAGGAATATCTTGGAAATGGTTACCTCCACAATAAAAATGTAAAGGACATAAATTGTGTATTTTGACGAGATCTACATTTTTTGAGTAGTAAGTTTTTGTCTATCTCTTACCGTTTAGTAGTTAAGCAACAATCAGCAAAATTCATGCAGAATAAATAGGTCATCAGAGGCTATACCCAAAAAATTCAAGATACACGTTTTATTCGGGATGTAAATAGCTTTAATATAATGGCTTTTAATCAAAATCGTTAGAGCTATTTTTGAGAAAATAAAAATTTTCGAAAATTTTTCCATGTTTGTGATGGGAGTATTTTCTTAAAAATCTTCATGTCGCATCCTTGGAAGACACTAAACTTATATACCAAGTTTGGTATTTAACGGTCATTTCGTTTTTGAAGACACATACACAGACACACACAAACGGACATTTTTCTAAAAATGCTATTTTTGGATTCAGGAAGTCCTGAAACATGTATTTTCGGTGAAATCTCGGTATCGAATTTTTGGGTGCATTACAATACCTTCTCTATACACTATGTACATAGTAGGTGTAGAGAAAGTAAAAATGAACATATTTTTTCTCACTTTTGCTCACAACGCTACGAAGAAAATTACGACTATGGCTAGATATATTTAAGGATGGCTTTACAGAGGGCAACACAAACCAGTTGGTCACTGCTGCGATGGTAATCCAGATAACTAAGTGACCGGCATTACCCACTAACCGGGGTTACCCGCTCTTCCCCTAGTTTGTTTTTCTTATATTACCATGGTAAGTTATTTATGTCCGCGTGGGAATAAAAAGCTTGGGAGGATATATAGCAACTCTGCATTGTATATAGTATCTAAGCAATAAATGTCCAATAACAAAATAATATACCATAGAATATTTTATGCATTTTCAGCATAATGTTTAAATGTCTTTTTAACTTCTTTTTCTTCTATCTTTTTTTTTTTTTTTTTTCGCTAATCAAAAAACTTCCCTTGCGATATTTAAGTTTGTATCATACATTACAGCAATTGCGGCCACAATGTAATTACTTTACGAGGAGAATTCACTAAACACAATTATAACTTAGATTGTGCGGTTACATTTAGTAACGAGAGATTTCTCAATAAATAAAAGTTTTTCTTTTGGAGTCGCGACACTAAAGGTACAGAGATGTGTATATAAGGATAGCTCTCATGTTTACATAAACAAATTAACATACACGATCAATAAAATCTCACAGAAGACCAAAAGAGGAAACTATTGCGCGTAAAATGTATTTATTTATCTGGGTGCGCTAATAGCAAAATCAATTATATTTCGTTACGCTATTTGCATGTGAATGAGGTACTGACCGTATTACTCACTGCAGAGACAAATATTATATACCCTCCAGGGAAGACAGAAAATTCATGTAGCCATAAACTTCATGGATCTCCTTCCAACAAGGCTCCTTTAACGGCTGCGCTTTCACCTTTATTTTATTTTATTTCCAAATATGTACGCACATAAATAAACGCATTTTGAGTGCAGTTGTTATGCTCTTGTATTCTGGAGAGAAATGAGCGTAATAAAAACGGGATAGCTGACATAAATCATAAATCTCCTTGCAGCAAATATGCCGCATCATAAAAAAATCTGATGTGTTCCATTCACATGGCTTTCTCTACATCTCTGCAACAAATTATTGTTAAAAAGCTTATGCTTCTATTTACTTCATGCTAATCGAGAAAAAATTAGCAGAAATAGTTTTATTACTTGTTCCCTTGTAAGTAGAAGAAAAATAAAGGAGTACCATGGATTAAAGTGATAGTCAAAAGCTGGTTGCAATGTGACTGAAGTTCCTTTGTATGGATAGGAGTTGATAAATTCTGTATGAGAAAAGTATAAGTTTTTTAAAGCTGAAACCAATAATGAGGAATATCTAAAAAAACGATCCACTTCACGAAAAAAACGTATATGGTATAAATTGCGTGTTTTAACGAGCTCTACATTTTCTGTGAGATAACATTTTGTCCATTTCTTACGGTTTGCCAGTTATGAAAAAATTCCGTAAAAGCCATTCAAAAAAGCGTGCTCTTCAGAGGATATTCCCAAAAAATTCAAGATATACATTTTATTTGTCAGGTAAATGGCATTTTAATCAAAGTCGTTAGAGCTATTTCTGAGAAAATAAAAATGTTGAAACGTTTTTTCATGTAAAGGGTAATTTGGGGTGGGGGATGTTCTTGAAAATCTTCGTGTCGCATCCTTGGAAGATACCAAACTTAAATATCAAGTTTGGTATTTCACGGTATTTTAGTTTTTGAGCTCTGCTGTCAACAGACATACACACACATGGAGCTTTTCCTAAAAAATGATTTTTCTGGACTCAGCGCACCTTAAAACATCTATTTACATTGAAATCTCGGCTTTGAATTTATGGGTGATTAGAATAACTTCTCTATAGCTATGTACGTAGTACATGTAGAGAAAGTAAAAATAAAAAAGAGCCTAAGGTGTCCCTTGAAGGGTAAAATGCTTCTATAATATAGGGAGGGAAATCTCATTACTAATGTAGTGAGCTATTCCACGTTAGATGTTTATTTGTCACTTTTGTCTGTCTGTTTATATGGTACACCTTTAAAACATTATTTAATAAAAAGACTATCTATTTGCTTTTTAATGACTGCATGATAGAGTATGATACACAATTCAGTCACTGTTGAATAAACATGCTATTTATTCACTATTTAGTCACTATGCATATTAAGTAAATCAGCTGCTTTCACTACTGTGATGATAGAAAAATTAAGACATAGAGTCTTACAGGTTAAGGGGACACAGAAGTGCTATTTTAGTGATTTTGGTAAAAAAAAATGACTTTTTTAATTTTTGTGCAAAAATCACATACTTTAAGGTACACATTTGCATATGCATTTACATATTTGTACTAGAACGAATTTAAGCATGTTTTGGACGCCACATTAAGTAGTTGAGCTGGTTAAATGACTCTCCGTGACAAACTTTAAAGCCATTTTTTCAGGTTTAGGTTTCTTCATTATTTTCCAATATTTAAAACCCATCTTCTTCCGCAAAAATGCTACTACAGCTGTGAAAATATATCTCGACGTACTTCAGAATGTGTGAAAGAAAATAATGTATTGTAATTTTGATATGGATTACAGTTTAGTTAAACAAATAATTAATATAATTATACTCATCTTTTTTGCTCAGTATCTTCACTTTGTGGCACACATTAAAAAATTCCTATCAAATATTAGAAAATTCCAACCAATAATTTTGTAAATATAAACAATTATTTATAATTTAAAACATAAATTTATGTAAGTTCATTAATAGATACAGAATAATATATTTATTACATATTCTGTTGAAACTTGATATAGAGACTTCTTTTGTTACTGGTAATTCCTGTACAAAAAATTCTGATGTGTTCCATTCACATGACTTTCTCTATATCCCTGCAACAAATTATTCTTAAAAAGCTTATACTTTTATTTACTTCATGCTAATCAATAAAAAATTAGCAGAAATAGCCATATTACTTGCTTTCTAGTAAGTAGCGGTGAAATAAGGGAGTATCATAGGTTAAAGTGATAATCAAAAGCTGGTTGCTATGTCACTGAAGTTCCTTTGTTTGTATGGACAGCAGTTGACAAATTCCTGTATGAGAAATGTATAAGTTATTCATAGCAGAAACCAAAAATAAGGAATGTCTCAAAAACGACGAACTCCACGAAAAAAATGTACATAACATAAATTGTGTGTTTTGACGTGCTCTACATTTTTTGTGTAGTAAGTTTTTGTCCATCTCTTACGTTATTCAAAATTCAGTAAAATTCATCCAGAATAAACTACTCTTCAGAGGCTATTCCGAGAAAATTCAAGATATACATTTTATTTGTCAGGTAAATGTCTTTAATATACGAAATTTTAATCAAAATCGTTAGAGCCATTTTTGAGAAAATCAAAATTTTGGAAAAAAGTTCCATGTAAAGGGTAGTTGGTGGAGGTGGGATTTTTCTCAAAATCTTCATGTCGCATCCCTGGACGATAATAAACTTAGATACCAAGTTTGGTAGTTTACCTACTTTTCGTTTTTGAGTTATCGTGTTCACAGACACACGGACCTTTTTCCGAAAATGCTTTTTTTAGATAAAGGGGATCCTAAAACATATATTTCCGGCGAAATCTTGGTATCGAATTTTTGGGTGGAGTGCAATACCTACTCTATACACTCTGTACGTAGTGCGTATAGAGAAAGTAAAAATCAAAGCTCTAGTTCTAATTCTTTAGAAAATGAGCTTTAATATTTCGGTGGAATGGGGATAAGGAATATATTTTCATTTTAATTATTTTAAAATATGTTTTCTGCTACTAATTATATAATGAATATGGTTAATTTGTAGAAACAATATTTTTATTACAATATTTACTGATTGTGATAACATTACGGCGGGTCGGTTAGATGGGAAAGCAGTTGAGAAAATAAATGTATATGGGCTCCTAACTCAGCGGCAGTTATTTGTATTTCAGACTTATTATAACCAAGTGGGATATCAAAAGTTTCTTACTGGCGTCGCTGCGGTGTTTTTTTTTTTTTTTTTTTACAGTTCCAGAGTTTGGTTGAGACTCCGGCGCTGTGTACCTATTTACCTAACTTTTTGCTTTGTTTTGCTGTTTGATTACTGTATTGCTGTTTGCTCCTGTTACACACACATTTCACAAACATATAAACACCTAAGCCCAAGGCGGGTCTCAAACCCACGATCCCCTGCGATCGCGGTCATGGGGACCAGCGCCTTTGGTGCTTTCGAGTGGACGTCCTTTTAAGGGTAGGACCCAATCGGCGGCGGAAGTGTTCTTTCTAGAAACGTTAGGTATCCAGCCCATCGTCATCCGGATCAGGTGGCCCTTTGGATCTATCCCGCTCATCCCTCCCTCACAGGAGCCAAGCAAATCGCAAAAAATCACAATGTCCTTTGTGCAGTGCTCTGCCTCAGCGACTCCATCCGTGATAATCTTATTCTAATCATTTTATGGACAATTTGAGTTACGTAAACCAGATGTACTTATATTAAGTTACTGCATATTTTGGTATTGGTTGTTGCCGACTATTTGTCCAGCATTCTCGCCATCAGTTCCCTCCCTGACGTCACAATTATGCCTATTTTAATTCATTCTGTACATACTTCAAGTTGCGTACAGATATTTTCGGAGTCACTTTTCTTACTTAGAAATGTGTTCGTTCGCCATATAGATTTTATCCGTACTCTGAACCATCACGTGTGTTTTTCTCATGGATAACGTATTTGCTAACTTACTTTTGTTTAGTTCAGCGAACATATTTAAGGTTCTTTATATGAAACACTACTGGTTTGAGTGTTGCATTTACCTACACTTATTATCTAACGTACACATATGTATTATCTAACGTACACATATGTATTATCTAACGTCCACTTATTGGGACTGGAAATACATTAATATGCGATGTATGTTTATGGTTAACTTATTTAAGCAGCTGATGAAACGTAAAACAGTATGAAATAATTAAACTTACAACGTTTAAAATGTTTTTATTAGAGTCAAATAATGAATTTGATGGCCATCTTAACGCAACAATCAATTGCTATGTATGTAATTTTGTTTTAAATTAGCATATTTAATTGAGAAATATAAGTTAATTCAAGTTAATGGAAATTAAAATGCCCATATAGTGAGGGATTGTAGTGAATGGGAAAATGGGAAGAAATTGCACACCAAAAAATTGCTTCGCATCTTTAATACCTAGTTATGCAAGAGGCAATTATATTAGGTATGTGTTGAACATGGAGGTGATCGATTACCGACAACTCTCGAGTACGTACATTGCTCATGTAGGTAGCTGTAAATCAGGGAAGACTTGCAAGACTTGAAGATCTGTCAGGATACACACAGACCTCATGGAAGATTGATAGCACTAGGTCTTGCTTCTGCGAAATGGTTCTGTGTAGTTAATTACTCTGAATAAGGTTCATTAGTAAAAGAGGTGAAGAGAAATCCCAATCCAGCTTGACTGATGTTTAATGGCTAGAGTTCACAAAGATGCTGCCGCCAATGGCGAGACTTTGTTGCTTAGGATATTTCAAGATAATACCACATTAGTTATATTTCCGTGATATTTTATGTAAAAACTACAATAAACAGATATAAAAGTCAAAATTTGTAGATGCAGTAATTCTGGAAGAAATGGTACACAAGAAGGGCTAACACAGTTGGCACATTACACCACAGAACAGAAATGTTCAACAACTGCGAGAAGAGTGACAATAATTAAGCTTGTAATGTTCCGGAGCTATTTTTTTTTTGGTAGTGTTACTTGTGGCACCGCAGGCGATGACACTGGTGATACATGGAATGAATAGGGAGCACCGGTAGAATGAGATGGCGGGGGAAACCGGAGAACCCGGATGAAACTCGCCCCTGCATCACTTTGTCCACCACAAATCTCACTTGTGGTCACTTGGGATCGAACCCGGGCCATCTAGATGAGAGGCGATGAAGTGGAATGCAATGCTTTCAGGTAAACTGCTCACTGGAGTAAAGTCCAGTAGCCAGCTGTCAGGCTCGAGCTGAGCCTAGGTATTGTAGATGTGTAGCAGCCCTTAACACGGGGATGATTTGGATAGCTGTAGGTTTGGTATCGTGGTTTTAATGTTGAGGGTATTTTTTTTTTTTTTTTTTTTTTCTTAAATACAGTTCCGAAATCTGGTCGGGACTCCAGCGATGTATACACTTTTACCATTTCTTAACATTTACATGGTTGCTGTTTAATTACTGTTTTTTTTTCTGGTTTCTTCCAAGACACACACATATACACATTTCACAAACATATAAACACCCATGTCAAGGACGGACTCGAACCAATGATCCCTTGCGCCACAAAGAACCAAAGCGAGACAGTGTAGCGAGCGCGGTCATGGCGACAGGGAATTAAGGAGGTATGTACACTTCTCAATTGCTGCCTTCTCAGGAACAGCATCCTTGCCGCTGATCCGCTGGTGTCCTATGTATCGAACTAGTTAGTGTAATTTTGACGACCACTCTCATAAGGAGGTGGAAGGACATACGTTCAACCTTCTAGCTGTTGTCTTCATTACAGGGCATGCCACCAAACCATGCGGGGAACTGCCTGTGGTGGGTTCTGTGGGAAAGTAATTTCCCAGACATCTGACAAGTGGTTCTCACAATGGGCCAATTTGGCTTTGAAAATTTGAGCTCCGCGCCTAATCACATCCTTCAGAAGTAGCCTCACTGGGAAATGAGGCAGCTAGAGTGGATAGAGTCCCCCATTCTGTATTCGCTGAAACTAGAGGCATCAGGAGTCAACTGGCATGCCCCACACCTCACAGGTATATAGCACGGGTGGGATTATTAGCGCTTTGAAAAGACGTAACTTCAGACCGGCATTTGGGATGACAGAACAGGCCACTGTCCCCTTAGCCCTGTTCATTGTTCCCTGCACGCTAGGCTCTGAGTGAGGCCTAGATTTTGGATGGAGTTCCCCCTCACTGTCCTCAGCCCAACCAGGAGGAAGCGGTGAACCCGTTTATATTCCACGGAACAGTCAACTTGTGTGAGCGGTCTCCAAGATTGCAGGACTAGTGAAAATGAATTCACAAATGAATTGCCTTTCTGGTTATTCTAGGCAACGTTTTGCACACACGTGACAACTTAATCAACATATACGAGGGTCGGCTGATAAGTCCCGGGCCTCTCAATGAAAACAACATTTAAAAAAAATGTTTTGCTTTATTTCTCAACATAATCTCCAGAAACGCTATTACATTTGTCACATCGGTGTTCTAATTTAATTAAACCATCTCTGTAGTGCGAAATATCAAGGTCCTCAAAATAGCTGTTTACCGCATCAATGACCTCATCGTTGCTGTGAAATCTTCGGCCTCCAAGAAATATTTTGAGGTTTGGGAACAGGTGGTAATCACTGGGTGCTAGATTTGGCGAATAGCAATTCAAACTACTTTAATTCGCATATTTTTCCATCGCAATGACTGAACGATGAGCCGGAGCATTGTCGTGATGAATCACGATGTTTTTGGCAAATGAGGTATTCTTCTTTACACCTTGCGTTGTAGTCACCAATGATACGTTTACCTTTTTCCAAGTAATAATAAAAATAGTTCCCTGGGCATCCCAGAAAACACTCTCCATAACCTTGTTAGCTGAGAAAATTGACGTTGCCTTCTTTGGAGTTGGTTAATTTGGCTCAATCCACTGTTTTGACTGTGATTTACCTTCTGGAATATAGTGATGTATCCAAGTTGCATCCATGGTAATAAGCCGTCTCAAAAATTCACTGGGATATTTACGTAGAGCTCCACATTCTTTGCAATTGGTGTCAACAAACGCGGCACCCATCTTGCACAGGAACTCCTTGTGAAAATCTAAATTTGTCTTGTTAAAAATGCTGTCATTCGAAAAATAAACAAGCAATTGAAATGTAACTATAAATACAAGCTAGTCTAAAGTTAAACTTTACGATGCTACCGTCTAACTGGTCTATCTGGCATATCTGTGTGAGCCCGGGAATTATCAGTGAACCTTTGTATTTTAGAAACTTATTTGTTAAACTAAAGGCGTACACTCAGTTAATTTTAAATGTTTCTGTAAAGATGGATATCGCAGCTACCTCTCTTGTATTTCCGGTCATGTTCATCAACCAGAGTGATTATTATACATTTGTGCCATCCTTCCGAAAGTTGTACACCAGTTCGGCACCAAAGGGAAAATTATGACCGCGGAGAAATTATTTCTCCATGACAAAGAAAGTGATTAGGTTAATTGTGTGAAGTGCAAATATTAATAACACGAGAACTGCGCACTGTACATGCGTTTGATGGTCGAGAAGCATATATGGTGATGTAAAATCAGAGATTAAAAGATGTAAAATTTATAACGAAAAACTTCTAGCAGCTGAATAAATTCATTAGTTTACTTAGAACAAAGATCGGGACGAAATATTATAATGAATCACTTTTGTGTATATACATCTGCAAATTCAGGAAAAACTTGCACTGAACTATCAAATCAATGTGTCACCAGCTTCCTAGAAGTTTACTTAAAGCGTTATGCAAACCATTATAATTTCAACATTGCATAGCCATTTTAATTTCTCTTGTGTATATGTTTCTAAATCAGATTGACACACTTTGGGATCAGATGTATAGCCCCTTTCTGATAAGGCCTGGTGTAGGCTGCAACACTAGCTTTCAGTGTAAGAGGGGTGTTTGGCATTAAATGAATGGATCCCAAAATAAGGACGCCATATCAAAAAAGTACTAGATAAGTATCGGTGTTGAGTCCTCGTAGATAAAGGTATAACCCAAAAGGAAGCCATTCATATCTCTGCCACACACTGACACAAAAACTCTTTTGATGGTTTCGCAAAAACGTGGCACGAAATTTAGGTAACCTCAAAAATGGGAATACGGAATTACACAATCCCTCGTGTGTGAAGCATGCTTATTTCTTGAAAATAATACAGCTTATGAAAAATCTGTCTGGACTGCATTTTAGTTTAAATACCAATTACAATGTTCCATTCACATGACTTTCTCTACATCGCTGTAACAAATTATTGTTAAAAAGCACATTATTCTATCGACTTTATGATAATCGCGATAAACATTAGCAGAAATTGTCTTAATTACTTGCTTCCATGTAAGTAGAAGGAAAATAAGGGAATACACTAGGCTAAAACGATAGTCAAAAATTTTAAAAGCTGGTTGCCATGTGGTTGAAATCTGTTTCTATGCAGGGCCAGGAGTTTATAACTTCCCGTGTGAGAAACGTTTAAGTATTTTAAATCTGAAACAAATAACAAGAAATATCTCAGAAATGGTCAATTCAACGAAAGAAAAAAAACGTATATGGCATAAATTGTGTATTTTAACGTGATCTACATTTTTGTGTTTTAAGTTTTTGTCTAAATTTTATCAGTTTGCAAAATGCATTCAGAATAAAGAGGTCTTTAGAGACTATTCCCAGAAAATTAAGATATACATTTTATTTACCAAATAAATAATTTTAATATACGGTATTTCAATAAAAATTATTGGAGTCATTTTTGAAAAAATCATATCTTCGATTTTTTTACATGTAGGGTAGTTTAGGGTGGGGTTTTCTTCTCAAAATCTTCGTGTCACATCCCTGGAAGATACTAAACTTAAATACTAAGTTCGGTATTTTACTGACTCTTCGTTTTTGAGTTATAATGTTCTCAGGCACACTGACACACGGACCTTTTTCTGAAAGCACCTTTTTGTATAGAGGGGACCCTATGTGCCATTATCTTGACCCAATAGAAAAAGCGCTTCTGCCTTCCAAACAGACAATCATGGAATTTCCGAACCCACTACTACAAAACTACCCACATCATGCCCCTGCATTTCTGCTTCACGATGATTATTTAAATTGGTTCTTTTGTGGTGGAGGAATAGTAATTTTATGACGATGCTTTTCAAGACTACAATATGCTATGCTTGGGTGTAAAATCCAATTCTTGCTTTGCTTTCTTCCGCATGCCCACATATGCAGTATAAATGGTATCTATTTTCATTAATATTCCCGTTCAAAGTTGATATAAACTTGAATCATCCAAGTAAGGAAGCTGTTAGCTCCGTAACTCAAAAAATCAGTAAATACTAAAATTAGCATTTCAATTCAGTATTTTTGAAGTTACGACAATAAGATTTTTAAGAATCCCCCCCCCAGCTCAATTACCCTTTACATGAAATACATTTCAAAATGTTTGATGTTCTCAAAATGGCTCTCAGTTTTTTTTTTTTTAGTAAAACTCCTCTTTATTCAGAAGATATGTCGTATAATTTTGTTCATTTGACACTTACTGGTATACACTAGATGAAACCGTATTATAAAAAATCTGATGTGTTCCATTCACATGACTTTCTCTATATCCCTGGAACAAATTATTCTTAAAAAGCTTATACTTCTATTTACTTTATGCTAATGAGCATAAATAGTCTTATTACTTGCTTCCTTGTAAGTAGAAGTGAAATAAGAGAGTACCATTGGTTAAAGTGAAGTCAAAAACTGGTTGCTATGTGCGTCTCAAAAACGAGAAACTCCACGAGAAAAATGTTTACAACATAAATTGTGTGTTTTAACGTGCTCCACATTTTTTGTGTGGTAAGTTTTTGTCCATCTCTTACGTTTAGCAGTTATTCAAAATTCCGTAAAATACATCCAGAATAAAGTACTCTTCAGAGGCTATTCCCAGTAAATTCAAGATATACATTTTATTTCTCAGGTAAATATGTTTAGTATACTAAATTTTAATCAAAATCGTTAGAGCAATTTTTGAGAAAATCAAAATTTCATGTAAAGGGTAGTTGGTGGAGGGGGGATTTTTCTCAAAATATTCGTGTCGTAACCCTGGAAGATAATAAACTTAAATACCAAGTTTGGTATTTTACCTAATTTTTGGTTTTTGAGTTATCTGTTCACAGACACACGGACACAGACACACACAAACACACACGGACCTTTTATCAAAATGCTTTTTTTAGAGAAAGGGGACCCTAAAACATATATTTCCGGTGAAATCTCGGTATCAAATTTTTGGGTGGAGTGCACTACCTTCTGTATACACTATGTACATAGTGCGTATAGAGAAAGTAAATAAGAAATGTAGTTGTATTTCAAAACACACAATTCTATATTTAAAAACTTTTCGTAGATATCCGTTATTAATGGTTGGCATTAATCAATACTTTGCTATTCTTTTAATGTGAAGAAGATTGTAGAATATTCCCCACCCAAATCTAAACTTTACATGGAAAAAATTGAAAAATTCGATTTCATCAAAAATGGCTCTAACGATTTTGAATAAAATACCGCTTAAAGATTATCATGACAAATAAAATTTAAAGGATGTTCTGCATGACTTTCGCATAATTGGTAAACTATTAGACAAAAAAAAAAAAATCTGATGTGTTACACTCACATGACTTTCTGTAGCTGCTCTAAAAACAAACTTTTTACAAAAGATTATTCTTCTTTCTACACAATGCTAATCGACATAAACAATACCAGAATGTTCTTATTACTTAATTTCTTATGAGTAGAAGGGAACTAAAGGAATGCGCTATGCTAAAGTGATATCATATGTTTTAAAAGCTGTCGTTATACGTTTGTGATTGCAAATCGCTTCTTTGCTTAGCAAGGAGTAGAACAAAAGAAAAACGGACACTTCCTGTCTGAGAGAAGCATAAGTACTTTAACAAGGAATATCCTGAAAACAGTAACCTTCGCGAAAAAAATGTATATGACATAACTTGCGTATTTTAACGAAATCTACATGTTTTATGTAGTACGTTTATTATATATTACGGTTTACCAGTTAAGCAAAATAATTCATTCAGAATAAACAGGTCTTCAGAAGCTATTCCCAGAATATTCAAGATATACATTTATTTGTGTAGGAAATGGCTTTGACATGTGGTATTTTAATCAAAGTCGTTAGTACCATTTTTAAGAAAAACAAAATTTTCGAAAATGTTTCCATGTAAAGGGTAGCTAGGAGAGGTTAAATAATATTTAACCGTCCTTTTGTTTTTGAGCTATGCTGTTTACAGGCACAGACACAAACACACGGACCTTTTTCTGAAAATACTTTTTTTGGATTCAGGGGGTCCAAAAACATGTATTTCTGGTGAAATCTCGGTATCGAAATTTGGGTGGAATTCAATACCTTCCCTATCCACTATGTACATTGTACATAGAGAAAGTAAAAAAAATGCTGCACAAAAATGTTGATCTCGTTAAAACCACAATTTTTTTCATATACATTTCTTGTAGAGGTAACAATTTTAGAGATATTCCTTTTTATTGTTTCAATTTTAAATACTTATAACTTTTCCCAAATGAATGTCGTCATTCGTTTCATATCGCTTTTGTTTTACTCCTGGCAATGCAAAAGGAAGGAAATTCTAGGCATTATCGTTTTAGCTTAATATATGCCATGATTGCCCTTCAACTTAGAAGGAGCTGAAACAACCATTAGCATGAAGCGGAGAGAAAAGTAACCTTTTGTAAGAATAATTTGCAGAATATTTTGTCAGTAATTTCCTTCTCCTGCTTAATTTTATGATTTCATATGAAAAGCAACTTAAGAAAGCGCGATTGTACATATTCTGGAAGCATTTGCTGTTGTTGCGCATCATGCTGATGTAATCCACGAACTTTGCTCCGGAATGTCACAGTCACAACCAGCACTGCTCTGGCCTCACGTTCAGTCATCCGCTCACCAGCTCGTCTCACGAAATAAAAGCATTCAGTTTATGACTGAGATGTATGGTAACAGCAACAGTTGAGGTCCTTGAGGTCACTTCCCATGCAGCAAGCGTCAAGAGTATTTTACATGCAAATCTACTTTGAACTTTAGTTCGAGCGCCTTCTCGGCGCCTCAACAGATGGCCACCGTTGTCACTAAGGTAAACGGGCCACCTATTATGCAATGTGGGAAGGTTCTGTCCTTTACTCGCACATAACGTTTAACACTTCTGGCCATAAAAGCATTTTCTAAACGCCTTAGTAGTTTAAACAGTGAAAGTTAAATGTTAATATTTAACCAGGAAAAAATGTCATAGCTAAATAACCTTAACCACGCGCCCGTCTGGGAAGTTGGTGGTAGCGTGTCTGCCTCACGTTCAAAAGGTCGTGAGTTCGAATCTCGCTAAGGGTGAGTTACTCGGATAAGGTCTTTTTCGGGGTTTCCCCTTATCCTGAGAAGACGAATGTCGAGTAACTTTAAGCTCCAAGGACTCCAAGAACATTTCACCAATTTTCATTCATCTTCCGACATGACCAACTAGGTTAAAGGACGTTAAGCTAGTCGCCCTCCGTGGTGTAATGGTTGCAATGCTAACTTCATCTACCCAAGGTCGCGGGTTCAAACCCGGCGGAGGACGATGGATTTTATCGGGCGTAAAAATCCTTAGCATGGCTTCCTTCGGAAGAGAAGTAAAGCCGTTGGTCATGCCTCTGAGCAAGTAGTTAAAGAGCACCCATAAATAACAGGCCATTTACATTTTGACGTTAAGCAACAAAAAGAAGAAGAAAAAAAAAGACACTGCGCCCTCAAAGGACATCTCACAGGGTAAAACAACAGACTGTGTCAACATGCAGATAATGCAGTTGCATATCTATTGAACTAGTGCCTAGAACTTGCGCTGCACAGAGCCCTCATTTTTTGCCGTAAATTTCCAAAATTACAGGAGCTTTCGACCATCACAGTAGAGCGCTTAATTCAACTCATTAAGAGATCATCTGGTCACCTGGGTCATTGATAATAAGCCTGGAGATACGAAACAGATCTACAGAGTTCGCAGAGCAGGCGAAGCATTCCTCAATCTATAAAATAAATAGAATTTTAATATGAAATTTGATTTTTATCCCTTTAATTCAATTCTATCAATTTTATTTTCAAATTTTTTGAAACTGTTAGAAAATTATATGAATTTCTGTGCTTACCAGTAATTAGCATTAAAACAGGTGTACATGGTATTAGGGATGTAGATATAGATATTTTGGTAAGCAGTACTTTAATACGTATGCACTTCAGTGTATTACCATTTTATTCTCTTGGTCTAACAGTTTTCTCACAAATCAATTACATACTTTACTACTTGATGTGTCTTAACTTGGGAAGAAATGAGCAACGCCTTCAGTATATATGATCCCTGTTGCTGCCAACTTATCACATCTCAGTACTTGACCTGCTGGCCTAGTCATACTCAGTTCCGATACAACATTAAGTTATATCGAGACCCATCCACTCAAAGTTAGGCCTTTCCACCCTTGATCTTATGTCTTGTATGTGCCACATCTGCTTGATTGCCTGAGGTTCCATAGCAGTAAAGGTGGGTAACAAAATCTAAGGTGTTCCATTCACATGACTTTCTCTACATCTCTGCAATAAATTATTGTTAAAAACCTAATGCTTCTATTTACTTCATGCTAATCTAGAAAAAATTAGCAGAAACAGTCTTATTACTTGTTTCCTTGTAAGTAAAAGGGAAATAAGGGAGTACCATCAATGGTCATATCGGGGGCTTTCACTTGTGAAACTGTAGGTTCAGAACATTAGGTTAAACTTTATATTACTAAACACGCGCACATTCATACTTCCGGGAATAATTCCGGTTAAAGAAAACTTCCCCGCCCCAGCCGGGAATCGAACCCGGGACCACTCGACCACGGAGGCAGTCAGTTCGAATTGAAGATACGATTGTTTTACTAACGAAAGATAATACAATTTTATGAATAACCTACATTTTCAAAAATAATCAGCCCTTCGTTTGTTAATACCATTATGGGGCGACTATTAAAACACGATTCTCATTTTCTGTGTGGCTACTACTTGTGTCAAGGGTAGTAGTGTTTGTTTCTTTCCTTTAGTGGGTAGCAGGTCGCGTTTATTGAGAGGAGTAAAACGAAGGTCGCTGAGGTCAGTTCCCCGTTGGCGGTTGTGTTCTGCAACTCTTTTAACATACGAAGGGAAACCAAATGGTGCCAGCCGGAGGCCCCGCCGTGCCTGGAGAAACGTTAGCGCCTGGAATTCCGTTTCCCGAAAACTGTGTGATTTGGTTGGTAGCAGGAACACTCCCCTGGATCTTGAAAAAGAATATCGGAACTGGTTCGGCTGCAAGTTGACGAAGTCGGGATTTATGCTGCCATTTATCACACGGTTTGAGGTTCCAACTAATATTGTTGACTATCACCTCAACACTAAGAAGCACTGACAATGAGGTTATCTTAAGCTTCCCGCTGCTGTGAGGAGGGCTTATATTACAAACACCACCGACGTGAAATAGGACGGACCACTATGGCGCAGTCAAAACAATAAAGTGACACGAAATAAATATGATGTGCTCCATTCACATGACTTTCTCTATATCTCTGCAACAAATTATTGTTAATAAGCTTATTCTTTTATTTATCTCATGCTAGTCGAGAAAAATTAGCAGAAATAGTCTTATTTCTTGCTTTATTGTAAGTAGAAGCGAAATAAGGGAGTACCATAGGATAAAGTGAAATCCAAAAGCTGGTTGCTATGTAACTGATGTTCCTTTGTTTGTATGGACAGGAGTTGGCAAATTCCTGTATGAGAAAATTATGTTTTTCAACGCTGAAACTAAAAACAGGAATATCTAAAAAATGATCACCTTCACGAAAAAAATGTATATAATATAAATTATGTGTTTTAACGTGCTCTACATTATTTGTAAGTGTTTGTCCATCTCTTATGGTTTAGTAGTTATGCAAAATGCAATTAGAATAAAGTAGTCTTCAGAGACTATTCCCAGAAAATTCAAGATATACATTTTATTTGTCAGGTAAATATCTTTAATATACGATATTTTAATCAAAATCGTTAGAACCATTTTTAGAAAATCAAAATTGTCGAAAAAAGTTCCATGTAAAGGGTAGTTGGGAGTGGGGGAGATTTTCTTGAAAATCTTCGTGTCGCATCCTTGGAAGCTACCAAACCTAAATACCAAGTTTGATTTTTAACGGACTTTTTGTTTTTGAACTATGCTGTCCACAGACCCACACACGGACCTTTTTCCAAAAATGCCTTTTTTGGATTCCCCAGCCCAGCCGGGAATCGAACTCCGGACTTCCGGGTAAGAAGTCAGCTCGCTGACCACTCGACCACGGAGGCAGTCATTTTTGTTTTGTAACAGGCTTCCGTAACTCGTATGTATTCGTTATAAATGACTGTATACAAATTATATAAAGTAGGTACTTTCTGAAAGCTTCAATCCTATGTTGTAATACAGTCATCTCAAGTCTTGTGGTAGATAGGCGACCTCATTTAAAACCACGGTTTCGGTAAGACCGGAGCGGTACGTCCTTGCAAGGTTACTCTAGAAACAGCGTGACCTCTACCAGAAAATATATGCATGTAAGGACGCAGCCTTCCCAGCAAGCAGCCTCTATAGAGTTTCAATTATTTCCTAGAACGTGATATTTATTACAAAGCCACACTTTCTCCATTCAGGTAAAACTGACTTCACATGTCCGATGTCACACTTTTTGAATACTAGCAATTCGATAAACAGAAAATAAATTTATTAAATTAGACAAATATTCAGCTGGCACAAATTCCACGGTATGTTAGAAGCGTTATAACAAAATGTATACAATATACTTTCCGTAGAAATATCAAAATAGAGACAGAAGTTTCTAATTATAGCCATGTTCAAGAGTTTATGTTTACGAAATATTCAGTTGAAGGCAAAAGTAACGCTATTAACGATAGTCGTTATTAATTTAACCCTTTTAGTGCCAGCCGAATAGTAAAATACTGTCTGAAAAGTGTCAAACAGGGTTTGAAATTATTAGTATCTAATAAAATCAGTACAAAATGGCTTACAGAGCTGAGCCTTTTTTTTCATTTTTAGTAAGCCATTTTGTCTATTGTATAATATGCATTATAAGCATGAAAAGTCTCTTCAATATTTTTAAAAAATTAAAAACAAAAGAAAATTTTGAAAATAAAATAAAAATCCCAAAAACAAGCAATAATTAGGCGTATAAAAGGCTATAACACAGAAATTTCAGGCTAATTAAATAAAAAAAAACAGATTTTTTTTACTAAAACAGCATCATGTTTTGGTCTGGTGTTTTATTTTTTAAAATACTAAAAAATAATTCACGTAACCTGTAACTGAAAAAAAAAAAACCAGCAAAAACACACACGCATAACCATGCCACCACTATTAATGAAAACAGCATAAAGCAATAGGATACAAATGTTACGTAGATTGCTGTACATACAATTTAGCACTTGTGTGCTTGCGTATCTGAATAGTTGATTCACATTATAAACCTTCGTAACTGCATTTTGATAAGTACACCGATTATTGAATGCGTACGAGATCCGTTTTATCGGATGCATTTTCATCGCTGAAGATAGAATATATACCTTCCTGTCTTACGTCGATGTCAGAAACTATTTCACTAACGTCTAAAAGTTCAAAATCACTCGCTCTTCTAATACATCACGAACTACAGCTCCTATTATCTCTTCGGTTCGTAACCTTCGGCCAGGCGACGCCATGTTTTAACCAACATAAACAAACACTGGCTAGAGAAATTAAATTTAGAGCTAATTTAGCGCTTTGGAGTGAAGACAAGGTTCTGAAAACCTCTCTCTATGGCTATGATATAGAAAGTACTCAGACTTTCCAGCTCGAAAGAGATAAACGTATGAAAACGACATCACTATTTAAATTATGCCAAAGTGTGTGGTGGTGTGTTGATAATGTGTTCAGAGCATTAAATATGTTTTTATAATATCGTTGAAGACATCTTTGCAAACTCCAAGAGGTGGCCTGTCGCAAGCGAGAGATTGTTCTTTGAGACGTGTTTGTTGATGTTTTCTCGTATTTATGGAAGAACCAGCTAAAATTACAAGCAGAGGAAAGTGCTTCCATGCAAGTAGAAGGGAAATAAGGGAGTAGTATAGGCTAAAATATGAGTCAAAAGCTGCTTGCTATGTGATTGACGTTCCTTTGTTTCTATGGACAAGAGTTGAGAAAAGTATGTTTTTTAAAGCTGAAACCAATAACATAGAATATATAAAAAACAGTCCACTCCACGGAAAAATATAAATAACATAAATTGTGTATTTCAACGAGCTCTACGTTTTCTGTTAAGTAAATGTTTGACTACCTCTTACGGTTTACCAGTTATACAAAATTCAATAAAATTCTTCCAAAACAAAGTAGTCTTTAGTCTTAAGAGGCTATTCTTAGAAAATTCAAGATATACGAGTACCTTTTATTTTTCAGGTAAATATCTTCAATATACGATATTTTAATCAAAATCATTAGAGTCATTTTTGAGAAAAACAACATTTTCGAAAAAACTTCCATGTAAAGGGTAGTTAGGGTGAGGGAATTTTCTTGAAAATCTTCGTGTCGCATCCTTGGAAGATACCAAACTTAAATACCAAGTATGGTATTCAACGGCCTCTTCATTTTAAGCAATGCTGTCCAGACACACACACACTCGGACGTTTTTCCAAAAATGCTTTTTTTTGGGGGGGAGATTCAGAGGGACCCAAAATTTGTACTTCCGGTGAAATCTCGGTATCAAATTTTTGGGTGCATTACAATATCTTCTCTATACACTTTGTACATAGTATGTGTAGAGAAAGTAAAAAGTAAGGAATAAAGAAGACTTCAGAGACTATTGTCAGAACAATCAAGATATGCATTTTATTAGTCAGGTAAACATCTATTATATGGTATTCTAACCAAAATCTACAGTCATTTTTGAGAAAATCTTCTATGTAAAGTTTAGTGGCGATATTCCTGAAAATCTTAGTTCTCATCCCTGGAAGATTGTGAAATGAAATACCAAGTTGAGTGTTTATCCAACTCTTCGTTTCTGACCAGCTTATTGAATTTGCTTATTCACTTTGTACAAACCATTTCTGCTAATGTTTACCTTGAGAGGCGTAAAGTAGAAAGGAGAATAAAAAAAAATGTTGCAGCATAGGTAGAGAAAGAATTATAAATTGGCACATTAATTTTTTTACTCCAGACCATGCAAAGAGAACGCAGTTTCAATGTAATTACTTAGCTACCAGCTTTTAAAATATTTGACTATTGCTTTAGCCTACTATATGCCTTTATTTCCCTTTAACCTACAAGGAATAAAGACTATTTCTGTTACAGTTTAACTTGTTTACCATGGAGTATATAAAGAATAAGCTTTTGTAAAAATAATTTCTTGCTGAATAGACACAAAAAGTCATATGAATGGAACACTTTGGCTATCCATTTAATTACCAAGCTTTTATAGATGCATTCCTGAGGTAAAATCCATTTCCGCTGCCGGTAATTTCAACAACAGATTAAATACTAAATGCTCGTCACATTTGCTAAAGATAAACAGGACAACTCTACCAAACTTAAAACCATATCATGCCGATGTATAAGGTTTACTTCTAAAGAAGTCAAAGATAATTATTTACCTAGCCATAGGCAACTTAGAGCCACTTTAGACATTGAAAAATATCTTCAGAGACAGGAGAGATGGGATTCGATGAGCAATTCCCCGTTAAATTTAATTAATAGGACTGCATCTTCTGTGCTTATTCATTTTAACATTTTCTTTCTCAGGACTCCTCCTTGCGTTTAGCCTGAGGTATTTAGAAATTAATCAGTGCTGGTCTTTATAGACGCGCACTGCGTTAATTGCATTTGATAAAGTAAGGGCTCTGGAATGGCTAGCGTTAATTAGAACGGAAGCGAAGCCATAGGTCAATATGGGTGCTGCACACATATAGAAAGGCCAGCAGCGTAAAGGGGAAGCTAATGAAGATATAGCGGTTAACAAGAATCAATAATGCGCTAAGGTTGTCCTTTTTACTTTCTCTTCACGATGGTACCATATACATAGTGTATAGAGAAGCTATTGTATTCTACCCAAAAATTCGATACCGAGGTTTCACCGCAAATACAGATTTTAGGCTCACCAGTATCCAAAAATAGTTTTTTTCAGAAAGAGATCCGCGCGCGCGCGCGCGCGTGTGTGTGTGTGTGTGTGTGTGTGTGTGTGTTTGTGTTTGTGTGTGTCTGTAGACAGCAAGCTTAAAAACGAAGAGCCGTTAAATACCAAAGTTGTTATTCCAGTTTAGAAACTCCCAAGGATGCGTCGTGCAGATTTTCAAGAAAATCCCTCCAATTAAACTACTCTTTACATGGAAACATTTTCGAAAATTTTTCGTTTTCTCAAAAATTGCTCTAATAATTTTGATGAAAATATTAAAGATATTGACATTTTAAATAAAATTTATAATTTGAATTTTCTGGTCATAGCCTCTGAAGACTTGTTTATTCTGGATGAATTTTGTTGAAATTTGCTTAACTGTCAAACCGTAAGAGATAGACAAAATCTTGCTACAAGCAACGCCTTTATGAGGGGAAAAATATATGTATTTAGAAGGGTGGCGCCATGGTAAAGTGGTTAGTCCACTCGCCTCCCACCTAGGCGGCCCGGGTTCGATCCCAACGTGGGATTTGTGGTGAACTAAATGGCGTCTGCCGTGCTTTCTCCGGGTCCCCCCCCCCCGCCACTCATTCCATCAAATGTTCCGTCATCACCTTTCCTACCTTTCATTTCATACCATTCACCTTCTCTCACTCATGCCTGACTACGGCCGACCACTCATTACAGGCTCTTCATTCTGTATTTACATGCCGTTGGCTCCCCGACAGGCTCCAGACCCTAGCTATCCGCTTGTAAGTCCTGGGGGGGGGCCAGTCCTACACACGGGGAGGGTAAGCCGACTACATAACGTAACGTAATTATATAGATTAAAGAAGCATTCATTCGTTCAATTGATATACAAAATTATAACTTTACACATTTTGTTCTAGAAGCCTTATTAAATATTAAATCTTTAAGATTCCGAGAATAATGCATAAACTCAGTGTGCTGTAATTTATATTACGTACATATAATTTAGAGGAATTTATTCCATACATAATTCAAGTAATTAAACTATCCATTCAAAAAAATTAACAATACATACTTTAACTGTGCCTACCATGCTTAGGTTCGACAGTAATCATAATGGAGGTGACTAACCCTTACATAATGAATAGCAATTTTATATACTATATACATTTTAGAGTTATACCTCCTGTTGGTGAGACTTAAAGGCAGGCTGATTTTTTTTAAAAAAAATCTGATGTGTTCCACTTACATGACTTTCTCTACATCAAATTATTGTTAAAAAGCTTATGTTGCTATTTACTTCATACTAATCGAGAAAAAAGTTAGCAGAAATAGTCTTATTACTTGCTTCCTTATAAAAAGAAGCGAAATAAGGGAGTATATAAGCTAAAGTGATATTCAAAAGCTGGTTGCTATGTGACTGAAGTTCTTTTGTTTGTATGGACAGCGGTTGACAAATTCCTGTATGAGAATAGTATAAGTTTTTTAAAGCTGAAAGTAGTTGCTATGGAATAGAAATCCGTTTCTTTGCGTGGTCAGGTGTTGACAAGTTCCGAATGAGAAAAGTATTAAGTATTTTAAAACTGAAGTCAATAACGAGGAATATCTTAAAAGCAGCCAATTCCAGGAAAAAATACATGTAACATAAATTGTGTGTTTTAATGTGCTCTATATTTTTTGTGTAGTAAGTTTTTGTCCATCTCTTACAGTTATGCTAAATTCCGTAAAATTCACCCAGAATGAAGTAGTCTTCAGAGTCTATTTCTAAAAATTGAAGGTATACATTTTATTTGTCAGGTAAATAGCTTTAATATAAAATAAGAGTTGAAGCTTTCCTGGCGACGAATATGCTAGAGCATCTTTAATATACGATATTTTAATCAAAATCGTTAGAGCCATTTTTGAGAAAATCAAAATTTTCGAAATGTTTTCAATGTAAAAGGTAGTTTGCAGTGGGGGGGGGGATTTTCTTGAAAATCTTCGTGTCGTATCCTTGGAAGATACTAAACTTAAATACCAAGTTTGGAATTTAACGGTCTTTTCGTTTTTGAGCTAAGCTGTCCACAGACGCACACACGCACACGGACCTTTTTTTGGATTCAGAGAGACCCAAAACGTGTATTTCCGGTGAAATCTTGGTATCGAATTTTTGGGTGGAATACAATACCTCCTCTATACTGTACAAATACGTGTAGAGAAAGTAAAAATGGTCACTATATGTATTCTTCTAGTGCTGCTTTTGTTACCTTAAGTATTCAACTTCTTCATACCTACATGCTGAACAATTTCTTTCATCCTCTCATTTATAACTACAGAGCATATTTGGGGCAACTACTGAAGTTCACTGCAATTTACCTGTAGTCGCACAGGGCATGTCGGACTCTACAAACCGGTTTTTGAGCAGCGAAGACAAAACAAAAGATTGACGGGACCGAGTCTAATCGCATGAGTGGATAGTGGGTGTGCATATGTTAACCCCCATTGAGCAGTTATATTGCAATCCCTCAAACGTTACACCGGCTGCACTCTCTACTCATAACAGAGTCTATTGTGTGATGATGTATTTTGTGATTTACAGGCTCTTTCTCGTGTCCTGGGTTACTGTTTTCATGGCGAAGCTCTCTGTAAGAAACATATTTTATATAAACACTATAATATGTACATACATAAAATTGAATTTGTTATTAGTAGAGCAAACCGTGTGAGTGTACTACATCAAAGTGTTTTTTTGTATTAGACAGCAAAGTCACCATCCCTGAAATGCGAATTATTCTCTAAAGTGTAGGCAATTTTATGAGAGTTCATTGTATATCCTTCTTGATAACCTAATAACCTAAAACTTTAGCTAAAGCACTTTAGTTAAAATATAAAACATTGTGGCAAATTTTCATTAGTTGCTCTACCCATTCTTTGACAAGTTTATTACTCTATTTATGTTTTATTACCTTTCTTACTGATAAAAGAGAATTGAGGGAACACACTAGGCTTAAGCGATAGTCACATTTTTAAGAGTGACTAAGAACATACATGAATAGCAATTTTCCTCAATTCAAATCAATAGCACAAAATACCCAGTAATTTTTAACTCTATTAACACATTTTATTTGGCACAAGTTGTATAGGAAAACATTGTCTACACTTTAATATAATACAAAATAAATCAGAATGTAGAGGATTTTCAGAGGCTATTTCCACAAAATTTGAGATATACATTTTATGTTATGAAAATATCACAAACATGTGGTAATTTGATGAAAATCGTTAACAATTTTTGGAAAAATAAAACATTTTAATAATGTTCCATGGAAAGGATAGTTTTGTGGAGGATTTTATTGAACATCTATTACTGTTACGTCTTTGGAAGCATCTTAACCTAGATGCAAATGTTAAGTATTTATTGGAATTTTCGTTCAAACCACAAACACGCAGACGCACATACACGCTTTTTAACTTTCGGGGAATCTGAAAACATATATTTCCTGGGAAATCTTGGCATTGATTTTTTGTGTATAATACAATAATTACTGTACTTATGTACGTCGTTGAGAAAGTAAAGAGAAAATAGTAATCATTTCGAAGACTGCTGAGCTCACATACACAAATTGACTTCGACTATTTCGCATATCATTAGAAATTAAAGCGGCTGAAAAGAGATGTAAAAATTCTATTAGGAGTGGGGAACAAGGTGATCGGATAGGAAAAAAAACCTCCTTGGATGACCTAAGATGAAGCGATACATGCAATGGCATTGACAGTTAACATGTTCTCGAAAAGAGAGGAAACATGAGCGAGAATGGGGTCCATATTTGGCGAAAAAGCCCCAAACTCAACGCCTCCTCGCCCGTAGTTGGACGTAGGTGCGAAGACAGATTATGTTGCGCAGATAACGATGTTTTACGTGAGTCACTGCCAACTTTCAAACACGAACTTGCTTGCTTGTCTGTTTCCTTTATCTAATGTGTTCCTTATTAAGCGCCACATAAAACAAAATATAGTTATTAGTAATTGTTTGAAACAGGTAGAGGCAAGCAAAAATTAGGACACCGGCGTGTTTGTTTCGTAATATACTTGAAGGTATACAAATTAAATGCATTGAAACACTTGGAAATTTATAGAATAACTTCATTGACGACTAAACTACATTCATGTTACACTCAAGCATGGTTACAAAGTAATATTTTGTAAATTCTATATTTCTAATTGTGAATCTACAAGATTTTTCATGCAAATGTAAGTAACCTCTCATGTAGAAGTTGCATTTCTGAGTACCAGACCTTTTTGCTATTTGCTGATGAGAATCCAATTGGAGTTTATTGAGCCAAGAACTTGTTTGGTTACAATGACGACAGAACCAAGCCAATTCTTGTAATGCGCCTACTTTAGTTTATCTGTTTTTGTCCTGGACAACGTTCGCCGTATCCAGATGGCGAAGAATCGAGACCAAGGGTTTATTAAATTCATTATGGAGCATAGGATACTTAAATAGTTATAGCAACGGAAATCTTTGTTCTAAGCCGGCTCTGCTCGTACTCGTAAATGCGAAATCAGGACCGTTGTTTTCTAAAGTAAAATGGCATTAGCACTGGACACTCCTAGAGGTGACATCTTATTGCTGTTTTCTCTTCCATGCCTTTAATTCTTACCAGGATAATTATTGTATTTGTATATTTTATTCTCTATGATCTTGTTTAGAAATGGACACTGAAACACGCACTAAATGATATACAGTGCATATAGAACGATATGAATCAGTCTGTAAGCCTGAAACTCCGATCGGTTTAGCTGGAGTAATTTGGTGATTTCATAAGATATCGGATAAATATAGTACTGGTATTATGACTCAATAGAAGCATGCTTTATGGTATCAGATAATCAAATAACTTCTGCATGCTTTATGGTATCACATTTTGCTTTATGTGGAATACTTTTTAGCGGATTTTTATTCTTAAATAAATGTACTGTTGATAAAGAATATTATCGGTCGTCTCCATAGCGCGGTGGTAGCGCAGCTGCTTACCAAGCGAGAGACCTGTGTTCGATTTCCGGTACCGGCGTGAGGATTTCCCCCACCCTGGGAGACCTGGTCCGGGGTACACTCAGCCTCGTGAGGTCCCTGGGGGGTCAAAGAGGAGCTACTTGATGAAGAAATAGCGGCACCAGGTCACGAGGACCTCATTAACCCATCCATGACGTCCGTCATCGACCAAGATGGGGACGCAGCGGCCGGGCGGTAGACCAATGTTCCTTGTGAGCTGTCGTGCCATGGAGTTAGATCGCCTTAAATTAAAATCTGAGCATTATACTCACACACTTTTCTCTGTGGACGACATATTCACATATATTATTCACATAAAAAGTGATTTTTCCATTCCTTTAAATGATTCATGATTTTGTTTTTCCTAATATTAGAAGTATTAAAGAATTAATAACATTTCAATTCAAATTAAGCAATAAATATACTAGATATAAAACCATACCATCAGAAGTCCTTGTGATTCTGCATTTTAATATGCATCCTGCACCGTGACGTACTGGGCCAGAGGCCAGAGGCTCATGCAATATCATTAGGTCTGTGATTTCTAGATCAAGGCAACCAGCATATCAGCAAGGAATTGACCACATCATCTCCCCCATATTGGCAGCTGATCGTCCACCTCACTGTGCGCATGTGGGCGTGAGGCCGGCAGTCTGGTTGGTGCCCAGATCCGTCAAGGCTGTTGTACGACAGACTATTAATGTTTCTGTTGTTAAGAAATTATTTTTCCACACAGAAGGATAAGAGTTGATTAGGTAGAGCTAAACTAAAAAAATTAATGATAGCCAGGATCTGAACCCGGATCTCCTGATCTCCGCCCGGATGCTCTAACCATTGAGCTATCATGGCTAACTTCACAGTTTAACCAACTATTAGGTCAATTAGTGTTACGCAATTTTTTTTCCCACACAAGTCATGAACAGGAAAGGAATTGCATAGGTAGAAGTATTATTTCTTCTTATAATAACATTTACATCTTAAACCCGTTTTATTGTATTCAAAATTGCTTATAATTAATTTTCAGATACGAGAGACGTTTAATGAGATGTAGAAACAAATAATTTTTGGTAGATTTTTTTATTTTTCAATATAATCTCCTTTTAGCTCGGTACACCTTTCTCAGAATTTCTCTACTGTTTTAAGTCTTTCAAAAAGTAGGATTTCGGAAGACACTCGAAATAGGCATCTTCGTTAGACGTGAATCTTTTTCCGCCGAGCCGCTTTTTCAAGTTTGGAAATAAAGAAAAGTTACTGGGGGCCAAATCCGATGAATAGTGCATGCTGCAGTAATTTGAACCGTAATAATATAATTTTCGCCATCGAAACTACGCAGGTGGGCATCCTTGCTGTTATCTTGATGGAAGAGAATCTCTTTCTTTGCCACATGTGAGCGTTTTTTCCCCGATTTCTCTGTTCAACCGATGCAATAACGATGCATAATACTTTCAATTTATCGTTCTTCCTTTCTGCAAGTAAGCAATGTAGATTATTTCGTGTGCATCCCAAAAAAATTGAGGCCATCATCTGATCAGCAGAATTCACCACCTTTGCCTTCTTCTGAGCCCTTAAAAATCCAGTTTCCACTGTACTTTTGTCTCTGGATCCATATTTCTTCAAAATGTACGTATCGATGCAGAAATTCGTCAGGATTGCGACGGGAAAATACCAAATCAGCTTCTGAATTGATCACACGATTGCGTCTATTCTCCATTGAGAGCAAACGCAGCACCCATCTTGCCGAGACCTTTGTCAGACTTAATTTAGCAAAATCACACTGTACCTTGTGATATGCCCTGGCCTCTAGTATTTCGCAAACTTTGATTCGTGGATCATTCAAAACCATAGCCTGGATTTTGTCAATCATTTTGAGGAAGTCCCTTCTACTGAACGTCTGAAACGTTGTTCATCATTTGTGGATGTACGGTCACGTTTAAATTCATTTATCCAATTGTAAATGGTTGCAAATTCAGGAGCAGGTGTGACATGAACTTCACCCAACTCGGTTTTTATCTATTTCGATATTACGCCTTTTAAATATAATTTCGAAACTCGTTCCCCCCCCCATCTTTCTAAAGAAGCACAAGAATGTGATTCAAACACCTATGGCAACCATACCACGTGATAAATATAGCTGGAACTTCAACTGCCATCTAGTAAGAGATGACGGTTACTAAATACAAACTTTTTTCGATCCTATGAGTGTAATTTTTTGGATTTCCTAAGGACTCATTGAACGCCCCTAGTGGTGAAAAGGTAGCAATGTTTGTATATAAAGGCAGGCCTGTATTAACAATTCTGACTCAGTATAATACTTTATATTTATCCATATTTTTACTTTCTCTATACGTATTATGTACAGAGTGTATAGAGAAGGTATTGCATTGCACCCAAAATTGATACCGAGATTCCCTAGAAATGCATGTTTTGGGTCCCGTGAATCAAAAAAAGCTTTTCGGAAAATGGTCTGTGCTGTGGACAGTATAGCTCAAAAATGAAAAGACCGTTAAATTATACAAACTTGGTATTTAAGTATCTTCCAAAGATACGACACGAAGATTTTCAAGAAAATCCCTCTCACCAAACTACCCTACATGGAAAAATTTCGAAAATGTTGATTTTCTCAAAAATGACTCTATCGATTTTGATTAAAATACCGTAGGTACATTAAAGATATTTATATGACAAATAAAAAGTACATCTTGAATTTTTGCTTAATTCTGCGTAACTGTCAAAACGTAAGAGATAGATAAAAACTTACTACACAAAAAATGTAGATCAAGTTCAAACACACAATTTATGTCATATACATTACTTTCGTGGAGTTAATCGTTTTTGAGATATTCCTTGTTATTGGTTTCAGCTTTAAAAAGCATATTTTTCTCATACAGGAATTTGTCAACTCCTGTCCACACAAACAAAGGAACTTCAGTCACATAGCAACCAGCTTTTGGCTTTCACTTTAACCTATGGTACTCCCTTATTTCGCTTCTACTTACAAGGAAGCAAGTTATAAGACTATTTCTGATAATTTTTTCTCGATTAGCATGAAGCAGAAGCATAAACTTGTTAACAATAATTGCTGCAGAGATATAGAGAAAGCCATGAGAATGGATCACACCAGATTTATTTTAGTTATGTTGCTTGCAAACATAAATACAAGATGCGTCCAGAAAGTAAGTTCCGTTTGGTAATAAAATTAAATTGTGTACAGAAACAGAATAATTACTTATTGCACAAAATTCTACAACTCTTAAACTACTTTTGCACATAACTGCCGACATTTTGCAGGCATTTGTCATAGCGTGGCACAAGTGTTTGTATACCTTCTTCATAGAAGTTTACCGCCTGTGTCTTCAGTTTTGCGGTAGCAATTTCATGAATTAGTGATCGTGAGCTTTGGGGAAATTCCATAGCGAGAGCACTAATTGTCAACTTACGGTTTTCCTGGATCTTGTCATCAATCGCGCGAACCAGTTCTTCTGTAACCAAAGATGGACGCCCACTTCGTTCTTCATCGTGCACTTCACTACGTCCTTCATTGAACTGTCGGACCCATCTTCTCACCATTGAATCCCTCATCGCATTTTGTCCGTAAACTTCGCAAATTTGCCGATAAATTTCAATTGGTTTCACTTTCCTAGCATTCAGAAAACGAATCACAGATCTGATTTCACAAGCGGCGGGATTTCCAATCAACACCGACATTGTAAACAAGCACAACAAAGCGTATGTGGCTGACAGCGATCTCAAAATGGCGCACGTCTCTTCTTGATACAGAGCGTCTACCGCGCATGTGCGGAACTGCGATCGCAACGCTGCAGCGGAGATAAATTGAAACGAAACTTACTTTCTGGACGTTCCTCGTATATATATAGACACACACTAACCACACACAAACGCAATGGGCCTTCAAAATTTGCATTTTTGGTGAAATATCAAACCAAGTTTTGGGTGGAATATAATACTTAATCTATGTACCTCTGGCAGATGGTAACCTTTTGCACAAATAGATTGTGGAATAGAAGATACTATGGCAATAAGTAGATAAAGAGGTGTGACTACACATTATCGGTAATTAGTGTACCTTAAAAGGGTCGTGTACTAACCCTTTCCACTCCCTAAACTGACGATGATGTTATTCGTCTCTATACAGTCACAATTTATTGCTGAACTGTTTCCAACGCTACACTTATTTCGACTACTTCGGTAAATGGTGTTTTGCATACGGAAGAGACAGGCTCTACCACGGAGAGCCTCGCTACAAGCATTTTAATGAGGGTATTGTTTTAATAGCAGAGACCTCATGTGTATAACAGACAATAGCAAGAGGAAGCAAATTACTTAGCTTTAAAAGGAACTAACTACTAGCACAAAGAAGCCTATAAATGATTACATCACGTACAAGCGGCCAGAACAGCAAATTAGCCCATGTCGGTGCGAACTTTATTAATGGCTAATTGCTTACGGTTGCGATGCGCGCGTAAACGCTTTCTTCATGCTGAATTACCACAGCAGTCTCAGACAAACAGGAATTTCGTATTATCACATTCTGGCATATTTTTGTATTGTAGCAATATACTGGGGTCGGCTGATTAGTCCCGGGCCTCTCAAAGAAAACAGCATTTATAAAAATGATTTTGCTTTATTTCTCAACATAATCTCCAGAAAGGCTAATACATTTGTCATATCGGTGTTCTAATTTAATTAAACCATCTCTGTAGTGCGATTTATCAAGGTCCTCAAAATAGCTGTTTACCGCATTAATGACCTCCTCGTTGCTGTGAAATCTTCGTCCTCCAAGACATTTTTTGAGGTTAAGGAGCAGATGGTTTACACTAGGTGCTAGATCTGGCAATTAGGGTGAATGTTCAAGCAATTCGAACTTTAATTCGCACATTTTTCCCCATTGCAAAGACTGAACGATGATGAAACAAGATTTTTTTCTTCACCAAATGAGGTCCTTTTCTTTTCACCTCATCACTCAAACTTTGCAGTAAGCTTGCGTAGTACTCGCCAGTGATACTTTTACCCTTTTCCAAGTAATCAATTAAAATAATTCCCTGTGTATCCCAGAAAACATTCGCCATAACCTTGTTAGCTGACAAAATTGACTTTGCCTTTTTTGGAGTTGGTTCACCCGACGCAATCCACTGTTTTGACTGTGATTTACTTTCTGGAGTGTTATGATTTATCCAAGTTTCATCCATGGTAATAAGTCGTCTCAAAATTCACTGGGCGTTTTACCGTAGAGTTCCATGTTCTTAGCAGAAACTGTTTTTCTTTCCAACTTTTGATTAGTTGTCAACAAACGCGGCACCCATCTTGCACAGACCTTATGGAAGCCCAAAACATTACTTAAAATATTAGCTGCACGTTCTTTTGATATGTTTACAGTCTCTGCTATCTCAAAAAACGTTAATCCAGTACTAAATGATTAATTTGTTCTATGATCTCTGGAGTTGTCACTTCTACAGATAGACGCTCATCACTAGTGCTCGTACGTCCCATTTTAAACTCTGCAACCCACCTTTTAATCTTTGAATATGAAGGGGCAGAGTCTTTCAGTGTACTGTCCATTTCCTCCTAGATTTCTTTAGGCGTTAAGCCTTTCAAATGGAAGTATTTAATCACTGCTCGTTTTTACAAATCCTCCTTTTTCTTGAAAACTCTAAAGTTGTCTTGTTTAAAATGCTGTCATCCGAAAGCTAAACAAGTTATTGACCTGTAACTATGGATACAAGCTAGTCTAGGGTTAAACTATACGATGCTACCGACTAACTGATCTAGTGGTGCAATATCTGTGTGACTCTCGTAGATTGCATTATTGCTCGGATCAATCACTGAAGTAATTACCAAGCCAGTTTGGCCCAGGCGTTTCATTTGGGATTGACATTCGGGAGATCGTGGGATGGGTTCGCAAAGGCCGACCTCTCTGACCTATGGGTTTTTGGGGTTTTTCCCAGGGATCTATAGAATGTTGGAGAGTAATCAATAAGAGAAATGGAAGAATATCAATTAAGGAAACAACAGATCAAGACAACAACCAGATGAATTACGACGGTCTGAAAGACTTCGAGCTCAACCAGTGGAACAGCACCAGGTACATTCCTTACAACGTCAACTATTAGAAGAGGTACAGGAACAGACAATATCAGAAGTCACAAATAGAAGACGGTATTGGATATCTACTGGAAGACAAGAAGCGGCAGAGAGAAGACGAAATTGGAATAGACAACAAGAAGAGGAAGATTAGGGATTAATAATGGAAAATTACTTTTTGTTAAATTACAAACCAAAGAAGACCGATAAATCTTTCCTTCCCGAAGGCGACAGCCACGCTACAACTCCGATTGAAAAGTCGGAAGCTGGATTATATTCTAAATAGCAAGATCTACTAATATTATAGTTAAATATTTTAGCTAAACTTATATTGTTAGTATTGTTATTCAACTTTCCTTCTTAAAGGTATTAAATTAGTAGTGAAAGTAATATTGAAATATGAAGACCAGATTTTGAGTTATGTTTAATGTGATATATCGGAATTGTAGTGTAGAGGAAATGTTGTATTTAATGTAATAGTAGATTTACTAGTTTACCTATAAAGTGTATTTCCACAAGTTATATATTTTGAGAAATAGGATAGAAATAATAAAAATAGAATTTGTGGAAAGTTTATGTTGTGGTATAGCATCCAGATGTCAGGACAGTAGTTTTGCAGATTTCTTTTTAATTTTTTTTTTTTTTTTATTTTTTTTAGTCCCTTCATTTTATCCCATCGGTCTATTTGAGGGTTGTAAGCGTCGATTTAAGAAGCCTTTGTACAGGTCTTCTCGGACCTCCAGCCGAGTGAATCAACTGCAGACATTTCGTGGCTCTCCTCCACACACCTTTTATTTTACATTTAACAGAAACAGTTTTAAAACACTGAATATTTAAGGAATACGAGTATAGTTATCATTTTCCTCTGATGGGAGCACACATATGGATTATTCTATCCATAACAAGCATATTATATATATATATATATATATATATATATATATATATATATATTACCCATACAAAAATATTCTCTCAAACACTTTACGTTATTTACGATCCAGAAAGTATGCCTAGAAATTATTTAAAATTAAGCAATAAGTGCTTAATTACATTAACCAAACAATGACCTAATAAATAACTACTTTCATAATCAAGGACCCACGATAAAGATTTATGTACAAGTTAGCAATTTCTCTAACAATTAAAATATAGCGTCCATTAGAATCCGGTCCCGGGTTATAATCTTAAAACATCTATTGTTACATTCACGCGATTTTTTCGTGACAACACAAATTATTCTTATGAAAGCTTATTTTTCTATTCTTCATTTTAATTGAGATAAACCTTTACACAAGTACCTATAATACATATTTCTTTACAGATACTAAGGGAACAGTACTAGTCAAATGTTTAAAAACTGGTTGCTACTAGCTAGCCTTGAAACTGCCATACCTTTCCATGTAATTGCGAGAAACTGAATCTTCATGTTACTTAGAATCTAACCATTAATTATGGATATCTTGTAAAAGGCTGAAGCAACGTATAAGTTTATTTGAAATAAATTGTGAGTTTTAAAAAAAGCTTAATATTTTATACCTATAGTACGTTTTCGTGTACAGATATTTACCAGATATACAAGATTATACAAAAATTCCTTCCGAAGAAGGAGGGTTTTACAGTCAGTTACTAGAAAACTTAAGAGCTGCTTTTTATTTTCAATGCAAATGTCTATAGTATTCGATATTTTAATGAAACATATTAGAGACATTTTTCAAATCTTTCGAAAATATTCCATATAAATGTAGTTTAGAATTGGGAGATTTCCCTGAAAAAATACCCGATGTACTCCATGCACATGACTTTCTTTACCTCTCCGTAACAAATTATTCTTAATAAGCTTATTCTTCTATCTACTTCATGTTAATGAAGACAAACATTAGCAGAGCGCTTTTATTGCTTAGTTCCTTATAGATAGATGGAAAATAAGGGGATACACTAGGCTAAACCGACAGTCAAATGCTCTAAAATGGATTGCTATGGTATAGAAATCAGATTCTTTGCGAGGTCAGGTGTTGACAAATTCCCCTATGAGAAAAGTATTCAGCAAGTCCAGGAAAACATGCATATAACATAAATTGTGTGTTTTAAGGAGCTCTACAGTTTTTGTGTAGTAGGTTTTTGTCAGTAATGCAAAATTCCCCAAATTCATTCAGAATAAAGATGTCTTCAGAAGCAATTACCAGAAAACCCAAGATGTACATTTTGTTTAGCATGTAGATATCTTTAATATAAGATATTTTAATCAAATATGTTAGAGCCATTTTTAAGAAACTCAACAATTTTGAAATGTTTTCCATGTAAAAGGTAGTTGGATGTGTCACCTCCTTCGAAGATACTTAACTTAATTACCGAGTTTGGTATTTAACGGACTTTTCGTTTTTGAGCTATGCTGCCCACAGACACACACACACACACACACACACACACACACACACACACACACACACAGACGACGTTTTTCTAGGAGTGCTTTTTTTGGATTCAGAAGGCCCCTAAACATGTAATTCCGGTGAAATCTCGGTTACTAATTTTGGGTGCAATACAATACCTCTCTTTACACTATGTACGCAGTAGTGTAGAGAAAGTAAAAATATCTTTGTAATAAATCTTGGAAAGATAATAAACATAAATGCTAAATTTGACGCTGACTAACTTTTAGTTTTTTTAGATATCTTGTCCACAGCCACAGAACTACTGATATTCTCCAAAAAGTATTTTTACTTTCTCTAGCCCCGTATGTACAATATACATAGCGATAGAGAAATATTGTATTCCACCCAAAATTCGATGTCGAGAACTCACCGAAAATATATGTTTTGGGGTCTCCTAAGTCCGAAAAAAGCATTTTCAGAAAAAGGTTCGTGTGTGTATGTCTGTCTTGTCTATGTGTGTGTGTGTCTGTGGACGCATAGGTCAAAAACGAAAGGTCTGTTAAATACCAAACTTGGTATTTAAGCTCAATATCTTCCAAGGATGTGACACTGGGATTTTCAAGAAAATCCGCCACCACAAACTACCATTTACATGGAAAAATTTTCGAAAATTTTGATTTTCAATTAAATGGCTCTAACGATTTTGATTAAAATCTTGTATATTAAAGATATTTACATCCCAAACAAACTGTATAGCTTGAATTTTCTGGGAATAGTCTCTGAAGACCTCTTTATTTTGGATGAATTTTGCCGAATATTGCTTAATTGCTAAACCGTGAAAGATAAAAATTACTAGACAAAAAATGTAGATTTCACTAAAATATATCTTTTACGTTTTTGTTGTGCTAGTAACCGTTTCCAAGATATTCCTTTTTATTGGTTTCAATTGTGAAATATTTTTCTGACATGAAACGTCCGTTTTTCTTTTGTTCTGCTCCTGAACAAACACAGAAGCGATTTATAATGACAATTGCATTACGACAGCTTTTAAAACATTTGACTATCACTTTAACATAGCGCATTCCTTTAGTCCCCTTCTACGTATAAGCAACTAAGTAATTAGAACATTCTGCTTATGTTTATCTCTATTAGCATAGTGTGGAAAGAAGAAGAAGAATCTTTTGTAAGAAGTTTGTATGCAGAGTAGCTAGAGAAAGTCATGTGAGTGTAACACATCAGATGTTTTTATTCAGCAGACCTTAAAGTTGAAATATCCAGTGAGATCTGGATACAAAATATTTGAGTGGTATGTAATATCTCCTCTACCTACTCTGTAAGTAGTAGAGAAAGTGAAATGGTGATGTATAGTGGCAGGTATGTGAACGATGAGTGAAGATTGGTAAACACCATTTCACCCTTGACTGAAGCATTGGCGAGAGAAACCAGATTCTGGCGCCGTGCTCATTTTGCAACACGTAGGTTCGAAAATAACAACTTAGTTACGTTAACGTGCGTCACTCGCTTTCTCTGAAACAAGTCAGCTAAAGAATATTTATGTCAACCTTAATGCCAATTACGTCTTAACTACAAAAACATATGCTGTAAGAAAGAAAAAATCGAGAATCTGTGATTTATGACTTGTGAATTTTAAATTCAAATCACGAACTAGCCTGAATTCTCTTATGTTCACAGCTCCTTGTCCCTGTAATCATAATCTTCAATTTTATTCTTAATTTATCTAGGCATGACTAGACTTGCCAATAAAGGATTTTACTGAAATGGAAAAAAATCTTATGTGTTCCATGTACATGACTTTCTCTACATCCTGTAACAAATTATTGTTAAAAAGCATGTTCTTCTGTCTACTTTTTGATAATCCAGATAAACATCTGCATAAATTCTTAATTATTTGCTTCACTGTAAGTAAGAAGGAAAATAAGGGAATAAACTAGGCGAAGAAGAATATCAAATCTCTTAAAAGCTGGTTGCCATGTTGTTGAAATCCGTTTCTACGCAGGGCCAAGAGTTTACAATTTTCCGTACGAGGAAAGTTTAGATATTTTCAATCTAAAATAAATAACAAGGAATATCTCAGAAATGGCAAACTCTACGAAAAAACGTAGATGACAAACATTGTGTGTTTTAAACGTGATCTACATTTTTTGTGTAGTAAGTTTCTGCGTAGCTCTTGCGGTTTACCAGTTACGTAACATTCAGCAAAATTCATTCAAAATGAAGAGGTATTTGCATCCCAGAAAATTCAAGATAAACATTTTATAACAATTTTAATATAAATAGTTTTAATATACGGTACTTTAATCAAAAACGTTAGAGCCATTTTTGAGAAAATAAACATTTTCGATATTTTTTACATGCAAATAACAGTTTGGGTTAGGAGGATTTTTCTCAAAATCTTCGTGTCGCAACCCTGGAAAATACTAAAAATAAATACCAAGTTTGGTATTTTACGGACTTTTCGTTTCTGAGTTATCGTATTAGAAAAATGTGTGTGTGGACATCATAGCTCAAAAATGAAAAGTACGTTAAATACTAGACTTGATATTTAAGTTAAGTATCTTCCAGGAATGTGACACGAAGATTTTCAGGAAAATCTCCCCAGCTCCAACTCGCCTTTACATGGGACATTTTGGTTTTCTCAAAAATGGCTCTAAGGATTTTGATTAAAATGCCATACGTTTAAGATATTTTCATTGCAAATGAAATGTATGTCTTGAATTTTTTGGGACTATCTTAAGAAGATCTCTGCATTCTGGATGACTTTAATAACCGTAAGAAATAGACAAAAACTTACAATACAACAAATATAGATCTTGTTAAAACATACAATTTATATAACGTGTATTTCTTAGAGTTTCTATGAGATATTTCCTGTTATCATATGCTTTTCTCAAACAGGAAGTGTTACTTTTGTTTTACTCCTGCCATATAAAGAAGCGATTTCAATGACAATCGCATAGCGATAGCTTTTGAAACGTTTGACTATCACTTTAGTCTAGTGCATTCCCTTAGTTCTCTTCTGCTTATAAGGAACTCAATAATACAAGCATTTCTGCTAATGTTTATCTCGATTAGCATGAAACAGAAATAAAAATAAACTTTTGTAAGAAGTGCGTTAGCAGAGAGGGTGAATGAAACACGTCAGAATTTGTTGAAAATAGTATTTAACATTAACTTTCTTTATATTTTTATAATAAATGAAGTTAAATGATAATTGGGTAGGCAAATGTTGCAGGTTAAAGTACCTGTCTTGTATGTGCCAGTTATGAGTATTGAGAAAAACTTGCAAACAGAATTTCAGTCAGTAGCTAATGGCATTTTAACCGCGGGTCTGTTCCTTACGACCTCGCCTATTCTTGTTGGCTACTACACGGTTCAGATAAACGTGCACGTAATGAGTTTAGTAAATTGTTTTTGTAAAATTACTCTCCTTTTACCCAGAAATTAATTTGAAAATGTGGATTATTTGAGTGTAATTCTCTTGGTGATATTCTGTTAAGAATGGATGGAATCCTCCTGTGATATGAAAATGTAGAATTGAAATTCAAAAATCTGATGCTTTCCATTCTAATGACTTTCTCTACATCTCTGCAAGAAATTATTGTTAAGAAGCTTATGCTTCTTTTTACTTCATGCTAATCGAGAAAAAATTAGCAGAAATAGTCTTATTACTTGCTTCAATGCAAGTAGATGGGAAATAAGGGAGTGACAGAGGCTAAAGTATTAGTCAAAAGCTGGTTGCTATGTGACTAAAGTTATCTTGTTTTTATGGACAGGAGCTGATAAATTCCTGTATGAGAAAAATATAAGTTTTTAAAGCTAAAACCAATAACAAGGAATATCTCAAATATTTAGCGTCCCCTGTATAAAAAAAAAAAAACATTTTCAGAAAAAGGTCCGTGTGTGTGTCTGTGAACACGATAATTCAAAAATGAAAAGTTGGTAAAATACCAAATTTGGTACTTAAGTTTAGTGCCTTCCAGGATGCGACACGAATTTTGAGAAAAATCCCCGCCACCCCAAAGTAGATTTTCTGAAAAATGGCGCTAACGATTTTGATTAAAATATCGCACATTAAAGATATTTATTTACCTGACAAATAAAATGTATATCTTGAACTTTCTGGGAATAGCCTCTAAAGATTTTTATTCTGGATGAATTTTACGGAATTTTGCACAACTGCTAAACCGTAAGGGGTGGACAAAATCTTGCCCCGCAAAAACTGTAGAGCACGTTAAAACACACAATTTATGTTATATACATTTTTGTCGTGGAGTTGCTCATTTTTGAGATATTCCTTGTTTTTGGTTTCAGCTTTAAAAAACGTATACTTTTCTCGTCTAGGAGTTTATCATCTCCTGCCCATACAAACAAACTAACTTCAGTCACATAGCAACCAGCAAGTAATAAGACTATTCTTGCTAATTTTTTCTCTCTTAGCATGAAGTAAATAGAAGGCACAAGGTTTTTAACAATACACTGTTGTAGAGATGTAGAGAAAGTCATGTGAATGGAACACAGATTTTTAGAGTGGTACTTTTTAGCGTCATGTAAATTGAGAGCGTATCGTTCTCAATTCAATGTTCATAATTTATCCTGTGATCTTGATCTGCTGCTGTAACCGTTACACGAAAATAGCGGCTTATCACAGCCATAATACAGGCAGGGTGAGTAAAAAGTATGGATCAATGCTTGTAACTTTGTTGCTATAGTTTTGTGAAGTGATTTTTTTGTAGAAAAGCTGTAAGATATCAACTTGTTTTCATATTACTATGACTGTGAATAGGGGTTGACTTTTTTTTTAATGACATTTTTTTTTCTTCTGTTTTTTTTGGTCCTCAGGTATCGAAACGTACAGATAGATACTTTTTTGAGCTTTAACTTAAATTTATTAGGACGTATTACATCACATGAAATTTAAATCTAGAAAACACATAACAAAATTAGTGGTGCTGCGTTTTAACACATGATGAATTCATTTCAAAAGGTGCTCAAAATGGCATCCATATACTGCCAAACAATGCCAAAGCTTGTCTTTGAAATTAATGTGTTCGCCTGATCAGCTGCATTTCTTGCCCAATTCTTCGCTTTAACTCTTCAAGATCTCTTGGTAGGCCCTTGTAGTCCCTCCACTTCAAATGTCCTCACAAAGGGTTCAGGTCAGGAGATCTTCGCTTAATCACCATCTGTAACTCGTTTTGGTATTCCAGATTTTGCCCTATTTTTAACACTTCTAGTTTCATTAAATGTTTTCAAAATGTTGCTTACTGTAGAACGAGTAATCCTTCGTTCTGGAATCATTTCATTAAACAAGACACAAACCTCTTCTTGAGTCCTCCTCCTATCACCATATCCGATCATCATTAGTATTTCAATTCGTTGTCTAAGTTGTGCCATGATTAATTACTTTCAGAAATATTTTGCAATGAAGTAAGCATTGTTGTCTTTATTAGCTTAGCTTTTGTTTGTATTTGTTCAATCCAAAGCCACATACTGAAATAGCCTGCTGTATTGTTTAATTCAAAGCCTACCCAATTTGAAGTAATATAAAAAAATCTGATGTTTTCCATTCACATGACTTTCTCTCCATCTCTGCAACAAATTATTGTTAAAAAGCTTAAGCTTCTTTCTACTTCATAATCGAGAACAAATTAGCAGAAATAGTCTTATTACTTGTTTCCTTGTTAATAGAAGCGAAATAAGGGAGTACCATAGGTTAAAGTGATAGTCAAAAGCTGGAAACGAATTGACAAAAGAACGTTTTTCAAAGCTGAAACTAAAAACAAGAAATATCTTAAAAACGATCAACTCCACGAAAAAAATGTATATAACATAAATTGTGTGTTTTAACGTGCTCTACATTTTTTGTGTGGTAAGTTTTTGTCCATCTCTTACTGTTTAGCGGTTATGCAAAATTCCACAAAATTCATCGCAAATAAAGTGGTCTTCAGAGGCTATTGCCAGAAAATTCAAGATATACATTTTATTTGTCAGGTAAACATCTTTGATATACGGCATTTTAATCAAAATCGTTAGAGCCATTTTTAAGAAAATAAAAAAATTCGAAAAAAGTTCCATGTAAATGGTAGTTAGGGGTGCGGGATTTTTCTCAAAATCTTCGTGACGCATCCCTGGAAGACACTAAATTCAAATACCAAGTTTGGTATTTTACCAGCTTTTCGTTTTTGAGTTATCGTGTTCACAGACACTCGGTACACACGGATCTTTTTCTGAAAATGCTTTTTTGAATGGAGTGTAATAATTTCTCTTTACACTATGTATATAGTAGGTGTAGAGAAAGTAAAAATATCACTTCTTAGAGTTGCAACAATGGGGTTACAGGCATTGATTGTTCCATAATTGTTACTCATCCTGTATACTATTCTAGTGTTACACATATTAGAAGTTGCATCAGGTGTTCCAAAAGACAGCGCGCCATTTACATTGCTGTAGCATTTGATTTCCCTGTGGATAACCTCAGTTGGAAAGCAACCTTTGTGGATCAAGGGGTCACTGTGAATCATCATCCTGGCGGCTGTTAGTGGCATAAGTCACCTTTCTTGTGACGTATCGAACTGGAAAGGTCTATCTCTTCCTCTACTTGCGAGAGCCGCACTGTTTAATTATGCATGGATAGAAACAGACATGACGTTGATGGGCTCGAACCCAGGAGCGGGCGCCAACAGAAGACTGTTCAACAACACCGAGCAAGCGTACGTGGTTATATTTGCATCTGCAGCGCTATATCCAACCACATGGTGGGCAGTTATCTTTGATACGCTAGTTCATTACTTACCTGCTTTCATAGCAAATGCAAATAAAATTCGTGCAAGCACAACGCCGTTACAACAAAAATCTGATGTGTTCCATTCACATGACTTTCTCTATATCTCTGCAACAAATTATTGTTAGAAGGCATATGCTTCTATTTACTTAATGCTAATCGTGAAAAAATTAGCAGAAATAGTCTTATTACTTGCTTCCTTGTAAGTAGAAGCTAAATAAAGGAATATCATAAGTTAAAGTGTTAGTCAAAAGCTGGTAGCTATGTGACTGTAGTTCCTTTGTTCGTATGAACAGGAGTTGACAAATTCCTGTATGAGAAAAGTTAGTTTTTTAAAGCTGAAACCAAAAACAAGGAATATCTAAAAAACGATCAATTCCATGAAAAAAATGTATATAATATAAATGGTGTGCTTTACCGTGCTCTACAGTTTTTGTGTAGTAAGGTTTTATCTATCTCTTACGGTTTAGCAGTTACGCAAAATTCCGTAAATTTCATCCAGAATAAAGAACTCTTCAGAGGCTATTCCCAGAAAATTCAAGATATACATTTTATTTGTGAAGTAAATATCTTTAATATTCGAAATGCTAATCAAAATCGTTAGAGCCATTTTTGAGAAAATCAAAATTTTCGAAAAAAGTTCCATGTAAAGGGTAGTTGGGGGTTGGTTTTTTTCCCCTCAAAATCTTCGTGTCGCATTCCTGGAATATACAGGGTTAATACAAAAGAAATAGACAACTTCAACTGCCTGTAAAACAAAAACTATTAGAGATAGCAACCTAATTATTATGAAGGTATTGAGAAACTCTCAAAGTTTCGTTTGTTACTATTGGTAACGCTGTAATGTTTTGTTTGTTGTTGCAGAAGCTGAAATGGCGGAAAATCCTGTGGAAAAGGCATATTGCGTGTTGGAATTTGCTAGAACGCAATCAGCAACTGTTGTCCAACGACATTTTAGAACACGTTACCACAAAAATGAAAGGATGTGCTCACAAAAACCAGCATCGTCTTCATCATGTCGCAACATGTCGATGCAAAAGTCACGCCATATGACCTTATCTTCTTCACTCAGAAACTGCAACATCTGTAATCTGTAAGGCATGATGTGCAGTCGCTTCCGCAAGATTTTCCATACAGTTTGCTGTGGAATTTGTAATTGCATGCTTGCTCTAGATGTCGATTTCTGTGGGCTTCTTATGTAGGCAGAACGAACACGTTCAACGTCTTCCCGAGCTCTTCCCTTTGCATAAACATCCCGTTGTCTCGAATTTTCTATACCAGTCGTAGATTGACTGGCGTTTTGTGGTAACGTGTTCTAAAATGTCATTGGACAACAGTTGCTGATTGCGTTCTAGCAAATTCCAACACGCAATATGCATTTTCCACAGGATTTTCCGCCATTTCAGCTTCTGCAACAACAAACAAAACACTACAGCGTTACCAATAGTAACAAACGAAACTTTGAGAGTTTCTCAACATACATCCAAAATAATTAGGTTGCTATCTCTAATAGTTCTTGTTTTATAGGCAGTTGAAGTTGTCTATTTCTTTTGTAGTAACCCTGTACTAAACTTAAATACCAAGTTTGGTATTTTACCGAATTTTCGTTTTTGAGTTATGTGTGCACAGACACACGGACACACACACTCGGACCTTTTTGTGAAAATGCTTTTTTTGGATATAGGGGACCCTAAAACATATATTTCCGGTGAAATCTCGGTATCGAATTTTTGGGTGGAGTTCAATACCCGCTCTATACACTATATATAGCGCGTATAGAGAAAGTAAAAATACATTTAATTCAAAGGCGTAGATGTGTTCCATTTACGCGATTTTCTCTACACCTTATTCTTCTATCTGCTTCATGACAATCGAGATAAACATTAGCAGAAATTGTCTTAGCTATTTGCTTCCTTGTAAGTAGAAGGAAAATAAGGGAATACACTAGGCTAAAACAATAGACAAATCTTTTAAAACCTGGTTCTCATGTGGTTGAAATCAGTTTCTATGCAGGTCAAGGTATTTACAATTTTCCATGTGAGAGAAGTTTAAGTATTTCAAATCTGTAACAAAAGAAATATGTCAAAAAAGATCAATATAACATAAGTTGTGTTTTAACGTGCTCTCCTTTTTTTGTGTGGTAAGTTTTTGTCCGTCTCTTACGGTTTAATAGTTATGCAAGATTCCATAAAATTCATCCAGAATAAAGTAGTTTTCAGAGGCTATTGCCAGAAAATTCAAGATATAGATTTTATTTGGCATGTAAATATGTTAAATATAAGAGATTTTAATCAAAATCGTTGCAGCCATTTTTGAGAAAATCAAACTTTTCGATTTTTTTTTTTCATGTTAAGTGTAGTTTAAGGTGGGAGGATTTTCTTGAAAATATTCGTGTTGCATCCTTGGAAGATACCAAACTTGTCTTTTCGTTTTTGAGCTATGCTATCCACAAACACATATTCACATACGCACACGCGCGCACACACATAGACCTTTTTCCAAAAATGTTTTTTTTTTTATGTATTTCCGATGAAATCTCGGTATCTAATTTTGGGTACAATACAATAATACCTTCTCTATACACTATGTACATAGAACGTGTAGAGAAATTAGTATTTAATTCAAAGTCTTATAAAAACTATATCAATAATGATGAAAACTAAACTTAAGATTTCATCATTAGAGCTCTGGTCTTCAGAAGCGGTCTAAGCTTAAACGTACTATACTTTATAGAGAAAACAGTGATGATGATGATGATGATAATGATAATAATAATAATAATAATAATAATAATAATAATAATACTAATACTTACAAGCTTAACGTCATGTAACCTGATTGGTCATTGCGGGCGATGAATGAAATCTGCGAAATGAAGCTCATATGATCTCGGAGTCTATGGAGCTTACAATTGCTCGATATTCGTCTTCTTAGAATAAGGGAAAACTCCGAAAAAAAACCCTATCCATATAAATCACCCTAAGCGAGAATCGACCTCGTGCCTCTTGAATAATTACTATCAGAGAGTGAGACATGAAATGTTTTCATGACCTGTTCAGTCTTTCTGTCCGAAGATCTAAAGTCATTTTGTTTATTGACTAAACGGAAATGATGACGATTACTGAAGGTAGAGTTCGCCAATTCGCTTGATTTTGTGCCGCAGCAAGCAGCCTTGCTCCGTCCATGCAGCGGATAAACACATGGCAGTAGGGATTGTTCTTTATCCCTTGTATAGTGCGCCGTGTATCAGTGTATAATGTCGGGAACACAAAGCAATCCAACAGCAAGCCATCGACTCCTACGTTTATGCCTAGGAGGAATGATTCTTATCTATAGAAAGTGGCGGAATAAGTGCGTAGTTTGCGGCAAACTTCAGAAAATTCATTTTGCACGTAATTATGCGAGTGCAACAATTACCAAGAAGATGAACGTTTGGAATTGTGTTCGATACCAATTAATTACCAATATGCCTGTATATATTCACTGCTATAAATGCGAAATTCTTCGTAACAAAATAATTCTGCTAGCGATACAATGCGATTACAATGGTATTAAGCTAACAAGCTTGCTGTTTTACTATATTATTACTATAGTAATTGTAATATGTTCTTGCAATTATTTATACTTTTGGATTTAATCGTCCTCGAGTATTTTATGAACAATGTGGGGTCAATCACAGATATATACCTATCGTAATTGGATCTACTGCTGCTAATAATTTTATTAACTAAATTACTAATTTATCAATAAGCATCAGATGACTGAAAAGCAGGCAATGTTCTCTTAATCCTTTCAGTGCTACGCTCGAGAGAACTCGACCGCAGCTTTGAGCGATTTTAAGGCTTAGAAATTCATATTCTCCGGCACAAAAATTTAAATCAATAATACCTGTCAACTCTCACGGACTGTTTACTCTAATTCCGAGTAATATATAAAGCAAAAAAAAACTGCAAGACATTTGGTCCGAGTCAAGCTGCACTCTGCCGCCAAAACAATCTCTATTTCGGTCGGAAATATATTGGTAGGGTGTGGGGAGGCCCGCAGGTTGCTCTATCTCGCCTATGGTTTAAGATGGGGAGGGCCCAGGTTAAATAATCGGTGGTATGGCATGCCGGATGATGCCGGGGCATGTAGAAGCATCGGTGTGAGACCTGTTTTGTAAATTTTGAACATATTACTATACTCACTTTTTTAGCTATTAGTGCATATTATTGTGTTTTCAACTTGAAATATATACATTTATGGGCAAATATTATTGGTGAAAGTTAAATTTAGGATTTTTAGCAATTTTTCACTGTGTCGTCTTAACTAGGCTGGAGGTGTCTCTCGCGGTCGCGGGTTCAAACCTGGCGGATGACGATGGATTTTTTCCGGCGTAAAAATCCTAAGTAAATCCGTGGGTCCCGTATCGTATATTTACGGCATGCAAAAGAACCTCAAGTCTGATAGAGAGGCCTCAGAGCAAAATTAAGCGGTCTTTCACGCCCAGTATACAATGGGACCCTGAGAACCACAGCAGTTAAAGAGAGTCTATAAATAAAACAACATTTCATTTTTGAGCTCTCGGGCTCGGTGTGTTAAAATAGTTGTCTAGAAATATCGAATTATTGCATGCAAAATGGAAAAAGAAAATTGAATATTAACTTTCGTAAATGTGCATAACGCATCTTGAGGAAGTCATCTGTAATCCTTTTAATGTCAAAGAGAAGAATGAGTTCGCAAGAAATAAAATCCAAAAAAGTACAATTAAAACTCCAGTATGGTTCCTGCTTTTGCAAACGAATGCAAGACACCTCTCTAGCGCGCAAACTACATAAACAATTCATAAATATTAATGTACAGACCTACTTTGCCGACTATGTAACCCTGGAACTAGTAGCACCAGCAACCTACTATTAGTCCTGACCAAAGTAGACGTCAACCGCAGAAAATGTATTCATAGGTAACGGATATTTCCGAAAAAATCACACTATGAAAAATATCTATTGAACAAAAATTATTTTCTTGTAAATCTTTGCATTTTTCCTCTATCAGGCTTACTAAAGCAAGCGTAAAAACTTATGTCAGTTGTGTAAGTTTAGAAGGAGTTTCATTTAAATTCGGAGGAAATGTGTTATTGCGGTATTTGAATATTTAATGAAAATTGGGGTATTGATTATTTTTTTTACTTTCTCTATACATACTTGGTATATAGTGTATAGGGAAGGTATTGTAATGCCCCCAAAAATTCGATCCCGAAATTTTACCGGAAATACATGTTTTAAGACACCCTGAATACAAACTGTCCGTGAGTGTCTGTGTGTATGTGTGCAGCACAGCTCAAAAACGGAAATACCTTAAATACCAAACTTGGTATTTAAGTTCAGTATCTTACAAGGATGCAACACGAAAGTTTTCAAGAAAATCCCTCCACCCCCTACTACCCTTCACATGGAAACATTTTCGAAAATTTTGATTTTCTAAAAAATGGCTCTAACGATTTTGATTAAAATATCCTATATTAAAGTTATATACCTGAGAAATAATACGTATATCTTGAATGTTCTGGGAATAGCCTCTGAAGACTACTGTATTCTGGATGAATTGTGTATAACTGGTAAACCGCAAGAGATAGACAAAAACTTACCACGCAAACATTGTAGAGCACATTAAAACACACAATTTATGTCATATAGATTTTTTGGATCTTTTTTTTTAGATATTCCTTGTTGTTGGTTTCATTATTGAAAAACTCAAACTTTTCTCATACACGAATTTGTCAACTGAGCATACAAACAAAGGAACTTCAGTCACATAGCAACCAGCTTTTGACTATCAATTTAACCTATGGCACTCTCTTATTTTGCTTCTATTTACAAGGAAGCATGTAATAAGACTATTTCTACTATTTTTTTCTCGATGAGCATGATGTAAATAGAAGCATAAGCTTTTTAACAATAATTTGTTGAAGAGATGTAGAGAAAGGCATATGAATGAAACACATCAGATTTTTTTAATTTCACTTGTATAAGCTCCTTTAACTTCAATGGTCATATCGGGGGCTTTTTACTTGTTAAACATTTCGTTTTACTGGAAGTTTAGAACATTAGGTTAATCTTTTATAGGTATATAAAAGTCACACTAAACATACGCATATTCACTCTCATACATACTTCCAGACGCTGTGGGGGATAGGGAATAATTCTGGTTAAAGAAAAATTCCCCGCCGCAGCCGGGAATCAAAACCGGGACCTCCAGGGGAGACCACGGAGACAGTCGATATGGATTAATTGATTTTAATCATCTATTAGATTAGCATTACTCAGTAATGCACTACTTACAGAACAAGTATGAATAGAGTTTTACATATTTAGCGAAAATACAAGATATATGTTCATTTTGTTTATCTATATCTAAAAATCATAGCCATCAACATCATCATCATTAATGATTAGGCGTTAGCCTGGTTCCACAAAAGAAAGACTATCTCGCATTTGGCCAGCAAAGGTTTAATGCTTCTTTCTCCTGTTGTCTATAAAATCGCTTTTCAGTTTTTTTGATACAGCTATATTTCCAAAATTGTTCTGATATTTTAATTTGAGGCCTAACTAACAAAGTCTTCTCACTACTGAATGTGTAAAAGCAATATTTTATCGGCCAGTTTTACTTAAATGTTCCTTTAAGTGAGCACAGAAACAGCCATCATCTTGTAAATGTTTATTTGCGGACATCTATTTGTGTTGTCTTTCAGTGTGTATCTACGATGTATATTAAACTTATCAGTTTGTCTCAAATTCACCAAAATCATTAGAACAATTTTTTGTGAAAAGCCACAGTAAAATACTTTCCATGTGTGCGGTTGCATTAGAATTGTCCCTAACTTAGTACAAAGTTAGGTAAAATGAGCAGTATACATTTTGCTTTGGCGACAGAGAGGTACTAGTCGGCCATGATATGAATGCATTCGGTGCAACTAAACATTACGGAACAAGTAAGCGGTACATCATAAGTACAGTCAAGTAAAGAAAACTACGCAGAGGTGCTACTTCCAAGACAAAATTGAAGACAAAAGCAGTTAGGAACGCATTCAGTGTGCAACTGAGCATTCCTCTGTCGCCTTCCCCAGTCCTCTCGGATCCCATGTTTTGAGGATGTCAACAAAACACTGGCGCCCTCCTTCAAGAACACTCATATCGTGGTTGAGTAGTGGGATAGAGGAAAAGAAGGAAAGAGGCGCCAAAATATATTACTTTCTCTAAACGTACTATGTACATAGTACATTGAGATGACATTGTATTCCACCCAAAAATTCGATACCGAGATTTCACCGGTAATACATGTTTTAGGTCCCCCTGAATCCGAAAAAAAAATTTTTGGAAAAAGATCCTTGTTTGTTCGTGTGTGTGTGTGTGTTCGTGTATGTGTGTATCTGAGTGTGCATGTGTGTGTGGACAGCATTAAATACCAAACTTGTTATTTAAGTTCGGTGTTTTCCAAGGATACGACACGAAGATTTTCAAGAAAATCCTCCCACCCCCAACTACCCTTTATATGGAACTTTTTTCGAAAACTTTGATTTTCTCAAAAATGGCTCTAACGATTTTGATTAAAACATCGTAAATTAAATACCTGTCAAATATATATATTGAATTCTCTGGGAATAGCCTCTGAAGACCTCTTTATTCTGGATGAATTTTATAGAATTTTGCATAACTGGTAAACCGTATGAGATGGACAAAAACTTACCCCACAATAAATGTGGAGCACATTAAAACACACAAAATATGTCATATACATTTTTTTTTCGTGGAGTTGATGGTTTCTTAGTTATCCCTTGTTTTTGGTTTCAGCTTTGAAAACTATACTTTTCTAATACCGGAATTTGTCAACTCCTGTCCACACAAACAAAGGAACTTCAGTCACATAGTAACCAGCTTTTGACTATCACATTAACATATGATACTCCCATATTTTGCTTCTGCTTACAAGGAAGCAAGTAATAAGACTATTTCTGCTAATTTTTTCTCGATTAGCATGAAGTAAGTAGAAGCATAAGATTTTTAACAACAATTTGTTGCAGAGATATAGTGAAAGTCATGTGAACAGCATGACAGCTCTCAACTGCACATTTTCATCTTGTAATTGAATTCTTGGAGTGAGAGCAATACTTCCTGCACCTCTGATAACTAAGATGTAGGTAAAACATAAAGAAGAAAAACATTTAACACAAAAAGTAAAGTTCAAAAGTAAACGTGTTATCATTACGTTGGATACCTGATCCTAAATCATATTCTTGATTATTATTTACTCATGCATCCGAGAGTATTATTTCAAAATTTTGAGCAATGAGAAGCAACATTTAGCATTTGCGAAAACTATTTATCAAAATAACATGAAGAAGTAATACCATTATGACAATAAAATAAACTGACATGTATTTCATAGCATATATTTAATTGAATTTATTGCAGATCAATGTAGTGTCGTAGCATAACCTATTTTCTTTGAGAAGGTTTTCTTCGTGTCTTTAGTTTTAAAGTAAAAAATCTGATGTGTTCCATTCACATGACTTTCTCTATATCTCTGTAAATTATTATTGTTAGTAAGCTTATCTTTTATTTATTTCACGCTAATCGAGATAAATTAGCAGAAATAGTATTATTTCTTGCTTTGTTGTAAGTAGAAGCGAAATAAGGGAGTAACATAGTTTAAAGAGATAGCCAAAAGCTGGTGGCTATGTGACTGATGTTCCTTTGTTTGTATGGACAGAAGTTGACAAATTCCTGTATAAGAAAAGTATGTTTTTCAAAGCTGAACCAAAAAAAAGGAATATCTTAAAAACGATCAACTCTAGGAAAAAAATGTATATAACATAAATTGTGTGTTTTAACGTGTTCTACATTTTTTGTGGGTTAAGTTTTTGTCCATCTCTTACGGTTTAGTAGTTATGAAAAATTCATCCAGAATAAAGTAGTCTTTAGAGGCTATTGCCAGAAAGTTCAAGATATACATTTTATTTGTCAGGTAAATATCTTTAATATACGAAATTTTAATCAAAATCGTTAGAGCCATTATGAGAAAATCAAAATTTTCGAAAAGAGTTCTATGTAAAGGGTAGTAGGGGGTGGGGGGATTTTTTTCAAAATCTTCGTGACGCATCCCTGGAAGATACTAAACTTAAATACCAAGTTTGGTATTTTACCGACTTTTCGTTGTTGAGTTATGGTGTTCACAGACACACGGACACACACACACACACGGACCTTTTTGTGAAAATGCTTTTTTTTGGATATTGGGGATCCTAAAACATATTTCCGGTGAAATCTTGGTATCGAATTTGTTGGTGGAGTGCAATACCTTCTCTATACACTATGTACATAGTGCGTATAGAGAAAGTAAAAACAGTAGGAATCAACATCGAACATTACAAAACAGTTGAGAATCAGATTTTATTTTCACGGTGAACTGAAACCTGACCTATAAAGAAAGTCATCATAAAACATAGCGTGAGTGAATTCGATATTGTCAGCGTGCTCGGGCAATTATCTAACTAATATGGTACTCAGAAGTGGTATTTTTTCTAAGAATATTTACTGAATGAAACGCTTAACGTACACAAAATATAAACGGGCAAGTAAATTAAGTTACATGAAAATGATAGATCGAGAACATAACACGGATATTTTATATATTGCTTGAGCACAATGACTAATAATGTAGCACAGCCTCTATTCTACATTATTTGTGTAATAGGTTTTTGTTTGTTACGGTTTACCATTATGCAAAAGTCAAGAATGAAGAATGAAGAAGAATTCAGAGACTATTTCCAGAAAATTAAAGATATTAATTTCATTTTTCATTAAAATATCGTAAACGTTTGAGCCACTTTCGAGAAAATAAAACTTTGTGAAAAATGTACCATCTAAATAATTCGGAATGGGGAAATTACTCAAAAGCTTCGTGTCACATCCTTGGAAGAAGCTGAATTTAAATATCTAGTTTAAGTATTTAATTGACTTTCGTTTTTGAGTTATTAGTATTTTCAAGCACACACACGGGCACACACAAAGACACACGTATCCTTCCTAAAAATACTTCAGTGAGATCAAAACATAATTTCTGGTGAAATCTCGATATCGAATGTTTGGTGGAATACAATAGATAACTCCCCTAATATTCGTAGTACGGAAAGTAATAAATACAAATTTTAAAAAATCTTAGTGCTCCATTCACATGGCTTTATCTACATCTCTACAGTATATTATTGTTAAAAAAGTTATTTTTTTATTTATTTAATACTAATCGCTAAAACAGCAGAAAAGGTCTTATTACTTGCTTCTTTGTCAATAGAAGGAAAATAAGGGAGTACCATAGGCTAAATCGATAGTCAAATCTTTTAAAACTGATTGCTATGTTATTGAAGTACTTTTGTTTGTATGGACAGGAGTTTACAAATTCTCATATGAGAAAAGTATATTTTTAGGCTGTAACTATTAACATGAAATATCTCAAAAACGGTCAACCTCACGAAAAAAAATGCATATAACATAAATTGTGTGTTTTTACGAGCTCTACATTTTTTATGTGGTAAGTTTCTGTCTATTTCTTACGGTTTACCAGTTATGCAAAATTCCGTAAAATTCATCCAGAATAAGCATGTCTTCAGAGGCTATTCCTAGCAAATTGAAGATTTACTTTTTATTTGTCAAGTAAATTCCTTAAATATAAGAGATTTTAATCCAAATCATTAGCACCATTTTTGAAAAAATAAAACTTTTCGAAAAATGTTCCATGTGAAGGGTATTTGGGTGTGGGGGATTTTCTTGAAAATCTTCGAGTCGCATCCATGGAAGATAAACTTAAATACACACAAGCACGCAGGTGGACCTTTTTCCAACACCTTTTTTTTTTTTTGGATTCAGGGGGACTCAAACATGTATTTCCGGTGAAATCTTGAAATCAAATTTTTGGGTGCAATACAATACTTAGTACGTGAAGGGAAAGTAAAAAATTAAAAACCAAATGCCCATCAGATGCGACATTGTCATTTGAACAATATTTCAGTGATAGTCCACTATGACTTTTCAAAATGACTGCGAATTGGATTGATTAGAATTGAAGTAAATAGTCTTGAATGTTAAAGACTATACAACAAGCGAATAATGGGAGAATCTAAAGCCGTATCTTCTGGACAATTTCAACTCCTCAAGGCCATTTCTTGACACAAATGTACCGAAAGCAATGAAGCGACCATAAAAACCACACATTTCACTTGCATGATTGCTGTGAGCACACCATTAGTTGTTTATTACATGCATTGCGGTCCACGATAGAAAATACTGAAATTTTGTAACAGATGTGTGGACAGTAGTGACGTCAGCAATCTATGTAGGTCAGGGTACGGCACCATCTGGCATACCTAGCGCCGCAGTGATTCGGCGCCTGCGTCTCGCACTATATGTGGGTGTATCCGCCAAATTATGACGTAATTACAGCATCATTAGAACTGACGTTTCCACACTAGTGGAATGCTGGGATCATAAATAATACTTGTTTACATGCCTATATGCATTTGAATAGGTCGTTTCCAGTTTTTATTTTGTTTAAAAATTAGAGTCTAAAAACTATGTTATGATTTTTAAAATATTGACATAAAGTCCATACAGGTCTCACGTAACATATATAAATGCAACATTTCATAGTATATTTATACTTTCTCTACTCCATACATAGAAAGTGAAGAAGGTCCACCCAAAATGTTGATATTGAGATTTCACCAAAATTGGGGACCCTAAATAAAACTCGCTTTTAGTTTCTCTACTTTGTGTGTACACAATACATAGGTAATGAAGGTGTTACATTTCACCCAAAAATTACATATCAAAATTTCTATGGAAATACATGTTTTGAGTCCCCTGAATAAATAAATTAAAAAGGTCCGTGTGTGTTTCAAAAAATCTGATGTCTTCCATCACATGACTTTCCCTACATCTTTGTAACAAATTATTGTTAATCTTTTTCTTCCATCTTTTTTTGCTAATCGAGATAAACGTTTGCAGAAACAGTGTATTGCTTAGTTCCTTATAAGTAGAAGGGAAATTAGGAAATACACTAGGCTAAACCGACAGCCAAATGTTTTAAAATGCGGTTGCTATGGGATTCAACTCCGATTCTTAGCGTGGCCAGAAGTTGACAAGTTCCCACATGAGAAATGTATTCTAAAACTGAAACCAATAACAAGGAATATCTGGAAAATGTTATGTATATGATATAAATTGATTTAACCTATGGTACTCCCTTATTTCGCTTCTACTTACATAGAAGCATCACATTTTTAATAATATTTTGTTGCAGAGATATAGTGAAAGTCATGCAAATGGATCACATCAGATATTTTTCGTATTGGGAGTGATACATAAGGTAAGAAAGACTTTGAGACACATTTTATTGAGTAGCTACTAAAGGGGATTCGAAATGCCCTATCTTGCCAATGTTAAAGTTTCACTCACTATCTCAGCAACTATTTAAGTTACGAGCTAAATGTTTCAAGGCTAAGATGAAACATAGAATACTTCTGTTTATTAAAAGCTATAATTCGTTTTAATAAAGCCCTAAACGTTTAAAAATGATGATTTTTAAATTTAAAAAAATAACTAAACCATATACATAAAAATTTTACGTTAAAATAAAACCTATTTTGTTGCAAATGTGTGGTAAAAATTACAGCTCTTTCTGTCAATTAGTTTCTGAGATAATAGGGCATTTGTATAAAAATTTTACTTCTTCAGAAATTGCTTTCAAACATAACATTAAAACGTAACATTGAAAATGCAACTTTGCAGAACTTCGAAACTCTCACACGAGTGGGATGCCAATGCTACCAGTAGCCAAAGTAAAACTTTCCGATCAAAATAAAAAAAAAATCCCCTGTCTAACACTGATATTTACAAAGTTATTGATGTTTTACCAAGTGAGTGTACCAAAATGTTCTAAAAGGCTACTACGTAGGATTGTTTTCAACAATATTTTTAAACTATCTATAATTAGGTACTTCTATAAAAGTTACACCAAAATGAACGGGAGACTCGAAATATGCATATGCAATTAAAATATTAAAATGGAAAAGAATTACGAAAATGTTATTTGGACTCCACTTAACAGAGAGCTTCTCAAGTGTCTAAGCAATCCGTGGACGATCACTCCCAAATAAATCCTATGTGTTCGGAGGTCAAGAATGCAGTGCCATCTTTGCAGTCCTATCCTAAAGTTTAGCTATTCGTTATTTCCTCAGATATTTGAATAACTCAAATTCCAGTGAAGGTGACTATGTGTGGGTATTTCTTGCAGATGAGCGTTTAATAAAATCTGATGCCGTTGTTCATCTTTTCCCAAAGGGTGACAATTCCAATTAAAGAGTCCTAACTGCCTTACTTTGAGATTCTTCAAATTTGTCCATTATAGATGGAAGTGTGATAAATCCATGAGTAAAACTCTGATGTGTTACACTCACATGACTTTCTCTAGCTGTTCTACAAAACTTGTTACATAAGATTATTCTTCTTTCCACATCTTGCTAATCGAGGTACTCATTAGCACAATGTTCTTATTACTTAGTTCCTTATAAGTAGGAAAAAAATAAGGGAATACACTAGGCTAAACCAATAGTCAAATGTTTTAAAAGCTGTCGTTATGCGATTGTCATTACAAATCCCTTCTTTTCTTGGCCAGAAGTAGAACAAAGAAAACCGCACTCTCCCGTCTGAGAAAAGTATAAGTATTTCACAACTGAAACTAATAACAATGAATACCTCGAAAACTGTAAGCTCCACGAAAAAATGTATATGACATAAGTTGTGTATTTTAACAAGACCTACATGTTTGTACAGCAAGTTTTTGTCTATCTCTTACGGTTTACTAGTTATGCCAAATTAAGCAAAATTCATCCAGAATAAACAGGTCTTTAGAAGCTATTCCCAGAAAATTCAAGATATACAGTTTATTTTTCAGCTAAATATCTTTAATATACGATAATTTAATCAAAACCGTTAGAGCCATTTTTAAGAAAATCAAAATTTTCGAAAAAAGTTCCATGTAAAGGGTAGTTTGGGGAGGGGTGATTTTTCTCAAAATCTTCGTGTAGCATCCCTGGAAGATACTAAACTTAAATACCAAGTTTGGGATTTTACTGACTTTTCGTTTTTGAGTTATCGTGTTCACAGACACACGGACACACATACACACACACCTTTTTGTGAAAATGCTTTTTTTGGATACAGGGGACCCTAAAACATATATTTCCGGTGAAATCTCGGTATCGAATTTTTGGGTGGAATACAACATTGTACATACGGGGCTAGAGAAAGTAAAAATGTAGTAAAAAGGCTTCAATTCCTTCTTAACTTTTTGTATATTATCTGTGATTATTTATCACCTAATTAGAGTGCTCATATACCTCAGTCTCATTCAGGAAAAAATACATTTCCATTGTTCTTATATGCATACTAAAGAGACGAGTAATAAAGTTTCTGAACAAGAAGAGAATTTATGTAAACGTTCCGAGGTTGGATAAAAGGCTCCGTCCTATAGTTCACATACTCTTACTAGTCGTAGATGTATCCAATTATGTGCCCAAGCCCCACAGAAGTTACTGTCTTGCGACCCAGATAAAATCAAAAAACTATCAAACGAATAACGTTTAATGGTGAGACGATGCTACAATAAATCCAAATGTTGCATGTTCATTATATCTTTGTATACTGCCGACCCTGTAATTAAGAATGCTGACTTTGCATTTATGTGTTGTATGAGAATTCCCCCAGGAACATCACCATCTGTTGCAGAGTTCTTACCTTTATTTGGGCCAAAGTGCTCTCTCTTGCAAAACTCTGTCCATAACAGAACTCCTTGACTGTTGATGCTCTCTCCCCTCCCTAAGCTCTTTCCAATTATGATATAGTATAAAACTCTTCCTGTCCGTTAAAGGTGCTAACACCTGTTAACGTTAGGAGGGTAAAATTATGAATTACAGTGCGAACAAGAACATTTACTTATTACAATTAATTATACAGAGCAAAGTTCTGTCAGTCTCGTATTAGGGAGGTAAAAGTAAGGATGGCCCCCGCAAATAAGGCAGCGCACTGCACATAAGCACATGGACCCTTGTGCTTCTACCCTGACCTCTGGGAGGAGGGATGAGAGGAGAAACTTGAAAGATGAACACATACGGATGACGAGCATCGATGGGGTTTCTAAAGTTTCCAATTCGAACACATCCGGAGCCGCCTAGGTCTACTCTGAAGCATTAAGATATAAGCCTCTATAAGCGCTCGTCAAATGTTGAATTAAAAGTCTACTCGCGCTTATGTTTGACTTTGAGTAGCAATTGACTCTTCTCAGGGTGTTTTATCGGGCTTCACAGACCCAGACTACTTGGCGGCTTCTTAAATAATAGGTCGCTAGGATCTTTGTAGAATCGCAGTTTATTCTGTAGTTATTCTTTTACAATTCCAAAGAGAAACTGTAATCGCTCGATGTAATTTTTACTTTGTTGAACGCTGTGAATCCAGTGCGCGTATAATTCAACGCGAATGCATTTTTACGCGTTATCTCCAAGCGGCCTTTTCCATTACGTGTGAAGAAGCCACGTAACTATGGATACTGTTGAAAAACAAAATCGCATCGAGAAAATCAAAACACTCATAAGCGACGAAAACACAAGGAGTAAAAAACATTTGTATCCAGCGATTTCAACTTCGGAAGCAAAGGAACAAAAACAAATGAACATCAAATATTACAAACATGACATAAAACTCATAAAATGTCGGCAGATTTTGTGAATAATATATAAATATTGCCTCAACTCTAATCCTCATGTAGTTCCCCTTGGGTACTAATAGTAGTCCCACACCTCTACAAATCCCACATCCACCACCCAGCTACAAAGTGCCGTACACTGCCGCCTTCCCTTCAACCCCTGCAATAAATGACAAAGAAGCAAATGACGGGCAGGAGCACCGTGGTAGTTGAACCACAGAAGCATTCTCCTACCATCCCCGGAAAAACCACAAAACACCCATGACCCAGAGAGAGTTGTCACCGAACATCGAATCCGGGATCTCCCAAATGCAAGTCGCATGTATTGCTGCGGCCACCTCGGTCTGTCATTCGGAAGTACCGGGTTTGAATTCGGCCTGTAACCCTTACACTAGGTTTCTGGCACATCATTTTCTATTCCCAAAGTTTTCTTTCATCTACTTCACCTTTATATTATCCAGGGATGTAGAATCAGGCTGCGACGTTGGTGCACGGAGGCGTCCCGTAGTTGGAGTTTGCGCTGTGTAAAGGAATCTATGTAGTTTTAGAAAATACTAAAGGTTCATAAGCAAACCGATGATTGAAAATATTCTTTAATTCAAATTTTAGGCTGATTTTGATTATTTTGGGAATTTCTCACGTGACCTTGGATGATCTTTATTTTACTAATATAGCATCACAGGCAATGGCACTGATTATATATAGTAACCATGCAGCCACGGTGCGGTCTGGATGACCGGTTGACGGTGGGATCCCCCTTTTTGCTCCTAGCTTGATGCTGGTACAGATATGTTCGTGGCGGCATCAGGATTGATGTTAGAGCCGTAGGGAGTTTTTTTTTAACCCGTGATGTTACCAGAAATATGCCAGGCTGAATATGAGTTTCTCCCGGAAAGGAATTATTAGGATTGGATTGGACTCAGCGGGGCAGTAGTTCACGAAGGCCATAGGGGATTGGGTACATCTGGACGGTGATATTTCGGCGGGGATGTGAGGCACCACAGTGTCTTCCAGTCTGAAGAGCTGAAGATTCCGTACTAAATCTCAAGGGGGGTCAAGCCGTTTAGCGTTGACGCGCGTAAGTGGCGTTATTTACTTCCGTCCCTAGGTAGGCAGGGGGCCATTTAGTCTCAAGATATTTCCCTATGGAAAGTCCCAAGGAGAAAAGTGTCACTCTTTCCCTGGGGAGCTAGGCTACGGATAGATAATCTGCAGTCGTTACGGACCCTGCGCGCATTGTTGCCTGGTTCTGGTCAGCCTTCGGTTCTCATGTTCATCTCTTCCTTGCAGGGGTCTTGAAAGCCTACTCAGTCGTGGTGAACGCCAGTGACTAGGGTCTTCTCAGCTGACTGTCCTATATGAATTGAACTCTGCTTCCCGTAAGCATGGAGGCAAACTATATTTACTGGCAAACCACTGTGGTAAGTTCGCATAAAAGCTATCTAGCACTTCTTTAACCTAACGAAATAATCAAATTTGTGACTCATTACAGTAATTTCGAGATCAATTTCTTATACCGGTTAAAGTAATCAACGTCAGTGGCTAATATCAGGTATGAATTTTCAAAATATCCAATTTACCATCCTTATTTTCCATAGCATTAGTCATTCGAGGACATTTCGTAAAAAGCTGGTGGATACGGTACGATGCTGTGACACTTGTGAAGATTTTCTTGTACTTGACAGAATACAGTTAGATACTTTATTTCACTGCTTAGGGCATGGCGCGGTGGCAATGCTGCCAATGTAATAATACAGTGAGATTAAAATGTAATAATACAGGTATTATGCACAATGCATTCATTAGCGAATGTCTTTACAAAATCTGACATCGAGTTCTAATTAACGTCGCGCTTTAAGTGCTGGGATTCTCAGCGTCCCATTCTATACCAGGTGGCCTAACTGCCCCGTATTTGGCGTGTGCAGATATCCCTTCGTGCGTTAAAATAGTTGCAGAACACAACGAGTCAAATTCAAGTTAAAACCGGTGAGCTCCTATATGTTTTAATTTTTTTTCACACAATTCGTGTGTAGAACAGGAGTTGGATAGGTAGTCAGACGGAAAAATGCAATTCTATAGCCGAGATTTGAACCACGGATCTCTTGGCTCTAGCCGGCTGCTCTACCACTGAGCTACCATGGCAACCTGCCGGAATGGCATTGACTTTCTCAACTAACTCGTATGTTTACCGGTAAACCACAAGGTGATCTCAAATGTCGACTTACAATGTTGTAAGTACTGTAAGTCCCAGGATTTATAGTATAGCCAACTATTATGGTCAATTTGTATTGATATAATTGTTTTATTTTCACACAAGCCTGTGTGGACAGGAGTTGAATAGGTAGTCAGACTGAAAAATTCACCGAGTGATTTACCGGTAGACATGCGAAACAGTTGAGAAATTCAATGCATGCCGGTACATTGCCATGGTAGCTCAGTGGTAGAGCAACCGGATAGAGACAGGGAGATCCATGGCTCAAATCCCGGCTATGGCATTGAATTTTTCAGTCTGACTCTACCCATCTAACTTATAAATGTTTTATTTCACACCAGTTTTCGAGCTTTTTAGTATCGATTCCAGTGCGGTGGTTTTTGATTGATTTTATCGGTTCATGCTCATCTTTTAATGGTTTTCATATTTAGAATGATCGGAAGTCTTCCAACTGCAATCATTCCACTATTTTCACTAGATAACATATTTTTGTACGCTCGATTGATTTTTATATGACTGGTTTTCTCATTAGGCTTCCACTCCATTCTCAAACCTGTTGTTTTCAGTTACTCGAAAGCCATTTGTGTACGTTATCATGCCGAATTCTAGTTTCAGCTCAATGCAGTTCCTTTCCTTGACAGTACTATTTTACAGAGAGAATTTAATACTTATAACTAGAATTCTCTTTTAATAGCTTCCCGTTTTATTGCGGGCCTTTTGAGTGCTTTATTTGTTTTGTTGTTATTTTTACTTTCTCTACACGTACTATGTACATAGTTTACAGAAAAGGTATTCCATTCCACCCAAAAATTCGATACCGGGAGTTCACCAGAAATACATGTTTTGGGTCCCCCTGAACCCAAAAAAAAAAAAGAATTTTCAGAAAAAGGTCCGTGTGTGTGTCTGTATGTATGCCTGTGGACAGCATAGCACAAAAAACGAAAATACAGTTAAATATCAAACTTGATATTTAAGTTTTGCATCTTCCAAGGATGCTATACGAAGATTTTCAAGGAAATCCCTCCACCCCCAACTACTCTTTACATGGAACTTTTTCCGAAAATTTTGATGTTCTTAAAATGGCTATAACGATTTTGATTAAAATATCGTATATTAAAATATTTACCTGACAAATAAAATGTATATCTTGAAATTTCTGAGAATAGTCTCTGAAGACTACTTTATTCTGGATGAATTTTACGGAATTTTGCATAACTGCTAAACCGTAAGAGATGGACAAAAACTTACCACACAAACAGTGTAGAGCATTTTAAAACACACAATTTATTATATACATTTTTTTTCGTGGAGTTGATCGTTTTAACTTTTCTCATACAGGAATTTGTCAACTCGTGTCCTTACAAACAAAGGAACTTCAGTCACATAGCAACCAGCTTTTGACTATCACTTGAACCTACGGTACTCCCTTATTTCGCTTCTACTTACAAGGAAGCATGTAATAAGACTATTTCTGCTAATTTTTTCTCGATTAGCATGAAGTAAGTAGAAGCATAAGCTTTTTAACAATAATTTGTTGCAGAGATGTAGAGAAAGTCATGTGAATGGAACGCATCAGATTTTTACTATGATTTCATATACATTTTATTCTATTTAATTGTTTTGCAGCATTTTTATATTCAATTGGACAAATATTACCTCAGTAGATATCGTAATATCATGTGGAACAAGAATTATTTACTTGATAAGGGCGATTTATTTTTATTAGGGTAATTTTTTTTTTTATCCCTACTTGATTTTGGAATGTTGTGGTAAAGAAGGACTTTTATTATCAAGTATTTGCAATATACACTAAGATTATACAACTGTATGGGTCTAATGATTGTAAACACTTTTCCTTTTCCTGAATACTTACATAAAGTAGTAAATATATAGTTAATGAATAATGACGTAACACAATACATAAATACAGAATAATAATGAGAAGTATTAAATTGAAGTTAAATTACAAATTAAGACTTACATATAATATATAGTGACGCTTAAGAACAATGGAACCTTCTTCCTTATGTACCTTCTCCCGTTTCTTATGGAAATTAAGCTCCTTTACCAAATCTTAGACAAAAGCACCTCCATCATAAGATTCTCAATATTACATCAATACAGACCTTGATTCGCCGATTGGAGTCCAGTTGCCTTGTTGTTTCACTGCACTCTGCCAAAATAAAGCTCCCTTTACCACAGAATGTACAAGGTGTTTCAAAAATACGGGGCATAATTTCAGGTATGCATTTCCCACATGAAGACAATCAAAATAGTTCATTATAACATGTGTCCGGAAATGCTTCATTTCCGAGTTATGGCCTTTACAATATTGAAAGTCCCACCCGTATACAATCAAAATAGTTCATGTCCGGAAATGCTTCATTTCCGAGTTATGGCCTTCACAACATTGGAATTCACTGGAACGTTTTTCTTTCCGCAGGTCTTTGCCGTCAAAGGAGACATTCGGAGAGCGCTCTGATAGTTCATTCTGAGGAAGGTTACATTCAGTGTTCTTTAGCCGTTAAGACTGTGCGACATGTATTCAAATCAAGAGCTGGCAGAGATACACTTCATGTACGGTAAGGCGGACGGCAATGCTGCGCTGGCACGTCGTTTGTACCAGGAGAGGTACCCACAGTGACAATGTCCAGATCGAAAGACATTTGTACGTCTCCATTCTCGTCTGTGCGAGAATGTAACATTCACCTCTCCTGGTGTGGGAAGGGGACGACCAGGATCTACAACTCCAGAAGTGCAGGAGGAGATTCTGGAGGCTGTGGACAGGACTCCTTCTATCAGCACACGACGGTTAGCGTTGCAAGTCAATGTTCCTCATACGACTGTCTGGAGACTGTTGAACGAGTATCAATTGTATCCTTATCATTTGCAACGTGTACAGGCCCTGTCACCAGCAGATTACCCTGCACGAGTTAGGTTCTGTCAGTGGTTCTTGCAGCAGTGTGGTGTAAATCCGAACTTTTCTGCCGTCGTATTATTTACAGATGAAGCACAGTTCACAAAAGATGGCATAACAAATTTCCACAATCAGCATGTATGGTCGCATGAAAACCCACGTGCAACTGTTGTATCTCATCACCAGGCGCAGTTCTCCCTCAACATGTGGGCCGGTATCATTGGTGATCGATTATTTGGACCACATGTACTTGTAAACAGACTTACGGGGCAGGCGTACACAAACTTCCTGGAAAACACCATACCTGACGTTTTCGAAGACACTCCACTGACCAATCATCAACACATTCACTTCTTGCATGATGGCGCTCCTGCACACTTCAGTCTTACGGCTCGCCGGGACTTGGATCGAAGGTTTCCTGATTGATGGATAGGTAGAGGTGTCCCAATTGCTTGGCCTCCACGCTCACCTGATCTGAACCCTCTCGATTTCTACTTGTGGGGTCATTTAAAATCATTGGTTTATTCCTCTCCGGTGCCGGATTTGGAATCCCTTCGGAATCGAATTGTGGCAAGTTGTGAGGACATACGCAATACTCTTGGAGTTTGGGATCGCGTTCGCTGGTCAATGAGGTCTGCATTCAAGCAGGAGGTGGACATTTTGAACTTCTTCTGTAATGAGAACAACCTGCGGAAAGAAAGACGTTCCAGTGAACTTCAATGTTGTGAAGGCTATAACTCGGAAATGAAGCATTTCCGGACACATGTTATAATGAACTAATTTGATTGTCTACATGTGGGAAATACATACCTGAAATTATGCCTCGTATTTTTTAAGCATCCTGTATATTATCAGTGTCATTAGTTAATTTGTTAGTTTACTAGGTGCCTAAACTTAATCGGACTAAATCGCTTGTTTGTTATGATCAACTTAATAGGCGTGTACATTAATGGTAACATATTTAACTAATGTAAATCATCTTAGTAAAATTAGAAAGTATTTCTGAAGTCAAAGCGCAGAAGTAACCGCAATAATTAATGACGGATATGTAAATGCGAAGCAATTAAAAATATCACTTTTAATATATGCTTTACTTATATAAACGACCTACTTTACTAAACTGAAGCGGATATTAAACCAAATAAATGTAGAATGACGAGGGTATTCCCACATGCTTTTAGTGCAGACCGTTTAAATCGATATTCGATTTAAATACAAGCAGGTTAACGTAGCCTCGAATAATTTAATTTACGAAAATCTCAAGTGTTGCACACACACGACTTTCTGTACTCAGTCCTCTACAGACTGTTCGTACAAACACTTATTTCTTCAACCTACTTCGTGTTGATGCAGATAAACATTTGCAGCAATTGTCTTATTTACATATTTCCTTGTAGATACAAGGATGATGTCATGGGCAAGAAATAATTAATAATAATAATAACAACCACAAATTCCCATTTAAGAAAAGTACGAGTATATGTGTTTATTTGAAAATTTGGACCAATAATAAGGAAAATTTCGAACATGCTTAACTCAAAAATAAATAAATAATTAATAATAATAGTAATTATAAAAATATTTTGTGAAAAATGTGGTTTAACGAGATCTACACTTTTTGGTTTTCAGGCAATAACATTCATTTAGATTGAAGAGGACTTTAGAGCCTATTTCGAAAATTCAAGATATGCATTTACATTCATAATGAAAGCATGATGATGTTCGCCTTTTGTCATTGTTTTCTCGTCGTTGAGGACTGTGCTTATTAATACTCCTGAGCATTGCTGTCTTAAACGGTCAACATTTCAAGGCAGCTTACAACAGCTTCACTCTTTTACCTTATAAATGATATCATTGCCTTCTAATTTACGGAAATGAGAAACAAGCTCATAGTTTCGAGAACAGCACCAATGGGACTCGATAATGATGCGCCACTGTCCCTTACTGCCTCTGTGGCAATACACGTAGAGATATTCACAATGAACAGCACCAATGGGACTCGATACCGATGCACCACTGTCCCTTACTGCCTCTGTGGCAATACACGTAGAGATATTCACAATGAACAGCACCAATGGGACTCGATACCGATGCACCACTGCCTCTTACTATGCTCTGTGGCATTACACGTAGAGATATTCACAATGAACAGCACCAATGGGACTCGATACGATGCACCACTGCCCCTTACTATGCTCTGTGGCAATACACGTAGAGATATTCGCTATGAACAGCACCAATGGGACTCGATACGATGCACCACTGCCTCTCACTATGCTCTGTGGCAATACACGTAGAGATATTCACAAGGAACAGCACCAATGGGACTCGATACCGATGCACCACTACCTCTTACTATGCTCTGTGGCAATACACGTAGAGATATTCACAATGAACAGCACCAATGGGACTCGATTCGATGCACCACTGCCTCTTACTATGCTCTGTGGCAATACACGTAGAGATATTCACAATGAACAGCACCAATGGGACTAGATACCGATGCACCACTACCTCTTACTATGCTCTGTGGCAATACACGTAGAGATATTCACAATGAACAGCACCAATGGGACTCGATACGATGCACCACTGCCTCTTACTATGCTCTGTGGCAATACACGTAGAGATATTCGCTATGAACAGCACCAATGGGACTCGATACGATGCACCAATGCCTCTTACTATGCTCTGTGGCAATACTCGTAGAGATATTCACAAGGAACAGCACCAATGGGACTGGATACCGATGCACCACTACCTCTTACTATGCTCTGTGGCAATACACGTAGAGATATTCACAATGAACAGCACCAATGGGACTCGATACCGATGCACCACTGCCTCTTACTATGCTCTGTGGCAATACTCGTAGAGATATTCACAAGGAACAGCACCAATGGGACTGGATACCGATGCACCACTACCTCTTACTATGCTCTGTGGCAATACACGTAGAGATATTCACAATGAACAGCACCAATGGGACTCGATACCGATGCACCACTGCCTCTTACTATGCTCTGTGGCAAGACACGTAGAGATATTCACAATGAACAGCACCAATGGGACTCGATACGATGCACCACTGCCTCTTACTATGCTCTGTGGCAATACACGTAGAGATATTCACAATGAACAGCACCAATGGGACTCGATACGATGCACCACTGCCTCTTACTGCCTCTGTGGCAATACACGTAGAGATATTCACAATGAACAGCACCAATGGGACTCGATACCGATGCACCACTGCCTCTTACTATGCTCTGTGGCAATACACGTAGAGATATTCACAATGAACAGCACCAATGGGACTCGATACGATGCACCACTGCCTCTTACTATGCTCTGTGGCAATACACGTAGAGATATTCACAATGAACAGCACCAATGGGACTCGATTCGATGCACCACTGCCTCTTACTATGCTCTGTGGCAATACACGTAGAGATATTCACAATGAACAGCACCAATGGGACTAGATACCGATGCACCACTACCTCTTACTATGCTCTGTGGCAATACACGTAGAGATATTCACAATGAACAGCACCAATGGGACTCGATACGATGCACCACTGCCTCTTACTATGTTCTGTGGCAATACACGTAGAGATATTCGCTATGAACAGCACCAATGGGACTCGATACGATGCACCACTGCCTCTTACTATGCTCTGTGGCAATACTCGTAGAGATATTCACAAGGAACAGCACCAATGGGACTGGATACCGATGCACCACTACCTCTTACTATGCTCTGTGGCAATACACGTAGAGATATTCACAATGAACAGCACCAATGGGACTCGATACCGATGCACCACTGCCTCTTACTATGCTCTGTGGCAAGACACGTAGAGATATTCACAATGAACAGCACCAATGGGACTCGATACGATGCACCACTGCCTCTTACTATGCTCTGTGGCAATACACGTAGAGATATTCACAATGAACAGCACCAATGGGACTCGATACCGATGCACCACTGCCTCTTACTGCCTCTGTGGCAATACACGTAGAGATATTCACAATGAACAGCACCAATGGGACTCGATACCGATGCACCACTGCCTCTTACTATGCTCTGTGGCAATACACGTAGAGATATTCACAATGAACAGCACCAATGGGACTCGATACGATGCACCACTGCCTCTTACTATGTTCTGTGGCAATACACGTAGAGATATTCGCTATGACTCATGGCTAATCGAATTTCTCTCATCATAACGAAACAATACTCATACTAGCCCACCTGGGTAGCGTGGTGGTAGCGTGTCTGCTTCGCATTCAAAAGGTCGTGAGTTCGAATCTCACTTAGAGTGAGTTGCTCGGGTAAGGTTTTTTATGGGTTTTCCCTTAGCCTGAGAAGACGAATGTCGAGTAAGTTTAAGCTCCATGGACCCCGAGATCATTTCATTCATCGTCCAACATGACCAACCAAGTTAAAGGACGTTAAACTACAGAAAAAGAAATACTCATACCGCGTTTCATACTTCATGTGTTGTGGAAAATGCTTAGTTGTTTATTTTTTATTATTATACTATCGTTTATGTTTTTTTATTATTTATCGTCGTTTTAACCTCTCAGATTTTTATCACGACCTTACATGATTCACAACAGTACAATAATTACACTTATAATTTACAGTTACTAGTTTTTGAATACATTTTGAGTTCTCTGGCTATATGAGTTTATATACATTTATTTCTTTGAGGTAACTAATTACTTTAGGAATGAGAGAAGCATCATTGAGTGTTGCAGCAATATTTTTGGATATACCAAACTGACTGCGTTGTTTGTCATATTTTGGGCATATCGACTTGAATTGAGCTACTGATAATATTGTGTTACATGCTTCACATATTGGTGGAGGACTTTTATTTTAACTGATATGAGTGTGTCAGTTTGGTATGTCCAATTCTCAGTCCGGATATCACAACTTGATTTCGGCGATGTACTCTTGGGATGAAGTTCCGCGGACATCATGCCGCTTGCTTGTGGAGTTGTCCATCCAGTTGATGAGCCATTCTTTGTGTATTTTCCTCTTAAAGTGTGTGACTAAATCATTAAGAGAAATTTCAACAGAAGCTTCCTGTAGTGGTAATTCTGTTGTTTGTTTTGCTGCAGTATCAGCTCTCTCGTTCAGAAATGTTCTTGTGAAAAGGTATCCACATAAAATTGATATTTTTTCCTGATTCTGACAGAGTGGCTACATGGTTGTGTATTTCTTGTACAATACTGTTTGTGGAAAACATGTCTTCAAGGGCGTTTAAGGCTGATAAAGAGTCGTGTCGAGCTACCTTCGTGTTGCTTTGTAAAGATCGCTTCTTGAACAGGTAGAATGCGCTGATGTTCGTGCCATCAGAGCTCGGCTCGGGTTGAAAAATGTTCTGATTGAGCGAACGTATCCCTTTCAAAGTGAAATTCGTTGCGAGTGATCTCCCTGATCCATCAGTAAACAAGTTAAGAAGGCAAATGTCATATGACCTTGATAAACTTTGGTAAGAAATAATTGCCATATACACACAGAAACATAGCGCAGCAAAATAAGGTTTTCTAGTTATTTGACGATGATGGAGCAACATGATCTCAAAGAAGTCAAGCAAGAGGTTCTTAGAACCTTTCGCGGTTTACTGTCTGGGCTTTATGCAAGTCTTTTATAATTGGTCTACCTGCTAGCACCAGAAGCCTTCTTAATAGAAGAACTTAGGACAAGATTTGGACTTCCCTGGACCCCCAACTGGAAGAAAGCGCTCGACGAAAGAACAATGAAGAGGGAGGTCATCTTACCAGAATTCTATTCAACGAAAGCTATGGTAAACCGGAACTGGACTGACAGAGACCAAAAACTCCGACACTTCACGACATCGATGGCAGCGCATGGATAGCATCACAAAGTATGCAGGAATAAGGAATTCCATGTCCCGGTCGACATCTGTATGTGTGATACTGCTGGCAATATATGTGACAGATACCATGTATTAACGTGCTCAAAGCGGATCAGATCAGTGATAAACTTTTGCACAAAAGAACTCCAAACATATGTACAACTTGTATGCGATATTACAATTATATATATATTTGTTTATTTGCTAGCGATACTCTCAATTGCCAGGATTATATCAGCGCCACCATCATGCCGGTATTTCATCTTTCAGGAATTCTTTTATATGACAGTAAATATACAAACTAGAGCTTTCGTTTTTAAGCTCACTAAAGACCACAACCGAATTTTAGGGTTAGAGTTACACACCTTATAAATCGAATGCTTCGCATTCACACAAAATATGCTGGAAAGTTTCAAAGTCCTTCTCAGATTTCCTGCATAAAGAATCTTGTGTAGTTCCATTGTATAGATATGCCTTCGTAGAGCGTTGCGGGCAGTAAGACAGTCAAGAACGCCTTTTTTTATATATTTACTTTTATTACATACAGTTCCGGAGTCTGGTCTGGACTCCGGCGCTGTATACACCTTTTCACATTTCCCTAAATTTACTGTGTTTTCTCTTTGATTATTGTTTTTGCTGTTCCAATACACACACATATATACACAGTTTACATACAGACATCCATGCCCAAGGCGGGACTCGAACCCAAGATCCCATGCGCCTTTCCATTTTTATTACGTCAGGTGTAGTTTCTCATTTTGAACAGTTGAACCCTGCTCTCAGCTCAACTCTGGTTAGGTTCATATCCAAATTTATCGCCCGCAATTGTCTGACGGCATTTTGCTTTTTCTACATATCAAGATGGACTCATGCTGTTAGTAGGGTTATCTATAGTTGACATTTCTGGAAGATACAAAAGGGATCGGATCTTAAAATGTCGAGAGCTGCTCCCCTTTTAGTTGTCCGCCATCTCATTACTTCTGATGACCTAGAACCCAAAAGGATGACTTGTTAGCAAGCACCTCCATTGGCATTCCCACACCAGTTTGAATGTCATTTTGGCCGCTATAAGGGCGTTCATAACTATCTGGATACATGAGCAAATGAGCCTGACATATTTAGGATATGCGTAACAGAAGCTAACTTAGCATAGATACATCTCAGCCTGGAAACCAGTGGCAAAATAATCAAGGGAATTGTCAGGCCTGGTTTTGGGCCCCAGGTTTTCTAGTTACTGCTGCTTTGCTATCTAAGCACTATTTATCTTTCTTGCCACCTCAGAGAATAACTATCACGTAGCATCATTGGCGACCTCAACCTCGTAAAGAAATACGAACAGTAGTGGCATTTTATGAGCAAAGGGATAGTATTACACAAGCTGCATGTTGCTCAGCTTCCAGCCAGCAAATTATGCCACTTTTGTCACATCTCGCTTCATATTTTAAGGCAAGCTGAGAACAATAGCGGAGTGACACAAGGACCTCCTGGTGCTACCCTGCTGGCCTGGTGATAGCTGCATAAATAGCGCGCCTGCTTTATTCTTGCACAAATGTCCTACATGAAGCGCAAGAGTTATGGCTTACTGAAGGGCACAGCTGTTCAAAAGGAGAAACTACACTGACGTAATAAAAATGGAAATGAGAAGGAGCACAAACTTGAAAGTTATTTCCGAGAGAACAGATTCTTACAGAATAATGCATGCAAATAAAATTAATTTTTATACACTTGCAACAGATAAAAAAATCTGATGTGTTCCATTCGAAGTGACGTTCTCTACATATCTACAACAAATTATTCTTAAAAATCTGATGTGTTACACTCACATGACTTTTTCTAGCTGCTCTACAAACCTCCTACAAAAGATTCTTCTTCTTTGTACACAATGCTAATGGAGATAAACATTAGCAGAATGTTCTTATTACTTAGTTCCTAATAGAGAATAAGGGAATGCACTATGCTAAAATGATTGTCAAATGTTTTAAAAGCTATCGTTATGCGATTGTCATTGCAAATCACTTCTTTGCTTGGCCAGGAGTGGAGCAAAAGAAAAACGGACACTCCCTGTGTGAGAACAGTTTAAGTACTTCACAATTGAAACCAATAACAAGCTCGGAAACGGGTACCTCCACAATAAAAACGTAAAGGACATAAATTGTGTGTTTTGTCGTGATGTACATTTTTTTCTGTAGTGAGTTTCTTTTTCTATCTCTTATGGTTTAGCAGTTAAGCAAAATTCGGCAAAATTCATCCAGAATAAAGAGGTGTTCAGAGGCTATTCCCAAAAAATTTGAGGTATACATTTTATTTCGGACATATATAGCTTTAATTTACGGGATTTTAATCAATATTGTTAGAGCCATTTTTAAAAAAAATTAAAATTTTCGAATTTTTTTCCATATAAAGGGTAGCTTCTGGTGGGGGGATTTTTTTGAAAATCGTTGTGTCGCATCCTTGGAAGATACTAAACCTAAATACCAAGTTTGGTATTTAGCGGTCTTTTCATTTTGGGGCTATGCTGTCCACAGACACACACAGACAGACACATACACACAAACACGAATCTTTTTTTAAAGATATATCTTTTGCGACCCCAAAAGATATATTCCCGGTGAAATCTCGGTATCGAATTTGTGGGTGCATTACAATACCTTCTCTATCCCTATGTATATTGTACATATGGGGCTAGAAAAAGTAAAAAGCTTATGCTTCTATTTACTTCATGCTAATTCCGAAAAAAAATCTAATATGTTCCATTCACATGCCTTTCTCTACTTCTGTGTAACAAATTATTGTTAATAAGCTTATTCTTCTATTTAGTTCAAGCTAATTGTTAAAAAATTAGCAGAAATAATCTTATTACTTGCTTCCTTGCAAGTAGAAGCGAAATATGGGAGTATCAGAGGTTAAAGTGAAATCAAATGCTGGTTACTAGGTGACTAAAATTCCTTTGTTTGTATGGACACGAGTTCACAAATTCCTGTATGAGAAAAGTACAAGTTTTTCAAAGCTGAAACCAAAAACAAGGAATGCCTGAAAAACGATCAACTGCTCAAAAAAATTATATAACATAAATTGTGTGTTTTAATGTGCTCTACATTTTTTGTGTGGTAAGTTTTTGTCCATTTCTTACGGTTTAGAAGTTGTGCAAAATTCCTCCAGAATAAAGTAGTCTTCAGAGGCTATTCCCAGAAAATTCAAGATATACATATTATTTGTCGGGTAAATATCTTTAATATACGATATTTTAAAAAATCGTTAGAGCCATTTTTGAGAAAATCAAAATTTTCGAAATTCAAAATTTTCGAAAAAAGTTCCATGTAAAGAGTAGTTGAGGGTGGGTAGATTTTCTTCTCCAAAAATGCGTTTTTTGGATTCAGGGAGACCCAAAACATGTATTTCCGGTGAAATCTCGGTATCGAATTTTTGGGTGCAATACATACCTTCTCTATACACTATGTACATAATGCGTGTAGAGAAAGTAGTCTTATTACTTGCTTCCTTGTAAGTAGAAGTGAAATAAGAGAGTACCATAGGTAAAGTAATAGTCAAAGGCTGGTCGCTATGTTATTGAAGTTCTTCTGTTTGTATGGGCAGGAGTTGACAAATTCCTGTTTGAGAAAAGTATAAGCTTTTTAAAGCGAAAACCATCAACTCCACGAAAAAAATGTACATAACACAAATTGTGTGTTTTAACGTGATCTACATTTTTTGTGCAGTAAGTTTTTGTCTATCTCTTACGGTTTACCAGTTTTGCAAAATTCAATAAAATCATCCAGAATAAAGCGGTCTTTAGAGACTGTTCCCAGTAAATTCAAGGTATTCATTTTTTTTGACATGCATACATCTTAGATATAAGAAAATTTAATCAAATCGCTTGAGCCATTTTTGAAAAAATACAAATTTACGAACAGTTTTCCATGTAAAGGGTAATTGGAGGTGGGGGGATTTTCTTGAAAATCTTCATGTTGCATCCTTGGAAGATATTAAACTTAAATACCAAGTTTGGTGTTTAACGGTCTTTTGGTTTTTGAGCTATGCTGCCCACACACAAACGCACACACACACAAACACACACACCCGCGCACAATTGGACCTTTTTCCAAAAATGATCATGTATTTTCTGTGAAATCTCGGAATCGAATTTTTTGTTAAATACCCTACCTTCTCTATACACTATGTATATAGTACGTGTAGAGAAAGTAAAAACTGCGCAGTTCTTAGACAGCGGTTTATTTTGTGATATTGGGTTTCTACAAGTGGTAGAAAAATTATGATGAGTTGCATTCACATGACTTTGTATATCAATTCATCACAAACTTCAAACACATTCTGTCTATGATATATTAATCAAGAAAAACATTTTCAATAACTACAGAGGAATAAAATTAAATATAGTAGGTAAATTCAACAGTCAAAACTTCTATAGCCAGTGGAAGGTGGCTCTGAAATTCCGTTTTCTCTTTATGATCCCGAGAAGAAAAGAATAGTCATTTTCCAACTGAGAAAAGTAGTATTTAAAATTCCAAACCAATAATGAAGAATATCTCGTAAATACTCCGCTTCACAAAACCTTATTTGCTGTCAATTGTGTGCCATAATGAAAATTTCAGTTTTTGGATATTAAGATTTTAGGTTTCCCAGCTATTTAAAAGTCATTTAAAAGCTGTTCCCAGAATATTTAAAATGTACATTTTATTTGCAATAAAATATCTTAATCAAAATCATTAGGGCAATCTTTCAGAAAACTAAAATTGCTGAAAATATTTTCATTGCAGGAAAATTTGGGGTGGTGGTATTTTAAGATATTTGAGCCGTATCCTTGGAGGACTATGAACATAAATACAAATGTTGGTATTTAACCGACTTTCATTTTGGGTTATGTTGTTCAAAGACATAGAACGGGCACACAAACGTTGGCCTTTTTCTTAAAACGTTTCTTTTATTTAGGCATTCATTTCCGGTATAATCATCAAAACCAGTTTTAGTGGAATGTAGTATCTGTGATATAGGTACGTGGTAGAGAAAGTAATAATCTTGAGAGAACTGCAGACAAGAAAACAGACATACGTACAGGATGAAAGGGGTCACATTCGATTTTCTTCTGCTTCTGTTTTCTCACAAATGAATGTTAAATTTTAATAATGCTACCCAAGAATGCCTTTGGCATTGCTCTACAAATGTTAAAATGGAATTCTGTCCCGGTAGCCTATAGGTACTAGGTGGCCCGAGTGCCCCGTGTGCAGATATCCCTTCTTGCATTAAAAAAGTTGCAGAACTTGACGGGGCTATTTCAAGTTGAAACCGTCCAGTAGGAAACGACCCACCATCAGTTTACTTTTCTTGCTTATCAGCGGAGACGCCAAGCGGGTCGTGTTTGTTGAGAAAACAAAGATCTCTCAGGCCAGTTGCTTACTGACAGGCTTTAACTTGAAATAGCCCCTTTGATTTCTGCAACTTTTTAACGCACGAAGGAATATCTACATTCCTCAATTGAGCCACATGGTACATATACAGCAAGTTCTGCGTGTCGAACTTGCAAGAATGTAACTCATATTTTGCAATTTAGTGTTTAAAAGTTTCTAATAACTTCACAACTGTAAACAGCACATAAAACTATGTATTATAATTCTTGCAACTCTTGCCGCTTTCTATATAAACTAAAACTAGAGAACTCTTAATGCTTTCACCTCTCTTTCTCTGTCTTTCGGTGTTTTTCATTTCTCATTCTTCAGAACGACTAAAGAGATAACGCCATATTTTATTTCACATAATTTGTGTGCTTCAACGAGACTACATTTTGGTGTAAAGTTATTCAGAACAAAAAGGGCACTGAAATTTTATTTCTCATGTAAATATATCGTTATTTGCATAAAAATCGTCAGAATAATTTTAGAGAAATAAATAATTACGAAAATGTTTCATGCAAAGGGTAGATTTTAAAGATATTAATTGCTCATATTTGAGTCACTTTTTTGGAAGGGTACAAATATCAGATTCAGTATCTATCGGACTTTTCGTTTTTGAATTATACTGTTCACAGACACAGGTTCCTTTTTTTTTAAAAAAAAATGTTTTAATTGTGTTCAGGGAACCTTAACACATATATTTTCGGTGAAATTTCGTTATTGAATTTTAAACTTGGTTAAACTATAAAGAACATATTTATACGAGGGCCGTTTTTTTTCTTCAAACGCCGATAGGCTATAAATAAAAGACAAGTTCGTAGAATACAATTATTTTATTACTAAAAGTTTTGTACACTTATGGTTACTTTTCAGTATAATCACCGAACAAATTGAGATATTTATCGTGCACAAGCTTTGCAACACCCGCTTCAAAAATGTTGCCGCCAATGATTTCAACTGAGCAGTGACGTTGCTTTGAAGATCTTCGTACTTTTTGACATTTGCGGAGAACCATTCAAAACAAACGAAGAGGAATGCTGACTTCAGGAATTGTGTTCTTCCACACACTGCTGGCACAACCCATCGGCTCCTTGAACAATTTCAATGGGACATTTTCGATCATCCGCCGTACAGTCCTGACTTGGCACCCAGCGACTTTCACCTTTTCCCTGAACTGAAGACGTGTCTAGGAGGGCAGGTTTTCAAACGAACGAAGATCTTCAAAACAACGTCGATGCTCATTTGAAATCATTGGCGTCATCATTTTTTGAAGTGGGTATTTCAAAGCTTGTGCACAGGTACGATAAATGTAACCATAAGTGTACAAAACTTTTAGTAATAAAATAATCCGTTTCTATGACCTTGTCTTTTATTTATAGCCTATCGGAAGTTGAAAAAAAATCGGACCATGTAGTAAACATACATATTTATAACATGTAATAATCATGTTATATAAATATGAATATTACGTAGAATTTTACATTCCGTGTGCACATGTATGTAGTATGTAGAATTGTAGTATATTTTTCAATTCAACATATCATTTTTTGATACATTTTACGCTTTTTCTTGTATAATTGTGCCCTTTAATCAGATTTATATTGAACTTTCATTATTACGTTTATTTTCATCAATGAGTAAATAACAGGAAAGAATAGTCTAAAAGGAAACATAGCGAGGTAATATCCTGCAAATATCCTGTACAATTAATTATACTTACAACAAGAAAGTTTCGCTTAAAATTTTGAAAATATGGTCCAAAGTTACAAAGTAATTCAAGTGGAGTTTCACATCTGACATGTGAATTTTAAGACTACTTTGTCATTTGTTTTCTCTGGTCACTCTCTGCGGTACTCCATTCCAAGCAAATATATCATTTTAATTCAAAGTTCTTCTTCTAGTCGAAACCCTAGCATGTGGCTGACGTATATATATATTAGAGAACGAGAAAATGATTATAGGTGTACAACTTAAACGAAGCATACTGCCACTAATCTAGCAACTGTAACCATTAGATTCTATTAACTGTCCCACTTTGAATCACCTAAGCTTTCTGTGCCAGATATCATATGCATAAATGGACAAGGAAAAGTGTTATAAGGTCTTATGTAAGGACTGCATGCGAAGCACATTTAATTACTTGAGAGATATTCAAATTTTATGAAACCAACTCACGCACGAAAGCTGTCAGCAATAAAATTACAGGTGTTAAAGTTTCTCTTGAGAAGTAAACTACTGAAACATGAAATGCGGGGACTGAATCGTAGACTTATATTAATTTTCTACATTTAAGTCCCAATATCAAAATATAAATATTGAAAAAAATCTGATGTGTTACAATCACACGACTTTCTCTAACTGCTCTACAAACATCTTACAAAAGATTATTCTTCTTTCTACACAATCGAGAAACACATTAGCAGAATGTTCTTATTACTTAGTTCCTTATAAATAGAAAGGAACTATAGTCAAATGTTTTAAAAGCTGTCGTTATGCCATTGTCTTTGCAAACAGCTTCTTTGTTTGGCCAGGAGTAGAACAAGAGAAAAACGGACACTTACTGTCTAAGAAAAGTACCTACTTCACAATTGAAACCAATAACAAGGAATATCTCGGAAACGGTTACTACACAACAAAATTGCAAAGGGCATAAATTGTGTATTTTGACGAGATCTACATTTGTTGTGCAGTAAGTTTTTGTCTATCTCTTACGGCTTAGCAGTCATGCAAAATCCCGTAAAATTCATCCAGAATAAAGTAGTCTTCAGTAGCTATTCCCAGAAAATTCAAGATATACATCTTATTTATCAGGTAAATATCTTTAATATAAGATATTTTAATCAAAATCGTTAGAACCATTTTTGAGTAAATCAAACTTATTGAAAAAAGTTCCATGTAAAGGATAATTGCGGGTGAGGGGATTTTCTTGAAAAGCTTCATGTCACATCCCTGGAATATACTAAACTTAAATCCCAAGTTTAGTATTCAAGGGTATTTTTGTTTTTGAGCTATGCTTTCCAAAGACACACAGACACGCACACACCACAAACCTTTTTGTAAACATTTTTTTGATTCAGGGGGACCCAAAACATGTATTTCCGGTGAAATTTCGGTATTGGATTTTTGGGTGGAATGCAATACCTTCTCTATGCACCATGAGCATGCTACGTAAAAATTAACTATCCAAAATATTTGATAATTCCTTTTTTATTGCACAACGGACCCTACTTTAAATGCAAACCTTGGATACCTCTCCTTATCTGACAAGATAATTTAGTTAAACTAAATGATCTGCATTATGCCTTTCAGCAAAATTTAGAGATTACCTATCTGTAAATATCTTGCACATATATAAGACAACACCCATTGCCGGTTTCATTATGCAGCAATACAGAGAAAGCGAGTGACCTGATTGGCTGACTGGAATATTTATGCATAGTTAGGTTGGCGAGGGAGGGGCTAATGACAGTTTGCTAGTCAGGTGTGATAGATTCAATTAGTACTTTCCAAACAAGACGTCAACTGCAGTGGCGCTAACTGGCGTTGCTTCTGGAAAATAAATGATCTACATTCTCTTTTTACTTTTTTAGTATTTATTTTGTGCCTATAATGACCCAACTTTTTTCGCATCAATCTTCTAAGCGCCATACCATGCATGCTATTATTTTCGTCTGCTTGAGCTCTCTTGAGTGTTGAGAGAAGCAGAATAATAAATATTAAACATGATGAACGGTGTATACCTATGACAGATAGAGAAAATGTTATATTCCATATAAAATTTGTTCCTAAAACTAAACCAGAAATGCACATTTTGAGAAACTTGAACTCAAGCAGGCAGTTCTAGAAAAAGCAACTGCTTGTACATTCTGTGTCTGTTGAAAGCATACGTATCACAAAAATTAAAATTCTGATGCATTAAACTTTTTTTCAGCGATAAAGCATTAACACTCTTATAAAATTCTCTCCATTCTAAACTACCATTTAATGTTTACCACCGGTGGGTTTTAACTTGAAACATATCCGTTGAGTTTTGCAACTCTTTTAACGTACGAATGGGTCAGTTGGGCCACTGGTAAAGCTGAGTAACTTTAAAAAAAAAATTGGTGGGTTCCGTTTAACTTTCTCTATTCAATAAGAGATTATTATTTTAACAAAAACGGATCCTTCTGTCTACTCCGTGCTAATCAAGTTAAACAGAAGATAACAGAAATGATGGTAATCACTTCCTTCCTTGTAAGTAGAAGGGACATAAGGGAATACACCAGGCTAAAGCGATATTCAAATGTTCTAAAAGTTGTTGCTATCTTACTGAAATTCGTTTCTTTGCATGGCCAAGAGTTGACAAATGTCCGTAGGAGAAAAGTTTAAGCATTTTAAAATTGAAGCCAATAACAAGCAGTGTCCCAGAAGTGGACAACTGCACAATAAAATGCATAAGACGTAATTTTATTATGTGTTTTAACGGGATCTTATGTAATAAGGAGAGATCTTCAGCGTCATTTCCAAAAATTTCAAGATATACATTTTATTTGTCATGTAAATACATTAATATACGGTATTTTACTCAAAATCGTTAGATCCATTTGTCAGAAAATCAAAATTTCGAACAATTTTCTATGTAAAGGCTAGTTTGGAGTGTGGGTATTTCCCCCAAAATGTTTGTGTCTAAACCTCGGAGAATACTGAACTTAAATATTTGGTATTTTACCGAATTTTCGTTTTAAAACACACTCTCTCTCTCTCTCTCTCTCTCTCTCTCTCTCTCTCTCACCTGTTTCTAAAAATGCTTTTTTTTTTTTTTTTTTTTTTTTTTTTTTTTTTTTTTTTTGAAATAGTGGACACTACAACGTGAATTTCCTGTGAAATCTTGGTATCGATTTTTTTTGGAGGAATTCAATACTTTCTGTAACTACTCCGTACATTGTACATGCGTGCTAGAGAAATTAATATATATATACACGTACATATACATATATTACAGAAACAATTTAGAAGATGCAATTCGTATGAACTAACACGAATGTTAAATAACACAAAAAGAAAAAGGAAAAAATTTCCAACTATGCAACCTAAAGAAATTGAATAGTACTAAGAACTGCAAGTTATACTTATCAAGTCGAAAATGCAGGTTGGGAATACGAGGCTCTCAGGGCCAAGTTATCCCAAGCATCCGAGATCTGATTAGCAACTTACAATTCGTAGTTAGCCAATTACTTTTTGAAATACTTGAAAAAAAAAAAACTTTGAGAAAATAATAAATCAAAATTGCTTTTCAATATTTTATTGAACATTAAGAAAAACTGAATTCTCAATTTGAACAAATGAAAGGCTACATCTAAATTATATGGACAAAGCCTTTTTATACACTCCTTTGTTAAGGAATTTTGCAATAGATTCTTTACTTGAAGTAGCACATGTCTTTGAGTGTTACGTCATTTCCTACTTGTACTGTAAGTATTAATGACCTCTCAGACTCTTAATGTAAGTACTTGTATTATTTGTTGACATGGCAATTAATAAATGAATTGCAAATTTAGCTTACATTACCAAATATGTGTTTAGAATAATTAACTTACATATCAAAAGTTTCAAAAAAGACATTGTCGCTTTAGCTGTTTAAAATATATTTTCTGATAAATAGTCGTTCTTTCGCACACTCCTTTATAACCTAATGCTATATTAAAGGCAGACTCAAAATGAAAAAACTAATTTTTCATGGAAAATGATAGATCCGTAGTTCATACTACACCATTGATTTTTTACTTTCTCACACGTACTATGTACATACCTACTGTATAGAGAAGGTATTGTATTGCACCCAAAAAATTCAATATAGTGATTTCGCTGGAAATACATGTTTTGGATGCCCCAGAATCCAAAATTTTTATTTGGAAAAAGATGTGTGTGCGAGCGTGCGGGCGTGTGTTTGTGTGTGTGTGTGGACAGCATAGCTCAAAAACGAAGAGACCGTTAAATACCAAACTTGGTATTGAAGCTTGGTATCTTCCAAAGATGCGGCACGAATATTTTCAAGAAAATTACCCTACCCCAAACTATCTTTTACGTGGAAAAAATTTCGAAAAGTTTGATTTTCTCAAAAATGGCTATAACGATTTTGATTAAAATCTCTTATGTTTAAGATATTTACATGTCAAGTAAAATGTATATCTTGAATTCTCTGGGAATAGCCCCTAATGATCTCTTTATTCTGGATGATTTTTATTGAATTTTGCATAACTGATAAACTGTACGAGATAGACAAAAACTTACCACACAAAAAATGTAGATCACGATAAAGCACACAATTTATGCCATATTTTTTTTCCGTGGAGTTGGCCGTTTTCCGAGATATTCCTGGTTATTGTTTTCGGTTTTAAAATACTTACGGAAACTTGTCAACGTTTGGCCACATAAAGAAACGGATTTCAATCCCATAGCAACCACATTTTAACACACTTGACAATTGGTTTGGCCTTATTTCCCTTCTACTTATAAAGGAACTAAGTAATAAGACCGTTTCTGCTAATGTTTTAGTATTAAATAGGTAGAAGACTAAACTTATTAAGAATAATTTGTTAGAGAGATGTAGAGAAAGTCATGTGAATGGAGCACGTCAGATTTTTTTTCCGTGGAGATGATCATTTTTGAGATATTCCTTGTTATTTGTTTCAGTTTTAAAATACCTAACCTTAACAAATACGGGAATTCTTCAATTCCTGGCACTGCAAGGAAACGCATTTCAAGCACATGACAACCGGCTTTTAAAAGAGTTGACTATCGCTTTAGCCTAGTGTATTCCCTTACTACCCTTCTACTCATAATAGATAATTTCTGTTAATGTTTATTTCGATTGACATGAAGTACATAGAGGCATTACCTTTAAACATAAATATTTGTTGCTTAGTATATTTTATAATACTTTGAGGAATGTGGCGAATTTCGAAAGAAAGCCGTGCTGAAAGGCGTATGTAAATCATGATATTTTTTTCGATCTTTAAACCGCTTTTCGTTTTATTTTGCAAAATATTCGCGTAAGTTTTGTGTTATTGGAAAGATTTCAACACATCTTCTATAAGCTAAAGGGTTACACGTTTTACATTTAGTGGAAAGCAATTTCAAGTGTGTAAATCTATATAGGTACATTTATATTGGCAATAAGTATTTTTTTTTTTTTTTTTTTACACAATTGGGTTGAACGAGTTCATTACCAATTTCCCTAGCACGTACAAACATACAATAGGTATTGAATTCCACCCAAAAATATATTTCGACCGATAATTCGCCGGAAATGTATGTTTTGAAGTTCCCTGAGGCCAAAAAAAGTTTTTGAGAACGTCTATGTGTTTTTGTATGGGTTGTAACATATCTTAAAATACCAAACTTGGTACCTAAGTTTACTATCTTCGAAGGACACGAAGCTTTCAAAGGAAATTTCCCCACCCCAGATTACCCTTTGCATGGAATAATTTTTCTTTTTAAATTTTGTTTTTATTAAAAATGGTTCTAACGAGTTTGATTAAAATACCGTGTACCAAAGATATTTACATCCCACATAAAACGTATATCTTGTATTTTCTGGGAATAGCTTCTGAAGATCTGTTCATAAATGTGTGCTTTACAAGTATTTGTGTAGTAAGTTTTTGTCCATTTTTTAAGGTTTACCAATTATGCAAAATTCAGCACAATTCACCCAGAATGAAGAGGTCTTCAGAAGTTATTCCCAGAAAATGCAAGTTATACATTTTATTTGTCCTGTACACTTCTTTAATACACGGCATTTTAATCAAAATTGTTGTAGCCTTTTTAGAGAAAACCAGAACTTTCAATTTTGTTCCGCTTAAAGAGTAGTTTTGAGCTATGCTGTCCCACACATGCACACACACAGACACACTGACGTTTTTTTAAGACGAGAGAGTAAAAAAGCTTTTTTGGTGGAATACAATACTTTCTATTCTATTATATGCGTAGTACATGTAGAGAAAGTACAATTATATCAGAATAGTAATGCCTTATTACTAATTCTAAAATTAATAATTTTTAGCATAAAATAATTAATATTAGATACAGTAGATTCGTAAATATAATAGTTTTCAATGAATCCACAAAATGTTATGAAAGTAATAATCTCTATATTCTACATAGATAAATACTCTACTTTAAAGAATTACTTCAGAATTAATATCTATTTAGTGAGTAACAGACACCTTTTTATGTTTAATTCATGAAGGAAAATTAGTGAACGATGTGTTATTTTATTGTTATTATTAAAGTATTGATTAAAATGATAATACAAACATTAAGCGAAATAAATAATCTTAGAATATAAATTATGCACTTTGAATAAGTTAGGAAATGAATTGAAGTTTGTAAAGAGCTTAAAACATAAGTAATTCGTACATTTGTGTTTATTAAAGGGCAATAATTTGTCTCCATAAAAGCTGGCCAAAGTTCCACTAGCATTAAATTAACAGACATTATTGGGAGAGTACGACATAACTCTTTGAACTCTTGTTGCTTTAAAAGGAATTGCAATCCCAAACCACCAGAGGAAAAACGACTGAGTAATAAAATTCAATGAGTGTCGTCATTGCACCGAATTTGGATCAAAACGTAATTTAGTCGCTGCTGAAGATTCATAAGTTTTTACAGGCGGTATGGTGCCATTTCGTGTCGTGTTTACAGGCCCTATAACCACACTAATTAGTTTCGGTGAGGGCTCTATGAGAGATAAAACATGAAAGAGTACTTGGAGGTGCGGAAAACTTAATGAGACTGATCTAGAGGCAGCAAGCCGCCCGCGGGAGAAAATAATGTCAGAAATATTACTTGCTTTACGTCATTACATATGCAAGGGCGTGTAAGTCGCTTAGTGTTAATGGAGCTCAAGATTAAGCAATATTAGTGTTATATAAACTATGACCTCTATGATGCCCCCGAATTGTGAGCTATATTAGAAGTGCACGATTTAGATGGGCAAGATTTACGAGGACCGTTTTTTTTTTTCAACATCCGATAGACTATAAATAAAAGACAAGTTCATAGAAAACAATTATTTTATTACTAAAAGTTTTGTACACTTATGGTTACTTTTCAACATAATCACCAAAAAGATTGAGACATTTATCGTACCGGTGCACAAGCTTTACAATACCCTTTTCAAAAAATGTTGCCGCCAATGATTTCAAATGAGCATTGACGTCTTCGTAATTTATGACGTTTGCGGAGAGCCATTAAAAACAAAGGAAGAGGAATGCTGACTTCAGGAATTGTGTTCATCCATGACAACGCTCGTCCACACACTGCTGGCACAACCCATCGGCACCTTGAACAATTTCAATGGGACATTTTCGATCATCCATCATACAGTCCTGACCTGGCACCCAGCGACTTTCACCTTTTCCCTGAACTAGGAGAGCAGCACTTTCAAACCAACGAAGATCACGTTAAAACACACAATTTATGTTGTATATGTTTTTTCTCGTGCAATTAGCCCTTTCTGAGATATTCCTTGTTATTGGTTTGCTTCAGATTTAAAATACTTAAACTTTTTCCACAAAAAAAGTAGTAAACTCCTGGTCGTGCATAGAAACGGATTTCAACACATGACAACCAGCTTATAAAGCATTCATTATATCATTTTAGCCTAGTGTATACCCTTATTTTCCTTCAACTTGCAAGGAAGCAAGTAATTAAGACAATTTCTGCTAATATTTATCTCGATTTTCATAAAGTAGAGAGAGGAATATTCTTTTTAACAATAATGTGTTACAGCGATGTAGAGAAAGTCGTGTGAATGGAACACATAAGATTTTTTTCCATTCTTTTCCCTACTTTTCTGTTGTTTCCTAATTACTTCGTAATTTTTTTTATTTTTACTTACATACATACAGACACAGAATTACACGCATACAAACAAGACGGGACTCGAACCCGCGATTCCCTGCGCCACTGAGTAAAACTTGGCACTCTAGCGAGCGTGGTCATGGGGACCAACTCTTAATAAATCCCAATCGAGGTTACGAGTTTGTCGAATAAATTCCTAATCCCTTCAAAATCTGCGAAATTCACGACACATGGACAACAAAATCATAAATAGTGTTTTACTTCACAGTAAGCTATGTTCTTCTTAGCAGAAAATTTGATTTTAGAATTCGGAAGCTCCATAGAAAATTCAAGGAGTAACGGGACTCTACACACGAATCCTCTCTGAATATTACCAACTAATCCTTAAAAATGACAACCCAAAGTAATATAGAGTAAACGTTGATAGTATTCTGAGAATTCACACTACGACCTACGTGAAATTGGTTGCAGCCACCACCCCTTCCGGGAGGAAGGGATGAAGTGAAGCAACTACATGCTACGGATCGCAGATCACAGAGACGCGCGGAAGTCCCTGGCAATTCCTGATTCGAAATGGAATTTCTCAGAGAGGGCGATGAAAAATCTGTGAAACAAGGCAGCCTTCTAATGTCTACGGGGAGTACTGCTTAGAGAAAGTATCGCGCCATTTATCCGGCAATGCCTCACGCCACAAAAGCTAGAAGCACACCTGTAGATAGAGAAACATCACAGGATTCACCTAATCACCAAGGAAAACCACGAAAAGTACAAGGTTAGTGTAGGCGGTCAATGGGAATGTCAGCATCACACAGTACCGAGGAGCAGAAAGAATATTACTCGCGGTTTTATTATGATAAGAACAAAAAGCGTTGCAAGAAGTTATTGCAGATATTCGGTTTTCCAGTTAACATATTGAATTAGTGATTCAATTCGTAATCAACACTATCTCTCTGTGATTATTACATTAGAGATGCAGATATGATTTCGGTTAGACCTAGCATTTACATTTTAAGTTTGAAAGTATTTTGATGTGCGAATGAAGGTAAACATTCTTACAAGCCACTGAAGATGACCACACATGGTGAATGGCGGAAAGTATCAATTAAATAGCATGTGCGCGTGAGTCCAGAGAAGTAGATGTTGCATTTAAATCGCACATTGATCTGCAAACATCCGGTTTTGCACGTGCTGGAGTTCTCGGGGACTTAAACCAGCCCCGATCTGCCCATAAAGTTGTTCTGTATCTGTTCTATATCACATTCAGTAATGAGCAGATGTTCTTTCATACATATTTTGTATTAGAGTACAGCTGGACTAACAATGTCAGCAACGAACCACGCCTGTGTGCCTACGTGCAAAAGGTGAAACAGTCGACAGTCTGCTTCATTTATTTGTTCTGGAATGTAGCAAAACATGCATACAAAAGCTTATTTTCTTATCTGCTTACTTAAGAGTAACCATATTTACATATAAACGCATTACGATTGGAGATTGCGTTAGTAGTTCAGCTGTTCAAATCAGGAAGTTGAAATACTGCATTAACTAGCAGAAAAAGGTAATAACAATACTAAAATAATGTCAAATAAACATAATTCGGGAATAGTAAGATTAAAAAAGTCTGATGTGTTCCATTTACATGACTTTCTCTACATCTCTGCAACAAATTATTGTTAAAAAGCTTATGCTTCTATTTACTTCGTGCTAATCGAGAAAAAGTTAGCACAGATAGACTTATTATTTGCTCCCTGGTAAGTAGAAGCGAAATAAGGGAGTAGCATAGGTTAAAGTAATAGTCAAAAGCTGGTTACTATGTGACTAAGTTCCTTTGTGTGGACACGAGTTGCCAAATTCCTGTATGAGAAAAATATAAGTTTTTCAAAGTTGAAACCAAAAACAAGGATTACCTCAAAAGCTATAAACTCCGCGAAAAAGATTTATATAACATAAATTGTGTCTTTTAATGTGCTCTACATTTTTTGTATGCTAAGTTTTGGTCCATCCCTTACGGTTTACCAGTTATTCAAAATTCCGTAAAATTCACCCAGAATAAAGTAGTCTTCAGAGGCTACTCCCATAAAATTCAATTTATTTATTTGTCAGGTAAATATCTTTAATATACGATATTTTAATAAAAATCGTTAGAGCCATTTATTAGAAAATCAAGATGTTCGAAAAAAGTTCCATGCAAAGAGTAGTTTGGGGTTGGGGGAATTTCTTGAAAATCTTCGTGTTGCATCCTTGGAAGATACTAAACTTAAATACCAAGTTTGGTATTTAACGGTCTTTTCGTTTTTGAGCTATGCTGCCCACAGACACACACACACACAGGGACATTTTTCTAAAAATGCTTTTCTTTTATTCAGGGGGACCCAAAACATGTATTTCTGGTGAATCTCGGTATTGAAATTTTGGGTGCATTACAATACCTTTTCTATAAAATATCTACATAGTGCGTATAGAGGAAGTAAAAATGATATAAATATAATGCTTCAAGAACCCAGTTCTCAAGTGATATGTTCTTGTTTAAACCTAGTTAGTTTACAGATTAGGTAGAGAGAGTCATGTGAATTTAACATATTGGATTTTATCTCATTTTATTATAATATATGTCATCTTTGTAAATTTAAAGGTTATTGTAGTAATAATATTAACAATAATACGATAAATAGAGCTTAACTAAAAGAAATATCCTTCAATGGTGTGTAGTAGCCATCATACCGGTTGCTTTTTACCTTGCATTTCTTGCCTGAACTCTGCCATCATGATTTGGATATGTAACCTTACTGACCAACCAGTTCCCTTGGCAATCGTGACTGTGGGGGTAGACAAATTGGGGCAGACACTAGGACTAAACGGAATGTTGCCACCACAATGCAAAGATGATGCGTGGGCAATTCTCTTCTGATGTAAGTACATATGTGATGATGTTATCAGAGACATACTCGTTCACAACAGTGGTCTCATTAAAAACTACTGTCACTGCATGAGCTAAATTTCTCCATATTACGTCAAGTTGATATAGTGCACGTCTTTTGTAACTTTATTTTATTTCAGGTTACAGCTGCCTATCTATTTAAAATAATATTATACAATAGGCTTTAAAATTCTTCATATTTTATGCTGAGGTGGGAACTTCCTCCCGGCCATCTTATTACTTATCAATGTATTTTACTTCCTCTACACGTACTATATACATAGAGTATAGACAAGGTATTGTATTTCACCCAAAAATTCGATACTGAGATTTCAACGCAAATATATGTTTTGATACCTCCTGAATACAAAAAAAAGCAGTTTTAGAAAAAATGTCTATGCATGTGTATGTGTCTGTGGGCAGCATAGCTCTAAAAACCAAAAGTCTATTAAATACCAAAATTGGTATTTAAGTTTGGCATCTTCCAAGGATGCGACACGAAGGTTTTCAAGAAAATCTCCCAACCCCCAACTACCCTTTACATGGAACATTTTTGGAAAATGTTGATTTTCTTAAAAATGGCTCTAACGATTTTGATTAAAGTGTCGTATATTAAATATATTTACCTGCAAAACAAAATTTATATCTTTAATTTACTGGGAATTGCCTCTGAAGACTACTTTATTCTAGATGAATTTTAGGAATCTTGCATAACTGGCAAACCGTAAAAGATAGACAAAATCTTACTTAACAGAGAATGTAGAGCTCGTTAAAATACACATATAATGTTATATACATTATTTTCATGGAGTGAATGGTTTTTGAGATATTCCTTGTTTTTAGTTTCAGCTTTAGAAAACTTATACTTTTCTGATACAGGAATTTGTCAACTCCTGTCCATACAAACAAAGGTACTTCAGTCACATAGCAACCAGCTTTTGACTTTCACTTTAACCTATGCTACTCCCTTATTTCGCTTCAACTTACAAGGAAGCAAGTGATAAACACTATTTTTGCTAATTGTTTCTGGATAGAAGCATAAGGTTTATAACAGTAATTTGTTGCAGAGATATAGAGAAAGTCATGTGAATGGTACACATCAGATTTTTTATGGATAGAAGCATAAGGTTTATAACAGTAATTAGTTGCAGAGATGTAGAGAAAGTTATGTGAATGGTACACATCAGATTTTTTATGGATAGAAGCATAAGGTTTATAACAGTAATTTGTTGCAGAGATATAGAGAAAGTCATGTGAATGGTACACATCAGATTTTTTATGGATAGAAGCATAAGGTTTATAACAGTAATTAGTTGCGGAGATGTAGAGAAAGTTATATGTAAATGGAGCACATCAGATTTTTTTCAATGTAATATGCGAGTTCATTTTTAATTGTAGTAATATAATAGAATTTAAGATATTTCATCACTAATATCTAAAACTGAATATATGTAACGATTGTATACTGAACCTGGGGTGTTCTTTTGAGAAGAAAAATCCAGTTTCTCGCAAGCTATTTCGGAAGGGGCCGAAATCGCTAGGAAATTTTAACGTTAGCTTACTAATATATTCCAAAGGTCCGTTCAGCGCGTGAGGTCCAGGGAGGTCACCAGAAATTCTCGATATTTACCACGTCTACGGGGGTAAACGAGTTTCGGCCAATGAGAAGCTGACAGCTTACAAACTACTGGGAACCAATGCGAAGATGTTCGGCCAATAAGAAGGTAATTTTAAGGCGCAAAACCAGATTTAAAAACACAACTAGGTTTCACGGTGATCGTTAGGTATTCGCCGATGCAATTCAGCATACTGAACATAAGTTTCTTAGTGCTTTGGGAGTTAGCAGATATAATACGACTCGGTTAGAATTTAACGGACTTAGATTTAGGAGCAGTTGATTATTCATCTTAAAACAATTAGCACTCAACCAAGCAGATTAGTAATTAACTTCCATTAAAATATTCTCAGTAATTTAGGGCTAGAGCAAGGACGGAGGGGACACGGCAAGGCGGTTATTGTACCACAAGAGGATGGGATAAGCTGATACACCGGACGGACGGAAGCAGGAGTGACGGCGCATCAATTACAGGGTTCCTACAGTTTATAGATTGAACAACATCCCGAGGCAGGGGAAAATGAAATGGAGTTTTATTTATGGACGCTCTTTAACTGCTGTGGTTCTCAGCGTCCCATTCTATACTGAGCGTGAAAGACTGTTAAATTTTTCTCAGAGACCCCTTTATCAGGCTTGAGCTTATTTTAAGTGCCGTAACGACGCGGGACCAACGGCTTTACTTCCCTTCCGAAGGAACCATGCTAAGGATTTTTACGCCCGAAAACATCATCGTCCTCCGCCGGGTTTGAACCCGCGGCGTTGGGTATATGAAGTTAGCATGGTAACATTACACCAAGGAAGGCGATAAAAAGCAAGGAATAGAACATCATAATGAGCATCCTTTTTCCCTGCCACGCCGTACCGAGCACCTGAAATAAACCAACGGGATGAAATAAGAAAGAAATAACAATGCAAACGACATGGAGGGTCAGGAATTTCGGGGGGAGGAAAAAATCCACGCAGAATTTGCCTGGCGACCCGGAAAACCCCGATAAAACGTGAATCAAGTAGCCCGCAGACGGGGATTGAACCCGCGGCTGAGCCATCCGGTGTTTTGCATCCTCGCAATGACACATATCTCTTTGAGGAGGAACTCGTAGCTTACGCTGGAGCAACTTGTAGTTAATAGACAGGAAGCCACAACAAAATACATGTTTTGAGGCCCCCTAAATCCAAAACGAGCATTTACAGAAAAAGTCCTTATGTGTGAATAGCATAACTTAAAACAGAATTTCGATTAAGTATTATGAATGGTATATAGGTTAAACATCTCCCAAAGATGTGCCATGAAAATCATTAAGAAAATGCCTCACTTTAAACTAATGTTTACATGGAAGATTTTTCGACATTATTTGTTCTGTTATATATGACTATAACGACTTATATTAAAATACTGCATGTTGAATATATTTATATTACAAATAAAATGTATATCTTGAAAAGCCTGGGGAATGCTTGGGATGTTTTCATCATTCGGAAGGTCTTTTGTGTAATTCTGTTTAAGTGGTAATTCTTAAGAAATTGACAGAGAAATAGAATATGTATAATTCTAAACAAATAGTTTATTTTAATTTGTTTTCTCTTATCGGCATTTCCGACTCGGTTATTATTGTGTTCTATTTTTCAATAAATTGTCATCTTTTTAAAGTGCTGCCACCTATTCAATTGTTATTTTATGACATCACGAAAAGAGGATGGGTTTCAGGAGCAGCATATAGTGGCCTGCCCCTTTCAGTTTCTTCTAACCTCCTTATAGTTACAGTAGAGCTAAAATGTAATTAATTCTTCAAATGGTATTGGATTAATTGTCTTTTCACACAAGCCGTGTGTAGGACAGGAGTTGGATAGGTAGAGTGAAACTGCAAAATTCAGTGCCATAGCTGGGATTCGAACCACGGATATTCAGGTCTCTAACCGGTTGCTCTACCACCGAGCTACCATTGCAATATGCCGGCATAGCATTGAATTCTTCAGCTGACTCGCCTGTTTCCCGGTAAACCACCTTGTGCAACCCACGGAGATCCGTGGCTAAAATCCCGGCTATGGCAATGAACTTTTCAGTCAGACTCTATCTATCCAACTCCTGTCCTACACACGGCTTATTGAAAAAACAATCATTCCAATACCAATTGACCGTAATAGTTGGCTATACTATGAATCCTGGGACTTAAGTACTTACAACATTGTAAGCCGCCATTGGTGTTATCATCTCAAAATAAATTGAGATCACCTTGTGGTTCACCTGGAAATATGCGAGTCAATTAAAGAATTCAGTGCTATGCCGCCATGGAAGCTCAGTGGTAGAGCAACCGGCTAGAGATCGGAAGATCCGTGCTTCAAATACCGGCAATGGCATTCAATTTTTCAGTATGACTCTACCAATCAAATTCTTCAAATATTTGTCCCAATTAATATGAAGCACTTACGTAAGAGATATTGTTAAAACATTATAAAAATTAAGGGATAGTGAGTGAAAAGTCATACGAAGTGAAAGTCATACTATTTTTACTTTTTCTACACTACTATGTATAGACAAGGTATTCTATTGCACCCAAAATTTTTACACAGAGATTTCATTGGAAATATGTGTTTTGAGACCCCCTGAATCCAAAAAAAGCATCATCATCATCAACTCTTCATGGATTAGGAGGATTCTCCTGTTCCGGCCTCATATTTCTTCCCATCTTTTAACTGGTCTTCCTATCGTTCTGTAGCCTAGAGGTTTGTATTTGTATGATTGAAATGGAATGCGAGAGTTATCCATTCTTTGTAAATGGCTTTCCCATTTTTCTCTATTTATTTGTATCCTTTCTTTTAAGCAAAAAATGTCTAATTCTTTCCTTATGTCTTCATTTCTAATATGATCTTGTCTGGTGCAACCTTTTACTGCTCGGAGATATTTCATTTCTGCCGCTTGTATTTGGCTCCAATCTTTCTTTTTAAGAGTCCATGTCTCCGAACCATACAGTAAAACTGGAACAGCCATTGTCTTATAGAATTTTAGGTTTGTATCTTTTCGGGTTTTCCTTTTTAAGGTACGAGCTATTACTCCACAAATATATTGGAACTTACTCACTTTATTATTTATTTCTTCATTGTTTGTCTTAAAGGTTACATTACAACCCAAGTAGTTAAATTTTATCACCTGTTCTAACACTTTATTGCTTAACACTATCTTTGATCTTTTTATATGTTTTCCTATAAATGCCATTATCTTTGATTTTTCTATTGATATACTTAAACCATAATCCTGGATCAATTTTTGTAGCTTGTACATACTTATTTGCAGCTTATCTTCTCGGTCTTGTATTAACATCATGTCATCTGCAAAGAGTAGCATATTTAAGGCATTATCTTTATTTATTTTTATTCCTAATGGTATTTCATCTTTTAATTTTCTGAGAATATCATCCATATAGATATTAAATAAAAGCGGAGATAAACTACATCCTTGTCTTAAACCATTATTAATTATCATATCTTGTGATAATCGTCCATTTCCTAAAACTATTTTTATTTTTGTTTCTTGGTATATATTCCTGAGTACATCTATCAATTGTTTTGGGTATCCTTTTTTATCTAATATATGCCAGAGTCTAGTTCTGCTTACCTTATCAAAAGCTTTTTCTAAATCTACAAAAGCTATATGTGTTTCTAAATTATATTCTCTTCTCTTTTCAATAATTTGGTTAATAGAAAATATATTATCGGTGCAGGATCGTCCTTTTCTAAACCCCATTTGGTTTTCTAATAATAACGGTTCTGTAATTATACTTAAACGTTTGTTTATGATTTTTGTATACAGCTTATAGCCTGTGTTCAGGAGACTTATACCTCTGTAATTACTACATACATTTCTTTTGCCCTTTTTAAATATATTGATGACGTGTGCATCGTACCAGCATTTAGGAATTCTATTCGTTTTCCAACATTTGTTGATAAAATTAAGCAGTCTTACATTTAATTTATCTCCTCCATACTTTATTAATTCTGCATTTATTCCATCTGGTCCTGGAGCCTTTCTATTTTGCATGTTTTGTAAAGTTAATTGTAATTCTTCTTCGGTGATTTTTAGAAATATGTCCACGTGTGTGCGTGTGTGTGTGTGTCTGTGGGCAGCATAGCTAAAAAACGAAAAGTCCGTTAAATTCCAAACTTGATATTTAAGTTCAGTATCTTCCAAGGATGCGACAGAAATTTTCCAAGAAAATCTCCCACCCCAAATTACCCCTTACCCGGGAAAAATTGGAAAATTTTCATTTTCTCAAAAATGACTCCAACAATTTTGATTCAAACCTATTATATTTAAGATATTTACATGACAAATAAAATGTAAATCTTGAATTTTCGGGAATAGCCTCTGAAGATCTCGTTATTCTGGATGAATTTTGAGGAATTTTGCATAACTGGTAAACCGTAAGGGATAGACAAAAACTTACTAAACAAAACATATAGATTTCGAGAAGCTCCATGTTATTGGTTTCAGCTTTAAAGTATTTATACTTTTCTCATACGGCAATTTGTCAACTCCTGTCCATGCAAAGGAACTTCAATCATATAGCTGACAGCTTTTAAAAGATTTGACTATCACTTAGCCTATGGTACTCCCTTATTTCCCTTCTACTTACGTACATGGAAGCAAGTAATAAGATTATTTCTGCTAATTTTTCCTCGATTAGCATGAAATAAATAGAAGAATAAGCTTTTTAATAATAATATATTGCAGAGATGTAGAGAAAGGCATGTGAATGGAACACATAAGATTTTTTCACCTGTGTTCCTGTTGTTTTCGTCTATTGAGAATTCACTCACACCATACATGTTTGTTAACAACACGGAAATGGGTTCAAGTCGCTGTTAAAAGCTGCAACTGCAAAACTACAGATAGGCTCACTATAATGTCCAGCCCCTTCCCCCCCCAAAAAAAAACATACAACCAGATATTGTACGATAATGGTGTGTTTAGTTTGGACGCAATGATTAGCAATTAAGTTGCGGCGAAACGTTGACCGAAAACCTGAGTCTATCAGATTTCATTGAGCAAATCGCCTTTAGTAAGCATATACTGTATCACCATTTCGGTTCTCACACCCAACTTCAAAGAGAGCTAAGAGGTTTGGGAAGTACCAAACAATCTGATATGTAGGATATAGTCGAATCTGTCGCCCTCCGTGGTGTAGTGGTTACCATGCTCATTTACCCAAGGTCGTGGGTTCAAACCCGGCGGAGGACGATGGATTTTTTCGGACGTAAAATTCCTTAGCATGGCTTCCTTCGGAAGGGAAGTAAAGCCGTTGGTCCCGTGTCGTAGATTTACGGCACGTAAAAGAACCCCAAGCCTCATAGAGAGGCCTCTAGCAAAATTAAGCGGTCTTTCACGCCCAATTTAGAATGGGACGCTGAGAACCACAGCAGTTAAAGAGCGTCCATAAATAACACGCCATTTCCATTTAGTCAAATCTCATAATTGCACGAATAACAGCTTCAGTTTAAATGAAAATCTTAACTTTAAGTTGAACCTGTTTAATTCTTCTACATAGGATAATCAGAATCTTAGAGATATATACCCTCTAATTACATATATACAAATTGCTTGTAAAAATAAGAGGATTGACAAATACCTGCATGAACTGTACAAAGAAGCAAAGAGACTTAAATTAAATTCTTTTGCTGAATAAGTTTTCATAAATCCGAAACTAAAAAGGATATGAGATTCAAGCTATACAAACTTATTTAGCAAAATAAATTAAGTATCTTAACGTATACAAATGCTAATTAGTTTAGAAGTGATTACAGCTGCAAAATAGTTTAGATACAAACTATATGCACATGATTTCAACAAATTATTCTTAAAATGTGTATTTTTCTATATACTTAAACATTTATAGAAATGGTTATATTCTTACATATATAGTAAGAACAGGGAATACAATGGCCTTAAGCGATAGTAAAATCTATTATGAACTGATCCCTATATGGTGGTTATGAAATTCCGTTCTCTTTATTAGACCAGAAGAGAGAGACGGCAAATGATTTGCCATTTAATAATGTTATGTGTTTGTACATTCTAAAAATTAATAAGGAATATCATGGAAAGGAATGTTATTTGACATAAAGTGTGTGCTTCAACGAGATCTATACTTTTCTTTTTTACTTTCTCTACACATAATGTATAAAGAAGGTATTGCATTCCACCCAAAAATTTTATACAGAGATTCCACCGGAAACACACGTTTTAGGGTTTCCCTGTATTAAAAAGCATTTTTAGATAAAACGTCCATGTGTGTTTGTGAACACGATAACTCACAAACAAAGAATCGCTAAAATACCAAACATGGTGTCTAAGTTTAGTATATTCCAAGGATGCAACACAAAGTTTTATAGGAAAATCGCCCACCTAACTACCCTTTGCATGGAAACATTTCGAAAATTTTGATTTTCTCAAAAATAGCTCTAACGATTTTGATTAAAATACCGAACATTAAAGATAGTTACATGACAAATAAAAGATATATCTTGAATTTTCTGGGAATGGCCTCTGAAGACCTCTTTATTCGGACTGAATTTTGCTGAATCTTGCGTAACTGGTAAAACGTAAGAGACAGACAAGAATTTACTATACAAAAAATATAGAATTTTATCAAACACACAGTTTATGTCATATACATTTTTTTTTCGTAGAGTTAATCATTTTTAAGATATTCCTTTTTTAATGCTTTTCTCATACAGGAATTTGTTAACTCCTGTCCATACAAACAGAGAAACTTCAGTCACAAAGCAACTGGCTTTTGACTATCACTTTAACCTATGGCAATCCCTTATTTTGCTTCTCCTTACAAGGAAGCGTATAATAAAACTATCTCTGCTAATTTTTTCTCGTTTAGCATTAAGTGAATAGAAGCATAAGCTTTTTAACAATAATTTGTTGCAGAGAGGTAGAGAAAGTCTTGTGAATGGAACACATCAGATTTTGTTTTAGAGTCATGCTATTCACAGACACCATATAGGGATCACAGAAACACAACAAAAGTTTTTTTTTATTCAGTGTGCCTCAAAAATGTGTTTTCAGTAAACTGATTTTGATCTTGTGGGCAAAATGCAATACTTTCTCTGGCTACCAAGTGCGTGTTAGAAAAAGATTAACAACCAGAAAGCTTTAATTAAAGTATAAATTTTAAATTTTTTTTTTTTTTAATACAGTTCCGGAGGCTTGTCAGGACTCAGGCGCTATATTCATTTTTTCTCCATTTTTTCCAGTTTCCTATATTTCCTTAGTATTCTTAACGTTTTCCTTTTACACATACATACACAAACATTGACACATTTACAAACACAGAAACACCCATGCCCAAGGCGGCACTCGAACCCACGATCCTGTACACCACAAAGCGCCAAAGCGAGCCACTTTAGCGAGCGCGGCCACCGGGATCGGCATATCTCCTCGTGTGTAGGATTTTACCCTTTAGGATTTACAAGCCAGCGCCTGGGCAGATCCTGTTGAAGTGCAAGACTCTGGATCAGAAGGAAGCCAGGAAGTCTCGAATGAAAGTCTGGAAGTGCATGATATTAAATTACAAACTGGATGACAGGAAAGGTGATTATGTAGAAATTGGTGGAATGAATAGCGGGGAAAGCCGGAGAACCCAGAGGAAACCCATCTAGAGGCCACTTCGTCCACCACAAATCCCAAATATGGTCTCCTTGGATCGATCACCGGGCCTCTTTTACATAATAAAATAATATCAATTCTAAACATTCCATACTCAAACTACCCCACACAAAACAATTTTTACTTTGTCCATACGCACTATGTACATAGTGTATAGAGAAAGTATTGCACTCCACCCAAAAATTCGATACCGAGATTTCACCGGAAATATATGTTTTAGGTTCACCAATATCCAAAAAAGGTATTTTCATAAAAAGATCCGCGCGCGCGCGCGCGCGTGTGTGTATGTGTGTGTCCGTGTGTCTGTGAACACGATAACTCAAAAACTAAAAGTCGGGAAAATACCAAATTTGGTATTTAAGTTTAGTATCTTCCAGGGATGCGACATGAAGATTTTGAGAAAAATCCCCCCACCCCCAACTACTCTTTACTTGGAACTTTTTTCGAAAATTTTGATTTTCTCAAAATGGCTCTAACGATTTTGATTAAAATTTCGGATATTAAACATATTTACCTGACAAATGAAATGTATATCTTGAATTTTCTGGGAATAGCCTCTGAAGAATAGTTTATTCTGAATGAATTTTACGAAATTTTGAATAACTGCTAAACCATAAGAGATGGACAAAAACTTACTACACAAAAAATGTAGAGCACATTAAAACACACAATTTATGTTATATATATTTTTTTTTCGTGGAGATCGTCGTTTTTGTGACATTCCTTATTTTTGGTTTCTGCTATGAAAAACGTATAATTTTCTCATACAGGAACTTGTCAACTCCTATCCATATAAACAAAGGAACTTCATTGACATAGCAAACAGCTTTTGACTATCACTTTAACCTACGGTTGTCCCTTATTTCGCTTCTACTTACAAGGATGCGAGTAATAAGACTATTTCTGCTAATTTCTTCTGATTAGCATAAAATAAATAGAAGTATAAGCTTTTTAAGAATTATTTGTTGCAGGAATATGGAGAAAGTCATGTGAATGGAATACATAAGATTTTTTATTAATTTGTTTCAAAATTATTATACTTACTCTCAAAATTATGTTAAATAAAAATGCTATGTAAGTTGCTTTTCAAAATAATGTTTCTGTTTTGAAAAACACATTATTAAATTTTGAAAATTCAAGAATTTTGTAAAGTACGAAAAGTAATACTTTTTCTACAATAATTAGACTAATTTATTGTAAAACTTTTTAATATGAATATTATTAACAATACATCACATGGCACGATAAATTTGGGTACTAAAATTATTATGAAATTACCATGTAAGCTAGAATTTTGATAACTGGCAAACATATCAATATTATTATGTATAACAACCACTATAAAGTTCAATAATATATACAGTGGATTTTCCAAATTTCTTAGTAGGATTAGTTTAAGTCTAAAACAGTAGTAAACATGAAAATATATGATTAATAGTGACTACTCTGCCATTCACAGAAACTAACAATGCAGATAGACCTAATCCCATTTGCTCGGCACATATAGAAGCAGAGACAGCTTGTCTGGCACTAAGGCCTCTCTGGAGACGTGATGAAGCAGGATGGTATGGTCACTCTATGATCATACAGTTAACGCGACGTAAAAATGAAAAGTCTCTCGAAAAAGTGCAGTTATGGGGTGAGGTTGCTGGTGTAGCATGGCACGGTTTGGAGCAGTCAGACAAGGCTGGAATATAGTGGAGCACAGTCTGACCATTAGAAAACCAGCACAGCGTATGTAAACAGGAATAAAGTAAACGTTCCACAATAGGTTAAATTTATCCTTTTCTTTATCACTAATGCATATTAATTTTCTATTTTGTGAGCGTAAGCCTACCTTTTTGTATCTTGATTTCATTCGACCCGTCCACTAAAAGAGACTCAACTGCTGCAATCCAATATTGCCGAACTGTTCAGGGCATGCACCGGGAGTGATGACGTAATACCACTTATCTGTTTGTGTTTGCGCAAGCCTCCACTCGTATTCGTCCGCATTCGTTCTTTTGACAGTTAATGCCTTCCTAACATTCAAACCAGTTTCTGTATATGTAGAGAGCTACATAGCAAAGAGAAGTATCGGGAAGTAAACCTATTGGAATACTGTCGCATCTGTATTATTCTTTGTTTATGGAGGTAGAATCATAACACGGTGGAATCTGACATCAAACATGCACGCTGTTTGCCGACTAGTATTTTATCTTCCGATACTGGTGCACGTGCCCACAGAGATGCTGCAACTATTTCAGAATTACCACACACTCTTCGCTAAAGCAAGAAACTAGTCTCCTTTATCGTTCAGATGAAGTATGATAGTTATTATAACGTATTAATGAAACTTCCAATCATATATAAATAAAGCATATTGTGACAATGGCATGGACGATATATGGTATTTTTACAAGTTAAAATGTGAATCAATAATAGACAAATTCCTGTATGAGAAAATATAAGTTTTTCAAAGATGAAAATAATAACAAGGAATATCTAAAAAGACGATCACTCCACGAAAAAAAATGTATATGACATAAATTGTCTGTTTATCGTGATCTACATTTTTTGTGTTATAAGTTTTTGTCTATCTCTTGCGGTTTATGCAAAATTCAATAAAAATCATACAGAACAAAGAGGTCTTTAGAGGTTATTCACAGAAAATTCAAGATATACATTTTATTTGGCATGTAAATATCTTAAATATAAGAGATTTTAATCAAAATCGTTACAGCCATTTTTGAGAAATTCAAAATTTTCGATTTTTTTTCCATGTAAAGACTAGTTTGGGATGGGGGAATTTTCTTGAAAATCTTCGTGTCGCATCCTTGGAAGATACCAACTTTAAATACCAAGTTTGCTATTTAACGGTCTTTTCGTTTTTGAGCAATGCTGTCCACAAACACACATACACACACAGAAACCTTTTTCCAAAAATCTAATGCGTTCCATTCCCATGACTTTCCCTACATCTCTGCAACAAATTATTGTTAAAAAGCTTATACTTCTACTTACTTCATGCTAATTGAGAAAAAACAGGTAGCAGAAATAGTCTTATTACTTGCTTTCTTGTGAGTAGAAGTGAAATAAAGTAGTACCATCGGATAAAGTGATAGTCAAAAGCTGGTTACTATGTGACTGATGTTCCTTTGTTTGTATGGACAGGAGTTGACAAATTCCTGCATGAGAAAAGTAAGTTTCTTAAAGCTGAAGCCAATAACAAGGAATATAAAAAAAAAAAAAAAACGAAAAAAATGTAAATGGCATAAATTGTGCGTTTTATCGTGACCTACATTTTTTCTGTAGTAAGTTTTTGTCCATCTCTTACGGTTTAGTAGTTATGCAAAATTTTCTAAAATTCATCCAGAATAAAGTAGTCTTCAGAAGCGATTCCCAGAAAATTCAAGATATACATTTTATTTGGCATGTCAATATCTTAAATATAAGCGATTTTAATCAATATCGTTAAAGCCATTTTTGAGAAAACCAAAATTTTGGAAATTTTTCCATATAAGGGATAATTTGGGGCGGGGGATTCTATTAAAAATCTTCGTGTCGCATCCTTGGAAGCTACCAAACTTAAATATCAAGCTTAGTATTCAATGATCTTTTCATTTTTGAGCAATACTGTCTACGACACACATACACAGGCGCACACACGGACCTTTTTGTAAAAATGCTTTTTTTTGGATTCAGAGGGACCAAAAACATGTATTTCCGGCGAAATCTCGGTATCGAATTGGTGGGATGAGTGCAATACCTTCTCCATCCACTATGTACATAATACGTGTAGAGAAAGTAAAAATGTTTTTTTTTTTTTTGTTTTTTTTTTTTTTTGTATTCAGGGGGGCCCAAAAGATGTATTTGGGGTGAAATCTCGATTTCATATTTTTGGTTGGAATACAATACCATCTCTATACACTATGTACATAGTACGTGTAGAGAAATTCAAAACTTCTACAGCCGACTTTGCACTGAAAGCTTGAGAATGCTTCGCGCTATAGAATAGTGTAGACTTTCTTCAAATATGTAGCGTGCATGTTACCTTTAACGAATCTAAAAACATTATGATGTACTGCACTCATATGATTTTCTCTCTCTCTATTCACTCTTGTGCAAAATATTCATCTATCTATTTCATGTTAAACAAGATAAACATTTCAGAAGTTGCCTTAGGCAGGCTTTAAGCAACAGTCCAATCTTTTATGAGCAAGTCGTTATTTAATGGCTATGAACTTTCATTCTCTTTGCGTAGCCAAAAAATGTTCGTGTGCATGTATATGTCTGTAGGCAGTATAACTCATAAACGAAAAGTCCTTAAATACCAAACTTGATACTTAAGTTCAGTATCTTCCAAGAACGGGACACGAAGATTTTCAAGAAAATTACCTCGCCCCCAACTACCCTTTACATGGAAAAAAAATATTCTCTCAGTCGCCTAAGGTTGGTCGATTTCTGCTCGGTTCCAACAGGGGAAGCCTTTACCCACTGGTATATGACTAGGGATCTTAGCGCGTCACTGTCCGTCGATTTGCCTATGGCCTGTAACCTCATACGATTATTTCATCACATCCGTTCCTCTTGGGGCGCAGAAGATCTGCGATGGATCAAGATGCGAGGTATCCTCTCCGTTCTCTGGTTCAGATCAGTTTCTGCTGATCCTATGTAACCAATGGTAGACAAACTTGAGCGCCTGATGATGCAGACAGACTTCTTACTCTATAAAGTTGTTGCTGGGATTTATTCATCTTCAGTTAGGTTACCTAAGTTCTTCAGGCAGATTTATGGTACTTTTCTATATATTTTGTCACTGCGAAATTTAATTACAGGCACTTGCATTGGAATGTGATAGAAATTCAAGCCCGTTGGCCGTTCGTATTTCTAAAGACGGGGGTCTGTTATGAATATTTTATTCAATGTGGAGCATTAACAATATGGAGTCAAGTTATGTAGACCGTATTGCCCCTAAAACATTTGTTACGTTGATTAATAGCCACTTTGTGTAGCTAGCCTCCTACATAGGTCTTATTCAGTGGTCCGCATTCATTTTATTAGTTATCTCAATACGTAATCAACGTTCTTCTTGTTTCTTGCATCAGTCCCGCCTTCAGTTCTTTGCCGGGTGGGTTCAGGCTGTTGGCACGCAAGGTCGACCCACGCTCTCCACTCAAGTGGCATCAGTGACAATGAACAAGCGCTAAATGCAATATGAATTTATTTATGGAGCAAAAACTTGCGTGTCTCAAGCAACTGACACAAGCACCTGGAGATTACGTTTAAAAGTTTTTTGATGAACGTGATAGGAAATACCGACGTAGGTGTTTATAGCTGCAGGATACAGAATAATAATTCTGTCCATTGTATCGGCTGCCCTCAATGTCAGGTAAGGTCATACATACTATGTGGCGAAAAAGTTGGGAGAGCACATTAGTGCTGCTATTACACTGTTGCCATACACATTTTCCATTGAAATTAAAATTTGTTGCGTTTTCCAAAATGAAAATGAATTAATTTACAGTTCCGTTATTACTTTCTCTACACGTACTATGTACCTTCTTTCTCCACACGTACTATTTACATAGTCTATAGAGTAGGTATTGTAATGTACCCAAAAATTCGATACCGAAATTTCACCAGAAATACATGGTTTGGGTCCCCCTGAAACCAAAATAACATTTTAGGAAAAAGGTCCGTGTGTGTGTGTGTGTGTGTGTGTGTGTGTGTGTGTGTGTGTGTGTGTGTGTGTGTGTCTGTGCACAGCATAGCCCAAAAACGAAAAGATCGTTAAATACCAACATTTGTGTTTAAGTTTGGTATCTTCCAAGGATACGACACGAAGATTTTCCAGAAAATTCCCCACGCTAACTACCCATTTTCCGAAAATTTTGATTTTCTCAAAAATGGCTTTAACGATTTTGATTAAAATATCGTATATTATAGATATTTACCTGACAAATAAAATGTAAATCTTGAGTTTTCTGGGAATAGCCTCTGAAGACTACTTTATTCTGGATGAATTTTACGGAATTTTGCATAACTGCTAAACTGTAAGAGAAGGACAAAAACTTAACCACAAAAAATGTAGAGCATATTAAAATCCACAGTTTATGTTTTATACATTTTTTTCGTGGAGTTGGTCGTGTTTTAGATATGCCTTGTTTTTAGTTTCTGCTTTAAAAAACTTATACTTTTCTCTTACGGGAATTTGTCAACTTCAGTCCACACTAACAAAGAAACTTCAGTCACATGGCACCCAGCATATGACTATCACTTTAATCTATGGTACTCCCTTTTTTCGGTTCTACTTACAAGGAAGCAAGTAATAAGACTATTTCTGCTTTTTTTTTTTTTTCTCTCAATTAGAATGAAGTAGATAGAAGAATAATCTTTTTAGTAATAATTTGTTGCAGAGATTTAGAGAAAGTCATGTGAATGCAAAACAGCATATTTTTTTTTTTCAAAGTTAAAACTTCCTAAAGCAAGGCGTTTCCCTACTCGTGGTGTAGTGGTTACCATGCTAACCTTTAAAATCCAAGATTGTAGGTTCAAACCTGGCGGAGGGTGATGGAATTTTTTTTTCGGATATAAATACCTTAGCATGACTTCTTTCGGAAGGAAAGTAAATCTGGTGTTCTCGCGTAAACTTTATTTTCACGCACTTAGAAGGAAGAAGGATCCTGGGAAAAATTCTCAGCCATTTTGAGTCCGCAACTAATGATTTTGCCATCTGTGGGCGACAAGTGATCACTCGTCACCATGGCGCATAGTGGTGAACTCTAGAGCTAAAAATTCAACTCGTAACAATACAGGAATACTAACTGCTCAAGTTTAGTCGCCGAAACAAATTATAAAATACCAATAAAAAAGATCGTAAAATATAAGGATGTAATCACTAAAGAAGTAAGTATTTCCTACAAAAAATAAATAGAAGGAAGTCAAATTATAATACTAACATGATTTTATTGTTTTTATTACTGTTATTACTGTTTACAAGAAGAAGAATAGCAGTAGTAGTAGTAGTAGTAGTAGTAGTTGTTGTAGTGGTGGCAGTGTTAGTAGCAGTAGTAGTGGTAGTAGTAGTAGTGATGGTAGTGGTGGCAGTGGTGGTAGTAGTCATAGTAGTAGTAGCAGTAGTGGTGGTAGTAGTGGTAGTAGTGGTAGTAGTGGTAGTAGTGGGGGTAGTAGCGGTAGTAGTGGTGGTAATAGTAGTAGTGGGGGTAGTAGTGGGTGTAGTAGTGGGGATAGTAGTGGTGGTAGAAGTGGTAGTAGTGGTAGTAGTAGTGGTAGTAGTGATGGTAGTGGTAGTAGTGGGGGTAGTAGTGGTAGTAGTAGTAGTGGGGGTAGTAGTGGTAGTAGTAGTAGTAGTGGTAGTAGTGGTAGTAGTGGGGGTAGTAGTGGTAGTAGTAGTGGGGGTAGTAGTGGTAGTAGTAGTAGTGGTGGTAGTAGTGGTAGTAGTGGTAGTAGTGGTAGTAGTGGGGGTAGTAGCGGTAGTAGTGGTGGTAATAGTAGTAGTGGGGGTAGTAGTGGGTGTAGTAGTGGGGATAGTAGTGGTGGTAGAAGTGGTAGTAGTGGTAGTAGTAGTAGTAGTGGGGGTAGTAGTGGGGGTAGTAGTGGGGGTAGTAGTGGGGGTAGTAGTGGGGGTAGTAGTGGTTGTAGTGGGGGTAGTAGTGGGGGTAGTAGTGGTAGTAGTAGTAGTGGGGGTAGTAGTGGGGGTAGTAGTGATGGTAGTGGTAGTAGTGGGGGTAGTAGTGGTAGTAATGGGGGTAGTAGTGCTAATCGTAGTGGTAGTAGTGCTAGTGATGGTAGTGGTAGTAGTGCTAGTGGTAGTGGTAGTAGTCATAGTAGTAGTAGCAGTAGTGGTGGTGGTAGTAGTGGTAGTAGTGGGGGTAGTAGTGGTAGTAATGGGGGTAGTAGTGCTAATCGTAGTGGTAGTAGTGCTAGTGATGGTAGTGGTAGTAGTGCTAGTGGTAGTGGTAGTAGTCATAGTAGTAGTAGCAGTAGTGGTGGTGGTAGTAGTAGTGGTAGTAGTGGGGGTAATAGTGGTAGTAGTGGTGGAAATAGTAGTGGTAGTGGGGGTAGTAGTGGGAGTAGTAGTGGTAGTAGTGGTGGTAGTAGTGGGGGTAGTAGTGGTGGCAGTGTTAGTAGTAGTAGTGGTGGTGGTAGTAGTAGTAGTGGTAGTAGTGGTGGCAGTGTTAGTAGCAGTAGTGGTGGTGGTAGTAGTAGTAGTGGTAGTAGTGGTGGCAGTTTTAGTAGTAGTAGTGGTGGTGGTAGTGGTAGTAGTGATGGTAGTGGTAGTAGTAGTGGTAGCGGTAGTAGTAGTGATGGTAGTGGTAGTAGTGCTAATTGTAGTGGTAGTAGTGCTAGTGATGGTAGTGGTAGTAGTGCTAGTGGTAGTGGTAGTAGTCATAGTAGTAGTAGCAGTAGTGGTGGTGGTGGTAGTAGTGGGGGTAATAGTGGTAGTAGTGGTGGTAATAGTAGTAGTAGTGGGGGTAGTAGTGGGGGTAGTAGTGGGGGTAGTAGTGGGGGTAGTAGTGGGAGTAGTAGTGGTAGTAGTGGGGGTAGTAGTGGGTGTAGTAGTGGGGATAGTAGTGGTGGTAGAAGTGGTAGTAATGGTAGTAGTAGTGGTGGTAGTAGTCATAGTAGTAGTAGCAGTAGTGGTGGTGGTAGTAGTAGTGGTAGTAGTGGGGGTAGTAGTGGTAGTAATGGGGGTAGTAGTGGTAGTAATGGTAGTAGTGGTAGTGGTGGTAGTAGTGGTAGTAGCAGTGGTGGTAGTAGTGGTAGTGGTGGTAGTAGTGGTAGTAGTGGTAGTAGTGGTAGTGGTGGTGGTAGTAGTGGTAGTAATGGTGGTAGTAGTGGTAGTAATGGTAGTAGTGGTAGTGGTGGTAGTAATGGTAGTAGTGGTAGTGGTGGTAGTAGTGGTAGTAGCAGTGGTGGTAGTAGTGGTAGTGGTGGTAATAGTGGTAGTAGTAGTGGTGGTAGTAGTGGGGGTAGTAGCGGTAGTAGTGGTGGTAGTGGTGGTAATAGTGGTAGTAGTGGTAGTAGTGGTGGTAATAGTGGTAGTAGTAGTGGTGGTAGTAGTGGGGGTAGTAGTGGTAGTAGTGGGGGTAGTAGTGGTAGTAGTGGGGGTAGTAGTGGTGGCAGTAGTGGTAGTAGTGGGGGTAGTTGGTATTTAATGAACTTTTCGTTTTTGAGCTATGCTGTGCACAAACACACACAGACACACACACATTCGCACACACACGGACCTTATCCCAAAAATATTATTTTGGATTCAGGGGGACCCAAAACATATATTTTCGGTGAAATTTCTGTAAGAAAATTTTGGGTGGAATTCAATACCTTCTCTATACACTATGTACATATTACGTGTAGAGAAAGTAAAAACAAAGTTGAGCAGAAGAAAGGGACAGAAAAGGCAGTAGTAGGGAGGAAAAGGTAAGCGGGGGGTACAACCTAAAACCTGGTGGATTTTAATGTGAGCCATTCATTCAAATCTTTCCTTGTTTTCTACTATTGATGTTTACAGCTTTTTCTTCCTGCAAAATGATCCTTACAAAGCAGTTTTTCTCTTCCGCATATAACATTTGCTGTATAAATATGAATTGTCCTTAGTTTTACTCTAACATATATTTAAGCATATATTTTCTATTTTCGTTGCCCTCCGTGGTGTAATGGTTACCATGTTAACTTCATATACCCAAGGACGCAAGTAAAAATCCTTAGCATGGCTTCCTTCGGAAGGGAAGTAAATCCGTGGGTCCCGTGTCATAGATTTATACGGCATGTAAAAGAACCTCAAGCCTAATAGAGAGGCCTCTGAGCAAAATTAAGCGGTCTTTCACGCCCAGTATAGAATGGGACGCTGAGAACCATAGCAGTTAAAGGGCGTCCATAAATAAGACGCCATTTCCATTTCTATTTTCAATGTTCAAAAATAAAAACTATATTTTGTGACAAAAAATATATTCAAAATTCTAAAACAAAATTGAAGTCACAGAGAACCGCATGGCAATTTCAAACAGTAAATGTATTGTGAATCTAAGTATTTTTTGTTTTTTGTGCAAGGACCTTTTCTAATGGCGGGACAAAAACATAAACATATTTTGACAATAACCTCCAAGCCATTAGAGCAAAATAAATGAAATTTTCACTGTAACTCATTTACATTATTCAATATCTGTAGTATACATTTCTAAGCGTTATCATTTTTAGTTTGGAATTTCAATGTCTTTAATGGAGACATCACAACTATTTTGTTATGCAGGGTGATTCAAAACTTACGTGCCTTTTCAAATTTACAAATACTTTCTTAAATCAGATGTTAATGATTTACAAATGGAGTTTCGTGTAGTATGTAGGAAACACGTCTTTGAAAGATCACAAAACTTTGTCGGAGCACTCGCTCATAAGCCGTCAACAGGAATATCGGCGAATTCTCTACGGATGGTGGCCTCCAGTGTCTGGAGATTTGAATGAGACTTTCGACCACCTTGGACTAAAGATACCCTAGGGGAAGAAATCGGGAGACTTCAGATTTGGCCAAGCCACATCACCAAATCGGGAGACGAAACGTCCAGGAAGCTGTTCACGCAGTTCATCTAATGTCACTATTAATATCTTAATGGGACCAGTGTTGCCAGATTGGGCGAAAATTCACCATTTGGGCTACTAAAAGATGGATGTTCCGACCGATTTATAATTGAGGCGATTTGCGAATTTTTGGGCTACTTCTGAAATAACGAAAATAATTTAAATGTATTCTTTGAAAAGTGCATTTACATTGTTTTACAAATTAAGTAATATATTAATGAGTAGAGTAATGGTATGTTCGTTAAGTCACTACTGCTATGAAAAAGGCGAAATTATACCAATTTCCATGTTACCTTTTCTTTGTTACGTCGCTATTAATGCAGTCGCACCGAGTTTAAGAGAACTGTATGAATCAAATGCACCAAATGAATGCAAATATATATTAGTATTATATGCACTATATTAGTTTTTGAATAATACATTGATACTGTATCTGCAGTTTTTATAGCAATTTGAGTAAATAAAGTATTAGTAATAGGTAAGTGGGAAAATGTGATAAGCCTTTAACAAGAGTTTCCTCCCTGCTTCTCGAAGGGTCCCGGGTTCTATTCCCGACTAGGGGTGGGGAATTTTCTCTAATCGATATTATTCCCTGTCCTCCCCAAAGTCTGGAAATATTGGTGAGTGTGTGTAATCTAATGCATAAAATCCAAATAAAAACAGAGACCAACTATGCCAATACATGCGTCAAAACCATTGCCGATAAGCAATTTATTCCAAAGAGAAATCCTGCAGGTATGACTTTTGAGATGTGAAGTTGAAATTAATAAATAAATGGCTTTAGTGGGTTTCTTGTGATATAATGTTTTGTTTTTGTTTCTTTTTACTTTCCCTATACGTACTATATATACTATATATATTAGGGTTCCTGCATCCAAAAAAATTATTTTCAGAAAAAGGTCCGTGTGTGTGATGTGTCAGTGTGTCCGTGTGTCTGTGAACACGATAATTCAAAAACGAAATCTGTTAAATACCAACCTTGGTATTTAAGTTTTGTATCTTCCAGGGATGCGACACGAAGGTTTTGAGAAAAATCCCCCCACCCCAAACTACACTTTACGTGGAACTTTTTTTGAAAATTTTGATTTTATAGAAAATGGCTCTAACGATTTTGGTTAAAATATCGTATATTAAAGATATTTATCTGGCAAATAAAATGTATATTTTGAATTTTCTGGGAATAGTCTCTGAAGACTACTTTATTCTGAGTCAATTTTACGGAATTTTGCATAACTGCTAAACCCTAAGAAATGGACAAAAACTTACCACACAAAAAAATGCAGAGCACATTAAAACACACAATATATGTTGTATACATTTTTTTCGTGGAGCTATTCCTTTTTGAGATATTCCTTGGTTTTGGTTTCAGCTATGAAGAACTTAACTTTTCTCATACAGGAATTTGTCAACTCCTGCCTATACAAACAAAGGAACTTCAGTCTCATAGCAACCAGTTTTTGACTAATACATAAACCTATGGTGCTCCCTTATTTCGCTTTTACTTACATGGAAGCAAGTAATAATACTATTTCTGCTAATTTTTTCTCGAATAGCATGAAATAAATAAAAGCACAAGTTTTTAACAATAATTTGCTGCAGAGGTGTAGAGAAAGTCATGTGAATGGAACACATCAGGTTTTTTATTGTAAAGTTTGCAACTAGGAGCCCAATGGTCTGACCATAAGAAACATGATGTAAATACACAAAATTCTAAACCAAATCTTAGAGACATATTTCAACTACCCCCCTAAAAATTTAGAATGTGAAATTGGGCGATTTCAATATGAATTTTGCGATTTTTAAAAATAATCCTGGCGATATTTTGTGAAATGAATCTGGCAACCCTGGACACATCGCTCGGAAGTCAGAGTATACTCCACTTCTCCATCGTGCAATGCTCTACCTGCGCGCGCACTCGCAGTCAGAGCGTTCTTTCTGAATCACCCGGTGTAATGTCTGACGTCATGTTAATCCCAGAGATTGATAATATTATAATTGTTTCTATGTACTGTTACCAGCTATCCCTTTGCATTAAATTTTGTAGATACACAGCCCATTGTTATGTAACAAAATAAATATCATTGTGGTCGCTGATGTTATAAAGCGATCTAAAATACACACAAAGGCTACAATTTATGTTGGGAAGAGTGCAAAAAGCGTTAATCGTCTTCTAGCAGTTCCACTATGCCATAAAACTTTACAACACGTTTTTGCTAGATGTGCAGAAATTGTGTAATGACTGCCATGAAGGACTTCTAAAGAGCTAGTAAATGATGTATGTCTTACACTTACAGTCTGACAGATATTGCAGATGTGGGAGCTGCTACACGTGTGCAGTGGCCGCCGACGCAAAACAGAGCTTATCCTGCAAATAAATCTTAGATATTTTTCCCTATCTTAAGTCACCAGCATACTAGTTTCCGTACTTTGTTTGTTTCATTTGCGCTTCACATTCAATCTCCGGCTCATAATCCGTCCGCAAAAAATCAGAAGCCAATCAGGAATAAAAAATCTGATGTGTTCCATTCACATGACTTTCTCTATATCTCTGTAACAAATTATTGTTAATAAGCTTATTCTTTTATTTATTTCACTAATCGAGAAAAATTAGGAGAAATAGTCTTATTTCTTGCTTTACTGTAAGTAGAAGCGAAATAAGGAAGTACATAGGTTAAAGTGAAAGCCAAAAGCTGGTTGCTATTTGACTGAAGTTTGTTTGTTTGTATGGACACGAGTTGGCAAATTCCTGTATGAGAAAAGTATGTTTTTCAGAGCTGTAACCAAAAACAAGGAATATCTAAATAACTATGAACTCCAGGAAAAAAATGTATTTAACATAAATTGTGTGTTTTAACGTGCTCTACGTTTTCTGTGGGTTAAGTTTTTGTCCTCCTCTTACAATTTAGAGTTATGCAAAATTCATCAAGAATAAAGTAGTCTTCAGATGCTATTCCCAGAAAATTCAAGATATACATTTTATTTGTGAGGTAAATATATTTAATATACGATGTTTTGATCAAAATCGTTAGAGCCATTTTTTAGAAAATCAAAGTTTTCGAAAAAAGTTCCATGTAAAGGGTAGTTGGGAGTGGGAGGATTTTCCCTGGAAGATACTAAACTTAAATAGCAATTATGGTATTTTACCAACGTTTCGTCTTTGAGTTATCGTGTTCACAGACACACGTTATTGTGTTCACAGACACATGGACACACTGACACACACGAACCTTTTTCTAAAAATACCTTTTTTTGGATACAGGGGACCCTAAAAAGTATATTTCCGGTGAAATCTCGTATCGAATTTTTGGGTGGAGTGCAATACCTTTTCTATATACCATGTACATAGTATGTGTAGAGAAAGTAATATAGAGTTGTTGTTGGAGTAATAAATGACAGTTTTATTACTTATTAACCAACTTTGAAAAATCACATTTTGTGAAAATGTGATACTTAAACGCCTGTTTCCGTAATATTTTCTTTATTTTTCCAGATATATACCTATTATTTAAATATTTTATTAATATTTTCAAATTGTATATGTTAATACTCCCATTAAATAAACTTGAAATAAATTATTTATTTCAGTACTTCAAGCAGTGAGCTATGGAACTTATTGAGCATTACGAATAAAACGCCGGTAGTATGTGTTATTTTATTGATGTTCCATCAGCTTTTGCCAGATTCGGCGTCTGCTAAGGGAACTTGAAAATCAAGCTCCCTGCAGGGCGGGTAGATTATCGATATCAAAGATCGACCGACATGAACAAAAGCAAGCATCGCTTAACCGTGACCAGACCTTAGTATTGTTAGTGGTTAATGTGGCGGAACAATATACCAGTTTCTCTTTCCTTAATATTCTAAGAGGAATTATAAAGCACTTATACTTACAGCTTATGTGAATGCGCTGCAACTCACCTGCAACAAGAAATGGTTTTTATTAATAATTTGGTATAAACACTATTGAAATTAAAAATATTTATTCTATATTCATATAGCAAGAAACCATTTAAAAAAAAAAAAAAAAAAAAAACACAACTTAAATGTTTCATTCACATATCTTTCTCTAGCTGTTCCACAAATAAATTTTTCTTACAAAAGACTGTTCTTTTATCTATGTCATACTACTCCAGATAAACATTAGCTGACATTGTCTTATTACTTGCCTTCTTGTAAGTAAAAGAGAAATAGTCAAATCTTTTAAAAGTCGGTCGCTAAGTGAAACAATTGAAATCCTATTCTCTTTGCATGGAAGGAGTAAACAAAAGAAAGAAAGCTGTTCTAGAAACTTCCTACATAAGATTATTCTTCTTTCTGCACCTTGCTAATTGAGGTACTCATTAGCACAATGTTCTAATTACTTAGTTCCTTATAGGTAGGAAGAAAATAGAGGAATACACTAGGCTAAACCCATAGTCAAATGTTTTAAAATCTGTCGTTATGCGATTGTCATTTCAAATCGCTTCTTTTCTTGGCCAGGAGTAGAACAAAAGAAAAACGGACACTCCCGTCTGAGAAAAGTATATGTACTTCACAACTGAAACTAATAACAATGAATACCACGAAAATGGTAAGCTCCACGAAAAAAATGTATATGACATAACTTGTGTATTTTAACAATACCTATCGTAAGTTTTTGTGTATCTCTTACGGTTTACTAGTTATGCCAAATTAAGCAAGATTCATCCAGAATAAACAGGTCTTTAGAAGCTATTTCCAGAAAATTCAAGATATACATTTTTTTTTTGGTATGTAAATACTTTTACTATACGGAATTTTAATCAAAATCGTTAGGGCCATTTTTTAGAAAATCAAATTTTCGAAAATTGTTCCACTTAAAGGGTAATTGGGGTGAGGGGATTTTCTTGAAAATCTTCGTGTCGCATCCTTGGAAGATACCAAACCTAAATACCAAGTTTAGTATTTAACGGTCTATTCGTTTTTTAGCTATACTGTCCATAGACACACACGTACAGACAGACTGGCAGACACACGGACCTTTTTCTGAAAATGCTATTTTTGGATTCAGGGGGTCCTAAAACATGTGTTTCCGGTGAAATCTCGGTATCGAATTTTTGGGTGGAATACAATACTTCCTCTATGCACTATATACATAGTACGTATAGAGAAAGTAAAAATGAATGTCATAAATTGTATGTTTTAATGAGATGTACATTTTTTGTGTAATAAGTTTTTGTCTACCTCTTATTCACCACTTCTGCAAAAGTTATACAAAAGTCATTCAGAATGAAGAGATCTTTAGAGGCTTTTCCCAGAAAATTCAAGATATAACTACAGTTCATTTGTCATGAAAATATCTTATACGTACATATAGCATTTTAATAATAATCGTTCACACATACGGCATGTTTTAAAAAAATTGGATTCAGTGTGCCTCAAAACATGTATTTCCTGTGAATTCTTGGTATCGAATTTTTGGGTAGAATACAATACCTTCTTTATCCACTGCGTACATATTACATACGTGCTAGAGAAAATAAAAACGAACATCTGACATGATAAACACTACATATGTATGTATACATATGATTATAACATGTATATGTGCCTTAAGATGAGGCTAAGAAGGTTTTGGGCAAAAAACATGAGTTTGAATAATAATAATAAATTTACACATAGTCACTTATTTATTTAAACTTATGGAAGTGTTAAATGGAATCCCTTAATTCAGAGGTCATAAACTTTTTAAGAAAATACATGATATAACTGTGTCTATGAGAGTTAGTAGTCGGACAGAAGGGCATCCAAAGGAATACAGATGATACGTAAGCCCTTTATGCTTCCAAATATCACCTAGGAGAAAGGAATGTCTAGATCCGGACGACGATGTGCGCTAGTCTCTACATGTGATATTAAACCAGAAGCCGACTAGCCCTGACCTATCCTTCCTCAACCAAGCAGTCCCGGGTTTAAACGAAATAAGTAACTTCAGGAGATATAATAATCACTCCATGGCACGACAGCTCACAAGCAACCTTGGCCTACCGCCCGGCCGCTGCGTCATATTGAAGGGTGGGACGTGGTCGGTGCATCGATCCCTCGATCCTTTAATGCAGCCCTCTTGACCTGGAGCTGCTACTTCTCCACCAAGTAGCTCCTCAATTGGCCCCCCAGGGACTTCACGAGGCACTCCGGGCCAGGTCTCCCAGCGGGGGAAAAATCTCCACGCCGGTGCCGGGAATCGAATTCTGGTCTTCCGCTTAGCAGGTAGCTACGCTACCACCGCGCTAAGAAGACGGTCTCCAAGAGTTAGTAATATTATTTATTAAGTTTATAATAATACAATGTTTGCGTCACAGAGTCGCATGGGTCGGGTGACCATACATGCTGTTATAAAAATACTTGAATATATTACCTATATATCTATTTTACATATCTTTAAAACATTGGGAATACACACACACACATACATACGCTCGCGCGCTACTACAACAGAACCATAGAACAATAAAAGAAAGAACATTGATATCACACACACACATACACACACACACACACACACACACACACACACACACACACACACACACACACACACGCTTGCACTCACAACTACGCCACGTATTCACACATATAGATTACTCAAACACCAAATAAGTCTATACAACATTTACGCAAATATTTCTTAGTGCACGAACTTCCATTATGTGCCCAGGCTTGGCCCTCCAAGAGTTAGGGAGAAATGGTTTCTAGCACTATTCCCAACGCCCAGCCGCAACACACCACCTACAGTACAACTCTGAAAAAGATGAAAGCAAATCGCACTTGCGGAATGCGAGCCTCGCAGGTTATCTCACTTCGTTCGTATGATTCCCCAGCCCCCCCCCCCACCTATATCAGAGACTTTGACTTCATATCAGCTGATGGTATTGGCGATTCTATTCTCTGAAGTGTAGTTTCCTAACGTTGATTTTTGTTACTTTAAATGTTTCATACTAACACTCACTTCCACATACTTTCAGACTCTGTGGAGGATAGGAAATGATTCTGGTTAAACCATTTCCTGACGATTCTGGGATCTCCAGTTTGAGAAGTTATTTAGCGGACTACTCGATTATAGAGACAGTACATTTGGCTTTCTCCTGTTCATGCAAACAGCAGGGAATTTCAAAGCCATACATAGTCACCCACTTTTTAAAATCTGACTATCGTTTTACCCCACTGTATTCTTCGCATACTTAGAACGAAATGTGCAAAAGATATAGATATAAAACGGAGGTGACACTCGCGCACTGCAAACTACGTGAGATCTATTGAGGCTATCACTCTCAGGAGAATAACAGGAGACCACAGGCCGCAGGTAGACAGGTCCCAGAGAAGCGCGGAAGTCCCTAACAATCTCTAGCTCATACCTAAGGATGGTAATTTTTCGCAAATGCGATATAGCACGAAATGTTCATAAAGTCTTGTACTCCTATATTTTCATCTTTCACGACCACTAAATCACATTTTAATGTGTTTTGAAAATGCGAAATTGACTCAAAATGCAAAAATTATACTAAAATGCGATATAAATGCGAAATTGCCGACTTTTTAAAATGTACCTTCCTTCCTTCCTTCTTTCTTTCTTTCTTTCTTTATTTTCTTCTAGAAATTGCATCTGATGATTTTGTGCACTCTTGGAATGTTTATGATTCTGACACACTTGTCTACCACAGTGATAATGCGGAACTAATCATCTCATCTGTTTGTAAAATACACATTTATAAATCTGAATTTGGCATGCAGAAATAAATACATTTCACAGTTATCAAATTTAAATAACAATAATGTTTTCCTCTTACAAGAATGTGTGCATAAATTTGTATACAAAAAAATGAGAATAAAAGTGCATGTCCTCAAAAGAGGACAAATAATGTATACATCATTGACACATTATTTTTATCCCATACTCTCACTGTTTATGTCAACAGTACTTTATTTTGTCATTGTTGTATGTGGGTCATTGTTATTGTTGAGAGTTCAGTTACCGTTTACTAATGTGATGAGACAATATCAATGTGATCAGAATAAATTCAAGATGTATGTTTTTCTTCAAAATGCTATAAAATGCTAAATTGAAAATGTATTAATGCTAAAAAGTGCTAAATTTCTGATTTCAAAATGCTAAAAATCACCACCCCTGCTCAATCCTGGTGCTGCCCTCGAGTGCCCACTCGTCCGCGCCATCTCTCCAGTACCGCATCACGAAAGCTAGAGGCACGCCTGAAACTTAGGAAGGAAGCAGAGTGACAGGTAAATGAGAAACAATCCCAGGAAACCAGGACAAATCTAAGGTTAAAGCGGGCGGTTGATGGAAATCGACGTCGGCACCTCGCTACGAAATGTATAAAGTGTAAGGAAAGTTAATCTCGATTAACACCGGAGATAGAAAAACAAACCTTTATATAAATAATTTGTAAAAGAATGAGTAGAGAAAATCATTTGAAGGTAAAAGATTAGATATTTTAATCGTTTACTATTATCATTTGACTTAAACCAAATCTCCGCTTTTATTTAATATCTATATGGACGATATTCTTAGCAAATTATAAGAGGAAATACCATTAGGAATAAAAACAAATAAAATAATGTGTAAAATATGCTTCTCTTTGCAGATGTTAATACAAGACAGAGAGGATAGCTACAAATAAGTGTGTACAAGTTATACAAATTTGATCCAGGATTATAGTTTAAGTATATCAGTAGAAAAATTACAGGTTATGGCATTTATAGGAAAACATAAAAAAAAAAAAAAAGATTGAAGATAGTGTTAAATAATAAAGTATTAAAACAGATGGGAAAATTTATTTACTTGCGCTGTAATGTAACATTTAAAACAAACAATGAAGAAATAAGCAATAAAGTAAGTTCCAATATATTTGTGTCCCTTGAAAAGAAAAACCTAAACTTCTACTAACAGTCAATGGCTGTTACGGTTTTTCTATATGGTTCAGAGACATGGACACACAAAGAGAAAGAATGGAGTCAAATACAAGCGGCAGAAATGAAATATCCCCGAGCAGTAAAAGGATGCACCAGATAGCATCATATTAGAAACGAAGACATAAGGAGAGAATTAGACACATTTTCGTTACAAGAAAAGATGCAAAAAAATGAAAAAGGCATTTACAAAGAATGGATAACTCGCATCCCATTATAGTCATACAAATATAAACCTCTAGACTACAGAACAATAGGAAGAGCAGTTAAAAGATGGAAAGAAATATGAGGCCAGAACAGGAGAATCCTCCTAAACCATGAAGAGCTGATGATGATGATAATGATGATGATGACTACTAACATTTACATACAACATACGAGGGTCGGCTGATAAGTCCCGGGCCTCACACAGATATGGCGCCACTAGGCCAGTTAGACGTAGCATCGTATAATTTAACTCTAGACTATCTTGTATCCATAGTTACAGACAGCTTGTTTAGTTTTCAAATGACAGCATTTTAAACAAGACAAATTTAGAGTTTTCACGAAAATGGAGGATTTGGAAAACCGAGCAGTGATTAAATACTTCCATTGAAAAGCTCAACGCCTAAAGAAAACAAGGAGGAAATGGACAGTACATTGAAAGACTCTGACCCTTCATATTCAATGATTAAAACGTGGGTTGCAGAGTTTACTATAAAATGGGATTACGAGCACTAGTGATGAGTCTCGCTCTGGACGCTCTGAAGAAGTGACAACTCCAGAGAGCATTGAAAAAATTCATCTGGAAGACCACAGATTAAAGTTGTTTGAGATAGCAGAGGCTGTAAACCTATCAAAAGAACGTGCAGATAATATTTTAAGTAATGTTTTGGACTTTCACAAGGTCTGTGCAAGATGGGTGACGCGTCTGTTGACAGCTATTCAAAAGTCCCAGTAACTTTTTCAGACGGCTTATTACCATGGATGAAACTTGAAAACATCACTCACTCCAGAAAGTAAATCACGGTCAAAACAGCGGATTGCGCCAGGTGAACCGAAAAAGGATAGCCAATTTTGTCAGCTAACAAGGTTTTCTGGGAGGCACAGGGTATTGTTTTTATTGATTACTTGGAAAAGGGTAAAAGTGTCACTGGTGCCTACTACGCAAGGTTACTGTAACGTTTGAGCGATGAGGTGAAAAGAAAAAAGACCTTATTTGGCAAAAAAAAAAAAAAAAAAAATCATCACGACAATGCTCCGGCCCATCGATCAGTCGTTGCAATGGGGAAAAAAGTGCAAATTAAAGTTGGAATTTCGGGAACATCCACCATATTCGCCAGATCTAGCGCCCAGTGACTACCACCAATTCCCAAACCTCAAAAAAATTCTTGGAGGGCGATTTCACAGCAAAGATCATTGATGTGGTAAACAATTATTTTGAGGACCTTGAGAAATCGCACTACAGAGATGGTTTAAATAAATTAGAACACTGATATGACAAATGCATTATTAGCCTTTCTGGAGATTATGTTGAGAAATAAAGCAAAAAAAAAAAACAATGTTTTTAAATGCTGTTTTCATTGAGAGGCCCGGGACTTATCAGCCGATCCTTGTATTATACTAGTACCGCAAATTACGTAGGTATATGCCAAATGAAATGAAAATGTTATTGAAACCCGTGGCAACTGTGTACGAGTCATAATTTAATTTTTTGTTATGTCATAAATTGGCCAGCAATCCAGTGGGCAGGCTTCCCTGTCTCTCTACCCGGTACTGTGTGGGTATCACGTCATTAGTTACTCGAACACCAGTTAAAAGCTCCGCACAAAACCAAACACAACATGTAAACCTGTGTTTGCTGATGCTTTTCTTCTTATTCTTCTAGTTAATTAACTGAAAATGCTTTGAGGCTTCGCCGTTTGCTGGAATTTGGAGCTGACACAACAGAAAAAGTAATTAATGGCCAAAACCGGTAGTGGAGTATTTATGGAAGAAAAGTAGAAGTTAGGAAATTAGAGATACACGGTGGTGATTATAACAACACTGGTTACGCTTTGTGGGCTTCGTTAAGTTTTTTCTTCTCTTTTTCTTCTTCTTTCCTCTGTGGTATATAAACACCCGAAAGGCCATTGTACGGGTTTAGATGCGGTTTAATATTTAAGGTTTTTCTTTTATTTCCTTTTAGCTAATTAACTTCAAGTGGAGGACCATTAGCTAAAGGTAATGTCGATATAATGACCACGAAACGATGTTTCTGCGATAATTTCTGGATGATAAATAAAACGTTGAATCAGGAGTAGGTGCATATTACGTGTTCATGTTGGTGTTCCTGCTCCCGCGCGTTCGTAGACTGTTCGGTTTGGGAATATATAAATAACTCTACGAAAAGAGCCGGTCCCAATGACCCCGTTCGCTAAAGTGCCTCTCTTTGGTGTTTCGTGGCATAGGGGATCGTGGGTGCCAGTCCCGCCTTGAGCATGGGGGTTTGTGTGTTTGTAAATATGTATTTACGTATTAAAAGCAAACAGTAATCAAGCAGAAAAACAGAGTAAATGTTTAGGAAAATGAAAAAAGAGGAAAAATCAATTCAGTGAGGAGAAAAAAATGCATAGATGTCAGAAGTAATACTGAAATTATTTTGGTACTAAACAAGTGTATGTTTTTACTGAATAAGAATATACTTCAATATTGGTATACCAAGAGAATCATCTGCGCCGGCAGCAGTTATATTAAATTTCGCCGTGCAAATCTTACTAGACAGTTGCTGAATTCAAAGGCACAATGAGATTCCTTTATTAATTTTTTCGGAAAAATCGAAAGACTCTCCGATTTTTTTTTTTTTTTTTATAGTTTTTAACGCCCGCTTTTACTACTGATGACACCGCAGGCGTTGACACTGATTTTTTTTTCACCGGAAATATTCGTTTAGACATTCCCTGAATAATACAAAGCCATTTTTAGAAAAGGTACATGCGTGCGTCTGTTTTTTTTTTCTGTGGTGTATCACTTTTATGGTTTCGGTAGTTTTTTTTTTTTTTTATTATTATTGTTTGGGTTTGTTTGAGAGAGGTGAAGCTTCCAATTGAAAAGGCGGGACCAAGGGAGGATTAATTGCATTATTATTTTTGGTTTATGTTTATTTTATGTTCGTCCCTCTGTTGACCATCACCTCAACACTACGAAGCACTGACAATGCTGTTGGCTTAGGCTGTGCGGAGGACTTATTCTACACAATTACCAACCCAGCCGACGAAAAGAACAAAATTCCCCAAGAAGTGAAATTGGACTGACCACAATGGAGAAGTAAAATGAATAACATGCGATGGCGGGGGAAACTGGAGCATTCGAAGAATACTCGCCCCGTCGCGAATTTGACCACCACAAATCTCACATGCAGTCGCTTGGGATCGACCGGGGCCGTCTAGGTGAGAGGCGAGTGGTCTAACCACTCGGTCACTGCACGGCCAGCCTCTGCAATATTGTCCCATTAGTATATTAAACACTTGGCACTCTGTCCTGTTCGAATGGTTGTCTTTCAGCAGACGCTAATAGATCATATATACCAGGTGATCCAAAAGATGCTTATAGTTGCAATTTATAGACATGCTACATTTACATGAGTTTCTAATTCCTTCAGGATTGATATCAATATATATATACATATTACACTTAAAAATGGAATCTATGAGGATAAAATGTATTGTAAGTGTATATATATATTAGAATTAATAACAATAATTGCAATGCACATCTTATGTATTTATTATTCTGACCCTTTTCTATTTCTCGTGTAGATAAGTTATTCTAGAGCAAAAGTGCTCAAACTTGGGGCGCATGAACATTTTCCAGAGGAACACGAGAAGCACATCTATTAGAAGAAGGAAACTTGCTATTTGACAGATAAATACATTAATATAAATTGTTATAATAATTATTCCTTTTTAAATAATGTTTAATCATTAACACATTTAAATTAAACATTATTATTATTATTATTATTATTATTATTATTATTATTATTATTATTATTATTATTATTATTATTATCGTCATCATCAACATCAGCCTATCGCCTGCGGTGTCACAATTAGTAAAAGCAGGCGCTAAGCACTACCTCCCCCCCCTCCAAAAAAAAAAGAAGCATCATCTAGGTGGAGCACACAAAAATGTTAAAAATACATGGTTATTTAAATTTCATACTAATATTTTGAGAATTTATTTATCAGATGTCTCAGCAAATAAATATCGCTGTTAATTTACTTGGTGTTAAAGACTTAAATATGAATATCGTTTTTAGTTGCCATCCATTTTGAATATGTGCTGTGATTTCCTGTTTCTCAACGGTTCCTTCATTGACTGTTCTAGTATAGGATTCAACTGTAGAAAAATCTGATGTGTACCATTCACATGTCTTTCTCTATATCCCTGCAACAAATTACTCTTAAAAAGCTTATACTTCTATTTACTTTATGCTAATCAGAAAAAAATGAGCAGAAATAGTCTTATTACTTGCTTCCTTATAAGTAGAAGCGAAATAAGGGACTACCATAGGTCAAAATGATAGTCTAAATCTGGTTGCTATGTCAATGAAGTTCATTTGTTTATATGGATAAGAGTTGACAAGTTCCTGTATAAGTTTTTCATATCAGAAACCAAATATAAGGAATGTCTCAAAAACGACGCACTCACGAAAAAAATGTATATAACATAAATTGTGTGTTTTAACGTGCTCTACATTTTTTGTGAAGTGAGTTTTTGACCATCTCTTACGGTTTAGCAGCTTTTCAAAATTCAGTAAAATTCATCCAGAATAAACTACTCTTCAGAGGCTATTCCCAGAAAAGTCAAGATATACCTTTTATTTGTCAGGTAAATATCTTTAATATACGAAATTTTAATCAAAATCGTTACAACCATTTTTGAGAAAATCAAAATTTTCGAAAAAAGTTCCATATAAAGGGTAGTTGGGGGTGGGAGGATTTTTCTCAAAATCTTCGTGTCGCATCTCTGGAAAATACTAAACTTAAATACCACGTTTGGTATTTTACCGACTTTTCGTTTTTGAGTTATCGTGTTCACAGACACACGGACACACACACACACACACGGACCTTTTTGTGAAAATGCTTTTTTTTTGGATATTGAGGACCCTAAAACATATATTTCCGGCGAAATCTCGGTACCGAATTTTGGATGGAGTGCAATACCTTCTCTATGCACTATGTACATAGTGCGTATAGAGAAAGTAAAAAGTGCTCTAAAAAGGAACAGACAACTTCTGGACCCATGTTCATATAGCATTTTATCATGCCCTATCCGCAGGATATGTTTTCCCAAATTTTTATATACCTTTTTGTTACACCTGTATTTTGAATATCCTAGGCTAAAACTCATGTTTGTTGTTTAATTATAGCACTGTGCGCTCGCTCCGGATCCAAACATGTTTGTGGTTTGTTGGGTTGACCAATGTTCGTAGGTAGGCCAGTGCCCAGACATCGAAGATATCACCCAAGGTAAATAAATGTAGGATATCAGTTTAGAATCTTTTCAGCCGGTACGTAATCCTCTGCTACATCTTCCTAAACTCGAGTTTGTTACTATACATACATTCTTTGCCGGAACGTTCCTTCAGTCGAAGTCAGAGTGAATCCACTGATTTGGATATGGGTCAGCTCGGAGATATGGCCATTTGTTGGGATGCCATTATTTGCTATGGTTTTAAGAGACACTACGAGTAAAGTTTTAACCGCAATCGTAAAAAGTCTTACGTAGTTTTTTGATAGAAAATTTTTGAACCTTTGAACATCGATAGAGAATTTACATTTAGGTGCTCTATGTTGTTCGCACCATTTAAAGATGGTACAATAAATCTGCTTCCCTACTATACTATTTTATAGTACCACATTTTCTCAAAATCACATTTTCGCCACTTTAAAAATGTCCCAAACTCTCATTTGTTCTTTAAAAAATCTAATTTTTTCTAGAATGTGCAGAAGTATCTATTGTTATATTATTAACACCAATAGTATTTTTCAAAAAATATTTTTATGAAATAATTAATTTTGGAGATGAAAATATCAAACTTCAATCATAATTCAGTAATCAAAATTATTGAAAGATCAATACGGAATGTTTATGTTGTGGTTTAAAGCTCAAATTAAAAAAAATACCAATCAATTTTCTCAAATTCAGAGACTGTGTAAAATTTTGGTTATTTAATTACTTTACATAATACAATTTTTAAAATAACATCTTGCTAGGTATTTACCCTATTTCAATGACATTCATTATTCATATTAACATAACAGAAATGCAATTCGTGTACAATCTTCAGAAAAACCTACACAAAAATATCAATATGAAATTTTGTTCCAGTGTCCCTTAAATCCATATGATCACAACCACAATTCTACAGAAAATATGGGAGTGGAAACATTTACGGTTTTCCATAAGGAGTTCTGAATTCCAAAACTAGCATGCAAGCCAATAGATCAAATGGTGCCAACCGGAGGCCACACCGTGCCTGGAGAAACTCTGGCGCCTAGAATTTCATTTCCCGAACACCTCGCTACAACACTGTGATTTGGTTGGTAGCGGGAACGCTCCACTAGATCTTCAAACAGAATATTGGAACTGTGGCAAAGAGGGAAGACAGGTTCGGCTTCCTGAGACAAGAACTCTGGAAGTTGATGAAGTCCGGATTTATCGGGAATCATATCACACGGTTTGAGGTTACCACCTATGTTGTTGGTCCTTATGTTGACTATCAATTCAACACAACGAAGCACAGACAACATTGTTAGCTTAGACTTCCCGCTGCTATGCAAAATTACAAACATAACCAACGAAAAGAACATTTCCCAAGACCTGAAATAGGATTGAACAGTGGCGAAACAAACACAATAAAATGACATGCAATAAACATAAACAAACAAAAATAATAATACAAATAACCCTCCCTTGGTCCCACCTTTTCTACTGGACCTTTCTCACTCCTTTTCACCTTCCCTCCCCAAAAGGATGGTTTCATCAAAAACAAAAATGTATTGATGTTAATGGAAGTTTTTAAAACTAATCTTCGTATACTTTGGAGAAAAAAAAATATATATATACATTTTCTTAAACCATCTGACTCAGAGGGAATTTTGGGATTTATACTTCTATTTACTTTATGCTAATCAGAAAAAATTAGCAGAAATAGTCTTATTACTCGCTTTCTTGTAAGTAGAAGTGAAATAAGGGACAACCATAGGTTAAAGTGATAGTCAAAAGCTGGTTGCTATGTCAATGAAGTTCCTTTGTTTATATGGATAGGAGTTGACAAGTTCCTGTAAGAGAAAAGTATACGTTTTTCATAGCAGAAACCAAAAATAAGGAATGTCTCAAAAACACGAACTCCACGAAAAAAAAAAATATACTTAACATAAATTGCGTGTTTTAAGGTGCTCTACATTTGTTGTGTAGTAAGTTTTTGTCCATCTCTTACGGTTTAGCAGTTATTCAAAATTCAGTAAAATTCAACCAGAATAAACTACTCTTCAGAGGCTATTCCCAGAAAATTCAAGATATACATTTTATTTGTCCCGTAAATATCTTTAATATACGCAATTTTAATCAAAATCGTTAGAGAAAATCAAAATTGTCGAAAAAAGTTCCATGTAAAGGGTAGTTGGGGGTGGGGGGACTTTTCTCAAAATCTTCGTGTCGCATCCCTGGAATATACTAAACTTAAATACCAAGTTGGGCATTTTACCGACTTTTCGTTTTTGAGTTATCGTGTTCACAGACACACGGACACACACACACACACACACACACACACACACACACACACACACTATGTACATAGTGCGTATAGAGAAAGTAAAAAACAAAATATATTGTCTAATGTATTTCTATAACATCATATTTGTAGACCGATGAGTGGTTTTAAAACGTGAATCTGAAAGAGAGAGCCATGAAAAGCAGGACCTGAATATGATTTCTCCTTTCAAGGTTTTCGCACAGCTGTTTAATAGCATGTATACATGTAAGAATGGGCGGTGATGTATCCGCCAAAGGTAAAACTCAAGGATTGTATGACAGAAATATTGCTACGCAGCAAGCATGTGTATTCACACCGCCCCTGTGTTGACATTCCAATTACTGGTGAGTGGCAGCGGCAGCAGGCGTGGTTTGAAACTGCACAGCCAGAGAAAGCATGGTTAATTACATCCCCGCCGACTCGAGTTGTCAGGAGTAGAGCATCATATAGTCCATACCTGCAAGCAACACTGACGATGAGTAATAAAATGTTCTGAGTAGCTCGCTGGTACTACGGCTTTTGTTTGCTCTTGTAATCGTTATAATTCCCGCAGTTACTCTGTATAGGGTCTTTCAACAAGTGTCCTATCTTTAACGTGTGATAGCTGCCGTTGTTATGGAGCTACAGCAGTCATTTTTTTTCATGTGGTTACAGTTATTACTGATAAATAGGCATGGAACGTTACAGCATTCAGCAACGCGTAGAAATTGTAAAATTTCCAAGACTGTCAGTGGAGAAAGATACCTGGCTCTTATAAGGGACTATTTTGGTATGGTATGGATCTCAGAAACATCTGGTTCCAGCAAAATGGTGCCACAGGTCATATTGCTCTCGAAACAATCGATCTTTTGAAGGAGAAATTCAGAAGTTTCATCATTTCCCGAGGTGGTGATGTTAACTGACCCAGGTCATGTGATTTAACGCCGTTGGATTACTTCTTGAGGGGTTATGTTAATCTAGAATTTATATCAACAAACCAGAAACATTAAATGATCTTATGAATAAGATCAAGCGTATTATTCGTGAAGTTGGACCTAATTTACGTTCTTCTGTCTTGAAAATTGGGTCAACCGTATACGCGCAACCCAACGAAGTCACTTAACTGATGTTCTCTTACACAGGTAATGACCTAATTATGTTCCAAAATAAAAAAACAATAAACCTCTATCATTTATAGAACGTGTTTATTTAAGTACAAAGGTAGGACACTTGTTGAAAGACTCTATATTAGGTAAGTGTTCTAAACAGTGGCGTAGGAGAAGGGATTCCTGTTTCCGGGAATATATGATCAGTATGAGTGAATGTTTAAGCAGTAATAGCTGAAATTTATATAATGTTTTTAAAACTATGGAATTCAAATATTAATCCTTACTAGCCCGATTTATTTTCGACTGAAATTGCTTTTTGAAAACTGACGGCATTGGATGAATACTTGATTCGTGTTCAGCTGTCTAAACTTTTAAAGTACTTAACATCGCTAATCAGGATTTCAATGTTAAGGTTGGAATCCTCGCCTAGTACTTCTAAGTGATAACGCAACGCAACGAGCAGTTGGCAGGCTGAGGGCAGCCTGTCGCTGTGTTAGTCGTATTCCTGTTTTTGCAAGAATTTCACCACGTACTGACGAGAATGTGGGGATTGCAGGATGGCCGGTAAAAACTAGCCAGTCATGGTGCAACGGCCCTTGTAATTATTTTACAAAATGTTTATTTATTTTGGGGTTGACATTTTGAAGTCCAAGCAATTCTTGAAAGATTATAAGGAGCTTATGCGTGGCAGTTGAAAGTGATAAAGGAATGTTCCCAATAAAATAAAGGCTGATAGCATTATAGCGGAACGCAGTTCTGTATTTGTGCTAAAAAGAAGGTATCATTGAAAGCATTTTATTTTCGCGTTTGACTACTTTAAACTAAGTAAATAGCAATACATTTAAAGAAAAAAGCGAAACATACACCAATAATTCTGTGCCGTTTGGTCAAAACATGATAACTCCAAAAATTACAGTTAACCTTCCTAAGTTAAAATTTTTACCTATGTATGTACCTCGAACAACAAATACACATAGGTTGATAATATGTTTTAAGATGATGAATGTGTGAAATATTGAGTAAAATTTAGAAAAGAATAGTTGTTCATAATAAAATAATAAAAATGCTATATATTCTTCTTCTTTTTTTTTCACTTTGTGCATTTGAACTATTAATTAACCGAAGCTATAAATTGTATATTTACCTAGTAATAGAAATACCCAACTGCAAAACTTGTTTTCTCGCAAGTTTTTTTTTTTTTCCTCAACATTGTGCCATGCTCAAAATGCAACGATGCAACGGTTTATTAATTTGTTTCAAAACTTTCCTACTGCTGATATAGTAGATATATTAGAAATCCGTTTATGAAAAATATGAATTTTTGATGTCAATAGTTTTAACAAAACCTCGTGAGGAGCGCTTTTATTTGAACATAACATTTAGATAGGAAATCGTTTTTATTTAAACGAGCATGTAATGTAACATTTTTAAAAATGACGAAAAATACCACTGTTGTGTATAATAACTAGTATAACTCTTATACTGGATATTCTAATTTTCACAGATGTATTAATCCATATGTTATATGATCTTTGATCTATAATATTAACAATTTTACCCAAAAATTGGCATATTCTGTGCAATAAAATACAAAGTTAGAATGTTTAAGTTAAACCATCATTGAGATATTAATTGATTATAAAACTTTAGGTTCTAATTCTAAATTTCTTCAAATCCTCCTCGCGATGAATATAATTGCTGGGAGTAAACCGAAGATCACTCCCAACGGTCTCCACTGACCAGGTTTAATTAGAAATTGCGCCGTTGAGTTCTGCAACTCTTGTAACGCACAAAGGGATATCTGCACACATCAAATACTGGGCAGTTGGCCACCTGATATTAGAACATTTCGAAAGGGCACAAAAATAACCCAAAACATTTTGAAGTGTTATACTACTTTCTCTATACATGATATGTACATAGTGTATAGAGAAGGCATTGTAATGCACCCAAAAATTCGATACCGAGATTTCACCGGAAATACATGTTTTGAGACCTCCTGCATAAAAAAAACACTTTTAGAAAAATGTCCGTGTGTGTCTGTCTGTCTGTGTGTGTGCGTGTGTGTGTGTCTGTCTGTCTGTCTGTGAGCAGCATTGCTCAAAAATAAAAAGTCCGTTAAAAACCAAATTTGGTATTTAGGTTTGGTAACTTCCAAGGATGCGACACGAAGATTTTCAAGAAAATATCCCCACTCCCAACTACCCTTTACATGGAACTTTTTTCGAAAATTTTGATATTTTTCAAAAATGGCTCTAAAGATTTTGATTAAAATATCGTATATTAAAGACATTTACCTGACAAATACAATGTATATCTTGAATTTTCGGGAATAGCCTCTGAACACTACTTTATTCTGGATGAATTTTGCATAACTACTAAACCGTAAGAGATAGACAAAAACTTAACAAAAAAAATATAGAGCACGCTAAAACACACAATTTATGTTCTGTGCATTTTTTTCGTGGAGTTGATTGTTTTTGAGATATTCCTTGTTTTTGGTTTCAGCTTTGAAAAACATACTTTTCTCATACAGGAATTTGCCAACTCGTGTCCATACAAACAAATGAACTTCAGTCACATAGCAACCAGCTTTTAGCTGTCACTTTAACCTATGTACTCCCTTATTTCGCTTCTACTTACAATAAAGCAAGAAATAAGATATTTCTGCTAATTTTTCTCGATTAGCAGGAAGTAAATAGAAGCATAAGCTTTTTTACAATAATTTGTTGCAGAGATGTAGAGAAAGTCATGTGAATGGAACACATCAGATTTTTTCAAATATATTTTTATTTCATGCATTTTCGGTGAAATGTTGATACAGAATTGTTTGATGGGATATATTATTGCCCCTATTTATTATACGTAGTAGGGAAAGTTAAAACGTGACCTGCATTTGGATTTTTAGTTTCCGTTTATGCACACCTGTGCTCATAAGTACCGATAAATATCGACAGGAGCATATTTTTATAAAAGTACGCCTATTTCTGATGCGTTGTTGTTAGTGGAGGCAAATGTGGTTGCTAATCTGAAAGATGTATCTGTAGTGAGCTTGGACGATAACAGATCTTTGCAAGGAGTAGCTTTCTCCTTTTGCTAATGGAGCATTAAGTTCAAAGGGCCTGAAAAACAATTGGCGTTAGCTATTGGTGTCAGAGAGGCGCTATGATTTGAATTGCTGATATATGCGTGGTACAACTCGTATTTACGAGCGTTTAATGAACGTTGGCCACAACATGGGTCAGTTCCAATTGCCATGCTGAGAACCATATATCATGCTGCCCACTCTTGCTGCTGACATTCTGATGTATGTTCCAATAAGGCAGTGCTAAATACATTATTACTTGCTCTATACGTACTATGTACATAGTGTATACAGAAGGTAATGTATTGCACCCAAAAATTTGATACCGAGATTTCACGTGAATCCAAAAAACTCATTTTTGGAAAAAGGTTCGTGTGCGTGTGTGGCTGTGGACAGCATAGCTCAAAAACGAAAAGATCGTTAAATACCAAACTTGATATTTAACCTTGGTGTCTTGCAAGGATGGGACACGAAGATTTCTTTGACAATCCCCCCACCACCAGCTACCCATGGAACTTTTTTCGAAAATTTTGATTTTCTCAAAAATGAATCCAACGATTTTGATTAAAATATCGTATATTAAAGATATTTACCAGACAAATAGTATGTATATCTTGAATTTTGTGGGAATAGCCTCTGAAGACTACTTTATTGTAGATGAACTTTACGGAATTTTGTATAACTGCTAAACTGTAAGAGACAAAAATTTACCACACAAAAAATGTAGAGCTCATTAAAACGCACACAATTTATGTTATATACATTTTTTTTTCTCCTGAAGTTGATCGTTTATGAGATATTCCTTGTTTTTGGTTTCAGCTTTGTAAAACTTTATACTTTTCTCATACAGGAATTTGTCAACTCGTGTCCATACAAACAAAGGAACTTCAGTCACATAGCAACCAGCTTTTAACTATCACTTTAACCTATGGTACTCCCTTTTTTCGCTTCTACTTGCAAGGAAGTAAGTAATATTTCTACTAATATTTTTCTCGATGAGCATCAGGTAAATAGAAGAAATTATTTTAACAATACAGGGGACCCTAAAACATATATTCCTGTGAAATCTAGGTATCGAATTTTTGGGTGGAGTGCTATACCTTCTCCCTACAATGTGTACATAATACGTATAGAGAAAGTAAAAATCCTAAAGAAAAATAACAAAATTATGATGATGATGATGATGATAATGATGATGATAATTACAATAATAATAATACCGTTAAAATACGTATATGTATACCTAAAAATTATTTTAATAGCAAAATTCATGGTTAACTTGTCTTTGGCTTGATGTTGTTCCACAAATTGTAATTATATCAAGTTTGGAAGCGTACCTACTCTCACCTTTGTGATTCCATATAATCTGTTATTCAGGTGGCTGTCAGAAGTCAGAGAAAACAAATTCTCCTTCACACTCGCTGAGTAATCGATTGCGACTCTGTGGAAGACATGTGATGACCTCTGACACTCTAAATGACGCCCCCGCTCTTGAAGGGGGACACTGGCATCGCCGTAGCCAACCTGCAAGGTAGCGGCAAGGCCGTGGAGTGGGGTCGAAGGGGAAAACGTGCAGAATTACCGGAAAACTAGAAGAAGTTCTCGTAGAGTTGTAACCGCAAGGTAATTTCCGATATGGGGAATGTATCGTTGTGAACCATGACCCGGTGCAAGCGACGATGGCCCGGACATCCAGTTGACAAGTTCCTGATGGTCTCGAAGGGGGAGAGGTGGCGGCATGATGCCCTGGGGCCACGGGGCGGACTGGACTGGCCCGTGAGAAGGACGGAGAAAGGTAAGATCTACAGCTGATCGCTGCCTTGCTATATATGCGTAGTGTGCCACATGTTTCTGAGCCAGCGCTCAACAACAATTATGCTGAGTACATCCGGAATACGTTAACATTTTGTTGAATAATTCAAAACCTTTAATTGCTGTTCAAGTTATTTTAAATTGTATTACTGAGTGAAAGTACAGCTCATAATTAGTGTTTTTGATCAAAGATACTTCCAGCATCTCGCCAATGTTCTAAAAACAGAAATGAATACAAATACATTAAAAAAAATCTGATGTGTTCCATTCACATGACTTTCTCTACATCTCTGCAACAAATTAAGGTTAAAACCTTACCCTCCTTTTTACTTCGTACTAATCGAAAAAATAGGAGAAATACTCTTATTACTTGCTTCCTTGTACATAAGTAGAAGCGAAATAAGGGAGTACCATAGGTTAAAGTGATAGTCAAAAGCTGGTTGCTTTGCGACTGTAGATCTTTTGTTTTTATGGACAGGAGTTGACAGTTTTTAAAGCTGACACCAATAGCAAAGAATATCTCGAAAACGGTCAATTCCACGAAAAAAAAAACACATATGACATAATTCTGTCTTTTAACGTGACCTACATTTATTTGTTGTAAGTTTTGGTTCTGCTCTTATGGTATACCAGGTACACAAAATTCAGGAAAATTCATTCAGAATAAAAAGGTCTTCAGAAGTTATTTCTAGAAAATTCAAGATATACGTTTTATTTGCAGTATAAACATCTTCAATATACGGTATTTTAATCAAAATTGTTAGAGCCAATTTTGAGAAAATCAAAATTTTGTAAAGTTTTTCCATGTAAACGGTAGTTAGGAATGGGGGGATTTTTCTCAAAATCTTCGTGTCCCATCCTTGGAAGATACCAAACTTAAATACCAAGTTCTGAATTTAAAGGTCTTTTCGTTTTTGAGCTATGCTGTCCACAGACACACACACACACACAGACACACGGGTCTTTTTCTCAAAATGCTTTTTTTTTTTTTTTTTTTTTTTTTTTTTTGATTCAGGGGTGAAATCTTTGTATCGAATTTTTGGGTGCAAAGAGAAAGTAAAAATAGGTACACAACAAGTCTTACCAGAAGCGAAAGTGGTTTCTTAATATAAAGCTTATTCTCTGCTGTAAAAATGTCTTTCTGGTGCTGCAAATCTTCGAGGTAAGCCATCGTTTCTTATTACTTTCTCTAACATGTATGTACAATGCACATTGTGGATAGAGAAGTGTTGCATTCCACCCAAAAATTGGATAACGATATTTAGCCGGAAACACATGTTTTGAGATCCCCTGAATAAAAGAGCGTGTTTTAGAACCCCGTACGCGCGTGCGTGTATGTGTGCGCCTATGACCAGCTTAGCTCATAAACGAAAAGTTGGTTATATAGCAAACTTGGTATTTAAATTTAGTATTCTCCAAAAATGCGACACGAAGAATTTTAAAAAATTGCCCCACCCAAGGAAATTTTGAAAACATTTGGATATTCTCAAAATTGACAAGTGATTTTGATTAAAGATGCAATATGTTTAAGATATTTTCATGACAACCGAAATATATGTCTTGAATTTTGTGGCAATAGCCTCCAAAAGCTCTTCATTCTGGATGATTTCTGTATATTTTGTATAGCTGGTAAACCGTAAGAGATAGACAAAATTTACTGCACAAACATTTAGATGTCACTAAAGCACACAATTTATGTAATATACACCTTTTGTAGAGTTAACCGTTTTCGAGAAATTCCGAGCTATCGGTTTCAGTTTTAAGCTACTTCGACTTTTCTCAAACGGAAAGACTCTAAGTAACCAAAGAGAACCGAATTTGAATTGTTTCACATAGCGACCTGGTTTTAAAAGATTGGATATCGCTTTATGTTATGCATTCCATCATTCTCCTTGTACGAGACTTACAAAAGAAGCAAGCAATAAGGCAATGCAGCTAACGTTTATCTCGATTATCGTTATGTAGATAAAGATAATCTTTCGTAAGAATAGTTTGTGGAACATATGAATAGAACACATCAGAATATGTTTTTAAATAATGGTGTTTAGTGTCCGTTCTTACTACATAATATGCCACATAGAATGTAACGCAACGAGCAAATGGCAGGCTGAGGGCAGCCCGATGGTGGGTTTGACGTGTTCCTATTCCCCACGTACTGACGGGAATGTGGGGTTTTACAGGATGGCGGGTGAGAATAAGGTTGGGTAGTGACAGGAGGAGGCAACGGTTGCCAGTCATGGTGTAGTGATTTTGCAAAACATTTTTATTTTTGGGACTGTAAATTTTGATGTCCAAGCAACTCTTGAAGGACTGTAAGGATCTTAGCCGAAGCAGCTGCTGGAGGTGTTCCTTCGTTACCGGGGTTTCCCGCAAGCCATGCAGGAAAGCCGGTATCGCCTGAAGCGGCGGTTTTGGGATTATAATCCCCAAGAGACCTAACGAGGGCGCTCCGATGGAACCATAGAATGTTCATTAAGACTCGAAATGTAGTACATTGTGAATGTATGTGATCTCGATTCAAAATCAACAAACGCCTGCTTCAAACGCAGAGTGTGTGTTTGTGTGTGTGCGCGCGCTTTTTTTATGTTCTCAAAGCCGACAAATTTGGGTAAAAAATAAAATGTTCAACTCTTCGTTTTCTATAAAGTTTATATGAACTTTTTTGCTTAATTAGAAAACTTTCGTGAGTTAAAACATAAAGAACTAGTAAAATGAGTTAAAAAGAAAGAAAAAATACCACAATAAAAATGAAGTGTTCGCCGAAATTAACAGTTTATATCATATACCCATTGTTTACAATTATTTCACAAATATTCGCTGCTGTAAGTTCAAATGTTGTCACATAATACTGCTGTACACTGCTAATTTTATATGTCGAGATATCTGCAAAAGTCTCTTTAATATATCTTGTAAATTGTAATGATATGGGCTTGTTTCAACAAGCTATAGCTATCCCGCTGTTAGTATCTACCTACAGCAAAGTATGAGTTAATTTAGATTACCTAATTTAAGCTATTTCTGCCAAACATTTAATCTTACTTGACAGAAATCATAATTTCAAATAACAGCTTTTAGGAACACTGTGAAAATAAATTAGTATTAAAATAAGCATGGCAATTAGAAATTACAATTATTGGACTAAAATGAAAGTTAACTGCAATTAAATGGACGCCCAAAAATGAAAAGAATTGAAATTTGGTGTGCCGTTCCATACCTTAGAGTTCTGTGTCTGTCCCACTAGCATAGTGGTAGCGCATCTACAAGGCCATTCACATTGAAAATCAACCGTAGATCTAACATAGACATTGACGTAGACATAACCGTAGTACGTTAACATACAACTAGGAATCAACCAATGAGAGCCACTGCTCGATGTGCTGTTAAAATAGCTTCGCTTGATTATTCTCTCTCATTTCGGTTCCGTTAATTCGTCTTTGATTAAGGAGATGAATCCACTATCGTCTGCTACGAGACAATCGTTCTTTTAAATATAAAACACCAAGCAAATTGGCTACTCCAGTTTGCATGTCCACACTCTCGTCTCTGCCAGCCATTTTAGTTTGGTATTCACTCGCAAGGCGCAGTTCACTTGTTTTAATTTGATTGGTTAGTGCCTACATTTACGTTTGTCATTGAGAATGCTCATGGTGCATTTAATTCTGTATCTATATTCTAAGTCAGCGCGTCTACGGCTAATTTTCAATGTGAAAGGCTTACCTCTGATATGGGACTTGGATCGAATCCACAATCTTGAGCAGATTTCCATAAATGTCCACATAAAAGTCATGTTACACAGGAAAGCGGTATTCATAAAACACGAAGATTTTCTTTGACCTCATGAGAAACATGGTAGGTTCTTCTTTGTCTTTGTTTTGTATCGAAACTAGAGCCACAAACTTGTACCAGGTTTATCTCTCCATCTCTTCCGGGGTCTTTCTACAAACTTCTATTCTTCTGCGTTGGTAGGCGAGTTTTGGAATGCGCTTCCATCCTTTTTCTCCTCTTCTTTTTCTAAACTCTCATTACAGGAAACATATTAGGAAACATACAGGATCTCTTCATGAAACATATTCTTTAATTTTGGAACTGCCTACTAACAGAAGTCATGAAATAAGGAATTAATAATCGAGAGGTATCAATTATGTGTATATTAAAAGGACAGACGGTTTGATAAAGAGAGTGTGATATCGCACGTCTTGTGTTTGTGAAGGTGCGAACCACAGAGCTCTTTGGATAGACTCAATGCAGAATGTTTTTGGGCATAAACGAGCAGATTTTAGTAGTGCCAGTATCCTGAGGACAGGCTATGAAATTCTGACGATTACCTTAGGTCCCACTCAGAGTGAAAATTAAGCGTACTCATAACTAAAGTTAAAGATATAATGTGTTACATTCACATGGATTTCTCTAATCGTCCTTCAAAAGACAAGCTTATTCATCTATTTATTACTTACAGATTTTCTTATTTACAATGGTGATATAGATTGCAGTAGGCTTAATCTTTTAAGAGTTGTTCATTATGCGATATCTTTGAAATGTATTTCTCTTTGCATGATTAGGAGGGAAAACTAAATAATAATTTCCCATTTGAGTAAATCAATAATGTTTGTAAATTCGAACTAATAACGAAAATATAGGGTGTATATAAATGAATATCGGAGTTTTAACTCTTTATAATATTTATTACATTCAACTTACAGTTATGAATGATATGTCAAATGAAAAAGCAACTCAAACAGTTTTACCAAGAAGCTTATAAATGTTCAATGTGACTACCCTTTGTCACACGGCACACATCAACTCTATAGCCGAGTTCTTCCCAAACGTTGATAAGTGTGTATTCAGTAATTGTAGCAACAGCTGCTTCAATCCGGTTTCTTAATTCATGGAGGTCTGCTGGTAGAGGAGGCACGTACACACGATCCTTGATGAAGCCCCAAAGGTAAAAATCACATGGCGTTAGGTCAGGAGAACGTGGAGGCCATGCATAGCAAGCCCTGTCATTGGGGCTCTTGCGGCCTATCCAGCGCTCGGGTACAGTGACGTTCAACCAATCGCGCACTTCGTTATGCCAGTGAGGTGGCGCACCATCCTGCTGGAAAATGAAGTACTCTGGCTCATTTTCTTCCAACTGAGGGAAGAGCCATTGCTCTAGTGTATCAAGGTAAGAAGTGCCAGTTGTAGTAGGTTCACAAAAAACGAAAAGCACATAAACTTTTCTCCGGGATACGGCACAAAAAACATTCACTTTAGGGGAACCTCGTTGCATTTGTACCATCTCGTGAGGATTTTCTGAGCCCCAGGTGCGCACATTATGAGTGTTAACATGTCCACTAAGGTGAAAGGTCGATTCATCACTGAAGACAACACGATCCACAAAATCGTCATGAAACAACATGTCGTTTGCGAATTTGGCACGTAATCCGTGGTCTGTCGGCTTTAGAGCCTGTAATAACTGTAAACGGTAAGGACGTAGCTGTAAGCGTTTTCTTACAACTTTCCAAACAGTCGACACAGGAACTTGTAATTCACGACTAGCCTTCCGGACTGATTTCTTTGGGCTACGAGTGAACGACTCTCTCACTCGCTCAATAGTCTCTTCACTTACTCCAGGTCGTCCCGTGGTCTTCCCTTTACAAAGGCAGCCAGTATCTTCAAACTGATTATACCATCTATGAATGTTTTTATCACTAGGAGGATCACAACCGAACTTACTACAGAACGCACGTTGCACAGTAACTACAGATTCGGTCTTTGCAAACTGCAAAACACAAAACGCGTTCTGTTTACTACTCGCCATCTTTGCTACTACCGCTGTCTAGCGGATTGCGGCAGAAACATTGCACGCACATGCGCACTTGTGCCAACAAACAAAACTGAGTTGCTTTTTCATTTAACATATCATTTATAACTGTAAGTTGAATGTAATAAATATTATAAAGAGTTAAAACCCCGATATAAATTTATGTACATCCTGTATATTGGAAATGATTAAACTCAGAAAAAAGTCAATTACATAAGTTGTGTGCTTTTACGAGATCTACGGTTTTTTGTATAGTAAGAATTTGATTATCTCTTTTGGTTTACCAGTGTATGCAAAAGTCATCCAGTATAAAGCGGACTTCAAAGGCTATTGCCAGAAAATGCATGATATAAATTTCATTTGTCATGAAACTGTCTTAAATGTATGGCATTTTAATAAGAATCGTTAAGGCCTTTTTGGGGGGAAACGACTTTTTAGAAAAAAAATCTGATGTGTTCCATTCACATGACTTTATATGACTTTATATCTCTATGTTTACTTCATGCTAAGTGAGAAATTAGCAGAAATAGTCTTATTACTTGCTTCCTTGCAAGTAGAAGCGAAACAAGGGATTAACATAGGTTCCTTTGTTTGTATGGACAGGAGTTGACAAATTCCTGCATGAGAAAAGTATAAGTTTTTTAAGGCTGAAACAAAAAACAAGGAATATCTAAAAAACAATCAACTCCACGATATATATATATATAACCTAAACTGTGTGTTTTAATGTGCTGTACATGTTTGTGTGGTAAGTTTTTGTCTATCACTTACGGTTTACCGGTTACACAAAATTCCGTAAAATTCATCCAGAATAAAGTAGTCTTCAGTGACTATACCCAGAAAATTCAAGATATACATATTTGTCAAATGTATATCTTTAATATATGATATTTTAATCAAAATCGTTAGAACCATTTTTTAGAAAATCAAAATTTTCGAAAATTTTCCATGAGAAGGGTAGTTGGGGGTGGGGGGATTTTCTTGAAAAGCTTCGTGTGGCATCCTTGGAAGATGCTGAACTTAAATACCAAGGTTGGTATTTAACGGTGTTTTCGTTTTTGAGCTATGCTCCCACAGACACACACACGTACAGACAGACACACACACGGACATTTTTCTAAAAATGCATTTTTTGGATTCAGGTGGTCTCAAAACATGTATTTCCGGTGAAATCTCGGTATCGAATTTTTGGGTACAACGCAATACCTTCTCTAAACACTATATACACGGTACGTATAGAGAAAGTCCATGACATGGGTAGTTTCGGGTGGAAGACTTTCTTAAACATATCCTTATCTTTTATTGTTGTGGTTCTCATCGTCCCATTCTATACTAGACGTGAAATACTGCTTAATTTTGCTCAAAGGCCTCTTTTATCAGGCTTGAGGATCTTTTACGTGACCAGCTGCTTTATTTCCCTTCCGAAGGAAACCATGCTAAGGACTTTTACGCTTGAAAAAATCCATCGACCTCCGCTGGGATTGAACCCACGATCTTGGGTGTGTAAAGTTAGCATGGTAACCATTACGACAACATCTCCCATGCTTGGAAGATGCTGAACTAAAATTCCAAGTTTGGTATCCAGCCGAATTTTAGTTTTTGACTTATGCTGAATCATACATAGACACACACGGAGACTCGTGCAAAAGCTCACGGGCTTTTACTTCTTCTAGCACGTATATACAATGTACATAGTAGCTAGACAAATTAAGTATTGTATTCTATCCAAAACTTCGAAGTCGAGATTTTACCGGAAATATGTGAAATATATATCCCCTGAGTCCGAAAAAAATCATTTTTAGAAAAAGGTGTGTGCTTGTCTGTAGATAGTATAGCTCAAAAACGAAAAGACCGCTAAATCTAAATACCAAACTAGTATTTATATTACAAGGACCTAACACTACTCTTTGCTGCAATTTTTTTAAAATTTTTGTTTTTCTCAAAAATGGTTCAAATAATTTTGATTAAAATATCATATATTAAAGATATTTACGTCACAAAATAAAATATATATTTTGAATTTTCTGATAATACCCCCTGAAGACCTCTTTACTGTGGCCGAGTTTTGCAGAATTTTGCATATAGCCTATAATATCTTAGAATAAATAATTCAAGTTCTAACTTCTATGTCTATAGATGTATTAATAATGTCCTTAAAGATAAGATTTTCGTTCACATTGAAATTATTTATTGTGCAATTCGATGTAATTTGAAATTAAAAATATTGCTTAATTACAGGATTTTATATTTATATATAGCTATTATATAAATTAAGTAAAATTTAAGTTAAACCACAAGAGATGATGAAAACTGCTACACAGAAATGTAGATTTCGTTAAAACACGTAGTATACGTCATCCTACGTTTTTCTTATAGAGTTAGCCGTTTCAAGCTATTCGTTGTTATATGTTTCAATTTTAACCCTCTTAACTTTTCTCAAACTGGACTTTGCTAAGCAAACCGAATCTCAATTGTTTCACATAGCTACCAGCTTTTAAAATATTTTACTCTCGTTTTAATCTAGTGTATTTCCTTATTTCCCTTCTACTTACAAGGAAGCAAGCAATAAGACAAATTCTGCAAATGTTTTACTCGACTAGAATGATGTAGATAAAAGAATAATCTTGTACACTAACAGTATGTATATAGAACAGCTAGAGAAAGATATGTTAATGGAACACGTCAGATTTATTATTTTTTTATTCGAGACCTTAAAGTCTGTATTTCCACTGACATCTTGGTATTGAATTTTTGGGTGGAATGTAATATTTGCTTTACTTATTATAGCTAAGCAGTAGAGAAAGTAAAAACTAGATGAAACGTATTGTAGCGGAACGTTCTCAATGAATCACATAAACTTTAAAAAATCTTATGTGTTATATCCATATGACTTTCTTTACATCGTAAGAAATTATTGTTAAAAAGCATATTCTTCTATCTAGTTAATGATAGTCAGGATAAATATCAGCAGAAATTGTCTTAATTTCTTGCTTCCTTGTAAACAAAAGAGAAATAAGGGAATGCCTATACCCAAGTAACAGTCAAATCTTTTAAAAGCGGGTTGCATTGTGTTTGAAATCCGTTTCTATGTAGTGCCAGGAGTTTACAAATTTCCTTGTAAGAAAAGTTTAAGTATTTTAAATCTGAAACAAATAACCAGGAATATCTCAGAAATGGCAATTCCACGAAAATACGTATATGACATGAATTGTGTTTTAACGTGCTCTACAGTTTTTGTGTGGTAAGTTTTTGTCCATCTCTTACGGTTTAGCAGTTATGCGAAATTTCGTAAAATTCATCCAGAATAAAGTAGTCTTCAGAGGCTATTCCCAGAAAATTCAAGATATACATATTATTTGTCAGGTAAATATCTTTCATGTACAATATTTTTATAAAAATCGTTATGGCCATTTTTGAGAAAATCAAAATGTTCGACCATTTTTCCATGTAAAGGGTAGTTGGGGACGGAAGGATTTTCTTGAAAATCTTCGTGTTGCATCGTTTCAAGATACCAAACTTAAATACCAAGTTTGGTATTTAACGGTCTTTTCATTTTTAGCTATGCTGTCCACAGACACACACACACGCACACACTCACACGGACCTTTTTACAGGAATGCTTTCTTTGGATTCAGTGGGACCCAAAACATAAATTTTCGGTGAAATCTCGGTATCGAATTTTTGGGTGCATTGCAATACGTTCTTTATACACTATCTATATAGTACGTGTAGAGAAAGCAAAAAATTAAGATAGCAGATTAAAGTTATTTCAGATTGCAGAGGCTGTAAACATATCAAAAGAACGTGCAGGTATTACAATGTGAAAAATATGAGAATTAAAGTTCGAATTGCTTGAACATCCACCCTATTCGCCAGATCTAGCACCCAATGACTACCACCAGTTCCTAAATCTCAAAAAAGTTCTTGGAGGACGAAGATTTCACAACAACGAGGTCATTGATGCGGTAATCAGCTATTCTGAGGACCTTGAGAAATCTCACTACAGAGATGGTTTAATTAAATTAGAACACCGATATGAAAAATGTATTAGTCTTTCTGAAGATTATGTTGAGAAATTAAGCAAAAAAAAAAAAAAAAATATATATATATTAAGAGGCTCGGGGCTTAGTGTTATGCAAATTATAATAGTATATTATCTCAGGAACGGAAATTTTATGGAGAAAAAATTTAAAGAAATATAACCAAAACATGGGGCCTCTCATAGTTGTAAAGGATAATCATACGCCTATACAGAATGTTTCAAAAATACGGGGCATAATTTCAGGTATGTATTTCCCACATGAAGACAATCAAAATAGTTCAATATAACATGTGTCCGGAAATGCTTCATTTCCGAGTTATGGCCTTTACAACATTGAAAGTCCCACCTGTAGACAATCAAAATAGTTCATGTCCGGAAATGCTTCATTTCCGAGTTATGGCCTTCACAACATTAGAATTAACTGGAATGTTTTTCTTTCCGCAGGTCTTTGCCGTCAAAGGACACATTAGGAGGGCGCTCTGATAGTTCATTCTGAGGAAGGTTACATTCAGTGTTCTTTAGGCGTTAAGACTGTGCGACATGTATTCAAATCAAGAGCTGGCAGAGATACACTTCATGTACGGTAAGGCGGACGGCAATGCTGCGCTGGCTTGTCGTTTGTACCAGGAGAGGTACCCACAGCGATAATGTCCAGATCGGAAGACATTTGTACGTCTCCATTCCCGTCTGTGCGAGTATGGAACATTCACCTCTCCTGGTTTGGGAAGGGGACGACCAAGATCTACAACTCCAGAAGTGCAGGAGGAAATTCTGGAGGCTGTGGACAGGACTCCTTCTATCAGCACACGACGGTTAGCGTTGCAAGTCAATGTTCCTCATACGACTGTCTGGAGACTGTTGAACGAGTATCAATTGTATCCTTATCATTTGCAACATGTACAGGCCCTGGCACCAGCAGATTACCCTGCACGAGTTAGGTTCTGTCAGTGGTCCTTGCAGCAGTGTGGTGTAAATCCGACGTATTATTTACAGATGAAGCACAGTTCACAAGAGATGGCATAACAAATTTCCACAATCAGCATGTATGGTCGCATGAAAATCCACGTGCAACTGTTGTATTTCATCACCAGGTACGGTTCTCCCTCAACATGTGGGCCGGTATCATTGGTGATCGACTAGTTGGACCCCATGTACTTGTAAACAGACTTATGGGGCAGGCGTACACAAACTTCCTGGAAAACACTGTACCTGACGTTTTCGAAGACACTCCACTGATCAATCATCAACACATTCACTTCTTGCATGATGGCGCTCCTGCACACTTCAGTCTTACGGCTCGCCGGTACTTGGATCGAATGTTTCCTGATCGATGGATAAGTAGAGGTGGCCCAATTGCTTGGCCTCCACGCTCACCTAATCTGAACCCTCTCGATTTCTACTTGTGGGGCCATTTAAAATCATTGGTTTATTCGTCTCCGGTGCTGGATTTGGAATCTCTTCGGAATCGAATTGTGGCAAGTTGTGAGGACATACGCAATACTCCTGGAGCTTGGGATCGTGTTCGCAGGTCAATGAGACATCGATGTGAGGTCTGTATTCAAGCAGGAGGTGGACACTTTGAACATCTTCTGTAATGACAACAACCTGCGTAAAGAAAAACGTTCCAGTGAATTTCAATGTTGTGAAGGCCATAACTCGGAAATGACGCATTTCCGGACACATGTTATAATGAACTAATTTGATTGTCTACATGTGGGAAATACATACCTGAAATTATACCCCGTATTTTTGAAACATCTTGTATATTATAAGCAGAGAGCAGCAGCTTATATTTTCATCCAACTGTTCAGCTCGTTCTCAAGATACTGCATGAGAATAAACGGTAACGGTAAAGCTACTGATGGTGGAAGGGGCTAAGCATCGCAAGTAGGCTCCCGGCCCTTTTGCTTGTCGTGATTCCAAGGTTTAAGGAATGAGGAAAGAGTTCTGAAGCAGACTAGATTCGAAAGAAGACGGGTGCAACAGGAACGGGGTTCCTAACGTTTCCATATAGAACGTATCTCACTTCGTCTAACGCACTCACACAAATGCACTCTCCGGATGCATTGCGAAGGAATACCTCACCAAGGAATCCCAGAAAAGTCCTTACCAGGATAATGATGATGATGGTTAGTGTTTAAGGGCTCTCAACTAGAAGGTCATCAGCGCCCTTATTAAACAAATGATGCCAAAAGCCAGAGATAAAGATCAATAAAATATAATAATAAATATAAAATTCAATATATATATATATATATATATATATATATATAAAGATAATCATTGCAAAAGCCATAAGCAGGCTAATCTAGAAAACTATCTCGAAATATGATGTGAAAATAGTAATAGTAATAAACACAACTAAGTCCTCAACTGTTACCTTTGATAACAATTTAAAAATCTTTTCTACCGCTCAGTTATCTCCGCCAGAACGTCTGTAAGACCGGGAGGCTCCAGGAACGACGCCAGGAAGAACCTTGCGCAGAGCGCACGGAAAGTCTTGGTACAAGAAGAACCACCAAAGCATTCGCCTGCGGACCCGGGGATACCACGGAAAATTCATGGGTTAGAAATTGCGCCACAGACGATTTAGTTCATTATGGAGTCATGCCAAGACATTTATATAAATAGGAAACTAAATGGTAAGAGTGTGAATGAGTGTCAAATCTAAATTATAGCGTGTGAAAATGATAAAGACTCTCCATTTAAATGTTCGCAAGTGAGCTTCGTAATGTCACTTCATGAACTGGTACTTCTTTGCATACTTCATATTTCAGTACCCTAAACCTACTGTATATCTTACTTAGCACGCCCCATATATATCGATGGAAGGGAACTTACTACATTCCTTCTAATATGTGCTTCATAGAAGCATTACAAACAAAAAAGTCTGATAGCATTTTGTTCTTTGATCAGCCGATTTAGAAAAAATAAATGGTTTTAGATCCAAATTGAATGCGCAATTCTACAAGAATGTATAAAGATAATGCTTTGTTGCTTTTAAAATGCGTAGAGTAACGTATTTCTGATATTATTTTTGGTAGGAATTATGAAACATCACACAGGGTTTCGACATAATTAATCACTTAAAAGAATTAAAGTAATATTCCAAGTAGCTTTTTCAGACGTGAAGTAACCCGGCAACGTTGCGTTGAGATTGGTCAGGGATATGAACCGGCTTTTGAATGTAAACACGTCGGTTGCTTGCAAACACGACGCAGTGAGGGGGATAACTAGTGCAACTGGCATTCTAATTGGCCAACACTCGCACCGTAAAAACGGAAGAAATGCCTTCAACGTCCTAGTGAGGCGTCTTTATATACTGACCTAGTGAAAGTGAAACCCACACCACCTGCAGTGTTGTCAGCTTGTCTGTCTCTTGTTTTCGAAAAAAAACTAAATTATCTCCGTAGAAAATGGTCAGAGAGAAATACGTAAATTACAAAATGTGTTCCAAATATCGAGATCTATCACTGGTGTAAATTAATGTAATGACTTCCCTTCCACCCGCTATATACAGGGTTACTACAAATGAAATAGACAACTTCAACTACCTGTAAAACAAAAACTATTAGACATAGCAACCTATTTATATTGGAGGTATGTTGAGAAACTCTGAAAGTTTTGTTTGTTACTATTGGTAATGCTGTAGTGTTTTGTTTGTTGTTGCAGAAGCTGAAATGGCGGAAAATCCTTTGGAAAAGGCATATTGCTTGTTGGAATTTGCTAGAACGTAATCAGCAACTGTTGTCCAACGACGTTTTAGAACACGTTACCACAAAAATGAAATGATGCGCTCACAAAAACCAGCATCGTCTTCATCATGTCGCAACATGTCGATGCAAAAGTCACGCCGTATGACCTTATCTTCTTCACTCAGAAACTACAACATCTGTAATCTGTAATGCATCATGTGCAGTCGCTTCCACAAGATTTTCCATACAGTTTGCTGTGGAATTTGTAATTGCATGCTTGCCCTAGATGTCGATTTCTGTGGGCTTCTTATGTAGGCAGAACGAACACGTTCAACGTTTTCTTCCGAAACTCTTGGTCTTCCGGAGCTCCTCCCTTTGCACAAACATCCCGTTGTCTCGAATTTTCTATACCAGTCGTAGATTGACTGTCTAGTCGGTGGCGTTTTGTGGTAACGTGTTCTAAAATGTCGTTGGACAACAGTTGCTGATTGCGTTCTAGCAAATTCCAACACGCAATATGCCTTTTCCACAGGATTTTCTGCAATTTCAGCTTCTGCAACAACAAACAAAACACTACAGAGTTACCAATAGTAACAAACAAAACTTTGAGAGTTTCTCAACATACCTCCAAAATAATTAGGTTGCTATCTCTAATAGTTTTCGTTTCACAGGCAGTTGAAGTTGTCTATTTCTTTTGTAGTAACCCTGTATATATATATGTGTGTGTGTGTGTGTGTGTGTGTGTGTATACATGTATCAATCTTAGATTAACTACTTGGGTTGTAATGTAACCTTTAAAACAAACAATGAAGAAATAAATAATAAAGTGAGTAATTCCAATATATTTGTGGAGTAATAACTCGTACCTTGAAAAGAAAAACCCGAAAAGCTACAAACCTAAAATTCTATAAGACAATTCTATATGGCTCGGAACCTTGGACACTTAAAAAGAAAGACTAGAGACAAATACAAGCGGCAGAAATGAAATATCTCCGAGCAGTAAAAGGATACACCAGACAAGATTATATTAGAAATGAAGACATAAGGAGAGAATTAAACATATTTTCCTTAAAAGAAAGAATACAAATAAATAGAGAAAAATCTTATGTGTTGTATTCACATGACTTTCTCTACATCTCTGCAACAAATTATTGTTAAAAAGCTTAGGCTTCTATTTTGTTCATGCCAATTGAGAAAACATTAGCAGAAATAGTCTTATTATTTGCTTCCTTGTAAGTAGAAGGGAAATAAAGGAAGTACCATAGGTTAAAGTGATAGTCAAAAGTTGGTTGCTATGTGACTGAAGTTCCTTTGTTTGTACGGACAAGAGCTGACAAATTCCTGTATGAGAGAAGTATATTTTTCAAAGCTGAAACAAAAAATAAGGAATATCTTAAAAACGACCAACTCCTCGAAAAAAGCTGCATATAACACAAATTGTGTGCTTTCATGTGCTCTACATTTTCTGAGTCGCAAGTTTTTGACCATCTCTTACGGTTTAGCAGTTATGCAAAAAGTCGTAAAATTCATCCAGAATAAAGTAGTCTTCAGAGGCTATTCCCAGAAAATTCAAGATATACATTTTAAATATACGAGATTTTAATCAAAATCGTTAGAGCCATTTTTAAGAAAATCAAAATTTTCGAAAAAAAGTTCCATGTAAAGGGTAATATGGGGTGGGGGATTTTCTTGAAAATCTTCGTGTCGCATCTTTTGAGGATACCAAACTTAAATACTAAATTTGGTTTTTAACGTCTTTTTATTTTTGAGCTACGCTGCCCACAGACACACACATACACAGATAGACAGACACACACACGGACATTTTTCTAAAAATGCATTTTTTGGATTCAGGGGGTCTTAAAACATATATTTCCGGTGAAATCTCGGTACTGAATTTTTGGGTGCAATACAATACCTTCTGTATACACTATGTACATAGTACGTATAGAGAAAGTAAAAATGGAAAAGTCATTTACAAAGAATGGATAACTCTCGCATTCCATTTCAGTCATACACATATAAACCTTTAGGCTACAGAACAATAGGAAGACCAGTTAAAAGATGGACAGAAATATGAGGCCGGAACAGGAGAATTCTCCCAAACCATGAAGAGTTGATAATAATGACGATGATGATGATGACGATGGTCTTAGATTAGTTTTAGCGCTTGTATTCAGAGAGCATGGCCCTCACTACATCATCTGCAAATATTGTCCGAATTTCGCAACCAGTTCGCGTTAACCTACATGGGTTGCCAGAACAACAGGACCCTTGCGGGAAGCCCAAGTGTACAACTTTCGAGTTCATGTAAGCCGCTCTTAATGCTTGTTGAATATATCATGTAGCGGCAACGATAAACTATTAATATCAAAGGTTAATGGTAGTGACAGATTACGTCAAGGGAAACGGGATCTTCTAGAACAACTATCACACGATATAGCGAAGTCTAGACCTCCCATTCAATGCAAGCCGTAGCGGAGTCTGCAAGATAGGTACACACTTCGTGTAGCCGATAATGAAAAATCTGACGTGCTTCATTCTCTACAGCACTGTTACCAATCACTGATGAAAAACATATTTTTCGGTCTATTTTCTAATAATCGAGATAAACAGCAGAAATTGTCTTAATTACTTGCTTCCTTGTAAGTAGGAGGAAAAAAGGGTATACTCTAGGCTAAAAGATAGTCAAATCTTTTAAAACCTGGTTGCCATGTGGTTAAAATACGTTTCTCTGCAAAGCCAGGAGTTTACAGCTTTCCGTGTGAGAAAAGTAAGCATTTTGAAGCTGTAACAAATAACGCGGAATATCTCAGAAATGGTCAACTCCACGAAATCAAGTATATGACTTAAATTGCGTGTTATAATGTGATCAAAAATTTGATACCGAGATTTCACCGGAAATACATGTTTTGGGTCCCCCTGAATCAAAAAAAAGCATTTTTGGAAAAAGGTCGTGTATATATCTGTGAGTGTAAGTGTGTCTGTGTGTGTGTGTGTGTCTCTGTGTCTGTGAACAGCATAGCTCAAAAACGAAAAGACCGCTAATACCAAACTTGGTATTTAAGTTTGGTATACACGAAGATTTTCAAGAAAATCCCTAATCCCCAAATACCCTTTACATGGAACATTTTTCGAAAATTTCGATTTTATTAAAATGGCTCTAACGATTTTGATTAACATGTCAAAAATTAAACATATTTACCTAACAAACAAAATGTATATCTTGAATTTTCTGGAAATGCCCTCTGAAGACTACTTCATTCTGGATCAATTCTACGGAATTTTGTATAACTGCTAAACCGTAAGAGATGGACAAAAACTTGTCACACATAAAATGTAGAGTACGTTAAAACACACAATTTATGTTATATACATTTTTTTCGTGGAGTTGATTGTTTTTTAGTTATTCCTTTGTTTTTGATTTCTCCTTTAAAAATCATACTTTTCTCGTACAGGATTTTGTCAACCCCTGTCCATACAAACAAAGGAACATCAGTCACATAGCAACCAGCTTTTGGTTTTCACTTTAACCTATGGTACTCCCTTATTTCGCTTCTACTTAGAAGGAAGCAAGTAATAAGACCAGTTCTGCTATTTTTTTTTTTTCTTTTTTGATTAACATGAAGTAAATAGAAGCCTAAGCATTAAATTAAATTTTAAAACTATGGACACCGGCCATGAAAGCTTTCGCATATATTTAGAAGCCTAAGCATTTTAATAATAATTTCTTGCAGAGATGTAGAGAAGTGCATGTGAATGGAACACAACAGATTTTTCTGTCTACATTATCAAAATTGAGATAAATCAACATTTTTGAAATTTTTTCCATGTAAAGGGTAGTTTGGGGTGGGGAATGTTTATCAAAATCTTCGTGTCGCATCCTGGAAGACACTAAACTTAAATACCAAGTTTGGTATTTTACCGACTTTTCGTTTTTGAGTTATGTGTTCATAGACACACACACACGCACACACACACACATACGCATAGGGACCTCTTTTTCTAAAAATGCTTTTTTGGATACAGGGGACCGTAAAACATATATTTCCGGTGAAATCTCAGTATCGAATTTTGGGTGGAGTACAATATCTTCGCTATACACTATGTACATAGTACGTGTAGAGAAAGTAAAAAAGATCTCTTTACTAACAAAGTTTCGCCCCACTTTCTACAGACGTTACCATCTCGGTTTCCCTAGCTAATTCTAGTTACTAGATTGACTGAACTGCCGAAGTGACATTATAACCTTCTTAATATCGGTTTATCTACATGTCGGCGATGAAAGTTTATTATGTGTCAGGCAGAACGTCTATGGTCCGCATTCCGGAGGTCCCGTCTTCCAAACCTCGTGGGCCTACCGATCTGGCTTCACCACTTCTCTAGAATGCTGAACTATATGCAGTTGTTTTAACTTTTCTTTGTGTACCAGTTGTGGCAAAACTGCCATAGAGATGGTATGCGAACCACCCCTTCATGTCACAACTTGCAGCATCGGTGTATTTGTTGTGTTCATATCCAAGTATTATTTTCCAGTTCAATCACAAAGAGAACGGCGATATCAGCTAGAAAGAGTAAAAATTCGATTATTTTAAGATGGAGAGAAAAATAATGTTACAATCTAGGGAATGATTTCAAGTGACGAGAAACTTTTGTAACATTCACAGTTTCTCTGTTGCTTATCTTATGCAAGTATTGGATGTTATTTCTTCGTCGAAGTACAATTTCTGTGACTATTTTTTATGATTCAATTTAAAAATTCGAATCAAGGTTTCAGTGTAAATAAAAAAAGTAAAAATAAAAGTAAAGGGTAAAAGTAAATATTCAAAAAAGTATTTTTTGCTTTCTACATTATGTAGGTACTTATACTAAGTATCTATAGGAATTACTGTACTTCACCCAAAAAATTGATGTCGAGATTTCATTGTCGGAAATATATTTTGAGGTCCCTGAATCCAAAAAGCAAATTTAAAATTTCTCTCTCTCTCTCTCTGTCCTTTTCAAAATTTCGTTGTATACATAGAGAAGTTTCATTTTAGGGCCAATCTAAGATACAAATATGTGTACTGACAGCATGACAGCTTTGAAATCCAAATGTTCTGGGCTCGATTTGCGCATGGAAAACGGGAATGTTTCTTATCCTCTCTAAACCCTGCTTCCTGTAACTTTACCCCGCTGTCAAGTACTCTTTCGCAGCCCATTTCCTTGCCTTTTCCCTAATTGTTTGATATACACGGTGTTAGAAATAATGAATGAATAAATGTATTTATTGGCATAACAATATCATACATTGAATTTCAACAATCGCACGGGTCCACAGACCGTACGTGCTTTTGTAATACACAAAATCAAATGTAATATTAAAACAACATCACAAATAATTAAAAGAGTAAACACGAAAATAAAAAGACAAAGATATTCATATACAGCAATTTAATTTTTCAACACAGAGTTCACCTTATTGAGTTGCATTAATGTACCCTATTATAATAGAGAAATACACTTAAGAGAAATACATGCATATAATATATACACAACATATAAAACCAAGTCGCCCTCCGTGGTGTAATGGTGTAATGGTTACCATGCTGACTTCATATGCCCAAGATCGCGGGCTCAAACCCGGCGGAGGACGATGCATTTTTCCGGGTGTAAAAATCCTTAGCATGGCTTCCTTCGGAAGGGAAGTAAATCCCTTGGTTCCGTGTCGTAGATTTACGGCACGTAAAAGAACCCCAACCCTGATAGAGCAAAATTAAGCGGTCTTTCACTCCCAATTTAGATTGGGACGCTGAGAACCAGAGTAGTTAAACAGCGTCCATAAATAACACGCCATTTTATTTTGTTATAAAACCACAGCACAACGATGACAAAATATAAGTATGTAAAAGCATTGTAATCACTTTTGTTTAGCTATTCTTATCCTCCCTCCCTCATCTCTATTGTCAGCCTTCTCCTATCTCAGTTGTCTTGCCTTAAGTATAAATTTACCTAAACCGTCCACGTCTCCGTGCCTGCCAGTAGCGTCCAACATGCTTCTAGCTCTACATTCGCGGTAGTAAAAGATCGCGGTAAATATTTTCCCTCAATTCCTCCGTACCCCTGCATCCTGCCAATATATGGGTCCACGACTCTTCCTTCTCGCGATTGGGGCAGATTCTCATACCATTCTCGTCAACAATTTTTATGCTCCGCCATGCTCCTAGTCTAATCCACGCGAGCCCCACTCTAATAAGTTTGTTACCTGTTTTGATGTATTGCTATACCCCAGATGTTATTCTAATGAAACCTTCTCTGTGAATTGCGCAATTATTTACTGTCAATATCACAGAGGCGGTTCTTAAGTTTTCTCCAAATACTCCGTCTGTTTGCCTGCCCCGCCATCCAAATGTAACCCAACCCTTTCTTTAATTTTCAAGCCCACATCGAAGTACCATGTATTCGCAACTGTTCACGGTAGCAGACTGCCCTAATTAGAGATTGATTTCCGTGAACGATTCTCATCCAATATTTAGCTGCTCTGATTTTGCACCCTATTGTTTTACTATTTGCCCCGAATCCTCTCATTATTCCGCAGTTGACCATACCCCTCTCTAGTGTTAGAAATAAAGTGGGAAGTGCAGAAATGCAACTCTAAAACTTGTTTGTTCTTTTGTTCTACTCTATATGCTTGCTTATCACTCATATTAAATTCGTCGATTTTCTTCCGTTTAAGGTATTCCCCGATCCTCCGTTTATTTTCTCTCTGATTAGCTAGTGTTAAACTTTCTTGTGAAAAGGTGTATAGGTAATACGCTGATATATATTTGTTTCACTGTAGAAATGCATGTATAATTTAATAAGTATGCTCCTATTGAGTAAATTACCTTACCTGAGAAGTTTTAAAGCATATGTTATATATTGTATTCCATCCTTTTATTAATACCCTCGACACCACAAATGACATTCACTTTTGGCGCAATTGAACACAGTCTCGATGGTTTCACACACGGTTAAAGCAGATGTCGTGGTGCACTTACACCATGGAGAGGAGCAGTGTGCTAGACCAGTTTTGCACGAGTAATCCTCGGGATAAATAATTCCTACACAAGTAATGACGAGGTTTATAAATGTTTGGATTATGTAACATAATAGCTGTAATACTTAACAACTTGATGTAGAGGCGTGTTTTAATCATGTATTACATTATTGTTTGAACCGAACCATTTTATTCAGTTTATTTAATAAGTTAGTATAAATTGTTCTTTCTCAAACAAATAATTGTTAGCCCAATAATTGTCAATAATTTACAATTGTGTTTGAATAAACACAATTGTAAATATTGTACAAATAACTTCTAACTTTCTCTAGCACACATCTAAAATTTACAAAACAGCTAGAGATTTCATCGGAAATATATGTTTTGAGGACCTGAATCCAGAAAAAGACACTTTTAGAAGTCTTATAACTCAAAAACGAAAAGTCAGTCATGCATTAAACTTGATACTTAAGTTCTGCATCTCCCAAGGATGCGACAAGAAGATTATCAAGAATATCCCCCACCCAAAGTACCCTTCAAATGGAAAAGTTTTCGACATTTTCGAATTTTCCAAAAATGATTTAACGGTTTTCTTAAAATAAATAAATTGTATGTATATCATGAATTTTCTGATAACTTATGAAGACCTGATTCTGAATGATTTTTGTTAACTGGTAAAGTGTAAGAGTAGACAAAAACTTAACCACACAAAAACTGTAGATCTCGCTAAAACACACAATTTTTGTCAAATTGTAGTTTATCTATACGCACTACGTACATAGTGTATAGGAAAGGTATCGTATTCGACCCAAAACGGAATTCAGGGGGTCTCAAAACATGTATTTCCGTTGAAATCTCGGTATCGAATTTTTTGGGTGCATTACAATAACGTCTCTATACACTATGTACATAGCACTTGTAGAGAAAGTAAAAGGACTTCATTTTTGGAATCCGCAAATAAATATGAGAAAATTCCAAAATTGTTTATGCAACAATGATATTATTGTACTAATATTATGATTTTATTAGATCTCTCTCTCTCTCTCTCTCTCTCTCTCTCTCTCTCTCTCTCTCTCTCTCACACACACACACTCATACTTCCAAATCTTCCAAATACTTCCCTCAGCCGGGATTCCTCGCATAACGACTGAGCTATCGGTCCAGCCTATAAATATTTGTTCTCATTTTTACTTTCTCTACTTGTGCAATGTACATAGTGTGTAGAGAAGATATTGTGTTCCACCCAAAAATTCGATACTAGATTTCACTGGAAATACATGTTTTGGGACCTCCTGAATCCAAAAAAAGCATTTCTGGAAAAAAGTCCGTATGTGTGTGTGTCTGTGGACAGCATAGCTCAAAAACGAAAAGTCCGTTAAATACCAAACTTGATATTTAAGTTCCGTAACCTTCAAGGATGCGACACGAAGACTCCCAGAAAATCCCTCACCCCTAACTACCCTTTACATGGATAAATTTACGAAAATTTTGACTTTCTCAAAATGGCCCTAACGATTTTCATTAAAAATATTTATATTACAAATAAAATGTATATCTTGAATTTTCTGGGAATAGACTCTGAAAACATCTTTACTCTGAATGAGTTTTGTGGAATTTTGCATAACTGGTAAACCGTAAAAGAAGCCAAAAACTTACTGCACAAAAAATTATGTTAAATGCATTTTATCCTGGAGTTGACCGCTTTTAAAATATTCCTCGTTATTGATTTCAGTTTTAAAATACTTAATACTTTTCTGATACGGGAACTTGTCGACAACTGACCACGCAAAGAGACGGATTTCTATCCGATAGCAACAACTTTTTAAAGGATTTGACAGTCGGTTTAGCCTATTGCATTCCCTTATTTCCCTTCTGCTTATAATGAGCTAAGTAAGAAGACCGTTTCTGCTAATGTTTATCTCAATTAGCATGAAGTAGACACAAGAGTAAGCTTAACAATAATTTGTTATAGCTAAAAAGCTTAGGCTTCTATTTACTTCATGCTAATCGAGAAAAAATTAGCAGAAATAGTCTTATTACTTGCTTCCTTGTAAGTAGAAGGGAAATAAATAGGTTAAAGTGATAGTCAAAAGCTGATTGCTATGTGACTGAAGTTCCTTTATTTGTATGGACAGGAGTTTACACATTCATGTATGAGAAAAACATGTTTTTTCAAAGCAGAAACCAAGAACAAGGGATATCTAAAAAACGATCAACTCCACGAAAAAAATGTATAAAACATAAAGTGTGTGTTTTAATGTCCTCTACATTTTTTGTGTGGTAAGTTTTTGTCCATTTCTTACACTTTAACAGTTATGCAAAATTCCGTAAAATTCAGCCAGAATAAAATAATCTTCAGAGGCTATTCCCAGAAAATTCAAGATATACATTTTATTTGTTAGGTAAATATGTTTAATGTAGGATACTTTAATAAAAATCGTTGGAGCTATTTTTGAGAAAATCAAAGTTTTCGAACTATTTCCCACGTAAAGGGTAGATGGTGGTGGGGGGATTTTGTTAAAAATATTTATTTCGCACCAAGTTTGGTATTTAATGGTGTTTTCGTTTTTGAGCTATGCTGTCCACAGAAACACACACACACACACACACACACACACACACATTCGGATCTCTTTCCAAAAATGTTTTTATTAATATGTGTTTCTGAGGCTTTCATTTATTCTGCACGTAATTATGATGTAATGAACAATTAATAACAATAGTTTTGAGTGAGCTATAAAGCCCAGATGAGCTGGTTATCATCTGCACGGTTGTTTAAAGTACCCCAGGTGGTCGAGAAGAATTAGTCTCGCCATTCTTCAAGTTTTTAAGAAGGTTACACATTTATCTCATGAAAAGTCTTCACATAAGACCTTAGATTGGGAACCACGATAAATCATCTTAATTAGAAACATATTTATTTGAGGTCTGGAAGGTGTGGCGGTTTTTCTCCTCTTGTGAGGTCCATGTTTCGGGAACGGTACTCGACCTAATGCTCTAACTTCCGGTAAGATGAAAACACGTGAATAAACTACTTGTTTAAATTCCTATAAATTGGTTTCGCCAGGTAATCTTAAGTGCAAATAATTAACCCAACATAAAATCCTTGCGTCTGTACACGTCTGTAACCTATAATTTCAGATGATGATAATAAAATTGTACATAGTTAGGGGTGGTACTTTTTAGCATTTTGATTTGTGCATTTAGCATTTTATGGCATTAATATATTTTCAGTTTAGCATTTTATAGCTTTTTGAAGAAACATATCTTGAATTGATTATGATTCTCAGATATTGTCTTGATGAAAAAGCTTTCATATGGCATTAATATGACATTAGTAAACGAGAACTGAACTCTCAACAATAACAATGACACTGATACTCACAACAATGACAAAATAATAAAGCATTGTTGACATGAACAGTAAGCATATGAGATAAAAGTTATATGTGAATAATGTATACATAAGACCAGTGTCCTCATTTGAGAACATCATTTTTTATTCTCATATTTTGTATATAAATTTATGCAAACTTTCTTTTAAATAAAGTAGAGTCCCTTTCTTTAATATTTAATAAGAAAATATTATTGTTTTTTTAAATTTGATAATTATGAAATTGGTTTATTTCTGTATGCCAAGTTCAGATTTATAATAGTATTTTACAAACAGATGAGGGGATAGTTCCGCATTCCAGATCAGTATGGTGGACAAGTGTGTCAGAATCATAAACATTCCAAGGGTGCACAAACTCAACAGATGCAAATATAAATAAAGAAAGTAACTAAATTTTAAAAATTCAGCGATTTCGCATTATATCGCATTTTAGTATAATTTTCGAATTTTGAGTCAATTTCGCATTTCCAGAATATATTAAAATGTGATTAAATATAATAAATATATATAATAAATGTCGTAAAAATGAAAATACAAGAGTTACAAGACTTTATGAACATTTCGCGCTATATCGCATTTGCGAAAAATCACCACCCCTATACACATTGCATTACAAAATGTAACTAAACGAATTGTGCATAAGGTGCTTAGAATCAGTGAATACATGTGTTAGAGTTCGTGTAACCCAGCGTATGTGCAACGCGTATTCCGGAGGTTCCCAGTTCGATCCCCGACAACACACAACCGGCCCTATGGGTTGTTAGTGGTTACCTGGCTCGTAGGTGAATAATGGGATGGTTTCTTATCTACCACGTTTTCCTTTGCGTCATTTCTGCTTCGTTCTGTTTCGTTTTCGTCTTACAGATGTTTGACGGTGCCAGATAAATGGCGCGGATATATTCTCAAATGAAACTGTAACCTTTTGTCACTAGAGGGCTGCCTGGTCTACGGGTCGTTGACTGCCCTCTCTAGGCTGTTCCAGTGCCTGAATGTGTTAGGGACTTCAGGTCTGTCTGCCTGCCGCCTTAGCCTCTTTGGCTGTCACTTTATTCCTTGGCAACCGCAATGCATATATATATATATATATAAAGAAATACAAATTATTTATTTACAATTTATCGAAATGACAAAACACTGGTATTACAGCTGTTGCTGTTTCCTCTCAGGTTTTTATTGAACATGCACTACACAAAAGTTATTATTACATATAACTTTAAAAGAAGTATAAAGAAGGCAATATGATTGGGAACAAAGGTGGTAAGTCACAGTGGATTTATCTGTGAATTAAGAAAATACCTTATCCAAGTTTGTTGCCGCATTCTGTGTCTTTCTAAGCGAAGCCATTATTGGAACCTGGCTAATGATTCAACGATGCCTCTGTGGTCGAGTAGTCAGCATTCTGGCTCACTCCCAAAGGTTCCTGGCAGCTAGGTAGGGAATTTTTCTTAACTAGAATCATTCCCTATCGCTCCATAGAGGCTGGAAGTATGTATATGAGAGGGAATGTGTATATGTGTGTGTGTGTAATAGCATAATACTGAAAAAATCTAATGTGTCTCATTTACACGAATTTCTCTAGATCTCGTTAACACATTACTGTTAAAAAGCTTATTCTCATATTTACTTGCTAATACAGATTAACATTAGCAGAAATGGTGTTATTGCTTGCATCCTTGTAAGTAGAAGGGAAATAAGGGGATAAATTCGGCTAAAGCGATAATCAACTCTTTTAAAAACTGGTTGGCATGTGGATGAGATCCACTTCTATGCAGGGCTAGGAGTTTACAACTTTCCGTTTGAGAAAATTTTAAGTATTTTAAATCTGAGACAAACAACAAGAAATATCTCAGAAATGGTTAATTCCAAGGAAAATACTTAAATGGCATAGATTGTGTGTTTTGACGTGATCTACACTTTTTATGCAGTAAGTGTCTGTATAACTCTTGCGGTTTACTAGTTACGCAAGATTCAGTAACATTTATTCAGAATAAAGAGGTCTTCAAAGGCTATTACCAGAAAATTCATTTTATACATTTTATTTGCCATACAAATATTTTTAATCAAAAACGTTAGAGCCGTTTCTGAGAAAATAAACATTTTCGAAATGTATTCTATGTAAAGGGTAGTCTGGGGTAGGGAAATTTCTCTGAAAATCTTCGTGTCGCATCCTTGGAAGACACTAAACTTAAATACCAACGGGACCTCTGGAAAGGAGCGATGAGGGAAGAACTCCAAGGTCGCGAGTTCAAACCGTTAGAAGGTGATGGATTTTTTACGGGTTTAAAATTCCTTAATATAGCTTCCTTCGGAAAGGAAGTCAACCGTGATCCCGTGTTGTAGATTTACAGCACAAAAATAACTTCTTCCACGCCCAATGTAGAATGGGACGTAAGATCCGCAACAGTTAAAGAGCGTTCATAAATAAAACTTAATTTTATTTCCGAATGAACACCAGATTCGGGAGACGATGTGTGCAAACATGGGAGCCTCCTCCTAGAGCACTCGGAGACGGCTCCATGAGCAGTCCGACCCAAACCAGGGAGAACCTTTCACAAAGCACATCACCCAGTCGCAATACGCCTAATGCTACATTGACAATGAGATGCAAGCGCAGTCGTAACGCTGCATAAGCGCAGATGCAAGGAAACACCATTCACAATGCAATCGTAAACGCAAGGCAAGAAGTTGACACGAGCTTCTAGATTCATAAATACATGAGAATATCATGTGTCGCGAGTTTTTGCCCTCCGTGGTGTAGTGGTTACATGCTAACTTCATATTCCTGAGGTCACGAGTTCAAACCCGGTGGAGGACGATGGATTTTTTCTAGTGTAAAAATCCTTAGCATGGCTTCCTTCGGAAGGGAAGTAAAACCGTTGGTCCCGTGTCGTAGATTTACGACACGTAAAAGAACCTCAAGCCTGATAAAACAGGCCTCTGAGCATAATTAAGGGGTCTTTCACGCTCTGTATAGAATGGGACACTGAGAACTATAGCAGTTAAAGAGCGTCCATAAAAACAAACGAACAAACAAAAACACCACCGCAGATTTCAAATCTAATAACATAACCAACAATATTATCTCAGAAAATTAACTGAATCTTTTATAATAAATAAATAAGTTATAAAATTATACAGAGAACTGACACGGCAGTGACGTTATAAACTAACCAGAATATTGAAACTTGTGCAAATATGGAGGCTGCAGAAAATTATAAACCTGCACTTTTAATACAATGTGCATTATCTGTATGTGCATTACAAATCACATTGGAAGATCGGCATATATGTACAGAGGGAGCTGTAAAAACTCGCATTGCAATCGTCTTATATTGAAAAGCAAGCACTGCATAGAGGAAAAGAGCAACGCAATGCCAGGATAAAGTTTGGAGTTTGTATTGCTTACATTAAATAATATGAGTCCAAACTCTTGTGTTTACGTTACGTCTGCGCTTGCATCTCATTGTGAATGTAGCTTAACACCATCGCCTTGAAACAGGTAATGGCGATGATAATAATAAAGGAAATGATGGTACACGAAGAGAAGGACAAGAAACTGTGGTAGAAACCGCTCCAGTATTCGCCTACCGACCCAGGAAAACACGAAAAGTTCATGGTCAAGATGGGCGGTCCCCGGAAAGACCCGGCACGTACCCAATAAGAGCCTCGCACTCTACCGCGGTCCTGTCTTGCCCTGTTTGTAAACCATACCCGTGTAATTTCTTAGCTCCTTTCTGGAAATCCCAAGCGAATACTACAGAGGTGGTCTTATGATCCAAGCCGCTGCCAATTAACTGACCCATCTGGTTTTTTGCTCTAAGGCTTGGTTTACCTGGCGTTTATACAGGTAGTTTATCCGTGAATCTCAGTGTCCACTCCGTCACAGAGATTACTCCAAAGTGGCTATTAGACTTTGACTAAATAACGAATGGCTTTCATTATTCGTTATTTTGTAATGTATAGATGTATATATAACCTCTAATTTTAAGAATTTTACTGCCAGTGCATTGCAAGTGGCTTTCTGCTAAATTAAACTAAACTTAAATCTCATTGGCGATACTGTGATTGCCAAAGTCAGCCTTAATAAACAAGATTTCTGCAAAAGAACTCCTTAAACGTAAAAGTTCTGACCTATTATATTCTGCAACACACCTTACTTACTAAAGCTTTTGCTTCTATCTGCTTCATATCAATTGAGCTAAACATTTGCTAACATTCTTTTTCTTGTAGGGAACACAGTAGGATAAAGCGATAATCAAATGATTTAAGAGTTACCACGTGATGAATTTAAACTTTCCTTTTCTTATGTATGACCACGAGGAAGAAGGGGGGGGGGAAGAAAAATTGATAACCCTTCTCATTTGTGGAGATCACAACTACTGGAAAATTTAAACAAATGACAAGAAATATATCGGAAATGTTTAACTCCACAAAAATTTATTTAACGGAGTCGTGTGCCTTAAAGACATATGCATTTCTTTGTGTTGTAATATTATGTCTACTATGAAGCAGTTCTGCAAAGGTTATTCAAAATAGAGAGGTATTTATAGGCAATTCCTAAGAAACTAAAGAAATACATTTAATTTGTTATCATCAAATATCAAAATATGATTTGAAATTGTTAGAGCAATGTTTGAGAAAATTAAAAAAAAAAAAAAAAAACTTATAGCTTGGGGGCCCACACACATGTACAAACCCATATCCATAAGAATAGGTTCTAAAAGTACATTTTTGGGTTCAAGAAGCATATATTTCCAATGAAATCTCGACATCAAAATTTTTAGTAGAATAGAATACTTCCTATATGTAGCAGAAAAGTAAAAACAACAAAGTTAAATTGCATTATTATATAATATGAATATAATATTAAAGTTTTTTTTAAATTTAATTTTATTATGTCTTCTGTTCAACATTTTGGATTTTCCAAACAAGCAGCCTCCACCCAGTCAGTCAACATGTCGAGATATGGCTGCCTTTAATGTAATGAAAGCCACGAATCTTCACATTATCCACCAGTTCGCTGAACTGTTTGACCGCGTTTCTTGAAAGCAAATTACACACTGTACTTTCTGCCGCATCAACTTCTGACCGCAAATTGAAGCGTGACAATTAATGCTTCATAGAATATGTATGTGTGGTTGAACGTAATAACATTCCGTCTCTTTTATTAAAAGCCTCATATTTGTTTTGTCAAAACCCTTTCCATGTATGTAGAGTTTCTTATTTCAAAACTATATTTCAGATGTTATGTTTATATTTACTTTCTCTACACGTACTATGTACATAGTGTATAGAGAAGGTATTGTATTGCATCCAAAAATTCGAAACCGAGATTTCACCGGAAATACAATTTTGGGTCCCCCTGAATCCAAAAAAAAAAGCATTTTTGGAAAAAGGTCCGTATGAATATGTGAGCGCGCGCGTGTGTGTGTGTGTGTGTGTCTGTGGACAGCATAGCTCAAAAACGAAAATACCGTTAAATACCAAACTTGGTATTTAAGTTTGGTATCTTCTAAAGATGCGACACGAAGGTTTTCAAGAAAATCCCCCCACCCCAAACAACCCTTTACATGGAAAAAATTTCGAAAATTTTGACTATCTCAAAAATGGCTCTAACTATTTTGATTAAAATCTCATATATTTAAGATATTTACATTCCGAATAAAATGTATATCTTGAAGTTTCTGGGAATAGCCTCTAACGACCTCTTTATTCTGGATGATTTTTATTGAATTTTACGTAACTGGTAGCCATAAGAGAGACAAAAGCATACTACACAAAATATGTAGATCACGATAAAAAACACACTTTATGTCAGATATATTTTTTTTCGTGGAGTTGGCGAGATATTCTTTGTTAATGGTTTCAGTTTTAAAATACTTAAACTTTTCACCTACGGGAAGTTGCCAACGCTTGGCCATACAAAGAAGCGGACTCCAATCCCGTAGCAACCAAATTTTACAACATTCAACTGTTGCTTTATTTAGCCTATTGTATTCCCTTATTTTCCTTCTACTTACAAAGGAACTAAGTAATAAAACCGTTTCTGCTAATGTTTTAGCATTAAATAGAAGAATAAGCGTATTAACAATAATTTGTTACAGAGATGTAGAGAAAGTCATGTGAATGGTGCACATCAGATTTCTTTATTTTATTATTTATTTTAGCCTAACGCCTTTAACCTGGTTGGTCACATCGGATGATAAATGTAATTGGTGAAATGATGCCCAAATGATCTCGAGGTCCATGGATCTTAAAGTTACTCGACATTCGTCTTCTCAGGATAACGGAAAACTCCGATAAAACCTTATCCGAGTAACTCACCCTAAGCGAGATTCGAACTCGCGACTTCTTGAATGTGAGACAGACACGCTAGCGCCACACTATTGAGGAGGGCGAGCTTACAAGGCAGTAAATTAGGTTACATAGTGCAGCAAATAGACAAAACTAAGCCCACAACGTTGTAAATAAATATAACCATCTTGAACGGAGTATACCTATATTTATCGCCATTTTTTATTGTTTTTTTTTTTTTTTTTCCTTTCTCTATACATACTAAAGCATTATATTGAAACAAAAAATTCGATACCGAGATTTCACCGGAAATATGTGTTTTAGGTCCCCCCTGTATAGAAAAAAAGCATTTTCAGAAAAAGGTCCGTGTGTGTATGTATGTATCCGTGTGTCTGTGAACACGATAACTTAACAACGACAAGTCGGTAAAATACCAAACTCGGTGTTTAAAATTAGTTTCTTCCAGGGATGCGACGCGAACAATTTCGAGAAAAAAAAATCCCCTCACGCCAAACTACCCTTTACATGGAACATTTCTTTTTTCTCGAAACATTTGATTTTCACAAAAATGGTTCTAACGATTTTCATTAAAATACTGTGTATTAAAGATACTTACCTGACAAATAAAATGTATATCTTGAATTTTTTGGGAATAGCCTCTGAATACCTCTTTATTCTGGATGAAGTTTGCATAACTGCTAAACCATAAGAGATGGACAAAAACTTAGCACACAAAAAATATAGAGTAGGTAAAAATGTTCTTAAAATCAAATCCCGTTAAAATACTGTATACATTTTTGTCATGGAGTTGGTCGATTTTGAGATATTCCTTGTTACTGGTTTCCGCTTTAAAAAATTTACTTTACTCATAAGGGAAATTGTCCACTCCTTTCCATACAAAAGGAACTTCAGTCACATAGCAACCAGCTTTTGACTATCACTTTAACCTATGCTTCTCCCTTATTTTCCTTCTATTTACAAGGAAGCAGGTAATAAGACTATTTCTGCTAATATTTTCTCGATTAGCATGAAGTAAAAAGAAGCATAAGCTTTTTAACAATGATTTTTTGCAGAGATGTAGAGAAAGTAAAGTCATGTGAATGGAATACATCAGATTTTTAATCAACGAATCTGAGTGCGTGTGAATTAATGTGAAAGCGATCAAGGACATCCAGAATGTGAACGCAATAAATGAAGACAGAAACCCAACCAGGATGCTCCCAGCATAGCCGGAGGTAAAGAAAACTGTTAGTGTGCCGGAATAGAAAAGTGACTTGCTTAAGTGAGCGGGTGTAAACATGTTCATGTGCGATAATGGATGGGATGATTGGAGGTGCATGACTCTGCCCTCACCTGCTCCTTTGACCTTGTTGGTTGATGCTGTTCGGCGAACAGAAGGGGGCAAGTGTAAAATAGAAGACTGACTTCCTTATTCGCAAAATAATGCTTACACAGTGACGTGATAAAACCCGATAGAGAAATAAGAGTAACTTATTAATAAAACCTTAAAAGAAACGAAAGAAATATAACAAAGTAAATAAATAAGACGGAAAATAATGCAAATAAACAGAGGGAATTTAAAAAATAAATAAAGCAATAAATAGAATGCAATCACGAAGAAAACCAGAATCAAAACATATTAAATAAACGTTAAAAGGGAAACGGACAGTGAAAATAAAATAGTTATATACGAAAGATCATGAGTCCAGCAAGAGGAAGCCAGGACGGGTCGTTAGGGAACAATAGAAACTGGTATTTCAGAGCCTAGAAGTTCAAAACTGCCGACAATAAGGGGAAATACCCAGAAGAAATTCACGCTACACCAAACACAGAATGTGTAATCAGGCGTATTAAAATGTTAATAGCCGTAAGAACATAGCGTGACATCTAAAATTTTAAGACCCAATGAAAACGCGACTAAATATAAAAATACAACCGAAACTAACCGAAATAACAAAAGTCTAAGAACATCCTAGAAAATGGGCGGCGAATAGACTCTTGTCTAGCTGCTGGAGATCCGAAAAAGATGGGGTTCACATCGTCACTTGAGTGAGAGTGTCGCGTTATAGGTCGCAGCATAACGATAGTTTACAAGTCAGCCATGTGAAGAATTTGATTCACATGGGAAGGAAATTAAGAGGGAGATTAGCGTGACGGGAAAGGTGAAATATTTAATTTAACTTGTGAGCGTTTTTGGCGAGGCCTGGCCCTGAAACAAATTCTTGGAATTTGGCCGAATGTTGTGAAATATCAAGCGCGGAACTGTAAAGAGCACTCAGGTACAAATTTGCATTAAGGTTCCTCCCCGCATACCCCCGGCGCATTCGTCGATTGACCGAGGAGGAAAGCAGACCTGGCCTTCTACGAGATCTTATTTGGAACAGTACCTGCAAGCGCCTGCGAGGTCACGCCTGCGAGACAGCAGACTTCAGTGGAAGTACCACGCACCAGCGCCCCTAGCGGAGACTGGCATTCCCTCCGGCCGTATCCGCCGGAGATTCCCCACAGATGGAGACCAACACCTGCGCTTCTCCACCAGCGCCATCCCCATGACTGCTGCCGACACCAACTCGACCGGCCGCAACCTGCCCTGGAAGAGAGCGACGACTCTCTCTTCCCTGGTCTCCTGAGCTTTACTCCGAACATCAGACGTACTTGGGACCGACTCACGCACTGACGATACCGCGGGCTCACAAGGCCACAGCCAAGGGTCCGGGCTTAGGCTTGGAACCGGGGTTCGCCCCAATCGGCGCGTCGCAAGACGTCTGGCCCTCTGTGGGGAGCCAAAGTATTTGAGAGACTGCTCCTTGCCCGCCTCGGCTCTCACCTCGAGGAAAGAGGCCTCCTACCAAAGCATCAGTTTGGTTTTCGCCCTGGACACTCCACGACGGTGCAACTACTGCGTGTGGCCGAGAAGGCCTCCCTGGCTTTCCAGGAGAGGTCTAAAACGGTTGCGGTATTGCTGGACGTGGAAAAGGCCTTCGCCACTACGTGGCATGGTGGGCTCATCTATAAACTCATAGAGCATGAAATTCCCTCTCCATACATTTCCTTGGTAGCTTCCTTTCTTCAGAATCGAAGCTTCCGAGTAAAGGTGGAGGGGGTACATTCTACAGAGCGGCCCATTGGCGCGGGAGTGCCGGAAGGTAGCGTGCTGTCTCCAGCGCTCTTTGCAGCTTACAAGGCCGACATCCCCACCCACCCCAGCACACACACATGTCAGTACGCGGACGATCTCATTATCTTCGCTGTGAACCGGAACACCAGATACAGCTTTCAGCAAATCCAAGCCCACCTCCATGCCATTGGCAGGTGGAGTGAGAGATGGCGAATAGCCATTAGCCCGGAGAAAAGCTTTGCGATTCTCCTGGCGAAAACCATTAGAAATCGGCTTCAGCAGAACTTTGTTTTACGACACCATAGAATCCCTTGGGTGAACACGGTAAAGTATCTCGGAGTGACGCTGGACCGACGGCTGACTTTCACTCCGCATGTCAGGGGCAAGGTGAACCTAGGTCACGCTGTTCTCAGGCAGCTTTACCCCATGCTCAGTTCACAGAGCATGCCCCTTACCCTAAAGCTTCAGCTGTATCGAGCGATCATTCCGCCTCTGGTACTGTACGGCTGCGAAATCTGGGGGACCGTAGCTAACTACGTGCTCCTCAGGGTCCAGACGCTGCAGAACCGGGCACTACGGATGATCTACCGTACCGGCTGGAGATTTCCCGCTCATATCCTTCATGAACATTCCGGTATCCCGTACATTGTCGACCTCACCAGAACGAGGACCCGTTCATTGTACGACAAAATTCCAACCCACCCTAATCAACTGGTGAATTCTCTGGGAAATTATGATCCCAGAGAAGTACGTCGCCTGCCCTCATTCCGCGTGCCGAGAGACGCCATTGGCCCTCTCGGTTAGCCATGCCCCCTCCCCTGAGACACATTTAAATTCAACCTGAAAAGGGCAAAGCGACTCTAACCCGTAACCAAAACGGGGTAAAAATAATAAAGCGTGTCGTTCTCATAACGGGTGAACGCATAATCCAAATTAAAACAGTTAATTCTGCTCCAGGCGGGAGAAAACTGCGCGGCCTCCTGATTGGCCCGCGCAAGCGCCCGTGGGCGTGTCCTCTCCCTACAAAATTTCCTGTACCAACAATTTATCCTTCAGTACATTACATTCCATCCCCCAACACACACAACCAGTAGACAGATTCCCTAGCTCATTTTGCAGGTAAAGCCGCGATGCGGCTCGGTACTGCGGCATCGACACACGACCGGGGCATGCCCCGATCGACCAGTTTTGCGTCTGGCGTCTGGCTCGCATACCCTGAGATCTTAAACCATTTCCTAAGATAGCCGGTAACCCAACTTCCTTCTCCCTCTCCAAAGCCACAAACTAAAGCGCCACAACAGTTGGTGCGGAAAAAAGAAAAAGATTACTGATTTTGCATAGGTTGTAACTTTTCAGCTTATGTAGCCATTTTATGACAAAATTAGCACATTTTTCAGGGTAGATATGCAGCCCATATTAGGTTAAAATACCTTTAATTGTAACTGTCTTACTGTGGTAATTATTAACCACTCATTTTTATATATTGTATTCATTAGAACTGTATTTTCAGAGATGTGCACAATATTTTTTCTGATTTAATTTAGAAATGAATATCAATAATATGGATTAAATTAAAAAAGGCTCTAAAGCAAATGAATGACAACTAAACAGTCAAAATAAACGTAAACAATTAAAAAGTGTACTTAAATAACTTCTTGCTGTGCCACATTTTACAAACTTCAGGGACACCTGATTGACCAGAACATCTAGGGAATATCTCCATCCAGGGATAAGAAGATATATGTATTTTGCCAATATGTTCCAGCTTCATAGCTGTTAATCAAATATAGACATAATAAAGTTGAAATCCATTCCAAAAATTACATCATTCAGAATCTTGTGTTTATAAAATCCTTCCTTATCCTGAAAATGTGCTTGTAGAGTTGGTGCGGAAAAAAGAAGACTATTACTGATTTTGCATATGTTACAATTGCCCAGCTTATGTAGCTATCTTTATAATAAAATGAGCACATTTTACTTTACAAAAGTAAAGTATGCAACCCATATTTGTTTTAAATACCTAATAATTATTGTCTGCCTTACTGGTGGTAATTATTAGTCACTACATGTTTATACATTTTATTTATTAGAAACACCCGTTTGTGTTACATGCAAAAGATGAGAATTTTAGCATTTCATGGAAGCACTCAGTAGATAGAGACTTCTCCCACTGAACTGGAAGATGCATAATGAAAGACCAAAGATATTCGAAAATACATTCTAATTATTTAAATATAGAATAACTTGACCATAAATGTTGGATTCAGCGGCCTCAAAATATATTTTCCGTGGACTCTCGAAATAGAATTTTTGGATAGAGCAGAGAAAAACAAGTCAGCACCGTGAACTTGTGTACAGCAGCTGTGTGGAAGCTCGTACCGATTTCCTAATGCAGAGTAAGAGCGGCCAGGGTTGCTAATACCATGCGGCAGTACGTGCATGAGCAAACGTAGAGTGCAACCCATTACTGCAAAACAGCTATCACTGCATAACACAGAACCATGTTGGTAGGAACGGGTTCGATCCCAAGCGACCGCATGTGAGATTTGTAATGGACAAAGCGGTGCAGGGACAGGTTTTCTCCGGGTTCTCCGGTTTCCCCCGCCATCGCATTCCACCGGGGCTCCATCTTCATGTATCATCAGTGTCATCGCCTGCGGTGCCATTGCAGTAAAAGTGGGCGTTAAACACTACCAAAGAACTTGGCAGAAAGGAAGGCGTTCAATAAAAGCTTTGCGCTGCTCAAATGTGAGCAAAATTAACTTGTTTTACTACCATAGTAAGCTTTCTAGCAATACACTTAAGTGTACACTTATTCAGAAACCGATGACAGCTCTAGTAAACAAACTGTCAAACGTCTAGTAACAGTACAGTTGCACAGAAACACATTATTGATTGCAAATTTGTTCAGAAAGTTACCCACAACTATCACACTGTTATAATCCAGAGGTATGGAGCTGAACTGAATCTGTGCGGCATATAGAAGATCTGTCAAGACGAATCTGCTAATCCACGAGCATCCTACCTGGAATAAAGATGAAAATGAAAAGAATGCAGGGTTCTGTGTGATGTATTGCATATAAGCTGCCTTGTTTGTCGGAGCGTAGATGTGGTTTTCATTTGAAAGGCATCAGAGGTACAATAGATTTCAGTAATGAGTAAAGATTTGATTTAATTCCTGCTTTTGTTTTTACCTGATAAGATTCTGAGGATATTTAAGAAATTAATTTTATTATTTGGATATTATTTTACATTCAATCAGTAAATATTACAATTCGTGTTATAATTTCTTGGGTATTTTCATGATGTACATACGTAGGGAAGGAAATCAAAGTCAGCCTTATATTGTTACATTTTGTATGTTGTACATAATGATCTGCTTTTACGAATGCCTCACGAATGTTTACCTCTGCCCCCTTCGTTCTTATCAATGACTTGTTTTGATGTGGCGAGATGGCCGGCAGCAACCTAAGTACGGAACGGCGAACGGTACGAACTTTAGGAATTGCTGAGAGAGTTTCTTGCTTCCCTGAGAGATGTGGTAGCTGGTATACGGACGAGGTTACCGTATAAATATTTACTCACAAAAAAAGTGAAAGTATCTAGAATTCAGGCAAAGTTTCCGAATAACAATTGGAATACAATTTGGAAGGCGTTCAGGACCCCGTACATACCAACAGAATGGAAGGTGAACGCATACGAACTGATCCATAAAATTATCCCAACCAAAGAAAAGAAGTACGGGCATAATCTGGCGCAGAGTCCATTGTGCCAGATAAGTGGAAGGCTCGACACACCGAGGCATCGACTCACTCAATGTGTGGAAGTCCAATAGCTCTGGAACTGAACAACAACAGCATTTGAAAAACTGTTCCCAACGCAGATGCGTACAGAACTATATAGCCTATTTCTCCAGTTGCAATTTAGTGGCACAAAATATGAATTTATGCAAACATGGTTTGTCAGTATTTTGTATTTACAGAGACACTTAAGAACGTCGTCTCTTTCAAAAGCCTGTTGAGAAAAGAGCGACTACACTTAGCTAAATTCACGTCTCCCATGGCAAAACGGTGCGCGGCACTGATTGCCTGTCTCGATGTGTGACAAGGGGCGGAAAATTATGTCTAGCTTACAGGTAGCTAGCGGTTAATGTTTTATTCTTGTATTCTGTACAGAAAGAATCCAGATCACCTAACTCTAACGGCAGACATCATCACCAGACTCCCAGTGGCGTTGTTTCTACCACTGGGGATGGAGCTTTCAAACCAGGGAAAGATGGAGAGCAAGGGACCATTTAGCACCATTGTAACCAGTATAACTCCGTGAAATGACCATAGATATCTTAGTCAATTATTGTTCAACTTTATATCCTTGTTTTTTTTATACTAAAAATGTTGTAATTTTATCTATACATGGAAAGAAAAAAAAACTTCCTAGCTCTGGTTATCATGTTTCCGTGTGTACATTGAAAAAACCCGCGCAGCGGTTCGGATGTTTTTAAGTCGCACGGTAGAAGAGTAGGTGGAGAAAGTCACTTAAATTCAACACATCAGATTTTTAAAGTACCTACCTATCCTGGTGTGTCTAGGAGGAATGCGTAAGCGCTAGTGTTGAGGGCAGTGCTGGTAGAACTCCTGAAGGGCAAGCCGGAGTGGAGTGGTCACCACCATATGTAGAGAAGTTACGGTTGTTACACCATGTCATGTTCATTGCATATCTAATGGCTGATCACCGTGACTGATGGTCATGGCTTTACGTTTCCTACTACACATCCAGAATACGAATACTCTCTTTAACTTCTTTTATCTCGTTACGAAGGTTCTTGCAATGCTAATGCATCATTAAAGCTCTCTGATCAAAGTTAACATGACTAACTTTGATGCTGAAAGTAGTTAAAGGCAGCCATCGTAAAACGAACTGTGGTTCAAGTTGTGTTCGTCCACTGACTATTTTTTACTTTCTCTACGTGTACTATGTATATAATGTATCCAGAAGGTGTTGCATTCAAACTAAAACTTCGATGCCGAGATTTCACCGGAAATACACCTTTTATGGTCACCAGTATCCAAAAAACCTGATGTGTTCCATTCATATAACTTTTCTACATCGCTGTAACAAATTATTGAAAAAGTATAATCGAGATAAACATTAGCAGAAATTGTCTTAATTACTTGCTTTCCTTGTAAATAGAAGAAAAATAAGGGAATACACTAGGCTAAAGCGATAATCAAATCTTTCAAAAGCCGGTTGCCATGTGGTTGAAACAGTTTACAACTTTCCGTGTGAGAAAAATATTTTAAATCTGAAACAAATAATCTGGAATATGGCAGAAATTCTCAATTCCACGAAAAGAAACGTATATGACATAATTGTGTGTTTTAGCGTGATCTACACTTTTTTGTGTAGTATGTTTCTGTCTATCTTTTACGGTTTATCAGTTACGCAAAATTCATTCAGAATAAAGACGTCTTTAGATGCTATTCCCAGAAAATTCAAGATAAGCATTTTATTTGCCATATAAATATCTTTAATGTACGGTATTTTAATCAAAATCCTTAGATCCATTTTTTAGAAAACAAAACTTTTGACATTTTTTCCATGTAAAGGATAGTTTGGGATGGGGGCATTTTCTGAAAATCTTCGCGTCACATCCCTGGACTTTTCGTTTTTGAGTTATCGTGTTCACAGACACACGGACACACACACGGACCTTTTTTCTGAAAATATTTTTTGCATACAGGGTACCCTAAAACGTCTATTTCCGGTGAAATCTCGGTATCAAATTTTTGGGTGGAATGCAATACATTCTCTATACACTATGTATACAGTACGTGTAGAGAAAGTAAAACAGAACTTTAGAACATTTGTGTGTGTGTGTCGGTATATCTGTGAGCACGATAACTCAAAAACGAAAAGTCATAAAATACCAAACTTGGTGTATAAGTTTAGTATCTTCCAAAGATGCGACACGTAGGTTTTGAGGAAAGTCCTTATCCGGCTAAGTCACCCTAAGCGAGGCTCGAACTAGCGACCTGTTGAATGTGAAGAAGAAACGCTACCACCTACCTCTACCCAAGCTGGGTCCTGTTTGTTTTGTTTTTACTCCTAGGCAAGAAAACAGAACCTACTTTAAATCACATAGCAACCAGCTTTAAAAAAGATTTGACTATCACTTTTCCACCTAAAGGGTTGTTTGTGGGGGGGGGGATTTTCTTGAAAATCTTCACTTCACATCCTTGAAAGATAATAACAACTCCATGACACGACAGCTCACAAGGAACCACGCTACAAAAACCCCACCCGGCCGGTTAATGCGGTGCTCACGACCTGGAGCCGCTATTTTTCCATCAAGTAGCTCCTCAATTGGCCCCAGGGACTCACGAGGCTGAGTACACCCCGGTCCAGTTCTCCCAGGTCTCCACACCGGTACTGGAATCGACCCAGGTCTCCCGCTTGGTAAGCAGCAACGCTACCACCGCGCTAAGGAGACAACCAATCTTTGGAAAATAACAAACTTAAATACCAAATTTTTGTTTTTTAGCTATGCTGTCCACAGACACTCACTCAGACACCCACACACGGCCTTTTTACTTTCTCCATACGCACTATGTACATAGTGTATAGAGAAAGTATTGCACTCCACCAAAAAATTCGATACCCAGATTTCACCGGAAATATATGTTTTAGGGTCCCCAATATCCAAAAAAAGAATTTTCACAAAAAGGTCCGTGTGTGTATATGTGTGTGTGTGTGTCCGTGTGTCTTTGAACACAATAACTCAAAAACGAAAAGTCGGTAAAATACCAAACTTGGTATTTAAGTTTAGTATCTTCCAGGGATGCGACACGAAGATTTTGAGAAAAATCACCCCAACCCCAACTACCCTTTACATGGAACTTTTTACGAAAATTTTGATTTTCTCAAAAATGGCTCTAACGATTTTGATTAAAATGTCGCATATTAAACATATTTACCTGAAAAATAAAATGTACATCTTGAATTTTCTGGGAATAGTCTCTGAAGAGTACTTTATTCTGGATGAATTTTACTAAATTTTGAATAACTGCTAAACCGTAAGAGATGGACAAAAACTTAATGTAGAACACATTAAAACACACAATTTATGTTATATACATTTTTTTCGTGGAGTTCGTCGTTTTTGTGACATTCCTTTTTTTTTTTTTTTTTTGGTTTCTGCTATGAAAAACGTATACTTTTCTCATACAGGAACTTCTCAACTCCTATCCATATAAACAAAGGAACTTCATTGACATAGCAACCAGCTTTTGACTATTACTTTAACCTACGGTTGTCCCTTATTTCGCTTCTACTCACAAGGAATCGAGTAATTAGACTATTTCTGCTAATTTTTTCTGATTAGCATAAAGTAAATAGAAGTATAAGCTTTTTAAGAATTATTTGTTGCAGGGATATGGAGAAAGCTATGTGAGTGTAACACATCAGATGCTCTTTTGGATTCAGGGGGCCGAAAACAGACAGGTATTTCCGGTGAAATCATGGTATCGGATTTTTGGGTGCATTACAAACCCTCTCTATACTCTATGTACATAGTTCGTATAGAGAAATTATAACGTTGATCTTTTGAAACAACAACAGTACATAGTTACAACTAAATATTATTAGCCTCTTTTATACAGAGAGACCATAGAAATATACAAAAAATAAAGTTTTTACAAAGACGAAGTATTCACACTCAGCCAAACCTGGATTCCTATACTTTGCCAACTCAGAATTCTCCAAGAAAAATACAAACAAGAGAACCTGTTGACCCCGTTAACGCACCTGGGTATACATGACGGTTTACTTGATTAAGAAGCGATGTGAGCTCATCACCTTTGAAGATGTCCCTCACAGACAGGGACGAAACGTTAGAAAGAAATATTTTTAACTTACTGACCACGGGAATTGGGCTCGAAAATTTAAATTATTACTTTCTCTACACGAACTATGCACATAGAGTATAAACAAGGTATTGTAATGCACCCAAAAATTCGATACCGAGATTTCACTGCAAATATATGTTTTGGGTCCCCGTGAATAAGAAAAAACAACAAATTTTCAGTAAAAGGTCAGCATTTGTGTGTATTTGTGTGCGTGTGTGTGTCTGTGGACAGCATAGCTCAAAAACCAAAAGTCCTTAAATACCAAAGTTGGTATTTAAGTTCAGTATCTTTCAAAAAATCTCCCCACCCCCAACTACCCTTTACATGCAAAAAATTGCGAAAATTTTGATTTTTTCAAAAATGGCTCCAAAGTTGTTTTATTAAAATATCGCATATTAAAAATATTTACCTGATAATAAAATGTATATTTTGAATTTTCTGGGAATAGCCTTTGAAGACGTCTTTATTCTGGATGAATTTTACGGAATTTTGCATAACTGATAAACCGTAAGAGATAGATAAAAACTTACCTAACAGAAAATGTAGAGTTCGTTAAAACACACACTTTATGTTATATACATTTTCTTCGTGGAGTGAATTGTTTTTTAATATTCCTTGTTATCGGTTTCAGCAAAATACTTAAATGTTTGTCATACGGGAATTTGTCAACTCCTGTCCATAAAAACAAGGAATTTCAGTCACATAGCAACCAGCTTTTTACTATCACTTTAACTTACTCCCTTATTTCCCCTCTAACTTCCTTCTGCTAATTGTTTCTCGATTAGCATGAAGTAGAACGAAGCATACGTTTTTAACAATAACTTGTTGCAGAGATGTAGAGAAAGTCATGTGAACGAAACACACCAGACTTTTAAACTATGGATTCCAGTCGTGAAAGCTTGCGCATATATTAAATAGTACACATACTTAAAGAATGTAACTCAATAAAACAAAACAAACCTCCTCGAGGCAGAAGAGTAATAAGAAATATCCAGAATACGATGGGAAGTTAATATTTGAGACGAAACAGGTTCAAAGTCTATCCTTGAAGTTTAAAGCCTATTCCGCCTCAAAGACTAACTTCCTATCGCAATTTTGACGTTTCTTATCACTCTATCCTTGAAGCGTCGCCCTCCGTGGCGTGATGGATACCATGCTAACTTCAGGTCGCGGATTCAAACCCGGCGGAAGACGATGGATCTTTTTATGGCGTAAAAATCCTTAGCATGGCTTCCTTGAAGTTTAAAGTCTGTTCTGTAGAAGTTTAAAATCTGTTCTGTAGTAAAACTCCTTAGCATAGCTTCCTTGAAGTTTAAAGTCTGTTCCGTAGTAAAACTCTTTAGCAAGGCTTCCTTGAAGTTTAAAGTCTGTTCCGTAGAAGTTTAAAGCCTGTTCCGTAGTAAAAATCCTTAGCATGGCTTCCTTGAAGTTTAAAGTCTGTTCTGTAGAAGTTTAAAATCTGTTCCGTAGTAAAACTCTTTAGCATGACTTCCTTGAAGTTTTAAAGTCTGTTCCGTAGTAAAACTCTTTAGCACGGCTTCCTTGAAGTTTTAAAGTCTGTTCCGTAGAAGTTTAAAGCCTGTTCCGTAGTAAACATCCTTAGCATGGCTTTCTTGAAGTTTAAAGTCTGTTCTGTAGAGGTTTAAAGTTTGTTCCGAGTAAAAATCCTTGCACGGCTTCCTTGAAGTTTAAAGTCTGTTCTGTAGAAGTTTAAAAATTGTTCCGTAGTAAAAATCTTTAGCATGGCTTCCTTGAAGTTTAAAGTCTGTTCTGTAGAAGTTTAAAAACTGTTCCATAGTAAAAATACTTAGCATAGCTTCCTTGAAGTTTAAAGTCTGTTCCGTAGAAGTTTAAAGTCTGTTCCGTAGAAGTTTAAAGTCTGTTCCGTAGTAAAAAGCCTTAGCTTGGCTTCCTTGAAGGTTAAAGTCCGTTCCGTAGAAGTTTAAAGTCTGTTCCGTAGTAAAAATCCTTAGCTTGGCTTCCTTGAAGTTTAAAATCTGTTCCGTCTCAAAGACTAGCGTCCTATCGCAATCTTAACATTTCTTATCCTTAGCAGGGCTTCTTTCGGAAGGGATGTAAAGCCGTGGGTCCCATACCATAGATTTACGGCACGTAAAAGAACCTCAGTTCTGATAGAGAGGCCTCTGAGCAAAATTAAGCGGTCTTTCACGCCTAGTATAGAATGGGACGCTGAGAACCACAGCAGTTAAAGAGCGTTCATAAATAACACGTCATTATATTTATCCTTGAAGTGGAGGAAGATGAATTTAATAAAGAATCGGGAGGTTAATGACATTAATTAATTGATATCCCGTGGAGCGTCGAGTAGCCAGGAAGCAATGTAATTAGCAGGCTCTCTATAGCATGCATATCAAGCGGTTGTTGTTTTTGATATATTACCGTTCTTATGTATCATTTTTCGAAGATAAATTCTTGCAGTGAACAACTGACACGCATGCCAGGATTAATATTAGGATTGTTTACGGAGGAAGTCCAGATTCGTTTGGACAGAGTACTGCACAAAGGCCTTTGGTATCCTTTGTGACTTACACGACCTCAGCGAGGTAGGGATCAGACCCGAAGGGTGACCAGATCTGATGACGACAGACAAAACCATAGACGAAATTGCTAACGGTACCAGATTGGCTTCCAAAGTTGCCCGGGCCCAAACCACAAGCTCCGAAAAAGGGAGGCAGATCCGGACTAAGCAGTACCGCAACGATGACAGAAATAATCCTCTACAGTACGCAGGTCACCATCCCGCCTAAACCCAGAGACATCGCCGCCAAGTCATTCAATCCTGAAACAGATGACAAGTAATGGAAACTGAAAATTATGGATTGGAAAATTCAGAGATGTAACGAACCTTGCCAGCTATATTTGGCGGTGTGGGGAAACCCCGACAAAAACCCTGGATCAGGATGATCGGCTACATGAGTCGAATCCTCCACCTCCCGAATGCGAGTTACACATCTAGCCACTTCACTCGGTAACTTGATGCTAAGTTTTTTACTTTCTCTAGTCCCATATGTACAATGTACATAGGGATAGAGAAGATCCACCCAAAAATTCGATGTCGAGATTTTACCGGAAATATATGTTTAGGGGTCTCCTGAGTCCGAAAAAAGTATTTTTAAAAAAGGTCTGTGTGTGTGCCTGTGGACAGCATAGCCCCAGAACGAAAAGACCGTTAAATACCAAACTCGGTAGTTTAGGTTTAGTATCCTCCAAGGTTGTGACACGAAGATTTTCAAAAGAATCCCCCACCAAAAACTCTGACATTTTGAATAAAATCCCGTATATTAAAGCTATTTATATCCGAAATAAAATATATATCTCGAATTTTCTAGGAATAGCCTCTGAAGACTTCTTTATTCTGGATGAATTTTGTCAAATTTTGCCTAACTTCTGAACCGTAAGAGATAAACAAAAACGCACTACACAAAAAATGTACACCACGTCAAAACACAGAATTTATGTGCTTTACGTTTTTGTTCTGGAGGTAACCGTTTCCGAGATATTCCTTGTCAAGTACTTAAACTTTCCTCAGACAGGAAGCGTCCGTTTTTCTTTTGTTCTACTCCTGGCCAAGCAAATAAGCGATTTGCAGTGACAATTGCATAACGATAGCTTTTAAAAACATTTGACTATCAATTTAGCCTAGTGCATTACCTTAGTTCCCTGCTACTGGTACGACTAAGTAATAAGAATATTCTGCTAGTTTTTATTTCGATTAGCATTGTGTAGAAAGAAGAGTAATCTTTTGGAGGAAGTTTGTAGAGCTGCTAGAGAAAGTCATGTGAATGTAACACATCAGTTATTTTATAAAATGCAGCTAAAATTCACAGAATATTCCTGAAACCAATGCTATTCTAGGTACTAAGACGCACAATCAATTCACCAAAACGTTTATCTCCCCAGTTCTTTCCAAGATTCCAAATTGCTCATGAATATGCTGATGAGTCACCGATGTAATATTGATAGGTCTTGTAATATTAAACGTTGCCACAGCCAAGAACCTGTTGCTTTAATAGCTTGTTTACCTCCAGTATAAAAATCACTGAACTTAACCTCAAATTAAGAGGAATGTCTTTCATATAAGTGTCATAAACAAAAATATCTCGAAATTTTCTCTCAGATAATTACAGATTTCGTGTCGCAAGCAGCTAGTTTTGTCACAAAGCCGGCAAAGGCACCGTGAGTGAGGAACCAAAGTTAAGGAATTAATTGTGCTTTTACACGAGGCAAAAATTTGAACGTAGAAAATGCATGACATAAGCGGGATTTGAACCACGGATATTCTACTTACCTCTAACCCTCTGAGTTACCATGAAAGTATGGCGGGTCTACATTGAATTTTCAGACATTTTTCTCACAGTGAACTTAAAGGCACTCTAAAATTAAATTTGACAAAGTACACCCCGATTTACAATCTCGTAGTCCCAGGCCTTATAGTTAACCACTATTAGGCTAATAAACAGTTAATTAGGAAGAACATCTGATGTGTTCCATTCACATGATTTTCTCTAATCTCTGTAACAAATTATTGTTAATAAGCTTATTTTTCTATCTATATAATGCTAAATAACTAGCAGAAACTGTCTCATTACTTAGTTCCTGGTAAGCAGAAGCGAAATAAGTGAGTACCATAGGTTAAAGTGATAGTCAAATATTTTAAAACCAGGAGTTGACAAGTTCCTGTATGACAAAAGTTTAAGTATTTTAAAACTGAAACCATTAAAAAGGAATATCTCGAAAACGGCCAGCTCAAAAAAAAAAAAAAAAAAAAAATGTATATGAAATAAATTGTGTGTTTTAAGTAGATCTACATGAGTTATACAGTAAGTTTTTTCTATCTCTTACGGTTTACCAGTTATGCAAAATTCAGAATAAAGTGTTCTTCAGGGGTACTCCCAGAAAATTCAAGATATACATTTTATTTTCCATGTAAATATTTTAAATATAAGAGATTTTAATCAAAATCGTTAAAGCCATTTTTGAGACAGTCAACATTTTCGAAATGTTCCTTGTAAAGTTAGTTGGGTTGGGGGATTTTCTTGAAAAGCTTCGTGTCGCATCCTTGGAGGATACCAAACTTAATTACCAAGTTTGATATTTAATAGTCTTTTCGTTTTTGAGCCATGCTGCCATCCCCCCGCACACAAACACAAGTACACACACCAGTTACACAGACTGACAAACGAACACATACGGACATTTTTCTAAAAATCTGATGTGTACCATTCACATGACTTTCTCTATATGCCTGCAACAAATTATTCTTAAAACGCTTATACTTCTATTTACTTTATGCTAATCAGGAAACATTAGCAGAAATAGTCTTATTACTTGCTTCCTTGTAAGTAGAAGCGAAATAAGGGACTACCATACGTTAAAGTGATAGTCAAAAGCTGGTTGCTATGTCAATGAAGTTCCTTTGTTTGTATGGATAGGAGTTGGCAAGTTCCTGTATGAGAAAAGTATACGTTTTTCATAGCAGAAACCAAAAATAAGGAATGTCTCAAAAACGACGAACTCCACGAAGAAAATGTACATAACATAAATTGTATGTTTTAATGTGCTCTACATTTTTTGTATAGTAAGTTTTAGTCCATCTCTTTTGGTTTAGCAGTTATTCAAAATTAAATAAAATTCATCCAGAATAAACTACTCTTCAGAGGCTATTCCCAGAAAATTCAAGATATACATTTTATTTGTCAGGTAAATATGTTTATGCGACATTTTAATCAAAATTGTTAGAGCCATTTTTGATAAAATCAAAATTTTTGAAAAAAGTTCCATGTAAAGGGTGGGGGGATCTTTCTCAAAATCTTCGTGTCGCATCCCTGGAAGATGCTTAGCTTAAATACCAAGTTTGGTATTTTACCGACTACTTTATTCTGAGTGAATTTTACGGAATTTTGCATAAGTGCTAAACAGTAAGAGAGAGACAAAAACTTACCACACAAAAAATGTAGAGCACATTAAAACACACAATTTATGTTATATATATTTTTTTCGTGGAGTTGGTTGTTTTTTAGATATTCCTTGTTTTTGTTTTAAGCTATAAAAACTTATATTTTTCTCATACAAAGACTTTGTGAACTCGTGTCCATACAAACAAAGGAGCTACAGTCACATAGCAACCACTTTTTGACTATCACTTTAACCTATGGTACTCCCTTATTTCGCTTCTACTTACAAGGAAGCAAGAAATAAGACTATTTCTGCTAATTTTTTCTCGATTAGCAGAAAGTAAGTAGGAGCATAAGCTTTTTAAAAATAATTTATTGCAGATATATAGAGAAAGCCATGTGAATGCAACACATCAGATTTTTTAATCTATATAGCCCCCATTAACATCTAAGGTCATATGGGGGGCTTTGAATTAGAAACAACTCGTTGTCTCTAGGTTTACGTTGGGTTTCAACCATCTTATTTCCTCAAACACGCACACATTCACTCTCACATACATACTCCCAGACTCTGTGGGGATTGCGAATTATTCTGGTTAATGAAACATTCCCCGCCCCAGCCGGGAATAGAACCCGAGACCTCCGGGTGAGAAGTCAGCTCGCTGACCACTCGACCACGGAGACAGTCATGTTTTATATTGTCCGCTTACTGATAGCGCTGTTATAAAATAAAAATGATGATGATGATGATCGTTGGTGTTTAGGGCGCTCAACTACAAGGTCATCAGCGCCCATATCAAACAAATCATGGCAAAAGCCAGATATAAAGCTCAATAAAAATATTATAAATAAGAACGAAAGATAAATCTAAAAATCAATGTATAAAAGTAATCATGGAAAAAACCACAGATTGGAGATTTAAGAAAAAAAAATATATTTCAAAATTAATACAAAAACAAAGGTAAAAACAACTAAATCCGTAATTTGAAGGTTATCTTTGATAAAAATGTAAAAATCTTAGCTACCGCTCAATTATCGTCCGCCAGGACTTCTGCAAGACTGACCGGCAGTTGCACTGATTCCCGAATGTGTGCTAGATCAACACACTCTAGCAACACATGACGGACAGACAAAGCTTTCCACATAGCGGACACACAGGAGCACCTTCACTCTTAAGTATGAAACTATGTGTAAAATTTCAGTGGCCAATACGCAAATGAGCTAAAATCACTTCCTCCCGTTGAGATTGACGAGAGGAAGTTACCCAGTATTTTGGAAGGTTCTTCACTACTCTAAGCCTGTTTCCGCGGAGAGCTGACCACTCTTCGTGCCAGCACAAGCTTAAAGTCTTCCGATGTTACACAAGAAATCTTTGTACTGAGTTCTATGGTTGCCGTCTTTGCTGCAAAATCTGCCAGTTCATTCCCCGGCAAGTCAAAGTGACTAGGAATCCATGCAAACTCCACATTAACTCCGGAAGCATACAAAGCGTGAAGGGCATCCTGGATACGCTGCACGATAGGATGGTTGTTGTACAGCTCACTAAGGCTCTAAAGTTATAAAAGAAGCACAACTTCCAGGGTATAATGTGTTTTGATCGGTCCTCATCTCTGTTATGTTTACGCACATCACTCCACCTATAGTCTGGCAGGCTAAGGGTAGAGGGCAGGGGAGGTTCAACCGTGTGACCAATTACACCAATTACGGTGCTTGGTTTTGCATAACTAGTAAACCGTAAGAGATAGACAAAAACTTACTACACAAAATATGTAGATATGGTTGAAACAAAATGTATGTCATATACATTTTTTTCGTGGAGTTAATTATTTTTGAGATATTTCTTGTTATTGATTTCAGTTTTCACATACGGGAATTCATCACCTCCTGTTAATGCAATGAAGCGGATTTCATCCACATGGCCAAAGGTTTTAAAGATTTGATTATCGTTTTAGCCTGGAGTATCCCATTATTTCCCTTCTACTTAAAAGAAAGCGTTTCTGCTAATGTTTATCTCGAATAGCATAAAGTGGAAGAATAAGTTTTAACAATAATTTGTTACAGAGATGTGGAGAAAGTCATATGAATGTAACAAATAAGATTTATTATAAGTATTATACTCCCTTTGTGTATCCAATTTGCGGTACGCTTATAAACGCGTTAAAACCCTGACGCGGGCTACTAAGATGCATTTTAAAGCAGAAGCTCCTTAGATTCGCATGTAATGCAGTCTGCATGTTGTGTGGGCCGAGAGATCTTTGTCTGAAGGTTCCCACACCTGTCACATCAACGTGACATGTGCTGCTCAAGTTACTACTTACAAAATTACGCCAGATAAAATCGCTCCGGGCATCAACAACTAGTTACTTTCCTGTCGGACTCCTTTTACTTAAACAAAATGACAAATGTGCTCATTTTTACTTGTCCACTAAGAATACCTTTCGGCAGATAGGGCTGCAAAGTCATTTAAAGAGAAGCGCAGATTTAAGTAACGTCCTAGTTTCAATTTTGAAAAGCTGTCTCAGGGAGCTTGAAGAACACACACATAGGCCCTCTTTTGTTTGTACAATCTATTCCATCCCATTCTCTGTGTTTTCTCTGCTATTTTTCTCTGTTTTTTCCCCTTTCTTATCATCTTTTCTTTTACAATACCCAAATATTGCCCTATTTTAATTATCCCTTACCTTGACATTCAGTATTTTCATCGCTACGATTTCCAATTGTGTTTCCAAACTTTTCTCTTCCAATTTCTTACCTCTTTAAATTCAGCAAAACAGTGAACAATGCTGCATTTTTAAGCCTACCTGGGTAGTGTGCTGATAGCATGTCTGCCTCATATTCAACAGGTCGCGAGTTCGAATTTCGCTTAGAGTGAGTTTCCCCTTATCCTGGGAAGACGTGTCGAGCAAGCTTAAGCTCCATGGACCACGTGATCATTTAAGCATCATTTCATTCGTCGTCTGGTGTAATAAACCAGGTTAAAGGACGTTAACCTGCCATGCTGTATTTCTCCCCGTATAAAATACGTTCTCATTCTTGTTTGTGATCCCTTTCAAATACTAATGCACATGTCTTCGTGCAAGCTAACCTTTTCATCTCTTGTATATTGCATACATCTACATATCTTGGCCATTCTTTCTTTATTTTTCGGTATAAATAAAGCGAAATTTTATTTTATTTTATTTCCTGTTTACCTCTATCTTATATCTTATTTCTCATTGACTTCCAGATTCCTTTCTTCTCCCTTTCATATGCTTTCCATCGCTATTTTCGTCAAAGGTTTACCTAGATGTCCCCACTAGCGCGTCTGTTTCTTAATTATTTGTGCCGTTTCATACATATTTTTGCAAATTCTCTTTATACACCAATATCAGTATTTCAATACTTCTCTAAATGACTCCACTTGTTCCTGGTCTTTCCAATGCAGCAATTGATACAGCCTAAAATATCTTTACAGAACATTCGGTATATATATATATATATATATATATATATATATATATATATAGTCCTATATCAGAGTTTTTTTCAAAGGTTTTTCGGTGTGTGTGCGGGCGCGCGCGTGCCTTTGGGCAACATAACTAAAAATCTGGTGTGTTCCATTTACATGGCTTTCTCTACATCTCTGCTAATCGAGAAAAAATAACAGAAATGGTCTTATTACTTGCTTCCTTTGAAGTAGAGGGAAATAAGGGAGTGCCATAGGTTAAAGTGATAGTCAAATTTTTCAAAAACCGGTTGCTACGTGACTGAAATTCCTTTGTTTGTATGGACAGGGGTTGTCAAATTCCCGTATGAAAAAAGTTAAGTATTTTAAAACTGAAACCAGTAACAAAGAATATCTTAAAAACAGTCAACTCCACGAATAAAATGTTTATAGTAAAAATTGTGTATTTTAACGAGCTCTACATTTTTTGTTAAGTAATTATTTTTTATCTCTTACGATTTTCCAGTTATGCATAGTTCCGCAAAATTCATCCAGGATTAAGATTTCTTTAGAGAATATTCTCAGAAAATTCAAGATATACATTTTATTTGGCGTGTATTTATATCTTTGATATACGATATTTTAATTCAAATTGTTAGAGCCATTTTTGAAGTAAAAAAATCGAACATTTTTCCATGTGAAGGGTAGTTGGAGGTGAGGCAATTTTCTTGAACATTTTCATGTCTCATCCTTGAGAGTTACTGAACTTAAATACCAAGTTTGATATTTAAAGGACTTTTCGCTTTTGATCTATGCTGTCCACAGACACTTACACTGACAAACAGGGGATCTCAAAACATATATTTCCGGTGAAATCTCGGTATCGACTTTTTGGGTGCATTACAATGTTTTCTCTATACGCTATGTACATTTGCGTGTAGAGAAAATAAAAATTGAAAAGTCCGTTAAATATTTAGTTTTAGTTTCTTCCAAGGATGCGACACGAAATTAACATGAAAATTCCCCACCCCAGACTACTGCTTATATGGAAATTATTTTCGAAAATATGTGGTTTCTCGAAAAATAGCTTTAACGCTGTTGATTAAAATGCCATATATAATTAATAAATGCATTACAAATAAATTACATATCTTTAATTTATTAGGAGCTTCTGAAGTCCCCTTCATTCTGAATAACTGGTAAACCAAAACAGATACACAAAGCGTACTGTACAAAAAATGGGGACTTTGTTAAAACGCACAATTTATGTCATATAAATATTTTTTGTGGAGCTAACCCTTTCGGATCTATTACTTATATTAGTTTTAAAATTTCCAATACTTATATTTTTCTCAAATAGAATGTGTTATTCACATTTTTCATGCTCGTCATCAAAGAGAACCAAATTTCACACGAATAGCGACCAATTTTTAAAAGATTTGACTATTCTTTAACCGGCCTATAGATTTATTTCTCTTCTACTTTGAAGCAACTAAGAAGTAACACCATTTCTGGTAACATCTCAATCAGCTCGAAGTAGAGAGAAGAATATACATTTTAAGAAGGATTTGTTGCAGAATAGTTAGAGAAACTCATGTGAATGGAACACGTCAGAATTTTTTTATGATCTGTTTCTGAACTTCCATTATTAACAACTGAGAAGCGAGAACCGTGATTTCGTAATCATTACATTATTTTCGTTGTCTACTTTAGGTTACATACGATGTAAAGAACTTCTTTAGCATAGTATATGTTACAAGTGTGTAGGAATAATTGAGAGGCGGTGTGCCATTTTTACTTTCTCTAGCCCCGTATGTACAATGTACATAGGGATAGAGAAGTATTGTATTCCACCCAAAAATTCGATGTCGAGATTTCACCGGAAATACATGTTTTAGGACCCCCTGAATCCAAAAAAAAGCATTTTCACAAAAAGGTCCGTGTGTATGTGTGTGTGTGTGTGTGTGTGTGTGTGTGTGTCCGTGTGTCTGTGAACACGATAACTCAAAAACGAAAAGTAGCTAAAAGCCAAACTTGGTATTTAAGTTTAGTATCTTCCAGGGATGCGATACGAAGCTTTTGAGAAAAATATCCCTACCCAAAACTACCCTTTAGATGGAACTTTTTTCGAAAAATTTGATTTTCTTAAAAATGGCTCTAACGATTTTGATTAAAATATCGTATATTAAAGATATTTAGTTTACAAATAATATGTATATCTTGAACTTTCTGGGAATAGCTTGTAAAGACCTGTTTATTCTGGATGAATTTTGCTTAATTTGGCATAACTAGTAAACCATAACAGATAGACAAAAAACTTACTGTACAAAAAATGTAGGTCTTGTTAAAATACACAAACTATGTCATACACATTTTTCTCGTGGAGCTTACAGTTTTCGAGGTATTCATTGTTATTAGTTTCAGTTGTGAAGTACTTATACATTTCTCAGACGGGAGTGTGCGGTTTTCTTTTGTTTTGCTTCTGGCCAAGAAAAGAAGGGATTTGTAATGACAATCGCATAACGACAGCTATCGATTTAGCCTAGTGTATTCTTCCTAATTATAAGGAACTAAGTAATAAGAACAGTGTGCTGAATACCTCGATTAACAAGGTGCACAAAGAAGAATAATCTTATGTAAGAAGTTTGTAGAACGGCTAGAGAAAGTCATGTGAGTGTCACACATTAGATGTTTAAGTATAACGCTCTATTCAATCTACGAGTGAAATGCTTAGTAAGCGAGAGTTTATATGCTAATGCAGCACATAAAACAAAGCTTAATGGGAACTTCTAATGACTCAATCCGGAGTCAGCCAACTCAGTATGCCGAACATAGTCGTTTGAAGTTTTCGGGGATTCATGTACAATACACGAAGGTAAGGGAAGAGCAGACTTCTTTCTCAGCCAAGCCCAACCGCTTCTCTCACCGTGTAGGTAGGTAAAAATTATATCTTACAAATATTAAACATGAACGTTCAGGGAGACAAAGAATAATAATTAATACAGACTGAACAATTTATCAAATGATTTTTACTCTTATCATGTAAAATATAAACTCCTACATTGATTAGGGGAAATGGAATAATTTGATTCCGTAACTAGCTTTTCTCCTTTCTTCATCTACCCTTTTCTTCTCACCAAATTCCTACCTGATAGCTAGGAGAAATAAGAGAATTTGTTCGCTGGTCTCCTAGAACAGACTGTTCCAATTCGACTCGTCTGAGCGAGTACACACGCTTATAACTTGGCCTACCGCCCGGCCCCTTCTCGGTCCACTACAGACGTCATGGATGGGGTGCAGTATTGGAGGATGAGAGCCGGTTAATGCGGTCCTCATGACCTGGAGCCGTTACTTCTCCATCTTCCTCAATTGGCCCCCCAGGGACCTTACGAGGCTGAGTGCACCCCGCGCCAGGTCTCCCAGCGGGGGAAAAATCCCCACGCCGGTACTGGGGATCGAACCCAGGTCTCCCGCTTGGTAAGTAGCAACGCTACCACCGCGCTAAGGAGACGACCACGTACACACGCTTACTCAATCATAAAACTCGACAAAAGTCATTTGCTCCTGCCACTTAAGCTGGAACAGCCTGCCAGTTCTCCGATATTATGTTTCGTCTTATCTGGAGTCGCCATGGAACAGCTACCATGTAATTCTCAAAGAAATGTCGTTTTGTATTTCTACATAACATAAATCGTGCCTAGGGAACACCCCTCAATTCTATTAACAATAACTGTTGCGGTGGATTATACGACAGGACTTTGCGCAATCTTTCATGTTATTGTCCCTTTCGCTGTATTCGGTACATGAGTGCTGAAGTTTCCTAACTTTAGTGTGTTTGGGCAGGGGGGGGGGAGATACGAAGCTTCTCATATTCCGGACATCATTAGTGCGGATCTCAGTTGATAGGACTTAACGTTTTTTTCTAGGATACCTAAATCTAAGATCTATGATAAGTATGATTTTACTCATTTAATTAATTCACTATCAACTATAAGATCAGCGTGCCAATATCACCTGAAAATATAACAAATCTTATGTGTTCCATTTACACGACTCTCTACATATCTGCAACAAATTAATGTTAAAAAGCTAATGCTTCTTTCTACTTCAAGCTAATCGAGAAAAAATTAGCAGAAATAATCCTATTACTTGCTTCTATGCAAGCAGAAGGAAAATAAGGAAGTAGCATAGGCTAAAGTATTAGTCAAAAGCTGGTTGCTATGTGACAAGTTCCTTTGTTTGTATGGACAAGAGCTGACAAATTCCTGTATGAGAAAAGTATAACCCTTTAAAATCTGAAACTCATAACAAGGATCCACTCATAAACGATCCACTCCCCGAAAAAATGTATATAGCATAAAAAGTGTGTTTTAAGAAGATCTACATTTTCTGTTAGGTAAGCTTTTGTCTATTTTTTACAGTTTGCCAGTTATACAAACTTCTGTAAAATTTATCCAGAATAGTCTTCAGAGGTTATTTCCAGAACATTCAAGATATACATTTTATTTGTCAGGTAAATATCTTTAATATACGATATTTTAATCAAAATCGTTACAGCCATTATTGAGAAAATCAAAATTTTCGAAATGTTTTCCATGTAAAGGGTAGTTGGGCTTAGGGGGATTTTGTTTTAAAATCTTCGTGTACCAAGTTTGGTATTTAAGAGACTTTTGGTTTTTGAGCTATGCTGTTCACAGACACACACATACACACACACCCTCACACACGCGCGCGCACACAGAGACATATTCACGGACCTTTTTTTTTTTTTTTTTTTTTGTATTCAGGGGGACCCAAACATATATTTCTGGTAAAATCTCGGTATCGAATTTTTGGGTGCAATACAATACCTTCTCTATACACTATGTGCATAGTGCGTGTAGTGAAAGTAAAAAGAAGACGGTCTTAATTTTTTAGTCTATCATCCTTGCGAAAGTTGAATTTATTTGTTATTATTTTTATGAAATCTTGGCGCAGATTTACCGCACGTCTCTGTGATATGAGTAAGAAAAAACCTATACCACAACAATGATTCGCTAAACCGGATGACTCAGGTGACAACGTCTGTGGCCCTCACTCGCGAGGTCCAGGTTCAAATCCCGTTTAAAACTAGCTGGAGATTTCTCGTGGTTTCCCTGAGTTGCCAAGGTAAAAACTGGATTGAATATTTAATAACACGACTCAAAGTTCCACCCTCAGTCTGAAAGTGAAATTACTCGTATATGGTAATAGTGACTGCACTGCCATTTATCCACAGATAGTTAAAGAGTTAGACTGAATGGCACCCTAACGCCATCTGCTTGTCGTGGAGCTTAGATATTATTTTTGACAGTGTTTAACGCCTGCTTTTATTACTTCTGCCACCATGGTGATACAGGGAATGAAGATGGAGCAATGAGTTGACGGGGGAAACCGGAGAACCCGGAGAAAAGTCTTCCCTGCGCCTCTTTGTCCGCCACAAATCTCATATGCGGTCGCTTAGGATCGAACTCGGGCCTCTAGGTGAGCGGTCTAACCACTCGGCCTCGGCGCGGCCTTAGTAGATGTTATATGGTGTTGTAGCCTCGAAGGGCTGCCTGAGTTCTGCCATTTGACTACGGATGATGCAAACAGTTCGAGTGTAGTACCTTATCGCCATCAGCTTGGCAAGTATGGAAGCCATGGTAGGGGAACTGTCCTGAGGGCAGATGTTCACAATGCACCGTCAATGAGAAATCTTATACGGAACAGTTCCGTCGCGATATAACCTAGAAGTTAAAGTGGCATAAAATAAAGTAGATTAAAATAAAATGTGACCCCTCCAATCACCAGCCTAGCAGTGCTACATCTCCCTATTTTCTCCCCACCCACATTTAATTATGTTCATTCTTCTCTGCGGATATTTGATAACTTTTGTTCATATACTAGATTTAAAGTACAAAATATGTCTGCAAAATATGCCATGTAACTGAGTTCTGAAATAATTGTTGGTCACTTAATAGCCTAATAATAAAATATTGTTAGTTGCACTTCAGTGCGTATGACTTTATTTATTAATTTATTTTTTGAAACCCGTACTTAGAAAGCACTGGCGAACAAAAGAAAGAGTAAGGTCGGTAAGAAGAAGAAAAGTCTAATGTTATAAACGTGCTAGAACATATTAGAATAAAAAGATGTCCAAGAAATGGAGGGAAAAGCAAAATAATACGATATCTTAGCTTGTGGTATTTTGGATGTAGTAGGCAAACATCATATTAGGAAACTAGCAAGTGTGCAAATGTTGATCCTAGCTCTAGATCAGTAGCTATAATAAAATAAGCAAAAGGGTAATCATCACCAAACCCGATATAGCAATTAGTTCAAAACAGGTTATACACTCAGAACTAATCATTTTTATTTAATTTGAGTGCTTACATACGTATATGCAAAGTCAAGTATAGTAAAACTTTACTTATGAGTCGGCAGCACCATTTCTGTTCAGTGATAGGATACGACAAACCTTACCACAACCATCAAGGATGGAGAGGGGAGAGAGAGAGAGAGAGAGAGAGAGAGAGAGAGAGAGGAAAAGAAGGAGAGATATACATTTGTTATAAAGATTGTTAAAACAGAAATTACTAATAAGAATTTTAATAATCATCAAGGAAAAGCCTTACAGGGTTATTCAGAAAGAAAGAACAGATTTCAAACACTTATTGCTTCCAATCTACAAAAGATAGAAACATGATTCTAACGTTCTTGGAGGGAGAAAAGTGTACAATTTTATAATATACATTCCATATGAGCACCGGCCCAAATTCGAACATTATGGCGATTAACTTTAACAGAAAGATGAAAAGTGCAACCATCGGGAAAAATTAATCTTGAGCAAAATTGTCTTCTTCCATATCTTCACAATTTTTTTTTAATAAAAAATACAGCTCCGGAGGCTTGTCAGGACTCCGGCGCTATATTCCTTTTTTCTCACTGTCCTATATTTCCTTAGTAGATCTTATTGTTCTTAACGTTTTCCTTTTACATATACATACACAAACATAGACACATTTACAAACACAGAAACACCCATGCCCAAGGCGGGACTCGAACCCACGATCCTGTGCACCACGAAGCGCCAAAGGGAGACACTTCGTACCTTTTGTTGTGGTCGTCAGGATGAAATGCAGTTTGTATGACTTCAGGTGCAGACGATGTTTTAGAGCTCACCATACCGTTGGTCGCTTGCTCGTGATGTGGATTTCTTTCGTATAGTGTACGAATACGCTCGACATTCGGCGGTTGTTTATTAAATTGACAACGAAATTCTCGTTGAGCTCCAACAATGGACTCTAGTTTTGCTAATTGCAGCACACAAAATGATTTCTCTTGTGGTGTCGCCGCCATTTCACTACAGACATACAACAAACAACAGCGCCAATGCGGTCATGATTGGAACTTCTCCCCCCCCACGCTATTTCAATTGTAAATGTTTCTCTCTTCATGATCGTTGGAATTATGTTTCTATCTTTTGTAGTTTGGAAGTAATACATTTTTTAAATCGTTCTTTCTTTTTGAATAATCCTGTACTAAACCAAATTAATAAATAAACTCCTGTTGTAACCAAAGTTAAGCTTTACGTATATGATACAAAGCTGGGTCCCTACCTTTTGATACCTTTGATTTTAAATTACAGAAAGATCAGAGGTTGCAAGTTTTAACAAACGTACTTCTGCAAACCCATTAAATGAATATATTTCCTGAATTAAAGCCTAAAATGAAATATTAGTAATATCACATTTTCTTATAGAAAGCTTCAGTGAAACTCTGTTATTTCCAGCTGTCAATGTAGATAGCCAAAGAGGCTTGATTGCGCATTCAAACTGTCGTCTTAAAATGATGAGCCAATGCTTTATTCATAGTTTGATTGGATTTTGAGCTCATATTTTCCTTTTGAATTATTTATATATGGATGCTTTATAACAATTAGGAAATTGAAATTACAATATTCAGAGCAATAAAAACTGAAGGATTGTTGTGCTTGAATGTCTTCTTTTATCTTTCATTGATATTAAAATTTGCTTTATCACTGTGAGCACATTATTTAACCATTATTTTATTTTACCATACACTCTTTCTTTCATTAGTACTCTTGAGCTACCTTCAAATGTATGTTTTGTTGTTTTTGTATGCCAACCATCATATAATTTGTATACTATTGGCGGAGGACGATGGATTTTTTCGGGCATAAAAATCCTTAGCATGGTTGCCTTCGGAACGGAAGTAAAGCCGTGAGTCCCGTGTCGTAGATTTACGGCACGTAAAAGAACCTCAAATAGAGAGACCTCTGAGCAAAATTAAGCGGTCTTTCACGCCCAGTATAGAATGGGACGCAGAGAAGCACAGCAACTAAAGAGCGTCCATAAATAAAAGGGCATTTCATTTTCATTTATACTAACGGTTACGCCATTTCTTAGCCAGTTCTCTAAATGAGTGCACTTAACAATCTTTAAAAGAATTTGCTTGCTTACATATCCAAGAACATATTATTATTATTATTATTATTATTATTATTATTATTATTACTATTACTATGTACATAGTGTATAGAGAAGCTATTGCATTCCACACACAAAATCGATACAGAGATTTCACCGGAAATGCGTGCTTTGGTCCAGCTGAATCTAAAAAAAGCATTTTTGGAAAAAGGTCCATGGGTGTGTGCGTGTGAGTGTCTGTGGACAGCATAGCTCAAAAACGAAAATACTCTTAAATACCAAACTTAGTATTTAAGTTTGGTATCTTCCAAGGATGCGACACGAAGGTTTTCAAGAAAATTCTCCAACCTCAAACTACCCTTTATATGGGAAAATTTCGAAATTTTTGGGTATCTCAAAAATGGCTGTAAGGATTTTGATTAAAAGCCCTTACTTTTAAGATATTTACATGCCAAATAAAATTATATCTTGAATTTTCTGGGAATAGCCTTCAAATACCTCTGCATTCTGGATGATTTTTATTGAAGTTTTCATAACTGGTAAACCATAAGAGATAGACAAACATTTACTACACAAAAATGTAGATCACGATAAAACACACAATTGATATCCCATACATTTTTTCGTGGAGTTGATCGTTTTTGAGATATTCCTTGTTATTGGTTTCAGCTTTGAAAAACTTATACTTTTCTCGTACAGGAATTTGTCAACTCCTGTCGATACAAACAAAGGAACTTCAGTCACATAGCAACCACCTTAATCTATGGTACTCCCTTATTTTGCCTCTACTTGCATGGAGGCAAGTAATAAGACTATTTCTGCTAATTTTTCTCTATTAGCATGAAGTAAATAGAAACATAAGCTTTCTAGCAATAATTTGTTGAAGAGATGTAGGGAAAGTCATGTGAATGGAACACATCAGATTTTTATTATTATTATCATCATCATCATCATCATCATAAAATATGAGGATAAGTTCTTGCAAAAACAGGCGCTATTGACATATGTAACACAAAATACACAATCCAACATCAGTAAATGTTTCTGTTATTACAGGTTATGTTTTAGATTTTTATTTGTATGTAACATGATTAGCAGGCACGTTGATGGTAGTAGAGAGCATATTAATTTATTTTTCAACCGATATTAAGTTTGATTCAGTTGTTATTACCGCGACTTCGCAGATGTAGTTTGTAGTGTGAAGAGAGTATAAAGATCCATATAGTGGTTTACAGAGAACACAGTTTGCCGTGCTGGGCCATCGTGACTCACATAAATAAAGACCAAGCTTTTATTTGCCTAGTACTATCATAATTGACAAATGTCGTCGAGGCAGCAGTCCAAATATTCCTCTAATATTATCAGATTGATTATAGATTAGAGCGCGGAAGCTGCAGGATGATGAAGACTGGTCGTCCATGCCAGTTAGGGATGAAGAATGTGCTCGTCCTTGACCCTCACGTGCCTAGCACAGGTTATTTGGCTTTTACATTCAGGTAGCGTATTCGCTTCTCAACTCCATCAATATCTCATTACCATTTTCGCCTGACTTGCCCGTCCTTGAAGGAATCTTCTGTTCGTTCACATTACTTGCGTATATTCATGCGGAGGCAATATTTATATCCTAACCACAAAATCTGCCGACATTTTTTGAATTTCATGTCGTTTTTGTAATATATGATGTTCAAATGTTTTTGTTCTGTTGCATTCCGAAGTTGAAATCGCTGGGTGCAAATGTTTATTATTTCTTGTGCTTTCGTCGCGTATAATTGTTTTAATTTTCTCTATGCGATTTTGTTTTCCAACAATCAGTATCATAGTTACGTGTTGATTTTCTTGGTTGTGAAGCCAGTTATTATAAAAAAGAGGCTTTTTCACAAGCATGGAAAAGGTCACTTGGAGATTACGCGTACATCAACATATTCGCGTAGAATTATAATACAACAAAGCACATAATTGCATCGAGCGACTGCAATTTCATATAAGAATTGTAGAAATAATTTTGAATAAACTACAATTCTACAAAGAAAGTCCTAGTGATTTATTATTTAAGAAGTCTGGATCTGTGAAAACGCCCTGAGAGAAGAATCGATTGCTACTCCCAACTAAGCATAAGCGCGAGTAGATTTTATTTCAAATTTAGCGCGAACGCGAAAAGAGTCCCATGCTTCAATGTGTACCTTCTATATGATTTCGTCATGCTGAGTATCATAGAGAGCAATGAAGCCCTAAAATCCTAAGGGAGCCGGTCCCCATGGCCACGCTCGCTAAGGCGTCTCGCTTTGGTGCTTCAGGAGCAGGGGATCGTGAGTTCGAGTCCCGCCTTGGGCATGGGTGTTACATGTTTGTGTAATATGTATATGTTTGTGTAAAGGAACAGTAAAACCAGTAATCATACAATAAATTTAGGGGGGGGGGATGTAAACAGGGGATACAGCGCCGGAGTCCTGACCAGACTCCGGTACTGTTTAAAAAAAAAGCAAATGCACAATGTATTAACACCTTTAATGTCGCCTTTGTCGTACAGAGGCGGCATTAGACGTTTTAATCTGATGGCTTTGAAGTGGCCACAGGGAAAGGAATGGCGTACTATGTATGTCAAGAACCGGAAAGGTCTTTACCTATAATATAAGCTTTTACATATAAATAATATATTCATTACTCTGCATATACTATCAACTGTTTTTGTAGCACTGAGAGTTATGGGTAAAACTAAATATCTTGAGTATTTAATTACAGGTAGTGGGAATACTTTACTATTGCATATAATACTAAAGTAATGCTGGTAGCAAAATAAATGTAACTTAATACTTTTTACTTTCTCTATACGAACTATGTACATAGTGCATAGAGAAGGTATTGCACTCCACCAAAAAATTCGATACTGAAATTTCACCGGAAATATATGTTTTAGGGTCCCCTGTATCCAAAAAAAGTATTTTCAGAAAAAGGTCATTGTGTGTGTGTGTGTGTGTCCGTGTGTCTGTGAACACGATAACTCAAAAACGAAAAGTCGGTAAAATACCAAACTTGGTATTTAACTTTAGTATCTTCCGGGGATGCGACACGAAGATTTTGAGAAAAATCCCCCCTACTCCAAACTACCCTTTACATGGAACTTTTTTCGAAAATTTTGGTTCTCTAAAAAATGGCTCTAACGATTTTGATTAAAATATCGTATATTAAAGATATTTGCCTGTCAAATAAAAGGTATATTTTGAATTTTCTGGGAATAGCCTCTGAAGACTACTTTATTCTGAGTGAATTTTGCGGAATTTTGCATAAGTGCTAAACCGTAAGAAAGAGACAAAAACTTACCACACAAAAAATGTAGAGCACACTAAAACACACAATTTATGTTTTATACATTTTTTTCGTGGAGTTGATTATTTTTGAAATATTCCTTGTTTTTGGTTTAAGCTATAAACATATATTTTTCTCATACAGAACTTTGTGAACTCATGTCCATACAAACAAAGGAACTTCAGTCACATAGCAACCAGCTTTTGACTATCGCTTCTACTTACAAGGAAGCAAGAAATAAGACTACTTCTGCTATTTTTTTTTTCTCGATTAGCAGGAAGTAAATAGAAACATAAGCTTTTTAAAAATAATTTATTGCAGAGATATAGAGAAAGTCATGTGAATGGAACACATCAGATTTTTTTGGTTTTGTTTTTGCTTAACATTCTTTAACCTGGTTGATCATATCGGACGATGAATGAAATTGGTGACATGATGCTTTGATGATCTCGGGGTCCATTGAGTTTAACGTTACTGGATATTCGTCTTCTTAGTATAAGGAAAAATACCGAAAAAACCTTATCCGGGTAACTCGCCCTAAGCGAGATTCGAAATCGCGAGCTGTTGAATGTGAAGCAGACACGCTACCAGCACACTACCGAGGCGGGCTTAATAAGATTGAAAAGATAAATGAAATGTCATCAATGGAAATCGTCTATTATAAGCCTGAGCTGTATGATTTTAGTGATTCAAACGTCTCTGTTTAATTTAAGATGAAAATAAGCATGACCTCTGAGTATATTTGTGTTATATTCGTTAAATTTAAATATTTTAACCACAGAAAACACTATTAGATGAAGAATGATAACAGAATCAGTGTAAAAATGAAATATAGAGTAATGAAAATGAAAGAACTAATATTTTACAGAAAAAGAAGTAAATTGCAATTGAAATGCAAGCCCTCTACCCCTTACATCAGATCGGGAGTGTAAGGAAGGTCAAGAGATTGTCTTAAGACATTCGTCCTCGACGGTCAGCTTCGTAGTTTCCTTCTTGTGATTTGTGAATCATCCATCCAATGAGGTCAGCAGGCGAGGTGGTAGTGGTATAGTCTATTTTCAGCCAAGCTGGGTTCTTATAGCCAGTTAATAAAGCCTCGTCTCTTATCCCGAATCACAATACATTAACTCCATGATGAATAATCCTGATACTTTGACTCCGTTAAGCTTATCTGCGGGCTAGTTTGCTAATCTTTCCTTGTTAGAGAATTATTAAAACAGCCGTTTTCGTCACAGGTAATTCATGTAAGATTTTAATGGTCAAATTAAGCATTAACCTCCTTCTAAAGTTCTTAAGCCAATACAGAAGTCAAGTGCAAATAGCAAACTAAAACCTAAATCTCAATTCGAAGTTAAATGCCCTATTTGGAACGTGGTACTTCTAAAGCTTCACACCCAAATGACACCTAGGCGTTTCTATGACTAGATTGCAATCTGCATTCCCTTATAGATTTACAAAAGGTTTTCTCAAAATCTATGTGGCCTACTAGAAATTCTATTGGTTTAGGATATTTTATCTGTCAACAGAATATGCGACCTTGAGAGATAAATCGTTTTTCCAAAAGTGATTTTTCTTAAACTTTACTCAAGGAAATGTTATTGTGCCAAAACTGAGGTATCATAGCAGGTTTACGAATCAGTAAAGGAATTAAAGGGCATTGATTGGCCAGGAAATATGGAAGATATTAATCTTTCTTATTATATAGGATGATTAAAAAATACTTTTACAAAGTTAAGCGACAGATTTCATTCATCAAAACAAGAAAAAAATGTTCAAAAACCTTCGTTCTTGATTTATTGAGCCTCAAAATGCTATTAATCAAAACATTTTCAAGAGACACATTATTCTATTATTTGACATTTTCAGCTTGTTAGGAGGTGTTCTACAAAAAGACAACTAATAGCAAATGTTAAAAATGTCATCCTCGTGCCTTTCTCGAAACATGGAATGTCAAATTCTCCCAGTCAGTGTCGTATGATTTCGAAGGCTTCCATGGCACGTAGATTAAGAGTTTCTTCATCCGGGATGTATGTTATATAAATCAAAAGATTCCTCCAAAAGATAAAAATCTAAAGGACTGAGGTTGGAGGAACGTGCAGGCCATGGAACTAGTCCTGTTCTACCTATCCATTTGTCATGCTAGATACCAGTCAGTACACCTCGAACAATGAGACTAAAATGTGCTAGAGCATCATGCATTATTTTTTATTATTTGTGGAGGCACATTTTCTAATAAGTCTGGTAGAGTCTTCTGAATGAAGTCACTGTTGACAGCACTTGTAAGGCGTGCTGGGGGAATGTATTACATATCTGATAAATTACAAATGCTAACAAGTGGCCATGGCAACACAAGACCAACTACGCAGGGTAAAATGGGCCAAAGCCTTCTATGAATGAGTACATAAATAAATGAAGTTATTAGGTTGGACCCGGAAAGCCGTTGAAGGTGACTTTCATTAAAACGTTGATAAAGCGAAGCTATTTTTGTGTTTTTATGTTAGGAATCATCCCCAAATCATCCTATATTGTGACAAGACCTCCGCTCCTTGGATAGCATAACCTTCAGTGCAGTCGAAACAAGATTTGTTGGAAATAGTCCACTTCCGAAGATTAATCCAGAACAATTACGTAGTTATGAAAACAGAACTTCCCTCTCCTTTGGTGACGTACGACGTTTCCAGCAATTCCTGCAGCTAAAGCCCACCCAAATTATCCTGTCATTGCATTTGCACAGGAGAAATAAGAAATAATGAGAGCAATGGGAGAGCAAGGGATTAAGACCCCATATACAGTCCACTAGTCCGTGCTATTACATAGCTATGCTTTGGAATTGGAAGAATGTCACGATTTGGCTGAGCTTTACATATATAAGAGCGTGCTCGCGAGCGTTTTCTTTCCCGCGAGGGTATTTTATAAAACCCCATCTCTTTCATAAGCGGGGAATGAAATTAGGTGTAGAACCGCAAAATTCTTCTTAGGTCTCTTATGGACTACAACACAGACAATGCCGTTTGTGGCGCTACCAACGAATAAACATATGGCACTCCACCACTGTTTCAGGAGCTACTCCAAATATAGCTCCTTTACATTCCTGTCAAGAGTAGCTTGGACTCAACTTTATGATACAGTACAAAAAATTGATTTGTTCCATTCACATGGTTTCCTCTACATATCTGCAACAAATTATTATTAAAAAGCGTTTGCTTCTTTTTACTTCATCCTAATCGAGAAAAAATTGCCATAAATAGTGTTATTGCTTGTTTCCTTGTAAGTAGAAGGGAAATAAGGGAGTAGCATAGGCTTAAGTATTAGTCAAAATATGGTTGCTAAGTGACTGAAGTTCCTTTGTTTCTATTGACAAATTCCCTTTTGAGAAAAGTATAAGTTTTTTAAAACTGAAACCAATAACCAATAAAAATACACGAAAAAATATATAACATGGATTTGTGCTTTAACAAAATCTACATTTTCTGTTAAGTAAGCTTCTGTGCATCTTTTACAGTTTAACAATTATGCAAAATTCTATAAAATGCATCCAGAATAAAGTAGCCTTCAGAGGCTATTCCCAGAAAATTCAAGATATACATTTTATTTGTCATGTAAATACCTTTAATATACAATATTTTAATCAAAACGTTAGAGCCATTTTTGAGAAAATGAAAATTCTTGAAAATTTTTCCATGTAAAGAGTACTTCGGGGTGGGGTATTTTCTTGAAAATCTTCGTGTCGCATCCTTGGAAGATACTGAACTTAAATACTTTGGTATTTCGTTTTTGAGTTATGCTATACACACGCACACACAGACCTTTTTCCAAAATGTTTTTTATTTGGATTTAGGGGGACCCAAAGCGTATATTTCCGGTAAAATCTCGGTATCGAATTTTTGGTTGCTTTACAATGCCTTCCTTATACATTATGTACTACTACGTGTAGAGAAAGAATTTACTTCTATAAATGATTAATATTTGGAAAACACATAACACTGATGGTGAAGATGAGCCAGCCGTTGCCTCTGACCAGCAGCCGTCAAGCAGCAACTTTGCTACCTCCACTCACTCCTTCAACCTCATTGTCATCCATCACCCCGCAATCCTCAACCTTTCATAAGGTATTAAACCCATCGCGGGAGGTACGCTTAATTATACTCCACCAGGCTCCCCTCAGCCAGCATGATCGCTTGCTCCTGCATCAGTGAGATGTTATCTGTGTGACTAGAGGGAGAGAAGAGGGTGGGGTGGTTAACGGCAAGTGGGCGGAGGAGAGGAGTCTGCGTTCTACAGTTACTGAACATTCGGAGGAGAGAAGGCTTGTCCTGTGTTCGACACTTGAGACGGCACATGTGTGTCATGGGGTTTAAAAAGTATTCTAAAAGGGATATATAAAATATAACAAATATAAATTATACTAAAAGAGGACAAATTACATTGCAAATGGCCAGAGAAGAAATATTATAAACAGGTCTAAGAAGCCGAGCACAGACAGTTGTCACGAGCTGACGAGCGACCCAGATAGGATAGTACCGTCAAGGGAAGGACGTTGAACTAAAGAGGTGAAGTTACACTGCCCGAGGGTGGACATAACAAGGAAAACAGAAACAATTCTCCTGCTGGTCAAGCGACACTTTTGGCACTTGGCATGGAACATCCGCAGAGAAACATGTGATATATGGGGTCCGTGATGGAGCCAAACGGGCTACCTTGAAATAGTTAATTTAATACAGACCAGAATGCAGACGAAATCACTGTACCAAAAGACTGTCAAAAGTAATAAGTAACAATAGGTGCGGTCTAGTAAAGGGTAACTTAAGAATAGAACATTTAGGAGAAATGCGTGTGTGTTCGACGGCAGAAAAGACCAAACGAAATGAATAAATGAGTTCGATAATAATCTGGAACTCGAAGAAAACCACTTGTGTCTTACCACACGTGAAAAGAGATTCCATGGTAACAAAAGCCTGAGCTAGAGCACCCACATTTCCACTCCATTCCTTAATAACCGAAACCTGGACCTGGGTTACGAACCCCCGACCCCTAGTTACCGCCGCACACTGAAGTGAAAGATTGTGGAAGGAATGAGAAACTGTTTTACTCGTGATTCAATCCACCGTTACGCAAAAAGAAGATAAATATAAAATGACATAAAAAACTGTATTAGTTACTTTGGGTAATTTGGATTTTTGCACATAAGCTCCACAGCAATAGACGGACAGGCTTTGATAATTAACAGACCTTGACAAGTGGTGGCGGGCTATACAATGTTGGCGATTATAAAATTGAAAATACACGTATTATTAAGTATTTTAAAATGATAAATAAAATAGAATAGTACCGAAAGAAAAGTTTTGCAAAATGAGCTATGCAAGAATATTGGATTATAGATTTACATGACGACCAAGTTGAAGACGAGTTGTTAAAGCATGGCTCCATGGTGTATTATAAAGTTGTGGACCGAAGAGAGGAACCATTGTTCTAAACTATACATGCTATTGATTATGCAGTAAAGAATATCTTAGGCATTTAAAATACCTAATGATTTAAAGAATATTTATTATTTTATAAGCATTTGCTTATTACGAGGTAGGTCCACAAAGTAAGTTCCGTTTCAATTTATCTCCGCTGCAGCGCTGCGATCGCAGTTCCGCACATGCGCGGTAGACACTCTGTATCAAGGAGAAGATACGTGCGCCATTTTGAGATCACTGTCAGCCACGTACGCTTTGTTGAGCTTGTTTACAATGTCGGTGTTGATTGAAATCAGATCTGTGATTCGTTTTCTGAATGCTAGGAAAGTGAAACCAATTGAAATTTATCGGCAAATTTGCGAAGTTTACGGACAAAGTGCAATGAGTGATTCAATGGTGAGTAGATGGATCCGACAGTTCAATGAAAGACGTAGTGAAGTGCACGATGAAGAACGAAGTGGGCGTCCATCCTTGGTTATAGAAGAACTGGTATTGGCTGGGACGTGTTTGACCATCCTCCATACAGCCCTGACCTCGCTCATAGCGACTGTTCATCTGTTCTTACATCTCAAGTCTTTCCTTGGCGGTCAACACTTTAAGAATGGCGAAGAGCTGAAAGAAAATGTTTCCAACTTTTTGAGGACACAGGCGGCAAACTTCTATGAAAAATGTATACAAAAACTTGTGTCACGCTATGATAAATGCCTGCAAAATTTCGGCAGTTAAGTGGAAAAGTAGTTTAAGAGTTGTAGAATTTTGTGCAATAAATAATTATTCTGTATCTGTACACAAGTTAATTTTATTACCAAACGGAACTTACTTTCTGGACGTACCTCGTATTTAAAGTATTTAATAAACAAACCAGCACTCACCCATACGCAGCCTTTATTTAGCACTTCAAGTAGCACTCACCTGAAACAAAAAGGTAATAAAATGCATTTATTTGTTATCAAATATAGAAAATGTTTGTTACTCAATAGCGTCTCAGTATACGCTATTGGAACTCTGTTAAGCAATAGTACTATAAAGAAAGTTAAACGTGTTTGAGGAAACGGCCCATTTACACCTTACCAAATGCTAATGCTAATGTGAAGTACGACAATCCCACGTACGGCAATGTGATCATATAGTGAAAAACTGTGGCTATCCGTGCACAAAGGCTCCATTAAAAACCCATATTTGCTACTTTCTCTACATGTACTATGTAGATAGTGTATGGTAAATATTCTATTTCACTCCAAAATTTGATAACAAGATTTCACCATAAATATATATTTTGAAAATCTGATGTGTTCCATTCATATGACTTTCTCTATATTTCTACAACAAATTATTGATACAAGGCTTATGCTTCAATTTACTTCATGCTAATCGAGAAAAAAATAGCAGAAATAGTTTTATTACTTGCTTCCTTGTAAGCAGAAGCGAAATAAGGGAGTATCATAGGTTAAAGTGATAGTCAAAAGCTGGATGCTATGTGACTGAAGTTCCTTTGTTTCTATGGACAGGAGTTAACAAATTCCTGTATGAGAAAATTTATTTTTTTAAAGCTGAAACCAGAAACAAGGAATACCTAAAAAAACGATAAACTACATGAAAAAAATATATAAGATAAATTGTGTGTTCTAATACGCTCTGCAGTTTTTGTTTATTAAGTTTTTATCTATCTCCTACGGTTTAGCAGTTATGCAAAATTCCGTAAATTTCATCCAGAATAAAGTAAGCTTCAGAGCCTATTCCCAGAAAATTTAAGACATACATTTTATTTGTCAAGTAAATATCTTTAATATACGAAATTTTAATCAAAATCGTTACCGCTATTTTTGAGCAAATCAAAATTTTCGAAAAAAGTTCCATGTAAAGGGTAGTTTGGGTAGTTTTTGAGCTATCGTGTTCACAGACTCACGGACACATGGACACACGGACCTTTTTCTGAAAATGTTATTTTTGGATACAGGGGACCCTAAAACATATATTTCCAGTGAAATCTCGGTATCGAATTTTCTCTATACATTATGTACATAGTACGTATAGAGAAAGTAAAAGTGTCCATGAGTATGTGATTCCTCTCTGATTGTGTATGTGTGTGTGTGTGTTGGCAGCATAGGTCAAAAACGAAAAGTCCGTTAAATACCAAACTGGGTATTTAAGTTCAATATCTTCCAAGGATGCGACACAAAAATGTTCAAGAAAATCCCCACACCAACTACCCTTTAAATTGAAAAATTTCGAAAATTGCGACTTTCTTTAAAATAGCTCTAATGATTTTGATTAAAATACCGTATATTAAATATATTTACACGGAAAATAAAATGTATATCTTGAATTTTCTAGGTATAGCTTCTGAAGACCTGTTTATTCTGAATGAATTTTGCTGAAATTTGTGTAACTGGTAAACCGTAAGAAATAGACAACAACTTATGGAACAAAAAATATAGATCTCGTTAAAACACACAATTCATAATATATACATTTTGGTTGTAGAGTTGACCATTTTCAAATATTCCGTGTCATTGGTTTCAATTTTAAGCTGCTTAAACTTTTCTCAAACAGTAAATCATCTTTCTGTCGTCTGTCTTCTGTTTACCTATTTCTGGCAAGCAAAGGAACGGAATTTCAATTGTTTCACATAGCGACCGGCTTCTAAAGGAATTGATTAGATATCATTTTAGCCTAATAATTTACCTTACTTCCCTTCTGCCTACAAATAAAACCACCAATTCTCCTAATTTTACCTCAATTAGTAACGTTTTGTAAGAAAGGTTTATTCAGCTAAAGAAATTCACGTGAGTAGAACATGTCACCCTGCGTGGTGTAATGGCTATCATGCTAACTTCATATACTCAAGGTCGCGGGTTCAAACCCGGCGGAGGACGATGGATTTTCTCTGGTGTAAAAATCCTTAGCATGGCTTCCTTCGGAGTGAAAGTAAAGCCGTTGGTCCCGTGTCATAGATTTACGGTAGTAAAAGAACCTCGAGCCTCATAGAGAGGCTTCTGAGCAAAATTAAGCGGTCTTTCTCGCCCAATTTAGAATGGGACGCTGAGAACCACAGCAGTTAAAGAGCGTCAATAAATAACAACAAATTTCCATTTTTTGAATAGAACACATCAGATTTTTGTGAAAATGTTCACAGTCTATGTCCGTTCTGAAGAACATTGTTTACACATGCTCACACAAATTTCTCTTTATAATATTAGCGGTTCGAAGAAGTTTAGAAAGAAATTCAATATTTTATGAGGATTTATACAAACAGGGTTGAAAGTGTGACAAAGCAACAAAAATTCGATGTGTTCCATTCAGATGACTTTCTCTAGCTGACGGAAATAAACAACATTTGGACGAAAGAAGGATGACCTATCATTTAAGAGAATTTTAAGTAGCTTAAAATTGAAACCAATATCTCAGAATCTATTTGGAAGGTAACCAAAGTAACCAAAATAATTAGAATATAATACAAGATCTCTCTACTTTCAGTCACCTTTTATCTTTCTATACAGGATTATTCAAAAATACTTTTACCAAGTTCAGGGACAAGTTGCTTACATCAAACAAGAAAAAAAAAAAGTTCATATAAACGCATGTGCCAAAATCCTTCGTTCTCGATTTATTGAGGTTTAATCTATCAATCAAAAATGTTAAAGTGACGCGTTATTCTATTTTTGACGTTTTCAGCTTGATAGGAGGTATACCCTACAAACACTTAAAGCAAACGATCTAAATATCTTCCTCTTGCGTCTAGACACGCGTGCACCGGTCGAAGCATTAGAATTTCAAATTCTCCCAGTCGGAGTCGTATGATTTCGCAGGCTTTCATGACCCGTAGATTAAGAGTTTCTTCATCCTTGAGGTCTTCTGTGTAAACCAATGGTTTAAGGTGCCCCCAAAAATCCAAAGGATTGAGGTCCGGGGAACGTGCAGGCCATGGAACTGGTCCTCCTCTACCTATCCATTTGTCATGCTAGATACCAGCCAGTGCATCTCAAACAATGAGAGCATCATGAATCATGCCTGTTTCTTCCTATTTACAGAGGGACATTTCCTGGGAGATTGTTCTGAATTAAGTAGACAGCAGTAGTGAGAAGTGCTAGGGTAACGTATTACACATCTAATAAATGATACATTTTAACAAGTAGCCATGGAAACCCAAGGTCCACTCCGCAGGGTAAATTGGGTCTCTCTGGATGAGTGCATAAATAAATGCAGTTATTAGGTTGGACCCGGAAAGCTATCGAAGGTGACTGATATGTTCCATTCACATGACTTTCTCTACATCACTACAACATATTATTGTTAAAAATCTTATGCTTCTATTTACTTCGTGCTAATCCAGAATAAATTAGCAGAAATATTCTTATTAATTGCTTCCTTTTAAGTTGAAGCTAAATAAAGGAGTACCTACCATAGGTTAAAGTGATATTTGACTATCACTGGTTGCTGATTGCTATGTGACTGTAGTTCCTTTGTTTGTAGACAGGAGTTGGCAAATTCCTGTATGAGAAAAGTAAGTTTTCTAACGGTGAAACCAAAAACAAGGAATATCTAAAAAAACGATCATCTCCACGAAAAAAAATGTATATAATATAACTTGTGTGCTTTAACGTGCTCTACATTTTTTGTGTGGTAAGTTTTTGTCCATCTCTTACGGTTTAGCAGTTATGCAAAATTCTGTAAAATTCATCCAGAATAAAGTAGTCTTCAGAGGCTATTCCAGAAAATTCAAGATATACCTACATTTCATTTGTCAGGTAAATATCTGTAATATACGATCTTTTAATCAAAATCATTAGAGCCATTTTTGAGAAAGTCAAAGTTTTCGAAAAACGTTCCATGTAAAGGGTAGTTTGGGGTGAGGGGATTTTTCTGAAAATCTTCGTGTCGCATCTCTGAAAGATACTAATCTTAAATATCAAGTTTGGTATTTTACCGACTTTTCGTTTTTGAGTTATCGTGTTCACACACATATGGACACACTGACACACGGACACTCAGACACACACACACACACACACACACACACACACACACACACACAGACGGTTTTCTGAAAATGCTTTTTTTGGATACAGGGAACATATATTTCCGGTGAAATCTCGGTATCGTATTTTTGGGTGGAGTGCAATACCTTCTCTATACGCTATGTACATAGTATGTGTAGAGAAAGTATAAAATTGATAACGCGAAAATTATGCATTTTAGAACATATGTTTATATGGACCTATTTTGTTGCTTTGATATTAGGAAACTATCCCCTAGACGTTGTAAAAGTATTTTTGAATCAGCCTTTATAAGATTAAAATAGTCATAGGCATAGAGAGCTCTCCTCACATGTAAACCTGCGATCGGCTCCAGCTAGAAACTTAATGGCGGAGCTAACGAGATTGATTCATCTTGGCCTGTAATTACAAAATACCTTGACAGGGCATCAATTACCTATGTCACTTCTGCACCGGCTCTCTTAGAGGGCACTGTATGTGGTGGAATGCCGCGACTTCTAATCAAACCATTGAAAGTTAATCATATCATTGAGCACCTGTAAATGGTGTGACCTACTGAGGAGGACTTTTAATTGGGCTTTTGTATATCGAATATCATCCATGGTAAGAATTATAACGATTATCTCGTCTATATCTATATTTCTTAATTTTCTTTTATGCTATGTATGTACCTATATGTTTTATTTGTCTGATTATGCACATTTTATATGTTCAACTGATGTTATTGAAAGTTATGAATACTTTTATATGACGATTGACGTTCTTGTATGTAATTACTTCGTATAAATAATTTACTTTTAAAAACGTTGGCTCATTTTGAAATTAAAATCTAAACTATCTTAATAATAAAACACTTGCCACTAATCATTTATATAGGTTCATGTAGTGTGAAACGGTATGTTGCCAAGCTGAGTGAGCACATCAGCATATGTTTTAGTTAATTAGATTGTTTAAGTTAATTACTAAGTAATATGTCATGTGTTTATTGTATCACAATGTATATTGGAAGTTCAGAGCGTTTCTAAATTTAAACCCAGAGTTCTCAACCGGCTATTTCAGTGTTTCGATATCTGCTTTTGTATTATGAGAGGGGGAAAAGATGCTATTATTTAGTCACATCTCGGAAAGAGAAAGTGGATGTGACATACAAATAGGGGAATCACGAGAAAATTGGGGTCAAGGATCATGTGAAAGACCTGTTGACCAATCGCCGTCACATCAGAAGCACACCCCAAGCTATTTTAGGCGCCAAAATGGGCCAATAAGATTGTAAGTTGAGAGTTTTGCGCGTGTGTAGGATTTGCTATAAATGTAGAGTATTTCGCCCCACATTTCACGCAGTTGAAATGTAACTACACGCGGAACCTGCGACGCTTGAAACAAGGAATCCACGTTAAAGAATGAAGTGTCTATCAAGTTTAAAGGCTGTAATTGTGATTCAACCACTGTCGCGAGTTAACACCGCGCGGAACTGGTGTAGAAAGTCAAAAAGTCTACAATAATTCTCCACGTAACAGTTGCGCTTATCGCCGCGTAAATTCAAGTTATATTTGTGCGCATTACGCTCTAGTTCGAGAGAAATTACCGAAAAAGATTCGCGCCGGGAACAGTCTCGAGAACTCTAGAAAATGGAAATAAACCTGATCAAATGAAAGTGCCGACGTTCATTTTGAGCAAATTTCCCGTACCATCCCTTGAGATCACCGTCGCTCAATATCTGAGCTAGATATAAATAAGTCTCAATTGCTCGTCGCTGAGTCCACATAATAGAAAGGTAGGTATGGGCCTTTTTGATTATTCTAATGCTAATGTATGCTCCATTAGCACGATGCTTTCGAATGTTGGACAGCTGCCTCATTCTACCCCTGAGGCACGCCCAACAGTAGGTGGCACTAAAAGGATTATCTGTAAGCCTCTGTGAAGGCTTTTGAGAACAGCACTGCAAACAATAGTTTCAAATCATAATCGACACGACCTTAATCCTTCTGATCTCTAAGTGCCACTCAATCGATTGTCTCAGCGAGTTGGGCTAGTATGTCCTTGCCCACTATTTATCATATAGGTGGCGCTGAACAGGGGCACTGAAATATCTTGTGTATTCATCGACCATAAGACGTTGCGATTTAGATTTGTTCTTTCAGATAAATAAAAGGGCGATATTTAATACATAATGGAGCTGTCTGTGTATAGCAAATCGATAGCTTATCTGGTTACACCAGATGTCGAACATTCGACCATTTTGTCAGGGATATATTAGACCCCTCTTGAGGTTCCCGATGCGGGTGATTTTAAGAGCTTTTATTCATTTATTGCAACAATACTAATTTGTTGACAATTATAAACTTAGGAGAGTACATAATATAATAATCACATTTTAGTTTTATATAATTACTAGTAGGAAGTACGAGGTACGACCAGAAAGTAAGTTCCGTTTGGTAAGAAAATTAAATTGTGTACAGATACAGAATAATTATTTATTGCGCAAAATTCTACAACTATTAAACTACTTTTCCACATAACTGCCGAAATTTTGCAGGTATTTGTCATAGCGTGGCACAAGTTTTTGTATACCTTCTTCATAGAAGTTTGCCGCCTGTGTCTTCAAAAAGTTGGAAACATTTTCTTTCAGCTCTTCGTCATTGTTGAAGTGTTGAACCACCAAGGAAAGACTTGAGATGTAAGAACAGATGAAAGTCGCTAGGAGCGAGGTCAGGGCTGTACGGAGGAAGGTCAAACACGTCCCAGCCAAATCCCTGCAGGAGGTTTTTCGTCACATTTGCAGTGTGTGGTCGTGCGTTGTCGTGAAGAAAAACAACACCTTTTGACAGCAATCCTCGGCGCTTATTCTGTATTGCGCGGCGCAATTTCCTAAGTGTCTCGCAATAAACATCTGCTTTGATTGTTTGACCACGCGGTAAGAAACCAATGAGCAAGATGCGACGGGATTTTCAATCAACACCGACATTGTAAACAAGCACAACAAAGCGTATGTGGCTTACAGCGATCTCAAAATGGCGCACGTTTCTTCTCCTTGATACAGAGCGTCTACCGCGCATGTGCGGAACTGCGATCGCAGCGCTGCAGCGGAGATAAATTGAAACGGAACTTACTTTCTGGACGTACCTCGTAATATGTTGATATTTGGAAGGCTATCATCTGACATTGCATCAGTGTTACATAATGATATTACATTTGTTTATGTATTTTAACACTCATTGTTTATACTTTTTGATTGTATGTCCATGCAAGGAAGGAAGTACATATGTTTTTATGGAGCATATTGGGATAATGCGGTGGCGTACTGGCCTCAGAAGTAGATGATGTGATTATAGGTCTGTTTTTGTGAACAGGACGCACTAGATATTTTTCCTTACCAGGAGCTAAGTATTAAGACATTTCTGTCAATGATTATAATGAACTAGATAAAAGAATAAGCTTTTTAATTTGTTACAGAGACATAGAGAAAATCATGTGAATGGAACACATCAGATTTGTTTTTATTTTCTCTAGCACATACAATTTACATAATAGCTAGAGAAGGTATTATATTCCTCCAAAAATTCGATATCGAGATTTCTTCGGAAATATATGTTTTGACCCCCCCCCCGAGTCCGAAAAAAAGCATTTTTAGAAAAAGGTTCCAGTGTTGTATATGTGTATTTGTCTGTAAATAACATAGCTCAAAAACGAAAAGACTGTTAAATACCAAACTTAATATTTAAGTTAAGTATCTTCCAAGGATGCAACACGAAGATATACAAGAAAATCCCCCCACTACAAACTACTCTTTATACGGAAATGTTTGTGAAAAAAATGATTAAAATACGGTATATTAAATATATTTACATCGAAAATAAGATTTATATTTTGAGTTTTCTGAGAATATCCTCTTATTCTCGATTAGTTTTGCAATATTTTGCATAGCGAATAAACGTAAGAGATAGACAAAAACTTACTACGCACAAAATATAAATCTCGTTAAAACACATGTCATATATGTTTTTCTTGTAGAGTTGACCGTTTTCGAGATATTCATTGTTATTGGTTTAGATTGTAAGCTACTTAACTTTTCTCAAACGGACCTTGCAAAGCGCACCGAACCTCAATTGTTTCACATAGCGACAATGTTTTAAAAGATTGACAATCGGTTTAGTATAACATATTCCTTTATTTCCCTTCTATTTACAAGGAAGAATGTAATAAAACAAATTGTTTTCTAAGAATAACTTGTATGAGAACAGCTCGAGAGAGCCATGTGTATGAGAGATGTCAGAGTTTTTAAAAGTGTGGAAAATGGCGTGTTATTTGTGGACGCTCTTTAACTGCTGCGGCTCTCAACGTCCCATTCTGACTTGGGCATGAAAGACCGCTTAAATTTGCTCACAGGCCTTTTTATCACACTTGATGTTCTTTTACGTGCGGAAAACTACGACACTGGACCAACGGCTTTACCTCCCTTCTGAGAAAGCTATGCTAAGGAGTTTTACGCCTGAAAAAGGGGTATATAAAGTGGGGTGACATGTGTATTTCCTTGAATTTTGCGTTCAACCGCTAAAATCTGCACACTAGAAGGCACTTTCTATCACTCAAGCAGCCCAAATTAAAGACAAGCTCTTTGGAAATACTTGACCGGGCGGCAGCTGCTTGTGCTTTAAATATGAGGGCAGACAGTTGGGTTTTCTGGTTTCCATATGTTTTATTGGCCCTGTCGCTATAAAGAGGTACACAGAGGAAGCAGAGAATGAAAGACCACTCCATAAACTCATACACTCAGTGTGTCCCACTTTCATTTTCTTTGTTGTCAGGACAATATGCATCTAGTTAGAACCTTATTCGTGAAATGCTAGATAAGTAATAACCTTTGGTACATTTCAAACCTGAGAAACCACATGACCTACTGCTCCAGTACTTTATCATCTCAGCTACAGCATTAAGAAATAACATCAGATCAGTTACACCAAACTAAAGTACAGGCATGTCAGTTGATTTGTCATACCTTCTTATATATTTTTACTTTCTCTACACGTACTATGTACATAGTGTATAGAGAAGCTATTGTAATGTACCTAAAAATTCGATACCGAGATTTCACCGGAAATATATGTTTTGAGACCCCTTGAATCCAAAAAATGTCCGTGTGTCTGTCTGTATGTATGTAGTTTGCGTGTATGTGGGCAGCATAGCTCATAAACGAAAATACCGTTAAATATTCCAAGGATACGACACAAAAATTTTTAAGAAAATCCTCCTACCTCCAACTACCTTTATATGGAACTTATTGAAAATTTTGATTTACTCAAAAAGGCTCTAACGATTTTGATTAAAATATCATATACTAAATATATATTTACCTGACAAATAAAATGTATATCTTGAATTTTCTGGGAATAGTCTCTGAAGATTACTTTATTCTGGATGAATTTTACGGAATTTTGCATAACTGCTAAATCGTAAGAGATGGAGAAATACCTACCACACAAAAACTGTAGAGCACATTCCAACACACAATTTATGTTATATAATTATTTTCCTGTACTTCATCGTTTTTGATATATTCCTTGTTATTGGTTTCAGCTTTAAAAAACTTATACTTTTCTCATATAAAAATTTATCAACTCGTGTCCGTACAAACCAAGGAACTTCTGTCACATAGCAACCAGCTTTTGACTAAACCTTTAACCTATGGTACTCCCTTATTTTGCTTCTACTTGCAAGGAAGCAAGTAAACAGAATATTTCTGCTATTTATTCCTCGATTATCATGAAGTAAATAGAAGAATAAGTTTTTTTAACAATAATTTGTAGCAGAGATGTATAGAAAGTCATGTGAATGGAACACATTTGCTTAATTTTTTTAAAAGAAATACGTTCCAAAGCAGCCAAGCTCCACGTATTTGTATGCGAAATTATTTGGGAGTTAAAGGACTCTCTGAACTAAATAAAAAAACAAAAAAGCATGAAGTATTACAATCACACGACTTTCTCTACATCTCTGTAACAAATTATTGTTAAAAAGCTCATGCTAATTGAGATATAAATTGGCAGAAATTGTCCAAATAACTTGGTCCCTTGTAAGTGGAAGGGAAAAAATCTAATGTGTTCCATTCACATGATCTCTTCTAGCTCTTTGGCAAATAAACATTTTACTCAAAACATTAATCTGTTATCTACCTATATATTATGCTAATCAAGATAAACATACGCAGAATTACTCTTATAACTAGCTTCTTGTAAATAGAAGGGAGACAAGAAAATGCACAGGATAAAGCGACAGTCTCGTCCTTTAAAAGCGCGTCGCTATGCGAAACAATTGAAATTCTAATCTGTTTGCTTTCCAGGAGTAAACAAACGAGAAACGAGAAGAAAAGTGTATTCCCGTTTGAGAAAAGTTTAAATGGCTAAAATTGAAACTAATAATCCGAAATAACCGGTTAACTCTACAAAAGAAAATGTATATAACATAAATTGTGCGGTTTTATGAGATCTACGTTTTTGTGTAGTAAGTTTCTGTATATCTTTTACGGTTTGCCATTTATACAAAAGTCATCCAGAATGAAAAGCTCTCCAGAGGCTATTTCTAGAAAATCCAAGATATGTATTGCATTTGTCATACAAATATTTTAAACAAAATGTACTTTAATCAAAATTGTAAGATCTATTTTTGAGAAAATCTGAATTTTCGAAAAATGTTCCATGAAAAGGGTAGTTTGGGAGTGGAGGGATTTTCTTGAAAATCTTCGTGTCGCATCCTTGGAAGATACTCAACTTAAATACCAAGTTTGCTATTTAACGTCTTTTCGTTTTTGAACTATGCTGTCAACAGACACACACACCTCCATATATTTCATAAAGAGTATTTCAGGACCTCTGCGACAAACTTTGAGAGAGATAAATTTCGCATAGGGAAACATTTTTGTCAAACAACACCATCCTCCAATGCACCGATGCGGAGTTATTCACCCTTGCTTGAAGCGTATCTGATAGGAGAGGTTTGAGAGGCACAGCCATAAAATTGGTTTAATTGTTCCTTCACACAAGCCGTGTGTAGGACAGGAGTTGGATTGGTAGAGTCAGGCTGAAGAATTCAATGCCATAGCCAGGATTAGAACTACGGATCTCCCGGTGTCTAGCCAGTTGCTCTTCCACAGAGCTACCACGGCAATATGCCGGCATAGCATTGAATTTCCTAGCTGACTCGCAAGTGTCCCGGTAAACCACAAGGTGAATCTCAAATTATTTTGAGATGACAACCCCTATGGGGACTTACAATGTTGTAAGTACTTTAAGTCCCAGGATTCATAGTATAGCCAACCCTGACTCTACCTATGCAGCCATAAAATTGGGATCATCAGAATGACCACCAAACTTTCCACGTGAAGGCTTTTAGTCCTCATAAATGACCAGAGAGGGCACTGCCTTTAAGTTTTTATCACTTTGTGCTGATTGCACCTCCTCCCCGCGGCCAATGAGATAGGCTGCGGTGTGAATCAGAGTTACGTTAAAGATGGCTAACTTAGAATAGCGTCATCATATAACTGCATACAATTTAACGAGATATTTGTTTGAGCAGAGTATGGATGCATTAGGCGATGACCGGACCACAGGAAACAGCTGATTTCAGTTTTCGCCGCAGCCTCTTTATCGCTTAGGTCACGCTTCTCCCTCGACGTGGGTCTGCGATGAAGAGAAAAGAGACTGTATAAAGAATTCATCGAGAATTACGAGAGAGGACAAATCATGGGAACACGAGCACAAGTGCAGACGAAGTGTGAGCGTCTAGCCTGTTTTGGCATTGGTAAAAAGACTCATTGTCCAGTTCATTTTTACTTTCTCTATACGTACTATGTATAGTGTATAGAGAAGGCATTGTATTGCACCCAAAAATTCGATACCGAGATTTCACCGGAAATATGTTTTGAGAAAAATGTCCCTGTGTGTGCCTGTGGGCAGCATAGCTCAAAAATGAAAAGACCATTAAAAATCAAACTTGGTATTTAAGTTTGGTATCTTCCAAGGATGCAACACGAATATTTTCAAGAAAATCCCCCCACCACAAACTACCCTTTACTTGGAAAAAAATTCGAAAATTTTGATTTTCATAAAAATGGCTCTCACGATTTTGATTAAAACCTCGTATATTTAAGATATTTAATTGACAAATAAAATGTATATCTTGAACTTTCTGAAGACTACTTTATTCTGGAAGAATTTAACGGATCCTTGCATAACTGCTAAACCGTAAGAGATGGACAAAAACTTACCAAACAGAAAAAGTAGACCACATTAAAATACACAATTTATTTTATTTAGGTACATTTTTTTCGTGGAGTTGGTCGTTTTTAAGATATTCCTTGTTTTTAGTTTCAGCTTTGAAAAACTTATACTTTTCTGATATAGGAATTTGTCAACTGCTGTCCATACAGACAAAAGAACTTCTGTTACATATCAAGCAGCTTTTGACTATCACTTTAACCTATGCTACTCCTTTATTTCACTTCCATTTACAAGGAAACAAGTAATAAGACTATTTTTGGTAATGTTTTCACAATTAGTATGAAGTAAATAGAAGCTTTTTAACAATTTGTTGCTGGCTATGACACTGATGATACATGGAATAAAGATGGAGCAACAGTGGAATGCGGTGGTGGGAAAAACCAGAGAAGCCTGAGAAAATCCGCACTGCGCCACTTTGTCCATCACAACTCACATGCGGTCGCTTGGGAGCGAACCCTGACCATATAGGTTAGAGGCGAGTGGTCTATACTCGGCGCGATTGCTCCTATTTATCTACAAGTAATTTTAATATGTTACAAATCTTTCAGACTCTCCGTAGTCGAGTGTCAATGAGGTGACATACGTTTTCACCTGGAAATCTAAGTTCGGTTCCTGGCTGGAGCGAGTATATATTTTCTTTAACCAGAATCATTCCCTATCCCCCACAGAGTATGCGTGCGAGAGTGAATGTGCGTGTTTTTGAAAAACAGGAATAATTTAAAAAACCCAACGTTAAAGAACCTACAGTTAATGGTGGCTTCACAAGTTAAAGCCCTCGATATGACTATAGACGTTAAAAGCGGCTATACAAATGGAACAATAAAGTTCGCATTAAACTCCCTTTCATTAGTCTGACGCATAAACAGGAAGTAAAAAGGAATTCAATTCATCATTTGTTAAGTAAATCTCTTACTTAAAATACTGAATATTGAAGGAAAGATTACATTTCATAAAAATCTGATGTGTTCCATTCCCATGACTTTCTCTATATCTCTGCAACAAATTATCGTTAAAAATCCTATGCTTATATTTACTTTATGCTAATCGAGAAAAAAAAATAGCAGAAATAGTCTTATTACTTGCTTCCTTGTAAGTAGAGGCGAAATAAGGAAGTACCTTAGGTTAAATTGACAGTCAAAGGCTGGTTGCTATGTGACTGAAGTTCCTTTGTTTGCATGGACAGGAGTTCACAATCTCCAGTATGTTTTTTACAGCTGAAATCAAAAATAAGGAATATATAAAAAAACAACCAACTCCACGAAAAAAGTATATAACATAAATTGTGTGTTTTAAAGCGCTCTACATTTGTTGTGTGGTAAGTTTTTGTCAATCTCTTACGGCTTAGCAGTTATGCAAAATTCCGTTAAATTGACCCGAAACAAAGTAGTCTTCAGAGGTTATTCCCAGAAAATTTAAGATATACATTTTATTTGTCAGGTAAATATCTTTAATATACGAAATTTTAATCAAAATCGTTAGAGCCATTTTTGAGAAAATTGAAATTTTCGAAAAAAGTTCCATGTAAAGGGTAGTTTGGGGTGGGGAAATTTTTCTCAGAAACTTTTCGTTTTTGAGTTATCGTGTTCACAGACACACGGACACACTGACACGGACACACACATACACACATATGGACCTTTTTCTGAAAATACTTTTTTTGGATACAGGGGACCCTAAAACATATATTTCCGGTGAAATCTCGATATCGAATTTTTTGGTGGAGTGCAATACCTTCTCTATATACTATGTACATAGTATGTATAGAGAAATTAAAAAGAAAGGGGATTACACAAAATAAAGTTTTCATATTTTGCATTAAATTCAATGGAAAAGAAAAGTAACAAAGCACCTAGTTTTTAAGACTAATTAACCTGTTTTGATAAAACGTTTCCTGTTAAACAAATATCAACCGTCCAGTCTATTATCATTGTATGTTCTTCCATTATACCTTTAAACGTAGTAGAATGGAAATCCAAATTCACTCCTCTTGGCAGAAAAGTATTTGAGAGTGGCATCTTCTGCAGTGATCGCAGTTGGAGACTTTGGAATGCCCAACAGCAACAGTACTGTAAGTCGCGAGTCAGTTGAGGAAATTCAATGATATGCCGGCATGTTGCCATGTTAGCTCAGTGGTAGAGCAACCGGCTTGAGATCGGGAGATATTCAAATTCCGGACACAGAAGTTTTCAGTCTGACTCTACCTATCCAATTTATCTGAATCATGTTGAGCTCTCTAACTTAATTTCTATTTCAATCGCGTTTCTTTCTATGAATTATGTAACAGTATTCATTAGAGTTTATTTCTAGTTCATTGAACGCTAATTCCAAGGAAGTTTGGTTCAAATCGTCCCATTGAGTTTATTGGTATAATACACTGTTGCGGCAAGAAAAAACTGGTCGTATTATTACAAGCATCAGTACAAACTGGAGGCAAACCGGAATACACCGTGACAGTCCCCCGCAACAAGCTCGGCTATATTTCATGTTGGCAATGAGCTCCATAAAAACGGGTCTTTTGCTCCTTGAACATCTCTTGCCGACTCCAAGTTGTTTGCGAGGATCTACACATGATGAATGAAATACGTTAGTATTTAGAGTACAAAGGTTCTTGAGGTTTCCTGGGGCCTAAACTTGAGACAAGTTCTTTCTTACAAAGAGCCAAATTTCCCCTCAGTAATGCATTCTCTTTAAGTCTCCAACAAACCGAAACAAGTTTATGCCTAATGTCCAATTACTGGTGAAAATACGCGTTACTTTTGAAAAGGTAAAACTAAACTGAAAAATCTGACGTGTTCCATTCACATGTCTTTCTCTACATCTCTGCAACAAGTTATTGTTAAAAAGATTATGTTTCTATTTAATTTATGCTAATCGAGAAAAAAAAATGAGCAGAAATAGTCTTATCACTTGCTTCCTTGTAAGTAGAAGCAAAATAAGGGAGTACAATTGGTTAAAGTGCTGGTCAAAAGCTGGTTGCTATGTGATTGAAGTTCCTTTTTTTGTATGGACAGGAGTTAAAGAAAATCCTGTATGAGGAAAGAAAGATTTTTAAAGATGGAACCAAAAACAAGGAATATCTCAGAAAATATCAACTCTCTAAAAACATGCATATGCCATAAATTGTGTGTTCTAACGTGCTCTACATTTTTTGTGTGGTAAGTTTTTGTCCATCTCTTACGGTTTAGCAGTTATGCAAAATTCCGTAAAATTCATCCAGAATAAAGTAGTCTTCAGAAGCTATTCCCAGAAAATTCAAGATATACAATTTATTTGTCATGTAAATATCTTTAATATACGAATTTTAATGAAAATTGTTAGAGCCATTTTTGATAAAATCGAAATTTTCAAAATATTTTTAATATAAAGGGTAGTTTGGGGGTGGGATTTTCATGAAAACCTTCGTGTCGCATCCTTGGAAGATACCAAATTTAGTATTTAACGGTCTTTTCGTCTTTAAGCTAAGCTGTCCACAGACACACACAGACCTTTTTCTAAAAAAAAAAATTATGGATTCAAGGGGACTCAAAACATATATTTCCGGTGAAAACTCAGTTTCGAACTTATGGGTGGAATGCAGTACCTTCTCTATATACTTACTATGTGCATAGTACGTGTAGAGAAAATAAAAATCTAATGGGTTCCGTTCAAAATATCCTTCAACATTTCCTTAATGGAGGTTATTTTAATCAATATTTTGGAAATCAACATTTCTATTTTTTTTTCTATTTAAAGGGTAGCTTGCTAAGTTGAACAAAGTAGATATTAATGTCAAATATGTGTTGAGTTAAATAAGGTAGTATACAATGAAAATGCTATGATATCCGTAGAACGCGTTCATAATCAAAAGACTTCCTTTTTTTCTGGATGTCCAGTTGATATTATTACATATCATATATAAAAATCTATTTTTTTTAAATATTTGATATGTATATGCTTTTTTGTTTTGTATGCCCAGTTGAGAATATCACATGTCATAAATAAAAATTTATATTTTTTAAAATTTGAAATGTATATGCCCTTTTATTCTCAACAGATTTCGTAATTCTTTAAAATAACAACAACAAAATAAATACGATTGTCAGTCGGCAATATAAAATAAAATAATATTTAAAAACACGATGGTTTTCATCTCCATAAATCCCTTCTGGGTCTTAAAAAGCATGCGCCATTTCCTGTTTATATAAAACTGTAAATAAAATATTGAGATCTAGTTCATATCACGAGTGATAACGCTCTAAGGGATTAAGTTAAAACTTTTTCAACTTCTGTATGTTACCTTGTCAACCAAAAACAACCGATCCGATTGCTATGAAACGATGATATTTCTCGTGGAACGTACCTATAGAATACGAAATTTCAAAAATTTAAAAATCACCCTTATTGCAAAGCTTTATAAAATATAACAAATACTGAATCACATCTCTGTGTGGCAGAGCAACCAGCTAGAGATCGGGAGATCCGTGGTTCAAATCCCGTCTATGGCATTCAGTTTTTTAGTCTGATTCTACCTATCCAACTCCTGTCCTACACACGGCTTGTGTGAAAAAAACAATTAATCAAATACCAATTGACCTAATAGTTGGCTATACTATGAATCCTGGGACTAAAGTACTTGCAACGTTGTAAGTCGCCTCTGGGGTTGTTATCTCAAAGTAATTTGAGAACACCTAGTGGTTTACCGGGAAACATGCGAGTCAGTTGAAAAATTCAATGGTATGTGCAGAGCAACTGGCTAGAGATCCGTGGTTCAAATACCGGCTATGGCATTCAATTTTTCAGTCTGATTCTACCTATCCAACTCCTGTCCTTCACACGGCTTGAGTGGAAAAAAAAAACAATTAATCCAAATAATTTATAATTAAATTACATTTCACAAACATTATACTTATAATAAGTTTATAACACGCATTTTAAGAAATTCTGAAAATGTTACCTTATCTTTTGCCTAAGGCAGATGGGTCATTGAGCATATGAAATAAAATGTATTTGGGGCAAAGAAGTACTCCCCTTCTGTAGTTTGAATGCTGACTGGGTGCATATTCAAGGATTCCATTTAATAAGGAAAAATCTGATGTGTTACATTCACATGACATTCTCTACTTCTGTGTAAAAAAAATATTGTTGATAAGCTTATACTTCTATTTACTTCATGCTAATCGAGAAAAAATTAGCAGAAATGGTCTCATTACTTGCTTCCTTGTAAGTAGAAGCGAAATAAGGGAGTGCCATAAGTTAAAGTGAAATCCAAAAGCTGGTTACTAGGTGACTGAAGTTCCTTTGTTTTTATGGGCACGAGTTGACAAATTCCTGTATGAGAAAATTACAAGTTTTTTAAACCTGAAACAAAAAACGAGGAATATCTCAAAAACGATCAACTCCTCGAAAAAATGTATGTAACATAAATTTTGTGTTTTAATGTGCCCTACATTTTAGTTGTAAGTTTTTGTCCATTTCTTACCGTTTAGCAGTTATGCAAAATTTCGTAAAATTCATCCAGAATAAAGTAGTCTTCAGAGGCTATTCCCAGAAAATTCAAGATATGCATATTATTTTTCAGGTAAATAACTTTAATATACGATACTTTAATCAAAATCGTTAGCCATTTTCGAGGTGGGGGGATTTTTCACAAAATATTCGTGTCGCATCCCTGGAAGATACTAAACTTAAATACCAAGTTGACACACGGACACACGTACACGGACATTTTTCTGAAAATACTTTTTTTTTGATACAGGAGACCCTAAAACATATATTTCCGGCGAAATCTCGGTATCGAATTTTTTGGTGGAGTGCAATACCTTCTCTATAGACTATGTACATAGTGCGTATAGAGAAAGTAAGAAGGTATATGACATAAATTATGTACTTTAACGAGATCTAAATTTCTGTGTATTAAGTTTTTGTCTCTCCCTTAAGGTTTGACCGTTATTCAAAATTCTGCAAAACTCATCCAGAATAAAGATGTCTTGAGATGCTATTCCCAGAAAATTCAAAAGATACGTTTTATTTGTGATGAAAATACCTTTAATATACTGTATTTTAATCAAAGTCGTTGAGCCACTTTTGAGGAAACAACATTTTAAAAAATGTTTCTATGTAAAGTGTAGTTTGTGATGGGAATTTCTTGAAAATATTTGAGTCACGGCTTTGGAAGATACTAAACATAAACAGCAAGTGTGGTTTTTAACAGTCTTTTTGTTTTGGGCCATTCTGCTCACAAACAAACACACACTCACACGCACACACACACGCACAACGGACTTTTTTATAAAACCTCGATTGGAATCTTTGGGTTGCATACAATACCTTTTCTAGCTATTATGTACACTGTATGTACATACGTGTTAGAGAAATAAAAACCAGAAATATATGTTTTGAGAACCTCTGAATTCAAAAAAGCGGTTTTAGAAAACGTTCTTGTGTGTGTGTGTGTGTGTGTGTGTGTGTGTGTGTGTGTGTGTGTGTCTGTTTGCTTGTCAGTATGTGTGTCTGTGGGCAGCATAGCTCAAAAACGAGAAGTCCGTTAAATATCAAACTTGTTATTTAAAATGAATATCTTCCAAGGATGCGATACGAAGAGTTTCAAGAGTATCCCCATCCCAACTACCCTTTACATGGAAAAAGTTTCGAATATTTCGATTTTCTCAAAAATAGCTCTAACGATTTTGATTAAAATCTCTTATATTTAAGATATTTATATGGCAAAAAGATGTATATTTTGAATTTTCTGGGAACAGCCGCTGAAGACAAGTTCATTCAGGATGAATTTTTCTGAATTTTGCGTAATTGGTAAACCGTAAGAGATAGACAAACATTTACAACACAAAAAATGTAGTGGTTGTCAAAACACGTAATTTATGTCCTTTATGTTTTTGTTGTAGAGGTAACCGTTTCCGAGATATTCATTGTTTTTGGTTTCAATCGTGAAGTACTTCTAATTTTCTTAGATAGGAATTATACGCTTTCTTTTGTTCGTCTCCTGGCTAAGCAAAGAAGCGATTTGCAATGATTTACGCATAACGACAGCTGTAAAAACATTTGACTGTCGGTTTAGTCTAGTGTATTCCCTTCTACTTAGTAGAAACTAAGTAATAAGAACATTCTGTTAATGTTTACCTCAATTAGCATTGTTTAGAAAGAAGAATAATCTTTTGTATGAAGTTTGTAGAGCAGCTACAGAAAGTCATGTGAGTGTAACACATCAGATTGTTTAACACACCCCTCATCTAAGTGGGAAATTAGCGAACATTTTGGTTCTAAGAAAAATTCTCAAGTTCTGCTAGAAGGAGATTAGTATATTGGGATCTGCTGACCATATTAACTGGTGACGCATGGGAAGTTTGCATGCATTTATGGAATTAAACTAAACGAAAATGTCTTGAAAGGAATATTCCTGAATATGCAAGCAATCATAACGAGAAATTAGGTTTTTACTTTCTCTATACCTGCTATGTATATAGTGTATAGAGAAGGTATTGCATTCCACCAAAAAATTCGATACCGAGATTTCACCGGAAATATATGTTTTAGGGTCCCCTGTATCCAAAAAAAGTATTTTCAGAAAAAGGTCCATGTGTGTGTGTATGTGTGTGTGTCCGTGTGTCTGTGAACACGATAACTCAAAAACGAAAAGTCGGTAAAATACCAAACCTGGCATTTAAGTTTAGTATCTTCCAGGGATGCGACACGAAGATTTTGAGAATAATCCCCCCACCCCCATCTATCCTTTACATGGAACTTTTTTCGAAGATTTTGATTTTCTCAAAAATGGCTCTAACGATTTTGATTAAAATATATATTAAAGGTATTTACATGACAAATAAAATGTATATTTTGAATTTTCTGGGAATAGCCTCTGAAGACTACTTTATTCTTGGTCAATTTTACGGAATTTTGCATAACTGCTAAACCGTAAGAGACGGACAAAAACTTACCACACAATTTATGTTATATACATTTTTTTCGTGGAGTTGATTGTTTTTTAGATATTCCTTGTTTTTTTTTCAGCTATAAAGACTTATACTTTTCTCATACAGGACTTTGTGAACTCTTTTGACTATCACTTTAACCTATGGTTTCGCTTCTACTAACAAGGAAGCAAGAAATAAGACTATTTCTGCTAATTTTTACTCCATTAGTTGAAGTAAGTAGAATAATTTGTTGCAGTGATATAGAGAACGTCATGTGAATGGAACACATCTGATTTTTTAGAGTAATATTCTCAGTGTGTAATGTGTTGTACCACTAGGGTAAAACAACACGAATATTGTTTCACCTAGCTTGAAATGTAGCATACATTCTTGAGGTTTTAACAGTGTGGTAAGACCCGAGAGAGAACTTGTTACAGGTTTCTATGCACACCACAAGGTCACTCTTTCGATGTGGTTTAGCCACCCAGAAGTGGCATCCAGTGTCATCTGAGCCTTGATTAGATTACCTGAGTGAAAATTTCTGCATTCACATGTTCATACACGTGAGAGTCATAGATTAAATGGGCATTCACAATAGAAATTAAGTTCTGACATAACAACATAAAACTTAACCATAAAGCTAACATGAGACTACTAGATTACAGATTCATTCACAATAAAACACTAACCGTTAACATACTGATATAGGAATAAGAATCAAACTAACACGAGAGTCCTGGATTAGAAGTTTAATCAAAACAAGTACTACCCATTAATATAACAACATAGAACTTAAGAATAATGATAATATAAAGTCATAGGTTAAAGAATCAATAAAAAAATATCTGATGTGGTTCATTCTCATGACTTTCTCTACATTTCTGCAACAAATTATTGTTAAAAACATCTATTTACTTCATGCTGATCGAGCAAAGATTAGCAGAAATAGTCTTATTACTTGCTTTCTTATACATAGAAGCGAAATAATGGAGTGCCATAGATTAAAGTGAAACTTAAAAGCTGGTTGCTATATGACTGAAGTTCCTTTGTTTCTATGGATAGGAGTTCACAAATCCCTCTATGAGAAAAGTATAAGTTTTTTAAAGCTGAAAACCAAAACAAGGGATATCTAAAAAAACGATCAACTCCACGAAAAAAAAAAGTATATATCCAAAAGTGTGTGTTTTAACGCGCTCTACATATTTTGTGTGGTACGTTTTTTTCCAGTTTTTACCAGATATGCAAAAGTCCATAAAATTCATCCAGAATAAAGTAGTCTTCAGAGACTATTCCCAACAAATTCAAGATGTAAATTTTGTTTGCCAGGTAAATATCTTTAATATACGATATTTTAATCAACATCGTTAGAGCCATTTTTGAGAAAATCAAAATTTTCGAAAAAAGTTCCATGGGGTGAATGGATTTTTCTCAAAATCTTCGTGTCGCATCCCTGAAAAATACTAAACTTAAACACCAAGTTTGGCACTTTACCGACTTTTCGTTTTGGAGTTATCGTATTTAGAACTGCTTTTGATTTGCCAAATCTTGGAGCGTTTGTGTTTTTGTTTTAAGTCTGTGTTAACATTATTCTTCTTTTTCAGCATTTTCAAAGACAGCTGTGTGCCATATAATCGTCACTGACTGATGTGTTAAACCAGCCTAACGTTTGTAATTTGTGACGTCACAGTGAAAAGACCGGTAATTGTTCAACATATTTTCCTTTCGTCCTGGCCTCAATACTAGGAAATACCGGAACTTGATTATACCAAAATGCTCTTAATTTATAATATATAAAATACAGTATAGTTAACAACAAACAGTTCAACAATATGTAACAATAAAGTTAAAATTCTGATGTGTTCCATTCACAAGACTTCTCTACATCTCTGTAACAAATTATTGTTAATAACTCTATACTTATATTTACTTCATTTTAATCGAGAAAAATGAGCAGAAAGCGTCTTAGTGCTTGCTTCCTTGTAACTAGAAGCGAAATAAGGGTGTATCATAGGTTAAATAGTCAAAAGCTGGTTGCTATGTGACTGAAGTTCCTTTGTTTGTATGGACCGGAGTTGACAAATCCCTGTGTGAGAAAATTGCAAGTTTTTTTAAACCTGAAAGCAAAAATAATGAATGTCTCGAAAATGATGAAATATACGAAAAACAATTTATAATAAAAATTATATTTTAATCAAAATCGTTAGAGACATTTTTGAGAAAATTATAATTTTGGAAATATTTTCCATTTAAAGGGTAGTTTGCGGTGGGAGATTTTTCTCAAAATCTTCGTGTTGCTTTCCTGGAATATACCAAGCTTAAATACCAAGTATGGTAGTTTAGTCACTTTTTGTTTTTGAGTTATCGTGTTTACAAACACACAGACACACGAACACACACACACACACGCGCGTGGACCTTTTTCTGAATTTTTATTTTATACAGGGGACTCTAAAACATATATTTCCGGTGAAATCTCGGTATCGAATTTTTGGGTGGAATACAATACTTTCTCTATACACTATGTACATAGTATGTGTAGAGAAAGTAAAAACATGTCTGCGTCACAATGCTGATGTCAGAGCCAATCCACGTAACGTTAGAGTAGTTTGAAAAACGTATGATTGATCAATTCAAGACCAGGATGCAGTCATGCCAACATTATGAGCCAGAGATTATATGTTTCCTACCTATGATCAGTAAACCAGAAAATGGTCTAAGATCTTTTTGACCCAAAATTAAACTTAATCAGTTAAGCATATAAAAACTCGGAACAGATAATGTATGCACAACAAATGTTGCAACATGGGCTTAAAGAAACCTTTTATGTACCTCATTTCTTTCACACCCTGTCATATGCTTAAGGGGAGTCGAAACGTGATTTTCAATTTTTTTTCCATTTTCATGTTTTAATTGCATAAGGATATTTCGAATTTCCCGGTTATTTTGCTATAACTTTTATAGAGGTACGCTAATTCTAAATGTTGAAAATAATCCTGTGTAGTAGCTTTTTAGAACATTTTGGTACACTCACTTGGTAAAATATCAGTGTTAGAGAACAGATCGGAAAGTTTTATTTTAGCTATTCGCAGCATTGACATCCCACTCATGTTTCTCTCATGTGAGAGTATTGACTTACTGCGAAGTTGTGTTTGGAAAATTAGGTTACATCTTTTGTTAAATGTTATGCTTGAAAATAATTTCTGAAGAAGTAAACTTTATATACAAATGCCCCATTATTTCAGAAACTAATTGACATTAAGGGCTGAATTTTTTACTACACATTTGTACTTAAATAGGCTTTATTTCAACGACAAAATGTTTATGTATGAGGAATAGTTATGTTTTTAAAATTTAAGAATCATAATTTTTTAATAATAATTTAAGAGCTTTATTAAAATAAATCACACCTTTCCTTCTAATAAACAGATGTATTCTATTTTTCATCAATCAACAGTAAAGTTATTGGTGAATACACCTTGACAAATTTAGCTCATTATCTTAAATAGTTGCTGAGATAATGAGTCAAACTTTAACATTGGCAAGATAGGGCATTTCGACTCCCCATAAGGGAAACCTTACTTTCACATGTGTACTCTTCCTTTGTTTCTGATAATGACGCCATGTCATAAAGCATCAGTGTACCCATAATAGCTTCGGGAATGCAATCCTTTCGTAATGTATACAGCAGTTTGATGCATAGCCTCTACTGTATAGCTTTCGTGCAGAAATACACGAGAAGCTATAAAATTACTCCATAAGAGAATAAACAATATTGGTCACTCTCTTGCACTTTGAACACACTTCGGTGTTTATTCACAATAGGCCCATGCTATATTAAAAATCTGATGTCCTCTATTCACATGACTTTCTCCACATTCTGCAACAAATTTGGTTAAAAAACGTATGTTTTTATTTACTTCATGCTAATCGAGAAAAAATTCAGAAATAGTCTTATTACCTACTTTATTGTAAGTAGAAGGGATATAAAGGAATACCATAGGTTAAAGTGATAGTCAAAAGCTGGTTGCTATGTGACTGAAGTTCCTTTGTACGAGAAGGCTATAAGTTTTTCAAAGCTGAAACCAAAAACAAGGAATACTCAACAACGATCAACTCCACGAAAAAAACGTATGTAACATAAATTGTGTGTTGTAAGGTGCTCTACATTTTTTGTGTAGTAAGTTTTTGCCCGTCTCTTACGATTTAGCAGTTATGCAAAATTCCGTAAAATTCATCCTGAATAAAGTAGTCTTCAGAGACCATTCCCAGAAAGTTCAAGATTTGTCAGGTATATATCTCTAATGTGGATATTTTAATCAAAATTATTAGAGCTATTTTTGAGAAAATAAAAAATTTCGAAAAAAGTTCCATGTAAAGGGTAGTTTAGGGTGGGGGGATTTTCTTAAAATCTTCGTGTCGCATCCCTGGAAGATACTAAACTTACATACCAAGTTTGGTATTTTACCGATTTTTCGTTTTTGAGTTATCGTGTTCACAGACACACAGACCTTTTTCTGAATTTTTTTTGGGGGGGATACAGGAGACCCTAAAACATATATTTCCGGTGAAATCTAGGTAGCAAATTTTTGGATGGAGTGCAATACCTTCTCTATACACTATGTACATAGTACGTGCAGAGAAATTAAAAACTATGGAGCACATGGAAATGCTACTACGTATTTTGTTTAGATTTATATTTTTATCACCAATGAAGAGGAACGGTTTATTTCAGTTACATCCTGACAGGGTTCAAATGGTACAGCTGCTGAAGAGCTTATACCTGATGACATAAGTTATTTATTCCGCCTCTGTACAGAAGAAATTTTAAATGTTTTTGTATAGCTAACGCAAGTATCAAAGGAACGAAATACCGTGCATGAAATTTGGGGTTAGCATCTGAAACGGGATACGAAAGTGTTGAGTGCATTATTTATGGCTTGAAACCAAATACCGCCACATCGCAAAAATCTGTGAAGCATAGCAAACATGGATATAACAGAGATTTCATTATGGAGGAGGTCTACAAAGGTGATATAATTTATATGACATTTACTCACAGCTTATACAGCCGCCGCGCACAATTAGGGAACTGGAGAAGTAAGAGGATTTTGTTAAGTTCGCTCAGGTGCGTGCCAATGTGTCACTGATGCTGGACTCATAAAGTTGCTTAAACTTCGCGATATAAATTAGTCGAGGTACTTGCAGTTGCTTAAACTGCAAGACGGTGAACTAATTAAGATACGTTTAAATTGCATGATTATTGACTAGCCAGTTGTCTATTACTTTCTCTAGCCCCGTATGAACAATGTGCATAGGGATAGACAAGTATTGTATTGCACCCAAAAATTCGATGTCGAGATTTCACCAGAAATACGTTATAGGACCCTCTAAATGCAAAAAAGGAATGTGTGTGCATAACTCAAAAACGAAATGACGGTTAAATACCAAACTTGGTATTTAAGTTTGCTATCTTCCAAGGATGCGACATGAAGATTTTCAAGAAAATCCCCCAACCCCTAACTACCCTTTACATGGAAAAATTTTCGAAAATGTTGTTTTTCTTAAAAATGGCTCTAAAGCTTTTGACTAAAATACCAAATATTAGAGCCATATTTCTCACAAATAAAATGTATATCTTACATTTTCTGGGAATAGCTTCTAAAGACCTGTTTATTCTTGATGAATTTTGCTTAATTTGGTATAACTAGTAAACTTAGATAGACAAAACCTTTCTTTTTTTTTTTTTACAAAAACGTAGATCTCGTCAAAGCACACAATTGATGTCCTTTACGTTTTTGTTGTGGAGGTAACCGCTTCCAAGATATTTCTTGTTATTGGTTTCAACTGTGAAGTAGTTATACTTTTCTCAGACGGAGGTGTTTGTTTTTCTTTTGTTCTACTCCTGGTCAAGGAAAGAAGCGATTTACAATGACAATCGCATGACGACAGCTTTTAAAACATTTCATTATTACTTTAGCCTAGTGCATTCCCTTTGTCCATTCTGCTCATAAGAAACTAAATATTAAATTCAACTAATGTTTATCTCGATTAGCATGGTGTTTGCAGAGTAGCTAGAGAGTGAGTGCAACACATCAGGTTTTTTTTAAATGTGTGATGTTGAAATAGCAAATATGTGTGATTCTGGGCTAATTAAGATACTTCTAGTTGATTAAAATCTGTGATCTTGGAATAACTAAGATAACTGCAGTTATTTAAACTCTCTGCTCCTGGACTAAGGTAAAGTGGCTATCCTAGAAGTATCCGACCTGACGTATAGATAGCGGTTGTTGTCAGTGGTAAAAAGTGCCAACCTTAGAAAGCTTAAGTTTGAAGTTTTACATTGTTTAGCATTTGACAGGCTGTCATCATTAGTGAATGCGATCAGCGAACTTGTAAACATGAACAAAATTGGTCATTGTTATTTGATACAATACTTTCATTTGAAAGGTCTTAGTCCACTTAATATTAAAGCTGAGCTAGATTCTACTTCGGGGGAGTCTACTCCTTCGCTTACAACAGTGAAATATTCAGTGGCAGAGTTTAAGAGCGATCGTACGAGCTGCCAAGACGAACATCGCAGTGGCTGACCAAATGAGGTTATCAGTCCAGAAACTGTAAGGAAAATCCACAAAATGGTAATGGATGACCGTCGACTGAAAGTGCGCGAACTAGCAGACAATGCAAGCATTTCAAAAAGTTCTGTACATCGCATACTGAGAAAGTTGTGTGTGAGGTGGAGGACACGTTTGCTCACAATAGAACAAAATCAGGGTCGTGAGGATGTTTCAGTCGAATGTTTGACAACGTTTCGCTGAAATAAAGCTGAGTTTTTGCGTCGATTCATAAGAATGGGTGAAACCTGGGATCATCACTTCACACCTCAAACGAAGGAACAATCAAAGCAGTGGATTGGAAGGGGAGAATCTGCTCCAAAGAAGGCGAAGACAGTTCCATCTGCAGACAAGGTCATGGTATCACTTTTCTGGGACGCACGCGGGATAATTTTCATTGATTATCTCTAAAAACGAAAAATAGTTAATTGCTAATATTATGCGAACTTCTTACGGCATTTGAGTGATGAAATCGATCAAAAACAGTAGAAGTTTGTTTCATTAAGACAATGCACCAGTTCTCACGTCCATTATCGTCATGGCCAAAAAATAAGATAAAGTTCGAATTGGTTTCTCATGTAACCTATTCGCCAGATTTAGGCACCTCTGATTATATTCTATTTCCAAATGGCTTGGTGGTAGAAGATTTGTCAACAATGAAGAAGAGGTGGAGTCTGCAGTTGATGGCTATTTTGTAGACCACGATAGTTTTCACTATAAACAGAGTATCGAAGTATTGAACATCGCTGGGAAAATTGTGTTGAGCTGAAAGGAGACTATGTACAGAAATAAAGATGTTTTTCCCCAAAATGTGTGTGCTTTGTTTGTTAGGTCGGCCACTTCTGGGACAGTCCCTGTAATTACCGTTAACTAAGATATTAACTGAGATACTGCTTAAGATATTTATTTAAAATCTGAGATGCTGGACTAAGATACTTTCAGTTGCTTAACCTTTGCTAATTTAAGGAGCTGTGAAAGTAAGTAGGATAACTACGAGGACCTTGGCGCAGAAATTGCTTCAATATGGGAGAGATAGGGAATACAAGGAGGGTAGCTTGAGAGGGGCAAGTGTTAGAGGTTAGTCCCTGGAAGAATTAATTTAAGGGGAGTCGAAATGCACTATTTGACAATGCTAACATTTGACCAATTATCCCTGCAACACTTTAACATAATAAGCTACATTTTACGCGGTATATTCAGCAATATAATTACAGTTGATTGGTGAAAAACATACAATTATGTTCATTAGAAGGAAAGCTATGTTTTTTTAATAAAGCTCTTATAATTTTGTTAAAAATTATGATTTTTAAATTAAAACATTAACTACTTCATATACATTAAAATCTCTTCCTTAAAATAACGTCTATTCACGTGCAAATGTGTGATAAAAATTTCAACCCTTAGTGTTTTTTAGATAATGAGGCGTTTGTATAGGACATTTTACTTCTTCAGAAATTGCTTTCAAACATAACATTTAAAAACAATGTAACGTAACTTTCCACACACAACTTCGCAGTACTTCGAAACCTACACATGAAGGAAATATGAGCAAGATGCCAATACTGGCAATAGTAAAGTAAAACTTTCCGATCACATTAAAAAAACAAAAGTTGATGTGTTGCATTCACATGCCTTTCTCTACATCTCTGCAACAAATCATTGTTAAAAAGCTTATGCTTCTGTTTACTTCATGCTAATCGAGAAACCTTAGGAGGAATAGTCTTATTATTTGCTTCCTTGTAAGTAGAAGCGGAATAACAGAGTATCATTGGTTAAAGTGATAATCAACAGCTGGTTACTATGTGACTGAAGTTCCTTTGTTAAATGGACAGTACTTGACAAACTCCTAAGTTTTTTAAAGGTGAAACCAAAAACAAGGAATATATCGAAAGCGATCCACTCCACTAAAAAAATGTATGTAACATAAATTGTGTGCTTTAATGAGCTCTACATTTTCTGTTTAGTAAGTTTTTTTCTACCTCTTACAGTTTGCCAGTTATGCAAAATTAAAAAGTTCCATGTAAAGGGTAGTCGGGAGTGGATGGATTTTCTTGAAAATCTTCGTGTCGCATCCTTGGAAGATACCAAATTTAAAGACCAAGTTTGGTATTTAATTGTCTTCGTTTTTGAGCTATGCTGTCCACAGACACACACACACACACACGCGCGCGCGCACACACACGGACCTATTTCCTAATTTTTTTGATTCAGGAGGACCCAAAACATGTATTTCCGGTGAAATCTCGGTATCGAATTTTTGGGTGGAATGCAATTCCTTCTCTATACACTATGTGCATAGTACGTGTAGAGAAAGTAACATATCTTCTTTAACGCTAATATTTAAACAGTTATTGACGTTTTACCAAGTGCATGTAGTAAAATGTTCCAAAAAGCTACTATGCAGGATTATTTTCAGCCATATTTTTAAAGTATTAAAATTAGCATACCACTAAGACAGTTACAGCAAAATGAGTGGGATATTCGAAATGTCCATATGTATTTAAAACATTAAAATGGAAAAAAATAGTAGAATCCCATTTCAACTACCCTTAAGAGGGATAGTAGTTTACATATGTTGTGAGAGCATGTCGTACATCAGCTGTTAAACCGTAAACGTGAAGCTACGGACAAATGGAAGGGCCCCCTCCCCCCCAAAAGGATTAGAGCATCGCACATAGTCCTCAGGCGCTTTCTCTCTCTCTCTCTCTCTCTCTCTCTGATAGGAAGAGATGAAGGGTGACCAGATATGGATGACAATAGATGAAAACATGGACGGAGAACTTAACGTTTCCAGTTCTAACACATCCGACGGCATCCGCTGCACTCTCCCGTAATGTAGCCCATTTAGCGACGAATCCTAACTGAATAGTTCCGCAACGATGATAAGGAAACATCTACAAAGCGTACATCCACCGCCCAGCCACAACCTGCCGAGCCACTTTATAACCCTGAAATAGATGACAGTTAAGGTTTCGATATCAGAAAAGTCGTGATATAAGAGGAACCGTCCCAACATTGGGCAGGGAGTCCACGAAAAACCCAAGAAACAAGAGTAGGCTCTCTTCGGTGATGGAATCCAGGGCTTCCCGATGCGAGTCATATTCATTAACGCAGAGTCACATCACTTATTTATTATAGTGACTAGAAGAACCGTAAATATGGTCCACAACAAATAAAACTAATATCATAAACTGCAAGTTGAACACAATACGTTTCTCCGCAGGGCTACAAATGCACCATGGTTTGTAAGAAATACGCAGCTTGAACACGGACTTTCAATAGAACAGTATATGAAACACCTCTCGAAAATATTTTTCAACAATTTAAGCAACGTTAGGGTGCTCAAGCATTTAACCTGCATATAAAACTGGACACAAAAGGCTGAAAAGAAAATTACCACAAAATTTCTTAACAAGTGACACAGAGGATTCCTGCTAATAATTATTCATAAATTTGATAATCATAAATCATTTTTAATTTCTCTACACTACTATGTACATAGTGTATAGAGAAGGTATTGCACTCGTATCCTTCTATAATAGAGGAATCTAAAAGGCGGAAAAGTGACCATCAGACAAAAACTTTCAACGCTGTGTGGGAAAGCGATTATTTTTTCACAGCAGCTGGAAGAAATTCTCAGTGCAACATGGCTCACTTTCCAACCTTGTGACGGAGTGCTGTTTAGTGATTACGTTGAAGTATTAATCGAAATTCAAAATGAATTCGATTCTAGATTTCAAAACCTTGATTCACTGGAGAAGGAATTTCAAATTCTCGCAGTTCCTTTCTCAACATCAGTTGAAATGGTATCTCATGATTTGCAGCTTGAAATTAATGATCTTGCGGTGTTAAGATCGTGGTGACGTTGGGTATCATATGCGGTGTTATCCTTTGCATCACATTTGAGACGCTTTATGCGGTGAGCGCAGATTGAAGGCGTTAGCAAGACTCATTCCACTACCTATGAGTAGACCCACTTGCCTGGTAAGGTGAAACTACTACCGTTGAATTTGCCTTGGTGTTGCTCAGCCTGCACGATGATAGACTCACTCGGGGTGGTGCAGCTAATGGGGGTAGTTCAGGGAGTGATCTTATAATGATTAAAACTTATGCACTTTCCTGGAGTTTATTTCTTACTAGGAGAAGCGAGATAAGCACTTTTACTTTACAATAATGCTAACTTGTACACCTGTTACGAACTGTAACACTTGGCTGATCACACGTAATTACAGTTCCTTTTTCTTCCTTAATTCTGCGTTATACAATATACGTTAGCACGCGTCACTGACTTTAAATTCGTTACACGTTACAGTGTCTAACTTTGTGTAAGTTACGTTCAGCCCGACGACCGACAGCATAACAGTGACAGATAGATTTTAACAGACAGGTGATTTTCACAGACAGATCACGATGTGCCTTCTTGGGATCATTATATACAAAAAAAAAAAAAAAAAAAAATGCCGTCAAGGCGGCCTCTTTCTGATTGGACAGAAAGGCCGCACGATTGACGTAAATATTACCCAAGAGTCAATTTCCTTATCCCAGAGTGCACTGCAAACCTCACGTGACATGTCTTGTACAATGAAGAATTACCGTCTTCCGAATTTTAGGGTTCACCCCCGTTGTAACTCGATTGTACGTTACAGGACAAAATATACCTTTCTAACAAAAGCTCTTCTCATCCCCTTTTACTCTCTTGGCGTCAGCTTTCCTCTCCAGCAGAATTTTCTCAGTTAAATACATACATTTATACTCTTTTAGGTTTACATTGATAAATAATTAATAACTAATAATAGTTTTGATAGGGAAGTTAATTAATGGTCTCAATCTTCAGTGTGATATAAGAGCTAAAGATCGTTCCAACAATACCACTAACCTGAATGATTTTTACAAGACTGTAGCTCAACAAAAATATCCACGACTACACAGACCAGCTGCGAAAATGGTCTCAGTGTTTGGTTCGACATACGCCTGTGAACAACTGTTTTCTATCATGAACTTAAATAAAAACAGTAACATCTATGTCTGATGTTTCATTAAGGTCAGTACTTTCTCTTTCAGCTGCACTTAAAACCACGTTTTGATGTATTGGTAAAGAGACATAACATATAAATGGTTTGTACGCGGATTTAATCTGCTATTAAAGGCAATAATTTGTTTAAAATAAATATTTTTCCTGACCATTATTTAGTAAAATAATATTTTGAGAAATATTTTGCCCTTCTTTTCGTGTAGGTACTGTACGATAACTCTCCTCTCTGTCCACCAGTAAACAAGAGCGCTGCCAGTACTTGTATTCCGCTTGCGAACTGCGAGCAGGCTCCGGGAGCGCAAACCCTGTGCAGAGCTGCTCTAAACCTTCCCTCTGTTTTCCTCACCTCGTACCAAAGGCATATAAATGCAGAAGCGTTAACTTTCCTAACGCTACCTATTTTAATCCGTGTGCAGCAATTGCGTCTAATGGTGGAGAACAAGATAATTTTATGTAATAAGCTCTGGAGTATAGCCAAGCACGAACAATAAGTGTATTTAGAGCACTTATTAAAGCAGGTTGCAAGATCGCTTGCACTTACCGAATAACCATTCTCCTCATATCATTACGTATGAAAATGTATTCTGCAGAGAAGTAGCAGCAACGTAGCTATTGTTGGAGTTCAACCTTACCAGTTACTAAATCAAGATTCATATGCTAAAGTGTGTAGTGCACGTCTCGAAGATGTGAGAGCATAATTTTGCATTTAATTTCACAAATCAGAGGCTTCTGGGCGAAGAATGCTGCGTTAATACAAAGGTGTTTCACTTCATATCCTAGGACATACTTTCTAGAGTAAACACATGTCTTCTTTATCCATAAGATGGTAAATTTTATATACTGGACATTTTTACTTTCTCTACACGTACTATGTAGATAATGTATAGAGAAAGTATTGCACTCCACCCAAAAATTCGATACCGAGATCTCACGGGAAATATGTTTTACGGTCCTCTGTATCCAAAAAGGCATTTTCAAAAAGAGGTCCGTGTGTGTTTGTGTGTGTGTGTGTGTCCATGTGTTTGTGAACACGATAACTCAAAAACGAAAAATCGGTAAAATATCAAACTTAGTATTTAAGTTTAATGTCTTCGAGGGATGCGACACCAGCATTTTGAGAAAAATCTCCCCACCCTCAACTTTCCTTTACATAGAACAAATTTCGAAAATTTTGAATTTCTCAAAAATGGCTCTAACAATTTTGAATAAAATGTCGTATATTAAATATATTTACCTGGCAAATAAAATGTATATCTTGAATTTTCTGGAAATAGCCTCTGAAGATTACTTTATTCTGGATGAATTTTGCATATCTGGTAAACCGTAAGAGACGCACAAAAACCTACCACCCAAAAAATGTAGAGCACATAAAGCACACAATTTATGTTAAATATGTTCGGTATCTTCCTAGAATGCGACACGAAGATTTTGAAGAAAATCCCCCACCCCAACCACCCTTTACATGGAACTTTTTTCCAAAATGTTTATTTTCTCAAAATTAGCTCTAACGATTTTGATTGAAATACCGTATATTAAATATATTTACCTGACAAATAAGATGTATATCTTCAATTTTCTGGGAATAATTTCTTGTGACTACTTTATTCTGGATGAATTTTACGGAATTTTGCATAACTGCTAAATCGTAAGAGATAGACAAAAACTCAAAAATGTAGAGCATTTTAAAACACACAATTTATGTTATATACCTTTTTTCGTGCAGTTGATCGTTTCTGAGATATTCCTTGTTTTTGGTTTCGGCTTTAAAATAGAAAATAAGCTTTTTAACAAAAATTTACTGTAGATATGTAGAGAAAGTCATTTGAATGGAACACACTAGATTTTTCTGATAAGTAGTTATTTTATCGCTTTGTATAAGGCTATTTTTACTTTCACTTGCCCCGTATGTACAATGTACATAGGGATAGAGAAGAATTGCATTCCACCCAAAAATTCGATGTCGAGATTTCACCGGAAATACATGTTTAAGGACCCCCTGAATCCAAAGAAAGCATTTCCAGAAAAAGGTCCGTGTGTGTGTGTGTGTGTGTGTGTCCGGGTGTCCGTGTGTCTGTGAACACGATAACTCAAAAACGAAAAGTAGCTAAAATACCAAACTTGGTATTTAAGTTTAGTATCTTCCAGGGATGCGACACGAAGATTATGAGAAACATCTCCCCACCCCAAACTACCCTTTACATGGAACTTTTTCAAAAATTTTGATTTTCTTAAAAATGGCTAACGATTTTGATTAAAATATCGTATATTATAGATATTTACCTGACAAATAAAATGTATATCTTTAATTTTCTGGGAATAGGTTCTAAAGACCTGTTTATTCTGGATGAATTTTGCTTAATTTGGCATAACTAATAAACCGTAAGGTATAGACAAAAACTTACAGTACAAAAAATGTAGGCCTTGTTAAAATACACAATATACGTCATATATTTTTTTTTTTCGTGGAGCTTACCGTTTTCGAGGAATTCATTGTTATTAGTTTCATTTGTGAAGTATTTATACTTTTCTCAGACCGTTTTTCTTTTTTTCTACTCCTGGCCAAGAGAAGAAGCGGTTTGTAATGACAATCGCATAACGACAGCTTTTAAAACATTTGACTATCGATTTAGCCTAGTGTATTCCGTTGTTTTCTTCCTACTTATAAGGAACTAAGTAATAAGAACATTGTGCTGAATAACTCGATTAGCAAAGTGCAGAAAGAAGAATAATCTTATGTAAGAAGTTTGTAGAACGGCTAGAGAAAATCATGTGAGTGTAACACATAAGATTTTTTTAATATATGTTCTACAGTAATATGTTAACCTGGACGGATATTATTATCTCGTTTGGACAGCATATTATGTTAAAAACAGACTGTATTCTTGCACTTGCTTCATTTTAATATATATGACCAGAATACTGCACAATTCATAATTAGATGCTATCGATTAAAATCGAAATGCTAATTAGGTCATTGCTCCTCAGAGCATACCATAAGGTTTCCACGAAAAACAAAAGTGCAACGGTTACAGCCACTCGCCTGACACTGGCTCCAAGAATATATTATGTTACTGAAATCTGATCGCATGGTGTTTTTGATCAAACCTCTGGCCTAAATAGCATGAGACGCGAACATTATGCTGCAAATTAAAATCAGATAGCGGGAAAGAATGCCGAAACGTTGTGGCATATGATGAGATTTAAATCTCTGAATAAAAACCTAACATGAAGTTTATTTGGGGGTTTTCTTAGATGCCTTATTCATATAATAATCTTGATAGTTACATGTATAAAATAAGATATATCAACTATCCTGTTTACTTTAACACTGTGTGGTTTCAGTCCTTAAAAAAAAATCTGATGTGTTACATTCACATCACTTTCTCTACATTTCTGCAACAAATTATTGTTAATAAGCTTATGCTTCTATTTACTTCAGGCTAATTGAGAAATAATTAACAGAAATAGTATTATTATTGCCTCCTTGTAAGTAGAAGCGAAATAAAGGAATACCATAGGTTAAAGTGATAGTCACAAGCTGGTTTCTATGTGACTCAAGTTCCTTTGTTTGTATGCACAGAGGTTGACAAATTCCTGTATGAGAAAAGTTATGTTTTTTTAAAGCTGAAACCAATAACATGGAATATCTCAAAAACGATCAACTCCACGAAAAAAATGTACACAACATTGTGTGTTTTAACGTGCTCTACATTTTTTGTGTATTAAGTTTTTGTCTATCTCTTACGGTTTAGCAGTTATACAAAATTCCGTAAAATTCATCCGGAATAAAGTAGTCTTCAGAGACTATTCCCAGAAAATTCAGGATATACGTATTATTTGTCAGGTAAACATCTTTAATATACGATATTTTAATCAAAATCTTTAGAGTAATTTTTGAGAAAATCCAAATTTTCGAGAAAAAAAATCCATGTAATGGGAGGCTGGGGATAGGGTGAATTTCTTGAAAATCTTCGTGTGGCATCCTTGGAAGATACCAAACCTAAATACCAAAATTGGTTTTTAGCGGTTTTTTCGTTTTTGAATTATGCTGCTCACAGACACACACATACACACACAGATATTTTCCTAAAAATGCTTTTTTGGATTTAGGGGGACCCAAAATTTTTGGGTGCATTACAATACCTTCTCTATACACTATAACGTAGTACGTGTAGAGGAAGTAAAAATTACAGAAAGTTCAAGCGGCATCTATTGAGGTTTATAAAATCTCAAATAGAAAGCCCTTGATCTGACACAAGATAAGCCAATATGGGAGGTACCTTGTCAGAGATGATGAAACTGGATGACTACGGTTTCAAAATTAGACAGCTACAAATAGCGACATAGGTAAGGAGTATTTAACTGGAGAACTTTTAATAGAGTTATTCCCTAAACCTGAAACGATAATTTAACGTCTGCAACGAGGTACTGAAAGCAATTTAAAAGATTAATAACAGGGACCAACCTCCAAAGAAGTTACTTTGCGTCAAAAAGGCGTATTTAAATTGGAATAAAAATTAGCGATTTAAAAGATAAGGATAATAGTGTGTGGGCACTAAATGGTGAGTGGATTACACTACAACACTGTGTGGGTAATGGATAAATTGCACTTTCAATGTTTAAATTATTCACAGTAAGAGAAGTTATGTCTGTGCGAAAGTTACGTAGGTTTAGAATGACTTTATAAAGGTTTTAAACTACCTATACAAATGTCAACATCTGATTAACTTTCAAGTTGTGGAAAATAAAGAATTCTATATAACAATAGAGCAAGATGCATTTTCCACTTTCTCTACTATCTACCTATAGTAGAGTAAATGTGTGGTGGTACCGCAGCTGCTTACCAAGCGGATTCCCGGTACCGGCGTGGGAATTTTTCCCCCGCTAGGAGACCTGGTCCGGGGTGCACTCAGCCTCGTGAGGTCCCTGGGGCGCTACTTGATGGAGTAGTAGCCGATCCAGGTCATGAGGACTGCATCAACCGGCCAGGGGGAGTGGGTTCGAGGCTCTGACCACGTCTCACCCTCCTATACTGCACCCCATCCATGACGCAGCGACCGGGCGGTAGACCAAGGTTCCTTGTGAGCTGTCGTGCCAGGGAGTTATTAGAGTAAATGCTATCTATATGCCACCACCAAATTCAATATACGTATTTCATCTTAAATTTCGTTTTCAAAGCCCCTGAATTAAAAAGGCGTGTTTAGAAAAACCGACTGTGTCGGTGAACTGTAAGAAGTAGGTTAAAATCAAAATTGTTTGTTCAGCTCAGTTTATTTCATGGACACGAACACAACGATCTTCAAGTAAATCCCCCACCATGATCTAATATTTACATTAAAATGATTCTTTTGTTTTCTTCTAAAAATATGCTTGCAAAGATATTGTTTAAAACATAATTTGCTTAAGACATATATTAAAATCTATAACTCGAATTTTCTGGGGAACATCCTCTGTAGTTTTCCTGACCCTGAATGATTTTTACATAACTAGTAAACGTAAAATATACAAAATCTTACAAAATGTTGAAAATATAAAATTTAATGCAAACAATTGTGAATTGCCCTTCCCGTGATATTGTTTGTTATTGTTTTGAATTTCCACATACTTATGGTATTCTTAAAAGGAATATCACTAAAAGTTTTATGCTCTTGGGCATGCAAATACATAGAATGAAATTACGAAGACATCCAATAGCAACTCACTCATAAAGATTTGACTATCGCTTAAAGTCTACTTGTTTCCTTAATCCCCTTGTACCTACAAGAAAATGTGCAATAAGGCGATTGCTGCAAATATGTTTCGGTTTCAATTTCCCCAGCTATCATAATCTAAGTGGAGCAGGCTCACTTTATAATACATTTAATCTGCGAATATTAAAATTTCTCTTATATAAAATTTGACTCCTGGGTTTATTATATATTCTAATTCATTATTGGAGAGAAAAGAGAAGGTGTTCTTCAAATGTTACTATTGTAATTTAAAGAGCATTAAAAAAAATCTGATGTGTTACACTCACATAACTTTCTCTGGCTGCTCTACAAACGTCTTACAAAACATTATTCTTCTTGCTAAACAATGTTAATCGAGATTAATATTAGTAAAATTTTCTTATTTCTTAGTTCCTTATAAGGAATGTGCTATGCTAAAGTAATGTTTTAAAAGCTTTCATTTTGCGATTCTGATTGCAAATGGCTTCTTTACTTGGCCAAGAGTAGAACAAAAGAACAACTGACACGTAAAGGGCATAAATTGTGTGTTTTGGCGAGATCTACATTTCTTGATAGGTAAGTTTTTTTTCTATCTCCTACGGTTTAACAGTTAGGCAAAATTCCGCAAAATGCATCCAGAATAAAACGCCTTCAGAGGCTATTCCCAGAAAATTCAAGATATACTATTTATTTGTCACATAAATATCTCTAATATACGGTATTTAATCCAAATCGTTAGAGCCATTTTTAAGAAAATCGATATTTGGGAAAATGTTTCCTTGTAAAGTATAATTAGGGGTGGGGGGATTGTTCTCAAAATCTTCGTGTCGCATCCTTGGAAGAAACTAAACTTAAGTACCAAGTGTGGTATTTTACCGACTTTTCGTTTTTGAGTCATCGTGTTCACAGACACACGGACACACGGTGTCGAATTTTTGAGTGGAATGCAATACCTTCTCTATACACTATATACATAGTACGTATAGAGAAAGTAATTACTTTTGGACCATGCGTTCATGCCGAAACACACATAACTAGTGTAACAGAAGAAGTATAGTATTGACAAAATTCTTCCTCCTCGTGTTCCGGCATTCCTGCGTAACAACTTCAAAATACATCATCGCTTTAAATGTGTTTAAAATGCACGAGTTCTTTCTTGATCAATACCTAAATATAATATAAAATGGTGATTTCATCGAATATATGCTTTAAAAAGTATTTTTACTTTCTCTAGTCCCGTATGTACAATGTACATAGGGATAGAGAAGTATTGCATTCCACCCAAAAATTCGATGTCGAGATTTCACCGGAAATACATGTTTTAGGACCCCCTGAATCCAAAAAAAGTATTTCCAGAAAAAGGTCCGTGTGTGTGTGTGTGTGTGTGTCTGTGTGTGTGTCCAAGTGTCTGTGAACACGATAACTCAAAAACGAAAACTAGGTAAAATACCAAATTTGGTATTTAAGTTTAGTATCTTCCAGGGATGCGACACGAAGATTTTGAGAAAAATTCCCCCACACCCAACTACCTTTTACATGGAACTCTTTTCGAAAATTTTGATTTTCTCAAAAATGGCTCTTACGATTTTGATTAAAATTTCGGATATTAAACATATTTACCTAACAAATAAAATGTATATCTTGAATTTTCTGGGAATAGCCTCTGAAGAGTAGTTTATTCTGGATGAATTTTGCTGAATTTTTTATAACTGCTAAACCGTAAGAGATGGGCAAAAACTTACTACACAAAAAATGTAGATCACGTTAAAACACACAATTTATGTTATATACATTTTTTCGTGAGTTTGTCGTTTTTGAGACATTCCTTATTTTTGGTTTCTGCTATGAAAAACTTATACTTTTCTCATATAGGAACTTGTCAACTCCTATCCATATAAACGATGGAACTTCATTGACATAGAAACCAGCTTTTGACTATCATTTTAACCTATCGTAGTCCCTTATTTCACTTCTACTTACAAGGAAGCAAGTAATAAGACTATTTCTGCTCATTTTTCTGATTAGCATAAGGTAAATAGAAGTATAAGCAGGGATATAGAGTAAGTCATGTGAATGGTGCACATCAGATTTTTGAATTATCCTGTTGCTTTAAATTCCTTATTCTCATATAATACCTTTCTCAACATGCTCCTCAAGATTCACCTAGAACATTCTGCCTTCATTTCGCTTTCCGCCGTCCAGTGTTTTCTGTTCGGGAACTCCTGTTTTACGTGTTCCTGCGTATTCCTTAAAACATATTTCCTTAATAGTCTATGGCACATTACTTTCTCTACACGTATTATGTGCATACACTATACACTATGTACATAGTATGTGTAGAGAAGGTAAAAAGGTTTGTGGTAAAGAAAAATACCCTTCATGTTTTATTTTCTTTACTGTTTAGCACATAGAAACGTATTGGACTCGTAACCCAAAATAGAAATGTCAGACACATTAAGCTTGGTATATGAGTTTAGTACCTACAAGGAGCGACACGAGGATTTTTAAAGAACGCTAAAAGTATCTTTTACATTGAAAAATATATTTCGCTGTTTTTTATCTTTGCAATAATTCTCTTAACCGTTTTGAATAAAATTCTACGATAAAATGCTTATTCTGAATTTTCTGTGAATAGCCTGTAAAATTATTTTATTCAGAAAGAGTTTCATAAAACTTGTAAAACTTCAAACATAGACGAAAACTTACTACACGAAATATACATATCTCGTTAAAATACAAATTATGTGAAATAATTATTTTTGTGGCAGTAACCATTTCCGAAATATTTATATAGTTAATTTTATTGAAAAATATTTCAATTTTTGCAAGCTATAAAACGCTGTTCGCTTTTTTATGATGGTAATAAAAGGTGAACGGAATTTCCAACCCATTAGGTACATAATGATCCGCGGTTTAAATATATGTGTCCCTTTTACACCCCGTCGGTCTGAGTGGCTAACCCGTTCTGATTCTATGGTCGTGAGTTCAAACCGGATGGTTTTAAGCATTGCTTAAAAGCGAAAATCTATGTCTGTATATTTACTGGCATGTTAAAGTACTCCTGCGGAACGAAATTCTGGCACACCGGCGGCGCTGATATGATGTCCACACAAATATGCAATAAAACCATTTCCACTAAAGTTTATCTGGATTAACATGAAGCAGCTAGAGGAATAAGCTTTAGTAAGAGTAGTTTGTAGAAGAGAAAGACACACTAGATTTATTTAACTACAACATTTTTCTATTGAAAACAAATTAATACACAAATAATAGAACCCTATGTTATTTTGGTGAGTAAAAGAAATACACGAAAACAACAAAATCTGATGCGTTCCATTCGCATGACTTTCTCTACATCTCTGCAACAAACTACTGATACAAAGCTTATTCTTCTACTTACTTAATGATAACCGAGAAAAAATTATCAGAAATAGTCTTATTACTTGCTTCCTTGTAAGTAAAAGTGAAATAAGAGAGTACCACACGCTAAACTGACAGTCAAAGGCTGGTTGTTATGAGACTGAAGTTCCTTTGTTTGTATAGACAGAAGTTCACAACTTCCTGTATCCGAAAAGTATGTTTTTTAAAGCTGAAACTAAAGGTAAGGAATATCTTAAATACAACCATAAAAATGTATATAACATAAATTATGTGTTTTAATGTGCTCTACATTTTCTGGGTGGTAAGTTTTCGTCCATCTTTTACGGTTTGGCAGTTATGCAAAAATCCGTCAAATTCATCCAAAATACAGTAGTCTTCAGAGGCTATTCCCAGAAAATTCAAGATATACGTTTTATTTGTCAAGTAAATATCTTAAATATACGAGATTTTAATTAAAATCGTTAGAGCCACTATTAAGAAAAACAAAGTTTTCGTAATTTTTTCCATATAAAGGGTAGTTTGGGGTGGGGGATTTTCTTGAAAATCTTCGCGTCGCACTCTTGGAAGATACCAAACTTAAATATCAAATTTGGTTTTTAGCACAGACACACACGGACATTTTTCTAAAAATGCTTTTTTTTTTATTCAGGGGGTCTCAAAATATGCATTTCCGGTGACATCTCGGTATCGAATTTTTGGGTGAATTACAATACCTTCTTTATACACTGTGTACATAGTACGTATAGAGAGAATAAAAAGAGTGGAATTACATCAGAGAAGGAAGAGAGATATTGTAACCAAGATTCTGGTCTACTCCAAGACATGTAAGAACCTCGCCCAAACAGTGACCAGCGAATGATATCACGGGTGTGTCTCTTAAGTCACGTTTTGTCACGCTTTATACGTGACGATTGTCACTGTTAATTACGCATAGTAAGGACTTATGATTACATTCCTTTCAACAAGATGCCTACACACGACAACTCCTTTCAAGTCTACTTCATGAACCTACACTCACTTTTTACTTCCTGTATGTACAATGTACATAGGGATAGAGAACTATTGTACTCCACCCAAAAATTCCATGTCGAGATTTCACCGGAAATACATATTTTAAGAGCCCCTGAATCAAAAAAAAAAATTTTCAGAAACAGGTCCGAGTGTGTGTATCTGTCTGTCTGTGTGTGTGTGTTTGTGTCTGTGGACAGCATAGCTCAAAAACGAAAATACAGTTAAATACCAAACTTGGTATTTAAGTTTGGTATCTTCCAAGGATGCGACACGAAGATTTTCAAGAAAATCCCCCTACTCCTAACTACCCTTTATATGGAAAACTTTTTGAAAATTTGGTTTTTCTTAAAAATGGCTGTAACGATTTGATTAAAATACCACATATTAAAGCCATTTCTATCACAAACAAAATATACATCTTGAATTTTTTGGGAATAGCTTCAAGACCTGTTTATTCTTAATGAATTTTGCTTAATTTCGCATAACTAGTAAACCGTGAAGATGTACAAAAAGTTACTATACAGAAAATGTAGATCTTGTTAAAATACACAAGTTATGTCATATACATTTTGTTCGTGGAGCTTACCGTTTTTGAGCTATTGTTATTAGTTTTAGTTGTGAAGTACTTACACTTTTCTTCGACGGAAGTGACCGTTTTTCTTTTATTCTACTCCTGGCTAAGCAAAGAAGCGATTCGCAGTGACAATCACATAACGACAGCTTTCAAAATATTTGACTATCACTTTAGCCTAGTGCATTCCCTTAGTTCCCTTCTACCTATAAGGAAGTAAGTAATAAAATTCTGTTTATCTAGATTAGCATGCTGTTAAAGGCAGTTTGTTTGTAGAGTAGCTAGAGAAAGTCATGTGAGTGTAACACATCAGATTTTTTTCTTTAGGGCGAGGGCCTTGAATTTGAACGTCCTTTAACCGGGCAAGTTATATCCAACAATGAATGAGCCAAAGTATTGAACTGATGTTCAAATGGGTTCGTAGAGTTTGAGTTATCCAATATTCATCTCAAAATGGAAGAAAACCACGTGTGGGAGGATCATATCCACGTAATTCACCGTAATTGGTACATGATTTCAAGACCTCTTGAATATAAGGCATAGTCGCTACCCCAAAAATGTGGGTCCACTTTCTTTATTATAAGATTTGTATAAATGCATTTCGTACAAAAGCATTGCAGAGGCAGATCTAAGGAGGGGTTACTCTACAGTTTATTTTTGTTGATAGTGTTTAACGTCCGCTTTTATTACAAACGCCACCGCAGGCGACGACACCGATGATACATGAAGTGAAGATGGAGCACCGGTGGAATGCGATGGCGGGGGAAACCGGAGAAAACCCGCCCTTACGCCATTTTTGTCCACCACAAATCTCACATCTGGTCACTTGGGATCGACCCGGGCCGCTATCGCCCACGGCGCGGCCTAATAGCCTAAAATAAAAAAGGATTTTTGTTAAATTTGTTATTTTAAAATAAACCTATTAGTTTTATTTGCTGGCGCCGTGTCTGAGTGGATAGACCGCTCGTCTGTCATCTAGGTGGCCCGGGTTTAATTCCAGAGGACCTATGCGGGATTTATGATGGACGAAGCGATATCTCGGCAAGATTTCTCCGGGTTCTCCGGTTTTCCCCGCCATTCAGTCCACCGATTGCTGGACAATCATCTCTCCTGTCATCTATTTCGCTATCACCCACGTCCTCACTTTTATACCAGGGGTCGGACAGATCACCCATCCTGGCTTCTCTCTGATCCAGAGCTTGCTCCTCGACAGGCGTCTGACTCCAAACGCTGGCTTGTTAATTCTACACACGGGAAGGGTGAAAATAGAAAGAAAGAAAGAAAAGAAAGCTAGTTTTATAAATGCAATTAAAGGAACAAGCAGTACTATTGTGTAATAATTAACAACTTTAAAATTTTGGGAAAGTACATCTCGATGTATAAAGCTAATCAAGGAATGAAAGTAACATTATGAAATATGGATTTTAAAGAAAATGAATAAAAGAAGAATAGAAGTTTTGCAAATGCAGCTTTTAGGATCTATCGGGATCCGAAGAGGGACAGCGAAAGACTCTAGGATAGTTATAAGATGGTTTATGGTCTAAGAGATTGAATATCAGAACAAATAGCATAATTTAAGTTGAGTTTTGCTTTGGACGCTCTTTAATTCCCGCGGTTCCCAGTGTTCCATTCTATATAGGGCGTGAAAGACTTCTTAATTTTGCCTCTTTATCAGGCTTCAGGTATTTTTTACGTGCCATAAATCTACGACATGGACCAACGGTTTTACTTCCTTTTCGAAGGAAGTCATGCTAAGTCATCGCCCTCCACCAGGTTTGAACCTGCGACCTTGGAAACTATAATGCTTTTCAAATGGGAAGAGTTCTACTCTGTAGCGAATGAGATGCGTTATCGCACTCTGCGTTACCAGGCTCATATTTCCCTCTCAATCGCACACTGAGCATGCAAGTCTGCCTGGCGACATAATGTTTATTCATGTGTATTATGAAAACTATTTGAGCTAAAAATCGTTCTGCTACAAATATTACTCCATATCTTCCTCGTGATTTATTACTTTCTCTATACGTACTATGTACATAGTGTATAGAGAAGGTATTGCATTGCACCCAAAAATTGGATACCAAGATTTCACTGGAAATATATGTTTTGAAACCCACTGAATAAAAAAAGAAGAATTTTTAGAAAAGTGTTCGTGTGTGTGTATGTCTGTCCGTCTGTCTGTGTGTGTGTGTGTAAGTGTGTGTGTGTGTGTGTGTGTCTGTGGGCAGCATAGCTCAAAAACGAAAAGACCGTTAAAAACCAAACTTAGTATTTAACATTGATATCTTCCAAGAATGCGACCGAAGATTTTCAAGAAAATCCCTCCACCCGCAACTACCCTTTACATGGAAAAAATTTCGAAAATTTTGGTTTTCTTAAAAATGGCTCTAACAATTTTGGTTAAAATCCCTTATATTTAAGATCTTTACTTGCCTTTAAAATGTATATCTTGCATTTTCTGGGAATAGCATCTAAAGACCTCTTTATTCTGGATGATTTTTATTGAATTGTGTATAATTGGTAAACCGTAAGAGATAGACAAAAACTTACTACACAAAAGATGTAGATCACCATAAAACACACAATTTATGTCATTTACATTCTTTTTCGAGGTGTTGATCGTTTTTGAGATAGACCTTGTTTTTGGTTTCAGTTATGAAAAACTTTTCTCATACAGGAATTTGCCAACTCCTGTCCATACAAACAAAGGAACTTCAGTCACATAGCAAGGATATTTTGATTATCACTTTAACCTCTGGTACTCCCTTATTTCTCTTCTACTTTCAAGGAAGCAAGTAATAAGAATATTTCTGCTGATTTTTCTCGATTAACAGGAAGTAAATAGAAGCATAAGCTTTTTAACAATAATTTATTTCAGAGATGTAGGGAAAGTCATGTGAAAGGAACACATCATATTTTTAATATTTTATCTATGGGCAAGTATTATTCATGAGAGCAGGTATCACCTACCGCGTTACTTCCCAGCTAAGCGGGACTGCAATATGTCAACACAGCAGCACTCAGATTGGCTACCGGCCTGGTGGCGCTCAAGGACAAACCTCATCCCATTTAAAAGTCACTGTAGAAGTTAGCATGTTATCTCTAGAGCAGGAAGGACGACAAGATATAGCGTAGCCATATTAGAAGGATGTCTTGTGATCGTCTACCGCAATAAGCATTAATGTATTCTCCTAAAGGAGGAGGAGAGGGGCGACTGCCTAGGAAAAGATGCGCGCAGCGTAAAATAATGATATTAACATTTTTTTTTGATTGTGCTATGGGTTATAAGAAGCCCAATTCTTGAGTTTAGGAGAAGGAGATTATCAGTATAGTTGTTGATATAAAGGATAGAATTTGAATTATATATATTTGTAGTTGAACGTCCTTTAACCTGGTTAGTCATATCGAACGATGAATGAATGGAATTGGTGAAATGATGCTCAAATGATCTCAAGGTCCATGGAGCTTAAAGTTACTCGACATTCGTCTTCTTAGGATAAGGGAAAACCCCGAAAAAAACCTTATTCGAGTAACTCACCCTAACCGAGATTCGAACTCACGACCTGTTGAATGTGAACCAGACACGCTACCACCATACTACTCAGGCGGGCTGAGTTTTTTGTTTCGTCATCAAAATGCTCACTAGTAATGAGCAAACATTGAATAGATGGTAATTATAGATTGGAAGTAATTATTATACTCAAGCTAGCAATGGCCAGAAGACTGTCAACATTGTTATTAACAGGCTGATGTCAGCTGTGCCGTTACTTAAGCCCCCATCCAACTTGCAGCATGCTTATAAATCCTGAGCATTAACACTCACAGTGAATATATATATTTAATTTTCAAAAGGAATTACTTCATAAATAGTACTTGAAATTAGTAGCTGAAAGTTCTATGACAGGAGTAACAAAGTTTTATCAGTCAGCGGTTATCCTGTATTCCCATTTTCCATCCTTCTTGGTCGTTCCAGCCCCCGTATTGTAAATTTCTCTCTTTCATCAGCTGGTTAACATTAGATTACCACAATGCCTGGGTGGTTCTCTCATATATCCACGAGGCGACCATTTCAAGCATGACTCTTCTTATTCATTCGGTGACATATTTATACCGTTCATACTACGATCAATCTTTTCATACCTGGCCACTACATCTCCATCATCTGTCTTATTTCCGCATTCCTTCTTTTTCAAGTCTTCAATTCTCACTCCTCTACGAATCGCATCCATCTCCACTACCTATATCTTATTACTTTCTCTATACGAACTATGTACATAGTGTATAGAGAAGGTGTGTAGGACAGTCTATTTGTCTGCGTGTATGTGTGTGTGTCTGTGGGCAGTATAGCTCAAAAACGAAAAGACAGTTAAAGCCCAAACTTGGTATTTAAGTTTTGGTATCTTCCAAGGATGCGACACGAAACTTTTCAAGAAAATCCCCCACCCCAAACTACCTTTACATGGAAAAAATTTCAAAATTTTTGATTTTCTTAAAAATGGCTCTAGACAAACAAAATGCATATCTTGAATTTTCTGGGAATGCCTCTGAAGACTGCCTTATTCTGGAAGAATTTTATGGAATTGTGCATAGCTGATAAACCGTAAGAGCTGGACTAAACCTTACTACATAGAAAATGTAGCTCACGATAAAACACACAATTTCTGCCATATACATTTCTTTCGTAGAGTTGTACGTTTTTAAGATATTCCTTGTTTTTTGTTTTCAGCTCTGAAAAACTTATACTTTTCTCATACAGCAATTTGTTAACTCCTGTCCATACAAACAAAGAAAGGAACTTCAGTTACATAGCAACCAGCTTTTGGCTAATATTTTAACCTATGGTTGGTACTCCCTTATTTCGCTTCTACTTACAAGGAAGCAAGTAATAAGACTATTTCTGCTGATTTTTCTCGATTAGCATGAAGTAAATAGAATCATAAGATTTTTAATTACAATTTGTTGCAGAGATGTAGAGAAAGTCATGTGAATGGAACACATCAGATACTTTTTTCTTTCTTTCTTTCTCCATCATCTGTCTTATTTCAACATTCCTCCTTTTTCAAGTCTTGATATTCTCACTCCTCTACGAATTCAATCCATGTCCACTGCTTGTATCTTATCTTATTTATTCTTTTTGTCTTTCTATTAAGGTCCATCCTTCAGATCCATAAGTTAATATACTCTCTACAACTGTTGAGAGAACATTTCCTTAACATTTGATATTTCGATTTTATAATTTTTAAATGTACGAGGTTTCTCATGGTTCTCCGTTTCATTAGACGTATGCTGGTATGGTTCCTCTTCTACCACGACTATCATTTCCTTCATAGGAAGGACCATACAGCTGTGTCCGGTGTATTGTGTCTGGGCGTATCGGTTTCTTCTTGGCGGGAATCGAACTGCTCATGGTGACCTCTGAACAGACTTCCGTTCAGAGGTTCGGGGCTTGTGCGACATCGATGCGTTCCATTAGATCCTATTCTATGGGTGCGCACGTTATCTCCCAGATCTAGTTGACCCTCCTCAAATGTACTTTTTAAAGAGTAAAGCATAGATAACGAAGAGAAGCATCTCGCACACTATGACCTATGCAGATCTATTGTGATTATCATCTACCCAGTAGGACAAGATGAGATGAAGGCTACAGACCGCAGGCAGACATGCCACTAGGGACGCGCGGAAGTCCCTAACATTGCCGAGCCCGATAACCTGTCTCACTGCTGGGCAGCCAGAGAAAGCATGCAAGTTACCCGTGGATCTCATAGAGCCACCTTGTATGGGCGAGAAATAATCCTTCCATTGAGCATGCCTCTGCGCCATCTGCTCGCACTGCCTGTAAGCACACCTGAAAGATGAAAGGGAAACGGAATGAAGAGGAAATTATGGTAAAAGTGGTGGAATGAGTGGCGGGGTAAACCGGAGGACAAGGAGAAAACCCGCCTAGATGCCGTTTCGTCCACCATAAATGCTACATGCGGGGCGCCTAGGTGGGAGGCGAGCGGTTTAACCACTCGGCCACGGCACCGCCTGATGATAATAATAATAATAATAATAATAATAATAATAATAATAATAATAATAGCAACAACAACAATAAAACAATAATCATAAAAAGTAATAATAACAATAATATAAATAACAATAATATAAATAACAACAATAACAATACTAACAATAATAATAAATAATAATAATACTACTAATAATAATGATCATAATAACAATAAACAATAATAATTAATAATAATTGATGATAATAATAATTAATAATAATAATAATAATAATAATAATAATAATAAATATCCAGCCTGGGTAGTGTGGTGGTAGCGTGTCTGCCTCACATTCAAAAGGTCGTGAGTTCGTATCGCGCTCAGGGTGAGTTACCCGGATAAGTTTTTTCGGGGTTTTCCCTTATCCTGAGAAGATAAATGTCGAGTAACTTTAAGCTCCATGAACCCCGAGATTATTTCAGCATCATTTCACCAATTTCATTTATCGTCCGATATGACCAATCAGCTTAAAGGACATTAAACTTAAAATAATAATAATAACAACAACAACAATGTTTCTAATGAAAAGGTGCCGGCTAACCCTCTCACCCAGACTGAGCCTTATTTGCCGCAAGGGATTTGGGCTGTTGATGCGGTACTTGGGCGGGTTTCATCTGATTATTCCGGCTTTCCCTGTCAGTCATTCTGCCAACTGCTCCACCATCACTGTCTTTATTCCACCGCAGTGAAACAATGTGTTGCTCCGTCTCATTCATAGAAAAACTTCAATGAGCAAATCATTCATTAGAATATTGAGATTAATGCTAGGAACTAAATAATTCGCCTTATCATTCACAATGCCAAAAAATATATACTTCAAAATAAGATAGTTAAAATGTGAACGTGCTTAAAACTGCACATTATGATGATTGACGATGATGCAGCATTCACTATATGTTGCTAAAAACATTAGAGTCTGTATTATATTACATTATATGAAAAGAAAAAAAATCTGGTATGTTCTATGACCTTCTCTACATCGCTGTAACAAATTATTGTAAAAAAGCATATTCCACTATCAACGAAGGGTGTCGGCTGATAAGTCCCGGGCCTCACACAGATATGGCGCCACTAGGCCATAGATGGTAGCAACGAATAGTTTAACTCTACGCTAGCTTTATATCCATAGCTAAAGGTCAATACCTTGTTTAGAGTTTTCACGAAAATGGTGGATTTGGAAAAACGAGCAGTGATTAAATACTTCCATTTGAAAGGCTTAGCGCCTAAAGAAATCAAGGAGGAAACGGGTAGTCGAAAGACTCTGCCCCTTCACATTCAATGAAAGTAAATCAGAGTCAAAACAGTGGATTACGCCAGGTGAACCAACTCTAAAAAAGGCAAAGTCAATTTTGTCAGCTAACAAGGTTATGGTGACTGTTTTCTGGGATGCACAGGGAATTATTTTTATTGATTACCTGGAAAAGCGTAAAAGTAGCACTGGTGACTACTACGCAAGCTTACTGAAACGTTTGAGTGATGAAGTGGAAACAAAAATACCTCATTTAAAAAAAATATATATATATTGTTTTATCACGACAATGCTCCGGCCCAACGTTTAGTTGCTGTGTCGAAGGAAAATAAGGGAATACACTAGGTTAAAGCGATCGCCAAATGTTTTAAAGGCTCTTTGTCATGAGGATGAAATCAGTTACTAGGCAGGACCAGAAGTTAACAGTCAAAGTGAGAAAGGTATAAGTATTTTAATTCTGAAACAAATAACAAGGAATATCTCAGAAATGGTCAACTGCGCCACAAAAAAAAAAAAAAAAAAAAAAGTATATGACATAAATTGTTTGTTTTAACGTAATCTACATGCTTTGTACAGTAAGCTTCTGTATTTCTTACCAGTTACACAAAATTCAACAACATTTATTCAGAATAAAGAGGTCTTTAGAGGCTATTCCCAGAAAATTCAAGATATTCATTTTATTTGCCACGTAAGTATCTTTAGTATATGATATTTTAATCAAATTAGTTTGAGCCATTTTTGAGAAGAACAAAATGTTCGACATTTTTTCCATGTAAAGGGTAGTTTGTGATGGGGGGATTTTCTTAAAATCTTTGCGTCGCATCCCTTAGTATCTTAAATACCAATTTTGTATTTTACCGACTTTTCATTCTTCCGTTATTGTGTTCACAGAAACACGGATATACGGACACACAGACAAACGGAGTCGCCCTCCGTGGTGTAATGGTTACCATGCTAACTTCATATACCCAAGGTCGCGGGTTCTAACCCGGCGGAGGACGATGGATTTTTTGGGGTATAAAAATCCTTAGCATGGCTCTCTTCGGAAGGGAAATAAAGCCGTTGGTCCCGTGTCGTAGATTTAAGGCAGGTAAAAGTACCTCAAGCCTGATAGAGAGCCCTCTGAGCAAAATTAAGCGGTCTTTCACGCCCAATTTAGAATAGGACGCTGAGAACCACAGCAGTTAAAGGGCGCCCATAAATAACACGCCATTTTTACAGTCACACGGACACACACACACACGGAATAACTACTTGTTTTGGATACAGGGGACTCTAAAACGTCTATTTCCAGTGAAATCTCGGTATGGAATTTTAGGGTAGAATGTAATGTCTTCTCTATCTACCTACACAGTGCGCGTGGAGAAAGTAAAAAACTTATGTGTTCCATTCACATGACTTTCTCTACCTCTCTCCAACAAATTATTGTTAAAAAGTTTATGCTTCTATTTACTTCATGATAATTGAGAAAAAATTGGCATAAATAGTCTTATTACTTGCTTCCTTGTAAGTAGAAGCGAAATAAGGGAGTAGCAGGTTAAAGTAATAGTCAAAAACTGGTTGCTATGTGTCTGAAGTTCCTTTGTTTGTGCGGACAGGAGTTGACCAATTTCTGTATGAGAAAAGTATGTGTTCAAAGCTGAAACCAAAACGCAAGGAACACTTCAAAGACTACTGACTCCACGAAAAAAATGTGTACAAATAAACTGTGTGTTTTAATGTGCTCCACATTTTTTGAGCGCTACGTTTTTGTCTATCTCTTACGGTTTACCAGTTATGCAAAATTCCGTGAAATTCATCCAGAATAGTCTTCAGAGGCTATTCCCAGAAAATTCAAGATATACATTTTATTTGTGAGGTAGATACCTTTAATATACGATATTTTAATCAAAATCGTCAGAGCCATTTTTTAGAAAATCAAAAATTTCGAAAAAAGTTCCATGTAACGGGTAGTTTAAGGTGGGGGGATTTTCTTGAAAATCTTCGTAGAAGATAGCAAACTTAAATACCACGTTTCGTTTTTGAGCTATGCTGTCCACAGACATACATACACACACGGACATTTTTCTAAAAATGCATTTTTTGGATTCAGGGAGTCTCAAAACATGTATTTCCGGTGAAATCTCGGTATCGAATTTTTTGGTACAATACATTGCCTTCTCTATACACTATGTACATAGTTCGTATAGAGAAAGTAAAAAGGAATAATCTATAATTTATCAAGTTTCCAACCACATCGAAATACGCCGTATCTACAAGTAACAATAATTAACACCTTCCTATAATTTCAATTCACCAGTATCCAAATAGTTTGTTTTAATAAATTATCTTTGTAAACTTTACAATTTTTGTCATAAAGACAACTATTATTTTTAAACAAAATAATAACTTCTCATCAAACTATTTCTTTATTTTCGTTTAAGTTTCTATGCAGTACGATAGTGCAATTTTTCTCTCGAATTCCATTAATGCGATCATGAAGGTTAAGACAGTGGAAAAGTACCGTTGGCGTCTTGCGGTAGTGTTTATGGTCATGTTAATGGAAATATTTGTGAACAACCCATCTAATTTACATGCCACAAACTTTTCAAGTTGTATTTGCATAAAACGTTTATTTCTGAATGTACCTTAATACTCAGATTGTTCGTTTGTTTTCACTTTCTCTGCATTTACTATGTACATAGTGTATAGAGAAGATATTGTAATGCACCCAAAAATTCGATGTCGAGATTTCATCGGAAATACATGTTTTGGTCCCCCTGAATTATAAATATTAGAAAAAGTTCATTTGTGTACGCGTGTGTGTGCGTGGTGTGTCTGCGGATAGCATAGATCAAAAGCGAAAAGTACGTTAAATACCCAAATTGGTATTGAAGTTCAGTATCTTCCAAGGATGCAACACGAAGATTTTCAAGAAAATCCCCCACCCCCAACTACCGTTTACATGGAAAAATGTTCAAGAGATTTGATTTTCTCAAAAATGACTCTTCTTATTTTGATTAAAATATCGTATATTAAAAAATATTACCCTGACCAATAAAATGTATATCTTGAATTTTCTGGGAATAGCCTCTGAAGACTACTTTATTTTGGAAGAATTTTACGAAATTTTGCATAACTGCCAAACCGTAAGAGATAGACAAAAACTTACTTAACAGGAAATTTATATCACGTTAAAACACACAATTTATGTTATATACGGTTTTTCGTGGAGTGGATTGTTTTTGAGATATTAATTGTTATTGGCTTCAGCTTTAAAAAACTTATGCTTTTCTCATACAGGAATTTGTCAACACGCATCCATACAAACAAAGGAACATCAATCACATAGCAACCCGCTTTTGGCTTTCACTTTAACCTATGCTACTACCTTGATTCCCTTATACTTGCATGGAAGCAAGTAATTAGACAATTTTTAACAATAATTTTTTCAGAGATGTAGAGAAAGTCATGTGAGTGGAACACATCAGATTTCTGATTTTTTGTATTTTAAGCATACGGAAATAATACAATAATGTTTTTCTGCATTTAAAGTCGCCTATTTTCTGTCATAGACAAAGTAATTTTCCTGATGTTTCTATCTTTCAGCACACACATTTGTGTTATGAACATCAAAGTGTTACACATTTTAACAAGGTAATCCCAAACTGGGCTGCATAATACGAAATTGGGCTAAAAAGCTGGATCTTACTCAACCGGTTCATGATTGCGTTAAGGTTGATTTGAAAGATCTCAAGTTGTTGAGTGAAAAATTACTAATCCCACTGTTGAATAGATATTCTACGAAATATGTTGTTACGCGAAGGAAATGTCCTTATAGCGCTCAAGTTTAATCTCCATTGAAACTAACAATATATTTCCAGTTTTTAGATCCTCTAAATAACATAATTAGTTAAATTTATTCCGATAGCATATTGGTATACATACCTGCCTGTGTGTAAATCAGTAATTTTTACTTTCTCTATACTCACTATGTACATAGTGTACACAGAATGTATTGCACTCCACCCAAAAATCCAATACCGAGATTTCACCGGAAATATATGTTTGAGGGTCCCCTGTATCCAAAAAAGGTACTTTCAGAAAAAGGTCCGTGTGTGTGTGTGTACCATGTGTCCGTGTGTCTGTGAACACGATAACTCAAAAAACGAAAAGTAGCCAAAATACCAGACTTGGTATTTAAGTTCAGTATCTCCTAAGGGATGCGACACGAAGATTTTTAGAAAAATATACATTTTTTTCATGGAGTTGATCGTTTTTGAGATATTCCTTTTTGTTGGTTTCATATTTGAAAAACTTATACTTTTCTCATACATGAATTTGTCAACTCCTGTTAATAAAAACAACGGAACATCAGTCACATAGCAACCAGCTTTTGGCTTTCACTTTAACCTATGATACTCCCTTATTTCGCTTCTACTTACAATAAAGCAAGAAATAAGACTATTTCTGCTAATTTTTCTCGATTAGCATGAAATAAATAAAAGATAAGCTTATTAACAATAATAATTTATAGAGATATAGAGAAAGTCATGTGAGTGTAACACATCAGATTTTTATGTTACAATTTTACCGGAAACTATATGTTTCTGTGATTATTTATAAGAATTCCTTTTACAAATGCGTCAAACTTCCACGAGACGTTGTAATATATTATATAGCACTTGCATGAATATATATACTTTTGCGCTGCTGATAATGTGTATCGCATATCCTCTTTTAAGTGGGTTTCTGTGGAGTCCAACATAAGCAGAAATACTTTCATGAAGTAAAATTCCTGGCATTGCTACAATTATTTTCCCTAAAGGCAACAACCTTTTCATAGCTATTCGAATTCCTAACGTTATTATTCTGTCTATTTATAAATAGTTTAGTCCATAAAGGAAAGCATACACTGTGCTGAATCTCAAATACATTATATATTAAATACTTTTTTCTATCTGTTTGAAGAAGATAATGAAAACTGACGCTCACAAAGTAATTAAATAAATGAATAAATAAACATATATATATATTGTCTTTTAGTGTGTCTTTTCAGAGTTTTAAAATTATATTCCAGTGTACATGAGTTTGCTTCTTTTAAATTCTCCTGTGTTTAATTGCATATCTATGAAAAGCAAAATAAAGGAAAACTACTACAACAGAACACTTATCATTACAGGAAATAAGTGCACGAAACATTTCATTGCAGTGCTTCTAATAGTTGCTGAGAAAAAGGTTCATAAGTGTTGAAAAATTAAACATTGAAAAAATAAAAACATATGGTTCATTTTTTTCCCATTTTTATGAAGCGGGTTGCATACTTAAAACACCAAATAACTATAGTTAACTTCTTCTTTCTGATCTTTTGAATATACTTTTTTTTTCCTAATTCCCCCTTAAGTTCTCTTTTTTTATATTAACTGTAGAAGAACTATGTTTAATGACCTCAGAATGACCTTAGCTCAAAGTACTGAGAAGAATGCTTTCAGTATAATTTTTATAATACAATAGATCAAGAATCTTCTTATGTTTTGTGGATAATGTTAATCAATGAGTTTTGAGCAAGAAATAAAAAGCAGGCCATATTTTCAGGGTAAGACAAAGGTTCGAATAATACTTATTTAGGCAACTTGCTCCAACCGAGTTACAAACACAGGTCTACAGGTTTTTAAGCATAATAATATTGACTACAGAGGTGATCGCACGACATACAGTTTTAGAATATATGGATGTAACGATTAAAATCCATAGAAAATGAAATATTCCTAGACGTTCAAAGAAAATAAAACACACTAAGTGATAGACTATAAAGATATCCTATTTTTATGACCTCTAAAATGAACCGAAATAAGCGTTGGTACATTTTGTGATACTTTCACATTTTATCATAATAGGTATATGTCATGAAGGTTTTAAACTGTAAAATCCGTTAAATTTACAAAAACTATTGCTGCTGGTCTGCAAAAATTGTGCGTGCTTAGGATTGCTTACAGGCTGTTTTCAAAATTGGTCAAAATACTCATTTAAGATTACCACTAACCATTAGATTGCCCAGTCCAGAAATAGAGTAACAAAGTTTGCGTTGGGTTACTCTAAAATATTTAGAAAAAAATCTGATGTGTTCCATTCACAATGACTTTCTCTACATCTCTGCAACAAATTACTGTTAAAAAGCTTATGCTTCTATTTAATTCATGCTAATCAGAAAAAATTAACAGAAATAGTTTCATTACTGGCTTCATTGTAAGTAGAAGCGAAATAAGGGAGTACCATAGGTTAAAGTGATAGTCAAAAGCTGGTTACTGGGTGACTGAAATTCCGTTGTGTGGACAGAAGTTGACAAATTCCTGTATAAGAAGAGTATTCGTTTTTTAAAGCCGAAACCAATACAAGGAATATCTCAAAAACGATCAATTCTACAATAAAAATGTATATAACATCATTGTGTGTTTTAACGAGCTCTACAGCTTTTGTGTGGTAAGTTTTTGTCTATCTCTTACGGTTTAGCAGTTATGCAAAATTCAGTAAAACTCATCCAGAATAAAGTAGTCTTCAGAGGCTATTCCCAGAAAATTCAAGATATACATATTATTTGTCAGGTAAATATCTTTAATATACGCTGTTTTAATCAAAATCATTATAACCATTTTTCAAAAAATCAAAATTTTTGAGAAAAGTTCCATGTAAAGGGTAGTTGGGGCTGGAAGGATTTTCTTGAAAATATTCGTGTCGTATTCTTGGTAGTTACTAAACTTAAATACCAAGTTCGTTTTCGAGCTATGTTGCCCACAGACATACAAGGACCTTTTTCTAAAAATGCGTTCTTTTGATTCAGGGGGAAATCTCTGTGTCGAATTTTTTGGTGGAGTGCAATACCTTCTCTATACACTATGTACATATTACGTGTATAGAAAGTAAAAATCCGTTAAAACTATTAGAAAAACTATTGTTGCTAGTTAGCAAGAATTGAACGTGCTTAGGATTGCTTATAGACTGTTTTCAAAATTGGTAAGTCAAAATATTCATTTAGGATTACCACTAACTATTAGATTGTGCAGAGCAGAAATAGAATAACATTGTTTGTGTTGGGAACCTTTGGTTACTCTAAAATTTGAGAAAATATCTGCACAGCCATCTCCCAAGATCTATATTCCATCCTCTTCCAGAAGGCAGGGCTTGTGCTGAACGTAGTTGTTACCTTCAAGCTAAACAGACTCCGGAAGAACAAGGTCGTCAGCTTGTGGGTTACTGGAGGCTACTTCCGTATGTCTGTAATTGCTTCCAGTGCTTCAACTGGAGCATTTCCCCTACGCCCCCACCCTCGCAAGCCTCACAAGGCAGAGATGTAGTCCTCTTGGTGCTGGACGCTCAGGAACAAACAATTTCACACCGGGGAGTGATGCCGATGCCCTGGGGTGCGTGTTTCTCATGCTGGAGGAGACAGAATGGCGACAGATTGCAGCAGATGGCTCTGGAGGAGAGAAATGGGTCAGCGGCCCTCGAGAGAGTTTCACAAGACTAGTGCCGCTTGGAGTTCGCAAGGTTTGTCATCGTTCAGCGCTACCTCACGTCACAACAGCCGTGTGTCATCATTGCTGAATCCCTTTCGTGTATTATCCTCTTCAAACAGTCAGTATGCAATCCTTTAGTTGTCACGATGCGTTTTACCTTCTATGTACATAGTGTATGTATTGCACTCCACCCAAAAATTCGATATAGAGATTTCACCGGAAATATATGTTTTAGGGTCCCCTTTATCTAAAAAAAGCATTTTTGGAAAAAGGTCCGCGCGCACGTGTGTGTGTGTGCGTGTTCGTGTGTCTGTGAACACGAACGCTCAAAAACCAAAAGTCGGTAAAATATCAAAGTTGGTATTTAAGTTTAATATCTCCCAGGGATGCGACACGAATATTTTGAGAAAAATCCCCCCACACCCAACTACCGTTTACATAGAGCCTTTTTTCGAATGATTTTGTTTAAAATATCGTATATTAAAGCTATTTATCTGACAAATAAATGTTCATCTTGAATTTTCTGGAAATAGCCTTTGAATGAATTTTACGAAATTTTTAATAACTGCTAAACCGTAAGAGATGGACAAAAACTTACTACACGAAAAGTGTAGAGCAAGTTAAAACATACAATTTATGTTATATACATTTTTTCGTGGACTTAATCGTTTTTGAAGCATTCCTATTTTTTGGATTCTGCTTTGAAAACATACTTTTGCTATACAGGAATTTGTCAACTGCTGTCCATACAACAAAGGAACTTCAGTGACATAGCAACCAGCTTTTGACTATCACTTTAACCTATGGTACTCCTTATTTCGCTTCTACTTACAAGGAAGGTGATCAAAACAAAAAGTTGGTTGCCACGTGAAAAAAATAGGAAATAACAATCTCACTTAAAGCTCTCCCTTTAACAGCTCCAATTGAGCGGAAATAATTTTAATTGCATCGTATGTTTTTACCTATTTTTACTTTCTATACACGTAATATGTACATAGTGAACAAAGAAGGTATTGTAATGCACCCAAACATTCAATACCGAGATTTCATGTTTTGTGTCCCCCTGAATCCTAAAAAAAAAAAAAAAGAAAAAGAAAAAAAAAATGTGTGTGCGTGTGTGTGTGTGTGTATCTGTGGACAGCATAGCTCAAAAACGAAAAGTCCGTTAAATACCGAACTTGGTATTTAACTTCAATATCTTCCATGGATGCGACACGAAGATTTTTAAAGGAAATCCCCCGCCCCCAACTACCCTTTACATGGAAGCATTTTCGAAAGTTTTATTTTTCTCAAAAATGGCTCTAACAATTTTGATTAAAATATCATATATTAAAGATATTTACCTGAGAACTTAAATGTATATCTTGAATTTTCTGGGAATATCCTTTAAAGACTACCTTATTCTGGATGAATTTTACGGGATTTTGCATAACTGGCAAACCGTAAGAGATAGGCAAAACTTACTTAACAAAAAATGTTGAGCTCGTTAAAACACACAATTTATGTTATATACATTTTTTTCGTGGATTAGATCATTTTTGAGATATTCCTTGTTTTGGTTTCAGCTTTAAAAAACTTATATTTTTCTCGTATAGGAAATTATCAACTCGTGTCCATTCACATAAAGGAACCTCAGCCACATAGCAACCAGGTTTTAATTATCACTTTAACCTATGGTACTCCCTTATTTCCCTTCTACTTATAAGGAAACAAGTAATAAGACTATTTCTGATATTTTTTCTCGATTAGCATGAGGTAAATAAAAGCACTAGCTTTTTAACAATACTTTGTTGCAGAGATGTAGAGAAAGTCATGTGAGTGGAACACATCTGATCTTTTTGATTTTTTCTTGTGGCTTATACTCATTTAAGTGTTTATTTATTTTTATTTTTATTTATTTACTTCCTTTCAAGTCCCAATTACAGAAAATAATTATCTTTATACATAGGCTAGATTCCGCTATGGCGAATTTTCAATTGGAACTCTGTCGCAGCCCGACACTGCTTGCTAATAGCCTACGCCTTCCATGGGCATATAATCTGTCACGTACGCCAAACGTTTTCAACGACATATTCTCTCGAATGTGGAAAGTTGAAGAACCACTTGTGGTTTCTGAACCAATAAATGCTGATATCTGACTTATAGCACAAGTGCGAATATGTTATGAGCAGATTCATTTATACCAAGTAAGATGTTTTAGTATTCTGTTACGCTGTATCAACTTACGTGCATATCCTATGAAATCTGTGTATCAAATTTTTGGATAAAAGGAATACTTGCTTTACCTTTTTCATGTGACAAAAAACAAAAATTGGCGTGGTGAAAATAAAACGGCACTTACTGTGCATGATGTCTATTAATACAGAAAAGAAAATATCGTATTAACTATGCACGCAGTTTTCTTTTCTTTGATTCTTAATTCTTTGTACGTACAACATAATTTTCTTTTGATTACATACTAACATTCTCGTAACATGTGTCTGCATCAATTATTGGATGAAACAACCTAAAAATATAGTGGATAATGAAATCTGCGGATGAAGGTAATTAGAGGGAAAGGAAGGTAATTAAATACTGGAGGATAGGAAATGTGTCTATAGCTTATTAAAGGAAATGCTGCAACGAGCGAGTTGACGGCCAAAGTAGTTTATAATCTAAATAGTCTCCTTGACATTTGTCGAGACGAGGGCGTGAGAAACGATCCACCTTAAGCATGAATCACTCGCTACTTTCTACACGTTCGACCCTTAATCGATCAGAAAAAAAACTTCGTTGTTTTTCAGTAGAGAGGAGTAAAACTAGGCGTGTTATCGATCTAAATAAAATTTTCTCTTCATTACAGTGAAGGCTATAAAGCACATATGTTGCCGACTAAGGGTCTATTGGCCGCGTAACGTCAGGCAGCCAATTTTGCACCTGAAAGTGTAATGATCTGCGTAGTCAAATACTGAGATCTCTTTTACTCAGGACACGTGCATGGTGCAGGGATTTACTTGTGTAAATAACATTTTCCTTTCTTTGAAACACAGCTCGCATTTATTCAAAACTTTTCAACACAGTTTCAAAATTTAAAGATAGCCTTCTTTCTTTTAAAATTGAAAATAGTCTTGGTTTAATGACTTTATTAACGACGAAATTTCTTTAGGGGTATTTGGCGTAATGAAGTATATATAGTTGGTATTGCGGAAAGGAAAGAAGGCAGCGCACCCATAGGTTAGTGTGGAAAGGATGAATGAACAGTATGGGTAAGCAAGGATGCTAATGGCATAATAAAAGTAATGACAGCACTTGCATAGTGACCGACACATGGGAAGGGAAGGGACAAGAGGCTTTTGAGAAAAATGCCCCCCCATCCGAAACTACCCTTTATATGGAAAGAATTTCGAACATTTTGATTTTGTCAAAAATGGCTCTAACGTTTTTGATTAAATTACGTATATTAAAGATACTTACATGACAAATAAAATGTATATCTTGAATTTTCTGGGAATAGCCTCTGAAGACTACCTTGTTCTTGATGAATTTTATGGAATTTTACATAACTGCTAAACCGTAAGAGATGGACAAAAACTTACCACACAAAAATGTAGAGCACGATAAAACGTTGACTGTTTTTGAGATAGCTTTGAAAAACTTATAGTTTTCTGATACAGGAATTTGTCAACTCCTGTCCATACAAAGGAACTTCAGTAACACAGCAACCAACTTTTGATGTCACTTTAACCTTAGGTATTCTCTTATTTCCGGTGAAAAACGATGGATTTTTTCGGGCGTAAAAATCCTTAGCATGGCTTCCTTCGGAAGGGAAATAAAGCCGTTGGTCCCGTCTCTTAGATTTACGGCACGTAAAAGAACCTCAAGCATGATAGAGAGGCCTATGAGGAAAATTAAACGGGTTTTCACGATGACAATGGGACGCTGAGAATCATAACAGTTAAAGAGCGTCCATAAATAAAGCTCGATTTACATTTTGTCCCTTATTTTGCTCCTACTTACAAGGAAGCAACTGATAAGACTATTCCTGCTAATTTTTTCTCGATTAGCATGAAGTAAATAGAAGATTGAGATATTCAACAATAATTTGTTGTAGCGATGTAGAGAGATTCATTTTTTTTTTGGTAGTGTTTAACGCCCGCTTTTACTACTTGTGGCACCGCAGGCGATGACACTGGTGAAGCATGAAATGAAGATGGAGCACCGGAGGAATGCGATGGCGGGGGAAACCGGAGAACCCGGAGAAACCCGCCCTGCGCCGTTTTGTCCATCACAAATCCAGCCTAGGTGAGGGTCAGTAGCCTAACCACTCGGCCACGGCGCGGCCCGAGAAAGCCATGTGAATGGAACACATCAACATTTTACTTTCTCTATACGTACTATGTACATAGTGTATAGAGAAGGTATTGCACTTCACCAAAAAATTCGATACCGAGATTTCACCGGAAATATATGTTTTAGGGTCCCCAGTGTCCAAAAAAAGTATTTTCAGAAAAAGGTCCGTATGTGTGTGTGTGTCTGTCCGTGTGTCTGTGAACACGATAACTCATAAACGAAAAGTCAGTAAAATAGCAAACTTGGTATTTAAGGTTAGTATCTTCCAGAGATGCGACACGAAGATTTTGAGAATAATTCCCGCACCCAAAACCACCCTTTACTTAGAATTTTTTTTAGAAAATTTTGATTTTCTCAAAAATGGCTCTAACGATTTTGATTAATATATCGTATATGTAAGATATTTACCTGACAAATAAAATTTATATTTTGAATTTTCTGGGAATAGCCTCTGAAGACTACTTTATTCTGGGTCAATTTTACGGAATTCTGCATAGCTGCTAAACCGTAAAAGATGGACAAAAACTAACCACACAAAAAATGTAGAACACTCTAAAACGCACAATTTATGTTATATGCAATTTTTTCGTGGACTTGATTGTTTTTGAGATATTCCTAGTTTTTGGTTTCAGCTATAAAAACTTTTACTTTTCTCATACAGGACTTTGTGAACTCGTGTCCATACAAACAAAGGAACTTCAGTCACATAGCAACCAGTTTTTGACTATTATTTTAACCTATGGTACTTCCTTATTTCACTTCTACTTACAGTAAGCAAGAAATAAGACTATTTCTGCTAATTTTTTCTCGATTAGCAGGAAGCAAATATAAGCATAAACTTTTTAAAAATAATTTATTGCAGAGATGTAGCGAAAGTCATTTGAATGGAACACATCATATTTTTAATTTAATGTTGCGTAACGAAGAGACGCAGCCGTAGTTACATGTACGACATTTCAGGGTAACTTTCGACATTAGACAGTGATTTGTTACGAAGATTTCTCTCTGATTTGCCCCATAACTCCTTAGTATGCACACGGCTCGGTTACGTGGGCTATCGGCGCCATCCATTTACCATCACGGGACGTGAGTGTTCTTTGGCCCGCGGCGATCTGATGGATGTGGTCGGCTGACTTGTCTAGACGCAACTAGTGACTGATAATCTGTCGTTCAAGGCAACTGTGCAAAAACACACGGGATCTCAAGCTATATCTGACCGACCGTGGAGAAGAAAATAACACATTTCATGGCAATAACCCGATATCATTACACGTTTCTGGGTCTCATACTTAGACCAAGAGGAAACAACGGTTAGCACTCTCATAAATGTATTTTAGACTTTGTTTATTTTGGGGAAAGGTAATCATGAGTTAGAAATAATTCATGATTTGTGAGGAAAACAAAAGAAAAAAAAAACGCACTGCCTCCGCGGTCGAGTGATCCGCGAACTGACTTCTCACCCGTAGGTCCCGGGTTCCATTCCCGGCTGGGGCGGGGAATTTTTTTCTAGCCAGAATTATTCCCTATCCCCCACAGAGTCTGGAAGTTTGTATGTGAGAGTGAATTTGTGCGTGTTTGGGTAAAATAAAAAAAAATGATTTAAACCAACGTAAAGGAACCTACAGGCAACGAGTTGTTTCAAGTGGAAAGCCCCGATATGACCTTAGATGTTAAAGGGGGCTATATAAATGAAAAAAAAAAATCTTCAACTAAACTGGAATCTCAAAAAACTTCCAAAATAGCAGGAATGGGTGGAGGTATTTTGGAAACGGATATTTAAAAATCTGATGTCTTCCATTCATGTGACTTTCTCTACATCTATGCAACAAATTATATTATTAGTATAGGATAATTTCACCAGTTGGCATTACTTATATACTGGGCACTTTTGTTATTTAGTCATTAGAGCCGCATTGTAGTTATTGGTCTGTTACAAATATTTTGGGCACTAAGCTGCAAAGCGTAGTCCAACGTGGAGGGCCCTAAGCGTAGCCGAGGGATCTGTGAAGCTAAAACCCCAATGGTCCCAAGAAGAAGTAAAATTTTCGGCAATCTGGCAACTTTCACATCTGAACAACTTAATGTTTTCAACACTTTCAAGTATGGATTGCCAGTAAAAGTCTTAAGACCGTTTGTGTGTGTGTGGGCGCGCGCGCGCGCGCGCGTATGTGTGGTGCAACCATCGTCTAACTTTACCCAAATTATTGTTAAAAAGCTTATGCTTCTTTTTACTTCATTCTAATCAAGAAAAAATTAGCAGAAATAGTCTTATTACTTGCTTCCATACAAATACAAGGGAAATAAGGGAGTAGTATAGGCTAAAGTATTAGTCAAAAGCTGGTTGCTATGTGACAGAAGATCCTTTGTTTATATGGACAGGAGTTGACACATTCCTGTATAAGAAAAGTATAAGTTTTTTAAAGCTGAAACCAATAGCAAGGAATATCTCAAAAACGACCAACTACACGAAAAATGTGTATAACATAAATTGTGTGTTTTAATGAGCTCTACATTAAGGGTTAAGTTAGCTTTTGTCAATCTCTTGGTTTGTCAGTTATATAAAATTCCGTAAAATTCATCCAGAATAAAGTAGTCTTCAGTGGCTATTCCCAGAAAATTTAAGATATACATTTTATTTGTCAGGTAAATACCTTTGATATATGGTATTTTAATCAGACCGTTAGAGGCGGTTTTGAAAAAATCAAAATAGATACTTCAGTACTTTTCGGGCATACGTTTTTCCTCCACTATGTGTAGGTGAGGCTGATTTTTCTGTCAACTCCTTCCGAATTTCTAAATTTAAACTCCTCTCTATTCTTAATACCATCATACTTCTTTTGAAACCCGTAATTTTACTGCATTGACATTGTATTTTTAATTCATCCACGATATTTCAGTTTTCCATATCGTAAGGTTAAATAAATGTCTCTGCCATTACCCAGGGAATACAGAACCTCTGAAATTCATAAAGCACTTTTAAAGCATTCTTTAGAACGTTCTTTTTATTTTTTCTCTCACCTGCACATTTTACTGAGGCTTTGCAATGTGTCCCAAATAGTTAAATACATACTTTTTACTTTCTCTACACGTATTATGTACATAGTGTATAGAGGAAGTATTTCCACCCAAAAATTCGACACCGAGATTTCACCGGAAATACATGTTTTGGGTCCCCATGAATCCTAAAAAAGCATTTTTGGAAAAAGGTCCGTGTGTGTCTGTGGACAGCATAGCACAAAAACGAAGACTCCGTTAAATACCAAACTTGATATAAAGTTCAGTATCTTCCAAGGATGCGACACGAAGATTTTTAAGAAAATCTCCCCACCCCTAGCTACACCTTACAAGCAAAAATATTTTGAAAATGTTTATTTTCTCAGAAATAGTTCTAACGATTTTGATTAAAATATTGTATATTAAAGATATCTATATGACAAATAAAATGTATATTTTGATTTTTCTGGGAATATCCTCTTATCCTCTGAAAATATCCTAATTCTGAAAGAATTTTGCATAAAATAGACAAAAACTTACTTTATAAAAATATAGAAATTGTTAAGACACAATATGTGTTATAAGCCTTTTTTTCCTGGAGTTCGGCATTGTTAAGATATTCATTGTTGATGATCTCAGTTTTAATATACGTAATACTCTTCTCATACGGAACACGCAACAATGGGATTTCTATAGAAACCACATTTTAAAGCATTATAAGCAATAATTTGTTATAGAGAGGTAGAGAAAGTCTTCACTTCTTGCGTACATGTTTTGATTTATAAGCTTAAAATTAAAGCATCCCTTTAAATGCTTTTGCCAAATACTGATCATGATTAAAAAAAATCTAATGAGGCCCATTCAATTTCGCATCAATTTCTCTACATCTCTGCAACAAATTATTGTTAAAAAGCCTTTACTTCTATTTTCTTCATCTGATCGAGAAAAAAAAATAGCAGAAATAGTCTTATTACTTGCTTCCTTGTAAGTAGAAGCGAAATAAGGGGGGACTACTAGGTTAAGGTGATAGTCAAAAGCTGGTTGCTATGTGACTGAAGTTCCTTTGTTTGTATGGACGCGAGTTTTTGTCCATCTCTTACGGTTTAGCAGTTATGCAAAATTCCGTAAAATTCATTCAGAATAAAGTAGTCTTTAGAGGCTATTCCCAGAAAATTCAAGATATACATTTTATTTCTTAGGCAAATATCTTTAATATATAATATTTTAATCAAAATCGTCAGAGCCATTTTTTAGAAAATCAAAATTTTCGTAAAAACTTCCATGTAATGGGTAGTTGGAGGTGGGGAAATTTTCTTGAAAATCTTTGTATCTTATCCTTGCTAGATACCAAACTTAAATACCAAGCTTTGTACTTACACACACAGAGAGACAGACAGACAGGCACACATGGACATTTTTCAAAACAAAACTTTTTTGGATTCAGGGGACCTCAAAACATGTATCTCTGGTGAAATCTCGTTATCGAATTTTTGGGTGCACTACAATACCTTCTCTATTCACTCTGAACATAGTACGTGTAGAGAAAGTGACAGTAGACTAATAGCAACATGAATCCAGAGTATTAAGTATTAAATACCTGTTGAGACGACATATTGCTGGTAACAGTAATCAGATACTGTGATAATACATGTACATTCTTTATGCTATAAGCTACTCATTGTTATCCTTGCAGCTAAAAACACAATAGTAGCTAAGGAATGACCCCACATCTCACGAAATTCGTATTATGTCAAGGAAAACACCTGCTCTTAGTGTTAAGCAGCTTTACATATGTCGTGTATCCTGAAGTTGGCATCAGGCCACAAACAGGAGGCCATTATATTTCGGTCAAAGGAAGCTCCGCTTTATTTGGTGCAAATTTCCTTCAGCAAAAATCCGAGCTGCAGTATTTTACTTTCAGAGTCACTCAGATATTGATCTTCACTTTGACTACGATTATATTACTTGTATTGGAATGAAAACTATCGAGATAATGTTTAAGAACATCTTTACGTAAAAAAGTAGATCTAATAGATGTTCAAGCAAAACAGCTATTTCAAGTTATTTTAGATTTCTCTATACGTACTATTTCCATAGAGTATAGAGAAGGTACATGTTTTACGGTCATCTGTATCCAAAAAAAATGCATTTTTAGAAAAATACTCTTGTGTGTGTCTGTAAGCAGCATAGCTCAAAAAGAAAAGTCTGTTAAACACCAAACTTGATATTTAAGTTCAGTGTCTTCCGAGGATGCGACACGAAGATTTTCAAAAAAAAATTTCTCCCTTCCGAAAATTTTTATTTTCTCAAAAATAGCTCTAACGACTTTGATTAAAATATTGTATATTAAAGATATATACATCACAAATAAAATGTATATCTTGAATTTTCTGGGAATAGTCTCTAAAGACCTCTTTATTTGGGATGAACTTTTTTAATTTTGCATAACTAGTAGAACATAAAATAGAGACAAAAACTTGCTACACACAAAATTTATAGCTCCTTAAAACACGCATTTTTACCATCTCTACAACTACTATGTACGTAGTGTATAGAGAAGTTATTGCATTTCACCCAGAAATTCGATACCGAGATTTCACCGGAAATACATGTATTAAGATCCCCTGTATAAAAAAGCATTCTTAGAAAAAGGTGCGTGTGTATCCATGAACATGATAACTCAAAAACGAAATGTCGGTAAAATGCTAAACCTGGTATTTAAGTTTATTATCTTCCAGTGATGTGACACACAGATTTTAGAAAAATCCCCCACCGCACATTACCCTTTACATGTAAAAAAATCGAAAATTTTAATTTTATCAAAAATGGTTCTTATGATTTTGATTAAAATATCGTATATTAAAGATATTTGCATAGCAAATAAAATGTTTATATACACAAAAATTGTAGATCACTTTAAAACACACAATTTATGTCACATACGTTTTTTTTTCGTGGAATTGTCCATTTCTGAGATATTCCTTGTTATTTGTTTCAGATTCAAAATACTTAAACTTTTCTCACATGAAAAGTAGAAAACTACTGGCCCTGCATAGAAATGGATTTTAACCACATGGTAACCTGTTTTAGCCTAGCGTATTCCCTTATTTTTCTACTACTTGCAAGGAAGCAAGTGATTAAAACAATTTCTGTTAATGTTAATCTCGATTATCACAAAGTAGGCAGAAGGATATGCTTTTCAACATTAATTTGTTACAGAGACGTAGAGAAAGTCATGTAAATGAAACACATCAGATTTTTACTTTCTCCATACGCACTATGTACACAGTATATAGAGAAAGTATTGCACTCCACCAAAAATTCCATACCGAGATTTCACCGGAAATATATGTTTTAGGGTCCCCAATATCCAAAAAAAAGCACTTTCACAAAAAGGTCCGTGTGTGTGTGTGTGTGTGCCCGTGTGTCTGTGAACACGATAACTCAAAAAGAAAAGTTGGTAAAATACCAAACTTGGTATTTAAGTTTAGTATCTTCCAGGGATGCGGCATGAAGATTTTGAGAAAAGTCTCCCCACTCCCAACTACCCTTTACATGGAACTTTTTTTCGAAAATTTTGATTTACTCAAAAATGGCTCTAACGATTTTGATTAAAATTTGGGATATTAAACATATTTACCTGACAAATGAAATGTATATCTTGAATTTTCTGGGAATAGCCTCTGAAGAGTAGTTTATTCTGGATGAATTTTACTAAATTTTGAATAACTGCTAAACCGTAAGAGATGGACAAAAACTTACTACACAAAAAATGTAGAGCACATTAAAATACATAATTTATGTTATATACCTACATGTTTTTCGTGGAGTTCGTCGTTTTTGTGACATTCCTTATTTTTGGTTTCTGCTATGAAAAACGTATACTTTTCTCATACTGGAACTTGTCAACTCCTATCCATATAAACAAAGGAACTTCATTGACATAGCAACCAGCTTTTGACTATCACTTTAACCTACGGTTGTCCCTTATTTCGCTTCTACTTACAAGGATGCGAGTAATAAGACTATTTCTGCTAATTTTTTCTGATTAGCATAAAGTAAATAGAAGTATAAGCTTTTTAAGAATTATTTGTTGCAAGAATATGGAGAAAGTCATGTGAATGGTACACATCAGATTTTTTTCCTGGAGTTGACCGTTTTCGAGATATTCCTCGTTATTGGTTTCAGTTTTAAAATATTTTTCTTATACAGGAACTTGTCAACTATTGGCCACGCAAAGGAACGGATTTCAGTCTCATAGCAACCACATTTTAAAACTTGTGACTGTCGGTTTAGCCCAGTATATTCCCTTATTTCCCTTCTAAGGAACTAAGTAATAAGACAGTTTATCTCTATTAGTATGAAGTGATTTTTCCCAAGTAAAATATTCATAACTCGTAATTCACCATCACAGGAACGGTCTACTGCTTCAACATTGAATTGCGGTACGGTAAAAATCTAAGGAATGAGAGGTTAGAATTACATGACTTTTTCTGTCCAATAATCAATAATCTATTCTTGAGAAACCTTATTGTTCAACAGTAGTGGCTTAATTCGCTCTTTAGCTAAATGAATGTTCAAGTTCGAATCTTATTCAGGATCATTCTTATCTGATAAATTATCGCCAGAAAGTGTTACCATAATACATTATTGAATCTTTTATCATAAACGAACCTTAATGGTTATTTGGCCTAACTTGGGAATAGTTATTCAGGAGTCACTTATCGTACCTTTGCACAAGCTTTGCAACACCCGCTTAAAAAAAACGTTGCCACCAATGATTTCAAATGAGCATTGACGTTGTTTTGAAGATCTTCATTGGTTTGAAAGTGCTGCCGTCCTGGCTACGTCATCAGTTCAGGGAAAAGGTAAAAGTCGCTGGGTGCCAGGTTCAGGACTGTACGGCTGATGATCGAAAATGTCTCATTGAAATTGTTCAAGGAGCAGATGGTTTGTGCCAGCAGTGTGTGGACGAGCATTGTCATGGATCAACACATTTCCTTAAGTCCGCATTCCTCTTCGTTTGTTTTGAATGGCTCTCCGCAAAAGTCTTAAAGTACGAAGATCTTCAAAACAACGTCAATGCTCGTTTGAAATCATTGGCGGCAACATTTTCTGAAGCAGGTATTGTAAAACTTGTGCACCGGTACGATAAATGTCTCAATCTTTTCGGTGATTATGTTGAAAACTAACTATAACTGTACAACATTTTAGTAATAAAATAATTGTTTTCATTGAACTTTTGTTTTATTTATAGCCTATTGGAGGTTGAAAAAAACGGCCCTCGTATATTATAAGTGACTTAAATAGACTGTTGTTTGTGAGTGGGTTGTTTAGTACACGAGCGCGTAATTTCTCATGAGCAAATAATAGTGTAATAAGCCATGTGTAATATACAACGTTTTATCCTATCCTAATATTACCTGAAGTATGCTTATATTTATTAATATTAAACTTATTATAATCGTCATTACAAGGAATTGGGTTTTAGACGTGATGTAGCTAGTGCTTTGTTCGTTGCTGCGTAACCCCGCCGGAATAAACAGTTTCAATTCTGGTTGTTTAAACTGCACCAAATAAATCAATAAATGAATGAAAATGGATAATCCCAAAGAGGTTTCAGATTATGCTAAAAAAACTGTACTTAGTTTGTTACCCGGCAAGTTGAAATACTTTAAATGACATGGAATTTTCATTTTTTAAAGAATGGGGAGCTGCTAAAAGAGTTAAAATAATTTACAATGAAATAAAGACTCATTTTTGTTGTTTCCTAGGATACATGAAATGTATATGAAGCCTCTAGGATAGGATAAAACATATAATTTTATAAATATACCCTATATATTTTTATTTGTATTATACAAATGTGAATATTGGAACTATTGCTGGCTTTTATAACAGAGGAAGCCAATATTTGGAGAAACGTATTAATTTTGGGTATTATGACACTTCATCATCGAGAACACCATAATTTTAAATATACAAGAGTTCTTCAATGTCGAACCTGCTATTATAAAAGAGAGCAATAATTCATTATGTTTAGTATTGGATGAAGTATGAACTAAAAATATTATTTCCAAGTATACTTTTTATTACATTTTGCATCCAATGTGAAACAAAGAGGGGGCTCAAAATTGGGGAAATCTACCATGATTATAGTGCTAATGATGGTGTTCATGACATTTAAATCCCATTATCCTAAAAGAGCTACATTTTTCGCTTTTTATGTAACAAGAAACAATAATTCTAATTTTCACATTAGATATAATATAGTATAAAATATGTGTATATTTATAAAATAATACATTTCCAAAAGTTGTGCCAAATTACCTCCTGTTTGTGGTAAAAGGTTCAAAACTGTATTATGCTAACACTTCCTGTCTATAATTTATCAGATAAGAATTTAATTCTGAATAAGAGTTTAATGCAAGCTTCGAATTTGAATGTTAGTTTAACTAAGAAGTTCCAGAATTACTGCTACTGCTGCATATAGTTCACGTTAATCTAAAACGCTCGCAGAAATGGTTTTAGTGCACATTTCCTTGTAGTTATAAGGAGAATAGGGGAATACCTATGGCTTAAAGGATGGTCACATGTGCTGGCTTTGAAATTCCGTTCTCTTTGGATGATCACGAGAGAACAAAATTCACATATCGATTTTACAGTTGATCAAGTATAACATATTTTAAAATTCAAATCTCTAATAAAGAATATCCCGCAAGTAGTTAAACCGATAAACATTTTTGTTAAGTAATTGTATGATTTAACGAGGTCTTTATATTTTGCATGAAAATTGTTTGTCTGTCCCTTAGAGTTTACATGTATAGGCGACTACCCAAGGCAAATTCTCAAAAAAGTTTATGGCTTAAAAAGTCTTAAGGGGAGTTGATATGCCCTATCTTGCCAATATTAAAGTTTGTCCCATTATCTCAGCAACTATTTAAGATAATGAGCTAAAGTTTTCGAGATATATTCAGCAATATGTTTACTGTGGACTGATGAAAAATAGAATAGTTCTGTTGATTAGAACGAAATGTGTGATTTTTTTTTTTAAAAAATCTGATGTGTTCCATTCACATGACTTCCTCCATATCCCTGCAGCAAATAATTCTTAAAAAGCCTTTACTTCTATATACTTTATGCTAATCAGAAAATATTAGAAGAAATAGTCTTATTACTCGCTTCCTTGTAAGTAGAAGCGAAATAAGGGACTACCATAGGTTAAAGTGATAGTCAAAAGCTGGTTGTTATGTCAATGAAGTTCTTTTGTTTATATGGATAGTAGTTGACAGGTTCCTGTATGAGAAAAGTATACGTTTTTCATAGCAGAAACCAAAAATAAGGAATGTCTCAAAAACGACGAACTGCACGAAAAAAAAATGATATAACATAAATTGTGTGCTTTAATGTGCTCTACATTTTTGTGTAGTAAGTTTTTCTCCACCTCTTACGGTTTAGCAGTTATTCAAAATTCAGTAAAATTCATCCAGAATAAACTACTCTTCAGAGGCTATTCCCAGAAAATTCAAAATATACATTTTATTTGTCAGGTAAATATGTTTAATATACGAAATTTTAATCAAAATCGTTAGAGCCATTTTTGAGAAAATCAAAATTTTCGAAAAAAGTTCCATGTAAAGGTTAGTTGGGGGTGGGGGAATTTTTCTCAAAATCTTCGTGTCGCATCCCTGGAAGATACTAAACTTAAATACCAAGTTTGATATTTTATGGACTTTTACGTTTTTGAGTTATCGTGTTCACAGACACACGGACACACACACACACACACACACACACACACACACACACACACACACACGGACGTTTTTGTGAAAATGCTTTTTTTGGATATTGAGGACCCTAAAACATATATTCCCAGTGAAATCTCGGTATCGAATTTTTGGGTGGAGTGCAATACCTTCTCTATATACTATGAACATAGTGCGTATAGAGTAAGTAAAAATGTATATATATATATATATATAGCCTAACTTTCCGAACACAACTCCGTAGAACTTTGAAGCTCATACATGAAGGAAATATGAGCAGTATTCCAATGCTGCGAACAGCTAAAGTAAAACTTTCCAATCAAAATAAAAAAAAACAAAAACAAAAAAAATCTTCTTTAACACTAATATTTACAAACTTGTTGATGTTTTATCAAGTGAAAGTACCACAATATACTAAACTACTAGGCAGGCTTATTTTCAACAATATTTTGAAACTATTTACAATCAGCGTACCTCTGTGAAAGTTATTATTAAATACGAGCAGAAGATTCGAAATATTCATAGACAATTAAAACATAAAAATCTGATGTGTTCCGTTCACATGACTTTCTCTACATCTCTGCAACAAATTATTCTATTTATTTTATCTAATCGAGAAAAAATTAGCAGAAATAGACTTATTACTTGCTTCATGTTAGTAGAAGTGAAATAAGGGGGTACCATAGATTAAAGTGATAATCAAAATCTGGTTGCTACGTGTTCCTTTGTTTGTATGGACACGAGTTCACAAAGTCCTGTATGAGAAAATTATAAGTGTTTTATAGCTGAAACCAAAAACAAGGAATATCTCAAAAACAATCAACTCCACGTAAAAAATGAATGTAACATAAATTGTGTGTTTTAAAGTGCCTTACATTTGTTGTGTGGTAAGCTTTTGTCCATCTTTTATGGTTTAGCAGTTATGCAAAATTCCGTAAAATTGACCCAGAATAAAGTAGTCTTCAGAGGATATCCCCAGAAAATTCAAAATATACATTTTATTTGTCAGGTAAATATCTTTAATATATGATATTTTAATCAAAATCGGTAGAGCCATTTTTTAGAAAATCAAATTTTTTTTAAAAAAGTTCCATGTAAAGGGTAGTTTGGGGTGGGTTTTTTTTCTCAAAATCTTCGTGTCGCATCCCTGGAAGATACTAACCTTAAATACCAAGTTTGGTATTTTACTGACTTTTTGTTTTTGAGTTATCGTGTTCACAGACACACGGACACACACACACACGGACCTTTTTCTGAATATACTCTTTTTGGATACATAGGACCCTAAAACATATATTTCCGGTGAAATCTCGGTATCGAATTTTTTGGTGGAATGCAATACCTTCTCTATACACTATGTACATAGTATGTATAGAGGAAGTAAAAATGCAAAAAGATTATTAAAATCGCATTTCGACTCTGCTTAAATAAATGCTATTTTAATATATTATTGAAAGTATACATAATTAATATATTAATAAAATGTGACTGTCAATGTCGGTTTTGAGGAAAATAAATAAGGATATCTTTTCACTGAAATTAAATAACAGGTTTGGTTTCTAAACAACTCTTGAGTTATGCTGTTCACAGACACTCGGACACACACATACCCACAGTAGATGTTTTTTTGTTTGTTTGTTTTTTTTTCTCAAAAAATATTTCCTTCATATTCAAGTAACCTCAAAATGTGATTTCCAGTGAAATCTTCATAACGAATTTTGGGTGAAATGTAATACTTCCTCTGTTTACTTTAATAAGTAGTAGAGAAAATAAAATGCGTCTTCATTAGTGTATCTGTATCTGAAAATTATATCTTTTTATAAGTCTTCGATATAACATTTTGCCTCCATAGAGAAACAAGAATTAAAACTGAAAATAAATTTTGAAAATGTTACAATGTTACTCCTTTTTAACTTCATTTATTCTACTAACTCTATTAAAAATCTATAGCTATTTTGCTGCACATAGGGATAGAGAAGGCATTGTAATGCACCCAAATATTCGATACCGAATGTGTGTGTGTGTGTGTGTGTGTGTGTGTGTGTGTGTGTGTGTGTGTGTGTGTGTGTGTCTGTCGACAGCATAGCTCCAAAACAAAAACACCGTTAAATTTCAATCTTGGTATTTATGTTTAGCATCTTCCAAAGATGCGACACGAAGATTTTCAAAAAATTCCCCCCACCACAAACTACCCTTTACATGGGAAAAATTTCGAAAATTTTGATTTTCTTAAAAATGACTCCAACGATTTTGATTAAAATCCCGTATATTAAAGTTATTTATGTCCGAAATAAAATTTATATCTCAAATTTTTTGAGAATAGCCTCTGAAGACCTCTTTATTCTGGATGAATTTTGCTGAATTTTGCTTAACTGCTAAACCGCAAGAGATAGAAAAAATATACCTCATGACAAAACACACAATTTTTGTCCTTTACGTTTTTGTTGTGGAGGTAACCGTTTTCGAGATATTCCTTGTTATTGGTTTCAAATGTGAAGTACCTACACTTTTCTCACACAGGAAGTGTCTGTTTTTCTTTTGTTCTACTCCTGGCCAAGCAAAGAAGTGATTTGCAATGACAATCGCATAACGATAGCTTTTAAAACATTTGACAATCACTTTAGCATAGTGCATTCCCTTATTCCCTTCTTCTTATAAGGAACTAAGTAATAACATTCTGCTAACATTTATCTTGATTAGCGTTGTGTACAAAGATGAATAATCTTTTGTAGGAGTTTTAGAGAGCAGCTAGAGAAAGTCATGTGAGTGTAATACATCAGATTTTTATGAAACGTAAAAGATTTAGAATCTTATGTTTATTCGAAATTTATGTAATAGTGCAGATTTGTAAGTAATGATTGAAAATATAATTTCAATAGCATTTTAGAGTAGGCTATAAACTTGTAGAAGAATTGAAATTGGGCGAAATTAATGCGAAACACCTCATAAAAATCCAGAATTTAACCGGATTTAGAAAAATATGATATTCTTACATCCGTCTAGAAGAGTAGCGCTTTTCATTATGAACCAATTACATAGATTTGTAGAAAAACTGTAAAACTAATATATAATGCAATCGCTCCCTCCTGCATGGAAGTTTTAAAATAATCATTGCATAGCTACACGGGGTTGAAGTGATTCTTTATTTTTAAATATGTAGATATATTTGCTTGGCAAAGCCTAGGGCTATAAACAAAAGAGACTTACTTTTAACATGGGTCTAACATGGTATTTTTAAACCATAAATATGTACAAATGTAAATATATATTATGGTTCCTTGTAAATGTTTTTCGCTTCTTAATAAATTTCCAAGACGCGCTTTTGCTTTATAATTACATTAGTCTAAATTAAATTGGTCTATAAAACAATAAACTTTCAACTCAAAGTAGTTTTAAAGGCTAAAACTAAACTACTTAGTACCATACTATTTACCGATTTAAGATTTTCATAAAGAACTGCAATTAAAATGAAAACTTAATATATTGTAGAAGTCATAGTTTAATCTACTGAAATAAATTTGAATAAGGTTCATTTTGCGTCCTGATTTGAATATTTCATGTACGTAGAATAAAAGTTGGAAGGAATGTTAACTAACGTGCTGTACGAATTGTGATTAGCATCCGCAACAATAGAGTTGAATAAGTGTCATAAACGCTATGAAACAAAATTAGCAATATTGGTGTACTTCATCAATAGCACTAAGAATTCAATTTTCAGTTTTTAGTTTGAGTTTTTAAAATATATAATTTTACTTAAAATCTATTCTATGGATATTTTAACTGTAGCTATGACCAAGTGTGTATTCATGTAATATGTTATTTGATAAAATATACGAGCTGACTTCTCACCCGGAGGTCCCGGGTTCGATTCCCGGCTGAGGCGAGGAAGTTTTCTCTAGCCAGAATTATTCCCTATCCCCCACAGAGTCTGGAAGTTTCGATGTGAGTGTGAATGTGTGTGTGTGTGTTTGAGTAAAACAAAGTGATTTAAACCAACGTAAAAGAACCTACAGACAACAAGTTGTTTCAAGTGGAAAACCCCCGATATGACCTTAGGTGTTAAAGGGGGCTATATAAATGAATATATTCGACTCTTGATTTTTATTCGAATTTATTGTTGTATAATCATATAAAGCACTTATGGTATTGATATTTGTGTACTCGTGCAAAACTTTAATTCAATCCTCCAATACATATATACAAACCATTCGAGACCTTACTGCAAAGATGAATAAATCCTTGAAGCTTGTAAATTTAACAGAAGGCGATTCAATGGGGAATCCCCGCACTGGACTGTTTGACGTTCAACATATCAGGAAGACTTTCCAGAAAGAGAAGTAGACGCTTGGGCCAAACTTCCTCAGAAAGGACTCGGCGTCGAAATATTCAAAGAATACAAGCCAGCGAATTCATGGATTTGAAACCGTGTTGGCCTAACATCAAGTGAATGGCGTGAATCTATATTGATGACAGCTAATATATCCACCGTGCGTTCCATACCGGGTAGCTTGCAAGACAACAGCCTCTGTCGGCGAAGCTACACTTGCACGTCTTCGGATTTTGCCCTCTTGGAGAAGTATTACGCAACTCTCGCCATCACAAAATACGATCCAAATATCATAGAGGTAATTGTTCTGATGTTCGGAGCTCGGGGCACCATTCCTTTACATGTTTTCAATACCTGGAAAAAGTTTGGACTGAAGAAGGCAAAACTAAAAGAAATTGCCATATCTGCAATAAGAGATTCAATTTTTTTTCTTCGAATACATGTGTGTAATAACCATCTTTAGCATTTCCATGGTCTATACTCCTTTGCTATAAATTATTTATTGTATGCTAATTTTATATTATGTTTAGTAATCCTTTTGGTCCTTTTAATTTCCTTTTCGAATGCTATACTAATAAAAACTGTCGATATTACATTATCTTTATAGAGGAGTTTCAAGTTTTGTTGTTTTTCTTTTAGATAGTTAATTTATAGTTTATCTGTTTTACTCTATCCTTGTTGGCAACCCGTAAATTCAATAAATTTATAATATACTTCCATAAGAGGGTGGATGAAGCAAGTTTGAACAAGTTTTCAGCTATGTGTCATACGTTTAGGCTCAGCGTTTACGGAAAAGGGAACTGTTAATCTTTAAACAGGTCGCATGTGTGTCATACGTTTAGGCTCAGCGTTTACGGAAAAGGGAACTGTTAATCTTTAAACAGGTCGCATGTGCGTCATACGTTTAGGCTCAGCGTTTACGGAAAAGGGAACTGTTAATCTTTAAACAGGTCGCATGTGCGTCATACGTTTAGGCTCAGCGTTTACGGAAAAGGGAACTGTTAATCTTTAAACAGGTCGCATGTGCGTCATACGTTTAGGCTCAGCGTTTACGGAAAAGGGAACTGTTAATCTTTAAACAGGTCGCATGTGCGTCATACGTTTAGGCTCAGCGTTTACGGAAAAGGGAACTGTTAATCTTTAAACAGGTCGCATGTGCGTCATACGTTTAGGCTCAGCGTTTACGGAAAAGGGAACTGTTAATCTTTAAACAGGTCGCATGTGCGTCATACGTTTAGGCTCAGCGTTTACGGAAAAGGGAACTGTTAATCTTTAAACAGGTCGCAGGTGGGTCATACGTTTAGGCTCAGCGTTTACGGGAAAGGGAACTGTTAATCTTTAAACAGGTCGCATGTGGGTCATACGTTTAGGCTCAGCGTTTACGGAAAAGGGAACTGTTAATCTTTAAACAGGTCGCAGGTGGGTCATACGTTTAGGCTCAGCGTTTACGGAAAAGGGAACTGTTAATCTTTAAACAGGTCGCATGTGCGTCATACGTTTAGGCTCAGCGTTTACGGAAAAGGGAACTGTTAATCTTTAAACAGGTCGCATGTGCGTCATACGTTTAGGCTCAGCGTTTACGGAAAAGGGAACTGTTAATCTTTAAACAGGTCGCATGTGCGTCATACGTTTAGGCTCAGCGTTTACGGAAAAGGGAACTGTTAATCTTTAAACAGGTCGCATGTGCGTCATACTTTTAGGCTCAGCGTTTACGGAAAAGGGAACTGTTAATCTTTAAACAGGTCGCAGGTGGGTCATACGTTTAGGCTCAGCGTTTACGGAAAAGGGAACTGTTAATCTTTAAACAGGTCGCATGTGCGTCATACGTTTAGGTTCAGCGTTTACGGAAAAGGGAACTGTTAATCTTTAAACAGGTCGCAGGTGGGTCATATGTTTAAGCTCAGCGTTTACGGAAAAGGGAACTGTTAATCTTTAAACAGGTCGCATGTGCGTCATACGTTTAGGCTCAACGTTTACGGAAAAGGGAACTGTTAATCTTTAAACAGGTCGCAGGTGGGTCATACGTTTAGGCTCAGCGTTTACGGAAAAGGGAACTGTTAATCTTTAAACAGGTCGCATGTGCGTCATACGTTTAGGTTCAGCGTTTACAGAAAATGTTGTTTGGGAACGACTTGGGCACTATTAATGCTTTAAACAGGTCGCAGCACACGCGTCTCTGAGAGAAACGTCTGTCACGACAAGGCCGTTCTTACTGCGTTAGGACAAGTAAAAATTCAGTCCCCATTTGTAGAGTAAGCTATGAGTCATTGTTACCAGATACGGGCAGGCCGTGACGGGCAATGCCAGGGGGCGGATCTACCTGGGGCTAATGTGACTCATGTCTCATGTCCCTCATCGGGGGCTTTTCTCGTTCCTCCCGAGGTCACTATCTTACACAATTGCGTAAAACGCGCGCGCCTGCGGAATATATACCTCGACAAAACAACTTTTACATGTGGCACGGAATTGTCAGTTTGATGAAGGAATACATTAGAAAGCCAGAACATTCACGCGCCCCCAGATCATTAGAAAAGCTAATGAAAATATAAGTTAATCACAGCAAAATAATCCTTTTTACTTTCTCTACCATGTTCAATTACATAGTATGTAGAGAAGTATTACATTCCACTCAACATTCATTACAAACTACATTGGAAACACATGCTTTGAGAACCCATGAAATAACCTAATGTGTTCCATTCACATGACTTTCTCTTCATCTCTGCAACAACTTATTGTTAAAAACCTTATGCCTCTATTTACTTCATGCTAATCGAGAAAAAAATAGCAGAAATAGTCTTATTACTTGCTTCCTTGTAAGTAGAAGCGAAATAAGGGAGTACCATAGGTTAAAGTGAAGTCAAAAACTGGTTGCTATGTAACTGAAGTTCCATTGTTTGTATGGACAGGAGTTGACAATATTCCTGTATGAGAAAAGTATAAGTTTTTTAAAGCTGAAATCAAATACAAGGAATACAAGGAATATCTAAAACACGATCAACTCCACAAAAGGAATATATATATATATATATAACATAAATTGTGTGTTTAATGTGCTCTACATTTTTTGTGTGGTAAGTTTTTATCCATCTCTTACGGATTAGCTGTTATACAAAATTTCGTAAAATTCATCCAGAATAAAGTATTCTTCAGAGGCCATTCCCAGGAAATTCAAGATATGCATTTTATTTATCAGGTAAATATCTTGAATATACGACATTTTAATCAAAATCGTTACAGCTATTTTTGAGAAAATCAACATTTTCGAAAAAGGTTCCATGTAAAGGGTAGTTGGAGGTAGGGGGATTTCTTGAAAATCTTCGTGTTGTATCCTCGGAAGATACCAAACCTAAATACCAAGTTTGGTATTTAACAGTCTTTTCGTTTTTGAACTATGCTGCCCACAGTCACACATACACGGACATTTTTCTGATTTCTTTGATTCAGGGGATCTCAAAACATGTATTTCCGGTGAAATCTTGGTATCGAATTTTTGGGTGCATTACAATGTCTTCTCTATACACTAAGTAGTGTAGAAAAAGTAAAAAGGCATTTTTAGAAAAAGATATCTGTGCGTGTGTGTCCCTGTGTGTCTGTGAACAGCGTAACTCAAAAACAGAAAGTATGTTAAGCACCAAACTTGGCATTTAAGTCGAATATCTGACACGATGCGACACGAAGATTTTCAGAAAAAGAAAACCCAAAATAAGATTTAAGTGGACGATTTTTCGAAATTTTCGTTTTACACAAAATGCCTAACGGTTTGTATTTGAAACACCTTATATTAAAGATATTTACTGACAAATAAATTCTATATCTTGAGTTTTCTGGGAATAGGAATACTCTAAAAGTACTCTTCATTCTGGATGACTTTTGCATAACTAGTAAACCATAGAGATAAATTAGATTTTTCTAAACAAAATGTGTAGATCTCGTTAAAAGAAACAAGAAGTTAACCATATCCGAGATATTCCCTGTTATTGGTTTAAATTTTCCAAAACATATTTTTTAAATGAGAAGCTTTCATTCCTTTTTCTTCCTTTTTTTACTCTTGACTAAGTAAAGAGAAGGGATTTTAATCTCAATTAGCAACCACCTTTTTAAAATATTTGACTATTGCTTTAGTCTAATGTATCACTTATTTCTCCTGTACAGAGAAAAAATTAAATGAGATTAGTTCAGTTAATGTTTATCTTGACTAGCATGGAATAGATAGAAGAATAAGCTTTAGTAAAAATAATTTGTTACAGAATAGTTATAGAAAGTTATGTGAAATAAACACATCAAAATCTTCTCAATATCAGTGCTATATGCAATAAAATAGTACCAGTTTATATATAGTAGAACCTAGATGGTAGGCAAACTTTCCTTCTTACCAGTAATAAGTAAATCAAAAGTTACATATTCTTACATACAATAAATCAAAAAGTTATCTGAAAATGATATTTTGGATTCAAGGCAGCTCTAAACAAGCATTTCCAGTGATGTGTAGAATGCAATGCATTCTCTATTATGTATGTAGCAGAGAAGTGGGAATGTTATATTTTAAAATGAACTCGTACAATTTCAAACTTGAGATTATCTGCACATTATCAAAACAGAACGTTAAGGTTTTGATCTTTTAAAATTTACTACCTAATTGCATTTTCAAGAAAAGGTTTCAACATTTCAAATGTGTATTCTCTTAAGTCGTTTGCAACAGTATATTAGAACGTTTTGCATTTCATTAGTTTAATTATTAATTTGCACAGGCTTAGTATAGGAAAGATATTTGCTTCAGTAGCCAAGACTTGGCAGATCGTAGAACAAAACACGAGGCTAAGAATGTGTTATTGTATCCGCCAAGGTTACTTCTTTTATCAATCCAGAAATACAAAGGCTTTTGTGATAGCAAGGTTTTGGTGCATTAAAGGTCTAAGAAATAGGGAGTTTCTCAAAGACAGGTTTTTTTCCTAAAAGTTCGGAGTTCGGGACTTTTTTATTATAAAGAGCGGCCACGTGAGTAAAATACAATAAACTACCGAAACTGACCACGTGATAACTATACTTTCGGGCTATTTAGTAACCAATCAGAAATGAGTACGAAGCTTGGACATTTTTGGTATAAAAGCAGTGTGCACACGAGAAAAGGGGTTGTTCCCCCTGATGCTCTATGCCTGCGAAGTGTGGGGTATGGCAGCAGACTCCTAGCTTCTCTGGTTACAGCGGGTACAGAATAGAGGACTCTGGTCCATATATTCTGTATGTCGACGTCTCCTTTTGAAGCTACTACATGAAGCTTCGGCCCTCCCATACGTGGAAGATGTAATTAGGCGCCGGGCTCAAAAATTCTACGCCAGATTGGGCGACCATGAGAACGCACTTGTCAGATCTCTGGGGGAGTACTAACCCACTGAACGCCGAAAGAGGCGGTTCCGGGTTCCTCGCATGGCTTGTGGGCACCCCCGGTAACAACGACTTTAAACCAGCCAACAGCGTAATAGCTGAACAAGCACACCCCCCCTCCCATTGGGAGAGGTCTATCAAAATTCACCAACATAATTAAATACAAATAAACACCAGCGCAGCAGAGGAAAGGATGCTGCTCCTGAAAAATGCAACCGCTCGAGGAACCTATTCGCGCTACCTCCTTACAACCAGCACTCGAAACTCCAAAAATTTAAAACCTCAACCTTCACCTCATTCCTGTGCTTAAACCCTTACCAGGTACACAGCAACAACACATACGCTCACCACGAGCCTACCAGACACGCACGCACGCAAAAGCGGTTGTATGTACGTTCTGTTTTGTATTGTTGGATCTTGATTATGTGACAATCTTATGCGAAAAAGTGCAGTTGCCGCATTAGTTGATGTGTAAGTTTTATATCGCGTAATAGTGAAGTAAGCGATAACTATTAACGTGGTAATGAGAAACTTTGTGTGCAGAAGCAATATCACCAGTTATAGACGTATATTACTAAATCTACAAGCACTACATTTTTGGGAGTCGCTCGACGTATTAGTACCTCAATAATAATTATGAATAAACAGCATCAATTCTGAGGAATCTAGAAGTGGAAGTACTTATTTTTGATAGTCTACCCAGTGTGACATAGCCAGGTCATTCTTCCTCCCCTCACTGAGAGTCTAATTTGTGTGTTCAAGCATCGATGAGCTTAGCCGGCGTATCACCGAACATCAAGGAGGTATGTACACACTTATTACTTTCTCTACACGTACTATGTACATAGTGTATAGAGAAGGTGTTGTATTGCACCCAAAAATTCCATACCGAGATTTCACCGGAAATATATGTTTTAGGGTCCCCTGTAACCAAAAAAAGCATTTTCAGAAAAATGTCCGTGTGTGTCTGTCTGTGTGTATGTGTGTGTGTCTTAATATTTAAGTTTGGTGTCTTCCAAGGAGACACGAAGATTTTCAAGAAAATCCCCCCATTCCAAACTACACTTTACTTGGAAAAAATTTCGAAAATGTTGATTTTCTTAAAAATAGCTAAACGATTTGTAATTAAAATTCCTTATATTTAAGTTATTTACTTGCCAAATAAAATGTATATCTTGAATTTTCTGAAAATAGCCTCTGAAGCCTACTCTATTCTGGATAAATGTACACACTAATTTTGCATAACTGCCGTAAGAGTTGGACGAAAACTTAAAACACAAAAAATTTAGAGCACGTTAAAACACACAATTTATGTTATATAACTTTTTTTTTCGTGGAGTTCATCGTTTTTGAGCCATTCCTTGTTTTTGGTTTCAGCTTTGAAAAACATACTTTTCTCATACAGGAATTTGTCAACTACTGACCATACAAACAAACGAACTTCAGTCACATAGCAACCAGCTTTTGACTATCACTTTAACCTATGGCACTCTCTTTATTCGTTCCTAATTACAAGGAAGCAAGTAGTAAGACTATTTCTGCTATTTTTTTCTCGATTAGCATGAGGTAAATAGAAGCATAAGCTTTTTAACAATAATGTGTTGCAGAGATGTAGAGAAAGTCATGTGAATGGAACACATAAGATTTTTATAGTATATCACTGGCACTAATTCGGACCGACTCCACGGTAGACGAAAGGGTTACTTCACGTTGTTCCACCCAATTAATTGTTAAAGATCAACAGATAAAACAAAACAAAAGACGTCTTAAACCTTGCCTGTATGTTTTTATTTATTTATTTATTTATTTATTTTATGTCGCTTTAACTTACAAGGTAGTCATATCACGAAAATATGTTTTAACGATACCGTTTACAAACAATTTAAATTGGTAAATTCAATTTCATAAATTTATGTAACATTATATTTTATTATACATGTTTGTTAGTTTTAAATATTTAAGTAGTATTTTCCTGTGTAATGAATTGTTGAGAGCTTCTTGGATGTCTGGTAGATTGCATTCTGCTCGCTGCTGTTGATACTCTGAGAGTAAGTGATGTACAGTGATGGTAGTGTGGCAAATCTTACATTTAGGTTGGGCTGTTTTATTCAGTAGATGGGAATGTGTTAACTTGGTGATGACAGCCTGGTCTTTCCGTCTTAGTTTCTGCAGTGGATATAATGTTCTGGAGTTCTGTTTAATTTCATGTAGTTTGCTAGGAGGTGGTTGTGCCATGTTGTTTGCCAGAGGTTGTAACATTTTCTGGGTGCATAATTTGCAACATCTTTGTGAGGTAAAGGTGTATTGGGAGTCTTGTGGCTTTCTTTGCTGCAGGGTCTGCCTGCTCATTACCTAAGATGTTCTGATGTGAGGGTATCCACATTATGACTATTTTCCTTCCTTGTTTCATTAGAAATGTAGGTAATTTTTTAACTTTTTGTACTAGTGGATTTGTAGAGATCTTGTAGAGCCTGCATACTGGATTTAGAATCAGCGTGTATTAGGCAAGCTTCAGTTTTGTTTGTCTCGAATAAATACAGAAATGCTTTCTTAATGGCATATAGCTCACAACTAAATATAGAGTAGAAATGTGGTAATGTGTGCAACATAGTGTGATCAGGATAAACCACAGCATAACCACACCCGTTTTCAGTCTGTGATCCATCGTGTATATGTGAATATAATTTGGGTAATGCTGTCATTGTTCTTTCAGTAGTTGCTTGTATATCAGTTTATTTGTTTGGCTTTTAACAAGGTAGGATATTTCCATGTTAATTTCAGGAAGTATAGTTCTCTAAGGAGGGATGTCTGTGCCTGTATGTTTTATTCACAGCTATTTTCGATATAATTACATATTTTAGTGTCTTACAGTGCACCTTTGGGCACCTGTTTGCATTTTGAAACCCTTGCAACATCATTACTATAATCGATTTGAGTTGAACAAGCAAAGCCGTCCGAGGTGGTATAATGACAGGTTTTGGAGCCTCACCTGGTATTATTCAGATAAGTTGTCACCTCTGCTGGTATTTTAGTGGCAGTAGTCTAACGCCAGGCTGCAAAACCGTGACAGAAGTCTCTATCAACTGACAGGTGTGGCTGGAGCATTATAATGGAGCGGATGTACAGCATGTAGCCATATTAGGTCGCGGTCAGAGGTCACAATTAGACAGCTGCCGTTGCATTCATAAACTTAAGGTCGAGAAGAAGTAATTATTAAGTGCATTCTGAGAAACGTTCTCATGTTGTACAATTTCATGATACCTTTTTACTTTCTCTATACATACTGTGCACATAATGTATAGAGAAGGTATTGTACTCCACCCAAAAACTCTAAACTGAGATTTCACCGAAAATATATGTTTTAATGACCCCTGTATCCAAAAAAAGCATTTTCAGAAAAAGGTCCGTTAGTGTCCGTGCGTCTATGAACTTAGTATTTAAGTTTAGTATCTTCCAGGGATGCGACACGAAGATTTTGAGAAAAATCCCCCCACCCCAAACTACCCTTTACATGGAACTTTTTTCGAAAATTTTGATTTTCTTAAAAATGTCTTTAACGATTTTTATTAAAATATCATATAATAAAGATATTTACCTGACAAATAAAATGTATATCTTGAATTTTCTGGGAATAGCGTCTGAAGATTACTTTATTCTGGACGAATTTTACGGAATTTTGCATAACTGTTAAACCGTAAAAGTCAGATAAAAACTTACTTCATAAGAAATGTAGAGCACGTTAAAACATACAATTTATGTTGTATAATTTTTTTTCGTGGAGTTGGTCGTTTTTGAGATATTCATTGTTTTTGGTTTCAGCTATGAAAAACTTACTTTTGTCATATAGGAATTTGTCAACTCCTGTCCATATAAACAAAAGAACTTCAGTCACATAGCAACCAGCTTTTGACTATCTGTTTAACCTATAGTACTCTCTTATCTCGCTTCTACTTACAAGGAAACAAGTAATACGACTATTTCTGCTAATTTGTTCTCGAGTAGCATGAAGTAAATAAAGGCATAAGCTTTTTAACAATAATTTGTTGCAGAGATGTAGAGAAAGTCATGTGAATGGTACACATCAGATTTTTAAAAGCATACAACATGACTTTCTTTACATCGCTGTAAGAAACTATTGTTAAAAAGCATATACTTCTAACCACTTTATGACAATCGAGATAAACATTAGCAGAAATCTTCTTAATTACTTGCTTTCTTGTAAGTAGAAGGGAATACATTAGGCTAAAACGATAGTCAAATCTTTTAAAAACTGGTTGCCATCCGTTTCTGTGTAGGGCCAGGAGTTTACAACTTTCCGTGTGAAGTATTTTACATCTGAAACATATAACAAGGAATATATCAGAAATGGTCAATTCAACGAAAAACTGCATATGACATAAATTGTGTATTTTAACGTGATCTACATTTTTTTGTGCAGTAAGTTTTTGTCTATCTCTTACGGTTTACCAGTTACGCAAAATTCACCAAAATTCATTCAGAATAAAGAGGTCATTAGAGACTATTCCCAGAAAATTCAAGATATACATTTTATTTGCCATATAAATGTCTTAAATAAACAACATTACAATGAAAACCAACATTTTGAGGAAACAAACATTTTCGAAAATGTTTCCATGTAAAGGAGGCATTTTTCTCAAAATCTTCGTGTCGCATCTCTGGAAAATACCAAGTTTGTTATTTTACCGACTTTTTATTTTTGAGTTATCGTGTTCACAGACACACTCACACACACATGGACTTTTTTTTTTAAAATACTGTTTTTGTATACAGGAGACTCTAAATCGTCTAATCCGGTGAAATCTCGGCATGGAATTTTTGTGTGGAATACAATACCTTCTCTATACACTACGTGTAGAGAAAGTAAAAATGCATTTTTGTACTGCAAAATGTTTATGAATGGTGCGTATTTACAAGATTGGTAGTTTCTTCTACCCCTCCCGCGTCTCTCCCTATATCTCTCTCTCTCTCTCTCAAATAATCATATACTTTCTAAAACTGTTCATATGTTATTAGCACAGTGTTAGTAAATGTCATTAGAGTAAATAAGTGTGGAGAAGGTGAAGTAAATTTCTTGTTTCTTTCCCTACCTTTAATAGGTAAGGAAGATATTTTAAATTGCTTTATTAATAGTAGCCTATCTAAAGGCATTTTAGCGAATTTTAAACTCAGTTAGCAATAATTATGACAAAATCATGAGGGCTGCGTTTTGGGAAAAATAAAAAACATTTTGCATGTAAGTGGTACGAAGGTATTTTTGAAAATCAGGATATTCCAATCTTGGAAAATGCTTAACTTAATACCAGGTTATTATTTGTCTGATGTTTTACTCCTATTATACTATTCACACACACACACACACACACACACGCGCGCGCGCGCGCGGACCATTTTTTCCAAAAGGCTTTGTTTGTTATTCATAGGACCTCAAAATGAGTATTCCAGGTGAAATCCCTATATGAAATTTATACGTGCAATACGATAGGCCTCTCTTCTACTTACCATGGGTAACTGATACTGAAAGTAAAAATATATTGAAGAGAGCTGAAGAAAGTAGAATAACTTTACTTTAAAGACACACAAAAAAATTATTTATTTCGCACGTATTGTGAGTTGGATTAAAAGAATATTTACTAGTTATTTTTTAGCTCAGGCGTCATTAATTCGCCTGAGTTTGTGCTAGAGCAAGAAGGCTTGCCCTGTGCACACAATAGGTAAACAATCCAACATACAGACCATCGACTCCTACGTTTATGCCTTAAATGAAATTAAATCTATTTTATTTATGAACGCACTTTAACTGCGGCGGTTCTTAGCGTCCCATTTTATATTGGGTGTGAAAGATCGCTTTATTATGCTCATAGATCTCTTTATCAGGCTTTAGGCTCTTTTAAGAGCCGTAAATCTACGACACGGGTGCAACGGCTTTTCTTTCCTTACGAATTAAGCCATGCTACGGATTTTTAGGCCAAAACAACCGTCGCTCTCCGCCGGGTTGAAACACACTACCTTGAGAACCAGAGGCTAGTTATTACCCCTAGACCACGCAGAAAGACTACGTTTACGTTTATTCCTGCCTAAAACAGTTTCTTATTTTCAGAAACTGGCGAAATAAGTGTTTAAATTTTGCAACAAATGTCTATCCTCAGTCACAAAATTCAATTTAGAGCATAATTACGCAACGCAAGCGAGTATGACTGTTAGCAATGAAAAGCCATTTTGTTCGATTTGTGCTAGATACCAATTGATTACCAAGATAGTGTTCTTATTCGCCGCTATAAATTTGAAACCTACAATGTGATTCCAATGGTGTTGACAAAGTTAAGAAGCTGGTTGTTTTACTAATAATTGCTATTATTTTTGCAATTATTTATATTAGGAATACTAAATCTATGCAAATTAGTGTATGTTCTAATCAAGAATAAAAACACTGATATAAAAACATTGTAATACGGCAATTGTAGACCAACCATGAACCCACGATAGCAACATTAGCGTATGAAAAGGTTTGATAAACCCAAATGACTTTACTAAAGAAAAGTTTGTTAAGAAAATCCCCAAATTTAGGGACTTTTAAATTAATATAATAGAGGTAGGGGATAAAGATATAGAACAAGCCCAAAGGTTTTAGTGTTAACGGTAAGTACAAGAAATATAAATGGCGTTTTTATTATGGCGCTGTGGTTCGCAATGTCCCAATATCATACTGGGCGTGAAAAACAGCTTAATTTGCTCAGAGGCCTCTATATCAGACTTGAGGTTCTTTTACGGGACATAAATCAACGACACGGGACCAGCGGCTTTACTTCCTTTCCGAAGGAAGCCATGCTAAGGTTTATGCGCCCGAAAAAACATCGTCCTCCGCCGGGTATATGAAACGAGCATGCCAACCATTACACCACGGAGGGCGATGTGGTAAGTACAGCTCAACTACATCACTAAAATAGTCAAATCAACATATGAAAGTTGGATCGCTCATTTTAAATGCAAAATGTTGCATACTGCCTCTGTAATTATCTGTCTGAGCAGTTGATCACCCAGTGCACAGTAGGTGATTTATAGGAGCGTAAAGCAACGCTGCTCTCTCTGCTTTAGTAAATGAGCAACCAATTAGTGTCGTCTGGTTTAGTAGTTATGAATGATACTCGGTTAGTTCACAGTCTTTGATGCTTTTAAAATGTTCCTTCTTTTCTGAAGATGATCACCTATCACTTTTAGACCTCAGCCTAAGGTTATAGTTATGTTAAGCCAGCCCGAATAGCAAAATACTGTCTGAAAAGTGCCAAGCAATTTTAGAGGAGAATACATGGCTGTAAATTATTAGTAAAAATGAGTACCATTTGACATAGAGAGCTGAATGTTTTTTTCATTTTTTTGTAAACCATTTTGTCTGCTTTATAATATGCATTATATGTATGGGGAAGAATCTTCAATATTACAAAAAATTGAAAACAAGATACAATTTTGAAAATGAAATTAAAAATCCCAAAATAATCAATAATAAGGCGTACAAAACCTCACTTCATAGAAAGTTCAGGCTAATTAAATGAAAGTATGGACATTTCTTTACTAAAACAACATCATGCTTTGGACTGGTGTTTTATTTTTAAAATAAAAAAAAATGAAATCACCTAACCTGAAACTGAAAAAAGTCACCAAAACACACACACGCACACACACACACACACACACACACAGACGCATAAGCATTATGCCACTATTAATGAAAAGAGCATATAACAATAGGATACAGAGTAACGTAGATTACTGTACAATTTAGCGGTTGTGTTATTGCGTAGTTGAATAGTTGATTCACATTGTATTCGTCGTCAGGTTACATTTCCTTAAATCCATTTTGATAAGTACACCGATTATTGAATGCGTACGAGCTCCTGAAGTTAGAATATAAATCTTCCTCCTCAGAAACTCTTTCAACAAGGTCTGAAAATTCAAAATCACTCTCTTTCTTGTAATACATCGCAAATTGAAACTCTTATTGTATTCCACCCAAAAATTCGATACCGAGATTTCACCGGATATACATGTTTTAGGACTCCCTGTATCCAAAAAAAGGCATTTTCAGAAAAAGGTCCGTGTGTCCGTGTGTCTGTGAACATGACAACTCAAAAACGAAAAGTAGCTAAAATACCAAACTTGGTATTTAAGTTTAGTATCTTCCAGGGATGCGACACGAAGATTTTGAGAAAAATCCCCCACCCTAACTACCCTTTACATGGAGCTTTTTTCGAAAATTTTGATTTTCTTAAAAATGGCTCCAAATATTTTGATTAAAATATCATATATTAAAGATATTTACCTAACAAATAAAATGTACATCTAGAATTTGCTGGGAATAGCTTCTGAAGACCTGTTTATTCTGAATGAATTTTGCTTAATTTGGCATAACTAATAAACCGTAAGAGATACACAAAACTTACTATACAAAACATTTAAGTCTTGTTAAAATACACAAATTATGTCATATAGATTTTTCTCGTGGAGCTTACCGTTTTCGAGGTATTCATTGTTATTAGTTTCAGTTGTGAAGTACTTATACTTTTCTCAGATGGGAATGTCCGTTTTCCTTTTGTTCTACTCCTGGCCAAGAAAAGAAGCGATTTGTAATGACAATCGCATTACGACAGCTTTTAAACATTTGACTATCGGTTTAGCCTAGTGTATTCCCTTATTTTTTTCCTACTTATACGGAACTAAATAATAAGAACATTGTGCTAATGAGAACCACGATTAGCAAGGTGCAGAAAGAATCTTATGTATGAAGTTTGTAGAAGAGCTAGAGAAAGTCATGTGAGTGTAACACATCAGATTTTTTTTTCTTCGGTTCGTAACTTTAGCTAGACGACGTCATGTTTTAACCCATAAACAAACACAGCCAAGAGAAACTAAATTTGTAGCTAATTTAACGCTTTGGAGTGAAGTAAGGTCCGGAAACGCTCCAGAAAACCTTTCTCTATGGCTATGACGTAGAAAATACACAGACTTTCGCGCTGGAAAGAGATAAAACGTATAATAACGGTATTACGATTAGATCGTGGTTGGCACTTTTCACAAAATTTTCGGATCACGATTAGATCGTGATTGGCACTAAAGGGGTTAATTCTGGACAGAAACTGGTATCTATTTGGAATATTGATAATATGATAAAAGCGCACTAACGTGTAGTGTTTGCAATAATCGCAAGGAGATTTGATGTTCTTTTTACACTGGTGATGTGGCATCTCTCACGTGTTCGCTGTATGCTGTATTCCTGCATATCTTGTGATGACAGCCGAGTATTGCCAGCTTTACTATAGCGTGACTTAGATTTTGGTTCGCGTTTTTTTTGTTTGTTTTTTGTTAAATAATTACAGTTCCGTAGTCTGATCGGGACTCCGGCGCTGTATACCCTACTTTTTATTTACCTAATTTGTTTGCTTTGATTACTGTATGATTACTGAATTTCTGTTTTATTTTTACACACACATACACAAACAATCCATGCCCAAGGTGGGACTCGAACCCACGATCCCCTGCGCTGTGAAACACCAAAGCGAGACGCTTTGGCGAGCGCGGCCATGGGGACCGGCATTACATTATAAAAAAAATACAGTTCCGGAGGCTTGTCAGGACTCCGGCGCTGTATTCCTGTTTTCTACGTTTTTTTACAGTTTCCTATATTTACTTAGTTGACCTTATTATCCTTAACGTTTTCCTTTTACATATACATACACAAACATATACACATTTACAAACACAGAAACATCCATGCCCAAGGCGGGACTCGAACCCACGATCCTGTGCATCACGAAGCGCTAAAGCGAGACACTTCAACGAGTGCGACCACCGGGATCGGCGTGTTGGTCTAGTTCCGGTTCGTCATAGCGTGTGCCATAGAGGTCCGTTGAGATCCTCATTCTTAAGTGGATCTCCGTATTTCTTTTAGATGGTAGAAGCAGTTGCGTTCGTAGGTCTTCGGTGAGGAAAGCTTCCCTTGCCAGTTCGCATTTTAGGTGAAGAATATTCAGTTTTCATGTAAGAGAGGGTTTTCTTCTAAACCAGAGGAGTAGTTGCACTTGAGGTAAACCATGAACTTCATCGTCAAGAGCGTGAAGAGCTGACGACTCAAGTTACTGCTAACTCACATTGAGTTAACAAGAAAGGGTGTTCCTGGCGGAACAACAAGATCCATGTTGAGAACTCTGCTACCACACAAAACAAGACGTTCATAATAAAACTTCATTCAAGGCAGAACAGGAAACTACTATTTTAATTTTCAGGCTCATGGCTTTAGAACATGACTCCTCGTGGCTCCTCAGAAGAGGAGTTTTGAATCTTAGGCACCAAGTGTTTTCAATGTATGTAAATTAAAAGAAACAAATGCAAATTATGATGATAAATTCCTTTAATTACTAGGTGGAACATAGAGCCGCAACAAATCTTCGCCATCGAACTCTATTCCTTGACAAGATTCCCTCTATTCCTTCAATGATCTATTCATTTCTTTCAACTGTTCTCCTCCAAGATACGCAAGGTCTCCCAATCCTTCTTTCTCCTTGCGGATTCCATTCCAATACCTGTCTAGCTTTAAAAAACGTATACCTTCTCATAAGTAATTTCTCAACTCCTTTCCATACAAACAAAGGAAGTTCACTCACATAGCAACCAGTTTTTGACTATTACTTTAACCTATGATACTCCCATATTTCGCTTCTACTTACAAGGAAGCAAGTAATAAGACTATTTCTGCTTATGTTTTCTCGATTAGCATGAAGTAAATAGAAGCATAAGCTTTTTAACAATAACTTGTTGCAAAGATGTAGGGAAAGTCATGTGAATGGAACGCATCAGATTTCCTTGAATAATTCAAGCACCATAGCAAAAACAACTTTCGATCATAAAAATAGGATGCTCGGTCATGCGCTCTATACCTCTGAAATGAAATTAACGATTTGCATGCACGTTGTTCCGCATAAGTCAAATCTGCGTATCGTGACATGTTCTTTAACGTCAACTTGGTAATGGTCTGATAGACTTTGGTTCGTCATGGCTGCTACAGCGAGTCCTACTATTCTCTCTCAGGGCATTCAGAATAAATTTGATCACTCGGTACACGTGTACTTCATCAAGAGGTATGTTATATTTCAACTGTGTCAAATATATCTCGCTAATACATGCGACCACTCGTTCCAGGTTCTCCATTCTGTGATTTCGTGCCGTAGGCTCCCTAACACTCTTTTCACACCCTTGGAATCCGCTTAAATCCTAAGGAGGTGTCAGTCCTAAATACGGGGAGGGTAAACCGACTCAGAAAAAACAAATGGGCGCATCTGTGTATAATTTTACTTTCTCGACACGTACTATGTACATAGTGTATAGAGAAGGTATTACATTCCACCAAAAAATTCAATACAGAGATTTCACCGGAAATAGCCGTCTTAGGGTCCCCTGTAACGAAAAAAAGTGTTTTCAGAAAAAAAGGTCCGTGTGTCTGTTAATACAACATAAAAACGAAAAGTCGGTAAAATACCAAACTTGTAATTTAAGTTAGGTATCTTCCAGGGATGCGAAACGAAGATTTTGAGAAAAGGTCCCCTCCCCAAACTACCCTTTATATGGAAAAAAGTTCGAAAACTTTGATTTTCTGAAAAATGGTTCTAACAATTTTGATTAAAATACCGTATATTAAAGATATTTATATGGCAAATAAAAGGTATATGTTAAATTATCTGCGAATAGCCTCTAAAGACCTCTTTATTCCGAGTGAATTATGCTCAATTTGCGTAACTGATAAATCGTAAGAGACAGATCTTACTACTCACAACATGTAGATCAAGTTAGAACACACAATTTATGTCATATACGTTTTTTTTCGTTGAATTGACTATTTCTGAGGTATTCCTTGTTATTTATTTCAGATTTAAACTACTTAAAACTTTCTCACACAGAAAGTCCTCAACCGTTTCATATGTCTTTTGTTTTACTCCTGACCAGGGAAAGAGACTTAAATTTCAATATCAATTAATAGCACAGATTTTAAGGTTTGTCTATCTCTTCAGCTTAGTTTATTCCATATTTCCTTTCTACGTAGAAGTTATAAAACAATTTCTGCTAATGTTTTACTCGATTAGTATCATGTAGATAAAAGAATAGTTGCAAGAAAAGTTTGTTTACAGAACAGGCAGAGATAGCGACATGAATGGTAAACATTGTCATTTTTAAGGATACTGAGCATTTTTTTGGAAAAATAAAAAATATCCCTCCTTCAAATTACTGGGAGTGAATTTTCCAACTTCCACTCTGTATTTTATACTGTCATGCATTGCTATTGCTTTAATATGCACACCAAATTTTATTAAAATTGGATAAATGCTTTGAGAATTACAAATTATTTTATAATTTTAATATATAAATGTGTAGCACAATCAAAATGTCCAAAGCGTCTCATAATTTAAATACTGAGCTGCAATTTTTGCAGTTGAAGTTTTGAACCACACACAAAAGCACACGATAAGATATCTTAAACAAATATGATGAGCCAGTTGTAATTATTTATGAACCTATAAACAAATCCAATCATTTAAACTAACATATTTTCAAGAAAAATATTTTTAATACTTACTGTTATTGGTACTATCATATATATATTTCGTTCTGTAGAATGTTATGGTGGATACTTCGGCACAACCTTGGAAATTTTAACAAGGACTGTGACACGTGAAATTTAATTTTGAGAAAAACGAAAATAGTATGCTGGAAAACAGCAAACGGATGCTCAAAAATTCCAACAATCATGCAATAAACAAATAGATTTTCGATTTTGACCTATGTGATAAAAGTTCATTCCCGGTGGTATCTTAATTTATATATTTGAGTCATTTTTGGGAAAATCAAAATAAAGGCGAGTTTTTTAAGTTGGCCGTAGTTGGGGAGGGATTTTCTTGAAAATCTTCGTATCGAATTTTACAAGTTTTAGATTACATACTAACAGAATATATGAATATAGCATCGTTTCGATTTTGGAATATGCTATTCGTAGAAATATAGAAGGACATTTTTATAAAAACGTTTTTTTTTTATTTATTTATTTTTTTTAATTCAGGTGCCTCAAGGGATAATTTCCAATGAACCATCGATATCGAATCTTTTATTGAATACAATACTTTTCCACTTATTATAGGTAGATAGTAGAGAAAACAAAAATGCAAATGCTTTTACGTTAGTACAAATTGCATCATAATACTTCATAGACTATTTCATAATGGTGTCTGAGCTACATAACCTATCTTTGTTGAAAAACATGACTTTTAAATTTAAAGCAGTAGTGTTTCTGACGCTTGATGTGTACAGATGATTGTTAAAAATGATGTGTGAAGTACATTTTCACCAGGTTTATGCTTACAAATGACAAGTGTGATATGGTGAGGACATCCCATTGCCAAATTCTGTCCTCAACACAGAAATGATGTGCTTATTTGAACATTGACCTATGCATAAATAATTTTCTCTGACTACAAGTATGCAAATAAGCGAGTATTTCACAAATGTTAATGATGTTGCATATGACGCTATTTGTCGTTCTACCTTAAAGGCAGTTAAGCTTACGTGGTGTTTTCATTCAAATCTAGTCTTTAAGTAATTCATTTTAATTTAACGACTTAGATTTACATTTACTTAACAAAAAGTTTAAAACTATCAAATGAATTTAAAGAATTTAGTTGACTTTAAATAGAATATAGAAAATGTTACTAGGTTCCTTAAAAGACCAAGAAAAATTCTGCTCAGGTTTTTAAGGTATACCTCTTGCGATTGAATAATATCTTCATTTATCTTCGCCAAAAATACGTATTTACTCATGATATTTACCTTCTCTACACGTACTCTGTACAACTCAGTAAAATACCCAACTTGGAACTTGAGTTTAGTTTCTTCCAAGGATGCGACACAAAGATTTTGAGGAAAATCCCCATACCCTAAACTACCCTTTACATGGAAATATTTACAAAAATTTTGATTTTCTCAAAAATGGCTTTAACGATTTTGATTAAGTTGCCGTATATTAAAGATATTTACATAAAATTTAAAACGTATATGTTGAATATTTTGGGAATAGCCTCTGAAGACATGTTTATTCTGGTTGAATTTTGCTGAGTTTTGCGTAGATAGATAAAAGTTTACTACACAAAAAAACAAATGTAGATCTCCTTTAAACACAAAATATGTTATACGTATTTTTTTCGTAAGAGTTGATCATTTTGGAGATATTTCTTGTTATTGGATTCAATTTTAAAATACTTAAACTTTTCATATACGAGAAGTTGTCAACTCCTGGCAATACAAAGAAACGGATTTCACCCACATAGCTACCTCCTTTAATAATATTTGATTATCACTTTGGTCGAGTTTATTCCCTTGTTTACCTTGCATGAGTAAATAAGAGAATAAAATGTAAAATATTTACAAAGAAATACTGTGTTAGAGAATTCCAAAGTTTTTATGTTCCATTTATAAAAACGTTATAGTATTCTTGTTATAATATAAATTCTTTATCTTGTTTTGTTTCACTAGTATGACCTGCATATAGCTATGACTAATTTAGTTAATATTATTGTAAATTCATTTGCAAAATAACTATAACCCTATTATATCTTCGGGTGAAATAGGGTTTTATGTACTTGTATATTCAATAAATAAATATGAGAATTACATTTTTAACATTAATTTGTTACCGAAATGTAGAGAAAGTGATGTGAAAGCAACACATCAGATTTGTAAAAATAGTTACGAAAATCCGAAAATGGATCACAGAATTTCAACAACGTAACCATGATAAGAATTCATAATAGATGGTATAATCGGCTTCAGCTGTATAATAAACTAGCGATAATCAAATCAAGCAGCTTATGGTTAACATTAAAAATGGGAATAAGAATCCAAAAATAAATTTATAATTTCCACTCTTTTATGTTTTGTACTCAGGTAAAGTTTTAATAGAATTGGATTCCTTATGTCGTGAACACTGAACATGACTGAATAAGATGTTTTAAATGATATTTTAATTTAAGAAGAATAGCATATGAAATTTGCTAAACGCATTCTTATAACATATTAGTTTACAGAAAATGGTTTAGCGTAAGTTTGTGACTGTCCAATTCCGAAGTCATTTTCTTCTGAATTATGAAATCAACACAATACTATCTATATGGCATCTGAAGGTGTCGAAAAAAAAAATAATGTACCATTCGTAAGTTTTAAGAAAGCTGTATCTACCAGCAGAGTTTAGTTTGTAAGTATTTATACATCATGTCAACAAGTATTTTTGAAAGATATTTGCAACCGAACTTTAATGATTCCGATTCAGATGAAGAATGAACTCTTCATCACAAATTGTTATCATCAGCATGTTTTCTTGGATTAGAATTAGCTTCACTCGGGCCTTTGGATTCGTTCCATTATCATATATGTATGATACTTCTCCAAAGAAACAAACCATTCTTAATATCAGTGTTGGGCAAGTTATTATGTCCTAGGAAACATTTTAAATGACTCAAAGATGATGCTATTCAATTGTTTTATACAATAACGTTGCTATCATCACCAATTAAATTGTTAAATTACTTGATGTTATTGCCATGTTTGTCGAAACTAACACAAATCGGTTGACATAAATACAGCTTCTCTTTCGATAACAACAATTGTTTTTAAATGTGTTTAAAAGCGATATCCTCATATCAGTAGATTTACTGGCATGTTAAAGAACTCCTTCGCGAGGAAATTATGACACACCGAGGGCGCTGATATGATGCTCTTCTGCATGCTTACCCTCCCCGCAATTGTGGGACTAACACCCCCTAGGACTTGACAAGCCAATGCCTAGGGATCAGAAGCCTGTCGGAGAGCCTACGGCACGAAACCACAGAATGCAGAACCTGCTACGAGGGGCAGCATGCTTTATGGTATCAAATTTTGCTTTATGCGGAATATCCTTTTTAGCAGGTTTTTATTCTAAGAATATAATTTTAGAGGTATTTTCTTTAAGACACTTGAATATGTTTATATATTCAATTTGCAGCATAGTCTACGAACAAAATATTTTACAACAATTTATAGCTTGTATAGTCATGCACAATAATAAAATTATTTAGGTTATAAGTATACAAATAAATATAGGCTGGAATTTAAAAATGTTTGATGTGACACCAGGATTTGCACACCAACAACATTAAGAATAATTACTTGCATCTGTGACACATTTTATGTTAAAATATAATTTGATGTGTACTCCAATTAGCTGCAGCATAAACTATGCGAGTCTAAAGAAAGCATCCTATACAGTACAGCCTGGTGTAACTCTGCTCGGCTGAGTAAGAGTACTTGCTCGTACATAGCACCAGGTCTCGGCGGCTGCGCAGTGGCCGACTGGTTAGATCACTCGCCTCTCACCTAGACGGCTAGGGTTCGATCCCAAGCGACCACATGTGAGATTGTGGTGGACAAAGCGGCGCTGGGTCGGGTTTTCTCCAGGTACTCCGGTTTCCCCCTACATCGCATTCCACCGGTGCTCCATCATCATTCACGTATCTTCAGTGTCACCGCCTGCGGTGCCATAAGTAGTTAAAGCGGGCGTTAAACACTACCAAAAAAAAAATATTCACTGAGCGAAGGTTATAGCACAAGTCTTTAAACTTCCTGACATTCTTGAGGTTGTGTAAATTCTCTATTAAAGTCGGAGATGCCCGTTGATTATTTCGGGCAGAATAGTTTCTGTTTAATGAAAAGGACAGAAACTTGTATGTCCACGAAAGATTTGTGGTGAAAACCGGAGGTATTTTTACTTTTTCTACATGCACTATGTACATAGAGTAAAGAGAAGATATTATATTCCACCCTAAAATTTCACACCGAGATTTCATCGGAAATACATGTTTTGGACACCTCTGAATCAAAAAAAAAATTTTTTTTTGCAAAAAGGTCCGTATGTGTGTGCGTGTGTGTCTGTGTGTGTATGCGTGTATAGGTATGTGTATGTGTGTGTCTGTGTATGTGTGTCTTTGTGTGTGTGTGTGTCTTTGGACAGCATAGCTTAAAAGCGAAAACACTGTTAAATACCAAACTTGGTATTTAGATTTTGGTATCTTCCAAGAATGCCTACCTTTTATATGGAAAAAAATTTCGATTTCTTTTTTCAAAAATGGCTCTAACGATTTTGATTAAAATCTCTATATTTAAGATATTTACATGCCAAATATCTTGAATTTTCTGAGAATAGCCTCGAAAGACCTCTTTATTCTGGATGGTTTTTATAGAATTTGCATGACTGACAAACGGTAAGAGATAGACAAAAACTTACTGCACAAAAAATGTAGATCGCGATAAAACACAATTTATGACCAATAAATTTTTTTCTGGAGTTGATCGTTTTTTAAACATTCCTTTTTATTGATTTCAGCTTTAAAAACGTATACATTTCTCATACAGGAATGTCAACTCCTGTCCATTCAAACAACGGAGCATCAGACACATAGCAACCAGCTTTTGGCTTTCACTTTAACCTATGCTACACCTTTATTTAGCTTCTACTTACAAGGAAACAAGTAATAAGACTATTTCTGCTAGTTTTTCTTGATTAGCATGAAGTAAATAGAAGGATAAGCTTTTTAACAGCAATTTGTTGCAGAGATGTAGAGAAAGTGATGAGAAAGGAACACATCAGATTTTGTGGGTTTAATGTACTTTCAGGTTGTATTTTGTATTCCTCAATTTGCCAAGAAAAAGCTGTTTAGCTCTATTTGCACCTGTCCAGCCCACCTACCTAGTTATGCAGTTGTGTGCAACTATTTCTGCATCACATCGGAAGGGACGGTAAAGAAGCCTTAATATTTCTCCAGGTCAACTTCGACCCGTGTCGTGCCAACTAACTGACCTAGTATACCGGCTTCTTTATACCTACACCATGTTCTCCTCGGTAATATATCTCGTATCAGAGAATCGTTGGAATATGAGTCGATCGATTACAATTAATTGGCTATCATTAACTTCACTAGTCTATAATGCGCACCAAACTTCATCTGATTACATCCTTTTTCAAAATGCAAAATCCAACTTTGTAGTTAACGTTTTACCCCAAACTATTCTTTACTTGGAAAAAAATTCGAAAATATTAATTTTCTCAAAAACGGGTCTAACTACTTTCTTCAAAGTACCATATGTTAAAGACAAATAAAATTTATATTTTGAATTTTCTGTGAATAGCCTCTTAAGTCCTCTTCATTCTGAATAACCTTTATACAACTGTTAAACCATAAAAATCTGATGTGTTCCATTCACATTACTTTCTCTGCATATTCTATCTAATTCATGCTAATCGAGATAAACATTAGAAGTGCTTTCTTGTAAGTAGAACGGAAATAAAGGAATAAACGATAGTCAAAGCTTTTAAAAGCTGGTTGCCATGTGGATGAAATTCGTTGCTTTACATTGCCAGAAGTTGACAAATTCACGTATGTGAAAAGTTTTATGTATTTTAAAACTGAAACAAATAACAAGGAATATCTAAAAAATGGTCAACTCTACGAAAAAACTGTAAATGACATAAGCTGTGTATTTCAAAGAGATCTACATATATTACCAATCTCTTACGGTTTATTGGTTATGCGAAATCCAGAAAAATTCATCCAGAATAAAGAGGTCTACACAGGATATTCCTAGAGCTTCAAGATATACATTCTCTTTGTCGTGTAAATATCTTTAATATTCGGTATTTTAATCAAAATCATTAGAGCCATTTTTTGAGGAAATCAAAATTTTCGAACATTTTTTCATCTAAAGGGTAATTTGGGGAGGGGAAGTTTTCCTCAAAATCTTCGTCGTATCCTTGGAAGATACTAAACTTAAATACCAAGTTTGGTATTTAATGGTCTTTTCGTTTTTGAGCAATGCTGCCCACAGACAGACACACACGGACATTTTTTCTAAAACTTCCTTTTTAGGATTCAGGGGGCCTCAAAATATATATTTCCGGTTAAATCTCGGTATCGAAATTTTGGATGCAATACAATACTTTCTCTACACACTATGTATTAGTAAGTGTAGAGAAAGTAGAAAGTTATTACTATAAATGTAGATCTCGTTAAAACACAATTTGTTGAGATAAGGATTTTCGGTATATTCCTTACTGCTGGTTTAAATTTTAAAATACTTAATGCTTTATCAAAGAGGCAGTTGCCGTCCATTTTTCAGATGTTTTACTCCTGGCCATGCAAAGAGAACTGAATTTGAGAGTCAATCGCATAGCGACGTAGTGTATTCCCTGTTTACCATCTATTTAGATGAAACTAAGTAATAAAGGTATTTCTACTAATGTTTATCTCGCTTAGCTTTATGTAGATAGAAGAATAATGTTTTGTAAGAATAGATTGTTTGCAGAATATGAGAGAAAGTCATATGAATGGAATGCATTTGATTTTATCGCATTAATAAGTGTGATATATTTGTCTACTAATATACGAGGGCCATTTTTATCAACCTCCGATAAGGCTGTAAATAAAAGAAAAGCTCATAGAAAGCAATTATTTTATTACTAAAAGTTTTGTACACCTATGGTTGCTTTTCAACATAATCACGGAAAAGATTGAGACATTTATCGTACCTGTGCACAACCTTTGCAATACCCACTTCAGAAAATGTTACCGCCAATGATGCAGCCTAGAACCACTATTAATGCAGCTGTTTATTGTGAAACTTTACGACGTTTGCGGAGAGCCATTCAAAACAAACGAAGAGGAATTGTGTTGATCCATGACAACGCTCGTCCACACACTGCTGGCACAACCCTTTGGCTTCTTGAACAATTTCAATGGGACATTTTCTTTCATCCGCCGTACAGTCCTGACTTTCACCTTTTCCCTGAACTGAAGACGTGGCAGCACTTTCAAACCAACAAAGATCTTCAAAACAACGTCAATGCTCATCTGAAATCATTAGCGCTAGTATTTTTCGAAGGGGGTATTGCAAAGCTTGTGCACAGCTACGATAAATGTCTCAATATTTTCGGTGATTGTGTTGAAAAGTAACCATAAGTGCACAAAACTTTTAGTAACAAACCTCGAAACAAGAAAAGTAGTTTACTTTAGTTACTTTCTCTCGATAATGACATACGGAATAATACTATGGGGAATCTCGACAGGATGGGAATCAATCTTTAAAAGTCAAAAGAAAATAATCCGTATAATGACACAAACAGGGACAAAAGAATCTTGCAGAAATCTGTTCCAAAAATTGAAAATTCTAACACTACCATCCCAATTCCTATATGAAATAAATACATACACGCAAACTTTGATGCCATGTATAACTCGCAAACACAGCATAACCATGGAACAAGAACTAAAAATAAATTAAAACTACCCATGCATCGGTTAGCACTATACGAAAAAAGTCCACTGTATGCCGGAATAAAAGCTTATAACAAACTACCAACTAAAATCAGGGAAATAAAAAGCAGGAATTGTTTTAACACAGCATTGAAAAACCTATTAATTGACAAAGTGTACTACTCAGTCACTGAATATATGAATGACGAATCTGTTTAACTTCTTTTCGTTATTACATTATTGTTCCATAACAGTTATATATATATACTGTACATTGTCAATTTATATTTATTGTAACTTAACTATTAATTGTTCTTCGTACTTGACGAGTCACCTGTTTATGGAGTCTTTACTCATTTATTGTAAGCGTATGTAACAATAAAGCATCTTATCTTATCTTAATAAAATAATTCTTTTCTGTGAACTTGTCTTTTATTTATAGATTATCGGAAGTTGGAAAAACAAAACGGTCCTCGTAATTAATTATCATGACATTATCTGGCGTTATGCCCGTCACATAGTATACACTACTATTAGCCAGGGTAAATGTGAAGGTAAACTGAAATTTTGCCATAAAAATCCAGAACCGACCAATCACCAATTTCCCGCAACCTTCAGCACGGAAAGTAGTACATCATGAGCACGCTCGGGGTCCGTGAACTTTCAATTTATAATGAAGATCATAAACTGTACTCAGTTCTGTCAGCATGACGTTCAAACTGTACTTAACTAGTAGTGCACATGGCATGACTCAGATATCTTTCCACAATACAGCTATCTGATTGACTCATTTTATTGTTTGGGAAGGATGAGTCACTTTTGGAAAATTCGGTCATGGCCAAAATTTGAATCACATATCCTGACCAGGTTTTCCATGCTTAATAACCCTGATTCACACAAAAACAAACAAACAAACCAAATATCTGATGTGTTCCATTCACATGATTTTCTCTACATCTTTGTAATAAATTATTGTTAATCAGCTTATTCTTCTTAAGGATGATCGAAATAAACATTAGCAGAAAGGGCCGTATTATTTACTACCTTGTAAGTAAAAGGGAATGAATATATTAGGCCAAAAGTTGAGAAATGTTTAAATATTTTAAAGCAAACTAATAACAAGAAATATCTCTAAAACAGTCAACATCACGAAAAAAATGTATACGACATAAATTGTATCTATTTGTTTTTGTACGTAAGTTTTTGTCCATATATTAAGGTTTACAATTTACAGCAATATTCATTCAGAATAAAGAGATCTTTAGAGGCTAGTCCTAGACAATTCAAGATAAGTATTTTATTTGCCATATAAACATCTTTCATATACGGTATTTAAATCAAATCGTTAGAGCCATTTATAAGAAAATCAAAATTTTCGAATTTTTTCCAATATAAAGGGTAGTTTGGGGTGGGGGGATTTTCTTGAAAATCTTCGTGTCGCATCCTTGGAAGATAGTAAACTTAAATACCAAGTTTGAAATTTTACCGACTTTTCGTTTTGGAGTTATCGTGCTCACAGTCACATGGACACCCAAACACACACGCACGAGCGGAACTTTATCTGAAAATATATATATATTTTTTTTTTTGGATATAGGGGACCCTAAAATGTCTATTTCCGGTGAAATCTTGGTATCGAAATTTGGGGTGGAAACGTACTATGTACATACGTATAGGGAAAGTAAAAAACAACAAAGAAAAAATTTGATGTGTTGCATTCATATGACTTTCTCTACATCTTTTTAACAAATTATTGTTAATAAGAACCTTATTCTTCTATCTACTTTATGCTTATTGAAATAAACATTAGAAGAAACGGTTTAATTATTAATTTCTTTTAAGTAGAAGAGAAATAAGGGAATACACTAGGCTAAACAGACTCTTAAATGTTTTAAAATGTTATTGCTATGGGATTGAAATTCTTTTCTTTGCGTGATCAGAAGTTGACAAGTTCCGGCATGAGAAATGTTTATGTACTTTATAACTAAAACGAATAGCAAGAAATATCTCGAAAACGGTCAACACCACCAAAAAATGTGTAGGACATAAAGTGTGTGTTTTAAGGAGATTTATATGTTTTATAGTAAGTTTTTGTCTATATATCACGGTTTACCAGAAATGTAAAATTCATAAAAATGCATTCAGAATGAACAGGTCTTCAGAAGCTATTCCCAGAAAATTTAAGGTATACATTTTATTTGTGATGAAAATGACTTTAATATGTGATACTTTAATCAAAATCGTTAGAGCAATTTTTGAGAAAATTAAAAATTTCGAAAATGTTCTAATGTAAAGGATAGTTTGGGGTGGGGGATTTTCTTTTTCTTGAAGATCTTCGTGTCGCAACCTTGGAATATATCAAACTTAAATACCAAGTTTGGTATTTAAGGGATCCTTTCGCTTTTGAGCTATGCTGTTCACGACACACATTCACGGACCTGTTTCTAAAAATGCTATTTTTTCAATTCAGGGATCCCAAAAATGTATTTCCGGTGAAATCTTGGTCTCTAATTTTGGGTGGAATACAATACCTGCTCTATACACTAAGTACATAGTATGTGTAGAGAAAGTAAAAAGCGCTTCATCTCTAATCAGATTCTAAATGCTAGGGAAACTTTTAAGGCGTAGTTCAAACTCAGAATGGCGATTGTTTTACTTTCTCTACATCATACATAGTGCACAGATAGAGGAGGTGTTGCATTCCGCCCAAATAATTCATACCGAGATTTCACTTGAAATATACATTTTTGGATCCTCTGAATTAAAAAAAAATCTCCAGAAAAAGATTCATGTGTGTGTATGTGGAGGGGGCTGTGTGAACAGCATAAAATTGATTAAATACCAAACTTGTTAATTGAGTTCAGCAATTTCCATAGAAGCAACATAAAGATTTTCAAGAAAACTCTCACACCCCAAACCACAGTTTGCATGAAAACATTTTCAAAAATGTAGATCTTCTCAGGATATCTCTAACGATTTTGATTCAAATATTAAATATCCTTACATAACAAATGAGATATAAATATATTTTGAATTTCCTGGGAATAGCTTCTAAAGTCCTCTCGTTCTGAAATAATTTTGTATAGCTAATAAATCGTAAGAAATAGTGCTTACTGCAAAGAAGTTTACTGCACAAAAAATATAGATATCATCAAAAAACGCAAATTATGTCAAAAATATTTTTGTTATGGAGCTAAATATTTTCGAGATATTCCTTGTTACGCATTTACATTTTTCAATCCTGGTCAATCAAAGAGAACGGAATTTCATTAGCAGCACAAAAATTTGTATCAACTCAAAATGGCTCTAACGATTTTGATTAAAATCCCTTATATTTAAGACATTTAAACGACATATAAAATGTATATAATCAATTATCTGGAAATAGTCGCTGAAGACATGTATATTTTGGATTATTTTGTACAACTAGCAAATCTTAAGATATAGACAAAAACTTTCCACACAAGAAATGAAGAGCTGGTTGAAACACACACTTTATATTATGTATAATGTTTTCATGGAGTGTACCGTTTTTTATATATTCCTTTTTATTAGTTTCAGGTTTAAAATACTTATAACTTTTCTCATACAAAGATACTTCAATGACATAGCAATCATTTCTAATAGATTTTACTATAGAATTAGCTTATGGTATTCTCTAATTTCCCTCCTACTTGCAAGAAAGCAAGCAATAGGACCTTTCTGCTATTTTTTTTTCTAGATTAATATTTAGTAAATAGAATAATAAGATTTTTAACAATAATTTATTGCAGAGATACAGAGAAAGACATGTGAATGGAACACAACAGATTTTCCGTTTTTATAAAATTTCTTTTTGGGGTGTTTAGGGTTCCTCAAAATATATATTTTCAGGAAATGTTGACATCGAATTTTTGGGTAGAATACAATACTTTCTGTGCCTAGTACATGCATGACACATAAAACATGACTAAAAGATGATGGTCATAATTATTTAAATTGAAAATTAATTCTTACATGATTAGTTGTGAAATGTAAAATGAAGCCCAAAATGCTTGTAGCATTTCAGGTCACATCTTAAGTTATACATCTGTCTATAAATCTAGAGATGTAATAGTGTTAGGGTCTTGACATTATTTTCATCATCTGATAGCGATTCATAGCATGTTCTGGTTGATTACTTTTCAAGCGTTTAGGCAATAAAAACAATGATCAGTTATTAATGAATTCTGATACCGAAATTTCGGCACCCGGTGGCGCTGTAATGATCCTGGTAATTAACAGAGTCGTTAACAAAGAAAATAATTTAATTTATCAGTAGCATTCAGCTGCCTCTGCAGTATAGGGGTAGCGTATCATCCTCACATTCAAGAGGTTCCAAGTTCGAATTTTGGTTAGGGTAACTTAACCACATAAGTTTTTTCTTCTGATTACTTATCCTGAGAAGAGAAATGTCGAGTAATTTTAAGCTTCATGAACAAGATCATCATTTCACTGATTTATTCATAGTCCGAGGTGGCCGATCAGAAAAAAACAAACAAACCAAGATTGGTGTGTAATGTTATCACGAGAGGTTTAATGAACATAGTAATATTCATTTAAAGAAATTGTGGCTAATGTGAGATTTTTACGAGTAATAAGATCTTCATTTCAAGCGAAAAGTTCCAAAAGTATTTAAAAGTCCCACGTTGTCTAAGTTTCCTGAGTAGTTTGATTTACAAATCCAGAACAAATACTTACAATAAACAATTTTGCGAAATTAAGATGAACATTTATTGCAATATTTAAGTTTTGGGCTTGTATTTACCATAAGCATACTCAGCGATTCTTAAAGTGACACTAACATTTTATTTTTACCTTCTCTAGCCCCCGTATGTACAATGTACATAGGGATAGAGAAGTATTGTATTCCACCCAAAAATTCGATACCGAGATTTCACCGGAAATGCATGTTTTAGGGTCCCCTGTATCCAAAAAAAGCATTTTCACAAAAAGGTCCGTGTGTGTGTGAGTGTGTCCGTATGTCTGTGAACACGATAACTCAAAAACGAAAAGTTGGTAACATACCAAACTTGGTATTTAAGTTTAGTATCTCCCAGGGATACGACACGAAGATTTACGTGGAACTTTTTTCGAAAATTTCGATTTTCTCAAAAATGGCTCTAACGATTTTGATTAAAATATCATATACTAAAGACATTTGCCTGACAAATAAAATGTATATCTTGAATTTTCTGGGAATGGCCTCTGAAGAGTAGTTTATTCTGGATGAATTTTACGGAATTTTGAATAACTGCTAAACCGTAAGAGATGGACAAAAACTTACTACACAAAAAGTGTAGAGCACGTTAAAACACACAATTTATGTTATATCATTTTTTTCGTGGAGTTCATCGTTTTTGAGACGTTCCTTGTTTTTGGTTTCTGCTATGAAAAACTTATACTTTTCTCATACAGGAATTTGTCAACTGCTGTCCATACAAACAAAGGAACTTCAGTGGCATGGCAACCAGCTTTTGACTATCACTTTAACCTATGGTACTCCCTTATTTGGCTTCTACTTACAAGGAAGCAAGTAATAAGAGCATTTCTGCTAATTTTTTCTGTTTAGCATGAAGTAAATAGAAATATAAGCTTTTTAAGAATAATTTGTTGTAGAGATGTAGAGAAAGTCATGTGAATGGAACACATCAGATTTGTTATTAATTGTGAGTAAACTGCTAAAGAGCATTAATAGCTGTCACTTCAGAAGCTATAGTAGTTTAGTAGCCATATTGCACTCCCTATATGGAACTATAGTACTGTCATCAATACGAAATGATAGAAGTAAACAAATGAAAAAGTATTTTTAGACAGTTGATGCTAAAAGTAGTTCTTTTCCTAGATGTCAGTAGTGTTAAAAGTAGAAAATTCTGTGACTTGGTGTTACAAAATTATAACAATCGAATGTAGCCAACTTTGGTTTATGCGTTCACGGCCTCATTCAAGTCGGCTATGACTATGAAAGCTCGTATCGATCCATAAAAACGGCGGATGATTTGAGTATCATGGACATGGAATCTGCTGTGCCAGACGAAACTACGCAAGCAGTGGAGAGAGCAAAATTACAACTGCTACACTGCCTCTGTTGTGCAAAATGTTTTCGTACGAGTAAATCATCATGTTGTCAGCACTGATGCTAAGCAAGGCAACAATTGAATATGACAGACCGTTAAGCATGAACTCTGTGATTACATATCTATAAATATCGAGAACTGTCTAAACATAGTCTGTCACACAAGTGTTAACATTTTTTATATTGTTTCATAGGATTACTGACTCAGCCTACGGCCTCGTTTCGTAAGCTTCCTACTCACAGTATAAAACACCATTTTTACCACTTGTATCTAAGTAACTATTTCAATTTTCGCTGTTGTGGGATTTTAAACTTTAAGAAAGTCCACTAGTTTGGAACATTAAACTCGTTATCTAATAAATTTTGGATTAAAAAAAATATAACTAAATAATTACATTATTTTATAACATGTAAATCGTTCAAAAGAGAATTATTATTATTATTATTATTATTATTATTATTATAAAATATGTTCCGTAACATTCGACAATTTGACTCTGGCTGCAATTATGACCATCTATATTTCAGGGCAAAAATTTACATGGCGCCAAGTATTATTTTTGTATCGTTTGTGGTATTATTAAGAAAAAAAATCAACCATATTACAAAAAACAAAACAAAACAAAACTGATCTGTTCCATTCACATAGCTTTATCTACTTATTTTGTTACAAATTATTCTCTCTTCTATCTTTGTCATCCTAATCGAAATAGACAATTGCCAAATTAGTCTGTGGTTGAAGTTCGATTTTCTTTGCATGGCCAGGAATAAAGAAAAAGAAACAGAAACTGTAAATTTCGTTTTAGAAACAAATATAAAATTAAAATCAACAACACGGAATATCTCAGCTATGTTAACTCCTCAAAAATTGTTTTAACGAGATCGACATTTATGTGTAGTAAGTTTTTGTCAATCTCTTATGTTTTACTATCTATGAAAAAATCATCCATAATAAAGAGATCTTAAAATGTAATTCCCTGGAAATTCAATACATACATTTAATTTGTCATGTAAATATCTTTAATATACTGTATTTTAATCAAAATCGTTAAAGTTGGTTTTCAGAAAATCAAAGTATTCGATTTTTTTACTTAAACATTAATTTGGGGAGGAGGAATTTTCTTGAAAGTCTTAGTGTCGCTTCCTTGGAAGATACTGAACTTAAATATAAAGCTTGGCAACTAACCGTTTTTTAGTTGTATTGGCATAAATATGAAGACACGGATCATTTCTAAAATTACAAGTGAATTCTCGATATCGGGAATCATACCTTCTTTAACTACTGCTATGTACGAAGTAGCGAAAGTAAAGAACGTTTATTGAAGCTACCTTCAGCATATAACACATAGAATTTAGAGAGAGTAGTGTTATTTGCAAACTTAATTTTTACTTTGGCATATAATGAACTGCACGAAAGCTAATCTGGGACTTCCTTAGAACGCACTTCATAATTTTGAAGTACTGAGAAAATATCTTTTCAATCCACAATGTAAATAATTTAATCCTGCATTGTTAATCTGTTACAAAAAGAGTAAGCTTTCCACTATATGAAAGGTGAAAATTTGGTAATAGTAATCTAGAAACATTTTTGAGGGTTTAAAGTCGTGGTGTCCATTTTTTCTTTCTGTACACGTACTATGTACATAGTGTATAGAGAAGGTATTGCATTCCACCCAAAAATCCGATTACGGGATTTCACCGGAAATACACGTTTTGGGTCTCCCTGAATAAAAAATAAGCATTTTTGGAAAATGGTCTGTGTGTGTCCGTATGTCTCTGAACACGATAACACAAAGACGAAAAGTCGATAAAGTGCCAAAATTGGTATTTAAATTTAGTATCTTACAAGGATGCGACAAGATGCCTTTGAAAAAATACCCCCATCTCATACTACCCTTTACAGGAAAAAAAGTCGAAATTTTTTATTTTCTCAAAAATAGCTCTAACAATTTTGATTAAAATACCTATGTTGAAGATATTTATATTTCAAATAAAATGTATATATTGAATTTTCTGGGAATAGTCTCTAAAGACCTCTTTATTCTGAATGAATTTGACTGAATTTTGCGTAACTGGTAAACCGCAAGAGATAGACAAAATGTTATTTCACAAAAAATGTAGATCACGTTAAAACACACAATTTATGTCAGGTCTTTTCTTTCGTGGAATTGAGCATTTCTGAGATATAAGTTATATCTGTTTCAGATTTAAAATACTTAAACTCTTCTCACACTTTTCGCCTGGTTATGCATAGAAACGGATTTCAACCACATGCCAACCAGCTTTTAAAAGACTTGACTCACTTTAGTCTAGTGTATTTCCTTATTTTTCTTCTATTTACAAGGAAGCAATTAATTAAAAAAATCTGCTAATGTTAATTTCTATTATCATATATTATATAGAAGAATATGTTTTTTAACAATAATATGTTACAGCGATGTAGAGAAAGTCATATGAATGGAACACATTAGATTTTTCCTAATGTTTCGTCAAATTTCATTGGCACTGGAGAAGTTCCTGTTGTTTGTTGTACAAAAACGACAAAAAGTACTACAAACGTTTGCATTAAAAAGTTTTTGAACATGGGAAATTAAAAATAAAACCATTTTATTTTATTTAATCTTATTTTATGATCCCATGTTGACTGGTAGCCATTTTTAAATCACGCTGTGTTAGATACCTGGGCATTTAAAGCAACGCATGGACCCATCTATTTATTTCAGCTTGAGAATTTTTAAAATACGACTTTTCAGCATTCAAAATCTTTTGGACGCATTTAATGAGCAAGTAGCAGATTTATGCAGATAAACCGAATTACGACTAGAATCAATAATTAAAAAGTAATATTTAGTTTTAAAATCATGATAATAAACAATTATGTATAGTTCCAATATTGGAAACTGAAAATCTTTCAATAATTTTTCGTGTAAAAGTGTTTATAATATGTATAGTTGCATTTCATTATCTAATGTAAATAGAATTTATTAACTGTGCAGCAGCATTGTAAATTATTAAAAAACAGATGTTCTCATTACCATGACTTTCTCTATCCATTCTTTAACTAACTGCACCATCAAAAACTTATTTTTCTATCTCCCTTAACTTAATTGAGATAAACATTTGCTGAAATCGTTTCCTTAGATATTTTAATGCAGCTACAATGAGCATCGGAGAATACAGTAACCATAAGTGATAATCAGCTCTTTAAAAGTTGGTCGCTATGTGATGATTTGACATTTTTTTTTTCCATGGCCAGGAGAAAAAAAAGTAACAAAAAACAAAAGGAGGGAAAGAATATGAGACTCCCAATTTAGAAAAGAATAAGTAACGTAAAATTCAAAATAGTAATAGAAATATTTCAGAAATGATGAACTTTATCTGTGTGGTAAGATTTTGGATTTTGTCTACATCTTAGGGTTTGTAGCTATATTAAAGTCATCCAAAATGAAGAGGACTTCAGATATTACCCTCAGAAAGTTCAAGATTACATTTAATTTGTCATGGCATATCTTAAAAATATTTTATTATAATCAAAATTGTTAAAGCTGTTTTAAAAACGTAAAAAGCTTCGAAAAATATGTCATGTGAAGGAAATTTTGGGGTAGGAAGATTTGATTGAAAATTGTTATGTCGCATCCTTAAAAATATGGATAACTTATTTGGCAAGTATGGGCTTTACCTAACCTTTCGTTTTTGGCTTACGGCGTTCACAAGCTCACATAGGACCTGTTGTTTTTTGGTTTGTTTGTTTTGTTTTTCAGGAGCCCCTAGACATGCACTTCTAGTGAAGTTTTGACATAACATTTTTGAATAGAATACAACGCTTTCTCTGCATACTATACGAAGTAAGAAAGTAAAAGGAATTGTGCAATTAATATAAAATTTAATGCTTTTGTTATTGACAATACAGCGAATATCAGTGAGGGTTTCAAAAAGAGAACGTCAATAAAATAGGCGATGGTTCCAAATATCAGTAATGATGTTCAATAAACTAATTTCAACGTATCTGGGCTAAACTGTGTAGAATATGAATATAATGTTTTCTCTAAATGCTCAGCAGTTTAATTTGGTGTGACAAAATGGGTTCTAGTGCTTCACATCGAGATGACGTATGAAAATTAATTGTGTGAAAACTAATTTGTGTAAAATAAAACATCAAAGCATGCTTTAATTGGTTACGACAATAAATCAATACACATTAATTTCTCAAATATTATTTGCAACAAGTGTGGCAGAAATTGGTTTATTTATTTTTTTTTTTTTTTTTATTCCCAACAAGTATTTTAGAAGGTTTATTATTTAAAAGCAAGCGAATGCACGTAAAATTCTATATTTTTACTAATGAATATATGACAACTCTATTTTTACTTTCTCTACACGTACTATATACATAGTGTATAGAGAAGGTATTGCACCCAAAAATTTGACACCGAGATTTCACCGAAAATACATATTTTGGGTCCCCAGAATCAAAAAAAAAAAAAAAAATTGCAAGAAAGTCCGTATGTGTGTGTTTGGACACCATAGCACAAAAACGAAAAGACCGTTGAATACGATACTTGGTATTTAAGTTTGGAATCTTCCAAGGATTCGACATGAAGATTGTCAAGAAAATCCCGCGACCTCCAACTAAGCTTTACATGGAACTTTTTTCTAAAATTTTGATTTTTTAAAAAATGCTCCTAACGATTTTAGTTAAAATATCGTATATGAAAGACGACAAATAAAAATATATATCTTGAATTTTCTGGGAAGATCTGAAGTATAATTTTTTCTGGGTGAATTTTACAGAATTTTACGTATCTGGCAAACCGTAAGAGATAGACAAAAACTTACTATATAAAAATGTAGAGTTCGTTAAAACACACACTTAATGTTGTATACACTTATTCGTGGAGTTGGTCGTTTTTAAATAATCCCTTGTTATTGGTTTCAGCTTTAAAAAACTTTACTTTTCTCTTACAGGAATGTCAACTCCTGTCCATAGAATCAAAGGAACTTCAATCACATAGCAACCAGCTTTGACTATCACTTTAACCTATGATACTCCCTTATTTCGCTTCTATTTACATGGAAGCAAGTAATAAGACTATTTCTGGTAATTTCATTTCGATTAGCAAGAAGTAAAAGGAAGGATAAGCTTTTTAGCAGTAGCTTGTAGCAGAGATGTAGAGAAAGCTATACAAATGGAACGCATCAGATTTTTTTTTATATTATTTAAGGCTATATTTTTGTAAGGAATTATTTTTGACGTTTTATACAATGTCTCTAGATAGTTAAATTTAAGCATGCAATATTTACATTAATAACTATTTTCCCTGAGTTACTTGGTTATGCAATAGTAATTTCTTGTTTGTGTGTGTTGGAGTAACGGTGAGTATTGGAATGTGTCAGTAAGTTTGTACACATGTTCCAATTTCGCTCGGAGTTAGGCTTACCTGTGCAAATATTCGTTGGTCGTTTTGTCTGTGAAACGTTTACCTCAGCAAGTTCCCCGGTTAGTAAAGAGTCACGGCAAAATACGCATGTCACTTGAGTTTTCGTAACTCGGGTTCGAGTCTGAGCGTTTGCACAAGAACCAACGCGATCAGCTGACTGAAAGACACTGTTCCGACCCGGCCGGCATCTTCTCCGTAGCGAGATTGGGAGGGGGACAGAATGTGGCGGGTGGGGTAGCCCAGTAGGGTAGAGGGGGAGGTAGATCGTAGTAATACTACATTGTCACATGGTGATATGACCATCTGAGTCCAAAGTCACTAACCCACCGTAGTACATACAAACATCCCATCTGGAAACCTCAGCATGCCATTCCTGATGCATGAATAACTTATTCTGACTTATCTATGTATTTTAATCTCGAATTCGCTATTTGTACTAATTGAATTACAAAAAACAATTGAAAAAATCTGCTGTGTTCCATTCACATCAATTTCTTTACATCGCTGTAACAAATTATTGTTAAAAAGTGTTCTTAAACACTATATTTTTCTATATACTTTATGATAATCGGGATAAACATTAGCAGAAATTGGCTTAATTACTTGTTTCCTTGTATGCAGAAAGAAAATAAGAGAATGCACTAGGATAAAACTATAGTCAAATTATTTAAAGGCTAGTTGCCACCTGGGTGAAATCCTTTTCTATGTATTTCAGGAGTTCACAACTTTCCGTGTGAGAAAAGTTTATGTATTTTAAATCTGAAACAAATGGCAAGGAATATATCAGAAGTGGACAATTCCAAGAAAAAACCGTATAACATAAATTGTGTGTTTTAACGAGATCTACGTTATTTATGTAGTAAGTTTTTGACTATCTGTTACGGTTTACTAATTACTCAAACTGCAGCAATTTCGTCCAGAGTAAACCGGTGTTTAGAGACTATTTTATTTGTTATGTAAATATTTTAATATACGGTATTTTAATCAATTTTTCTCAAAAGCTTTGTGTCGCAATCCTGAAAGACACTAAACTTATTTTTACTGACTTTTCGTTTTTGAGTTATCGTGTTCACCGATACACGGACACACTCATGAACCTTTTTCTGAAAATGCTTTTTTTGAATACAGGGGACCCCGAAACATATATTTCTGGCGGAATCTCGGTATTGAATTTTTGGGTGGAGTGCAATACCTTCTCTATACACTATATTCATAGTACGTGTAGAGAAAGTAAAAAAGGGCGCAGCCTTGCAATGGGTATGGATGGTACTTCTTCTGGTTCTATGAACATTTTCCCAAAAGAAACTTTTGGGGTAGCTTCGCTGGACTGTTTCAGTCTCCTTCCTGCATAATCTGCAGTCTAAGTTGCTCTGAAGCACTCCGATTGAGTTAAGATGCCTTTTCACAGGGGCATGCGCTGTGAGGAAAGCGGTAATTGCTCTCAGCTGAGGTCTGCTACATTTTAGCAGGCTCTCAGCTCTTTCCTTACATGGTCCTTTGTTAAATAGTTTCCCATGTCTGTTTCCTGGGTTTTTACGCCAGGTCAGCCTTGTTTGTAGATTTGCTGGCATGTTAAAGAACTTTTTCGGGACAAAATTGCGGCACACCGAGGCTTGTATAATCTTGGCATTTGACAGCGCCGTTAACAAATAAAGTATTTTAAAATATTTTATTATCCATATAAGTATTCTTCTTCTATCCAGGTTTGGTCGCCTAGCGAGTAATGGGGTAGTGTATTCTACCATGATTTTCTTTTTGTTTCCTCATCATATTTCAAATGTGATTATATGTTTGTAGTGCATGGTGGTATGGGCAGATGGCGGGCAGGGAGGTGGCTTGATCGCTCTCTTTGGTGGCTCAAGCAGTAGGGCGGGTCATCTGACTTTGAAATGCAAGCGATGGTGTTTCTTATCCTGTCTCTCGGTGGCCTATAGTCTACTATGGTTCCCTTATTTCATCCCTTCCTCCTGACAGTGTTAGCTTTAATAGATCTGAGTATGATTTTTCCTTCGTTGTCTAACTTTAACCATTTCTGCTTCTACTCTACACGGATTTACTACACAGTCATATCGGTGGCATTTACCTTTACATATCGACAATAGTGTACTGTTGGATTCTGTTTCTTTTTAATGTATCTGATCACACACACACACACACACACACACACACACACACACACACACACTTTCATTCATACTTCCATACTCTGGGGAATAAACGTCTCTTTCCCCGAAGGGAATTGACCCGGAAACTCCTCACTAGCAAACCTACTGATCTACAACTGTGCTACAGGTCACCCGCTTACCTCCCTAGGAAAAAATGGATGAGCTGAAGGAATCACAGGAGACAATAGACCGCAGGGAGGCTGGCTGACAGAGACGCACAGAGGACCCTCAAGATTCCAAACTCGGTCACCCAGTTACAGCGGGGAGAATTCGGTCCACTGGAGTCAGCTCAGCAAAACTTGACTTCTGGCTGGTCCAGAATAACTTTCCAAAGAGAAAGCATCTGCGACACCGACCAACATTGCACAGTCTTAAAGCTTGAAAAGGAAAGCGAAATTATATGAGGGGTAATCAACAAGCCCTTAGAAAAAAAAAGGAATAAATAATGTTTGGAACATTTTTTTCAACATAATCTCCTTTTAGCTCGATACACTTTTCCCAGCATTTCTCCAACTGTTTTAAGCCTTCCAGAAAGAATGATTTCGAAAGTTCCTCAAAATATGCATCTGTTTGGGAGATTACCTCTTCGTTAGACGTGAATCGTTTTTCGCCGAGCTACTTTTTCAACTTTGGAAATAACAAAAAGTCACTGGGGGCCAAATCTGGTGAATACAGTGAATGCTGTAGTAATGCCAAACCTTAATTGTACAATTTTCATGGAAGAGAATATTTTTCTTTGCCAGATAAGAGCTTTTTTTCTTGATTTCCCCGTTCAAACTGTGAAATAGCAATGCATAATACTCTCAATTTATCGTTCTTCCTTTCTGCAAGTAATCAATGTAGATAATTCCACGTGCACCCCCCCCAAAAAAAAAAAAAGCAGACGCAACCACCTTGTTTGCAGATTTTAAAATCTTTCTCTTCTTCGGAGCCGGTTCGCCTTTAAAAACTCATTGTTTCGACTGTACTTTTGTCACTGGAGTGTTTCATCCGTAGTTATGTAACGACGCAGACTCGTCAGGATTGTACCGGAAAAGTGCCAAACCAGCATCCAAATCTATCTCACGATTGCGTTTATTCTCCATTGAGAGCAAACGCGGCTCCCATCTTGCCGAGACCTTTGTCAGACCTAATATATGTTGAAAAATTGATAACACCTTACCTTGTGATATGCCTATGGCCTCTAATATTTCGCGAACTTTGATTCTTCAATCACTCAAAACCATATCCTGGATTTTGTCAATAATTTCGGAGGGAGTTTCTACTGGACGTCCGGAACGATGTTCATCATTTGTGGATGTACGGCCAAGTTTAAATTCATCTATCCAACTGTAAATTGTTGCAAACGCAGGAGCATATATATCATGAACTTCATCCAACTCGGCTTTTATCTCTTTTGGTGTTAAACCTTTTAAATAGAAGTGTTTAATTACAAAACACGTTCATATTTCTAAAGTAGTACAAGATTGTTGATTCAATCGCCTATTGAAACGAAACCACCTGATGGATATAGTTGAAACTTTAACTGCCATCCAGAAAGAGACGGCGGTTACTAAATACAAACTTTTTTCGTTACTACGAGAGTAATTTTTTGGATTTTCTAGGGAATTTTTGAACACCCGTAGAAGAAATTGAGGGAAAGAAAAGTCAGAGTATAATAGAATTACCGTACTACCTTGTCAATCAGGAAAAAAACATGAGAACCCCGTGGTCAGAGTGGCTGGCCCTAGGAATCCAACTCAGGACCTCCCGAAACCAACTCTCATGCGTTACCGCGGACCAATTCGATCGCAACAGGTTAATATCCAATGAATATCTCACATAATTTCCGATGATCTATTCGAGATTTCAATACTGTATATTAATTTCTCTGTATGCCTTCAGAAATTATTACATTTGATTTCTAACAAGTATACTCAACAAAGTTTATCGGTTACCACTAGACTCCAACGCCAAAGGTTGTGGTTTCAAATCGGTAGAATGTAATGGATTTTTTCAGACGTACATATCCTTAACATGGCTTTCTTTGGAAGAGAAGTAAAGCCTTCCATGTAATGTTTACTTGCACATAAAAGAACCCCATAGCTTAAAAGAAAAGCTCCATGGGCTAAATTTCTCTTGCCCGCAAGTCGTGATTTTGTCCTACAGTGCCATCTATGGGCTCTTATCACCTTGTGGCGAACTCGCGAACTACAAATTCCCAACATATGCCCAAGTGGCGTGATGGAATTTGAATTGGTTTGAATACTGAAAGTGAGAAATGAATACAGCCAGAAGTCTGTATATATTTTAGTATTTGCGAACCTATTGTAAAGCATTGATGTCGGAATGTAAGTACAATGCATGCTATTATTAAATCATTTTTACTTTCTCTACACGTACTATGTACAAAGTGTGCTGAGAAGTATTGCAATCCACCCAAAAATTCGATACCGAGTTTTCACCGGTAATACACGTTTTAGGGCCCCTGTATTAAAAAAAGTAGATTCAGAAAAAGATCCGTGTGTGTGTCCGTGGGTCTGTGAACAGAATAACTCGAAAACGAAAAGTAGGTAAACTACCAAATTTGGTATTTAAGTTTAGTATTTCCCAGGAATGCGACACGAAGATTTTGAGAAAAATCTCCCCACCAAAAACTACCCTTTACGTGGAAAAATTGAGAAAACGTTGATTTTTTCAAAAATGGCTGTAACGATTTTGATTAATGTATTTCTTGAATTTTCTGGGAATAGTCTCTATAGACTTCTTTATTCTGAAAAAAAGTTGTTGAATTTTGCGTAACTAGTAAACTGTAAGAGATAGACCAAATCCTACAATACAAAAAAATGTAGATCACGATAAAACACACAACTTATGTAATATGTGTTTAGTTCGCTGAATTGACCTTTCTTGATGAGTCCATTGTTATTTTTTTCAGATGTAAAATACTTAAACTTTTTTCACTAGGAAAGTTTTAAACTCTTGGCCCTGCATAGAAACGGATCTCAGCCACAAGGCAACCGGCTTTTTAAAGATTTGACTATCGTCTAGTATAATCCCTTATTTCCTTTCTACTTACAAGAAAGCGAGTAATTAAGACAATTTCTGCTAATGTTAGTCTCGATTTTCATAAAGTAGATAGAAGAATACGATTTCTAACAATAGTTTGTTACAGCAATGTAGAGAAAGTCTTGTGAGTGGAACACAGATTTATTTTTGTTGTATCATCATAGTTTAATGAAGAGGCACCGCATGAAAGTAGCACTCTTCTTTGGAAGAGCCGCTTACAAAAAACTGGTAAATACCTGAATAAAACAGCGTTACGACTGGCTATATGTTACAAACGAGACAGTTGAAGTTAAACGAAAATCCTTGTTGGAAAGCCAAAAAAATAAATGTCCTCATCTGTTCAACACTCAACTTTTTATAAATGCATTCATTAAACTCTAAAGAAACATTTTCATTTTATGGGCCTACAAGCCTGGTTCAACATGTGAATCCAAACAGGCATAAATTATGAGCGTTTATTGACTATAAAATGGCAATCGTGTTAAACAAACGTGGATTAAATTGCTAATAGTTACCATCGAAATGTAAAATACGTGTCAATAAATCTCCATAGCTATATCTTCACGGTGCGGATAAGCTGAACGCTATAACATTGTGTACCATTATTTTAATATATGTATAAGGCCATCATTTTTTGGCTATAGCAGAGGTGATTGAAATCAGATTATCTTAGCTGGAAAGCTGTAAGTATGTTATGGAGGGATCCAAAAACGGGGCTCGAGCATTTAACCTAGGATATGAGCCACTTTGTTCTTCAAACAACACATTTTAATCAAAATCTTTTGAGAAAATTAAAATTTTCTAAATTTTTTCCATGTAAAGGATAGTTCGGGGTGGGGGGATTTTCTTGAAAATCTATGTGTCGAATCTTTGGAAGATACTGAACTTAAATATCCAGTTTGGTGTTTAACTGACTTTTCGTTTTTGAGCTACACGGACATTTTTCTAAAAATGATTTTTTTTGTATTCAAGGAATCACAAAAAATTTATTTCCGGTGAAATATTAGTATTGCATTTCTGGGTGCAATACAATTCCTTCTGCACACACTATGTACACAGTAAGTGTAGAGAAAGTAACAAGTCGAAAACGAGTAATATATTCTATGCTGTTCTCTTTTATTTGTTCTAGCACACTGAAGCAATACGAACTCTGGAACGTGCGAATACCCGGACGAGAGGCCAAATGGAGCAGAAGCTCCACTTCCAGCAAATAATTAAGAAAATAATGAATGCTTCGTGAGCATCGAAATAGGAGGGATGCATTACCAATGAGCTCCTCAAGTGTGAGAAGAACAAAATGTGAGTGGACATTTCAGTATAAAGGACAAGAAGAGGCTTACTCATCAGAACGAAACTAAAATATCTGATGTGTTCCATGGCTTTCTCTACATCTCTGTAACAAATTATTGTTAAAAAGCTTATGCTTTTATTTACTTCATGCTAATCGTGAAAAAATTAGCAGAAATAGTCTTTTTACTTGCTTCTTTGTAAGTAGAAGCGAAATAAGGGAGTACCATAGATTAAAGTGATAGTCAAAAGCTGGTTACTATGTGACTGAAGTTTCTTTGATTGTATGGACAGGAGTTGACAAATTCCTGTATGAGAAAAGGATAAGTTTTTTAAAGGTGAAACAAATAACAAGGAATATCTCAAAAACGATCAACTCCACGAAAAAAATGTATGTAACATATATGTGTTTTAATGTGCTCTACATTTTTTTTGTCCGTTAAGTTTTTGCTCATCTCTTACGGCTTATCGGTTATGCAAAATTCCGTGAAATTCATCCAGAATAATGTAGTCTTCAGAGGCTATTCCAGAAAATTCAAGTTATACATTTTGTTTGCCATGTAAATATCTTTAATATACGATATTTTAATCAAAATCATTGTGGTCATTTTTGAGAAAATCATAATTTTCGAAAATTTTTCCATGTAAAGGGTAGTTTGGGATGGGGGGTTTTCATGAACATCTTCGTGTCGCATCCTTGGAAGATAATAAACTTTAATACCGAGCTTGGGATTTAACGGTATTTAGTTTTGAGCTATGCTGTCCAAGAACTCACACATACACACACGAACCTTTTTCTAAAAGTGTTTTTTGGATTCAGGAGTTTCAAAACAAATATTTCCGATGAAATATCGACATGGAATTTTTGGGTGGAATACAATACCTTCTCTATACACTATGTACATAGTAAATGTAAAAGAAAAGTAAACATTAATCTAAAATCTACCAAAATATACCAAAGTCAAGTGTAATATAACATTTAATATTTCAACACAAGTTGTGTTATTCAAACTAAGTTATTTACGTCTAAATCGCTGCTTATAATTCAAACGTTCCATATCGATATCATTATTTTCGCAACAGGTTGACGCCCAAGCAATAATAATAAGCATTAATGCGCCTACTTCCGAAAAAGGAATGCTTCCAACGATTTGCCACTAAGTAGGTTTGCTACTGACCGTAAACCTGACTTTATCTGCTTTGTATACGAAACATAAGGATTATACTAAAATGCTTAATTTAAATCCAGAAGTAACCTTACTCTCTCTTTTATCTGTAAGCTTTGAACATTTACGAGGCGTTTCTTAAAGTCTTGCAATAAAGTATGAACGCTTAAATATCTTTTACAGTTTATTACTTTCTCTACACGTACTCTATACAAGGGTATAGTAAAGGTATACCATTCCACCCAAAAATTCGATACCGAGATTTCACCGGAAATAGACGTTTTATAGTCTCTTGTATCCAAAAAATGTATTTTTAGAAAAAAATATCCGTGTGTGTGTGTGTGTGTGTGTGTGTCCATGAGTCTGTTAACACGATAACTCAGAAACGAAAAGTTGGCAAAATACCAAAATTGGTATTTCAGTTTAGTATCTTCCAGGGATTCGACACGAAGATTGTGAAAAAAAAAATCCCCCCACCCCAAACGACCGTTTACATGGAAAAACGTTCGAAATTTTTGATTTTTTCAAAAATAGCTCTAATGATTTTGATTAAAATCTCTTATATTTAGGATATTTACATGACAAATAAAATGCATATCTTCAATTTTCTGGGAATACCCTCTGAAGATGTTTATTGTGGACGAATTTTGCGGAAATATGCATAGCTGGTAAACTGTAAGAAATATGCAACAACTTAACAAAAATGTAGATCTCGTTAAAACACAGAATTTATGTTATATAATTTTTTCCCTGGAGTTGACCGTTTTGAGATATTAGTTTCAGCTTTAAAAAACTTATGATTTTCTCATACAGGAATTTGTCAATTCCTGTCCATACAAACAAATGAACTTCATTCACATAGCAACCAGCTTTTTAAAGATTTGACTATCGCTTTAGCCTGTTTACTTCCCTTCTACTTATAAGAAAGCAAGACCATTTCTGCTATTTTTTTCTAGATTAGCATGAAGCAAATAGACGTATAAGGTTTTTAACGAATCAGACTTTTTTTATATATCTTCGGCACAGTATTCATACGAAATATTATTTTTCTACTCACTTCATGTCAATCATGAAAAACAACTGTATTAATAATGTCATTACACCTTACATTGAACGTATAAGGGAATTAGTGAAACCCGAAACGATAGTCAGATGTCTAAAAGCGAGTAGCTCTTTTGGCATAGAACTTCTATATTCCGTAAATGAAATCGTTAACTTTGACTGAAATGAATTACATTAAAGTTTCCCTCCTCCTCCTTCTTATTTTTTTCGTCTAACTTTCAGGGAAAACTTAATACACAATTGATGCTGTGTCCAAGTTTCACAGACCTGATAATCCATTAGGGAGTATTCAAACATATGTCCGAAAACTTCTTGAGAGACATAAATAAGAAACCTCATGTTTTGGAGAAAATCAGGTTAATAACTTTTGTCTAACATCACCAGTTTCAACCCTCCCCCCCCCGAAACAAAGATGCAGTATTACATTTACTTCTGTCATTAATCTTATACAGAAAGAATCTATGTTCCATTCACATTACTTTTTCTATATCTCTATAAAAAATTATTGTTAAAAGCCTGTTCTTCTATCTACTTTAAGCTAAACATTAACAGAAATGGTCTCATTGCTTGCTTCCTTGTAAACAGAAAACAAATACATTAGCTAAACTGATAGTTATATCTTTTAAAAGCTGGTTGCTATGCAATTGAAATTCATTTCTTTGCATGGCCAGGAGTTCATACATTTCTATGTGAGAATTGATTAAGTATTTTAAGACTGAACGCAATAACAAGAGATCTCGGTAGTGGTCAATTTCACGAAAAACATGATAAACTGTGTACTTTAATAACCTTACATTTTTGTGTAGTATCTTTTTGTCTATCTCTTAACGGTTTGAAAGTTATGCAAAAGTCATCCAGAGTGAAGAGGTCTTCAAAGGCTATTCCCAGAAAATTCAAGTTACCTATATACTTTTCTTTTTCATATAAATGTCTTTTATATATGGTATTTTAATCAAAACCGTTACAGCCATTTTTGATAAAATAACAATTTCTGAAATGTTTTCCATGTAAAGGGTAGTTTGTCGTAAGGACATACCCTTCTAAATATTCTTATAGAATCCTTAGAAGATACTAAAGACACCAAGTTTTGTTTTGAGTTGTCGTGCTCAGAGACACAGAGACACACTGATCTTCTAAACTAATTTTTTCTTTCTCTAGCCCCGTATGTGCAATGTACATAGTAGATAGGGAAGATTTTGTATTGCACCCAAAAATTCTATATCGAGAACCAAAATACATATTTTAGGACCCCTGAATCAAAAAAGCATTTTCAAGAAAAGGTCCGTATGTGTCTGTGTCTGTGGACAGCATAGCTCAAAAACGAAAAGATGGTTGAATACCAAACTTGGTAATTACATGGATAATTTTTAGATAAAAATGTACATCATGAGTTTTCTGGGAATAGCTTCTGAAGACCTGTTTGTTCTGTTTGAATTTTTCTGAATTTTGCATAACTAGTAAAATGTAATAGAAAAAAACTACACAACAAATGTAGAACTTGTTAAAATATACAATTTACGTCATATACATTTTTTCGTAGAGTTTACTATTTTCGAAATATTCATTGTTATTGGTTTCAATTGTAAAGTTCTTATACTTTTCTCATACGGGAATTTGTCAACTCCATAGTATTAAGTAAATAAAAGAATAAGCTTTTTAACAATAATTTATTGTAGAAATGTAGAGAAAGTCATGTGAATGAAACATATCACATTTTTGTTTATTCGTCATGTTAATGTCTTTAATATATGTATTTTAATCAAAACTGCTAAGAGCCATTTTTGAGAAAATCAAAATTTTCGAAAATTTTTATATATAAAGGATAGTTTATGGTAGGGATATACCCTTCAAAATCGTCGTGTAAAATCTTTGGAAGACACTAAAGATACCAATTTTAGTATTTTACGGATTTTTGATTTTTGAGTTATCGTGCTCAGACACACAGACACACTGACCTTCTTAGCTGATTTTCTTTTCTTTTTTTTTTTTTGATTCAGAGGGTCCCAAAATATATAATTCTTATGAAATTTCGGTATAGAATTTTTGGGTGAATACAATACCTTCTTTATCTATTGTGCACATTGTACATATGCGCTAGAGAAAGTAAAAATCTGATGTGCTCCATTCACATGGGAGTACCATAGGTTAAAGTGATAGTCAAAAGCTGGTTGCTATGTGACTGAAGTTCCTTTGTTTGTATGGACACGAGTTGACAAATTCGTGTATGAGAAAAGCATTTGTCTTTTAAAGCTGAAACTAAAAACAAGAAATATCTCAAAAACGATCAACCTCACGAAAAAAAGTATATAACTTAAATTGTGTGTTTTAATATTCTCTACATTTTTTGTATAGTAAGTTTATGTCCATCTTTTACGGTTTAGGAGTTATTCAAAATTTAATAACATTCATCCATAATAATGTAGTTTTCAGAGGCTATTCCCAGAAAATTCAAGTTATACATTTTCTTTGTCAGGTAAATATCTTTAATATACGATATTTTAATTAAAATCGTTAGAGCCATGTTTGAGAAAATAAAAATTTTCGAAAAAATTTGCATGTAAGGGGTAGTTGTGGGTGGGGGGATTTTTCTGAAAATCTTTGTGTCGCATCCCTGGAAGGTACTAAACTTAAATACCAAGTTTGGTGTTTTATCGACTTTTCGTTTTTGAGTTATCGTGTTCACAGACACAGGGGCCCTAAAACATATATTTCCGGTGAAATCTCGGTATCGAATTTTTTGGGTGGAGTGCAATACCTTCTCTATACACTATGTACATAGTACGTATAGAGAAAAGCTAGTCCGTGTAACGGGTTATAAATTAAAATGACAGAGGCACGAGAATGAAGATTCAGTTAGACAAGTTATTAAATGAGGAAGGAAGAGAGAAAATAAGGAAGAGATTATGAAGTAAGACAAAAAGAGCTGAGGTAGATCAGTTTACGAGGCAGATCATAAGAAGTGGTGTCGGTCGTGACGATAATAATGATGCTCACGTAACAGAAAAATTGCAGAAACTAATTACACGCTAATTTGTTTCTTTTGTAATCTATATTAGTCATCGTGGAGCTTTAGGTATCCTGGGTCGCGAGCATGTGTTTATAACCCACAATATGCCTACGGTGTTTCACGCTATGGACTACAAGCATCTTTCTTTTTCCTGTTAGCGGAATGTTTCTTTTGAAGGTCGTGCACCTTGAAGCGTACATGCTAACAATTCCAGCACTGAAAGAGATAATCGCGCACTTTATACGAGAGCCCTTTTGCTTCAACCTCCGATAGCTATAAATAAAAGACAAGTACATAGAAAACAATTATTTTATTACTAAAATTGTGTATACTTATGGCTATTTTTCAATATAATCACCGATAAGATTGAGACATTTATCGTACCTGTGCACAAGTTTTGCAATACCCACTTCAAAAATGTTGCAGCCAATGATTTCAAATGAGCATAGACTTGGTTTTGATGACTTTGTTTTGAATGGCTCTCCGAAAACGTCGTAAAATTTCACAATAAACAGCTGCAATTATAGTGGTCCGGGCTGCATTAACTCTACACACCTTTTTAATCCCAAAACACGGTAGACATAACCTTTCTGTTGTTGAATATTTGTTTGACATTTTACTTTACTATGTGCATAGAGGAAGTATTATATTCCACCCAAAAATTCGATACCGAGATTTCACCGAAAATACATGTTTCAGGACCCCCTGAATCCAAAAAAAAAAGTATTTTTCAGAAAAAGGTCCGTGTGTATGTGTGTGTGTCAGTCTGTGTGTGTGTGTGTGTGTGTGTGTGTGTGTGTGTGCCTGTAGGCAGCATAGCTCAAAAACGAAAATACCGTTAAATACTAAACTTGGTATTTAGGTTTGGTATCTTCCAAGGATGCGACACGAAGATTTTCAAGAAAATCCCCCCACCCCCAACTACCCTTTACATGGAAAAATTTTCGAACGATTTTGATTAAAATCCCGTATATTAAAGATATTTACATACCAAATAAAATGTATATCTTGAATTTTCTGGGAATAGCCTCTGAAGAGCTCTTTAATCTGGATGCTAAATTTTGCTTAACTACTAAACGGTAAGAGATAGACAAAAACTTACTACACAGAAAATGTTGATCTGATCAAAACACACAATTTATGTCCTTTACATTTTTGTTGTAGAGGAAATCGTTTCTGAGATATTCCTTGTTTTAGTTTTCAGTTGTGAGTACTTAAACTTTTCTCGGACAGGAAGTGTCCATATTTCTTTTGTTCTACTCCTGGCCAAGCAAAGAAGCCATTTGCAACGACAATCGAATAACCACAGATTTTAAAACATTTGACTACTATCGGTTTAATCTAATGTATTCCCTTATTTCCTTTCTACTTGTAAGGAACTAAGTAGTAAGAACATTCTGCTATGATTATCTCGATTAGCAAGGTGCAGAAAGAAGACTAATCTTATGTAAGAAGTTTGTAGAAGAGATAGAGAAAGTCATGTGAGTGTAACACATCAGATGTTTTTGGTTTGTTTGGTGAAATTGCGAGAGCCATTCAAAACAAATGAAGAGGAATGCTGACTTCAGGAATTGTGTTAATCCATGACAGCGCTCGTCCACACACTGCTGGCACAGCCCATCGGCTCCTTAAACAATTTCAATTGGACATTTTCGATCATCCGCCGTACAGCCCTGACCTGGCACCCGGCGACTTTCACCTTTTCTCTGAACTGAAGACGTGGCTCACTTTCAAACCAACGAAGATCTTCAAAACAACGTCAATGCTCATTTGAAATCATTTGTGGCAACATTTTTTGAACAGGGTATTGCAAAGCTTGTGCACAGGTACGATAAATGTCTCAATCTTTTAGGTGATTATGTTGAAAAGTAACCATAAGTAAGTACAAAACTTTTAGTAATAAAACAAATGTTTTCTATGAACTTGTCTTTTATTTATAGACTATCGGAGGTTGAAAAAAAAAAAAAAAAACGGCTCTCGTATCTTGTTGGAGGTTGCAGTTTGTGTAACGTGGGGCGCACATATAGAATGTCACGATGTTTAACCCTTTTAGTGCCAGCCCGAATAGCAAAACATTGTCTGAAAAGTGCCAAGCAACTGTAGAGGAGAATGCAGGGTTTTAAATTATTAGTAATAAAATGCGTTCCAAATGACATAGGGAGTTGAATGCTTTTTACTTTCTCTATACGCACTATGTACATAGTGTATAGAGAAAGTATTGCACTCCACCAAAAAATTCGATACCGAGAATTCACCGGAAATATATGTTTTAGGGTCCCCAATATCCAAAATAAGCATTTTCACAAAAAGGTCCGTGTGTGTGTGTGTGTGTGTCCGTGTGTCTGTGAACACGATAACTCAAAAACGAGAAGGCGGTAGAATACCAAACTTGGTATTTAAGTTTAGTATCTTCCAGGGATGCGACACGAAGATTTCGAGAAAAATCCCCCACCCCCAACTACCCTTTACATGAACTTTTTTCGAAAATTTTGATTTTCTCAAAAATGACTAACGATTTTGATTAAAATTTCGTATATTAGAGGTATTTACCTGACAAATGAAATGTATATCTTGAATTTTTTGGGAATAGCCTCTGAAGAGTAGTTTATTCTGGATGAATTTTACTGAATATTGGGTAACTGCTAAACCGTAAGAGATGGACAAAAACTTACTACACCAAAAATGTAGAGCACATTAAAACACACAATTTATGTTATATACATTTTTTCGTGGAGTTCGTCATTTTTGAGACATTCCTTATTTTTGGCTTCTGCTATGAAAAACGTATAATTTTCTCATACAGGAACTTGTCAACTCCTATCCATATAAATAAAGGAACTTCATTGACATAGCAACCCGCTTTTTACGATCATTTTAACCTATGGTAGTGCCTTATTTTGCTTCTGCTTAGAAGCAAGCAAGTAATAAGACTATTTCTGCTATTTTTTTTTTTTCTGATTAGCATAAAGTAAATAGAAGTATAAGCTTTTTAAGAATAATTTGTTGCAGGGATATAGAGAAAGTTATGTGAATGGTACATATTAGATTTTTTCATTTTAGTAAACCCTTTTGCCTACTGTATAATATGCATTACATGAATGAGGAGTCTTTTCAATATTTTTAAAAAAATTTTGAAAATAAAATTAAAAATCCCGAAATAATCAATAATTAGGCATACAAAATCTCCCTACACAGAAAGTTCAGGCTAATTAAATGAAAGTATGGATATTTCTTTACTAAAACAGCATCCTGCTTTGGTCTGTTATTATATTTTTAAAATACAAAAAATAAATTCACACAATCTGTTACTGAAAAAAAAAGTCATAAGAAACACATACACATAAGCATGATGCCACTATTACTGAAAACGGCATACAGCAATAGAATACAAATGTAACTTAGATTACTATACAATTTAGCACTTATGTTGTTATGTAGCTGAATGTTTGATTCACATCGTATTCGTCTCCTGCTTACACATCCGTAAATCCATTTTGATAAGTACACCGATTATTTACATGCGTACGAGGTCCGTTGTTTTCGGATGCATTTTCATTGCGAGAATATATATCTTCCCCACTTAAGTCGATGTCAAAAATTCTTTCAACAAGGTCTGAAAATTAAAAATCTGATGTGTAACATTCACATGACTTTCTCTACATCCCTGCAACAAATTATTCTTAAAAAGCTTATACTTCTATTTACTTCATGCTAATCAGTAAAAAATTAGCAGAAATAGCCATATTACTTGCTTCCTTGTAAGCAGAAGCGAAATAAGGTAGTACCATACGGTAAAGCGATAATCAAAAGCTGGTTGCTATGTCACTGAAGTTCCTTTGTTTGTATGGGCAGCAGTTGACAAATTTCTGTATAGAAAATGTATAAGTTTTTCATAGCAGAAACCAAAAATAACGAATGCCTAAAAAACGACGAATTCCACGAAAAAATGTATATATTATAAATTGTGTGTTTTAAAGTGCTCCACATTTTTTGTGTAGTAAGCTTTTGTCCATCTCTTACGGTTTAGCAGTTATTCAAAATTCAGTAAAGTTCATCCAGAATAAACTACTCTTCAGAGGCTATTCCCAGAAAATTCAGGATATACATTTTATTTTTCCGGTAAATGTCTTTCATATACCAAACTTTAATCAAAATCGTTAGAGCCATTTTTGAGAAAATCAAAATTTTCGAAAAAAGTTCCATGTAAAGGGTAGTTGGGGGTGGGGGGATTTTTCTCAAAACCTTCGTGAAGCATCCCTGGAAGATACTAAACTTAAATACCAAGTTTGGTATTTTATCTACTTTTTATTTATGAGTTATCTTGTTCATAGACAGACGGACACACACACACACAAACACACGGATCTTTTTCCAAAAATGTTTTTTTTAGATATAGGGAACCCTAAAACATATATTTCCGGTGAATATCGAATTTTTGGGTGGAGTGCAATGCATTCTCTTTACACTATGTATATAGTACGTGTAGAGAAAGTAATAATCTGATGTGTACCATTCACATGACTTTTTACATATCCCTGCAACAAATAATTCTTAAAAAGCTTATACTTATATTTACTTTATGCTAATCAGGAAACAAAATAGCAGAAATAGTCTAATTACTCGCTTCCTTGTAAGTAGAAGCGAAATAAGGGACAACCGTAGGTTAAAGTGATAGTCAAAAGCTGGTTGCTATGTCAATGAAGTTCCTTTGTTTATATGGATAGGAGTTGACAAGTTCCTGTATGAGAAAAGTATACGTTTTTCATAGCAGAAACCAAAAATAAGGAATGTCACAAAAACGACGAACTCCACGAAAAAAATGTATATAATATAAATTGTGTTTTTTAATGTGCTCTACATTTTTTGTGAGTAAGTTTTTGTCCATCTCTTACGGTTTAGCAGTTATTCAAAATTTAGTAAAATTCATCCCGAATAAACTACTCTTCAGAGGCTATTCCCAGAAAATTGAAGATATACATATTATTTGTCAGGTAAATATGTTTAATATACGAAATTTTAATCAAAATCTTTAGAGCCATTTTTGAGAAAATCAAAATTTTCGAGAAAAGTTCCATGTAAAGGGTAAATGGAGGTGGGGGGATTTTTCTCAAAATCTTCGTGTCGCATTCCTGGAAGATATTAAACTTAAATACCAAGTTTGGTATTTTACCGACTTTTCGTTTTTGAGTTATCGTGTTCACAGACACACGGACACACACACACACACACACACATACACGCACACAACGACCTTTTTGTGAAAATGCTTTTTTTGGATATTGGGGACCCTAAAACATATATTTCCGGTGAAATCTCGGTATCGAATTTTTGGTGGAGTGCAATACTTTCTCTGTACACTATGTACATAGTGCGTATGGAGAAAGTAAAAATCACTTGCTTTCTTCTAATACATCGCAGATTTTCTCTTATTTTATCTTCAGTTCGTAACCTTCGGCTAGACGACGCCATGTTTTAACACATAAACAAACAAGGCTAGAGAAATTAAATTTGTGGCTAATTTTACGCTTTGGAGTGAAGGTAAGGTCCAGAAACGCTCCAGAGAACCTTTCTCTATGGCTATGACGTAGAAAATACACATACTTTCCCGCTGAAAAGAGTTAAAACCTATGAAAATGGCATCATGAATAGATCGTGGTTGGCACTTTTCGCAGAATTATTGGATCACGATTAGATCGTGAGTGGCACTAAAAGGGTTAAAACATCAGTTTCTTAAGGAGAGTCGAAATATTCTAACCTCCAATGTTAATTGATGACCCCTTAATCTAGAAAAATGAATTTTTCATGGCATGTTTAGGACAACTTTTGTAATTTTTTGTTCGAAAAAATCAATCATTGTTTATCACACATAAAACTCGTATATACAATATACATGGTATATAGAGAAGGTATTGTATTCCAACAACAAATTTGGTACCGAGATTTCACCGGAAATACACGTTTTAGAAAAATGCCCGTGCTGCGCCTGTATGTATGTGGCATGGTGTATTGGTATGTGTGGAAGCAGAGTTCAAAAATGAAAAGTCGTAAATTTTCAAGAAGACCCTTCATGCATAGCGGCCCTTTCCAAGGAATATTCTTCCATAATTTTGATTTTCTCAGTAACCGACTCTAAATAATTTGAATAAAAATTAAAATATATTAAAGTTATTTATACGACAAATAAAAAAAACATTCCTTGAATGTTCTGGGGATAACTTCTGATGACCCTTTCATTCTGGACGAAGTCTGCTTAACTGGTAGACCATAAGACTTATACAAAATTAATTGCACAAAATCTAGATCTTGTCAAAACGTACATGAAGATTTCAAGAAAATCCACCCACCCCAACTACTCTTTACATGGAAAAAATTTTTATTTTCTCAAAAATGCTCTAACAATTTTGATTAAAATATCTTATATTAAAGATTTTAATTATTTACCTACAAATAAAATGTATATTTTCTGGAAATATCCTTCGACTTCTTTATTCCGGATGATTTTATGAATTGTGCATACCTGGCAAACAGTAAGAGATAGACAAAAACTTACCTAAGATGTAGCGCTCGTTAAAACATACAATTTATGTTGCATATATTTTTTTCGAGGAGTGAATAGTTTTTGAGATATTCCTTGTTATTGGTTTTAGTTTTTAAAAAAAAAAAAACTTACCTTTCTCTTACGGGAATTTGCCAACTCCTGTCCATACAAACAAAGGTACTTCAATCACATAGTAACCAGCTTTTAAAGATTTGACTATCGATTTAACCTATGGTACTCCCTTATTTCCCTTCTACTTACAAGGAAACATAATTGTTTGTTGGTTAGCATTAAGTAAATAGAAGAATAAGCTTTTTAACAATAATGTATTAAAGAGATGTAGAGAAAGCCATCTGAATGGAACACATCAGTGTTTTTCATAATATTTTGTGTAAATTAAAAAAAAACATAAAGGTTGGTTCACTGTCAGACTAAAAGCTCATACTAAATGACCAAAATATTAAGTTTGCAAATTTAACGTTATAGCTTGCCCAATACCCTTAAGCATATTACACATTCTATTTTCAATGTTTACAAGTTCTAAACAGAACTCTTTAACGTGTTAAATGCTCGTGGCTTTATTTCTTATGAGTTCATGCAAACAATAAATGGCTATCATATAACTATTGCCTGTTCGTTTAGAAGTTGAAGGTTGCCTCAGAAAAACAAATGTATATTATAATGTTATGAATTAACTAAAATAATATCCGGCGGATATTTATCAGAGCAACTGAGCGTATAAATTAGTTCAAAAGTTATAAATAAACGGTCATGAAATTACAAATAAAAGTTTCGTATGAGATTGGAGTATTTCTTTATGTTAAAAATTAAAGTGGTAAATAAGCAACACGCTGTCTTCATTACATACCTAAGAAGCTGCTCCAATAAACATTTCCGGAATGTTTCCTTACCTGCAAAGAAAGATAACATATAAGTAGAAGCGTATTTTGAACATGTAAAGTAAATAGGAATTAACTGACGTAAATCATTGTTGTGTACCTCCATCTTAGTTACTGATAACAGCTGAAGTTCTAGTGCAATATTTATTTTACAGCTTTTAAAAAATCTACACTTAACCACTTGCAATTATAGGTATATGTCGGATTGCTGCATCTTTTTACTTTCTCTACAGGTACTATGTACACAGTGTAAAGACAAGTATTGTATTGGGCCCAAAAATTCGATACCGAGATTTCATCGGCAATGCATGTTTTGAGACCCCTGAATCCAAAACAAAGCTTGTTTGTAAGACGATCAGTATGTGTGTGTGTGCGTGTGTGTGTGTGTGTTTGTGTGTGTCTGTCTGTCTGTGGACAACATAGCTCAAAAACGAAAAGTCAGTTAAATACCAAGCTTGGTATTTAAGTTTAGTATCTCCCAAGGATGCGATACGAAGATTTTCATGAAAATCCCCGCTAATACTACCCTTTACATGTAAACATTTTCGAAACTGTTGTTTTCCTCAAAATTGCTCTAACGATTTTGATTGAAATATTGTATATTAAAGATACGAGTATTTACATGACAAACAAAATGTATATCTTGAATTTTCTGGGAATAGCCTCTGAAGATCTGTTTATTGTGGATGAATTTCACGGAATTTTCCATTACTGATAAACGGTAAGAGAAAGACAGATGCTTACTCCACATAATATGTAAGATCTCGTTAAAACACATAATTTATGTCATATACGCTGTTTTTTTTTCGTAGAATTGACCGTTTCTTAGATATTCCTTATTATTGGTTTCAGATTTAAAATACTTATATTTTTTCATTTATTTATTTGTAAACTCCTAGCCACACAAACAAAGGAAATCCAATCAAAGGGCCTAACCTATGATACTCCCTTTTTTGCATTCTACTTACAAGGAAGCAAGTAATAAGATCTTTTCTGCTAATTTTACCCCGATTTAGCATGAAGTAGATAGAAGAATAAGTTTAATTTTAACAATAATTTGTAACAGAGATGTACATGAATTCATGTGAATAGAACATATCAGAATTTTAGAACAGTAACAGTACTCAATTTCCTAAGGTAGTAAATGCTTGGTGAAATTTGGTAAAAACAATACCTGTTTTGTCCATTCATATGGCTTTTTCTACCTGTTCTGCAGCCAAACTGTTCTTACAAAAGATTATTCTTTTACTTATATTAAGATAATCAGATACACATAAGCAGAATGAATTATCTTATTACTTGTTTGCTGGTAAGTAGAAGGGAAATAAGAGATAACTCTAGGTTAAAGTGACTGTGAAGTGCTTTAAAACTGTCAGGAGTAAAACAAGAAACACGGAAGACTTTATATTTGAGATAAGTATAATATTTTAAAATTGAAACCAATAACAAGGAATATCTCGGAAATGATTAACTATAGAAAAAATATATATGAAATAAGTTGTATGCTTTCACGAGGTCACATTTTTTGTGCTGTAAGTTTTTCTCTATGATAATGTTTAAAACAAATCAAATTTTACTATTTAAACAAAAATCATCCAGAATGTAGTCTTCTGAGGATACTCCCAGAAAATTCAAGACACATTTTATTTATTGTGAAGATATCTTTAATATGCCGTTTTTGAGAAAATCAAAGTTTTCCATGAAAAGGATATTTGGAGTGGGGTATTTTTCTAAAAATTTTCGTATTGTATCCTTCGAAGATGCTGAACTTAAATATCGAGTTTTGTATTTAAGGGACTTTTATTTCTGAATTATGCTGTTCACAGAAACAGACACTAACTCACACATATGGAGATTTTTTCTAAAAATGCATTTTAATTCAGGGGGTCTCAAAACATGAATTTCTGGTAAAATCTAGGTATGAATTTTTGGGCAGAAAATAATATTTTCTCGTTTAACTTGTAACATCGTACATGCGTGCTGGAGAGAGTAAAAAGTAAAAGTTTTTATACACTTCTAACTTCAAATTTTATGCTGCACGCTGTTTTTTCTTAATATCAACAATTTTGAAGCCATAAATGACTATTTAGCTGATCCTTTACCATTTAGTTAAAGCTTTCAGCTTTAAACTGTATTTCTCACTATTCAAAATGCTCCTTGGACCACGGTTTATAATTTATTAAATTGAAAATTATAGGATAGCTTCAGCAATTACAGTCTTAAGAGTAAATTCTGATGTTTTCAATTCACACGACTTTCTCTATTTATTCTGAAACAAACAACTCTTACAAAAACTATTTTGCTTTGGTTTCTTCCCACTTCATGCTAATCTAATAAACATTAACAGATTTTTTTTTGATTTTTTATTTCCTTGTAGGTACATGGAAAACAATGGTATACACTAGGGTAAGGCGATAGTCAAATCTTTGAAAAACTAGTTGTTAGTGATGACATTCAAGTCTATCTTATTGTCAAGCCAGGAGTAAAAATAAAGAAAAATCTGATGTGTTACATTCACATGACTTTCTCTAGCTGTTCTACAAACTACTTACATAAGATAATTCTTCTTTCTGCACCTTGTTAATCGAGGTACTCATTAGCACAATGTTCTTATTACTTAGTTTCGTATAAGTAGGAAGAAAATAAGGGAATACACTAGGCTAAACCAATAGTCAAATGTTTTAAAAGCTGTCGTTACGCGATTGTCATTACAAATCGCTTCTTTTCTTGGCCAGGAGTAGAACAAAAGAAAAACGGACACTCCCGTCTGAGAAAAGTATAAGTACTTCACAACTGAAACTAATAACAATGAATACCTCGAAAACGGTAAGCTCCACGAGAAAAATGTATAGGACATAACTTGTGTAATTTAAAAAAATCTACAGTTTTTGTATAGTAAGTTTTTGTCTATCTCTTACGGTTTACTAGTTATGCCAAATTAAGCAAAATTCATCCAGATTAAACAGGTCTTCAGAAGCTATTCCCAAAAAATGCAAGATATACATTTTATTTGTCAGGTGAATATCTTTAATACACGATATTTTAATCAAAATCGTTAGAAACATTTTTAAGAAAATCAAAATTTTCGAAAAAAGTTCCCTGTAAGGGGTAGTTTGGGGTGGGGGGATTTTACTCAAAATCTTCGTGTCGCATACCTGGAAGATACTAAACTTAATGTGAATGGAACACATCAGATTGTCTCTTGTCAAACTTGGACCTATGAAAGAGAAAGCCCAGACACGGGTATTTTTATTTGTGATCTACTTTTAGCAAAAAGAATTCTCAGTTCGATCTAACATCATTGTGCCAATGTTCCCTTGTTAAGTGCCAGGGTGACACAGAGCATTTTGGGTCTCTGGTTTACATTTTTAATACCAATATCTGAAACCTTAACGCAACGCTATTTCAAAATGCGTTGGTAAGCATTGTGAAAGTGTGTGCCACGGAAAAGTTTGTAATGACCTGGTTAACAGTTTTTACGCTAAAAAGGGATTTGTTTACAATGTTTTTTGTTGGAACAGGTTAGCGCCGGGAACAAAAGCCAGTTGTATCGGATGTCAAGGTCGGTAAGACGAGAATACCGTGAAATGAACTCTTCATCGCTTCGTTGCCGGGAACAAGAGACTAGCGCGCTTCGCTGGATCCCGGTTAACCGACCTGCCACTAGGATTGCATCACCACCAAATCAAAACATTCGATGATTTAGAAGGATGACCTCGACCAAGTTGTGAAGCGCGCAAGAAAGGCTGTTAAAATGGTAGCATCCTGCTCCCTCTGTCGTCAATCAATGGGACGAATACTGGGAGAAGCTGATGTTCTATCAAAAAATGGGAAAATATACAAAGATTCCTTTATTACTTTCTCTATACCTCTATGTAGAAAATATTACATTACACCCAGAATATCAATACCGAGATTTTACCGAAAATAAAGTTTTAGGGTCCAAATAAGAGATCCGAGTGTCCGCGTGTCTGTGAACACGATAACCCAAAAACGAAAAAGCAGTAAAATACCAAACTTGATATATAAGTTTAGTATCTTCCAAGGATGCGACACGAAGATTTTGAGGAAAATCCACCCACCCAAAACTACCCTTTACATAGAAAATTTTCCGAAAATGTTGATTCTCTCAAAAATGGCTCTAACGATTTTGATTACAATACAGCATATTAAAAATATTTACATCACAAATTAAATGTACATCTTGAATTTTCTGGGACTGGATTCTGAAGACCTCTTGAATCTGGGTGAATTTTGCAGAATTTTGTATAACTAGTAAACAGACAGTAAGAGATATATAAAAACGTACTATACAAAATTGTAGATCCCGTTGTAACACGAAGTTTATGTCACATGCATTTTTTTCGTGGAATTGGCCATTTTTGAGATAGTTCTTGTTATTGGCTTCAGTTTTAAGATAGTTAAAATTTTTCACATACGCAGAAAAAGCAATTTCATCCACATGGCAACCGGATTTCACTATCGTTTTAGCTTAGTGTATTCTATTATATCCCTTGTACATACAAGAAAGCATACAACCATTACTTGGCACAAGGGTAGCGTTCTATACATTTGGCGGGAACGCGTGCGTTACCACGCAAGTGGAGTGTAATCTTAATTTATCAGTGCCATCATGCAGTGATAATAATTATTGTATCCAGAGATATTGAAGACTATATAAGAACGTCTTACCAGTGAAACCAGTTTTCAAGTATTATATTACCTGTAATGCATTCTCTCCCTCGCGGCCACGATCCTGAGACGTAACAATACCTATTACACTAATACTAAAAAGAATCTCAATTAGCTCGCCGATTCGCCGGCATATTACAGTCAGTAATATCTACTGCAGTGTGTAATAAATATTTTGTAACATTTACAACGAAACTCGTTTGTAAAAACATAATTTTTAAGGTCGCTTGGAGAATATCATAATCAAGTTCTTACTGAGGATTTCCAACACAGATAAGCCGCTCAAACAAATGAGTGACGAAAAAAAAGGAGATGAAGAATATATGGTGTAGGGTTTGTTTTGAGGTAAGTTGTTACTGTAACTAAATATTCCTCTCACATGATATATTTCCAGATATAAAGTTTCGGAATGTAATCTCAGGAAGAGAATCAAGAAAGCCCTGCAGATATATATCTGGAACCTCATCCCACTGCACTATCACGTTTTCTTGCTATATTTGCATATACACGTTATAAAACTGCCATCTATGCAGTGAAGGTACACGGTGAGGGCGTAACTGGGCAGCTTGATGAATAGGGTATACGTGTTTCTGCGCATTGTTCATGTGGCTACTCGTTTTGGGGACACACTCATCTGTCTTTTTTATTTTTGTATTTCTAGAGCATCACGTCTGGTCCTCCCCTGCTCCTGTATTTCGCACCTGTGCTGGAGATAATTAATGGCGTGAACTACAACTACTTCACGTGCTACAGGCTTGTGTGTTCTGATTGAAAATTACAAGATTAAATTACTTGCAATACTCACATCGCTTGTATTATATGTAAAACAAGATAGTGTAACGGCTTTCATCTATTACCACCATTATACAAATACACAGATTATTGCAGATTTACGTGTAGGAATACTCTTATTTTGTACAAAACTGATAACTTTTTTTACAAATTCTATTTCATTTGTTAATAGCTTGCAGATTTCAAAAATGAAAATTACTTAAATTAATCAATATAGCGCTTTAGTAAACTAAATGAGAGCTAAAATTTGAAACCATCACATAAGCAAACTAAAGTCATGACAAATGTGTTCTTAGATTATAATAAATTATAATGGACCAACTACCTCATTTTAAATTTTAGGCTATGATATGTTTCCATAGAAACATTTAAATAAACAATAAACTTAATACATATTTCTATAAAGTAAATAGCACATCAGTTTAAAGTATGGAAGTGGATCATGGACAGTAACGAAAAGAAACAAAATAAACAGATCGCAAAAATGAATACTTAAACAGAAGTCAGAGAGAAGAGTAGACTTGAAAATATTTTCCATTATAGAACGTAAACAAAAAGAAAGAATTAACGATGGTAGGTGTTAAAAAGCTATTATGTGTTCCATTTACATGACTTTCTCTACATCTCTACAATAAATTATTGCTAATTTACATAATGCTAATGTTACTTGCTTGCTTTTAACTAGACGGGAAATAATGAGTACCATAGGCTAAAACGATAGGCAAATCCTTTAAAACCTAGTTGCTTTATGATTGATGTTCTTTTGTTTGTATGGTCAGAGGTTAATAAATTCCTATAAGACAAATATATAAGTATTTTAAAGCTAAAACCAATAACATGGAATATTTCAAAAAACGGCCAACTCCACGAAAAAATGTATTTAACATAAATGGCGTGTTTAACGAACTCTACATTTGTTGTGAAGTAGGTCTTTGTCTATTTCTTACGGTTTACTAGTTATGTAATATTCCGCAGAATTCATCCAGAATAAACATGTATTCAGAGGCTATTCCAGAAAATTCAGGACATACACTTTGTTTGTCATGTAATTATCTTTAATATACGATATTTTAATCAAAATCGTTAGAGCCATTTTTGAGAAAATCAACAATTTCGAAAATTTATCCATGTAAAAGGTAGTAGGGGTTGAGGGGATTTTCTTAAAAATATTCGTGTCGCATCATTGGAAGATAGCAAATTTAAATACATAGTTCGGTATTTAACGGTCTTTTCGTTTTAAGCTATGCTGTCCACAGACATACACACAGATAGACAGTGACACACACGGACATTCTTTATAAATACTTTTTTTTGTAGTCAGGGGTCCCAAACATGTATTTCTGGTGAAATCTCGGTATCGAATTTTGGGTGTATTACAATATCTTCTCTATATATTATGTACATAGTACGTGAAGAGAAAGTAAAAATGCGAGATGAGAATACAGCAAAGCACATAAAAAAGACTATTAGCAACACAAGAGATAGAGGACTACAAAGAAATGGCTGAAATGAAGAGAGAAATAAGCTGCAAACAGAACTCTTGAAGGTAAAGAAAAAGAAGCAGAACAAAATTATATTTGAATCTCTCTTTGTTTAGAAATTTTTTAGTATTTAAGCTATTCCATTTTTGCTTTGAATATCCTGTTTAAATAGAATCCCTGAGTATTATTTAGTTTTTAACTAAGGTGTTAAGCTTCAATAATTTTTAAATTTTAAATTTCTATACATTTTCACAAAATATAATATAGCATATTTACAATGTTTTAATCCAAAATCTACGAAGTATCAGTTCCTTCGATGTCTTCTTTGAAATGCTTCCCATTTACGTAGCCTGTTCTGTAGATCTTTAGATTATATTTTCATTTGTCAAACAACCTTACCTCTTCAGTAACATAACTCCATGGCACGACAGCTCACGGGGAACCTTGGCCTACCGCCCGGCCGCTGCGTCCCCCATCTCGGTCCACTACAGACGTCATGGATGGGGTGCAGTATTGGAGGGTGAGACGTGGTCAGCGCCTCGAGCCCCTCCCGGCCGGTTAATGCGGTCCTCACGACCTGGAGCCGCTACTTCTCCATCAAGTAGCTCCTCAATTGGCCCCCCAGGGACCTCACGAGGCTGAGTGCACCCCGGTCCAGGTCTCCCAGCGGGGGAAAAATCCTCACGCCGGTACTGGGGATCGAACCCAGGTCTCCCGCTTGGTAGGCAGCTGCGCTACCACCGCGCTAAGGAGACGACAACCTCTTCAGTACATACATGTATATGTTGTATATAATATATAGCATTTCATTTAGAAGTAAAAATGTTTTCTGGTTGGAGTTTAGAGTAGGCTAAGTAAGCGTATGGAGAGGTTTTGCTTTTGTGCTTAACCCGTTTGATTACTTTTGGGGGGGGGGGGTCAACACTAAACAATTTTTACTTTCTCTACACGTATTATGTACATAGTGTATAGAGAAAGTATTGCATTCCACCCAAAAATTCGATACCGAGATTTCACCGGAAATACATGCTTTGGGCCCCACTGAATCAAAAAAAAAAAACATCTTTAGAAAAAGGTCCATGTGTGCGTGTGTCTGTGAGCATAGTTAAAAAACGAATAGACCGTTTAATACCAAACTTGGAATTTAAATTTGGTATCTTTTAATAACAAACTTGGTATTTAAATTTGGTATCTTACAAGGATGCGACACGAAGATTTTCAACAACAAAAAATCCCCCCAACTATCCTTTACATGGAAAAAATTTCGAAAACTTTGATTTTCTCAAAAGTTGCTAACGAATTTGATTTAAATCTTTTATATTTAAGATATCTACATAACAAATAAAATATATATCTTGAATTTTCTGCGAATAGCCTCTGAAGACATTTGATTCTAGGTGAATTTTGCGAAATTTTGCATAATTAGCAAACCATAAGAATTAGACAAAAACCTATTATCCAAAAAATGTACACCACGATAAAGCATACAATTTATGTCATATACATTTCTTTCGTGGAATTGGCCGTTTTTGAGATATTCCTTGTTATTGATATCAGCTTTAACATTTTTTCTCCTTTCTGTCAACTCCTGGCAAAGCAAAGAAACGGAATTGAATCCCGTAGCAACCACATTTTAAAACATTTGACTGTCGGTTTAGCCTAGTATATTCCCTTATTTCCCCTCTACATATAAAGGAACTAAATAATAAGACCGTTTCTGCTAAATTAAATATACAGAAGAATAAGTTTATTATATTAACAATAATGTGTTACAGAGATGTAGAGAAAGTCATGTGAATGGAGCACATTAGATATTTTATATTCTAATTATTGTTAACAAAACATATTAAGCTCAGAATAAAATAATACCAGTCTATATCTGTATTATTTTGAACTGTCTTATTGTTGGAGAGATAATTTAGGAATGTCAGTTGCGAAAGTTATTTATATGGGCACATTCAGGAGCTTGGAGAAACCAATTATAGATGCTCTTTGTGATTGGCTATCTGCGGTCATGTGGACAGGCTCGTTTAATATGTTGGGTAGCGCAGCGTCGTGACAAGTTAGCAAATATTCTTAATTAATTCAAAACAAGATGTTTTTCTTATCACTTCACTATGTGATTACCACTATCTTATGAGCAGAAATTGTCTGTATACTAGATTGTTTTCTTGGTCAAAACCAACTAATTTGTAACTTGCGTATGGGTTAAGGCAATTTAATAATCAATCACTCAATATCAACATTACTGGTGGCCAGATTACTGTATAAACATGCATCATCACAAATACACCATAAAGCATCTGTAAAAAAATCTGATGTGTTCCATTCACATGACTTTCTCTACATCTCTGTAACAATTTTTTATTAGTTTTACGTCATTTAACCTGGTTTTTCATATTGGACGATGAATGAAATTGGTGAAATGATGCTCAAATGATTTCGGAACCCATAGAGCTTAAAGTTACCCGACATTCGTCTTCTCAGGATAAGGGAAAACCCCGAAAAAAACTTATCCGAGTAACTCACCCTAAGCGAGATTCGAATTCACGACCTTTTGAATGTGAGGCAGACACGCTACCACCACCCGGGCTAACAAATTATTGTTACAAAGCTTATGCTTCTTTTCACTTCATGCTATATATATATAGCAGAAATAGTCTTATTAGTTACTTCCTTGTAAGTAGGAAGCGAAATAAGGAAGTACCATAGGTTAAAGTGACAGTCAAAAGCTGGTTGCTATGTGACTGAAGTCCCTTTGTTTATATGGACAGGAGTTGACAAATTCCCGTATGAGAAAAGAATAAGTTTTTTTTTTAAAGTTGAAACCAATAACAAGGAATATCTCAAAAACGACACACTCTCGAAAAAAATACATATAACATAAATTGTGTGTTTTAACGAGATCTATTTTTTTGTGTTGGTAAGTTTTTGTCTACCTCTTACAGTTTGCCAGTTATATAAAATTCCGTAAAATTCATCCAGAATAAAGTGGCCTTCAGAGGCCGTTCCCAGAAAATTGAAGATATACATTTTATTTGTCACTGTATCTTTAGTACACGATATTTTAATGGAAATCGTTCAAGCCGTTTTTGAGAAAAATCAACATTTTCCAAACTTTTCCCATGTAAAGGTAGTTGGGAATGGGGGGATTTTCATGAAACTCTTCGTATCGCATCCTTGGAAATACCACACCTAAATACCAAGTTTGGTATGTAGCGTTTTTTTCGTTTTTGAGCTATGCTATCCATACACACACATACACACACACACACACCCAAAAATAGAAATAAAAGTGAATGTAGATCCTTTATTAATGTTTTTTACAATTAATAATCTAAATTCTTCATTGAGTTTATTGGTAACTAAATTTCATAATACTGTTCATCGGTAAGAAATAAGTCATTATGAGGTTGCAATATACACACGAATCTTTTTCCAAAAATGCTTTTTTTGGATTCACGGGGACCCAAAACATGTATTTCCGGTGAAATCTCGGTATCGAATTTTTGGGTGCAATAGAATACCTTCTCTATACACTATGTACATAGTATGTGTAGAGAAAGTAAAAGAAAACAATAACAGGTTCGGAAAATCTTCAAGCCTGTGATTCGAGCTAAATGATATTAAACTTATTAATATGTTTGGGAATTACTTGTTCGCCGAGTGGAAATATATACCGGGGTATCCAATTTATACGGACATTCCTGCTTCAAGACTAATAAAACATCATAGGCGAGTTATAAGTAATTCTTGTTCTCTGCAATACGTAAGATAATCCAATTGTTTTCTATTAGCATTTAGGTATTTTTGATTTAGTAAAAATCTGATGTGTTCCATTCACATGACTTTCTCTACACCTCTTAACAAATTATTGCTATAAAGCTTATTCTTCTATCCACTTCATGATAATCGAGATAAACATTAGAAGAAATTACGTTTATTACTTGGTTTCTTGTAAGATGAAGGAAAAAAATCTAATGTGTTAGATTCTCATGATGTCCTCTAGCTCTTGGGTAAATAAACCTTTTATTTAAAAGATAAATCTGTTATCTACATCAAGCCAATCAAGATAAACATAAGCAGAGTTATTCTTATTTCCAGTTTCCTTTTAAGTAGAAGGAAAATAAAAACATCTGATGTGTTCCATTCACATGACTTTCTCTACATATCTACCACAAGTTATTGTTAAAAAGCTTATGCTTCTATTTACTTCATGCTAATCGAGAAAAAATTAGCAGAAATGGTCTTATTACTTGGTTCCTTTAAGTAGAAGCGAAATAAGGGAGTACTATAGCTTAAAGTGATAGTCAAAAGCTGGCTGCTATGTGACTGAAGTTCCTTTGTTTGTATGGACAGAAGTTTACAAAGTCCTATGTGAGAAGAGCAAGTTTTTTAAAGCTGAAATAAAAAACAAGGAATATCTCAAAAACGATCAACTCCAAGAAAAAAATGCATATAACATAAAATGTGTGTTTTAAAGTGCTCTACATATTCTGTGAGGTAAATTTTTCTCTACCTCTTACGGTTTAGCAGTTATATAAAATTCCGTAAAATTCATCCAGAATGAAATAGTTTTCAGAGGCTATTCCCAGAAAATTCAAGATATACATTTTATTTGTCAGGTAAATATCTTTAATATATGATATTTTAATAAAAATCGTTAGAGCCATTTTTGAGAATATCAAAATTTTCGAAAAAAGTTCCATGTATAGGTAGTTTGTGGTGGGACGATTTTTCCCAAAATCCTCGTGCCGCATCCCTGGAAGATACTAAACTTAAATACCGTTTGGTTTGGTTTTTGCCGACTTATTGTTTTTGAGTTATCGTGTTCACAGACACACGGACACTCGGACACTCGGACACACTGACACACGGACACAAACAGGAACCTTTTTGTAAAAATGCTTTTTTTGGATACAGGTGACCCTAAAACATATATTTCCGGTGAAATCTTAGTATCGAATTTTTGGGAGGGGTGCAATACCTTCTCTATGCACTATGTAATTGAGAAAAGATTAAATGGCTTATTATTGAAACCAATAATCCGGATTACCCCGAAAACGGTTTAACCCTACAAAAAAGAAAAGTATATAAAATTGTATGCTTTAATGAATTCTACATTTTTTGTGTAGTAAATTTTTATATATCGCTTACGATTTGCCAGTTATACGGAATGTATAAAAATGAAGAGGTCTTCAGAGGCTATTCCCATAAATTTAGGATATGCATTTCGTCTATCATAAAAATATCTTATACTTAAGGTAGTTTAATCAAAATCGTTAGGGGCATTTTTGAGAAAATGAAAATTTTCGAAAAATATTTGGGGTGGGGGATTTTTTTGAAAATCTTCATGTCACATCCTTGGAATATACTAAACTTAAATACCAAGTTTGGTATTTAATGATGTTGCTGTTCACGGACGTTTTTCTAAAAATGGTTTGGTTTTTATTCAGGAGGTTCTAAAACATGTATTTCCGGTGAAATCTCGGTTTCGAATTTGAGAGTATTACAATACCGTATCTGTGCACTATGTGCATAGAAAGTAAAAACACCGTCTATTGTAGAATCTAACGTGTACGTCATTTCATAACTAGTTGTATTTAGGTAGTGTAGCAGATTGACTCCAGTATAATACATCTTACCGAGTGAGTTGGTTCAGGCAATTCGTCTAAAAGTGGCATTTGGGAGGTCGGGAATTCAATTCCCTCAGCCGACTTCTTTGACCCATGGGTTTTTACGGAGATTTTCCCGGGTCACCAAGCGAATGTTAGAGAGGTTTCTTCATTCTCCCGGATTTCCTTTCCATTTTATTCCAACCGGTCTCTGTCAGCGTGATTGCGGTGATGCCGCCCCTCCATGGTGGTGAACTTGCTTTGAAAATACAGCTCTGTCCGGCAGGGTGACACGTTGGAGTTGCCTGTGTGTTCAGTTAGACCCAGGGTGCAGGTTCCTAGTGCTTTGGACTATGGTAGGGATCCACCACGGTGGCTCTTTACCTGCAGTCAGTTTCGGCCGACCTTTGAACACTCTCCTTTCATTCATCCTCCTGGATCTTACGCAACATGGTAGCTGAGTGTGGAAGCCTCTCGGAACCAACCAGACAGACAGCTAACACCACATCTTTTAGAGTTTCCTACAGTAAAAACTCTGATGTGTACCATTCACATGACTTTCTCCATATCCCTGCAAAAAATTATTCTTAAAAAGCTTATACTTCTATTTACTTTATGCTAATCAGAAAAAAATAGCAGAAATAGTCTTATTACTCGCATCCTTGTAAGTAGAAGCAAAATAAGGGACTACCATAGGTTAAAATGACAGTCAAAAGCTGGTTGCTATGTCAATGAAGTTCATTTGTTTGTATGGATCGGAGTTGACAAGTTCCTGTATAAGAAAAATATGTTTTTCATAGCAGAAACCAAAAACAAGGAATGTCTCAAAAACGATGAACTCCACGAAAAAAAAGTGTATAACATAAATTGTGTGTTTTAACGTGCTCTACATTTTTTGTGTGGTAAGGTTTTGTCCATCTCTTACGGTTTAGCAGTTATTCAAAATTCAGTAAAATTCATTTAGAATAAACTACTCTTCAGAGGCTATTCCCAGAAAATTCAAAATATACATTTTATTTGTCAGGTAAATATCTTTAATATACGAATTTTTAATCAAAATCGTTAGAGCCATTTTTGAGAAAATCAACATTTTCGAAAAAATTCCAAGTAAAGGGTAGTTGGGGGTGGGAGGATTTTTCTCAAAATCTTCGTGTCGCATCCTTGGAAGATACTAAACTTAAATACCAAGTTTAGTATTTTACCGACCTTTGGTTTTTGAGTTATCGTGTTCACAGACACACGGACACAGTGACACACGGACACACACACATGGACCTTTTTGTGAAAATGCTTTTTTTGGATATTGAGGACCCTAAAACATATATTTCCGGTGAAATCTCGGTATCCAATTTTTTGGTGGAGTGCAATACTTCTCTATACACTATGTACATAGTGCGTATGGAGAAAGTAAAAACAGGACGATTATGCTCTTCTGATGCCCGCTAGCTACTATAGTGGTATACTGTAAGATCTTCCTCGTGTATGCGTTGGTGTGGCCAGAATGGACATCAGTGCCAATCGCTGAAAATATTTAATGGAAGCTAATAACTGGCCTGTTTTGGAACGAGTTTTTTATGTTTAAGATGACTATTAGTAAACTGTTCCTAAATTTAGTAAAGGTGCGAGTAATTTCTAGAGTAATTACCTAACCGTATAGATAAAATCTGTTTCCGTCGTACAGTAAAGAGTTTAAGTTACTGTGACTCACTAAATGTCTATACGGCGAAACTGTTTGCAATCACCATTAAAACGAGTAATGAAGATAGCGCTTTACTATGATCAGTGTAGCAAGTCTTAAAGCGTGAGAATGTACCGCAAGAGGCGCCAGAGTCAGCGTATGACTAAGCACGATTGGCGCCAGAGTGTAATTACACTTTAGCAATACATGCCCTTATATTAACCTAAGCCCCGCCTACTGTGACTACCCCAGCATACTTCATATGTTATACGTTCCCAAATGTTATACTTCATATTAGAACCTGATTTTCATTCTCTATGACTTCTTAATTGTAAACATTCTTTCCCATTGGTTATTCTTAGAAATTCCTTCAGTTTGTGAACACACAACTTCCCAGTAATTTAGCTATAAGCTTAATAGATTTACTGGTTCCTAATATTTCTGGAACTTAATTATCTTCATCAGCCTGATGTTCTACATTATTACTTCGACAACGGTGAAGTTTTCTAACGATTTCTTGTATAGCATTTACATATTTATTTGGAACTTTGACTTTACTGATTTATTTTAATATATGAAATTATTTATAGTTTTTATTTATACATTTCCATTACTTCTTTATAAAACAAGTATTAACTTAATACAACCATAATTCCGGTATCAATTGTTAAGTCAAGTGAACGGACAGAACATTTAGAATGGTCTTGCGTTAATCCAAATTCAAGCTTCTGTCTGTCAGTTTGTCACTTGACGAATACAATCATGATTGGTTGTTATGGAAATTATGCAACTATTGATATGTTCGTATTTAAACTACTCATGCAATGCAGATATCACAAGAATGCGGAATTTAAAAGCTCGAGAGATAATCGCTATTGAGTACGGCAAGCCTCTAAGTTAAAATATAGCACTTATAAATTGCGATTTTGCCTGAAAAGTAGGTAAACAAAGATTTAGATTATTCGTTCCAGGATACCGCATGTATTTGCTTAGCAGTTTGTGCTTAGCAGTCCTGATGTATTCAGTTGTACATAATACACTGCCTTCGTTTTATACCAAGGCCACGACAGACTTATATGCCTATCGGTCGAGACGGCAGTGATCTTGGTACTGTGCCACTGCGTAGAAGCGGCGCAGGACATGTGAAGAGTACGTTTATGAGCTGTGAGCTGTCTCAGTCGTTACTTTGTCTTCAGGTGAAGTGCTTCGACAATATGTGTATTTTGTGTGACTTCCTAGGAATGATCTTATTAGTTCACGAAAATGCCTGCCAACAAATCCACGCCTAAAAATCATGAAGAACGTACATAGTGGATAGAGAAGGTGTTGTATTACACCCAAAAATTTGATACCGAGATTTCACCGGAAATACATGCTTTAGGACCCCCTGATTATAAAAAAAAAAAAAAAAAAAAGCAATTTCAGAAAAGGTCCGCGTGTATATGTGTGTCTGTGGACAGCATAGCTCAGAAACGAAAAGAAATTAAATATCAAACTTGGTATTCAAGTTTGGTGTCTTTCAAGAATGCGACACGAAGATTTTCAAGAAAATCCCCCACCCCAACCCCTTTACCTGACAAATAATATGTATATCTTGAACTTTCTGGGAATAGCCTCTGAAGACTAGTTTATTCTGGATGAATTTTGCATAACTGCTAAACCATAAAAAATTGACAAAAACTTATCACAGAAAAAATGTAGAGCTCGTTAAAACACACAATTTATGTAATATACATATTTTTCGTGGAGTTGATTGTTTTTGAGATATTCCTTCTTCTTTTTTTTTTTTTTTTTTTTTTTTTGGTTTCAGCTTTGAAAAAAACTTATACTTTTCTCGTACAGGAATTTGTCTACTCCTGTCCATACAAACAAAGGATCTTCGGTCACATAGCAACCATCTTTTGACTATCACTTTAACCTGTGGGACTGCCTTATTTCGCTTCTACTTTCAAGGAAGCAAGTATTAAGACTATTTCTGTTAATTTTTTCCGATTAATATAAAGAAGATAGTAGCTTGAGGTTTTAACAATAATTTGTTGCAGAGATATAGAGAAAGTCATGTGAATGGAACACATCAGATTTTCATGTAGATATGTACCATATGTGAGAACTGAATCATGTAGGCAGATGTGTTGACAATCATAAGTAATTTCCTGGTTATCCAGTTCAGGGAAGAGACCCTGTAAAATGTTGGGTCAATAAATTTGGAGCAGCACGTTCGCTAAACGAAAGAAGCGAAAACGACAATTCCAACGGAGGAAAAGCTTGACAGGAATTATGAACAATACTCATGTGAAAGGTAATTTTATTCGACGATGTCAAGAATGTCTTCGTACAGATGGACATCACTTTCAACATCACTTATAATAAGGTTGTATCTTAGTACTTGTATATTACATGAGTAAGAAAAGCGGATGGATCGAAAACTCCGCAATATAGTAGACTGTGCGCGGAGCATGTATTCGCACGAGCTACGACATTTGCATAAGACGAATCTGATGTTTATGTTGGCGTGCCTCCAATGTCGGTCTCTTTCATTCGTTTTTAGCTACACTATTCTCAAACTTGCAAAGACACAATCATATTGCTTAAGTCTCTGTGAAAATTGTATGGTAAGCCCATGTACAATGTTTGAATTAATCAGTTTCACTCGAATTCGAAACATTAACATGAAATCATTCACTATCCTATTTTCAGTTAATTTATGTACACGTGGATCATTCCAAGCTATCATCACTATCAGAAGCATTGAAGTCATAATTCTAGTGAAGTTGACCAAGATGTCTTATGGTTAATGATCAATAGTCAATTATTCTGCATTTTTCAGCCATTATAGTCATGAGGTAGCGCCAAAATTTGCAATTTGGATCCCTTGCGCTTTATTGAAAATGTTTTCTAAACTTCACTTGTTTGGCAAAAAACTCAGTATAATTTCGGTGGTCACCATTTTTGCTGTTTTTCCTAATTTTGGCCTTCAAAATACAATGGTTTATTTCAATACCAAACATCTTAAATTTCGAATTTGGTTATAATTTTGGGATTTCTTTCAGTAAAGCAAAATTCAGTTTGTCCACCAATATTGTTACGATAGGTGTAAATTATCCCAATTAATATCAGAATTATGAGGAACGCTAAAATACCCAAAATTAAGAGTTTCTCTTCTGCGACTTCAGATGTTGCAATAGTGTTTGGGTATCAGTATTTTATGACTAAGCTTAACTTTTGCGCAAAGCGTGACACAGTCTAGGGACAGAAAAGAGGTCATCAACCGCCAGATAATTTGTTTTATTTGGTCGTTCTTCTGAAACCGGAAAGTATTATACATTGATTTATTGATCTGAAGAACGTATAAATGAGGTAATCTTCAAATAAGGCCTGTTTGTCCTCCTATACTTCTTCCAGGTTTCAATAGAGCATAAATATCTCAAGAGAAAACACGTTCTTGGTGTGAAGGCCAATTACGCACATCCTCCAAGAGATGTGCTTAATTTGGATGCCGAAAGGCCAATCAAGGCATAAAATCCTATCGTTAATTTTTATATGCTTTGATTGACAGTTTGATGTAGTGTTCTCTGTTATCATTTGAGTTGGAATGTTCGCTTATAGTTTACTTCGAAATTAACTCAGAATGGATGAATGATCAAACTTATGGGTTTTACTCTTTTAGGAATACGTTAAAATAAAACAGATCTTTAGAATTCAGATCAAAATGTTTCTTCAAAAGCATTTTGCATACATATTACACTAGAAACAACCCCTCCAATTAAATCAACATTCTAACATATTGTTTCTTTATCCAACTTCTATGCTAAACATGAACGAAAATTACTCATTCCCAAAATTTTAAACTTCGCTTACGCCAATTCTCAGGGTTTGTTCCATGAGCGGTGGAGAACAGGAAATTACAAAATGTGAAATCAGCATAGCGATCAGAGGGTTCCGAACCTTGCATTTCGAGTTAATATGCTAAAATGCCCTGAAACATTGATTACAGTCTCCAGGTTAATTTTCACGTCTGCTTCATCAACCGAAAATCACCTTTCAATCAGGCTGAGTTTTTGTTTGGTAAGAGATGCGGCCAAAAAACAATTGCTAAGATGGATCAAAATTGCTCTTCATTTTAATTGGGCGCATTTGAGATGTATCAGCGTTATACTTATACCTATACCTATAGTTTTGTTTTGCAAACTCTTCATCCAATTGCTTCCAACCCACCAGCGATGGAACCATCTCAAGGAGGACACATCAGCAAAACTGCGAGCTATTTCATTTGATGGAAAGATTCAATGCATATTACTAATTATTATATAAATTTGGTTGTTTGCAACTTTGCTATCACTGCACATTAAAAATACCTGAAGAAAGATATGAAAACAATAGCAAATCATATTTACGTGTCTGAGTTAGAATTCAGGAAAGCTAAAACAAAATACAGCTTGAAAGTGTATGGTTATATTTAAGGCAATGAACTTCAAAAGTACTTAAAACTGCAGAAATAATGTTATGGACATTGTTGAATAAAAGCAGTAATTGCTTGTTCAAATGAATGGATATGGAGCTTTGAAAAGTATCCGTCTATGTATTATGACTCTTGAACACATAAACAAACAAAAACTAAAGAAAATATTGAGATAAGTTTAAGGTTTCGTTTCCAAAATTGATTTTCTATAGATAAAATCAGCATTTTGGGCTTTCATGCTAAAGTTTTGGACAAACTTAACAAAAATACGAGACAATGCTGATGCCAAAGTATAACATCAGACTTATGGCCTCCAAACGCATAAGGGACTTTTCATGTATGGAGAATGCCTTGGGTATATAATTATCTTCTAACTGTAATAAACTTATTTTTAAACAAATAAAATTAATGACACATTGATGTATTAATATTTATACAGGAGTCTAAAAAATATATCTCAAATACATATTGTCCATCCACCTCCCTCGCTTTCTCAATTACAATAAAACATTAAACGTACTATTTCCTGAAGGCGTTAATGACGTGTAACAAATCCAAAGAATTTAATAAAGAGGAAAACTAGATCAAGTAAGAATTATATAACCGAGAGGAATTATGCTCTTCGTTATCTTCTGTATGATCGCTCTCCGCGGCGTAATGGTTACCATGCTAACTTCATATATCCAAGGTCGCGGGTTCAAGTCCGGCGGAGGACGATGGATTTTTTTCGGGTGTAAAAATCCTTAGCATGGCTTCCTTCGGAAGGGAAGTAAAGCCGTTGGTTCCGTGTCGTAGATTTACGGCACGTTAAAGAACCTCAAGCCTGATAGAGAGGCCTCTGAGCAAAATTAAGCGGTCTTTCACGCCCTATTTAGAATGGGACGCTGAGAACCATAGTAGTTAAAGAGCGTCCATAAATAACACGCCATTTACATTTTTTTCACGTAAAAACAGACACAATTTACATCACATACTCGTAAACACAGAGATTGGATTTCGTAATTGCGCTCTGTAACATTAAAAAATCTTATCTCTGCAACAAATTATTGTTAGAAAATTTATGCTTCTATTTACTTCATGCTAATCGAGAAAAAAAAAATAGCAGAAATATTTTTATTACTTGCTTCCTTGTAAGTAGAAGCGAAATAAGGGAGTACCATAGGTTAAAGTGATAGTCAAAAGCTGGTTGCTATGTGACTAAGTTTCTTTGTTTGTATGGACAAGAGTTGACAAATTCCCGTATGAGAAAAGTATTTTAAAGCTGAAACCAATATAACGGCATATCTCAAAAACGATATATTCCACGAAGAAAATGTATATAACATAAATCATGTGTGTTTTAAGGAGCTCTACAGTTAGCTCTTGTCAGTCTCTTACGGTTTAGCAGTTATGCAAAATACCGTAAAATGCATCCAGAATAAAGTAGTTTTCAGAGGCTATTCCCCGAAAATTCAAGATATACATTTTATATGCAAGGTAAATATATTTAATATACAAAATTTTAATCAAAACCATTAGAGCCATTAAATACCAAGTTTGGTATTCAACGGTCTTTTCGTTTTTGAGCTATGCTGTCCATAGACACACGCACATGGACCTTTTTCTAAAAATGCTTTTTTTATTCAGGGGGACCCAAAACTTGTATTTCCAGAGAAATCTCGGTATGGAATTTTTGGATGGAATGCAATACTTTCTCTACACACTATGTACATAGAACGTGTAAAGAAAGTGAAAATGCGTTTAACCAGAAGCTTAATTCTCGTACATCTCTGTGCTCGTAGTTACAGTGCTGTAGAATTCTATTCATCATATGACACAGTAAAGGCCACTCATAGAGCAATGAAGTACCCTTGGCACGAAAATCAAGTAAGAGTTTAGTTATAACAGAATCAAAATTCTATGTTTACTTTCTATACACGTGCTATACATATAGTAGATAGAGAAAGTATTATATGTCACCCAAAAATTAAATGTTGAAATATCACCGGAAATATATGTTTTGACATCCCCTGAATAAATAATACAACTTTTAAAAAAAAATGTCTATTTTTGGGACAGCATAGCTAAAAAACAAAAACATCGTTAAATATCAAATTTTGTATTTAAGTTAAGTATCTTCCAAATGTGCGACACAAAGATTTTCAAGAAAAATCCGCGAACTACACCTTATATGGAACATATTTTGAAAATGTTGCTTTTCTCAAATCATTTTGATTAAAATACCGTATATTTACATAACAAATAAAATGTATTTCTAGGAATAACCTCTGAAATTCTCTGGTAAACGTAAGAGGTAGAAAAAAGATCTCGTAAAAAAACTTATGTCATATACAATTGTTTGTAGATTAGCTGTTTTGAGATATTCCTTGTTATTGGTTTCTATTACAAACTACTTTAAAATTTCTCAAATGAGAAGTAGGTCATCTTTCGTTTCATCTCCCTTTTGTTTTACTCGTGACTATGCAAATAAAACCGAAGTTCAATTGTTTTACATCTGAGCGGCTTTCTAAAAGGTTTTAATATCGCTTTAGGTGAGTATATTAACCTTATTTCCTTTTTATTTAAAAGGAACTCATACAACCATTTCTGTCAATGTTTATCTCGATTAACATGATGTAAATAAAAGGATGATCTTTTTTTTAACAATAGTTTATAGAGAAAGTCATGTGAACCGAACACATCAGATTTCAGTTGCAGTTGTATGAGTTTCATCTATTATGCCGTGATGCATAATGTGAAAGAAATATGAGAGCTAACCAATTGCGTTGAAAGCTACACAGACTCAATGCAGTTCTTAAATGTCACATCAGGAAGAATACTTTAGTTTATTGAGTATATTTATGTATGTACACTATGTACATAGTACGTGTAGAGAAAGAAAAAAAAAGTTAATGGAATTCTTGAACTAGCATCATCTGTGATCGGCAAAGTTTAGGTAAGGAATGCTTGTGGGTGGCCTGGCGGTGACATCGGTCGTATATCAGAGCCACACGTCTCTTTGACGGACACACCGAGGGAACGCCCGCTTCAGGACAACACATTCCTTCAAGTCACTCATTAATTACACAGCCATTACTGAGGACAGAGCTTCACTATTCCCTCGAGAAAGCGCATGCGTGAAATTCCATCATGAGATCATCTACCAAATTATGTTGAAAGTAGGCAAATATTTCGGCAGAGCATTTAAGTACTAACAACAGCAGTAATAATAATAATAATAATAATAATAATAATAATAATAATAATAATTAATAATTTAAAGTCCAAAGAGAAATCTGGAGAATGGATCTATGTAATCTTTCTTTAGCCAGAGAAGACAGGCCATAGACGTATTTGACTTTGTGGATTAATTTTGTGATAATTCTTAGCTTGAAAGAAGCAAATTTGTTACAGAAGTATTTTTAATATTAAGCAAAAAGGTTAAAGAACAATGAGATACATTAGCTGAAGAGTAAATAATGTGAATAACTGCATGATAATGGCAAAATTTAATAAGAGATCTGAAAGTTGATATTTGGTTTTTATAGTGTTTATAAACTATTTATTGTGATGGTTTTAAATATGTATTTGTTTTCCAATCTTGGTTTTTATTACTTACACAAAGCTGATAAATGCAGGATGTCCCAGAATTCGACTGCACAAATTAACACAATTCTGGTAGACCCTTGTGTTTTCATATATATGTGTGTGTGTGTGTGTGTGTGTGTGCGTGCGTGATTTATTTTTATGTTCTTAATTATATGTATAACTAAAAATAACAAAAATAAAAATGTGTATATATGTGTGTGTGTATATATACACACGCTTACCATAGCGTATACATAGCAAAATTATAAAAAAAATAAAAATTAAAAAAAATTAAAAAAACATAAAATAAATAATGTAGTAATTCTGATGTATATAATACGCTTACCATAGAGTATATATCAGAATTATTACGCAGATTTATTTTTATGTTTTTGTTTTTAATTTTGGGCAATGGACCTTTGAAATTATTTATTGATTGTCTCTTTAAAGCATTTTTCAAATGGAAGCTTGAGAGATCCACCCATTTGACCGTAAAGTAATATAAGTAGAACTATGGGAGTTTAATAACACTGTTGTAATATTATTTTTCAATATTGTTTTTAAATGTTGTTATTATTATAGAAGTTTCACACATAGTATTAAATACATGCTTAGAAACAACTAAATCGTGGAATTCTTCGTCTACGTTTCATTACAGTTCTATACCTATTATTTCATCGATCGAATTAAAGTACCTAGTGACTACTTAGTGACAGAAAATATAGGATAAATAAAATAATAACTTTAACATTAGTATTATCTTAAGGTTATAGCCTCGAAAAATAATTCATTTGAAAGCTGGGGATTTAAAGAAGATGGAATTAGCGGGTTTCTGAACTAAACAATTCAAATTTTCAAATCTTAAACTTGATTATACCTTTGTTTAATTAAAGACAGGCTAAAGCTATAATTTATAATCTCTATATTTTAAATACCATAATTCTAATGTGTATACATCACATTCTCTACTACTTAAGTATAACAGTAGATATAAGAAATTTTGTATTAGAAGACTTTAACTTAGAAACTAAAATACATTATATGAGAACATCTAAATAAACCCAAAATTAATATTAAAAATAAATTGGTTTGTTTATGTGTAAAATCATAAATAAAACGACATATATGATAAGTACTTTACCTTACAGGGTAGTACCCTGTAACGTAACATCTTCCGAAAATTGAACAGGTAGATTTGCCATTATTAAGGATTTTCTCACAAATTTCTTTAGCCATTTCATAAATGCTTCTCGATATTGGTTGGGATTTTTAGATAATGACAGTTTTCTCAAATGGAGAGTTATTATTAATTTGTCAGAATTTCAAAGTAATCACACAGAGTCACGCTCTTTAAAAAGGTGACTATAGCATTACCTATTCTATCGTACTATGAAATCTATAAAATATGTGAATCGAAAGCTTATTTGTATTAACAAGAGTTAGCTGGAGTATTAAGGTTTTGTAACTGTAGTTTGTAGAAGAACAAGAAAAGAAATCCATGTGCATGAAACACATCAGATATTTTTTCCAATTCAATCAATTTCTTTTGGCGTTTGAATATGCAAATTTAAAAAAATGTGTAATTTTTACTTTCTCTACACGTACTATGTACATAGTGTATAGAGAAGTATTGCGCACCACCCAAAAATTTGATAGCGATATTTCACCGTATTTGTAGAAAAAGGTCCGTGTGTCCACGTATCCGTGTCTATGAACACGACAACTCAAAAACGAAAAGTCGGTAAAATACCAAATTCGGTATTTAAGTTTAGTGTCTTCTACGACACAAAGTTTTTGAGAAATGTCCCCTCACCCCAAACTACGTGGAAAAAAATTCGAAAATTTTTATTTTCTCAGAAATGACAAAATCTAAGTATTCGACATACAAAATTTATTTCTTGAATTTTCTGGGAATGGCCCGTGAAGACCTCTTTATTCTGAATGAATTTTGCTGAATTTTGCGTAACTGGTAAACCGTAAGAGATATGCAAAAACTTACTATAGAAAAAAATTAGATGACGTTAAAACACACAATTTATGTCATATACGTTTTTTTTCGTGGAATTGACCATTTCTGAGATATTGCTTGGATCCTCTTAAATAACTGATTAACAAGAGGATCAAACTCATATCAGTTGTTACAAAGTTTATGTAACCTCCTACATTTCACACGGCATGTGGCTGAGGCTAAAAAAATGTAATTTGTCAGATGTAAATGGCGACTCCGAAATTCGATGAAGGTACGATAGCTCTAGAGTTGCAAAGTATGAACCCCTCATTAGATATTCTGGCCGCGCATAGTTTTCATAGCCATTGGGGAGGGAGTGACAGGAGAAAGCATTACAACTTATTATTTATGTTCTCGCACCACTGGAAACATTCGTTAGTGCAATTCCATACTCAACTTTGGTATTTTATGCGCTATCTTTCACAAAAGTAAATACCCAGCGCGCGAGGGTCACCAAATTCTCAGACGCTTTTCAATAGGGGATATGAGAATAAAATTTGCCATATGCTTTTCTTCTCTTTGTATTCAAATGGACATGGTTGCCATCCTCTCACCTAGCAGTTTAGGAAATCTTTATTTCAGAAACCATTGAAATTTAACGAAAAGCTATTGCAAATTCAACTTCAAGACATTTGCAGAAAATGTGTTTTTATTGTGTTTCGATTAAGTAGTGAACCCGAAGTAAAACCTACTAGTATTGGGTGCTTTTCTAACGCACATGAGTTTAATATGCAGAAATTGTGCCTGTGACTAGAATAGTCGAAGTGGTAAAAGCGTGCTTCTGCTGAATAACAGAAAAGTTGGCAGGCATGTGGAATCCCCTCTAATGCATATATATATACAGGGTGTATATAACTTACAGTTATAAATTATATCTCAAATGAAAAAGCAACTCAGTCTTGTTTGTTGGCACAAGTGCGCATGTGCGTGCAATGTTTCAGCCGCAATCCGCTAGACAGCGGTAGTAGCAAAGATGGCGACTAGTAAACAGAAAGCGTTTTGTGTTTTGCAGTTTGCAAAGACCGAATCTGTAGTTACTGTGCAACGTGCGTTCCATAGTAAGTTCGGTTGTGATCCTCCTAGTGATAAAAACATTCGTAGATGGTATAATCAGTTTAAAGATACCGACTGTCTTTGTAAAGGGAAGAGCACAGGACCACCAGGAGTAAGTGAAGAGACTGTTGAGCGAGTGAGAGAGTCGTTCACTCGTAGCCCAAAGAAATCAATCCGGAAGTCTAGTCGTGAATTAAAAGTTCCTGTGTCTACTGTTTGGAAAGTTGTAAGAAAACGCTTACAGCAACGTCCTTACCGTTTACAGTTATTACAGGCTCTAAAGCCGACAGACCAGGATTGTGTGCCAAATTCGCAAACGACATGTTGTTTCATGACGGTTTTATGGATCATGTTGTCTTCAGTTCTATGCATGGCCTCCACGTTCTCCTGACCTAACGCCATGCGATTGTTACCTTTGGGGCTTCATCAAGGATTGTGTGTACGTGCCTCCGCTACCAGCTGATCTCCCTGAATCAACGTTTGGGAAGAACTCGGCTATAGACTTGATGTGTGCCATGTGACAAAGGGTAGTCACATTGAATATTTAAATGATTCTTGGTAAAACTGTTTGAGTTGCTTTTTCATTTGACATATCATTCATAACTGTAAATTGAATGTAATAAATATTATAAAGAGTTAAACCCCCGATATTTATATACATTCACCCTGTATATATATAATGTTTATTTTGTGACCTATGCAAAATATAAATTTGAGAGATTAATGGAACGTCCTTCTAATAGAACTGCTCCCATAGAGGAGCAAATTACATGATTAGCGTTATTTCGCATGTTGAGACATTTGCCGCCTTCTTAAGAACGCCACAATGCGATTGGAATTTTTATTTTCATACCCCTTATCGAAGAACGCCTGAGGATTACCTGTCCTATCTCGCACTGGGGATTTACTTTCATTAAAGTTTTACATTATCGAACAAGAATCACTGTTAGAAGCCAAACGATAAGTAGATGTTTTCAATGCTCAATTTCAACATCAACACAGTGACCATGCCATTCTTGCTATTGTCCTATCAATATTACATAGTTCATAAATGACAGATTCATTTATTGAGGCACCTAAATAATATAAAAACATTTGATACTCAAAAATCTTATGTGTTCCATTCACATGACTTTCTTTACATTTCTGGAACAAAGTGTTGCTAATAAGCTTATGCTTCTATTTACTTCATGCTAATTGAGAAAAAAAAACAGCAGAAATAATATTATTACTCGCTTCCTTGTAAGTAGAAGCAAAATAAGGAAGTAGCACAGGTTAAAGTGGTAGTCAAAAGCTGGTTAAAGCTGAAACCCATAACAAGGTATATCTAAACATAATCACCTCCACAAAAAGGTGTATATAACATAAGTTGAGTGTATCAACGAACTCTACATTTTCTGTAAAGTTAGCTTTTGTCTATCTCATAGGTTTACCAGTTGTGCAAAATTATACAGAATTCATCCAAAAGAAAGTAGTCTTTTGAGGCTATTCCCAGAAAATTCAAGATATATTTTATTTGTCAGGTAATAATATATTTAATATACGATATTTTAATCAAAATCGTTAGAGTCATTTTTGAGAAAATAAAAGAAAATTAAATAAGTTCATGTTAAGGGTAGTGTTTTTTTTTTTTTTTTTTTTTTTTTGAGAATCTTCGTGTGGCATCCTTGGAACATATCAGGTTTGGTATTTAACGGTCTTTTCGTTTTTGAGCTATGGTGTCCACAGAGACACACACACGTACACACAGACCTTTTTTTTTTTTTTTTTTTTTTTTTTTAAATGTTTTCTTTTTATTCCGGGGGACCCAAAACATGTATTTCCGGTGAAATCTCGGTATCAAATGTTTGGATGCAATGCAATACCTTCCCTATACATTGTGTACATAGTACGTGTAGAGAAAGTAAAAATAGAGCAGTTGACATCAAATGTATAGTGCGTACACATGTTGCAACCTACTGGGAACTAATGCAAATTGTTTCATCGGTTGGTGAGAGGTGTGTTTTTCGATTCTTGAAAAAAATCTGATGTGTTCAATTCACATGACTTTCTCTATATCTCTGTAAGTTATTATTGTTAATAAGCTTATCTTTTATTTATTTCATGCTAATCGAGAAAAATTAGCAGAAATAGTCTTATTTCTTGCTTTATTGTAAGTGGAAGCGAAATAAGGGAGTACCATAGGTTAAAGTGAAAGTCAAAAGCTGGTTGCTATGTGACTGATGTTCCTTTGTTTGTATGGACAGGAGTTGACAAATTCCTGTATGAGGAAAGAATAAGTTTTTCAAAGCTGAAACCAAGAAAAAGGAATATCTCAAAAACGATCAACTCCATGAAAAAAATGTATGTAACATAAATTGTGTGTTTTAACGTGATCTACATTTTTTGTGGGTTAAATTTTTGTCCATCTCTTTCGGTTTAGTAGTTATGAAAAATTTCACCAGTCGTCTTCAGAGGCTGTTCCCAGAAAATTCAAAATATACATTTTATTTGTCAGGTAAATAACTTTAATATACTATATTTTAATCAAAATAGTTTGAGCCATTTTTGATAAAATCAGAATTTTCGAAAAAAGTTCCATGTAAAGGGTAGTTTGGGGTGGGGGGATTTTTCTCAAAATCTTCGTGTCGCATCCCTGGAACTTAAATACCAAGTTTGGTATTTTACCGACTTTTCGTTTTTGAGTTATCGTGTTCACAGACACACGGACACACGGACACACACATGGACCTTTTTCTGAAAATACTTTTTTTGGATACAGGGACCCTAAGACATATATTTCCGGTGAAATCTCGGTATCGAATTTTTTGGTGGAGTGTAATGCATTCTCTCTACACTATATACATAGTGAGTATAGAGAAAGTAATAAAAATGTGTGTAATTAGAAGTCCCCCTCCCCAATCCCAGAATACGTTTCCAGAAACGATATTGTTATATATCAACATATATCAACGATAACGTTACTTGTGTTTACGCTGGGCGAGAGCGCTACCGTGTCTATTTATCTCAGTTCTATCTCCAAATGTGTCTATGCACAGCTTTCCCTATTTCTTATACTTCTTCAGATATTGTAAAGTACATATTGCATTCAATCACTACGAAGAGGTTTGTAAAGGCATTCGTGGAAAAATCTTCTTTCACTGTTTATCGTCCTCACATGGGGACTTACACCCCCTAGGACTTATAACAAGCCAGCACCTGGGGTTAGAGGCCTGTTGAAAATTACAGAGAACAGCCTGGATGATAGATCTGCCGGATATACATATGTTATGAGACTGAGAAGTAAGTAAAAATGGGTTTATATTTATGGACGTTCTTTAACTGATTCTCAGCTTCCCATTCTATACTGGCAGTGAAAGACGGTTGAATGTTGCTCAGAGGTCTCTTTACCAGTTTTGAGGTTCTTTTACGTGCTGTAAATTTACGACACGGGACCAATGGCTTTACTTCCCTTCCGAAGGAAGCCATGCTATAGATTTTTATGTCCAAAAAAATCCATCGTCCTCCGCCGGGTTTGTACCCACGATCTTAGGTATGTGAAGTTAGCATGGTAACCATTACTGAGAACGACTGAGGAAGGAGAGGATATGAAAATACACTGAAATAGATGAAAGGATAGGTGACTTTGGATCAGGTGGTGGAATAATGGGACCGGGCAGGAGAATCCGGAAGAAACTCGCTTTGTTCACTACATATCCACTTGGAAAGAGTTGAACGAGCTAACTCTCGCCACCATAGAAACTTAACGTGTAATTTTATTAGTTATACATGCACGCAAATGTAACTACTCAAGTAAAAATTATTAATTATTTTCGAGAAGAATATAAATAATCAAAAATAGTTGAGGTTAAGTCCGAGGTAAAGGATCTTCCCTGAAAAGCGTCACATCCGGTGAATCCTCAAAATCTGGTGTTTGTGTAAAGTAACTTCCTCCACTGCTGTAGATTTGTGATAGAGAAAGTAAACTGCAAGAGTCACTCCAAAATGTATATTGCAATATCATTCTGAAACAACAGCAATTATCCTTTCCTTTACAAAACTATTTGTAGACAGTGTTTTACCCTTAACATTTAAAACGGCTTCAAAAATGTTGCTGCCAATGATTTCAAATGAGCTTTGACGTTGTTTTGAAGATCTTCGTTCTTTACGTTTGCGGAGAGCCATTCAAAACAAACGAAGAGGAATGCTGACTTCACACACTGCTGGCACAGTCCATCGGCTCCTTGAACAATTTCTATGGGACATTTTCGATCATTCGCCTTACAGTCCAGGCCTGGCACTCAGCGACTTTCACCTTTTCCCTAAACTGAAGACGTGGCTAGGAAGGCAGCACTTTCAAACCAACGAAGATCTTTAAAACAACGTCAATGCGCATTTGAAATCATTGGCGGCAACATTTTTTTTGAAGCAGGTATTTCAAAGCTTGTGCACAGGCACGATAAATGCCTCAATATTTTCGGTGATTATGTTGAAAAGTAACCATAAGTGAACAAAACTTTTAGTAATAAAATAATTGTTTTCTATGAACTTGTCTTTTATTTATAGCCTATCAGAGGTTGAGAAGAAAAAAAAACGGCCCGCGTATAAGTGCTATGAATCAGTAATCATACACAGATCAATGCACCGATTCAAACCTTCTTGCGTGCTTTACGCTCTGAGGTCAATAAACGGCATTCAGCTGCTATTCTTTACGTCTTGCAAGGTCAACCAGTTGCATTGAACCTGCACACTATTCATCGATAAAAATTTCCGAGGTCTTGGTACATCTATTAGTACTAAAAATACCGGAGCGTTCGATTTCGAACCTTACTGGCTGTTCAACTATCAGCTGACACAGCCTAAATAAATTAAATAACAAACAAACTGAGAGTTAAGTCCGTCCCAGTTTCCAAGCTATATGTGGAACAATAAATAGAACATTAAATAACAAAGCACATAAACAAACAAAATTAACATTTATAAAACAATGACAGACTCCTATATTTCTTAGATTATTACTGCCAAACAAGAAAATAAAATCCAAGCAGCTGAGTGAAATTTTTAAGAACAGTAATACGATATACTAGAATGGACCAGATAAGAAACGATGATGTTCGATAAGAACTGCAGATTTACTCCATACAGAAAAGATAGCAACAAAAAAAAAAAAATCTTGTGTGTACAAATCACATGACTTTCTCTATATCCCTGCAACAATTTAGTGTTAAAAAGCTTATACTTCTATTAACTTTATGCTAATCAGAAAAAAATTAGCAGAAATAGTTTTATTACTTGCTTCCTTGTAAGTAGAAGCGAAATAAGGGACTACCATAGGTTAAAGTGATAGTCAAAAGCTGGTTGCTATGTCAATGAAGTTCCTTTGTTTATAAGGATCGGAGTTGACAAGTTCCTGTATGAGAAAAATTTAAGTTTTTCATAGCAGAAACCAAAAATAAGCAATGTGTCAAAAACGACGAACTCACGAAAAAAATATACCTATATAACATAAATTGTGTGTTTTAACGTGCTCTACATTTTTGTGTAGTAAGTTTTTGTCCATCTCTTACGGTTTAGCAGTTATTCAAAATTCCGTAAAATTCATCCAGAATAACCTACTCCTCAGAGGCTATTCCCAGAAAATTTAAGATATACCTTTTATTTGTCAGGTAAATATCTTTAATATACGAAATTTTAATCAAAACCGTTTGAGCAATTTTTAAGGAAATCAAAATTTTCGAAAAAAGTTCCATGTAAAGGGTAGTTGGGGGTGGGGGAAATTTTCTCAAAATCTTTGTGTCGCATCCCTGGAAGATACTAAATTTAAATACCAAGTTTGGTATTTTACCTACTTTTCGTTTTTGAGTTATCATGTTCACAGACACACGGACACACTGACACACGGACATACGGACACGGACACGCACACACATGGACCTTTTTGTGAAAATGTTTTTTTTTTGGATATTGGGGACCCTAAAACATATATTTCCGGTGAAATCTCGGTATCGCATTTTTGGGTGGAGTGCAATACCTTCTCAATACACTATGTACATAGTGCGTATAGAGAAAGTAAAACAGTGGGAAGAGTATGTAGAAAGAGTAGATTTCCAAAGAAAATACTACATTATTTTCCAAGAGGAAGGACAGATGTCGAATGATCTCGGAAGAGGTGGTCTTAATCTATTTGTGAAGAGGGAACAGGCGAGCAATGCCTAAACTAAGAAGTGAAGAAGAAGAAGAAGAAGAAGAAGAAGAAGAAGAAGAGGCTCTATCGCGTACGTAGGAGGTAGAGAAAGTAGGCTGTAGCGGAATTTCCCCGGAAATACATGTTTTGAGTCTCGTGAGTACAATAAATATATTTTACTGCTATTAAAACGATGTTCGCGTTTGTTTGAGTTAATAGCATAACATAACTTTTCAGTCTGTCTCTATGTATTCAACTCCTGTTATACATAGGCTTGTGTGAAGAAACAATTATACCCCCGCCGCTGAATCCTTGCACTTGAAAGTTCGGTTGGTTTCGCATACGGTTGGCTATGCTGCCTTTGCGGCGTTGCCAGAGTAGCTAGTATACAACAAATGTCTCTATCGAGTGTAAAGACGAATATAAATTAAATGAATTCCGATGAATAAAGAAATATATTATTGATGTTAATTTAAAATAACAGTGATACCATAACGCAAGTAGCATACGATAATATTGAACAAAAATGCAAAATAGCTTGTTACACTGAGAGAAAGGTATAACAAAGTGATTTTCACCGGTTTAGAATTTTAATTTCAATTCCTTCCAAGTCTCCATCGTCATCATTCTCGGAAGTATCATCGTCATTGTTATCATCATCATCATCATCATCATCGTCCCAACCAAAAAATATCTTTAGTGGTTCACATTCACTGATGATTGCGTCTAATTCCTGTGCTTTTCGTATTATTTTGTGAACATGACTCACTTTCTTCTTCCATGAAGCCTTTCGCAAACATCTATCCACCTCTATAATTTGGAAAGTCTTATGTTCCCTCACGTACTAACACCAACAGCACTATCAACAATAACAATAAATATACATAACAACGAATAATACGTAGCTTGTACAGAACAACTCTATGATATTAGGAGTTCACAAACTGAGCACGTGGTTGGAAATAACCAGATATTGCAACGGTGCGACATCTAGGTGGGTTTCCGTTGTCTGACCGACCGACTGGAATGCTGCTTTTTGATTGGTTCAGAAAGTCAAACGGATAACGCTTTTCATCTGTTTTCTATGGGTGTACCAACTTAATTCCTAACTGTCAAGTGCATGGATTCAGCGGCGGGGGTATAAATTGACCGTAAGCCCGGCACTTGAAGTACTTACGACATTGTAAAATGTAAAACGCCCATGGGGTATGTCATCTCAAAAAGATTTGAAATCACCTTACAGGGAAACATAGTGTCAGTTGAGGAAATTAATTCCGTGCCCACATGTTGCCATGGTAGTTCATTGGTAGAACAACCGACTAGACCGGAAGATCCGTAATTGTTGAATTGTTCAGTCTGACCCTATTATATACGAGGTACGTCCAGAAAGTAAGTTCCGTTTGGTAATAAAATTAAAGTGTGCACAGATACAGAATAATTATTTATTGCACAAAATTCTACAACTCTTAAACTACTTTTCTACATAACTGCCGAAATTTTGCAGGCATTTGTCATAGCGTGGCACAAGTTTTTGTATACCTTCCTCATAGAAGTTTGCCGTCTGTGTCTTCAAAAAGTTGGAAACGTTTTCTTTCAGCTCTTCGTCATTGTTGAGGTGTTGACCGTCAAGGAAAGACTTGAGATGTAAGAACAGATGAAAGTCGCTAGGAGCGAGGTCAGGGCTATACGGAGGATGGTCAAACACGTCTCAGCCAAATCCCGTAAGAGGTTTTACGTCACATTTGCAGTGTACGGTCTTGCGTTGTCGTGAAGAAAAACAACACCTTTTGACAGCAATCCTCGGCGCTTATTCTGTATTGCGCGGCGCAATTTTCCTAAGTGTCTCGCAATAAACATCTGCTTTGATTGTTTGACTACGCAGTAAGAAATCAATGAGTAACATGCCTTTCCAGTCCTAGAACACTATGCGCATCATTTTTCGAGGTGTCAAGATTTGTTTCGGCTTAACCTTTGCTGGAGATGAAGTGTGCCTCCATTCCATTGATTACCGCTTACTTTCAGGGGTGTCGTAAGAAACCCAAATTTCATCTCCTGTGACAATCTGTGTCAGAAATTCTTCGCCGTCTTCATCATAACGGGTTAAAAACTGAAGTGCACTACCCATCCGTTTTGTTTTGTGTTGCTCAGTAAGAATCTTTGGTACCAAACGTGAGTATAGTTTACGAAATTTCAGTTTTTCGGTAACAATTTCATGAATTAGTGATCGTGAGCTTTGGGGAAATTCCATAGCAAGAGCACTAATTGTAAACTTGCGGATTTCCTGGATCTTGTCATCAATCGCGTGAACCAGTTCTTCTGTAACCAAACATGGACGCCCACTTCGTTCTTCATCGTGCACTTCACTACGTCCTTCATTGAACTGTCGGACCCATCTTCTCACCACTGAATCACTCATCGCATTTTGTCCGTAAACTTCGCAAATTTGCCGATAAATTTCAATTGGTTTCACTTTCCTAACATTCAGAAAACGAATCACAGATCTGATTTCACAAGCGGGGGGATTTTCAATCAACGCCGACATTGTAAACAAGCACAACAAAGCGTATGTGCCTGATAGCGATCTCAAAATGGCGCATGTTTCTTCTCCTTGATACAGAGCGTCTACCGCGCATGTGCGGAACTGCGATCACAGCGCTGCAGCGTAGATAAGTTTAAACGGAACTTACTTTCTGGACGTACCTCGTATTAAATCGATCAATACGAAGAGTCTCTACAGAACCATTAGAACAAATAAAGGTCTATTAAGGAGTTAAATTTGCTCAAATATGACAGCAATAAAAGGAAGCAGTTGTAAATGAAAATATTCACCTAAAGGAATTGGTCATTATTTCACAATAGCTAAAAAGTCATTCACAGCTTCTAGGTGGCAATATTAGGTTGCATTTTATCAAACATCAGTTCTGTGAATTATCTCTGTTGACTATACCTCTTTCAAGTTTGTCGGTCTCGATAGCTCAATTGGTTAGGCGCTAGCCTTCTGAACTGAAGGTCGCTGATTCAAACTCAAATCAGAATGATGGTTTTTAATTGTGTTTAAACACGACAGCCCCATGTCAGTAGATTTACAGGCACATTAAAGAACACCTGCGGGACAAAATTCCGGCTCACCGGATGTGCTGGTGTGACCCTGACAATTGACTGCATCGTTAACAAACAATATAAGTTTAGTGTTGATTTAATTGCTTTTCACACAAGCTGCATGCAGGACAGCAGTTGAATAGGCAGACCTAGACTGAACAATTAAATGCCATATCCGGAATTTGAACCACGGATCTTCCGATTTCTAGGCGGTTGCTGTGCCACTCAGCTACCAATGACAATATTCTGGCAGGGAATTAAATTTCTCAACTGGCTCGCATGTTTCCCTGTAAACCACAAGGTGATCTGAAATTATTTTGAGATGATATATCCCAATAGGGACTTACTATGTTGTAAGTACTTTACGTCCCAGGGTTCATAGTATAGCAAACTATTGTGGTTAATTAGTGTTGTGTTGATTTAATTGCTTTTACAGAGAAACCGCGTGTAGGACAGGGGTTGCATAGGCAGAGTCATTGAAAAATGCAATGCTATAGTCAGTTTCTAGTCAGTCTAGAAATTTAATACCATGCCGGCATATTGCAATGGTAGCTCAGTGGTAGAGCAACCGGTTTTACTGATCCGGGTGCACTCGGCGTCGTGGGGGGGGGGCTGCCAATTGAGGAGCTACTTGTTTGAAAAGTAGCAGCTCAGATCGAGAGGGACTCGAAGCGCTGATCACGTCTCTCCCTCCAGAACTGCACACCATTCAAGACGCCTAGATGGGGGATGCAGCGTCCGGGCGGTTGGCCAAGGTCCATTGCGGACAGTCGTGTCATGGAGTTACATTTATTGTTTCGTTTCGTACCGTCCCTGGATTTGTAGGACTGACAACCCACTAGGACTTACAAGCCAATGCCTAGATGCCAATATCAGAAGCCTATTGCGGAGCCAACGTCTTCAAGATACATTTTTGCATCTTCAAATAGGTATTAGTAAGTAGCTCATTGATAAATATTCTTTACACCACTACGTATTTTGGCCTGTGAAGGAGCAGTTGTATAACTTCTGGAATCGTGACCCTGACCGCCAACCCAGCTACCAAGCCTAGCTTATCGGAGTTTGTAATATGATACTTTGCTTACTTAAAGCAACTGCGAGCAAAATTTGTAGAGTCTGCATCGAAAGTGTTCCGCATATGTTTGTATTCAATAGTGTTCATTTTATCTATTTTATTTTTTTAACCATGGCTCCTACGTTTTCAAAGTTAAGTGGCAAGGTATTACATAGTCAGAGCAGAGAAATAATTGTAAATGTCCTTGACTTCATGAAACAAGAGGCAGAGGTGACGGAAGAAAATGTATATTCCCCGAGTTCTTCAAAAGCCTGATGAAAGTGAATGAAAGAATAGCCAAGGCAACTGATATTTCACTGAGCTCCGTTTCCAGGGTTCCCAAAGATAAGGAGGAAAGAAAAATAAAACTTAGTGTATCACTTTAAAATTAAAAGATGTGGAACAGTTGTGTCACCAGCGAATTGCATAAATTGGCAGGCCAGAATGGGAAAATGTATGTCGACATGTTGAGAACATTGAAAATCATTAGAAAGTATTGTAGAAAATCAAAAAGAGAGAATTCTAAACCAGGATAATGGTGCAGAAAGTAGCGATAGCATTGATGATGACAATAACGTGAGCGAAGACGAAGGACTGTCAGGTGTGGAAGAATTTGAGGCAAACGATTGACATTGTTTATGTAGTAGGCCATTTGTATAGATGTTTTGTAGATATGAATATACATATGAAAACACATGTTTATCAGTGCAGTACATAAGAGGTGACAGATCTTTGACATTGACTGTGCCAGGCACTCTTCCAGCATGAATCGACTGGCGAAATGCTTATCTGAAAGTATAACTCACTTCCTAGCTCTCATTAAGATTTTCACAAGTCCAGATCTGTTGCACTAGTTATCAAATGACGTCGCTTGCTCATCAGTTTTCCGGTATAAAGGCATTTCTGCACCAATGAACCAATCACTTACATTTTTACTTTGGTTCAAGGAAGAAATGTTACGTCACAATTTATTCAGCGCATGTTAGTTTGAATGATAAGTAAGAATTGACGTCTCTTATTTTCTCCTGTACATTTAGTTGCAAGTGAACATTAATCAGCCGCAATGTGGTCAGCAAAGTTGTTGAAGTAGAGAAGTCGCACACAGTCAGTTCAAAGAAGCTGACATGATGGTATCATCAATCACGGCGATAAAACGATGAACTTATGACATTTGCTACAGTCTGGATTATTAGTCAATGTTACTCCAGCAACTGCCTCATTTTGCCAGACAATCCGCATTTCACGCTTCAACTCCCTCAGCGCCATGACCGCTAACATCAATCTCAAGCTTACTGGAGCAAATATTCTTTCACTCAAGTTAGTGAGCCCTTTGGTGCCCTTGAGGTTTCCTCATACTTGCCCTCAAATGCATAGACATTCCCCCTTCAGATAAACTTGATATTCAATTAATAAAACTGCTGACTGAAATGCTTACAATTACTTTCAGCATTTTCTCTTGAGTTTAATTAATAGCACACCCATTACTCCTTTCTCTACATATACATAGTGCATAGAGAAGGTACTGTATTCCACCCAAACATTCGATACCAAATTTCACCTGAAATACATGTTTTAGGACCTCCTGAATAAAAAAAAATTCAGAAAAAGATCCGTGTGTTTCTGTACATTTGTGTATATATGTGTGTGTGTCTGTGGACAGCATAGCTCCAAAACGAAAATACGATTAAATACCAAACTTAGTATTTAAGTTTTGTATCTTCTAAGGATGCGACACAAAGATTTCCAAGTAAATCCCGCCATCCCAAACTACTCGTTATATGGAAAGATTTTCGAAAATGTTGTTTTCTTAAAAATTGGGCAACCGATTTTGATTAAAATACCACAAATTAAAGCCATTTACATCCCAAATAAAACTTATATCTTGAATTTTCTGGGAATAGTCTCTGAAGACCTCTTTATTATGGATCAATTTTGCTAAATGTTGTTTAACTGCTAAACGGTAAGAGATAGACAAAAACTTACTACACAGAAAATGTAGATCTGATCCAAACACACAATTTATGTCTTTTACATTTTTGCTGTGGAGGTAGCCGTTTCCGAGATATTCCTTGTTTTTGGTTTCAGTTGTGAGGACTTTTACTTTTCTCAGCCAGGAAGTGTCCGTTTTTCTTTTGTTCTACTCCTGGCCAAGCAAAGAAGCGATTTGCAATGATAATCGAATAACGACAGTTTTTAAAACATTTATCCCTTATTTTCTTTCTACTTATAAGGAACTAAGTAGTAAGAACATTCTGCTATGATTATCTCTATTAGCAAGGTGCAGACAGAAGAATAATCTTTTGTAGGAGGTTTGTAGAGCAGCTAGAGAAAGTCATGTGAGTGTAACACATTAGATTTTTTATTTCTGTATGGTTGCTCTAACCAATTGAGCTTATAGTACTTAAGACAGTACAGAGCGTGATGGATTCGCTGTAACATGTAAGTCTAGTTTTTCGAAGTTTTCAGGTTCGATTCCCGGCGACCGACCACTCTGACCATGGGCTTTTCGTGATTCCCAGCGTAGATAACGATTGTTGGGGTTATTATTCCTCTACGACGAGTTTCCAGTCCCTAATTTCTTGCATAGTTCATCTGCTTCAGGGTTGTAAGACAATACGACGATATTCCGCGTGTTACGGCTAGGCAATGTATGGTTATTTGTTCTTGACATTGGTCGGACAGCACAGTTAGGACCTCCTGGTGATAGTGTCTCTCCAGCGGACCCAGGGGTTGTGGGAGGGCTTGAGTTGCGTTCAAACTGAAAATGTTAAAGACCTCGTCCATGCTTGTGCAGTTCGTCGCCCGTATGTGATTTACCTTTTTCAATCTCTCCTCTGATCCTCCCCCGCCCAGGAATGAGCTCCAAGGGGGAGGGTCTCCATCGTCAATGCCTTTACATTTACTTCCGACATTGTGTCACCATAGGTATGTTCTGTCTCAAAGTTAACATCTTATAGTTAACTAAGAAATAATATGAGTTCAGTTTGGAATGTTAAGAAAATCAAAATAGTGATATATATGTATGTATTAGCGCAGCTGCTCACCAAGCGGGAGACCTGGGTTCCATCCCCAGTACCGGCGTGGGGATTTTCCCCCCGCTGGGAGACCTGGCCCGGGGTGCACTCAGCCTCGTAAGGTCCCTGGGGGGGCCAATTGAGGAGCTACTTGATGGAGAAGTAGCGGCTCCAGGTCATGAGGGCCGCATTAACCGGCCGGGGGGCTCGAGGCGCTGACCACGTCTCACCCTCCAATTCTGCACCTCCTCAAAGACGTCTGTAATGGACCGAGATGGGGGACGCAGCGGCCAAGCGGTAGGCCAAGGTTCCCCGTGAGCTGTCGTGCCATGGAGTTATGTTATATGTATGTATAGATATATTATTACTTTCTCTACACGTACTATGTAAATAGTGTATTGCGAACGTATTGTATTGCACCCAAAAGTTCCATACCAAGATTTCACCGCAAATATATGTTTTGAGATCACCTGAATAAAAAAAAAACATTTTTAGAAAACCTCCGTGTGTGTGTCTATGGGCAGCATAGCCCAAAAACGAACAGAGCGCTAAATACCAAACTTGCTATTTAACTTTGGTACCTTCCAGGAAGCGACAAGAAGATTTTCAAGAAAAATCCTCTTAGTCCCAACTACCCTTTACATGGAACATTTTTCGAAAATTTTGATTTTCTCAAAAATGGCTGTAACGATTTTAATTAAAATACCGTTTGTTTAAGATAGATATTTTTATGACAAACGAAATGTATATCTCGGATTTTCTGGGAATAGCCTCTGAAGAGCTCTTCATTCTAGATGACTTTTATAAAACAGCAAACCATAAGAGATATGTAAAAAGCTTACTACACATAAAAACGTACATCTCATTGCCATTACATTTTTATGTAGAGTTAATCGTTTTCGAGATATTCTGAATTATTGGTTTCAATTTTAGCCACTTAAACTTTTCTCAAACAGGAATACATCTTTCTTACCGTTTCTCGTTTGTTTACTTCAGGCAATCAAAGAGATTGGAATTTCAATTGTTTTACATAGCGACCGACTTTTAAAGGGCGAGACTATCACTTTTGTCTGTGCATTTTCTTATTCCCCTTCTACTTACAAGGAAGCTGGTAATAAGACTAACTCTGCTTACGTTTTTCTTGATTAGCATGATGTAAATAACAGACTATTGCTTTGAATAAAAGGTTTGTTTACCTATCAGCTAGAGGAGATGTGAATGGAACACATTAGATATTTTTCCTTCTACTTAGAACGGACCAAGTAATAAGGACCAATTTCTGCTAATGTTTACACTCGATTAGTCATGATATAGATAGAAGAATAAGCTTTTTGACAATAATGTGTTAAAGAGATGTAGAGAAAGTCACGTGAATGGAACACATCAGTTTTTTTTTTTTTTTTATTTATTTTATATTGAAAGCATAATGTTGTCGTAGTATTGTTTATTGTGGCGTCGTTGTGAGTCTACCTGGAGTTGGTCGAGGGTTAATGCTCGTGATATTCTCTACACTAAGAGTGTACATACCTTGCAGGTTCCCTTTGTTGCACTGGCTAAGCTCGTTCCTGTAGACCATGAATTGTCTCTTGCTCAGGGGGGAAAGAATGACAAAGGTGTGTAACACTTTTGGTAGACTCAAATAAAAGAGAAATTTCACTTAATTCACTGTAGACTTCCTTTATTGTTGAATTGTTGTTCGTTTGAGGCACTAACCCTACGAGCGACTGCCGACATAACCAATCGCGAACTTGATGAAGTAGTTTTGTTTAAGTGCTAATGCCACTTTTACGGAGTTGTATCTTTACACTCGTCACCGTAATCTTAAGTTTCTCGGTCCGCATAACATTTACGGTAATAATTGCTCGTCCCATTAACTTATAAAACACCGTTTTCCTACAATGTACGTCTCACGATTTCTTAGTCACCTTTCTTATACGTGTTTTCCTACATTGTGTGTCTTACTTTATGAGATCTGTTTCTTGTACACACATCATTTATATACTCAAAGGTCTGAGTATTGCCCTCCTTTTTGATTGGCTGGAAAAGGGCGCGTAAAGTGGCGCTGTCACGTGACTATCGTGGATTTTTCTTTATTTTACTCCCACGTGACCTTGTTCAATGTACAATGAGAAATTCCCTTTTCCAGTTTTAAAGGGAGAATACCTTTCTTCCTCTAAAGGGTCGTTACTTGTGCCCCTAATGCACTAAATTTCGTGTTATTTTTAACAAAGCGCGTAGCCTTGAAGAATACAAAGGGAGTTTGTACACGCCACGGTACTGAGTTCTACTGAACATATATTTCTTATGTTAAATATTACAAACTAATGATTAAATTAATAATATATGCGCCATGCTAAAAAGCTATCGCAATGTATATGGACATTTCAAATCTTCCGCTAATTTTGATACAACTTTCTAAATACCTGTAAATGTATCTAGTTTTAAAATAGATTGAAAATTTGGCTGTGTTCTCTATAGTATTTACTCTCTATCATTTTGTTTAACCGAATTTCTGAAGAACTACAATTTTCTGCACAATATACCTATTATGTCTGAAAGCAAGTCATAATTACTCAAAAAATCTGATGTGCTTCATTCACAGGACTTTCTCTACATCGCTGTAACAAATTATTGTTAAAAATCATATTTAACTGTCTACTTTATGATAATAGAGATAACATTAGCAGAAATTGTCTTAATTACTTGCTTCCTTGTAAGTAGAAGGAAAATAAGAGAATCACTAGGCTAAAACGAGAGTCAAATCTTTTAAAAACTGGTTGCTATGTGCTTAAAATCCGTTTCTATGCAGGACCAGGAGTTGACAACTTTCCATGTGAGAAAATTTTAGAATTTACTTTAAAGATGAAACCAATAACAAGGGATATCTCAAAAACGATCAACTCCACGCAAAAAAACTATATGACATAAGTTGTGTGTTTTAACATGATCTTCAGAGGCTATTTCCAGAAAATTCAAGATATACATTTTATTTGTTATATAGATATATTTAATATGCGGTATTTTAATCAAAATCGTTAGAGCCATTCTTGAGAAAAATAAAATTCGTGTCGTATTTCTGGAAGATACTAAACTTGAATACCAAGTTTGATATTTTATCGACTTTTCGTTTTTGAGTTATCGCGTTTACAGACACACACACACGCGGACGTATACAGACCTTTTTCTACAAATGTTTTCTTTTTTTGGGTACAGGGGACCCTAAAACATATATTTCCGATGAAATCTCGGAATCGAATGTTTGGGTGGAATACAATACCTTCTCTATACACTATGTACATAGTACGTGTAGAGAAAATAAAAAGTGCTGACATATTTGCAAATATTTGCAGTTGAACAATCTTTATTTTAATGAAATCCGTAGGGTTATCAAAGTTTTTAGTTAAAGGCGTAATTTTTTAAATTTAAAATCCATTATTTTGTAATGCAGTTTAAGGCCGTATATTACAAAAACTCATAGGTAGCCTTGCTTCTGATATAGAAGAATAAATTGTAAAAGTAGTCCTGACACGCCTTGAGAAATTCAGCTAATTAACTTAGAGTTTCCTTGATAATGAGTCATCAAGTAATTGGCAAGATCGATTATTTGCAATCCCTTTAATGTCTATTTGGCATGCCAATAGAGCAACAGTATAAAAATTCGAAACCCACCTGTGAAATGTAATGGTATCGTGTCAGCCTTACATACAAGAAATCCCGGTTAAGGTGACTTACCTGGTTAAAGAAAGAAAACCCTTGTCTGAGAAGACGATATCGGATAACTTTAAGCTTTAGGGATCCAGAGCCCATTTGAGCATTATTTCAATCATTTCATCTTTCACCATTGGATATTATCTACCGGTTATACATTAAATTTGAAGAAAGAGAAATCAGATTCCCCCTTTCTGTCTAACACCCTCTCACCAAAGTTTAAAATTATTATGTTTACTTTAACGACTATTTTCAAATGTTTTGCAAAGTTACAAACTTACTATTTAGAGTTAAAATTGCCATTATTAATGAAAGTATAGAACAATATTTAAAATGTGCCAAATTTATAATAATGTATATTACGTGTATTCAGTAGAGCGAGGAGGTGGCGGTATCCACTCGCATTCGAGAGGTCCATATTCAATTCCGGCAATCATCCACGCAACCGATGGGTTTTTCGTGGTTACCCCTGGGTCGGCAAGCGAATGCTCGATTTCTTTTTCATCATTTCCCATTCATTCCGATTCCTTCTCATCTTTCAGGTGTACTTCTAAGTTGTGCCTATGGGCAGGCAGCGCGCATGCTCAATAAACAGAGCCTGCCCGTGGACACTAGAGGGCTGCCAGATCGACGGGTTGCTTGATCTTGGGGGCTCCAGACGTGATACAATCTAACAGGCTACTTCCACGCGTCTCTGTGTCCTGTAGCTTCCTGTGGCTCCCTAAACGTATACCTTCCTCCTGGGGAGTGCTAGTCACAGTGCGCGGAGTCACTCCTCTATTGCCTATTCTTTACCGTTTACATGTATTCAGTGTATTTGCACTTTAGTCAGATGATTTAAAAATACTCCTTCGTATCAGTATTGATGTCCCTCCCTCCGAAAATCGCACCCCTCCATCAAGGAGGCTGATTTAACATGGATAGGCACCAATAAGGATAGATTTGTTTAAAGTTGCGAATACAATGATATTGAATGATCTCTAGTCTTAATGTATTTTTCTCTCTATGAGTATTCTGGCTCCCCTCAGTAACAACCTCAGAGAGCTTTCCGCAGTCTTGAGTTCCGTGCACCACCTTGCTTCCTGTCAAGCGTACTTTTATTAGGGACGGGGTGAGGTTATTCTAATTGCAGATCTGATTTCCTAAGGTGAACCTATTTATTAAAAATTGAAGATATTAATTAAAACGATCTTGAAAATGGAGGCTGTCGAGGTCATGCTGAGTATGCGCAAGAATCTGCAGTTGTAACTTGGCGCCGGTGCGCGCGCTATCGCCTCCAAATATGGTCCTACTCTCCCTTCCACCTCCACCTCCAAGACAGACGACCTCCGTTAATTCTACCAGCACATAAATATCTCACTTTTAATTACCATAACACAGAAAGCCGTATCATGCTAGAGTGGCATTAACTGTGTTTTTCTGCTTTTGACTAAGCTTTTTAATCTTACATTCAGTTTTTATTCCTACATTATTGGTGGTTATACCTTGTTCTTTAAATTAATTTTCTCAACGAAATGTATTTCTCTTTCTTTTCTTATTTTGGCTTCTGTTTTCCTTCCTTCCTAACACACAGTACCTCTGAAAGACATGCGGATTTAGATGCCACTTCGATTGAAATACCAATTCAACTAATATCCTCCTCTTGCTCCTCCTGCCTTTATCTTTAATTTTAGCCAAACAATTTGGCAACATTTTGGTTTTCCAGAACTTCATATTGATGCTTAACGTCAAGTTAATGAACAACCTCAGCAGATCTTCTAGTGAGTTAGCTCTGACCAAAATCAAGTAGATCATGTCAGTTTGGACCTTCACCCAAGTCTGAGAACCCATGAACATACCACAATTAATTGAGTTGGACGGTGATATTTCATTCACTTTACAGCCTGGAGCTTGCACAATCAGACTTCAGATCCTTAGAATCCCTTTAGAATGTCTTCCATGGTCTCTTTGAGAATGGCGAAAGTATGGTTCATGCAGAACTAGAGTTGGTATGGGCAAGTCCACTGTTGCAGTCGTTAAGTTGACGAGGGGTTGCCATTTGAAGATGACAGCCAAACAGCTGACCGAAATGTCTGGTTTTAGCAATTTTACGCATGTCTTCCATGGACTCCTTTTGAGAATGATGAAAGTATGGTTCATGCAGAACTGGTATGGGCTAGTCCACCGTTACAGGTGTTGTTGACCAGGGTGTTGCCCTTTGAAGATGACAACCAAAGAGCTGACTGAAACATCTGGTTTTACCTATTTTACGCATATACCACGGCCTTCCAGTACAGAGAATGTTACTACTTTATCAATTTTATCTTTTATCGATTACTTCTACGCTCAAGCGGTTAAGTTCTGGCTTCTCATTTCTGAGGTGCTTTTATTATTTCCCCTCTTTTTTAATTAAGTTAAACGGCCTCTATTAGTTCATCCGGCACCACAGCTGGTGAAATAAAACGCAAATTGGGGAGAAATTTGGGAAGGAAACGTTCAAGGCCAAGTTAACCTACCTCAACGGTATTTTCCCGATATGAGGACTGAAGTAAACCTAGATAAGAATGGTTCCGGGCTCGATTTCGAATTTGTATTTGAATTATACCCTCACCAGAGCCCGAGATTATGATTGTGGAAGTGAATGCGCGTATCGTTATTCACTTTTCTTGTACAGGTCAGCATTACTTATAAACCTGGGATCAGATGTCCGCTGAGAAGAAGACGGTCTCTGGATCAGAGAGAATAGCCAGAATGGGTGATCAGTCATTGCCTGAAGAGAATGATATGAGATAACTGTGAATATACACAACATTAAGAACTCATAGCTCAGCGAGTAAAAACAGAAACAGCTCCAGTTTTTACTTTATCTACACGTATAATGTACATAGTGTATACAAAATGTATTATATTGCACCCAAACATTATATACCGAGATTTCACATGTTATAAGACACCATGAATCAAAAAAAAAATACATTTTTATAAAAATGTCCGTGTTTATGTGTGTGTGTGTGCAGTATTGCTCAAAAACGAAATAAATGAAAATACCTTATGTTTAAGACAAACGAAATATACATCTTGAATTTTTCTGAGAATAGCCTCTTAAGACCTCTTCATTCTGGCTGACTTTTGTATAACTGGCAAACCATAAGAGACAGACAAAAATTTACTACACAATAAATGTATATGTCATTAAAACACACAGTTAATGTTATATACCCTCTTTTTTTTTTTTGTAGAGAACCGTTTTCGTAATGTTCCGGATTATTGGTATCAATTTTAAGCCAGAAACTTTTATCAAACATAAAGAAAAGAGATGTCCTGGCAAGCAAAGAGATTTGAATTTCAATTGTTTTCGTTTATTTACTCCTGGCAAGAAAACATTGGAATTTCAATTGTTTCACATATCGACCCGCTTTTAAAGGACGAGACTATCGATTTTGTCTGTGCATTTTCTTATTCCCCTTCTACTTACAAGGAAGCTAGTAATAAGACTAATTTTGCTTATATTTTTCTTGATTAGCATGATGTAGATACCATATTAATAAGGTTTGTTTGCCGAACATCATGGGAATGGAACACGTTAGATTTTCCCCTTCTACTTACAAGGGACCAAGTAATAAGGATAATTTCTGATAATGTTTATCTCGATTAGCATTATGCAGATAGAAGAATAAGCGTTTTAACAATAATTTCTTACTGAGATGAAGAGAAAGTTATGTGAATGGAAAACAGATTTTTTCTCAAGTTACCCCAATATGACCATAGTGGACTATATATATGAATGAAAAGTTAGACATAATTGACATAAGATTCTTTTGCCAAATATATTCTCCAATTTAAGTAATGTAAGTGAGTGAGTTTTCATTGGAAAACACCCCCTCATTCAGCCCACGTAACGGGCGAGGACATCCTGAAAAGTTAACTTTCAAACCTGCAAGAATCAGATCCGCAATTTAAAGAGTGCTTTACAATTTAAATGGCTTGAACGCTGCTGTGATCCGAACATGCATGATTCAAAGAAAGGTAGGGGTGGTAATTTTTCGCATGTGACAGCTCGAAATGTTCAGAAAGTCTTGTACCCCTGTATTTTTATCTTTCACGACCTCTAAATCACATTTAAAATGCGAAATTGATTCAAAATGCGAAAATTATACTAAAATGCGATATAAATGCGAAAAGGCTAATTTATACTTTCTCTACACGCACTATGTACATAGTGTAAAGAGAAGGTATTGCACTCCACCCAAAAATTCGATACCGAGATTTCACCGGAAATATATGTTTTAGGCTCCCCTTTATCTAAAAAAAAACATTCTCGGAAAAAGGTCCGTGTGTGTGTGTGTGTGTGTGTGTGTGTGTGTGTGTGTGTGTCCGTGTGTCTGTGAACACGATAACTCAAAAATGAGAAGTAGATAAAATACCAAACTTGGTATTTAAGTTTAGTATCTCCCAGGGATGCGACACGAAGATTTCGAGAAAAATATCCCCACAACCAACTACCCTTTACATGGAACTTTTTCGAAAATTTTGATTTTCTCAAAAATGGCTCTAATGATTTTGATTAAAATTTCGTATATTAAAGATATTTACCTGACAAATAAAATGTATATCTTGAATTTTCTGGGAATAGCCTCTGAAGATTAGTTTATTTTGGATGAATTTTACTGAATTTTGAATAACTGCTAAACCGTAAGAGATGGGCAAAAACTTGGTATACAAAAATGTAGAGCACGTTAAAACACACAATTTTTGTTATGTATATTTTTTTCGTGGAGTTCGTCGTTTTTGAGACATTCCTTAATTTTGGTTTCTGCTTTGAAAAACTTTCACATTTTCATACAGGAATATGTCAACTGCTGTCCATACAAACAAAGGAACTTCAGTCACATAGCAATCAGCTTTTGATAATCAGTTTAACCTATGGTACTTCCTTATTTCGCTTCTACTTACAAGGAAGCAAGTAATATGGCTATTTCTGCTAATTTTTTACTGATTGGCATAAAGTAAAACAGAAGTATAAGCTTCTTAAGAATAATTTGTTGCAGAGATATAGAGAAAGTCATGTGAATGGTACACAAAAATTTGGTTTCTTTCTTTATTTCAGAAATAACATCTGATAGGTTCGGGCACCCTTGGAATGTTTATGATTCTGACACACTTGTCCACCGTACTGGTCTGGAATGCGGAACTAATTCCCTTATCTGTTTGTAAAATACGTATTATAAATCTGAACCTGGCATACAGAAATAAATCAATTTCATAGTTATCAAATTTAAATAAGAATCATTCTTGTTAACAAATATTAAAGAAAGGAACTGTACTTTATTTATAAGAATTTGTGGATAGATTTGTATACAAAAAATGAGAATAAAAATCATGTACTCAAATTAGGACACTAGCCTTATGTATAGACAAGAGTTTTATCTCATATACTTACTATTTATGTCAACAAAATTTGATTATTTTGTCATTGTTGTGAGTAACGGTCATTGTTACTGTTGAGAGTTCAGTTCCGTTTACTAATGTTGTGTTATTGATGTCACATTAAAGCTTTTTCATGAGACAATATCTGTTTATCAGAATTAATTCAAGAAGTATGTATGTTTTTCTTCAAAATGCTATAAAATGCTCAAACGTTTGCTGATTTCAAATGCTAAAACTCAGCACCCCTAATAATTACACGATATCTAACAGTCATCACAACAATGGGGCGCAATCACTGAACGATATTGGATTGAAAGAATAAATTAACAATGCAATATTGATTCAAAATCTTCTCGGGCTTCTTCAGTTCACCCTGAAGACGAGGAAGATGCACTTCTTCGAAACGTTGGTGTCAAGCCAAGTTTTTACCTGGCTAAAGCCCGAGAAGATTTTGAATTAACACGTCGCCAGGAAAGCTTCAGTTCTTATTTTAATGCAATATTGGTTTTACCATCTTCGAATGTATCCTTCCGATCCACTCTAATTTGTATTTCACATTAGGAATGCAACCTGGAAACAGGCAACTACAAAGCAATGAGAAGCTTTTGTTATACATAGATCGATCCCGATAGCTCACGCGTGGCGTAACATATCCAGGATGAGTGACTGCAAGTTAATAAGCTCGTGTGCTTTGGCCCCCGCTGTTCTTATAACTTCCGATTTATGAGCAGTAATTTGCATACGTGCCAGCATGTCTTTAAATTGTAGCACCTCCCTTAGGCCCCGTAACGAGCATTGACCTGTGCATGCCGAACCTCTTGCCCACACTATTATTTACCACATTAAGTGCAATTACCTCCTCTGATACACTAGGTATGATGGTCTGCTTCCAACTCCGCAGATCAACACAGGGGAGGCGTAATGCAATTAATTGTAGTGGCAGAGAATTGTTCGTGTTTATCAACATAAATTTGAAAATTGCTTAAGTTTTAAATACTTAGGTTCAATAATAACAAACAATAATGCTATAACATCTGAGGGATAAACACAACAATATTAGGTAGGCAACAAATGCGTTTTTACTTTCTCTACACGTACGATGTGTGCATAGAGAAGGTAATTGTAATGTACCCAAAAATTCGATATCGAGATTTCACCGCAAATACATGTTTTAGCTATCCCTGAATCAAAAAAAAATATATTTTTGCAAAAAATAGCTCAATAATGAAAAGACCGTTAAATACCAAACTTGATATTTAAGTTTGGTGTCTTCCAAGGATGCGACACGAATATTTTCAAGAAAATTCTCCACCCCCAACTACTCTTTAAATGGAAAAAAAAAAATGGAACTTTTTCCCTGTATATGGAAATATTTTCGAAAATTTTGATTTTCTCAAAAATGGCTCTAACAATTTTGATTAAAATATCGTATATTAAAGATATTTGCCTGATAAATAATATGTATACGTTGAATTTTCTGGGAATGGCCTTTGAAAACTACTTTATTCTGGACGAATTTTACGGAATTTTGCATAACTGCTAAACCGTAAGAGATGGACAAACACTTAGCACAAAAAATGCAGAGCACTTTAAAACACACATTTTATGATACATAATTTTTTTCGTGGAGTTGATTGTTTTTAAGATATTCCTTGTTTTAGGTTTCAGCTTTAAAAAACTTATACATTTCTCAAACAGGAATTTGTCAACTCTTGTCCATACAAACAAAGTAACTTCAGTCACATAGCAACTTGACTATCACTTTAACCTATGGTACTCCCTTATGGTATTACTTACAAGAAAGCAAGTAATAAGACTATTTCTGCTAATTTGTTCTCGAATATCATGAAGTAAATAGAAGCATAATCTTTTTAACACTAATTTGATATAGAGATGTAGAAAAAGTCATACGATTTTTTTAAACATTTTACTGTATCTGCTTTTCTATTATGTTAATACCAATACCAAATTGAATTCAAATTGGATAAATAACTTGCAAAATATAAGTTATTTCATAAATTTTGTTATGTAAATACATTACATAATCAATATGTTCTATACTCCTCAAAATTTGAGAAAACAGGTTGGTAATTTTTCAACTGTATCTTTCAGTCAATGCAAAAAATGCACATATTTATATCTCAATAACTCTGATAGGTGAATGAAAGTGTTAAAACATTAAAAAGTTAAAAACATTACTAATAAAAATAAATATAGGCTGTCCGGAAAGCAAGGACGAATTTTAAAGTAGTATAGAACATGCAACATTTATTGAAAATGTAATTATTTTTTACAAACTCATTACGTAAGATCTCCCATTTATGTAAGAAAATTTTATCCTCCATATGACCACCCAAGGCCGCGCAGCAATGGGCAATGCGTTTATTGAAGTTCGCGTTCACAAACCTCTAGTGGGATGAATTTCATCCTTCAATTGTTTATTGTTTGTGGTTTGTTCATGTACACTTTTGATTTCATAAATCCCCACAAAACGTCACAAGCCGTAAGATCGCATGATCTGGCAGCCTTCAACTCTTGTGTAAGTTGAATCTTGCATTTTCAGATCTTTTGAAAGGATTGCATGAAGTGAACTTGGTGATATATTCAATTGTTGGGCTCATCGGTGAACAGATTTGCTGGGATTACGGTCACATTGTCACGCACGAATGCAATGCTCGAACAGAACGTGGTCACCCTGTTTTCTTAACATTTGCAACAGAACATCAAACAACAATGGTCACCACGCAAAAGCTATCAGACTACTAACGGGAAGAATAGTAGGTAGTAAACATGGCTGCCAACCGTCATATGACACAATGGCACACCAAATTCAAATTAATAATTTCTTCCCGGACGCGAATTTCACATATGTCATACAGAATTGCAACCGTGGGAGGAGTCAAGGCGGAGTCAAATGCAACGTTCAATAGCAGAGGCGTAATGAAAACAGACGGAAAACGCGGCACAGATAAACCTTTAAAAATATACAATTAAAGAAAGGAAGGTGTACATTTTCAATTTAAAATCTTATAATGGTGCTTATAACATAATTATAATATTACCTACAATGTCTGTATTAAATCTTGCTGTAAAGTTTACGTCAGTGCAAAAATGATCAGCTGTGTACCTATTGCGTCGAATTGCAAGGTAAATAGACATTATGCAGTTACGTTTAACCTAGGCCTAAAAAAAGAGAAATTGAAGTGAATACCACTATTATTGACGGCCGAAAGCCTCGTAACAAACGACAATTATTTAAAGTGTTCGTGGATTTAAAACAATTATTCCAAAATACTATTCACATTTGTCATTTAGAAATATATACAACACATTTATATTATCCATAAAATTCATATTTTTACTTTCTCTATACGCACTATGTACCCAAAAATTCAATACCGAGATTTCACTGGAAATATATTTTATTTATCCATAAAAAGCATTTTTAGAAAAAGGGCCGTGGTGTGTGTGTCCGTGTGCCTGTGAACACGATAACTCAAAAACAAAAAGTCGGTAAAATACCACCAAACTTGGTATTTAAGTTTAGTATCTACCAGGGATGTGTCACGAAGATTTTGAGAAAAATCCCCACACCCCAAACTACCACTTACATGGAACTTTTTTTGAAAATTTTGATTTTATAAAAAATGGCTCTAACGATTTTGATTAAAATATCGCATATTAAAGATTTTACCTGCAAAATAAAATGTATATCTTGAATTTTCTGGGAATAGCCTCTGAAGACTGCTTTATTCTGGATGAATTTTACGGAATTTTGTATAACTGCTAAACCGTAAGAGATAGACAAAAGCTTACCACACAAAAAGTGTAGAGCACGTTAAAACACACAATTTATGTAATATACATTTTTCTCGTGGAGTTGATCGTTTTTGAGTTATTCTTTTTTTTTTTTCACCTTTAAAAACGTTTGCTTTTCTCACACAGGAATTTGTCAACCCCAGTCCATACAAACAAAGGAGCTTCAGTCACATAGCAACCAGCTTTTGACTATCACTTTAATGTATGGTACTCCCTTATTTCCCTTCTACTTACAAGGAAGCAAGTAATAAGACTATTTCTGCTAATTTCTTCTCGATTGGCATGAAGGAAATAAAGCATAAGCTTTTTAACAATAATTTATTGCACAGCTATAGAGAAAGTCATGTGAATGGAACACATCAAATTTTTGTGTGTAGGTACTCATATTAATAAGTCCACACATTGTCAGCTTTCTGCACCGTTGAATTGCAAAGTAAAGCTTCGTTATCCCTTCCCAAGTAAAGGAAGATGTATATTTTCAACTTAAAATTAAAAATATATAAAGGTACATATTTATAATATGTAAAATGTGGGTATACACCTATAGCATTAAGGTATCCTGTGAAGTTTGAGTACTGAATAAGTGATCAGCTACCTACTGTGTCGAAATATGCCTTCAAAGAGAAATTGAACGCCATGCCATCTATTACTAACGGCCGAAGACCATCTCTCGCGTTAGTCAGTGCTTCTTCTAATTGGACGTAGTGTTTGACTCCTCCTAGGGTTGCAATCCTACATGCCATGTGAAATTCGCTTCCCAAACACCCTATATATCTTTGGAGCAATAATATTAATATTAGGTAAAATTTTAGCTTATAATATTAAAATTGACACTTCTGCACATTCTCTGACATTTTACTTGTATTTAAACAAAAACCGAAAGCGTGGGATATTGCTAGATTTGGAAAAGCTCTGTATTATAAAATGTGTGCTAGGAAACAGATGAATGTTGATTCCCTATATCCCCAAAACTTCAAACAAATATTCACTATAAAAATCTGAAGTGTTCAATTCAGGTGACTTTTTCTATATCGCTGTAACAAATTATTGTTAAAAAGCATATTCTTCTATCTACTTTATGTTAATCGAGATAAACATTAGTAGAAATTCTCTTAATTACCTGTTTTATTATAAGTAAAAGGAAAATAAGGGAACACATTGATAGTCAAATGTTTTAAAAGCCGGTTGTCATGTGGATGAGATCCGTTTCTATGCACGGCTAGGAGTTTGCATCTTTCCGTGTGAAAAAAAAGTTCAAGTATTTTAAATCTGAAACAAATATTAAGGAATATCTAAGAAATGGTCAGATACACATAAATAAAGGGGGGGGGGGAAGACGTAAATGACATAAATTGTGTGTTTTAACATGATCTACTTTTTAGGTAGTAAATTTATGTCTCTCCCTTACGGTTTACCAGTTATGCAAAATTCATCCAGAATAAACGTCTTCAGAGGCTATTCCCAGAAAATTGAAGATATATACATTTTATTTGTCACAAAAATTCTTAAATATAAGAGATTTTAATCAAAATAGTTAGAGCCATTTTTGAGAAAGTCAAAATATTCGAAAATGGTCCATCCTTGGAAGATATTAAACTTAAATAACAAAATAAGAACTAAAGCTTTCCTGGCGACGTGTTAATTCATTGGTATTTTACCGACTTTTCGTTTTTGAGTTATCGTACTCACAGACACACGGACACACACATATACACACATACACAAGGACACACACAGGAACCTTTTGCTGAAAATACTTTTTTTGATATAGGGGACCCTAAAACGTGTATTTGCGGTAAAATCTCGGTATCGAATTTTTGGGTTGAATGCAAAAACTTTTCTATATTCTTTATGTATATAGTATGTGTAAAAAAGTAAATGGAGTTTTATTATGGACGCTCTTTAACTGTTGTGGTTCTCACCGTCCCAGTGAGCGTGAAAGGCCGCTTAATTTTGCTCACAGGCCTCTTAATCAGGCTGCAACACAGGATCAGCGGCTTTACTTCCTTTCCGAAGGAAGCCACGCTAAGGATTTTTACGCCGGAGGTCGGCTATAGTACTTATAGAGAAAGTAAACAGCGATTTACGATTTTTTGACAGGTTGTAATAAAAAATTACTTTCCATTAACTCAGCTTGAGACCCCGATGCTCTACTGTTTTTCGTGAAGAGCAAGCAGTCCAATGCAATTGTGTATACCGCATTTTAAAGCAATTGACAGGTTTTGATGAGAGAATCATAATTAAGCTAAAAAGATCATGATAACCTTCTAAGAGGACAGAATATAGACCCAGACATTCTTAGAAATTCACAAAGAGTTTCATAATAGAATGTTACAAATGTCCTTATGTGACCTTGAAATATCTTTTTAAGATTATTACCTTTGGGATTTCAAAAGTCATACACAAGATACTAAATCAATCACTTTAGATGGCCTGAGACATATTTGTGAGAAATTTCTAAAATTTTCAGCGCTAAATAAGCAAGAGATAGAAATTATCGAAACGCATGAGGTGAGTGTGTGATTATGTAGCTTTCAACATTTTTTTTAATACAGTTCCGGAGTCTGGTCGGGACTCCGGCGCTGTATACCCTACTTCTATTTACCTAACCTTTCTTTCTTTGCTTTATGATAACAGCTATGCCCGAGGCGGGACTCGAACCCACGATTCCCTGCGCCAGGAAGCAGCAAAGCGAAACGCTTTAGCGCGCGCGGCCATGGGGACTGGAACGACATTTACTAGTGTGAATGAATGAATAAGTGTATTTATTGACATAAGAATATCATATGTTCATAGAATTTCAACATTCGCACGGGTCCACAGAACGTATGTGCTTTTGTAATACACACTAAAAACAATATTGAAACAACAGCAAATAATTAAGTGTAAACGCGAAAATGAAAAGATAAAGGTAATCCACAATCAAAGCAATATTAAAACAACAATAAAGAATTAAGGGTAAACTTTAAAAAAAAGAAAGAAAAAAAATATTCAATTATAGCAATTTAAATTTACAGCAAAGAGTATACTTTCATAAATGCACCCTCTTATAATCGATAATTACACTTAAAAGAAATATATACACATAATATATATATATACAATATATAAAAACCATAACACAACAGTGACCTAAGTATGACATAATATATATGTATGTAGAATATTGTAGTCACTTTTGTTTAGTTGAACTTATTTGAACTTATTCCTCCCCCACCCTTCTCTATTGGCAGCCTCATCAGATCTCAGCTGTCTTGCCTGAAGTATAAATTTACCTAGCCCGTCCATGGTTCCGCGCCTGCCAGTAGCGTCCAACATGCTTCTAGCTATACATTCGGTGGTAAAGAATCGAGGTAAATATTTTTCCCACCATTTCTCTGTACCCCTACATCTTGCCAAGATGTGGGTCCACGACTCTTCCTCCTCGCAAATGGGACAGATTCTCGTACCACTCTCGTCAGAAATTTTCGTGCTCCTAGTCTAATCCACGCGAGTCCCTCTCTAATGAGTTTGGTACCTGTTTTGATGTATTGCTCCACACTCCACTCCGATTTTAGCCCAGTCTGTACTTATAATTAAACCTTCTCTGTGCATTGCGCAATTATTTGCTGTCTGTCAATATCACAGAGGCGGTTGTTAATTGGACGCAGTTATGCAAAAAGGAACCAACCCACAAATTTGATTTTTTTTAGTTAATAACATTTTCTGATGTGGGAAACTTCAATTTACATAATGCAAAAAATATCTAAGGCAAATGTTCAATATACAGGTTTATTTTTATCCTTGAACTAAGCCACATTTATTTATAGCTGACATATTGCACAAAATGGAACTAAGATGCATAGTTCCTTTTTGCAAATTCACAGGCTTTCAAAAACAGAGACCTTGGTAACTTAGTTCTTTTTTGCAAAACTTTTCTACTGATTATAATACTTAATGTCTGGCAGCATTATTTTCAGTGTGGCACTACTGATGACATTGGGTAACAGTATTATCTCATTGCCACAAGAGAATTGATTGATTCAAGATGTCAGAAAGTAGCAAAAGACCTGTTTCTTTAGCATTACAAAAGGGATTTCAATACAATGAAAGTAATAATATGACTTATTATTAAATTGCTTAATATAATGATAAAGATTAATGAATTTACTTGGAAACTTCAGCCAAAACGTTTTCCTCCATAATGAATATTCTAAACTTAAAGCATTTTAGGGAAACAGTAGTTTTATTATATTATTGTGATTTTTTGTGTTTGATTTAATAATACTAACCGATGTGTTTATATGCATTATTACAAAATTATTAATATTAAAATAGTTTATAATTAGGTATTAAACATACATGCAGCTTTAGTTATATAACATAATGCATTAATTTTATTGTATAACGTTAATTGATATGCTTCTACATTGGCCTACATAACTATTTAAAATTATATTCGTTATACTGCCAGATTGGGAATGTCAGCCACCATCAGAGACGCGTGGTGGTGTTAATACCAACTTGTTGGACTCTACTGGTGCTTTAGAGGTTAATGGTGATGCATATAAGGACCCAAACTACAAGCCAAGTGATGATTCTACAGATGAAAATCAGGTTTGCATTTTATTTTCACAAACTTTTCCTGTTTGTTTTACGTACTGTATGTAGATGATTAAAATATGTAAGTTGTTTAGAGATAATTTACTTTCTCCTTTGTTTCCATACTGATCATTTTTAATTTGTATTTTTGAATGCCTCTTATATCATTATGGGAACCACTAAATATTTATTTATTTCCGGCAGTCAGAGAAGAAAGTATATCACATGCTGAAGTCGATGACTACATTTTCCAGAAGCTCCATTTGTAGAGGATACCACAATAGATGATGGGACTCTTCAATATTATCCAGATAAAGAACTAGGTGGGACAACTGATACTACCAACATTGCAACAGGTAAAGATGCCACTAATGGTAACTATTGTAGTGTTGAGTGTGAACAGCCAGCTGAAAATATAACGGAAGAAGCTTGTACCTGGGCGACCTAAAAGAGAACGTAAAAGAAAATATGACAATATGACAAGGGAACAAAGAAAATCTGCGAAGTATAAAAATAAGGAACATATCAACTTTGTTTATAAGAAGGTTTCGCAGAAAAAATTGAATGATTTTGATTGTAAGTGTCCTAAACGTTGCTTTCAACGTCTGACAAAAGATGAGAAGAATAAAGAATTAACAATTTCCATGAACTGGGTTGTTATAATGCACAAGCTCTGTATATTGCAAGTAAGGTGAAGGAAACACCAAAAAAGAGAAGCTACCTAAGTCTAAAGAAGTCTAATAACTGCCCTAAACCGTCTCCGAGGAATTGCTCACGTGAATACTCTTTATATGGTAAAAATGTCTGCCAAAAGATGTTCATTCCAAGAAGAGGGTTAATACATCTCTTTTAAAGTTCAGAACAGGTGGAGAGATTGTTGTTAGAAGAGGTGCACAGGCAGGTTGGAATAAAGCGAGTGATGAACAAGAAGAGGAGGTGATACAACATATTAAGTTTCCCAGGATGCAAATCTCATTACACAAGATTCCAGACAGATTCAGAATTTCTTCCTCCAGAGATAACATTAAAGAAAATGTATGACTTTTATGCGCAGATAGAAGTGAGAGTGAGCGTCTGAGCTTCTCTTCCTACAAACGCATATTTTACAAACACTTAACAAAGACACATGTAATACTTGGCAAGGTAGACAGAAAGGTGGTGCCACTGGAAGAAAAGTGCGAGATACAGTGTGTACACAACTATCATCTAATGAAATCTGAAAGCGCAAGGCAAAAAATGGAAGAAGACATAAACCAGCAGGTTCTTCGGATACACTGGAATGCTAGACATATGATATGGAGAAAACTCTTCCCCTTCCAAGAATATAACGGCAGTTATGGATATATAACTGTGGTATACGCTCTTCAAAACAGAAGACTGAATATTGCTATGTTTGGGTAGAAGGTGAAGCTGGAAGAGGCGCTTCTTGCCTGTTGAGACATAACAGAGTATTTGCCAGAAGGTGTGGACCATCTAATCCTTTGGAGCGATTCTTGCGGAGGCCAAAACCGCAATATAAAGATAGTTTTGATGCTGAAAACAGTGATTAGTACTCATCCTACATTGACATCTATTCTCTTCGTTATTTGGTTTCGGGTCACAGCTTTCTGCCTAATGATGGTGACTTTGGTAAAATTGAGACATCTTTGAAAAGGCAGCAAGATTATATTGCTGTAATGAAAGACTGTAGAAGGAAGCACCCTTTGCAAGTGGATGGTATGAAAAAAGAACATTTTCTAGGATCTGGAGATCTTGAAAAAATGATTACCAACAGGAAAGAAGGTGTTAATGGTGAAACAATTAACTGGCTGAGCACCAGGGAAGTCTCACTGAAAAAAGAAAACCCCTACTCTCTCTTTATGAAGAAAGATTTTGAAGATGAATACGTGGAAGTAGACATTAGGAAAAGAATACCTGGTTGTCCAGCTGTTAGTTTATGCTACAAGGATCTAATTCCACTTTGGATAAATGGAAAAGGAATTGCTATACCTAAACTTAATGATCTGAAATCACTGTTTCATTTAATTCCAAATGATGCATTGCCTTTTCACAAGAAACTGTTCGCCAATCACAGGGTTTCAGATGTCATTGATGTCTTTGGAGGAGTGCCAGATTTTGATACGGAGCCAAATATTTAATGTAACAATATATGCCAGAACTATTTTGAGACAGTTTTTGTATACAAAATTTATAATACCAGGAAGTTTGCTAAATACAATGTAGTATTTTCATTAAAAGTTCTTCAAAGAAATTAAAAATTGTATTATTATTTATTCTACGAAAAAGAACTAAACCACATTTTGTAATTTTTTATGGCTTTCTGAAATGTTGAGCTAGAAAGCGAAGTCATAATTAGAAGCCCCTAATTACAATGCTACTTTGTATAAAATATCAATTTCATACCGTGAACCAGTAATTTTAAAAACAAGGTTAACTTTAAGCGCTTGTATCTTCAAAGTTAGGTTTTGTGGGTTAGTTCCTTTTTGCATAACTGTGTCCAATTTTCCTCCAAATACTCCGCCTGTTTGCCTGCCCCGCCATCCAAATGTATCCCATCCCAATGGTTTCCAACCCTTTCTTTAATTTTGTTGCCCACGTCAAAGTATCTTCCATTCGCAACTGCTCACGGTAGCAGACTGCCCTAATTAGAGATTGGTCTCCGTGAACGATTCTCATCCAATGCTCTGACTTTGCTCTCTATCGTTTCACTATGTGCCCCGAATACCCTCAGTTTGCCGTACCCCCTCCTACACCAAGAATTCCTTTCAAAATTTGGTCCTCACTTGGTCTAGATTCACTGTTTGTTCCCACCCCCATATTTCTCCACCATATGTCATCGTGGCTCTGACTGTCGCTCCGTATACGTTTCCATTAAGGTTATGGATATATTCGGAATTCCGCAGCGTATTCGGAGAGCTTCCGCCGCTTTCACCCTTGCCTTGCGTTTCGTGATGTCAATGTGTTTTGTCCATTTTCCGTTCATTGTAAATGTGAGTCAAGAAAAAAATTAAGGTGCACTTCGGAAAAGTAGCGTAGCCCGCCGTAGACGGACAAGACGGGCGCTCGCTTGGCCCGAAAACTCGGCATCGGAAATTTATATACCTTTTCCTACAAAGATGTGTGGTACACCGTTATTCTATACGATATTATGAGAGAACACATGTGTGTGTAATATTAATGTTGGAAACCACTAAATCGATTTTGTCAATACTAAAAGCAGTTTGCTTCGCGACAGACATCGATTATAAGACACTTGATACATTATAATCCAAAATTACCAAAAGAATAAGAGAGAGTTGAGGGCATGCATGTTAGAATATGACCTTTTCCACTTCCTCTACAGTACTATGTACATAGTGTATAGAGAAGGTACTGTATTGCACCCAAAATTCGATACGGAGGTATCACCGTAAAAATATCTTTTGAGGTAACATGATTCCAATATTTTTAGAAAAAGATCCGTGTGTGTGTTAAAAGATCGTTTAATACCAAGCTTGGTATTTAACTTTGGTATCCTCCAAGGATGCGACAGGAAGATTTTCAAGAAAATCCCCCCACACCAAACTACCCTATACAAGGAAAAAATTTCGAACATTTTTATTTTCTCAAAAATGGCTGTAACGGTTTTGATTAAAATCTCTTATATTTAAGATATTTACATGCAAAATAGAATGTATATCTTGAATTTTATGGGAATAGCCTATAAAGACCTCTTTATTCTGGATGATTTTTATTGAATTTTGCATAACTGGTAAACTGTAAGAGATAGACAAAAACTTACAACACAAAAATGTAGATCACGATAAAACACACAATTTATGTCATATATATTTTTTTTCGTGGAAGTGGTCGTTTTTTAGATATTCCTTGATATAGGTTTCAGCTTTAAAACATTGATTATCACTTTAACCTATGGTACTCCCTTATTTCGCTTCTACTTACAAGGTAGCAAGTAATAAGACTAGTTCTGCTAATTTTTTCTCGATTAACATGAAGTAAATAAAAGCATAAGCTTGGAAGATACCAAACTTAAATATCAAGTTTGGTATTTAACGGTCTTTTCGTTTTTGAGCTATGCTGTCCACAGACACACACACACACACACACACACACACACACACACACACACACACACACACGGACCTTTTTTATTTTTATTCAGGGGGACCCAAAACATGTAATTTCGGTATCGAATTTTTGGTGCATTACAATACCTTCTGTATTCACGATGTACATAGTACCTCTAAAGAAAGTAAAAATGCTTTTTTGTATTTTAGGTACAAGGCAACCTAAAACGTGTATTTCTAGTGGATTCATTTAGGTATTATATAGAGAAAGTACATAGCTACCCGGACATTATTGGATGTGTCACATTGTAAACTATGGAATACGATTCATTGCTTAGAACATTTTGCAGCTAAACCTGAGCTGAGCCGAAACTTGCACAGGCTGCAAATAAAGGCTTTGTCAAATCAACGTTGCAGATTCATGGCTAAAATACGTTAATAGTTAGTTTTATACGCGGTGCTATTTCTGTTCTTAACAGGTTTCTTGTTACGCTAAGTAATGGCAGGCGTGACATGAAACCTTAGATTGCATCAAACTTTTCCATGTTTTGCACTTCTCTATAATTACATTACGACTGCAACTCTTTGCTCATAGTAATGTGCGAGAGGGAGAGAGAGAGAGAGAGAGAGAGAGAGAGAGAGAGAGAGAGAGAGAGAGAGAAAAGAAACCTTTACGTTCTAAAAGGATACCGGCTCAAAAACACCCCACACAGATAAAAGCAGGAAGAACAGTGTATAAATGTGTATATCAATGCTTCATGTCAAACGTTCTTATTTAGAGGGCGTGTTAATTTTAAACCTAGTTTCATCACTGAAGTATCGTAATAAAACAAAAGAAAATAATACTTGCGGGCGATATCACTTTAGCTCAGCCAAGTTAGCGGAAGTTGTTATGACGGTTCTCCTCATGATGATGATGATGATGGTTAGTGTTTAAGGGTGCTCAATTACAAGCACATCAGCACCCTTATCAAACAAATTATGGCAAAAGTCAGAGATAAAGGCCAGTAAAAATATAATAAATATAAACAAGAACGAAAGATAAGTATAAAATTCAATGTATGAAAATCACATGACTTTCTCTACATCTCTGTAACAAATTATGGTTAATAAGCTTATGTTTTTATTTACTTCATGCTAATCGAGAAAAATTAGCAGAAATAATCTTATTAGCTGCTTCCTTGGTCGCTGTAACAAATTATTGTTAAAAAGTCTGATGCGTACCATTCACATAACTTTCTCTGCATCTCTGCAACAAATTGCAGTTAAAAATCTTATGTTTCTATTTACTTTGTGCTAATTGAGAAACATTAGCAGAAATAGTCTTATTATTTGCTTGCTTGTAAGAAGAGGCGAAATGAGAGAGTACCATAGGTTAAAATGATAGCCAAGAGATTGCTGCTATGTAACTGAAGTTCCTTTGTTTGTATGGGCAGGAGTTAACAAATTCCTGCATGAGAAAAGTATGTTTTTCAAAGCTGAAACGAGAAACTAAGAATATCTTAAAAATGATCAACTCCACGAAAAAAAAAATGTATATAGCATAAATTGTGTGCTTTAACGTGCTCTACATTTTTTGTGTGTTAAGTTTTTGTCCATCTCTTACGGTTTAGTAGTTATGCAAAATTCATCCAGAATAAAGTAGCTTCAGAGGCTATTCCCAGAAAATTCAAAATATACATTTTATTTGTCAGGTAAATATCTTTAATATATGATATTTTAATCAAAATCGTTAGAGCCATTTTTTAGAAAATCAAATTTTTCGAAAAAAGTTCGATGTAAAGGGTAGTTTGGGGTGGGGATTTTTCTCAAAATCTTCGTGTCGCATCCCTGGAAGATACTCAACTTAAATACCAAGTTTGGTATTTTACCGACTTTTCGTTTTTGAGTTATCGTGTTCACAGACACACGGACACCCTGACACACGGACACACATACACACGGACCTTTTTCTGAAAATACAGGGTTACTACAAAAGAAATAAACAACTTCAACTGCCTGTAAAACAAAAACTATTAGAGATAGCAACCTAATTATTTTGGAGGTATGTTGAGAAACTCTCAAAGTTTCGTTTGTTACTATTGGTACCGCTGTAGTGTTTTGTTTGTTGTTGCAGAAGCTGAAATGGCGGAAAATCCTGTGGAAAAGGCATATTGCGTGTTGGAATTTGCTAGAACGCAATCAGCAACGACATTGTTGTCCAACGACATTTTAGAACACGTTACCACAAAAATGAAATGATGCGCTCACAAAAACCAGCATCGTCTTCATCATGTCGCAACATGTCGATGCAAAAGTCACGCCGTATGACCTTATCTTCTTCACTCAGAAACTGCAGCATCTGTAATCTGTAAGGCATCATGTGCAGTCGCTTCCGCAAGATTTTCCATACAGTTTGCTGTGGAATTTGTAATTGCATGCTTGCCCTAGATGTCGATTTCTGTGGGCTTCTTATGTAGGCAGAACGAACACGTTCAACGTTTTCTTCCGAAACTCTTGGTCTTCCCGAGCTCTTCCCTTTGCACAAATATCCCGTTGTCTCGAATTTTCTATACCAGTCGTAGATTGACTGTCTAGTCGGTGGCGTTTTGTGGTAACGTGTTCTAAAATGTCGTTGGACAACAGTTGCTGATTGCGTTCTAGCAAATTCCAACACCCAATATGCCTTTTCCGCAGGATTTTCCGCCATTTCAGCTTCTGCAACAACAAACAAAACACTACAGCATTACCAATAGTAACAAACGAAACTTTGAGAGTTTTTCAACATAGTCTCAAAATAATTAGGTTGCTATCTCTAATAGTTTTTGCTTTACAGGCAGTTGAAGCTGTCTATTTCTTTTGTAGTAAACCTGTACTTTTTTTGGATACAGGGGATCCTAAAACATATATTTCCGGTGAAATCTCGGTATCGAATTTTTTGGTGTGGTGCAATACATTCTCTATACACTATGTACATAGTACGTATAGAGAAAGTAAAAATCCGAGTTATTGCGGGTGGCGCAAGTGGAGGTATAATTACTTTTATTAAAGATAATTTATCCCATAGTGAAATTAAATTCAATACAACAATGGAAGCGATAGCATTTATAGTTTTATTACCAATTCCTATATGCATATGTAACATATATTTACCTAACACCTGAATTTAGATTTTAATGAACTTCAATTATTCTTAAACCAACTTCTTCCGCCATTCATATTGTTGGGAGACTTTAATAGCCACAACGTAATATGGGGATCTAAATCCACTAATTAAAGAGGTAAAATAATAGAGACATTAATACAGGAAAATGACCTACTTATTATTAGTACATCCCAACCCACAAGGTTTGACTTAGCTCACGGATCTTTCAGTACTATTGATCTAACATTAGCTAATCCTAACAACGTACATATGCTTAAATGGTCAGTTAACCCTCTATTACATGGAAGTGACCACTTTCCCATTACAAATGACGTACTCAATGGGAACAATTCATTATGTACTACAACATCCCCAAGATGGAAAATGAATCAAGCTGACTGGCCTAAATATAAAAAATCTGATGTGTACCATTCACATGACTTTCTCTATATCCCTGCAACAAATTATTCTTAAAAAGCTTATACTTCTATTTACTTTATGCTAATCAGAAAAAATTAGCAGAAATAGTCTTATTACTCGCTTCCTTGTAAGAAGAAGCGAAATAAGGGACAACCATAGGTTAAAGTGATAGTCAAAAGCTGGTTGCTATATCAATGAAGTTCCTTTGTTTATATGGATCGGAGTTGACAAGTTCTTGTATGAGAAAAATATGTTTTTCATAGCAGAAACCAAAAATAAGGAATGTCTCAAAAACGACGAACTCCACGAAAAAAATTTATATAACATAAAATGTCTGTTTTAATGAGCTCTACATTTTTGTGTAACTTTTTGTCCATCTCTTACGGTTTAGCAATTATTCAAAATTCTGTAAAATTCATCCAGAATAAACTACTCTTCAGAGGATATTCCTAGAAAATTCAAGATATACATTTTATTTGTTAGGTAAATATGTTTAATACATGAACTTTTAATCAAAATCGTTAGCCATTTTTGAGAAAATCAAAATTTTCGAAAAAAGCTCCATGTAAAGGATAGTTGCGGGTGGGGGGATTTTTCTCAAAATCTTCGTGTCGCATCCCTGGAAGATACTAAACTTAAATACCAAGTTTGGTACTTTACAGACTTTTCGTTTTTGAGTTATCGTGTTCACGGACATACGGACACATGTACACACACACTCACACACACATACGGATCTTTTTGTGAAAATGCTTTTTTTTTTATATTGGGGACCCTAGAACATATATTTCCGGTGAAATCTCGGTATCGAATTTTTGGGTGGAGTGCAATACCTTCTCTATACACTATGTACATAGTGCGTATAGAGAAAGTAAAAATCAATAGACCTTACCGTAATCTCCTTAAATCAATTCGAAGATTATAACCCTGTAAACATTGATAACATCGTTGAAGACTTCACTAAAGCAAGTCTTAAATGTGCAGAAATTAACAAGCCCAAAACCAGAACTATTAAGATACGGAACCAAACAGTTTCTTGGTGACATAAAAACTATAAGATGGCAATAAAAACAAAAATATTCACTATTTCAAATTTAAGAAGCATACAATGGAAAACAAAATATAATTTCAAAAATTTAAGGCTAAGGTACGTCACGTTATAAAGGAAAGTAAAAGGGTTTCCTGGATCTGATTTATATCTTCAGCGAATCACAAAACTCCCCAAAACACTATTTGGAACAAGTCAAGGAAAATAAATGGAAACGATAGGAAATTCCCATACCTTATCTATGGGATAAAACCACAAATGAATTAACCAGCGACCCTAAACAAATTTTTTGCAAATCTTTTGCTGAAATTTCAAATGATAGACATTACGGAGAAGATTTTATAAAGCTTCAGGATGCTACAAAACAGGTTCAGTTAAATTTAAGAAGAGCGACCAAAATAAATGACCACGTTTACAATGAAAAAATCACTATAACTGAGATACAAGAAAGCCTACATCTCTGCAACTCTTACACCCCAGGACCGGACAATATCCCTTACATGATGCTAAAATAATTACCTAACAATGGCTTATTGTACCTACAAAAATTGTTCAATTATATATGGACGCAAGTGTTTCCTACAAGCTGGAAACAATCCTACATAATGGCTATATCTAAACCAAACAATGACCCCACTCTACCTGAAAACTATTGTCCTATAAATCTTAGTTGCACAATGAGTAAACTACTAGAAAAAAATTGTGGATAGGAGACTGCGTTAGATATTGGAAAACATGATGTTTTTCACCCCTATTTAACATGGTTTCCGACAATACCATTCCCCAATGGACTGCCTAATAACACTAGAATCAGAAATTATGGATACATTCAACAAATTACAACAATGCACTCTAGTTACTCTTGATATAGAGAAAGCTTACGCCACACTATACAGAAAAAAGGTGGTACAGATTCTCTTAGAAAACCAAATCACTGGCAATATGATCGCATGCATACATAACTTCCTTAATGGCAGACGAATACAAGTAAAAACCAATATGACATTATCCCAGACCACAATATAAAAATGGAATACCACAAGGTTCTTCCCTTAGTGTTACTCTACAACATGTATTAAATTACCAGCCAAAGATTGTTTGTTTGCAAATGATTTGAGTATATTCTGTAAAGGCAAAAATCATAAAACCAACCAAGACATCCTACAAATTACTTTAATGTCTCTTAGAAAATGGGCTGAATATACAGGTCCATATTTTCAATAAAAAAACTAAATGTATAGCCTTCTCCAAAAATAAAATTCCCACTGATCCTCTGCTGTATATAAATAATCACAAGATTGAAACGATAAACTCAGTTAAAGTGCTAGGAGTGACATTAGACAATAAACTGACATAGATAAACCATCTTTAAAAAACTAAAATCCGATTGTATCCGGAAAATTCCTGTATTGAAATGTTTGACAGCTAAAAACTGCTACTTACAACTTACAGAACAATTGTAAGATCAAAATTAGATTACTGATCGATCCTCTACAATTCAGCATCACCAACAGTTCTTAAAATGCTAGATACTATACAAATAACGGGTCTTAGAATAGCACTTGGAGCCTTTCGAACCAGTCTCTTAACCAGATGAAATAGAGGCAGATGAATCACCACTTGAAAATAGGAGGAAATATCTAAGTTTATCTTACCCTATGCAGATTGCTGCAAACCTACCACCAACATGTATAAGTTTGTACTCTCAAAACTAAAAGAAATAAACCAAAAGAAACATCGTTACCCTGCCTTCTTTGCAAGAATAGCAAGTTACCTACAAGAATATACCCTGGAACCTCCCCAAATAACTGTCAGACGAGATGTACCAGACGTGGCTCCCTGGAAACTTCCAACACCAGTTGTTAATTTACAAACGCTTAAGTACAGTAAATCTGAAACCAACAACATAATCTTTCAAAAAATGTTCACGGAGATCCAAGAAGAATACACGGAATACGAAAACATTTACGCCGATGGTTCAGCAATAGATACAAACCGAGGTTGTGCAATAGTACTTTCAGGACACACCCTACCTAACCATTACTCCATCTTCTCGTGGGAATTATTTGCTATAAAGCAAAGTCTTCACTACATTGTTGATGAAACAGAATCAAATACATTCATAATATTTACCGATTTATTGAGTGCAAAAGTAATATTAACATACTTAAAAGCATCAAACAAAGGAAAACAAGTAATTCTGACATGGGTACCTTCACACAAACAAACCAAAGGTAAAGAGAGAGCTGAAGCCACTAAACACCCTTAAAATAGTTCAATACCTACAACTCATCAATATTACTTTAAATACATAAACAGGAAAATAAAAGCCAAATCGATGGTCAAACAATCCCACCAGTAAACTTCACGTTATTTTACGCAGCCCTAAAAAGAAGATCACTTTTATTTAAAACGTCAAGATGAGATTGTCATCACCAGGGCTAGAATTGGCCCCAGCAAGCTCACACACACTCACACACACACACACCTTCCTGCTCTCCAAAGAACATCCTCCGAAAAGCGATAGAGTCAAGCAAGTTTAAATATCATCCACATCATCTCAAAATGTACCCTATACCTCAGATGGAGAATGAGGAATCAAATTCCAGAAGATCTCACTGCTCTCAACCTAACCAACATGATTGCACGAATTTTACAGTTTTTATAAAAATGTATTTTCATAAACTGTTAAAATATAAACTATAATCCTTTTTGTTAATTGGAAGATATTAATCTAATGATCAATAAGATAATATTGTTACGAATTTTGCTTTAACTCTGAGTCCTTTTGTTTAAATCTTATCTTGCCATACACTGTCTTTAATTGACCGCATTTTGTTATATTTTTTAAACCTAACACGGTTTATTCTCATTGTCACTCATTCCACTGCAATCGTGATTCTGTTATTATTTATAGTTCATACCTTTAAGATCCTACCTTGTTATTTGTTTATTCTATTAATTATTATTAAGTTTATTCTGTAAAAACACACTTTGTAAATGTAAAGTCGCTAAAAGACCTTGTAGTTAGGCGACTATAAATAAAAATTTAAAAAAAACAAACAATACCTTAATCCGAGCTACCACTGTGCAGAATGTCGAAATGTTTAGCACATCACTCGGAACATGCCTAGTTACCTGTGTTAGTTCCGGTTAGCGGGGCCAGGAGCGCGGCTTTGTTCCTAGGTAACCGGATAATCTGCACTGACCAATTGGCGTTTTATTGATGTACCTCTTTTGATATTGAAAACTAATTATATTTTTGTGTCACACAGGATCTGTGAGCAACAAGGTCTATCTATATCTTGGTACGGTGTCGTTTCTAAACAGCATATGCTTACAACCAAATTATGGATATTTAACTAAAAAATTCCCAGACGTGTTCTAGCTTCAAAAGTGCAATTTAATCTCGTATTATTTTCTCTATTATGTGCAGTAAGTACGGGAAGTATTATATTCCATAAACCAATTTGATATCCAGACTTTATTGGAAAAACATGTAATGAGACTCTTTTAATCCAAAAACGAATGTTAAAAAAAGTTTCGTTTTTATTTGTGTGGGTGAATGTGTCTTTGTTTTTGTCTTTTATGGTATTTAACCCTCCCTTTACTACTATGGAACCGTAGTCGATGACACTGATGATATATGGAATGAAGATGAAGCACCGGTGGAATGGAATGGCGGTGGAAACTGGAGAAGGCGGAGAAAACCCGCCTCTGCGCCACTTTGTCAACCACAAATCCCACATGCGGTCGCCTGGGATCGAACCCGGCTGCCTTGGTGAGAGGTGAGTGGTATAATCACCAGGCTATAGCGTGGTGTGATGTGTCTGCATAACAGTAGGTAACAACAACCTAACACGCACGTGCGCACACAACACACACAAGCGCACACACACACACACATATATATATATATATATCATTTTGATTTTCTCAAAAATGTATGTAATGATTTTGATTATAACACATATGTTTAAAATATTTTGATGACAATTAAAATATGTATCCTGAATTGTCTGGGAATGGCTTTTGACATTATCTTTGTTCTGGAATGTATTTGCATAATTGGTAAACTAAAAGAGAAACCAAAAAGTGAATGTTAAATCATACAGTGTATTTTATGAATGATGTTGTGAAGTTAAGCATTACTGGTATATTACATGTCACTGGTCTGCCTTTCAAAAAAAGTGAATATTTTTCAGTTATTTCAGGAAGTAAAAAAAAAAAATAAATAAACAGTGTCGTGTTATTTATAAACGGTCTTTAACTACCGTGGTTCTCATCGTCCCATTCTAAATTGGGTGTGAAAGACCGCTTAATTTTGCTCAGAGGCCTCTCTATCAGGCTTGAGGTTCTTTTAAGTGCCGTAAATCTACTACACGGGACCAACGGCTTTATTTCCCTTCCGAAGGAAGCCATGCTAAGGATTTTTGCACCCATCGCCGGGTTTGAACCCGCGACCTTGGGTTTATGAAGTCAGCATGTTAACCATTACACCACGAGGGCGACAATTTCAGGAAGTCATTATCTCCCCTCTCTACTTCTCTCTTTTGATCACGTATTAAGAGAACGAAATTTGAAAGCCATATCATAACGAACCGCTGTTAAAATATTTTATTACCTATTCCTATTCTGATTACACCTCAAGGAAATGAGCAACAATACAATTTCTGGAAATATTTATTTCGAATAAACAGGAGATTAAGCTTTCGTAAGAAAAACATATGTTTTTATAATAATCTGCACAACAGATACACTAGGTTTTCTTTCTTTCTTTCCTTAATTTTTACTTTCTCTACACGTAATATGTACATAGTGTATAGAGAAGGTATTGTAATGCACCAAAAAATTCGACAGCGAGATTTAATCGGAAATACATGTTTTAGATCCACCTGAAATAAAATTAAAAAAAAAAAAACGCTTCTAGAAAAATTCTGGTGTGTGTACGCCTGTGCGTATGTTTTTCTGTGGACAACAAGGCTCAAAAACGAAAAGACCATTAAATATCAAACTTGGTATTTAAGTTTGCAAGGATGTGACACGAAGATTTTCAAGAAAATCCTCCCAGCCCCAACTACCTTTTACATGGAACTTTTTTCGAAAATTTTGGTTTTCTCAAAAATAGATCTAACGATTTTGATTAAAATATCGTTTTTAAAGATATTTGCGTGACAAATAAAATATATACCTCGAATTTTTTGGGAATAACCTCTGAGGACTACTTTATTTTCGATGAATTTTACGGAATTTTGCATAACTGATAAACCGTAAGATATAGACAAAAACTTGCTTCATAAAAATGTAGAGTTCGCTAAAACACACAATTTTTGTCATATGTATTTTTTCGTGGAGTTGTCCGTTTTTGAGATATTCCTTGTTTTAGGTTTCAGCTTTCTCATACAGGAATTTGTCAACTCGTGTCTATACAAACAAAGGAACTTCAGTCACACAGCAATCAGTTTTTGTCTATCACTTTAGTCTATGTTACTCCCTTATTTCGCTTTTACTTACAAGGAAGCAAATAATAAGACTATTTCTGCCAATTTTTTCACGATTAGCATTAAGTAAATAGAAGCATTAGTCTTTTAACAAGAATTGGGTGCAGAGTTATACAGAACATGTGAATGGAACACATCAGATTTCTTTTATAATTTGCCTCTATTGTTCTATTTGTCCACTGTGCACTATAATGCATCTTTTTGTATCAGTTATTTTTCTGTTGACTCTGAAGACAGAAAATAGAACAATATTATTAAACAAAATGTCACTGTAAGGTTTAGCCCATGTAGGCATTCTCTATGGAGAATTCCCTTCAAATCGAAACCCTTCATCAGGAGGTTTACGTACTCTTGAGCTATTCCTTTCTCTCTCTATTAAATCCATTCTCAGCTTTCTTCGTTCCACTAGTTCCGGCACGACGGATCGGCGCCAAGGTGCAAGATTTCTCCATTGTTTCAGGCCAATTTGTTGTGATGTATTCACGGAGCTTACTGCAGATGGTAATCTTGACCAACAAAATATCACCGACCGTTAAATTATTGTGTTTGGATGAAATTCCTCTACCAAAAAGCATACACCACAAGTCTGATGTGTTTCATTCATATGACTTTCTCTACATCTCTGCAAAAAATTATTGTTAAAAAGCTAATACTTTTATTTACTTAATGCTATTCGCGAAAAAATTAGCAGAAATAGTCTTATTACTTGCTTCCTTGTAAGTAGAAGAGAAATAAGGAATTACCATAGGTTAAAGTGATAGTCAAAAGCTGGTTGCTATGTGTTTGAAGTTCCTTTGTTTGTACAGACAGAATTAACAAATTCCTGTATAAAAAAAGTATAAGTTTTTTAAAGCTGAACCCAAAAACAAGGAATATCTCAAAAACGATCAACTCCACAAAAAAACTTTTTATAACATAAATTGTGTGTTTTAATGTGCTCTACATTTTGTGTCTGGTAAGTTTTTGTTTATCTCTTACGGTTTAGCAGTTATGCAATATTTCGTAAAATTCATCCTGAATAAAGTAGTCTTCAGAGGCTATTCCCAGAAAATTCAAGATATACATATTATTTGTGAGGTAAATATCTTTAACATGCGACATTTTAATCAAAATTTTTGAAAAAAGTTCCATGTAAATGGTAGTTGGGGGTGGGGAGATTTTCTTAAAAATCTTCGTGTATCATCCTTGCAAGATACAAATCTTAAATGCTAGGTTTGATATTTAACGGTCTTTTCGTTTTTGAGCTATGCTGTCCACAGACACACACACACATTTTTCCATAAATGTTTTTTTTTGGATTCAGGGGGACCCAAAACATGTATTTTCGGCGAATCTCGGTATCGAATTTTTGGGTGCATTACAATACCTTCTCTATACACTATATACACAGTACGTGTAGAGAAAGTAAAAATATTTCCTTCGTCAAAAATAAGTTGTATAATGGAAGGTAATGTGATAGTGTTTTGAGATACACAGGATATCCGTTTGAAAATGTTCAAAATACACATCCTGTGATTTTTCAATTATTTTTATTACTCTCTCTGCACCTACTATGTACAGAGTGTACAAAGTAGGATGGTATTGTATTCCTTACAAAAATTATATACCGAGATTTCAACGGAAATAACCTTTCAGGTCTCCTAATCAAAAAACAAACATAATTTTTAGAACAAAATCCGCGCGTGTGTGTTTGGACAGCATACTTCAAAAAACTGAAGGAGATTAAACACTACACTTGGTATTTAAGTTTAGTATCTTCCAGGGATGCGACACGAAGATTTTGAGAAAAATCCCCCACCCCAAACTATCCTTTACATGAAACTTTTTTTTAGAAAATTTTGATTTTCTTAAAAATGGTTATAACGTTTTTGATTAAAATATATGCCGTTGTTAGACCACTCGCCTCTCACCTAGACGGCCTGGGTTCGATCCCAAGCGACCGCATGTGAGATTTCTGGTTGACAAAGCGGCGCTGGGGCGGGTTTTCTCCGGGTATCCGGTTTCCTCCGCCATCTCATTCCACCGGTGCTCCATCATCATTCATGTACCATCAGTGTCACCGCCTGCGGTGCCATAAGTAGTTAAAGCGGGCGTTAAACACTACCAAAAAAAATTAAAATATCATATATTAAAGATATTTACCTAACAAATTAAATGTATATCTTGAATTTTATGGGAATAGCTTCTGAAAACCTGCTTATTCTGGAAGAATTTTGCTTAATTTGGCATAAATAGTAAACCGTAGGAGATAGACAAGAACTTACAAAAAAAAATTAAGTTTTGTTAAAATACAGAAGTTATATCATACACATTTTTCTCGTGGAGCTTACCGTTTTCGAGGTATTGATTGTTAGTAGTTTCAGTTGTGAAGTACTTATACTTTTCTCAGACGGGAGAGTCCGTTTTTCTTTTGTTCTACTCCTGGCCAAGAAAAGAAGCGATTTGTAATGGCAGTCGCATAACGACAGCTTTTAAAACATTTGACTATTGGTTTAGCCTAGTGTATTCCCTTATTTTCTTCCTACTTACACGGAACTAAATAATAAGAACATTGTGCTAATGAGTACCACGATTAGCAAGGTGTAGAGAGAAGAAAAATCTTATGTATGAAGTTTGTAGAACAGCTAGAGAAAGTCATGTGAGTGTAACACATCAGATTTTTTTCTTTAATTTATAAGTGTATTATACACGAGAAGTATGTATGACTATATTTTAATCAGGAAGAGAACCTGGATAACATATTTCAACATAAGATTATATTATTGTTGAAGAAAAGTCGGTGATCAATAAATGTCGAATTGGGCATTCTCGAACAGTCGAGTTGGCCAATTATGCGGCTGCCGAATTCCTATAATCTCGTACCACCATATTTGTTCCTGTAGGAACTTGTTAAGAATGTTGTGCATGCACAGTCACCGATGTAAACTCATACGTCCTGTGTTCAGAATGTTACGCTTGAAATGTTGTTTCTACTTCTATAGCCCCCTTAAATGATTAGGCCTTATGCTATATACAGAGCTAGGAAGTTCGTGAAATTCGACGTTCCGCAATATAGGTTGCGACCGGCCATCTCACCGCATCAAAACAAATCATACATAAGAACGCACAGTGGTAAGGTAAGCAAACCTGATGTAAAGTAAACAGTACTGCTTCCAGAGAACAAAAATTGCTTATGAGGCATTCATTAATGCACACCTATTTAGATAATTACTTATGTAGAACATACAAATTGTTATATATACCTATATAGGCTGACTCTGACTGATTTCCTTCTTTACATACGTACATTATGAAAACACCCAAGCAACTATAACAGGGATTGTAGTATTTACTGATCAAATGTAAAATAATATCCAAATAATGCAATTAATTTCTTAAATTTCTTAAGACTCTTACTAGGTAAAAACCAAAGCAAGAATTAAAGTAAATGTTTACTCAACTATTACTGAAAACAATAATGCACTTTTTATTCTCATCTTTATTTCAGCTAGGATGCTCGTAGTTTGCTAAATCCGTCTTGACAGTTTTTCCACATGCCGCACAAATTCAGTTTAGCTCTATATCTCTGGACTGTAATAGTGTCCTAGTTGAGTGTATATTTTTGAACTAATTTGCAATCACTAATATGTTTCTGGGAAGCTGTTCTGTTACAAGACGTTTGACAGCTTGTATACTAGAACTGTCATCGGTTTCTAAATAAGTATATGAAAAAGTACACTGCTATAAAAAAAAACTGATGTGTTACACTCACATGACTTTCTCTAGCCGTTCTACAAACTTCTTACATAAGAGTATTCTTCTTTCTGCACCTTGTTAATCGAGGTATTCTGAACAATGTTCTTATTACTTAGTTCCTTATAAGTAGGAAGAAAACAAGGGCATACGCTAGGCTAAATCGATAGTCAAATGTTTTAAAAGCTGTCGTTATGCGATTGTCATTACAAATCGCTTCTTTTCTTGGCCAGGAGTAGAACAAAAGAAAAACTGACACTCCCGTCTGAGAAAAGTATAAGTACTTCACAACTGAAACTAATAACAATCAATACCTCGAAAACGGTAAGCTCCACGAAAAAAATGTATATGACGTAAATTGTGTATTTTAACAAGGCCTAATTTTTTTGTATAGTAAGTTTTTGTCTATCTCTTACGGTTTATCAGTTATGCCAAATTAAGCAAAATTCATCCAGAATAAACAGGTCTTTAGAAGCTATTCTCAGAAAATTCAAGATATGCATTTTATTTGTCTGGCAAATATCTTTCATATACGATATTTTAATCAAAATCGTTAGAGCCATTTTTAAGAAAATAAAAATTTTTGAAAAAAGTTCCATGAAAAGGGTAGTTTGGGGTGGGGGAATTTTTCTCAAAATCTTCGTGTCGCATCCCTGGAAGATACTGAACTTAAATACCAAGTTTGGTATTTTAGCTACTTTTCGTTTTTGAGTTATCGTGTTCACAGACACACGGACCTTTTTCTGGAAATGCTTTTTTTTGGATTCAGGGGGTCCTAAAACATATATTTCCGGTGAAATCTCGACATCGAATTTTTGGGTGGAATGCAATACTTCTCTATCCCTATGTACATTGTACATAATTACTATAGTTGTAAAACAAATTAATTTTGCTCACATTTGAGCAGAAAAAAAAAAAATATTATTCCACGTGGTTCTGTGTTATGCAGTAATGAATGGATTGCACTCTACGCTGACCTTTGCTCATGCAAGTAGCGACGCATGGTATTGCCCACTCTGGCCGCTCTTACCTCGCATAAGGAAACTTCCTAGCTCTGGCTATTTCTATAACTGTCCATCCCATTTGACATACATGTGTGTTAAGTTTATTAGTTTAAAATAAGATAAATATAAATACTAACTGTGACGTTACAATAACATCACAATTCAGCACGAATATGTTGGATAAAACATAGACTATTATAACATTACTGTTTTATTTTTAAATAAATATTGCAGAGGTTATTGATCATTACAGTAAAGTAAGAGATTAATAAAGATATAGTTTTAGTTTTAAAGAGCGGACAGTCAAATAACAAATTCTGCCTGCTTGTTCACAATCAGAAATTCATTGGTAACTGCTTCTAGTATTATTGTGGAAGCATAGTTGAATATATTTGAAATGTTCTATGACCCTCATGAACTTGTGCATGCACAGTTTAGATGTACATTTTAACCCAACGGGACTATTTACTTTTGCTGTTATTTTTGTTAGATCATCTGCTCTTTCAGTACTTAGCAATCCGCCCTTAAGGATACCCATCTGTGCTATAATTTTGCTTTGATTGATTTGAAACTTTAACACAGGAATTGCAGTATTAAGAATAGTTCACATGCTAATTTTCAAATTTTTGTTTAAAATATTTCCTGTGTTATGAACATATTTACAGGATTTTATTGTCATTTAATAAATCTTTCCACACGATACAATTTCAGTTACAGAAATATAATACTTTGCAGTTGTACTGATGAATACAGTAATAGTAAATTGATGAGATGCAATTTTCATTGGTTTAGGAGAAAAAAATATTTGTCATTTTATTACTTTTTTATTTTTTCTATGGAAATATGAAGTTTATTATTTAATTACACAAACACTGGTGATATTAGACGAAAATAACCTCATTAATTTTCTTTTGTACTATTTTTATCCAAGCATAAACATTTTCACGCTTCTGTTTCCAAAATTGAATCGTGTGGAACATTTTAAGTTTTGAAAAAAGGTTGAAAAATAAAAGCACGAGAAATTTTCCTTATTACATTTTAAAGAAATATGAGAATTTTTCTACTTCTTAAGATTTTATATTATGTTACAGTAATTTAGTTTTTCGTCGTTTTAACCGTAGGGAAAAATTAAGAGAAGAAATATTAAGAAAATGGGAAATAGAATGGGAAATTTTTGACCGTAGAAAAAATTACGAGAAGACACATTAAGAAAATGGGAAATAAAATGGGAAAATTTTGACCATAGAAAAAATTACGAGAAGAAACATTTAGAAAATGGGAAATAGAATGGGAAAATTTTGACCATAGAAAAAATTACGAGAAGACACATGAAGAAAATGGGAAATAGAATGGGAAAATTTTGACCATAGAAAAAATTACGAGAAGAAACATTAACAAAATGGGAAATATAATGGGAAAATTTTGACCAGAGAAAAAATTACGGGAAGAAACATCAAGAAAATGGGAAATAGAATGGGAAATTTTTGACCATAGAAAAAATTACGAGAAGACACATTAAGAAAATGGAAAATAGAATAGGAAAATTCAACAAAGGACAGGAGACGATACAGTATTATCCTATCGTAGCAAAGCAACTAGAACGAAGAATCAAACTAACAACAAATCTCACCTCCTTGCTATGATGTACTGTTATAGATTCCACATAATCAACGACCCTAATTGTACAGTAGCAGAGGAGACCAACAGCAGATCACATACTATACGACTGAAACATGTTGAACAACCAAATGAAAAAGTCTGATGTGTTCCGTTCACGTGACTTCCTCTACATCGCTGCAACTAATTGTTGTTAAAAACCTTATGCTTGTATTTGCTTCATGCTAATCGAGAAAAAATTAGCAGAAATAGTCTTATTACTTGCTTCCTTGTGAGTAGAAGCAAAATAAGGGAGTACCATAGGATAAAGTTATAGTCAAAAGATGATTGCTATGTGACAAAGTTCCTTTATTTGTATGGACAGGAGTTGACAAATTCCTGTATGAGAAAAGTATGTTTTTCAAGGCTAAAACCAAAAACAAGGAATATCTCAAAAACGATCAACTCTACGAAAAAAATGTGTATAGCATAGATTGTGTGTTTTAATGTGCTTTGCAGTTTTTGTGTGGTAAGCTTTTATCTATCTCTTACGGTTTAGCAATTATGCAAAATTCATCCATAATGAAGTAGTCTTCAGAGGATATTCCCAGAAGATTCAAGATATACATTTTATTTGTCAGGTAAATATCTTTAATATATGATATTTTAATCAAAATAGTTAGTGCCATTTTTGAAAAAATCAACATTTTCGAAAAAACTTCCATGTAAAGGGTAGTTTGGTATGGGGGGATTTTTCTCAAAAATTTCGTGTCGCATCCCTGGATGAAACTAATCTTACATACCAAGTCTGGTATTTTACTGACTTTTCGTTTTTGAGTTATCGTGTTCACAGATACACGCATATACGCTTGCGCGCGCGCGCGCGCGCACACACACACACACACACACACACACACACACACACTCACATGGACCTTTTATTGAAAATGCTTTTTTTTGGATACAGGGGATCCTAAAACATATATTTCCAGTGAAATCTCGGTATCGAATTTTTGGGTGGAGTGCAATACGTTCTCTATACTCTATGTACATAGTACGTATAGAGAAAGTAAACATTAGGGACACAAAATAAGAAAGAAAGAAGGAAAATCGCTAGAAAATAAACCAGCACTAGTAGGAGAGTTTCTAAAATATTTCTGTGGATTTATGAATACCATTAACCTAGAACGTGTATAATATCTAAAACAAGGCAGTAACTTAACCACACGTAGTCGCCCTCCGTGGTGTAATGGTTACCATGCTCACTTCATATACCTTCGGGTTCAAACCCGGCTGAAGACGATGGATTTTTCGGGCGTAAAAATCCTTAGCATGGCTTCCTTCGGAAGGGAAGTAAAGCTGTGGGTCCCGTGTCGTAGATTTACGGCACGTAAAAGAACTTCAAGCCTGATAGAGAGGCCTCTGAGCAAAATTAAGCGGTATTTCACGCCCAGTATAGAATGGGACGCTGAGAACCGCAGCAGTTAAAGAGCATCCATAAATATAACGCCATTTCCATTTTAACCACAGTAAACAAAATGTCTAATGTACTCTATTCACATGACTTTTTCTACATCTCTGTAACAAATTATTATAATTATTTTTTACTTTCTCTATAAATAGAGTGTATACATGGTATACATAGTGTATAGAGTATATTGTAATGCACCCAAAAATTCGATACCGAGATTTCACCGGAAATACGTGTTTTGGGTCCCCCTGAATCCAAAAAAAGGCATTTTTAGAAAAATGTCCGTGTGTGTGTCTGTCTGTCTGTGTGTATGTGTGTGTGTATGTTTGTGGGCAGCATAGCTCAAAAAACAAAAGACCGTTAAATACCAAAGCTGGTATTTAAATTTGGTATCTTCCAACGATGCGACACGAAGATTTTGAAGAAAATCCTGCCACCCTAAACTACCATTTACATGGAACTTTTTTCGTAAATTTTGATTCTCTAAAAATAGCTCTAATGATTTTGAATAAAATATCGTATATTAAAGACAAATAAAATGTATACTTTGAATTTTCCGAGAATAACCTCTGAAGACTACTTTATTCTGTATGAATTTTACGGAATGTTGCATAACTGGTAAACCGTAAGAGGTGGACAAAAACTTTGCACACAAAAATGTAGAGCACATTAAAAGACACAATTTATTTATATACATTTTTTTTTCGTGGAGTCGATAGTTTTTTAGGTATTTCTTGTTTTCGGTTTCAGCTTTGAAAAACATACTTTTCTCATACAGAAATTGATCAACTCCTGTCTGTACAAACAAACGAACATCAGTCACATAGCAACCAGTTTTTGACTATCCCTTTAACCTATGATACTCCCTTATTTCGCTTCTACTTACAAGGAAGCAAGCAATAAGACTATTTCTGTTAATTTTTTCTCAAGCATGGAGTAAATAAAAACATAAGTTTTTAACAATAATTTGTTGCGGAGATGTCGAGGAAGCCATGTGAATGGAACACTTCAGATTTTTTTTTTTTTTTTAATTATTGTTTCATTTGTTATAGCCCCATTTAACTTCCATTGTCATTGACTGTGAAACAACTCGTATTATTGTAGGTTAATCAATGTTATATTACTAAACGCACACACATTCACTTTTCCAGACTCTGTGGGGGATAGGGAATAATTCTGGTTAAAGCAAAAATCCACACACTAGCCGGGAGTTGAACCCGTGACCTCCGGGTGATAAGTCAGCTCGCTGACTACTCGATCACGGAGGCAGTCTTGACAAAGTATTGTTAAAGCTTATTCTTCTATCTATTTAATGGTAAACTATTAGCAGGGAATACACTAGGCTAAACCGACAGTCATATGTTTTAAAATGTGGTTGCTCTGGGGAATGAAATCTGTTTCTTTGCGTGGTCAAGCGTTCGAGGCACTGACCATGTCTCACCTTTCAATAAAGCACAAAGTGTAAACATTTATTGATCACCATATTAAGTTTGGAATTTAATGTTTATCTTATTTATTATTTTATTATTTTATATAATAATAATTAATTAATATCGATAAAAGTATCTAATACCATCATACCGAAATGGCAAATTACAACGTCGTAACCCTTCAAGTCCCGAAATTCATAGTTTAACCAATTTTTAGACCAAACTATTAGGTTTACAGGAATACATGGGGGTCAGAGAATTCATTGTCGTGTTAATAATAGAAACCGAACAATAGATTCAAATTCGGGCTGTAGCTCTGAACCATGTGAGTTAAGGAAACCTAACTATAGGAAATTTCGAGATTCAAATCCGGGCTATGGCTTTGACTTTTTCAGTCTGATTCTACTAATTACAGTGATTTTAAAGGTTATTTGGAGTATTAACACCTTACTTCAAATAGAAAACCTATTTTCTATTCTTGTCAAAAACTGTATGTTGTAAAGGGGAGTGAAATTGAGAGCATTATATGGATATACAGCTAACCCAATGTGAATTTCTCTGACTGTAATTTATAGATCAATGGAAAAAAATCTGAGCGTTCCATTCACATGACTTTCTTTACATCTGTGCAGCAAATTATTGTTAAAAAGCTTATGCTTCTATTTACTTCATGCTAATCGAGAAAAAGTTAGCAGAAATAGTCTTACTACCTGCTTCCTTGAAAGTGGATGCCAAATAAGGGAGTGCCATGCTTAAAGTGATAGTCAAAAGCTGGTTGCTATGTGACTGAAGTTCCTTTGTTTCTAAGAACAGCAGTTGACAAATTTCTGTATGAGAAAAGTATAAGTTTTTCAAAGCTGAAACGAAAAACAAGGAATGTCTAAAAAACAATCAACTCCGTGAATAAAAATGTACATAACATAAATTGTGTGTTTTAATGTGCTCTACATGTTTTTGTGAGAGCTTTTGTCCATCTCTTACGGTTTTCTACTATGCACAATTCCGTAAAATTTATCTAGAATAAAGTAGTTTTTAGAGGCTATTCCCAGAAAATTCAAGATATGCATTTTATTTGTCGTGTAAATATTTTTAATATGCGATATTTTAATCAAAAACGTTACAGCCATTTTTGAGAAAATCAAAATTTTCGACAAAAGTTCCATGTAAACGATATTTGGGGGTAAGGGGGTTTTCTTGAAAATCTTCGTGTCACATCCTAGGAAGATACCAAACCTAAAGATCAAGTTTGGTTTTTAACAGTATTTTCGTTTTTAAGTTATGCCGCCCACAGATACAGACACACACACGGACATTTTTCTAAAAAAGCTTTCTTTGGATTCAGAGTGTCTCAAAACATGTATTTCCGGTGAAATCTGGGTATCGAATTTTTGGGTGCATTACTATACCTTCTCTATTCACTATATACAGTACGTGTACAATTTGGTTATATGCACGTATATCTCTTTAATATTTTTGATCATATATTTTGTAATTTGATAAAAAATGTTATCTTCAAAATTTTTTGGGGTAAATAAATGGCAAAATTTTGACAATTTTATGTTCTCTTTTCTGAGAAATCAGTAGTAGCATGCCTGGATGATAATGGAGCAGGTAGAAGCACCGGGTGAGAAACCTGTTTTGTAAATTTACTATACTTGCCTTTTTACTTTTCCATACGCACTATGTACACAGTGTAGAGAGAAAGTATTGCAATCCACCAAAAATTCGATACCGAGATTTCACCGGAAATATATGTTTTAGGGTCCCCAATACCCAAAAAAAGCATTTTCACAAAAAGGCCCGTGTGTGTGTGTGTGTGTGTGTGTGTGTGTGTGTGTGTGTGTGTGTGTGTGTGTCCGTGTGTCTATGAACGCGATAACTCGAAAACGAAAAGTTTAGTATCTTCCAGGGATGCGACACGCAGATTTTGAGAAAAATCCCCCCACCCCCAACTACCCTTTAGATGGAACTTTTTTCGAAAATTTTGATTTTTTCAAAAATGGCTCAAACGATTTTCATTAAAATTTCGGATATTAAACATATTTACCTGACAAATGAAATGTATATCTTGAATTTTCTGAGAATAGCCTCTGAAGAGTAGTTTATTCTGGATGAATTTTACTAAATTTTGAATAACTGCTAAACCGTAAGAGATGGACAAAAATTTACTGCACAAAAAATGTAGAGCACATTAAACCACACAATTTATGTTATTTACATTTTTTTCGGGGAGTTCGTCGTTTTTGTGACATTCCTTATTTTTGGTTTCTGCTATGAAAAACGTATACTTTTCTCAGACTGGAACTTGTCAACTCCTATCCATATAAACAAAGGAACTTCATTGACATAGCAACCAGCTTTTGACTATCACTTTAACCTACGGTTGTCCGTTATTTCGCTTCTACTTACAAGGATGCGAGTAATAAGTCTTATTTCTGCTAATTTTTACTGATTAGCATAAAGTAAATAGAAGTATAAGCTTTTTAAGAATTATTTGTTGCAGGGATATGGAGAAAGTCATGTGAATGGTACACATCAGAGTTTTTCTCTTGTACCTATAAGGAAATAACTAATGATTATTTTTCGAAAAATAATTAGCAGAAAATTTGTGATTATAATGCACTTGTTGTAAATCGGCTTTTCTAGTTCCTCGGCGGATATAGTGCCAACCATGGAATGACTATCACTTTAAAGAAGAAGAAAATACCATATTTTGGGCAATTCTAAAAATTGTTTTCATAAACTGGACATGTACCAACTATTGAATGGAATGACTATTACCTAAAAAAACTGATGTGTTCTGTTCACATGGCTTTTTCTACATCTCTGCAACAAATTATTTATTGTTAAAAAGTTTATGCTTCTATTTATTTCATGCTAATCGAGAAAAAATTAGCACAAATAGTCTTATTGCTTGATTCCTTGAAAGTAGAAGCGAAATAAGGGAGTAGCATAGGTTAAAGTAATATTCAAAAGCTGGTTGCTATTCGACTGAAGTTCCTTTGTTTGTGTGGATAGGAGTTGACAATTCCTGCATGAGAAAAGTATAAGCTTTTCAAAGCTGAAACCAAAAACAAGGAATACCTAAAAACTATCTACTCCACGAAAAAAATGTACATAAAATAAACTGTGTGTTTTAATGTGCCCTACAATGTTTGTGTGCTAAGTTTTTGTCCATCTCTTACGGTTTACCAGTTATGCAAAATTCCATAAAAGTCATCCAGAATAAAGTAGTCTTCAGAGGTTATTCCCAGAAAATTCAAGAAATACATTTTATTTGTCAGGTAAATATATTTAATATACGATATTGAAATCAAAATAGTTAGAGTCATTTTTTAGAAAATCAAAATTTTTGAAAGAAGTTCCATGTAAAGGGTAGTTTGGGGTTGGGGATTTTCTTGAAAATCTTCGTATTGCATCCTTGGAAGATACTAAACTTAAATACCAAGTTTGGTATTTAACGGTCTTTTCGTTTTTGAGCTATGCTGCCCACAGACACATACACACAAACACACACGCACAGATACACACACACATACACGCACACGGACCTGTTTCTGAAAATGCTTTTTTTTGACTCAGGGGGTCCTAAAACATGAGTATTCGACATCAAATTTTTGGGTGGAATGTAGTACTTCTCTATCCCTATGTGCATTGTATATACGGGGCTATAGAAAGAAAAAGACCATATTTTGGGCAATTCTAAAAATTGTTTTGAGAAATTGGACATGTACCAACTCTTTCAGATATACCGCAAAGCCTAAACGTTTCTTTATCAGTTTAAATGAAATCAGTTGTTTACCATGTTTTTACTTTCTCCATATGTACTATGTACATAATGTATAGAAAAGGTATTGTATTTCACCCAAAAATTTGATACCGATATTTCACCGGAAATATATGTTTAGAGATCCCCTGAATCCAAGAAAAGCATTGTTAGAAAAAGGTCCTATTTGTGTCTGTGTGTATGTGTGTGTGTGTGTCTTTGGGTAGCATAGCTCAAAAATGAAAACACCGTAAATACCAAACTTTATTAAAGATTGGTATCGTCCAAGGATGTGACACGAAGATTTTAAAAAAAAATTGCCCCCTTCCCTTTACATGGAAAAAAAGTTCGAAAATGTTGGTTTTCTTAAAAATGGCTCAAACGATTTTGATTAAAATATCGTATATTAAAGATATTTGCTTGACAAATAAAATGTATATCTTGAATTTTCTGGGAATATCCACTGAAGACTACTTTATTCTGGATGGATTTTACGGAATTTTGCATAACTGCTAAACCATAAGGGATGGACGAAAGCTTAAAACACAGAAAATGTAGATCACATTAAAGCACACAATTTATGTTATATACAGTTTTTTCTAGGAGTTTATCGTTTTTTAGATATTTCTTGTTTTTGGTTTCAGCTTTGAAAAACATACTTTTCTCATACAGGAATTTGTCAAACCCTGTCCATACAAACTAAGGAATTTCAGTCACATGGCAACCAGCTTTTGACTATCAATTTAACCTATGGTACTCCCTACTAACAAGGAAGAAAGTAATAAGTCCATTTCTGCTAATTTGTTCTCCATTAGATAAAGTAAATAGAATAATTTGTTGCAGAGATGTAGAGCAAGTCATGTGAATGGAATACGTCGTATTATTTAACTTATAACATGGTTATTCTTAATGGTTTTATTAATGTTTGATACAATAATGCTCAATTTTTATTTTTTTACTTAAATCTCCCAGTGTCTATAGCTCAAATAACAATACGATTTGGTTTATCAGCTTTGTAGACTTATTCTGTATTATGATTTATGTACGGTGCTTGGGTTAGATTTGTCTCAATATGTTGCACTGTACGTAATTTTAACGAAAAAATAGTTAATTGATTAAAAAAAATCGGATGTGTTCCATTCACATGACTTTCTCTACATCTGTGCAACAAATTATTGTTAAAAAGCTTATGCTTCTATTTACTTAATGTTAATCGAGTAAACATTAGCAGGAATAGTCTTATTACTTGCTTCCTTGAAAGTAGAAGCGAAGTAAGGGAATACCATAGGTTAAACTGATAGTCAAAAGCTGGTTGCTAAGTGACTGAAAATCCATATTTGTATGGGCAGGAGTTAACAAATTCCTGTATGAGAAAAGTATGTTTTTAAAGCTGAAACAAAAAACAAGGAATGTCTAAAAAAACGATCAACTCCACGAATAAATATATAATATAATTGAGTGTTTTAACGTGCTGTACATTTTTTGTGTGGTAAGATTTTGTCCATCTCTTACGGTTAAGCAGTTATGTAAAATTCCGTAAAGTTCATCCAGAATAAAGTAGTCTTCAGAGATTATTCCCAGAAAATTCAAAACATACATTTTATTTGTCAAGTAAATATATTTAATATACGATATTTTAATCAAAATCGTTAGAACTATTTTTGAGAAAATAAAAATGTTCAAAAAAAGTTCCATGTAAAGGGTAGTTAGGGGCGGGGGGATTTTTCTTAAAATCTTCGGGTCGCGTCCCTGCAAGATATTAATCTTAAATACCAAGTTTGGTATTCTACCGACTTTTCTCCTTTGAGTTATCGTATTCACAGACACACGGACACACACACACACACACACACACACACACACACACACAAGGACCTTCTTTTTTTCTTTTTTTTTTTCTGAAAAACTTTTTTTTGCATACAGGGGACCCTAAAACATATATTTCCGGTGAAATCTCGGTATCGAATTTTTGGATGAAGTGCAATACCTACACTATGTACATAGTACGTATAGAGAAAGTAAAAATCGAATAAACACGAGTAAATAAGGTTCTACAGAATAGCGAAGAAAAAACCGGCCGCAAGTACTAGACTGCACATTGTCGCCCATGAATTTGTATCTATTGTTGCGAAGCTTTTTCGTCTAGTGTTATAAATATAGATCTTTGTATTAGATTATTTTTATTTCTTTATTATGCAATTATGCATTATGCATGTTTGCCTATTTGTTGTTGATTCTGCTCGAGGCGGGTAACAATTCGCGCGTAGTTGGCTGGCGAGCAGTCTGTACACGGGGCCGGTTTTTATGCGCTACCCATGCGGAAAGACTAATTCTTTTTTACTTTCTCTATACGCACTATGTACATAGTGTATAGAGAAGGTATTGCACTCCACCCAAAAATTCGATACCGAGATTTCACCGGAAATATATGTTTTAGGGTCCCCTTTATCTAAAAAAAGCATTTTCGGAAAAAGGTCCGTGTGTGCATGTCCGTGTGTCCGTTTGTTTGTGAACACGATAACTCAAAAACGAAAAGTCGGTAAAATCCAAACTTGGTATTTAAGTTTAGTATCTTCCATGGAAGCGACATGAAGATTTTGAGAGAAACCCCCATCCCCAACTCTCCTTTACATGGAATTTTTTTCGAAAATTTTGATTTTCTCAAAAATGGCTCTAACGATTTTGATTGAAATTTCGTATATTAAAGGCATTTACCTGACAAATAAAATGTATATCTTGAATTTTTTGGGAATAGCCTCTGAACACTACTTTATTCTGGATGAATTTTATGGATTTTTGTACAACTGCTAAACCGTAAGAGATGGAGAAGAGCACAACAGAAAAAATGTAGACCACCTTAAAACGCACAATTTATCTTATATACATTTCTTCGTGGAGTTGATAGTTTTTTACGTATTTCTTGTTTTTGTTTTCAGCTATGTAAAACTTATACTTTTCTCATACAGGAATTTGTCAACTCCTGACCATAAACAAAGAAACTTTCAGTCACATAGCAACCAGCTTTTGATTAATAGTTTAGCCTATAGTAACTCCCTTACTTCCCTTCTGCTTACAAGGAAGCAAGTAATAAGACTATTTGTGCTAATTTTTTTCTCGATTAGCATAAAGTAAATAGAAGCATAAGCTTTTTAACAATAATTTGTTGCAGAGAGGTAGAGAAAGTCATGTGAATGGAACACATCAGATTTTTTAGTTATTAGTGCATATTATTGCATTTTAAAATTGAAATATATGGGCAAATATTATTGGTCAAAACCAAATTTCGGATTTTTGTCAACCCCATAACTCTCGCCTATAAATATGTTAGCAGTTAAATGATCAGTAAACCATATATATATATTTTGAATCAGAAAGAATCACATCATTTTTTTTCGTTAAAACAGAAAATGCCACTTTTTTGTCATTTTACACTGCTCACTCCCTTAAAATGCCATTAAGTAGTGTAAATATGATATTGGTTACTCTTAAGAGATGTGCTAAAGTGGTTGTTAATTATACGTAATAATTATTTTTATTTTCTCTACATTTAATACACATTTAAAGAATGTTAAGTTTTGCCTTCTTTCTTTATTTATTCTTTTATTTATTAATTACTTTTCCAGGTGACCTAGAGAACACAGCCATCAAGAAACCTGTAAGTAAAAGCTGCAGAAACCCCAACTAGAAGTTTATTGGGAGTTACAATTTGGCCTTCGGACCAAGAACTCCTACGCTCCTCAGCATTTTCCTATTTCCAAGAAACTTCCATATAAGGCAGACCTATGTCGTTTGTAAGAATGACTCATTCATAAAGGTGCTATGTAGGTCGAAGGTAATTCTCCAAGGTCACAACGACCACATTCCTTAAGAATACCTGAAGAAAGCTGTCAAAACACAGTATCGTTTATGTGAGGAACAGCTTCTGGGTAACAAAATGGCACTCAAGTAGTTATCGGGTGTGTTGTTAATTGGGGTACCGAATTAAAATAGACAGGAATATACTTGCTGTGACACGATAGAGGTACAGCCGTAATTTTAAAACTTCATGGCAAACCCTAACCATACCTCTGTTTTTTTTTACTTTCTCTACACGTACAATGTACATAGTATATAGAAAAAGTATTGTATTCCATCCAAAATTTCGATACCGAGATTTCACCGGAAATACATGTTTTAGGAGACCCTGAATCCAAGTAAAGCATTTTCAGAAAAAGGTTCGTGTGTATGTGTGTGTCTGTGGACAGCATAGCTCAAAAACGAAAAGACCGTTGAATACCAAACTTGGTATTTAGGTTTGGTATCTTCCAAGGATGCGACACGAAGATTTTCAAGAAATTCCCTCCACTGCAAACTACCCTTTACATTGAAAAATTTTCGAAACCTTTGGTTTTCTAAAATGACTCTAACGATTTTGATTAAAATCCCGATGTTAAAGATATTTACATACCAAATTTTGCTTAGCTGCTAAACCGTAAGAGATAGACAAAAACTTACTGCACAAAAAATGTATATGTCGTCAAAACACACAATTTATATCCTTTACATTTTTGTTGTGGAGGTAACCATTTCCGAGATATTCCTTGTTATTGGCTTCAATTGTGAAGTACTTATACCTTTCTCAGACAGGACGTGTCCGCCTTTCTTCTGTTCTACTCCTGGACAAGCAAATAGCGATTTCGATTCCCGGCAGGGGCGGGGAATTTTTCTTTAACCAGAATTATTTCCTATCCCCCACAGAGTCTGGAAGTATGTGTAAGAGAGTGAATGTGTGTGTGCTTTAAGAAAACGAAATGATTTAAACCTACTGGCAACGAGTTGTTTCAAGTGCAAAGCCCCCGATATGACCATAGATGTTAATATGAAACAATAAAAAAAAAAAAAAAAAAAAATAGCGATTTGCAATGACAATCGCATAACGACAGTTTTTAAAACATTTGACTATTGCTTTAGCTAGTACTCCCTAAGTTCTCTTTTACTTAGAAGAAGCTAAGTAATAAGTAGGTACATTCTGCTAATGTTTATCTATATGTAGAACAATAATATTTTGGAAGAAATGTATTTGTAGAACAACTAGAGAACGTCATGTTAAGGGTAACATCAGATTTTTGAAATATGAGATTCCCCAAGGTTTAATGATAGTTGATTTATTGTTTTACTTTCTTAAGATATATTGAAGGTGCCCAGGAAAACTTTGGTATTAGAAATTGCATGCACCAGAGAGAGTTTTAAAATATTCAATGCAGGGCAATAATATTAAAATAAAATGAATTATATCCATTCAAGTTGTAGATATGTAAAAATACGTTTTACATATACCCCCGCCGCTGAATCCTTGCACTTGACAGTTCGGGTGGTTTCGCGATAGGTTGGCTATGCTGCCTTTGCGGCGTTGCCAGAGTAACTAGTACACAACAACAGCTGATTACAAATGTCTCCATCGTGTGTAAAGACGAATATAAACAGTGTACGTAGCAAATGAATGTCGATGAATAATGAAACTACTTCGTTGTTATTGATGTCAATTGAAAATAACAGTGATACTATAACGTATGTAGCATAAATTACGTAGTTACGACAAAATAGAAGAAATTAATGTAAAATAGCTTGTTGCAATGGAAAGTGAATTCAACTCACCGGTTTGGAATTTTAAAGGCTCAATTCCATCCAATTCTCCGTCGTCATCATTCTCAGAAGCATCATCGCCATTGTCATCATCATCATCATCAACATCGTCGTCACCAAGACATATCATTAGTGGTTCACATTCACTGATGATTCCGTCTAATTCCTGTGCTTTTCGTATTATTGTGTTCACATGACTCACTTTCTTCTTCCATGAAGCCGCGTCCACTCTCGCCACACCTTCCCGCAAAAGTCTATCCACCTCTGTAATTGTGGAAGTCATATTTTCCCTCACGTCGCTCCATACTAGTTCAATGGGATTAAAATGACAGTATTACGGTGGTAATCTAATCGCTTCATGGCCAAGTTCCCTGACTACTTCATCTGCAACATATGTTGGTGTGACCGGCTGATTTTCTTTCTCCAGGGAATATAAAATCAGCTTGGTCATGTTCATATTTGCAGCCACTCTACCATAACCTCTTTGATATGGTCGGATACTCCTTTCTATTATAATACGCGTATATGTGCCTACGTATAGCGTCTAATTGGAAAGCATCCATATTTGAGACCGGACGAGGCTGCTTTTTTCTTCTTCCCTGGCGTTGACAGAAATACCGATGCATTCCAACTGTTTCAGGGATTTTGTCTTCCTGCTCTTGAAGTTTCACCCCCTTGCTTATTACTGTTCTCGTTCTTAGTCCAAGAGCTGCTGCAGTTCGCTCCACGGGTTTATCCGCAGGAATAGAGGGATGCCCATTAACTTTCCTGTACTCATTCTCACTTTCAAAGAATTTCCGCACCCTTGTTAATAGCTCCAATGCCTGGCTATTAAGTGGTTTCACTTCGCGTATCACTCGATGTACGGTGTTGATTTGGAGGCATTATCGCACCTCAAATCTTGTATAAATAATATAATACATAGGTAATTAAATATAGATAAATATATATAAATAAACGAAAGAAACACCAACAACACTATCAACAATAACAACGAATAATACGTAGCTTACACAGAACAACTCAAAGCACGTGTTAGGTGTTCGCAAACTGACCACGTGGTTGGAAATAGCCAGATATTGCAACGGTGCGGCATCTAGCTTGCCGACCGGAATGCTGCTTCATGATTGGTTCAGAAAGTCACACGGGTAAAGCGTTTCATCTGTTTTTATGTGGGTGTTCCAACTTAATTCCCAACTGTCAAGTGCAAGGATTCAGCGGCGGGGGTATATTTAAGGATTAATAAATATATTACAATACCAATATATGTAGTGGAATCAAATCCGAATCTTTCGCAGAGCAAGAGCAGAAATCATTCCATCACGCAGTAACTATTTTTGAAGGAGTTCAACTCATGTCAATAAAAGAGTTTGAGAATTGATAGGAAGGCAATCTGTCATCACTTGTAGTTTGGATAGCAGAGGAGATGACACAGAAAACATAGCACTGCTCATGGGCCATAGTGGGCTCTATGTTTCTCCAACATGACCCCAAGGATGAAGGGGAGACGAAGGAGGACAAAATGCCTAGCAAGTACGGGATCTCTAAACATGACACCAATCTGAAAATGGCTGATTCTGCCCTAGCTCCCTCAATCTGAGGGTTCCGGATATAGACGAGATGTTTCCCAAAAAGAAAGGGGGTCCAAGCAGACTTGCCAAGTGCCACGGAGAGACTTTCTAACTCGTACAAATTTCACCTCTTGCCGTAATACACCAGGAGCAGCCGCTTGTCCTGCAACCTGAAAAAATCTGATGTGTTCCATTCACATGACTTTCTCTACATCTCTGCAACAGCTTATTGTTAAAACGCTTATGCTTCTAATTACTTCATGCTAATCTAAAAAAAAAATTAGCACAAATAATCTTATTACTTGCTTCCTTCTAAGCAGAAGGGAAATAAGGGAGTACTGTTGCCTAAACTGATAATCAAAAGCTGGTTGCTATGTGACTGAAGTTTCTTTGTTTGTATGGACAGGAGTTGACAAATTCCTGTATGAGAAAAGTATAAGTTTTTCATAGCTGAAAACAAAAACAAGAAATAAGTCAAAAACGATCAACTCCACGAAAAAAATGTATATAACATAAATGGTGTGTTTTAATGTTCTCTACATTTTTTTTGTGTTAAGTTTTTGCCCATGTCTTACGTTTTAGCAGTTATGCAAAATTCCGTGAAGTTCATCTAGAATAAAGTAGTCTTCAGAGGCTATTCCCAGAAAATTCAAGATAAACATTTTATTTATCATGTAAATATCTTTAATATACGATATTTTAAACAAAATCGTTAGAGCCATTATTAAGAAAATCAAAATTTTGTAAAAAAGTTCCATGTTAAGGTTAGGGGGGGGTTCTTGTGTCGCATCCTTGGAAGATACCAAACTTAAATACCAAGTTTGGTATTCAACGGTTTTTTCGTTTTTGAGCTATGCTGTCCACAGACACACACACACGCCTACACGGACCTTTTTCCAAAAATGTTTTTTTTTTGGATTCAGGGGGACACAAAACATGTGAAATCTCGGTATTGACTTTTTGGGTGCAATACAATACCTTCTATATACACTATGTACATAGTGCGTGTAGAGAAAGTAAAAAGTGAACTGAAATAGATGAAAAAAGATGGACAGGAAATTCTTGGTAGGAGAGAAACCACTCAAACATTTGCCTACTGACCCAGGAAATCACGGGAAAGTACCATAGGCTGGCCGGATTGAAGGGAATCAACCGAGTGTGCCTATCTCGAAATCACCTCACATGTTGGCTAACCGATGAAGTTACGTATGTCCAGCAACACGTTTCAGTGAGTGACTCCCAAAAGCTTTAAGCACCACTATGCTTCCGTTCTTCCGTTCGCTGTAAAGCTAGAAGAAAGTTTTCCATTTCACCAAACATTTCTATAGAGATTGAACCCATCATGATGTTTCCAGAATAAAAAACGTATTTTTTTTTTTGGAAAAAGGTCCTGACATTTTGTAAAATATATATCTGTAAACATCATAACTCAAAAAATCTGATGTGTTCCATTCACATGACTTTCTCTACATATCTGTAACAAATTATTATTAAAATGTTATTACTCTATCTACTTCATGCTAATCGAGATAAACATTAACAGAAATGCTTTCCTGTAAGTAGGAGGAAAATAATGGAATATACTAGGCTAAACCGATTGTCAAATCTTTTAAATTTTTGGGTGCAATACAATAGCTTCTCTATTCACTATGTACATTGTGCAATTAGAGAAAGTAGAAGTTGTATGACTCGTGCATCATGTGGTCAACTCAATCTGACTGGAAAGAAACAGGCATAAAAGATGTAACGAGTAAAACAGCAAGGCAGGAAACTGTGATATGTGTTACTCTCAGCTGATATAAAGCAGTAACGCGATTCACATGACTTTCTCTACTTCTGTGTAACAAATTATTGTTAATAAGCTTATTCTTCTATTTACTTCATGCTAATCGAGAAAAAATTAGCAGAAATAGTCTCATTACTTGCTTCCTTGTAAGTAGAAGCGAAATATGGGAGTATCATAGGTTAAAGTGAAGTCAAAAGCTGTTTACTAGGTGAATGAAGTTCCTTTGTTTGTAAGGACACGAGTTGACAAATTCCTGTATGAGAAAAGTACAAGTTATATAACATAAATTGTGTGTTTTTATGTGCTCTACATTTTTTGTGTGGTAAGTGTTTCTCCATTTCTTACTGTTTGGCAGTTATGCAAAATTTCGTAAAATTCATTCAGAATAAAGTAGTCTTCAGAGCCTATTCTCAGAAAATTCAAAATATGCATTTTTATTATCAGGTAAATATGTATAATATACGCTATTTTAATCAAAATCATTAGAGCCATTTTTGAGATACTCAACATTTTCGAATAACGTTCCATGTAAAGGGTAGTTTGGGGTGGAGGGATTTTTTTTTCAAAATTTTCGCGTCGCATCCCTGAAAGATACTAAGCTTAAATACCAAGTTTGGTATTTTACCGACTTTTCGTTTTTGAGTTATCGTGTTCACAGACAAACGGACACACACATACATACGGACCTTTTTCTGAAAAAAAGCCTTTTTTTTGGATACAGGTGACCTTAAAACATACCTTCTCGATACATTATGTACATAGTACGTGTAGAGAAAGTAAAAACACAAATGTCAGCTTTTAAACGTGGTAAAGCTATTCATAGCCGATGGCATGTGGATTCAACGCCAGTTATTTCACTGATTGCATCAAAACAGCACTCGAAGTTCAGGGAGGGGACAGAGTAAGCCATAAATATTACCCAGAACTCCTTGTTACGGAGGTCTCCTGAAAAGTGCCGGGATACGACACGTGATTTATAGGATTCTGGCTCGCATGCGGTAACGGCCCAGTTCGTCCATTTGTCAAGGCTGCATAGTGAGTTATGAGAGGTCCATTTTCAATCTTATCTCTGCAAATAAATCCAGCGAGGAACAAGTTACTCACGGTGACTGGCCGGTCGGCCGGCCGACCAAAAATTCTTACTTAAAAGGCTCGTCTGGACCAATGCCAGATTCATATAAGGATCTAGTCGAAGCCAGTTTCATAGCTTATAGGTTTAAACGTTTGTTGATAATTATGACAAGTCAGGAAACGTAATCGCGATACTAATCACAGAAATTGAAACATTTGAAGGTGCACAAAGCTCAAATGGACTGCCTCCGTGGTCGAGCTGACTTCTCACCCGGAGGTCCCGGGTTCGATTTCCGGCTGGGGCAGGGGATTTTTCTTTAGCCAGAATTATTCCCTATCCCCCACAGAGTCTGGAGGTATGTATGTGAGAGTGAATGTGTGTGTTTGAAGAAACTAAATAGATTAAACCAAACGTAAAGAACCTACAGACAACGACTTGTTTCAAATGAAAAGCCCCCGATATGACCTTAGATGTTGGAGGGGGCTATATAAATGATACAATAAAAATAAAAAAGCGCAAATCTTATTCACATACTTTTCATCGCCTGATTAGAAATGAACAGAGGAAACAAATGGCCAATGTGTTACATTCACATGACATTTTCTACCTATTCTTCAGCAAACTGTAAATCATTTTAGAAATAGGTACGTGTGTATGTGTGTGAGCAGTATAACTCAAAAACAAAATGTCAGTTAAATGCCAAACTCGGTGAAAATTTAGAAAACTTGTCCATGTAAAGGATAGTTTGAGGTGGGGCGATTTTCTTGAAAATCTTCATGTCGAACCCTTGGAAAATACCAAACCTAAATACCAAGTTTATTATTTAATGGTCTTTTCGTTTTTGAGCTATGCTGTCCACAGACACACACATACACACAAACAGACACACACACACATGAACATTCTTTTAAAGTGCTTTCTTCGGGCTCACGTGATCCCAAAACTTATATTTCCGTAGAAATCTCGACATCGAATTATTTATGGAATACAATAGGTCACCTTGTACATTGTGCATACGATCTAGAGAAAGTAAAACTGATGTGATCTGCTAATGCTTATCTCGATTAGTATAGTGTAGAAAGATGAATAATCTTTTGTAAGAATTTTGAAGAGAAAGTCATGTGAGTGTAACACATCAGATTTTTTTACTTGTCCGGAACTTGAAGTCACAATTTTCAAACTCATCTATTTAAATTTTTATGTGTGTTTAAAAATCGCACACATTTGGGATTAGGCAGCGAAGGAACAACGGTTGTCATACGCCATGTATAAACTACCTCAGAAGGTGATATACGAAACACATAACAAAACCCACATGGTATGTTTTCCATTACTAACGTGACCTGTGCCGAGCCGGCGTGTCTATCAAACCACCCCTACAACATGCGACTGGGACCTTCGCTACCAACCAGCATCTCTCTTGGAGTGGGCCAGGCACGTGCCATTTGGTTATGTACGACTGCCTAATCCATAGTTATTTTAAGGCAGTTTTTGTATGTGCCGAAAAATTATTTTAAAGAAAATTTTAAAATCCTTCATAGCCTGACTAACATATTATAATAAAGCATTTCAAACGCTACATTCTTAAAGCTGAGAAAACTGGTCAACGTTACTGTGAATGAGAAGGGATGGGTTGGAGTGTCTGCCTTGAAAGAATTTTTTCTGTCCACAAACTCGTGATTTCTACCAACCCTCCTTGTAACATAAAAGCGTCACCTTGGAATACTAAAGGAGGAATCCCTAACACTCCTCTAGAAAGTGGTTCCACAGTTGCAACTCAAACAAAATAAAGATCATTGCATTAAATTGCATTACAAAAGAAAAGTATTCATTTTTGTAGTCATTGTTTTGTTATTACACTTTATTTCCTTATACAGTAGTTGTTTTCTAAGTAATAAAATAATTAAGATATTGATGATATTTTATAAGGTTATGTTATTTTAATTAAAGGCCAAGTGTTTATTATTATTTATTTATAGTGCAAATTCTTCTTACTCTCTCTACACGTACTATGTACATAGTGTATAGAGAAGGTATTGTATTGCACCCAAAAATTCAATACCGAGATTTCACATGAAATGCATGTTTTGGGTCCCCCTGAATTCAAAAAAAGCCTTTTTGGAAAAAGGTCCGTATGCGCGTGTGTATGTGTGTGGACAGCATAGCTCGAAACGAAAATACCGTTAAATACCAAACTTAGTATTTTAGTTTGGTATCTGCCAAGGATATGACACGAAGATTTTCAAGAAAATCACCCACCCCCAACTACCCTTTACATGGAACTTTTTTCGAAAAATTGTATTAAAATATCGTATATTAAAGATATTTACCTGACAAATAATATGTATATCTTGAATTTTCTGGGAGTAGCCTCTGAAGACTACTTTATTCTGGAGGAATTTTGCATAACTGCTAAACCGTAAGAAATGGACAAACATTACCCACAAAAATTGTGGACCACATTAAAACACACAATTTGTGTTATTTACATTTTTTTCGAGGAGTTGATCGTTTATGGCGTGTTCCTTGTTTTTGGTTTCAGCTTTGAAAAACTTGTACTTTTCTCTTACAGGAATTTGTCATCTCGTGTCCATACAAACAAAGGAACTTCAGTCACCTAGTAACCAGCTTTTGACTTCACTTTAACCTATGATACTCCCATATTGCGCTTCTACTTACAAGGAAGCAAGCAATAAGACTATTTCTGCTAATTTTTTTCTCGATTAACTTGAAGTAAATAGAAGAATATGCTTATTAACAATAATTTGTTACACGGAATTAGAGAAAGTCATGTGAATGAAACGCATCAGATTTTTTTTTTTTTGTAGTTTTATATAAACAATAAGCATATAACATTTGTGTTCACTTTTACTTTCTCTAGCCCTTATGTACAATGTACATAGGGAAAGAGAAGTATTGTATTCTGCCCAATAATTCGATGTCGAGATTTCACCGAAATACATTTTTAGGTGCCCCTGAATCCAAAAAAGGCATTTTCAGAAACAGGTCCATATGTATGTGTGTGTGTGTGTGTGTGTGTGTGTCTGTGTGTGTGCGTGGTCTGTAGACAGAATAGCTCAAAAATAACTCAAGCTTGGATTTAAGTTTGGTATCTTCCAAGGATTGCAACACGAAGATTTTCAAGAAAATTCCCCCAACGTTAACTACCCTTTACATGGAAAAATTTTCCAAAATTTTACTTTTCTTAAAAATGGCACTAACAATTTTGTTTAACATAACAGATATTAAAGGCAATTCTATCACAAATAAGATGTATATCTTAAATTTTCTGTGAATAGCTTCCAAAGACCTGTTTGTTCTAGATGAATTTCGCTTAATTTGACATAACTGGTAAACTCTAAGCGATAGACAAAACACTTAGTAAACAAAAAATGTAGATCTTGTTAAAATACACAAGTTATGTCATATACATTTTTTTCGTAGAGCTTGCCGTTTTCAAGGTATTCCTTATTATTAGTTTCAGTTGTGAAGTACTTATACTTTTCTCAGACGGAAGTGTCCGTTTTCTTTTGTTCTACTCCAGGCCAAGCGAAGAAGCGATTTGCAATGACAAGCACATAAAACAGATTTTAAAACATTTGGCTATCACTTTAACCTAGTGTATTCCCTTAGTTCCATTCTATTTATAAGGAACTAAGTAATAAAATTCTGCTAATGTTTATCTCGATTATCATGTTTTAGAAAGATGAATTATCTTTTGTAAGAAGCATGTTTGTAGAGTAGCTAGAGAAAGCTATGTGAGTGTATCACATCAGATGTTTTATATTATTTCTTAGTTGAAGTCTTAATAAAACTGAAAAACCAACTGGTCACTGTCTCCGTAGTCGAGTGGTCAGCGAGCTGAGTTTTCACCCGGAGGTCCCGCGTTCGATTCCCGGCTGAGGCGGGGAATTTTTTTTTTAGCCAGACTTATTCCCTATCCCCCACAGAGTCTGGAAGTATGTATGTGAAGTGAATGTGTGTGTATTTGAGAAAAATAAAATGATTTAAACCAACGTAAAGAACCTACAGACGAGTTGTTTCAAATGTAAAGCCCCTGATATGACCTTAGGTGTCAATAAATAAACATAAAAGAGTATTTAAAGACCTTTCTAAATATTTTTAAAGACTTTTTAGGTGATTACGTTCGTTTTTAGGGCCTAAAAAGCTACGAACCTGCGACCTTCCGAATGCGGGTCACACACGAAATCGCCCAGTCAGTTTTAGCTTTACATACGACATTCTTGAAATAATTTGGCACGTTCACCTACTTACAAATTCAACAAAACCTGTAAAAGCGGCCTCTTGCGTATGCCATGTAGCCGCAACAAAAAAGGCGCATTGAAAAGACATATTTGCGACAAAGACTTGAGAAGCTAGGCACAGTTGGCGAGACACCGGTTTGGGGAAAAGAAACCATTGTTTTCAGCTTGTTTGTGTAGGCGGAAGTCGCTCGCTTAGCTGTGTTAAGTTAGCCGCTTCAGCTCATGAATCACTGTCGCTCGCAACATGAGGTCCAAATAGGACAAGTGACAAACAGGCTCCGCGTTTAAGTGCTACTTGATGTAGCCTTTTTTTTTCTGACTGAGTGAACATAAGAAATAAGTGGTACGCACGATATTATGCATTAATTACTTTCTCTACACGTATAATGCTACATTCATAATGAGATGCAAGAGCAGACGTAACGTAGCATAAGCGTATACGCAAGGAGACACCATTCACAACGCAATCGTAAGCGCAACGCAAGAAGTTGACACGTGTTTCTAGATCCGCAAGTTACATGCAAATATATTCCAAGCTCTCCGCAAGTTACAAACTGAATAACATAACCAAGAATATCACATAAGAAAATTTACTCAAACTTTTACAAATAAATATGTTATAAAATTACATATTAACAACTGACGCTCGCAGCGGTGACGTCACAATAATTGCTCATTCAAAATTATTGAAAATAGTACCTACAAGTTTCAGAAGGTGAAAAAGCTACACATTTAATGAACTAAGAATTATCTCTTAGCGTCTTCGATGTATGAGAACAAGAAATCTAGACACAGATGATAGTTACATCCATTACATCAAAGAAGGATTCGCAAGGAGACTGACATAACCTCTTGAGGGAAATTAGAGATGGCGCGGCACTGCACGGCCATATAGAAGAGCATGCATGTACAGCACGCCGATAAAATATTGCAGAGTGATCGTCTGTTGTTGAATCCATAGGCAATGCATAGAGAAAAACAGAATTCCTCCCGTTGCATGCAACGCAAGGATAAAGTTTGGAGTTTGCAAACTCTTGCGTTGCGTCTTGCGTGTTTTTATGTGACTGCTTACATTACATAATATGAGTTCAAACTTGCAGCATTTATTGTGTACATAGTGTATAGAGAAGGAATTACGTTCCATCCAAAAATTCGATACCGGGATTTCACCGGAAATAGACGTTTTAGGGTCCCCTGTATCCACAAGAAAAAAAGTATTTTCAGAAAAAGGTCCGTGTGTCTGTGAACACGATAACTCAAAAACGAAAAGTCGTTAAAATACCAAACTTGGTGTTTAAGATTAGTATCTTCCGGGGATGCGGCACTACTCTTTCCTACATGGAAAAGCATTTCGAAAATTTTGATTTTCTCTTAAATGGCTCTAGCGATTTTGATTAAATTACCGTGTATTAAAGATAATTATATGGCAAATAAAATGTATATCTTCAATTTTCTAAGAGTAGCCTCTAAATACTTCTTTATTCTGAATGAATTTTGCTAAATATTGCATAACTAGTAAACCGTAAGAAATAGACAGAAATGTACTACACCAAAAATGTAGATTGTGTTAAAACACGCAATTTATGTCCTATACATTTTTTTGTGGAATTGACCATTTCTGAGATATCCCTCTTTATTTGTTTCAGATTTATAATACTTAAACTTTTGTCATACGGAAAATTGTAAACTCCTGGTCCTGCATAGGAACGAATTTCAACCACATGACAACCAGCTTTTAAAAGATTTGACATTCGGTTTAGCCTAGTGTATTTTCTTATTTTCCTTCTACTTACAAGGAAGCAAGTAATTAAGACTATTTCTGCTAATGTTTATCTGATGATATTGATTGTTATAAAGTATATTTTAACAATTATTTGTTACAGCGATGTAGAGAAAGTTATGTGAATGGAACACATCAGATTTTAGTATATTTTGTACTAAAAATGTAAGTTACACTAATAGTTTTCCCAAGGATTCTAGGTCTGATAGGTAACTTACAGTTTGTGGTTGAAATACTTGAAAAAAAATAATAAATAAAACTTGGTTTTCAATTTTGTATTGAACTTTAAGAAAGCATTAATTCTCGATGTGAACAAATGAAAGGCTACATCTAAATTATATGGATAAAGCCTTCTTATACATTCTTTTGTTAAGGTATTTTGCAATAGATCCTTTATTTGAAGTAGAGCATGTCTTGAGTGTTACGTCATTTCCTAATTGTACTGTAAGTATTAATGACCTTACAAACTCTTACTGTAAGTACTTAAAGTGCTTGCTGGCACGGTAATTAATAAATGAATTGCAAATTTAGCTTACATTGCTAAATATGTGTTTAACTTACATATCAATGTTTCAAATTTTGGAATAGTCCACCTTATTTATTATGTTCATGCTCTTTGGATATTCCTGTGGGAAAGTCGTCCTCACATATCTAAGGAAACATGCTAGTCTCTGATACCTAAGATAGTGGGTTCAAACCCGGCGTAACTGGTAAGTGGAAGACTTAGACAAAAAATTACTACACAAAAAATGTAGATCTTGTTAAAACACAACATTTTGGCACATATGTACATTTTTGTGGGAATTGACCATTCCAAAGTATACATGTTTCAATTTTAAACTATGCAACTTTTCTCAAATGGGTCACCTTTCGTTTCACCTCTCCTTTGTTTTACTTCTGGCAATGCAAACCGAACCGAACTTCAATTGCTTACATAGCGACCGTTGGTCCCATGTTAGGCTTTACGACACGTAAAAGAACCTCAAGCCTTCACGCTCAATACGAATGGGACGCTGAGAACTGCAGCAATTAAAAGAGCGTCCGTAAATAATACTCATTTAAATTTAGATTTTCCTTACTGCAAATTGATAGTTCTAACTTGTTTGAAGCGTTTTATTAGTATTCAAAAGGTTCTAACTACTTTGCTTTTTTGATGCATTTAAAGAATTTTGGAATATTTGGCCGATTTGATTATTATTATTAATTTTGGGGATTGTAAATCAACAATTTGGTTTCTTTGAAGCATTGGAATAATTTTTGACTGAATTGTTTGGCATTTTTTATGCATTTGAGGTGTAATTTTGAATAATTTGCCGTTTTTAGTATTTTAACTCTTTTGCTCAGCCGCCATTTGATGATATTAAACTCCTTAAAATGATTTAATACATTCTTGCAACAATTTTATGGCGAGTAAACTCCAATATATAATTCTACCTTTTTTTTTGAGGACATTAATACGACTTTGAAAACAAAAGATTATTTTTTGTTTTAATGTATTTTGGTGTAATTCGCCGTTCTATTACATGCATCCATTTTGGTCGCTACTGCTGCCAATCGATTATTCTGGTGTCTTTGAAGATATAATACACCTTTGAAGATATTCAATTTGTTTGTGATTTTACTTTTTCTACACATACTATGAACATAGTGTATACCGAAGGTTGTGTGAAATAAAATTCAATGTCGAGTTTCGCCGAAAAATATTCTTTGAGGCCCCCTGAATCCAAAAAATGCACATTTAGACAAAGATCGGTGTGTGTGTATAGCATTGCTCAAAATCTAAAAGACTGTTAAATACGGTATTTATATTGGTATTCAGATTTAGTATCCTACAAGCGCGTGAACGAAGATTTTCAAGAAATTTGCCCATCCAAAACTACCATTTATATGGAAAACATTTTGAAAATGTTGTTTTTCTTATAAATGGCCCTAAAGATCTTGATTAATGTACAGTATATTAAAGATATTTACATCACATATAAAATACTCGTCTTGAATTTACAGGGAATAGTTTCTGAATACGTGTGCTCTCTGAGAGAATTTTACTGGAATTTGCGTAACTGGTAAGCGGAAGACTTAGACAAAAAATTACTACACAGAAAATGTAGATCTTGTTAAAACACAACATTTTTGGCACATAAGTACATTTTTGTGGCAATTGACCATTCCAAAGTAATACATGTTTCAATTTTAAACTATGCAACTTTTCTCAAATGGGTCACCTTTCGTTTCACCTCTCTTTTGTTTTACTTCTGGCAATGCAAAACGAACCGAACTTCATTGCTTACATAGCGACCAGCGTTTAAAACATTTGACTATCGCTTTAGCCTAGTGTATGCCCTTATTTCCCTTCTACTTGGAAGAAAACAAGTAACAAGATCATATATGTTAATGTTTATCTCGATTAGAGATGCAGATAAAAGAATGATCTTTTGTAAGAATAGCTTGTTTGTGGCACAGCTACAGAAAGTCATGTAAATGGAACACGTCAAATTAGGATGAGAAGTCAGCTCGCAGCTGTTTCTTGTAACAATGTACCAACTTTCAAATGTTTGTTGAATTCTATGGATGATTACTATTTATTTAATTCATTTTTAGAAACAAAAATCTGATATATTTCATTCACATGCATTTCTCTACATCTCTGCAACAATGTATTGTTAAAAAGCTCAAGCTACTGTCTACCATAGATTAAAGTGATAGTCAGAAGCTGGTTGCTATGTGACCGAAGTTCCTGTGTTTGTATGGACAGGAGTTGATAAATTCCCGTATGAGAAAAGTATAAGTTTTTCAAAGCTGAAACCAAAAATAAGGAATATCTCAAAAACGATCAACTCCATGAAAAAACTGCATATGGCATAGATTTTGTATTTTAACTGCTCTAGATTTGTGTGCGGTAAGTGTTTGTCCATCTCTTATGGTTTAGCAGTTATGCAAAATTCCGTAAAATTCATCCAGAGTAAATTAGACTTCAGAGGCTATTCCCAGAAAATTCAAGATATACATTTTATTTGTCAGGTAAATGTATTTAATATACGATATTTTAATCAAAATAGTTAGAGCCATTTTTAAGAAATAAACATTTTCGAAAAAAGTTCCATGTAAATGGTAGTTATGGGCACACACATACACACACGGACCTTTTCCATAAAAAATGGGCTTTTTGGATTCAGGGGGACCCAAAACTTGTATTTCCGCTGATATGTCGGTATCGAATTTTTGGGTGCATTACAATACCTTCTCTATACACTATGTATATAGTACGTGTAGAGAAAGTAAAAAACAGAGAGGTGGTGAATAAAACCACAGATAGGGATGTAATGAACAACCAATGATAAGGAGATGATAAAAATTGTAAGTAATAGCTGCCAAGAGGAGCTGAATCATGTTGGGCCCCGTCTTATTGGCCAGAAGTCGTACGGCACATTTCAACTGAATTGTCTTCAGGGTGTTCTTTTTCTTAGCGTTCAGTATAACAGAGGATCGCAAACCAACAAACATTCCTAATGCAAAAAAAAAAAAAAAAAAAATCAGATGTGTTATAATCAAATGTCTTTCTCTACATCTCTGTAACAAATTATTCTTAAAAAGCTTATTCTTCTATCTACATCATGTGAATCGATATAAACAGCAGAAATTGTCCTTATTACCTGGTCCCTTGTAAGTAGAACGGGAAAAATCTAATGTGTTCCATTCACATGATGTGTTCTAGCTGTTCGGCAAACAAACCTTATATGTAAAAGATTAATCTGTTTCTACATCATGCTAATCAAGATAAACATAAGCAGAATTAGTCTTATTACTAAGCTCCTTGTAAGTAGAAGGGGAATAAGAAAATGCACGGGCTAAAGCGATAGTCTCATCCTTTAAAAGACGGTGGCTATGTGAAACAGTTGAAATTCTAATATCTTTGCTTTCCCGGAGTAAACAAACGAGAAACGAGAAGAATGATGTCTTCCAGCTTGAGAAAACTTTAAGTAGCTAAAATTGAAACTAATAATCCCGAATATCTTGAAAACGGTTAACTTAAAAAAAAAAATGTATGTAACATAAATTGTGTGTATTAATGAGATCTACATTTTTTGTGTGGTAAGCTTTTGTATATCTGTTACCGTTTGGCAGTTATCCAAAAGTAATCCAGAATGAAGGCATCTTTAGAGACTATTCCCAAAAAATCCAAAATATAGATTTCGTTTGTCATAAAAATAAAACCGTAGAGGCATTTTTAAGAAAATAAAAACGTTCGAAAAATGTTCCATATAAAGAGTAGTTAGGGTTGGAGGGTTTTCTTGAAAGTCTTCGTTTCGCATCCTTGGAAGATACCAAACCTAAAATACCAAGTTTGCTATTCAATGGTCTTTTCGTTTTTGAGCTATGCTCCCACAGACACACATATGGACATTTTTCTAAAAATGCCTTTTATGGATTCAGGGGGTCTTAAAACATATAGGTATTTCCGGTGAAATCTCGGTATCGAATTTTTGGGTGCAATACAATACCTTCTCTATATACTATGTACATGGTTTCTGCTATCCAGGGAGGAAAATTTTACTAGTTGAATTCATATCAATGTTTTCTTTTTTGTTTTCATTTATAAAATGCTTCTAAATATAAAGCTCTAGCATTTGTTTATTTACAGCATAAGTTTTACAATCATTCGTGATTATCAGGTATAGGAATTCTTAAGCAACTTTAAGTTACTTGCACTGTAACCATGTATCAAAACAAGAATGTAAATATCAGCGACCACGAATCCTTGACAGGAGATAAAAAACACGGCCCTTGGAGTGCTGTTTGCAAATACCCCCCCCCCCCGCGCAAAAAAAAAGAAGAAGAAGATATATCCTGTATAAAGTCCAATAAGAGATTAACTTTATTTAATTTCGTTCAAGTTTTGAGGGTTAGACAGTCCTATGCCTAGATTAGTTACATATTGGTTACGTAATAAATACCTACAGTTTTCTCCGAGTAACTCTGAGGATGACACCTTTATTCATAAGACAGGGAGGCGTCCGTCCGTCCGAGATCTGGTAGACTCGTGGTGAGCCTAGGTGTAGCTTCTGTGTACCTACCCTGGTAAGGGTTTCATCACAGGAATGAAATGCATGGTTTAACTTTGGTAATATTTGAGGTTTCGGGTGATGATGTTAAGGAGGTAGCGCTAAATAGGCCTTTTTTAGGAACGGTTGCATTTTTAGGAGCAGCATCCTTTTCCTCTGCTCCGCTGGTGTTTGATTTGATTAAAATTGTTTTTGTTGGAGTATTTTGATTGGTCACTCCCAAAGTTGCGAGACGAGAGTACTTAGTTCAGCTAATTTGCTGTTGGCTGGTTTGAAGCCGTTGTTACCGGGGGTTCCCGATAGTCATGCGGGGAACCCGATTCCGCCTGTATTGGCGTTCAATAGGTAAGTACATCCCCAGCGATCTGACAAGTGCGTTCTCAGGTTCGCTCAATCTGGGGTAGAATTTCTGAGCCCGTTGCCTAATTACATCCTCCACGTACGGGAGGACCGACTCTTCATGTAGTAGCCTCACTGGGAAACATGGACATAAAGAATGGATTGACCGGAGTTCTCTATTCTGTACCCGCTGTAACCAGAGAAGGCAGGAATCTGCTTCCGTACCCCACACTTCGCAGGCGTAGAGCATCAGAGGGACTATGAACGCCTTGAAAAGACGTAACTTTAAGTGAACCCGCATTTGGGAGGCCAGAACAGAATAAAGGGAGGCCACCGCCCCCTTCGCTCTGTCCGACATTTCCCGCATGTGCTCACGAAAATTTAGGCCGTTATCAAGAGTGACGCCTATATATTTGATGAAATTTCCCCACTCTATCCTCTGGCCCTGGTAGGAGAGGTTGGGTAACTGGGCTGCGGCGGGGCGTTTTCTGGTGAACAGGACAGCATGACTTTTGCAGGGAGGAGCCACGAGCTGCAGCGGAGTTATTATCCTTGCAAATGGACATGAGCAGTCAAGTTGCGCAGTACAAGGAGTGGGGGAAAGAGGCGGATACTGGAAGCGATAGACATGGGCATATAAACGCACGAAGATATCGGCGGCTGCAGCCACTGCGCATCACGTTGACACGGTTCTCGTCTACTTACACGGATAATACTTTTCCATGCATTGAATTACTATTTATGTCTGGTGAAATGGGCCAAAGATTGCACCTTTTATTCACGACTTAATGGATGACGTCCATATTCCGTCCAGCATATGCATGAGTACACAGAAGTGACTGATTCGCCTGGTATACAAATACAAATTCCTTAAGGAAACAAAGTAGTCTGAACATACGGAAATTACACCTTAAGTGAGTTGAATTATTACTGCTCTTAAAATATGCAATTGTTATTCCGTATATTTCTATAAATTGTTCTACAAAATCATGACAATTATTTCAAGTGTTTTTTTTTTTTGTTTGTTTTTTTTTTTTTTTTTGCATTAATAGCTTATGTGGTTGAGGAGTACGTCAAAAACGATCAACTCCACGAAAAAAATGTACATGAGATAAACCGTGTTTTAAGATACTCTATTCTTTTTGTGTTGTAAGTTTTTGTCCATCTCTTACGGTTTAGCAGTTATGTAATATTTCGTAAAATTCATCCAGAATAAAGTAGTCTTCAGAGGCTATTCCCAGAAAATTCAAGTTATACAGTTTATTTTCAGGTAAATTTCTTTAATATACGAAATTTTAATCAAAATCGTTAGAGGCATTTTTGAGAAAATGAAAATTTTCGAAAAAAGTTCCATGTAAAGGGTAGTTTAAGTTGGGGGGATTTTTCTCAAAATCTTCGTGCCGCATCCCTGGAAGACACTAAACATAAATACCAACTTTGGTATTTTGCCGACTTTTCGTTTTTGAGCTATCGTGTTCACAGACACGGACACACACACGGACCATTTTCTGAAAATATTTTTTTTTTTTATAAGGGGACCCTAAAACATATATTTCTGGTGAAATCTCGGTATCGAATTTTGGGTGGAGTACAATACCTTCTTTATACACTATGTTTATAGTACATATAGAGCAAATAAAAAGTAAAAATCTGCTATGTTACTGCTTTCTTAATATGATCAATATATAACATCAGATTATGGTTCAGAAAGTTCAGCTATGTATTGTATATATATAGGCTGAAATTTTCAACTTTCCAGCTCTCATACCCCCTAAAGTATACATTTTCTGAAACTAGAAATAATAGAGGTTTTATTAGTGTACAAAACAAATAAAGTTTTTTTTTTCATAATTTCAGAGTACTTTGTCCCCTTAAGGGTCATTCACATCGAAGATCAACCGTAGACGTATTGTAGACACAGAAGCTTGCAGCCAATATAAGTATAGGCTCATTCACAATGGTTACATTGACATTGACGTAGACAGAACCATTGTACGATAACATAGAAGATTGCAAACGCCAAGCTTTTGTGTTAAAGTTAACATACAACGTAGGAATCAACCAATGAGAACACTGCTCAATGTGTTGTTAAAATAGCTGCGCTTGATGATTCTCTTTCATTTCTCTTCCGTTAATTCGTCTTTGATTAAGATGATGAATCCATCATCGTCTACAACGAAACAACCGTTCTTTAAACTATAAAACACCAAACACATTGACTACTCCAGTTTGCATGTACACGAATGCTGCCATACTCTCGTCTGTGCTAGCCATTTTAGTTTGCTATTCAGTCGCAAGGCGCAGCTCACTTGTTTTAGTTTCTGATTGGTTATTGTCTAGTTTACGTTTGTTATTGAGCGTTTTAACAATGAACATTTACATACCTTGAGCCAATCTCGAAGCCAGACGACTTCAGGCTTGGGATCACCTACAACTTCACACAGGATGATAACTGTGTCACCCTCTACTGCTTCTGTAGACCTCGGCTTGGTGACAAACCGTGGCTCTTTAGAGTATCTGCATACGAACATAATTACTTTGATTAACAACATATGATATTTCAATTGACAACAATTAATCAAAACAGTCGCATCTTGAAATAACCAAAGGCATCACATTATACTAAATAGGAGAAATGTACTTCATGGTCTACTTAAATATTTGCATCAAAAGGTCATTCATTAAAACGTTATGAATGTTCTAACAGATATTTCTACTTGTCATATGTTGGGCGTGGTCGAGCTGCTTCCTAGCAGTCTATTCAAATACAATCTGCTCAAACAAATATTATAGACAGAGATAAGGGACACTTCCGCAACTTTTACTATTATAGAAGGACACAGAGTGAGACTGCCTCCATTGTCGAGAGGTCTGCGAGCTGACTTTTCACCCGGATTCCCGGCTGGTGCGGGGGATTTTTCTTTTACCAGATTTATTCCCTGTCCCCCACAGATTCTAGAAGTATGAATGTGAGTGTGTTTAGTAATATAATAATGATTAACCTAATCTTCTAACCTACAGTAATACGAGTTGTTTCACAAGTCAAAGCCCCCGATATTGAAGTTAAAGGGGGCTATACAAATGAAACAATATAAAAAAAGAAATAACAGAGCGTTATTTTATATTATCCAGAATGCATTTCTTGTTATTAATTTCTATAACTGCTTTTTTTTTTTTTTTTTTTTTTTTTTCGTAGTTTAACGTCCTTTAACCATGTTTGTCATATCGGACAATGAATGAAATTGGTGGAGCTTAAAGTTACTCGACATTCGTCTTCTCAAGATAAGGGAAAACCCCGAAAAATACCTTATCCAGCTAAATCACCCTAAGCGAGATTCGAACTCACGACCTGTGAAATATGAGGCAGACACGTTACCACCCCACTACCCAGGCGGGCCTGGAAATATCTTTATTTTAACCAATTGTCAACTCATACCTCTATTTTGATTTCTTCCGTCTTAAATCGCAAAATCCAGTTTTGCAAGCCTCTCCGATTCCCACGTCTTATAGTACTTCTTTTAATAATGAAGTAAAACTAAGTGTAAGTGTACACATAATTGTAAAACTACAAGATAATATGGCGACGCGGACAACAACATATATTTACAAACACTTTGTCCCCTTAACAATATATACAGGTGAATCACCTTCTGAAATTTAATAACTATCATAAATAACAATAACAGTATGTACTCCTGAGATTTATCTTAACATCTATCCTGGACAATATAAATAAATATTTATAATTATTCATTTCAGCCTGTGTGTAAATTACGTGATATAACTGAATTTATATAAATGCCAGCATGAAAAAAAAAAAAAAAAAAAAAAAAAAACAGTGTGCAAAATTACTTGGTAAAAGCATGAAATAGAAAAATATCTGATGTGTTACATTCATATGTCTTTCCCTAATTACCACAGAGTCTGCAAGTATATATGTGAGAGTGAATGTGTGTGTTTGTGTGTGTGCTGTGTGTGTTTGTGCGTGTTTGTGCGTGTCTGTGTGTGTTTGTATGTGTGTTTGTGTGTGTCTGTGTGTGTTTGTGCGTGTCTGTGTGTGTTTGTGTGTGCTGTGTGTGTCTGTGTGTGTGCTGTGTGTGTCTGTGTGTGTTTGTGTGTGTGCTATGTGTTTCTGTGTGTGTTTGTGTGTGTTTGTGTGTGTCTGTGTGTCTGTGTGTGTTTGTGTGTGTACCGTGTGTGTCTGTCTGTGTGTGTCTGTGTGTGTTTGTGTATGTATGTGTGTCTATGAGTGTTTGTGTGTGTTTGTGTGTGTGCTGTGTGTGTCTGTGTGTGTCTGTGTGTGTTTGTGTGTGTGCTGTGTGTGTTTGTGTGTGTCTGTGTGTGTCTGTGTGTGTCTGTGTGTGCTGTGTGTGTCTGTGTGTGTCTGTGTGTGTTTGTGTGTGTCTGTGTGTGTCCTTGTGTGCTGTGTGTGTCTGTGTGTGTCTGTGTGTGCTGTGTGTGTTTGTGTGTGTGCTGTGTGTGTCTGTGTGTGTTTGTGTGTGTCTGTGTGTGTCCTTGTGTGCTGTGTGTGTCTGTGTGTGTCTGTGTGTGTTTGTGTGTGCTGTGTGCGTCTGTGTGTGTGTGCTGTGTGTGTCTGTGTGTGTTTGTGTGTGTCTGTGTGTGTATCTGTGTGTGTTTGTGTGTGTCTGTGTGTGTCTTTGTCTATGTGTTTGTGTGTGTCTGTGTGTGTCTGTGTGTGGTTATGTGTGCTGTGTGTTTCTGTGTGTGTCTGTGTATATGTGTGTCTGTGTGGGTCTGTCTGTGTGGTTGTGTGTCCTGTATGTGTCTGTATGTCTGTGTTAGTGTGTCTGTGTGTGTGTGGGTGTGTGTGTATGTTTGAGGAAAATGAAATGATTTAAACCAAACGTAAAAGAACCTACAGACAACGAGTTGTTTCTAGTGCAAAGCCCACGATATGACCTTAGATGATAAAGGGGGCTATATAAATGAAACAATAATAAAAAAAAAAAAAAAAAAAAAATACACGCATTAGTAGAAATGTTCTTACTCAGAACACACTAGACTAAAGTGAGTCAAATGTTTTAAAAATTGTCGCTATGTGATTGAAATTCGTTTCAATTTGCATTGCCAGGAGTAAAACGAAATAAACAGGAATGACGGAAAGTTTGTGTTTGTATTTTAAAATAATAAGGAATACCTCGGAAACAGCTAATTCCACAAAGAATGTATGTGAGATAAATTCTGTGTTTTAACGAGATCTACACTTTTTATAGTAGAATGTTGTCTATCACTTGCGGTTGACCATTTATAGAAAAGTCATCTAGAATGAAGACGTCATTAGAGACAATTCCATGAGATTTCAAGATATATATTTTATTTGTCATGTAAATATCTTTCACATAGAGTATTTTAATCAAAATCGCTAAAGTGAATTGTTGTCTATCGCTTACGGTTTACAATAATTATGCAAAACTCATCCAGAGTAAAAGGTTCTCTAGTGGCTAATCCCAGAGAATTCAAACTTTTTATTTGTCCTGTAAATAGCTTTTACTTGCGGTATTTCAATCAAAATCGTTAGAGCCATTTTGAGAAAATAGCAATTTTCAAAATGTTCGATGTAAAAGGTAGTTTGAGGCAAGGATTTTCCTCAAAAATTTTCTGTTGCATTCCTGGAAGATACGAGCTGAACTTAATTATAACTTTTAGTATTTAATTAACTTTTTGATTTTGAGCTGTCGTCTTCATAGATGCACACACGCACGTTTTCAATAAGTGGATTTTTGGATTCAGCAGACCCTAAAACGTGTATTTTCAGTAAAATGCCGGTATCGAAGTTTTTGGGTGGAATGCTATACCTTCTCTAGCTATGAACTATGTACGAAGCGGAGAAAGTAAAAGACTCTTTCCTTAATCAGCATCAAGCGCTTACCTTATAATCAGAGCCAAGGTTGGCAATACCATGCGATCTACTTGCGCGAGGAAAGGTCAACATAGAGTGCAACCCATTACTGCAAAACAGCTGTCACTGCATAACACAGAACCACGTCGGTAGGAAGAAAGGTGTTCGGATAGCATTTTTGTTCTGCTCAAATAAGAGCAAAATTAGTTTGTTTTACAACCTTAGTACATTCTCTAGCAGTGCACTTTATGTATGTACTTATTCAGAAACCAATGGCAGTTCCAGTAAACAAACTGTCAAACGTCTAGTCAGAACAGCTTCATAGAAACATTAGTCATTGCAAATTTGTTCAGAAAGTTACCCACAACTATCACACTGTTATATCCAGAGGTATGGAGCTGAACTGAATCTGTGCGGCATATAGAAGAACTGTCAAGACGAATCTACTAATCCACGAGCATCCTACCTGATATAAAGATGAAAATGAAAGTGTAAATGAAAACAATGCAGGGTTCTGTGTGATGTATTGCATACAAGCTGCACTTTTAGATCCCAACAAATGCTATTTGCTTGGTGATACTGATACATCATGTGAAGTGGAACGAACTTTTTCAAGTTACAAATCTTGTTTGTCGGAGCGTAGATGAGGTTTTCATTTAAAAGACTTCATAAGTACATATACTTTTCAGTAATGCGGCTGTAGATGAGTAAAGATTTAGTTTAATTCCTGTTTTTGTTTTTACCTGGTAAGAGACTGAAGATATTTAAGAAATTAGTTTTATTGTTTGGATATTATTTTATATTCTATCAATACATATTACAATTACTTGGGTGTTTTCATAATGTACATATATAAAGAAGGAAATCAGAGTCAGCCTTATATATGTGACAATTTGTATGTTGTTCATAATTACGAATGCCTCATAAGTAATTTTTGTTCTCTGAAAACAGTACTGTGTACCTGACAACAGGTTTGTTTACCTCTGCCCCCTGCGTTCTTTTCAATGACTTGTTTTGATGTGGCAAGTTGGTCGGTCGCAACCTATATGCGGAACGGCGAACGGTACGAACTTTCTAGCTCTGCTTATTAGTATCGCAGTATACCATTACTTCTAATTACTTTTGTCACTTTGTGACGGCGCGCATATACGAGAGTGGTTTGATAACTCTGGTAAAAAAGCACAAGAAATGTTTCTTTCACTTGCAATTTTCTCAACAAAGTCTCATTTGAGGATGATAAATTTGGTGCAGCGCTCCTCCAGCTTTTTCATCCCGTCGAAAAATTAGCTTTTGTCAAATTCTGCAAAATATTCGTTGCTGCGAGCATTACTGACTCATATGATGAAAATGTCTTCCCACTAAGCCAAAATTTCAAGATAGGGAGCAGGAAGAAGTCATTTGGGGCAAAGTCTGGTGATAAACCAATTCGAAGCCCAGTTAATTCGCCATTTTTATTGCTGATGCGTTCCAACAATGAAGCATAATAGGTTCCATTGTTTTGACTACCGTTTTAATCCTGGAGTTTAAAGATGGATACCGGTTTTATCAAGCCACAAATCGGCACAAAAATTCGAATGCAATTAAACATCGCCAAACATTGTGTTGAAATATTTGCTCGACTATAAGCAATCCCGGCACCCACCATGCATACAGCTCAGTTGAGATGCCTGGGCAAATTTTTATTCGGCGGATTGCATTAGCACATCATGGCTTTGGTCAATAGGCGTTTGGTCTTCGTGCTTGTCTGACGTGATTAAATTCATTAACCCGATCTTCAATGATGGTGCTGAGTTTGCGTGAGCTTCACCCAATTTTGTTTCGATTTGTGCGGCAGCCCAATCCTTCATATTAAAATGTTTATATAACAGCGCGACACTCAGTTTTTTACTTTCTCTATACGCACTATGTACATAGTGTATAGAGAAAGTATTGCACTCCACCCAAAAATTCGATACCGAGATTTCACCGGAAATATATGTTTTAGGGTCCCCTTTATCTAAAAAAAGCATTTTCACAAAAAGGTCCGTGTGTGTGTGTGTGTGTGTGTGTGTGTGTGTGTGTGTGTGTGTGCCTGTGTGTCCGTGAGCACGATAGCTCAAAAACGAAAAGTCGATAAAACATCAAACTTGGCATTTAAGTTTAGTATCTTCCAGGGATGCGACACGAAGATTTTGAGAAAAATTCCCCCACCCCCAACTAACCTTTACATGGAGCTCTTTTCGAAAATTTCAATTTTCTCAAAAATTGCTCTAAAGATTTTGATTAAAATTTCGTATATTAAAGATATTAACCTGGCAAATAAAATGTATATCTTGAATTTTCTGTTAATAGCCTCTGAAGAGTAGTTTATTCTGGATGAATTTTACTGAATTTTGAATAACTGCTAAACCGTAAGAGATGGACAAAAGCTTACTACACAAAACATGTAGAACACGTTAAAACACACAATTTTTGTTATATAATTTTTTTCGTGTAGTTCGTCGTTTTTGAGACATTCCTTATTTTTGGCTTCTGCTATGAAAAACTTATACTTTTCTCATATAGGAATTTGTCAACTGCGGTCCATACAGTCAAAGGAACTTCAGTGACATAGCAACCAGCTTTTGATTATCACTTTAACCTATAGTACTCCCTTATTTCGTTTCTACTTACAAGGAAGCAAGTAATATGGATATTTCTGCTATTTTTTAACTGATTAGCATGAAGTAAATTGAAGTATAAGCTTTTAAGAATAATTTGTTGCAGAGATGTAGAGAAAGTCATGTGAATGGTACACATAAGATTTTTCCATTTTCAATCGTAGTCAACACACTGACCAATCCAGGCGGCTGTCAATAATTAACTGTATGCTGTACATTATGGAACATTTTATGCGATTCTTTGAATATTCAAGCTTACCAACTACGAAGCCGCGACAAAAATGTTCCATTTCTTCTTGAAAATTTACCAGGCGTATCAAACCACCCTCGTATTCAGTTGATATTATTTTCAGAACCGCCATCTACTTCACAGATATATGTATCATTATTGCACAGCCTTCCTTAACTTCTGTGGACAATCAGAGGCTTCGCCTTAAAAACGAATTTTTACTTTTTCTACACTCACTGTGTACATAGTGTATGAGAAGGTATGGTATAGTACCCAAAAATTCGATACCAACATTTCACCTGAAATTCTTTTAGAAAAAGGGTCCGTGTGTGTTTAATTGTGTGAGCTAATCATTTTCAAGATATTCCTTTGTATTGGCTTTAACATTTCCAATACTTAGATTTTTATCAAATGGGTAATCGTTATTTACTTTTCTCATCCTGGCCATGCAAAGAAAAGGAAATTTCATTTACAGCACATAGCGACTGGGTGTTAGAAGATTTGATTATCGCTTTCGCCTAGATTACTCCCTTATTTCCCTTCTACTTAGAAGGAATTCAGTAATACAACCATTTCTAATAATAATGTTACTCTCGATTAGCACGAAATAGAAAATAAAGAACAATTTGTTGCCGAATAGGGTGAAAAAGTCGTGTAAATAGAATACATCACATTTTCATAAAAAAAAATCTGATGTGTTCCATTCACATGAATTTCTCTAAATCTCTATATCAAATTATTGAAAAAACTTATTTTCTACCTACATCATGCTAATTGAGACAAACATTATCAGAAATTGCCCTTATTACTTAGTTCCCTATAAGTAGAAAGGAAAAAAAAATTCTACTGCGTTCCATTCACATGATGTCCTCTAGCTATTCGGTAAACAAACTTTTTATTAAAAACATTAATCTGTTATCTACATCCTGCTAATCAAGATGCTAATCAGATTTAGTCTTATTACTAGCTTCCTTTTAAATAGAAGGGAAATAAGAAAATGCAAGGCTAAAGCGATAGTCTTATCCTTTAAAAGTCTGTCGCTATGTGAAACAATTAAAATTTCAATCTCTTTGCTTTGCAGGAGTAAACAAACGAGAAACGAGAAGAAAGATGTCTTCCCGTTTAAGAAAGGTTTAAGTGGCTTAATATTGAAATTAATAATCCGGAATATTTCGAAAACGGTTAACTTTACAAAAAAAGCCATGTATATAACATAAAGTGTGTGTTTTAGGGAGATGTACATGTTTTGTGCAGTACGTTTTTGCATATTTCTTACGATTTGCTAGTTACACCAAAGTCATCCAGAATGAAGAGGTCCTCAGAGGCTATTCTCAGAAAATTGAAGATATATATTTCGTTTGTCATAAAAATATCTAAACATACGGTATTTTAATCAAAATCGTTAGAGCCATTTTTAAATCAAAATTTACTAAAAAATGTTCCATGTAAAGGATAGTTGGGAGTGGGAAGATTTTCTTGAAAACCTTCGTGCCGCATACTTGGAAGATACCAAACTTAAAGACCAAGTTTGGTGTTTGACGGTCTCTTAGTGTCTCTGAGCTACGGGCCCACAAACACACACAAACAGATAGACATATGAACATTTTTCTAAAAATGCTTTTTTTTGGATTCAGGTGGTTAAAAAGCATGTATTTCCGGTGAAATCGCGTTATCTAATTTTTGGGTGCATTACAATACCTTCTCTATACACTATGTACATAGTAGTGTAGAGAAAGTAAAAATGAGTTAGTATTATAGGATGACATACTTCAATAATATTTTCTTTATTCTTTTTGTGTATTTTAATGCGAGGAAATGTGGAAGAACTATTTGTTTGGACTAAAATATGGAATTAGAAGGTATAGTAATATTCTAATTTAATTTCTGCTGTGTACACAAGTTCTTTTCCTAAGAGGATACCACACAGAAGAAAGGAAAAGCTTCATATAAACACATTTATCCCAAATATAATGAAGCTTGCAGATGAAGTTCAAATAAGCTTATTTTAAGTGGAATTAAATCTCGTTGTTATTATAAAACACTGTAACAATCGTTAATACTAGAGGATGAATTCAACTAGGAATTAATTCGTATTTTGTTAAATCAGAACTAGCCTTTCGAAATGAAGAAATTAATTTCTGTTGTATTAGAGTTATATATTGATGGTTCTATTGCGCATGCAAGCGATAGCTTTGATTAAGGTTTGTACTTCCTGCGGCCAAAATATTTGGGCTTCATTGACGTTACCTTCAGGTCAAAATTATGGAAATTACAGCCCTAGAAACCTCGGCAGCATATTGTTTAGTTTCTTTACATGTATATTTCACATTATTACATTGTGTTACCTAAGAATAATTCAAAATGAGGGAGAAAATATCCCCTTCGAAATCTCAAACGACGAAATAAGGTAATCATCTCCCGTCTAATATTTGGCCACTGCAAACTGACACACTCTATTCTTCTGAACAAGCCGGTCCACATAGCCAGGGGATGGTGGGTTCGAGTCCCGCCTTGGGCATGGGTGTTATATGTTTGTGCAATGTGTTTATGTTTGTAAAACAGTAAAACCAGTAATCAATAAAACCTACACGGGGAAATGTAAATGGGGATACAGCTGAAGGCTGCAACACACATTTCATTGTGGACTGTCCAGTGTACTACAACTGCGATTTCTCCAGTGTCGTGAACAAACCGAACAAGATAATAAGAACTCTACAGTTCCTTACGGATGTTAATTTATTTCATAAAGTGTAAACAGTTAAATTTTTCTGTTAATGTTAAAATGATTGTTGTATAGTGTTTGAAATAATTGTTATATAACTTTGGAAATAATTGTTGGAATATTGGAAATAATGTATTAATTGTCAAATTATGTAGGTCGAGATAAGAAAAAAAATATGATGTGTACCATTCTGTGAAAATTAGCAGGAATAGTCCTATTACTTGCTTCCTTGTAAGTAGAAGCGAAATAAGGGAGTACCATAGGTTAAAGAGATAGTCAAAAACTGGTTGCTATGTGATTGAAACTCCTTTGTTTGTATGGACAGGAGTTGACAAATTCCTGCATGAGAAAAGTATATTGTTTAAAGCTGAAACCAATGACAACGTGCTCTACAGTTTTTGTGTGGTAAGTTTTTGTCCATCCCTTACGGTTTAGCAGTTATGCAAAATTCTGTAAAATTCACCCAGAATAAAGTAGTCTGCAGAGGCTATTCACAGAAAATTCAAGACATACATTTTATTTTTCAGGTAAATATCTTTAATATACGATATTTTAACCAAAATCGTTAGGGCCATTTTTGAGAAAATCAACATTTTTGAAAAAAAAAATTCCATGTAAAGGGTAGTTGGGGGTGGGGGGATTTTATTAAAAATTTTCGTTTTGCATCCTTGGACGATACCAAACCTAAATACCAAGTTTGGTTTTTAGCGCTGTCTTCGTTTTTGAGCTATGTTGCCCACAGGCACACACGGACATTTTACCAAAAATGCTTTTTTTTAGATTCAGGGGGTCTCAAAACATGTATTTCCAGTGAAATCTTGGTATCGAATTTTTTGGGTGCACTACAATGCCTTCTCTATACACTATATACTTAGTACGTGTAGAGAAAGTAAAAATTAACATTGATAAAATAGATTTAGCGTTTATCTTAAATTTGATATGCAAGAAGCCATCGAAGCCACTAAGGTAACCGAAAGTAATTATTTTGTGAGGGCAGCTGAAAGATCGTCGGACCGTTATTGTTTGATAATCATCAGCGTCATGCATGCTGTTGCAGTAAAGCAAAACAATAGAAGATGATGGGGGAGAATATTTTTCTGAAGGGAATGCCGCACGTTTTTCACATTAATGTTGGACATAAATCTCTGATCATCTAAATCTCCACAAATCCTTTCTTGATGTACTATCAGGTATAGCAATAGCCTATTGCTTCAACACAAAAGAATCTGCCTTTGTCAGTGACCTGTTAGTTTTATTTTATAGGCATGTGACAGAGGAAAGGAATGCTGACTTTAAATTGAATGTATGGAAATGTGTTTCAAAGCTCACAAAGACTTTTGAATGTTATCTTATATAGTGATGTATATGGTGCCGCCGTAACGTTAGAGATTCGCATTTGGGATTTAGGATTAAGGTTATCATGGTTGGTTCCCCCCAACCACTGGGTCACAGCACTGCACTAATTTCCACAACTAGGAAGTTCGTACCGTTCGCCGTTCCGTATATAGGTTGCGACCGACCATCTCGCCGCATCAAAACAAGTCATTGATAAGAACTCAGGGGGGGGGAGAGGTAAACAAACCTGTTGTCCAGTAAACAGTACTTTTTCCAAAGAACAAAAATCACTTATGAGATATTCGTAAAAGCACACCCATTTAGATCATTATGTAAACATACAAATTGCTACAATTGGCTGACTCTGACTGCTTTCCTTCTTTACTTATGTACATTATGAAAACACTCAAGCAATTATAACACGAGTTTTAAAATTTAAAAAAAGTTTATACAGAGATGCCATTGAGATTTATAAGAACACCAACAACTTCAACAAAGACGAAGGACTTAAACCCGTCCACTTGACCCCGCCCAGCAGTGCCCGAGTATATATACTGGCTATAATCCGCACTGTTGTAATTCCTTCCGAGTTAGCGACGTGAGCACATTGCCTCTGAAGATGTCCCTCACAGACAGGGACGAAACGTTAGGTAGAAATATTTTAACTAAACATATTTTAACCTACAGACCACGGCAAACAACCCGAAAATTTTAAATTTTAAAACTATTGACACCGGCCGTGAAAGATTACGCATATATTTAAATATAACACGAATTGCAATATTTATTGATAGAATGTGAAATAATATCCAAAAAATAAAACTAATTTCTTATATACTTTCAGACTCTTACCAGGTATAAACGAAAGCAGGAATTAATGTAAATGTTTACACATCTGCCGCCATATTATTGACAACTATATGTACTTCCGAAGCCGACAAATGGAAACCTCATTCTACGTTCCAACAAACAAGATTCATAATGCGAAAAAGTTCGTTCCAATTCGCATGATATATCAATATCACCAAGCAAATAGCATTTGTTGGGATCTAAAAATGCATCACACTAAACCCTGCATTGTTTTCAATCACACTTTACATTTTTATCTTTATTTCAGGTAGTATGCTCGCGGATAGGTTTTGGTAGTTCTTCCACATACCGCACAGATTCAGTTCAGCTCTATACCTCTGGACTATAACTGTGATAGTTGTGGGTAACTTTCTGAACAAATTTGAAATCTATAATATTATCTGTGAAGCTGTTCTGGTACTAGATATTTGATAGTTTGTATATTCGGACTGTCATCGGTTACTAAATAAGTACATTGCTATAAAACTTACTATGGTTGTTAAAAAGCTCACAGCAGAACAAAGATTTACTGGAACGTCTTCCTTCCTACCGACGTGGTTCTGAGATATGCAGTGTTATACAGTGATAGCTGTTTTGCAGTAGTGGGTTGCACTCTACGTTGACCTTTGCTCATGCAAGTAGCGCTGCACGGTACTGTCAAACCTGGCCGCTCTGCATAAGGAAATCGGTACGAACCCCTAGCTCTGCTAATATCTATTTTATTCTTAGATTGATCCAGGCTAAAATGAACCACGTGGCCAGTACAACGCAGTTCAATGTAGTAACAATGCAGGCGGGAGAGTATTTCCATGCTAATAATATAAATTTTAGAATGAATTTACTCTTAAATGGTATAATATTCTATTCAAACACATAAGAGTTTAATTAACGCTGAATTATGCCTTTAAACAGAGTTACAAGTCCCAAAATGCAATCCGTATGAGACACCTGGTATCCGGAATATTGTTTACAACAGTTACTGTTTAGAAACCGTTTTCTTGTGACCAAAAAACAACAACATAGGGTTCATTATTTATCATGAGTTTTGTGAGAAGTATCTAATAATTTCCGCAAAAGAAGTGGTGAATACGCAATGCAACAATGAATTTTGTGAAAAATGCGATTCGCGTAATAGTGCACAGTTACAAAAAAAGTTGCTAAAGTGCTACAAGTTAATGTTGATCCAGACTTGCTTTATTAAAAAAAATAAAAAAGCTTTTTTTTTTTTTTTTTTTTTTTTTTTTAGTTTAACGTCCTTTAACCTGGTTTGGTCATATCGGACGATGAATGCAATTGATGATATGATGCTCAAATGATCTCGGGGTCCATGGAGCTTAAAGTTACTCGACATTCGTCTTCTCAGGATAAGGGAAAACCCAGAAAAAAATCTTACCCGGGTAGCGAGATTCGAACTCACGACCTTTTGAACGTGAGGCAGACATGCTACCGCCACGCTACCCAGGCGAGCTTAAAAAAAAAAGGAAAAAAATAAAAAAACAATATAAAAAAAAAGCATTATATTAAGTTGTGGGTGAAATTGCTTTGGATCTTTTCAAAATAGCTCAAAAAGCGTTACAGTTGATATGGAGGATATATTTTCGCTCTTTTTACTTTCTCTATACGAACTACGTACATAGTGTATAGAGAAAATTCGATACCGAGATTTCACCGGAAATATATGTTTTAGGGTCCCCTGTATCCAAAAAAAAAAGGTATTTTCAGAAAAAGTTCCGTGTGTGTGTGTCCGTGTGTCTGTGAACACGATAACTCAAAAACGAAAAGTGGGTAAAATACCAAATTTGGTATTTAAGTTTAGTATCTTTCAGGGATGTAACACGAAGATTTTGAGAAAAATCCCCCCACCCCAAACTACCCTTTACATGGAACTTTTTTCGAAACTTTTGATTTTCGCAAAAATGGCTCTAACGATTTTGATTAAAATATCATATTAAAGATATTTACCTGACTAACAAAATGTATATCTTCAATTTTCTGGGAATAGCCTCTGTAGACTACTTTATTCCGGACGAATTTTACGTAATTTTGCATAACTGCTAAACCGTAAGACTTAGATAAAAACTTACTGCACAAGAAATGTAGAACACGTTAAAACACACAATTTATGTTATATACATTTTTTCGTGGACTTGATCGTTTTTAAGATATTCATTGTTTTTGGTTTCATGAAAAGCTTACTTTTCTCATATAGGAATTTGTCAACTCCTGTCCATATAAACAAAGGAACCTCAGTCACATAGGAACCAGCTTTTGGCTTTCACTTTAACCTATGCTACTCCCTTATTTCGCTTCTATTTACAATAAAGCAAGTAATAAGACTATTTCTGCTAACATTTCTCGATTAGCATGAAATAAATAAAAGAATAAGCTTATTAGCAATAATTTGTTACAGAGATATAAAGAAAGTCATGTGAATGTAACACGTCAGATTTTTTTAATTTCTCTAGCACATGATGTACCGTGTCCACAGTGGATAGAGAAGGTATTGTATTCCACCCAAAAATTTGATACCTACTGAAATTTCACTGGAAATACATTTTTATGGTCCTTTGAATAAAAAAAAAAAACAATGTTTTAGAGAGAAGTCAGTGTTTGTGTGTTATTGGGCAGCATAACGCAAAAATGAAATATCGACAAAATACCAAACTTGGTAAACGGTCCGAGCGACGTCAGAAAGATACCTTCTACAAAGCACACCTCCACCGTCCAGGCGAAACACACCGAACACCGTTGCCTGGTCCTAGAACTTTAGAGCAATGATGAAAGAAATGATGGGAAAAGGAAATAAGGCACAGAGAAGTCGTGATAGTAGAGGAAGCTCCACAGCATCCGGAAAAACAAGAAAAACATAGTGTGGGTAATTGCCGGGAATCTAACTTGGACCTCCACTATGCGAGCCACACGTTACCGGGGCCGATTGGTTAAGATTATGTGAATTCGCTGTTCAGATGCGCATGTCCTGCATACGAATCTGTATTCATCAAGCAATATTATTTCACGATCAACAATAGAATTGGGTGGAGTGCACTAGAGGTATTTTAACACTTTCTGTACCCTGTCAGTGAGTTCCATTCTCAAGACTATTCTGTAACAAGCTACTTTTACAAAAGCTTATTTTCTAACTAATTCATGTTAATCAAGATAGATATTATCTTTATAAATAGAAAGCAAATAAAGAAACACACTAAGCTAAGGCGATAGTCAAATCTTTAAAAAGCTATCGTTATGCGACTGGATTCGATTCTCTTTGCATGACCAAGAGTAAAACAAAATAAATAGGAATGATAGGGATTTCCATTAGAGAAAAGTTTTAATATTTTAAAATTGAATCCAGTAACAAGGAATATCTCAGAAATTGATATGGCATAAACTGTGTGTCTAAACGAGATTTTTGTGTAGTAAGATTTTGTTCCCTTATGTGGTTTACCCATTATACAAACGCCATTTATAATAAGAGATCTCCTGAGGTTATTTTCTGAAAACTCAAGATGCTTTTTTTGGATTCAGGGAATCCTAAAACGTGTACTTCCGGTGAAATCTCGGTATGGAATTTTTGGGTGTAATACATACCTATGTACATTGTACACAGGGGGCTAGAGAAAGTAAAAAGTACCACGCATTCAAGGATATGGGTAATAGAATGTTCTACCTGTTATTTTGCTGCTAGATATTTTTTTTTAACTGGAGACAAATACTTTTCTGATTCAGTGGATATTGTAAATATAGTCCTTAAATAACATAATTAACAGATTAATGCTTTTAACTACACCATGGGCTATAAAATAACATACACAGATAATAATGATATGGAATTAAAATCAAACACGGACACCTTTGTAGTAGAATAATATGTGCATTGAAAAATAACATTACGAAAGAAACCATAACGAAAATGTATAATTTAATGATCTTACCCACCTTACTATACGAAAGTAAATGTTGGACATGAACCAAAGAGCAAATGAGAAGGATAGAGTTAACAGAAATTACATTTCTTGGAAGTACAGCCGTATACACATTTCTAGTCCACATCAGAAAAAAAAATTGGACAGAATGAAACTTTAATATAATAATTAATAATTGTAACAATTCTCTTTTTATCTTTTTGAAATCCACGGAATAGTTTCGCAATAAAATGATCTATTGCATCGTCAGCTCATTTTCTTTTTTTTTTTTTAATTTAATTATTTTAGGTCGCTTTAACTCCTAGGTCATATCGCGACCATACAATAGTTATAACAATCGAATTCATTATATTACAATGGAATTATTTACACATTAAACACAGGTCTGTGAATTAAAATTACATTAGAAAAGCAAGTTATTACAATAAGTATTTATTTACACATTAAACACAGTTCTGTGAATTGAAATTACACTAGAAAAGCAAGTTTTGCATAAATTTAAATAAAATATTTTGAATAAGCACATTGCTCTTAAAAGTTAGTTTTACAAAGATTTAAAATATTTTAAATTGTATATTAGAGTTTGAAGTCCAGTTTTATGCTTCTAAGAAAGAGAAGAACTTGCTTGAATTTTTGTGGAGTATTCAGTGTTATGGATATATCTTCTGTGATGCTGTGGAGCTGTCGTTCTTTAGTGTATCTTATGCATTCTGTGAACATGTGTTTAATGGTGAATTGTGTGTTGCAGATTTCACATTGAGGTGGGTTGTCTTTGGTGAAGATGTATGAATGGAATAGTTTAGTATGTCCTATTCGTAGTCTTGTGATAGTCACTTGTTCTTTCCTCTTCGGTAAACGTATGGGGCAAGATTGGTGACGCCACTATAAGGTACTGAATGTCTCGTAACTTCTGCTAGTCGAGTTGCTTCTTTGGCTGCTTTTTCTGCTGCTTCATTACCTTTGATGCCACAATGAGACGGAATTCACGTAAAAATGATGTCCTTTGTGTCTGAAAGAGCGTGATGGTGAAGAGTTTGAATGTCCTGGAGTAGTTCAAGATCAGTCGATCGGTTTCTAAGACTTTGGAGGGTGCTTAGTGAATCGGTAGAAACAAGAAAGTCACTGTGGCTGGATTGGTTAATGTATATTAATGCTTGCTTAAGTGCATAAGTTCATTTACATTGTTATGGTTACTGCTACTAGGTCGATTATGTACTAAGGCATTGCTAACTACTGTAATCAAAACAAATTGTGTGGGAGAATCAATTGCATGACATTTAATTTTTAATATAAATATTTCTCCCAAACCATTAAATCTATGGGTCCATTTAAGTGTTTTAATAATTTAACATCTGGATTTATTTCATGATTAAATTTTCAAAAATGTTCTGCCTCATTTGATTTATTAATTTGTTTGTATTTAATTTTCCTAAAGTGCTCTTTTACTCTGGTTTCTCAATGACGGTTAATCTTACCAATGTAAACAAGGCAACAATTTAAACAATTTAATTGATAGATGCCAGATTTTTTAGGAAAGCCTAACAAAATTTTACATTGTATTTCTTTTGAAGAAACAATAATTGAGGAAAATATTTGTGAATCTTTTATTTGCCCATGGATAATAAGTATTTTTTTTAAAAATGTAATTATATTTTATTTCTTTAAAAGTAGAAACGTCTTTAATAGCTTCATGATATTTAAATTTCTCATTTTTTTATTTATAAAATAGTATTAAAACCATTGATTAAAGCAGTGTTGATGTGTTTATATTTTTATAGAATTCATATTTATTAAGGGGTAAATTAATTAACCTATAAATTAAACAATTAAACATTAACTAGTTTTTACATATTATGAAAAAATTAAACTTAAAATAAGAACTGAAGCTTTCCTGGCGACGTGTTAATTCAAAATCTTCTCGGGCTTCTAGCCAGGTAAAAACTTGGCTTGACACCAACGTTTCGAAGAAGTGCATCTTCCTCGTCAAGTTTTTACCTGGTTAGAAGCCCGAGAAGATTTTGAATTAAAATTAAACTTGTTTAAGCATAAATGAAATTATTAAACAATATAAGGAAAAATGGAAACCTGACCTATTATACATGTCCGAGGAAGGAATAAGCAAAATAATTTGTAATTATAAGCCAAAAGAGAGACGAAACATAGGAAGGGCACTAAGAATATTTAATGAGCAATTTCTGACAAATCTAATCCTTATGGTTAATAGTGTTAGTTTTCCTTATAGCGCAGAGTGCTTGCATTTAAATACTTACGGTATTTCAGGGCCGAGTACTTGTGGTGGTCGGCAACCTGGTGGTGCTTCCACTGTCTCCACAATGACACGCGTGGTGGTTTCAGCGCGCCCCACCTCGTTGGTAGCTGTGCAGGTATAGACCCCAGCATCTCGCGCAGTGACTCCTGCTAGGGCTAGCTCTACGCTGCCATCATGATCCAGTGTCATGATGACGCTACGGCTAGGACGTAACCTCACACCGTCGCGATGCCTGAAACAAAATATACATCTCAGTCTGCTCTCATATTCTGGTCTATTCTATTAATGACTAGATCCCATCTATTGTGGCGGGTATTATTTTTTTATTATTATTGTTTCATTTATATAGCCCCATTTAACATCTAAGGTCATATCGGAGGCTTTGCACTTGAAACAACTCGTTTGTAGGTTCTTTACATTGGGTTTATATCGTATTATTTTCCTATAACACACACATTTACTCTCACATACATACTTCCAGACTCTGTGGGGGATAGGGAATAATTCTAGCTAAAGAAAGATTCCCCCCCAGACCGAGAATCGAACCCGGGACCTCCGGGTGAGAAGTCAGCTCTCTGACCACTTGACCACGCAGTCTGCGAGTATTATTGTTTCGGGGCTTTGGAGGGGGATAAGGAAACAGGTTGGATCGCCGGCTAGCTAAGGAACTGTGTGATGGTCTCAGGGTGTGCGGGAAGAAACCTGAATGAATTGGTTTCTAAGTGGCCTTTACTTTCCCGCACGTAATGTTTCACTTTTCCTCTGGCTGTCCAAAGTACAAGAACTCATTAGCTTCCCCAAAACAAAACCGATCACAAATTAATCTTAGTGTTTCACCTTCCCTTCGCGCTAATCTCCCTCTTAATTCCCTTCCCCTGTGAACAAACTTTTTCACATCGCGGACTAGTAACTTCTCATTTTGCTATGAGCTTACGACTCGACGTGGGTTCACTACACGGTGTCAGACTTATGAGTGTCAATGAGTCTTACCCGATGCTCCCGCAGCTAGACAAGAGTCTATTCGCCGCCCCTTTTCTAGGATTTTCCTAGACTTTTGCTGTCTTCATCGATTTTATTGGCCGAGACTGTGTTGCATTTTTATATTTCATCGCGTTTTCATTGGATCTTACAATTTTAGACGCGACGCTATTAACATTTTAAAACGCGCCTGATTATACTTTCTGTGTTTGGTGAAGTGTGAATTTTGTTTAGGGTTTTCCTCTTCATTGTTCATAGCTGAGTTTCTGCATATCAGCTCCTTTTGTTCACTAGCTTTGCTTTACACCTTTTCTTTTTGGACTCACCATCTTTCATGTTTCGAAGTGATTTTATTTCATGTCTCTTTCCCTTTTAATATAGCTAGCATTGTTTAAGTAGTTTCGATTCTGTTTTTTAATCGTGATTTTATTCTATTTATTACTTTATTTCCTTTTCTTACATTTTCTCTGTTTATCACCGTTATTTTTCTTTCTTATTTATTTAATTTGTTATATTTCATTCCTTTTGTCCCCATATTTTATTATTACTTTACTCTTATTTATCTGTCTAGTTTTATCACTTCACTATGGTACAATTAGGGCAAAAGTGAAGCTTGAGTCGAAACTCTTCAATTGATTATTCGACAGTGGGGAGAGTGACTCGACCATTTTACTTTCTCTACACGTACTATGTGCATAGTGTATATAGAAGTTATTGCATCAAAAAATTCGAACCCGAGATATCATCGGAAACATATGTTTTGAGACCCCCGAACCCAGAAAAAAACATTTTTTTAAACAAAGTGTCTGAGTGTGCAGCATAGCCCAAAAACTAAAAGTCGATTAAATACCAAACTTGGTATTTAAGTTGAGTATCTTCCAAAGATGCGACACGAATATATTTAAGAAAATTCCCCCACCCCAACTACCTTTTACATGGAGCATTTTTCGAAAATTTGATTTTTTTTTTCAAAGTAGCTCTAATGATTTTGATTAAAATACCTTATGTTTAGGATACTTTTATGACAAACGATATATATATATATATATATATATCTGAGAATAGACTTATATTTATTTATTTACCGTTTTCGAGATATTCCGGATTATTGGTTTCAATTTTAAAATTTTCTCAAATGGGAAAACACATTTCTTCGTTTTTCGTTTTTTTATTCCGGCAAGCAAACAGATTGGAATTTCATTTGTTTCGCATAGTGATCGCTTTTAAAGGACGAGACTATCGCTTTAGCCTGTACATTTTCCTATTTCCCATGATGTAAGTAACAGATTAATGCTTTGAATAAAAGGTTTGTTTACCGAACAGCTAGAGGACATCATGTGAACAGAAAACATTAGATTTTTGCTCTTCTACTTACAAGTAACCAAGTAGTAAGGGCAATTTCTGCTAATGTTTATCTCGACTAGCATGAAGTAGATAGAAGTATATAAAGTAGTAGATAAAAGAATAAGTTTTTTAACAATAATTTGTTACAGAGATGTAGAGAGATTTTTCTCATAAAAAAGAGAAAGGTGATTTTTGAAATATTTTATTAAAATTACAGTGGAGGAATTCTATATTCAGACAGAATGATACCTTTCCAGGATGCTTTATTATCATCTCAAATGAAGAGCTAAGCTAATATGCTTAACTGGATGCCACGATGATGTCAATTTATGTCGACTAAATCGCCGGAAGAAAGCAGTTAAAGGACAGTTAAATATCGCTTAGCTACGCCTCTGTTTTCCATAAATCAAACAGAATTTCCCTTGTTCCACTTGAACGGTCAGGATAAATACTACCATTTACGGCAGAAATTACCTCACCGAAGGATTAAACGACTCAAAATATCTTCAGCGCTAAACTTATATAGAATAGTGAACATTCAACCCAAAAATGGTAACAATGAATTTGCATTTTTTGTCATTTTACATGTAAATACCTATTCAAACGCCAAGGTTGTTTGTTGAAATTATGATATAAAAATCTGATGTGTTATACTCACGTGATTTTCTCCACATCTCTTGCAACAAATTATTGTTAAAAAGCTTATGCTTCTATTTACTCCATGCTAGTTGAGAAAAAATTAGCAGAAATAATCTTATTACTTGCTGCCTTGTAAGTAGAAGCGAAATAATGGAGTACCATAGGTCAAAAGCTGGTTGCTATGTGATTGAAGTTCCGTTGTTTTATGGACAGGAGTTGACAAAACCCTGTATGAGAAAAGTATGTTTTTTAAAGCTGAAACCAATAACAAGGAATATCTCAAAAACGATCAACACCACGAAAAAAATGTATATGACATAAATTGTGTGTTTCATCGTGATCTGCATTGTTTTGTGCAATAAGTTTTTGTTTATCTCTTACGGTTTACCAATTATGCAACATTTAATATAATCATCCAGAATAAAGAGATCTTTAGAGGCTAAAGATATACATTTTATTTAGCATGTAAGTATCTTAAATATAAGAGATTTTAATCAAAATCGTTTGTGTACATACGCACAATCGATGAGTATAATAATAAAATCAATGAACCGGATGTACTTGATGACATTTCTCCAGATGGTGCTGTGTTACTGAACTTGTAGATGAGAACCGGTTGAGATTAGAGGATGGCATAGTGTTAAGATATTGGCAGGGAGCCCAGTAATATGAATAATTCCACACCTAGGAAACAGACCTACGAGATACATACATATGTTGCGAAAATAATCAGTATTTCCTAGAAATAGGACATGTAATATTTAATTACTAATTTAAAGGAATGCTCAAAAATAAAACAATTATTTGCAATTATTCGCAATTCAATTGTTTCTTCCTTAATTTGAACTTCTGTACCTTAATTCTGTGTTGAAGAACAGGTGCATAGATCTTAGCAAGGTAAGCGGATTCATACGTAATTTCAATGAAATGGTGGTGAACTTTGTCAAGTGGGATGGCTGTTGGTATATAGTTTCCTACTTTTTGTATCGTGCAGTGAAAAATATTCATGTTACAATCGTATAACATATATGGTAGTGGCATTAATTCTGGACAATTTTTGATTAAGTTAACTTTTAAAAAACAATATTTTATTAAACTCTTATTCTTATTCTTATCTGATAAATTATAGTCAGGAAGTATTAGCATAATACACTATCAAACCTTTTACGACAAAATGGAGCTAATTTGGCCCTTAATGGAGCTTTCCAAAATATATTATGAGGGCCGTTTTTTTCAACCTCCGATCGCTTAGTATAGAAGCTATGCGAGCGGCAGAAAGCGGACATGCGCTGTAGGCTACTGCGCAACTCTCGCACTAATCGCACTCCGCGATTACCGACCTTAAGGATCAGTCTGCGTTGCACTACAGCCACGTAAAAGTTGCTCCCGCCAAGTGTGAATTACGAAGTTTAACTCGGTTTCTGCAAGCAGAAGGGAATAGTGCAGCAGAAATTCATCGGAGAATGAGCCGAGTGTACGGTGATAACTTCATGACTGATGGTGTTGTTCGTGAATGGTGCCGAACGTTTTAAAATGGCCGAAATGGCATGCATGATAAAGACGCAAGAATGTCTTTACAGCTGACCTTGTTGAAATAGACAGAATTGTTACAGAAAATCGTAGGTTCATAATAACTGTTTTGTCTATGGAAAATCGGAAGTTTCAAGATCTGTTGTACTCACTCTATTGTTACTGAACATTTAAGCTACAAAAAACTTTGTGCTCGTTGGGTTCCAAAATATTGACGGACGCCCACAAAAGTCACCGAATGTGTCAGCTTTGAATTTCCTTGACCGTGATCGCGACGGAGAGAACTTTTTGAAATCAATTGTTACTGGAAATGAAACTTGGATTTAATACTACACACCGGAAACAAAACGACAATCACAACAATGGATGCATCCAAATTCACCAAACAAACCAAGCAATTTCAAACAAATATTCAACAACAGAAAGGTTATCGCTACCGTGTTTTGGGACCAAAAAAGTGTGATGCTTGTAGAGTTTATGTAGCCCGAAACCACTATCAATGCAGCTGTTTATTGTGAAACTTTACAATGTTTGCGGAGAGCCATTCAAAACAAACGAAGAGGAATGCTGACTTCAGGAATTGTGTTGATCCATGACAACGCTCGTCCACACACTGCTGACACAACCCATCGGCTTCTTGAACAATTTCAATGGGTAATTTTCGATCATCCGCCTTACAGTCCTGATCTGGTACCCAGCGATTTTCACCTTTGAACTGAAGACGCGGTTAGGAGAGCAGGAGTTTCAAACCAACGAAGATATTCAAAACAACGTCAATGCTCACTTGAAATCATTGATGGCAACATTTTTTGAAGCGGGTATTGCAAAGTTTGTGTACAGGTACGATAAATGTATCAACCTTTTCGGTGATTATGTTGAAAAGTAACCATAAGTGTACAAAATTGTTAGTAATAAAATAATTGTTTTCTATGAACTTGTCTTTTATTTATAGCCTATTGGAAGTTAAAAAAAAAACGGCCCTCGTATATACATATACATACACACATATATCTTATATATAATGTTAAATTTGGAATTAGTGGTGCCACATTACAAAAAGGAGCTCAAAATTTAGATAATCTAGTAATTTTATGATTATGATATTTCAGAACCATTAGCACCACGACCAACACTAATCTCAAACGAGATTTCCCCAATTTTGAGCTCCCTATTATATAAGAGTAGCAATTTTTTTTGTATTTCATATTGGATGCAAAATATAATGAAAGTATACTTGGAAAATATCCTGTTTAGTTTATTATGCAGTCAATATGAAATATAATAAATTATTACGCTCTTATAATGAGGGCTCAAAATTGGGGAAATCTTGTATATTTAAGAGTACGGTGTTCATAGTATTGAAGTGTTCATAATCCAAAAATCAATATATTTTTCCATATTTCGAGGTGTTTTATTATATAAAATGTAGTACTAATTCCAATATTCACATTACACATAGTGTAAAATAAAATAATATGTATATATTTATAAAACAATAAGGGCCAAATAGGCTCCAGTTTGTATTAAAATATTCAATAATTTATTATGCTGGCACTTCCTGACTATATTTCATCAAATAAGAATAGTCCTGAGTAAGAGTTTAATGCAATATTGAAATTGAAAATTATTTTAACCAAAAACGAGTGCAGAATTTATGCCATTACTGTAGATAATTTTAAATTAAAATCGTAGCTGCATTTCCGAGAAAACACAAAATAGCGACCATTTTTCGTAAGCAGGATGTTTGGAAAGGGAACTCATGGCATCAAAGGTTAGAAGGTAGTGGACTGAAGCAGTTTGATATTTCTCTATCTCTTCTGTTTTTGAGTTTTACCGCACAGGGATATTTAACAAACATTATTTTTTGATTTCAGGTTACATTAAAAAGAATATTTAAAGTGAAAAATACACATTCAATTTTTTATGGAATGAGAAACTATCTCTTGTAACCATAGGTAAGTGGTAGAAAGGGTAAACATCTTACCACATGACTCCCACTGTAGGGTAAGCCTCCACTTGAGCGAAGAGACGCAATTCTCCTCCTTCACGTACTTTGTATTCTGGTTCCAACTCGAATATGAAGTCCGGAGCGATGTAAGCCCGAATACCTTTATCTACCACGAGATGGCAGCGGCAGGAAATTGCTCCGTGGGGATTGCGTGCCGTTATAGAATAGCACCCGGAATCTTCCAGATTAGCGCGACTTAGCTCCAGGGTGTGGAAGCCATCTTCACTCCAGAAAGTGTGGCGATCTGAAACAACATTAATATACATACATAAACACATACCAAGCAGATGGGTCTGGGTTCGTGAATTCTGAAAGTAATATTTACAACAGACGTACACATTCTATAAAAAACATATAGATTAGACAAAAGACAGGCGAAATTATATATTGACTTTATTAACTTATTACTGTTAAATAAAATGCAGCTAACTTATATTACTAAAGAACATTGGTATTATATACACAATAAGTTGCAAGCCTGTACCAGACAGCTCTCTTAAACAACCGGTAATTCTCGAGGTGAATGCTGATTAAGCTGTTACTGTTTATGATGCAGGGTCGCCTCTGATAATGTGTTATTTAAGACTGTATTTCCTGTACGTCTCGCATGCCTCACAAGCCTAGGGGATTTGCTATATGCAGTTTAAAAGCAGTAAGCTTTTGATCATGGATGATTAACCGTAATAAAATACAACCGAGGCAAGCCTTTAAAAAGTGTCTAGAGTCGAATGGTCGCGCATTGTTTCGCGGTGCTTAAAGAAAGAAACGCCGAATCGGCCATAAAGAATATCGAAAAAGAAACGGGTGATCTCCTTGGCGTTTCTGCATTTAGTGTGCATAGTGTTTGAGAAATACGATGATTTTGCGAAAAGTGCTATTCGCGGTAAAGTTTATGATTGTTTTTTCAGAAATGAACCATCGACTCTAAATATAATTTTGCATGCAGTACATTCTGACACAGAATTGCCACATTTCTCAAAGTACTCTCCACAGGTTGCTGATATATATATATATATATATATATATCGCTAGTGTTGCAAAACTTATGTGCGCACATGTACCGTTAACTCGCGGCGATTTGAGCCAGCTCCGCCTTGTTGTTGACATCAGGACTGAACTAACTTGACACAGACTCTAGCAAACTCAGCTGATTGCCTAACATTTATAGAGATTAAAATGGCGGTGTATCATGGGCCAGCTGCGTGGCACTTCAAGGAGGCAAGACCTTCAAGTAACGTAGAGCACTAACGTTACACTGAACAGCTAGAAATGCTAGATATACGAGGGTCAATCAAATATAAACGGGACTTTTTGTTTCGAGCGCGTACTTTGCAACAGAGCGCGCTACCAGTCGTCATAGCTTGGGTGGGGATTAGCAGGAGTTATCCTCCACAGAACCAATCGCTATGTCCTATGTTGTCAATGTTAAAGCTTGACCCATTATCTCAGCAACTATTTAAGATAATGAGCAAAAACATTAAAGGAATATTCAGCAATACTTTTACTGCTGGTTGATGAGAAATCTGATGTGTATCATTCACATGACTTTCTCTATATCTCTGCAACAAATTATTCTTAAAAAGCTTAAGTAGAAGCGAAATAAGGGAGTACCATTGCTTAAAGGGATAGTCAAAAGCTAGTTGCTATGAAACAGCAGTTGCTTTGTTTGTATGGACAGCAGTTGGCAAATTCCTGTATGAGAAAAGTGTAAGTTTTTCATAGCAGAAACCGAAAAAAAAAAAAAAAAAAAAAGGAATGTCTCAAAAACGATGGTCTCCACGAAAGCCATAAATTGTGTGTTTTAACGTGCTCTACATGTTTTGTGTAGTAAGTTTTTGTCTATCCCTTAAGGTTTAGCAGTTATTCAAAATTCCGTAAAATCCATTCTGAATAAACTACTCTTCAGATTCTATTCTCAGAAAATTCAAGATATACATTTTATTTGTCAGGTAAATGTCTTTAATATACGACATTTGAATCAAAATCGTTAGAGCCATTTTTGAGAAAATCAACATTTTCGAAAAAAGTTCCATGTAAAGGGTAGTTTGGGGTGGGGGGATTTTTCTCAAAATCTTCGTGTCGCATCCCTGGAAGAGACTAAACTTAAATACCAAGTTTGGTGTTTTACCGACTTTTCGTTTTTGAGTTATCGTGTTCACAGACACACGGACACAATGACACACGGACACACACACACACACACACACACACACACACGGACCTTTTTGTGAAAATACTTTTTTTGGACACTGGGGACCCTAAAACATATATTTCCGGTGAAATCTCGGTATCGAATTTTTTGGTGGAGTGCGATATCTTCTCTATACACTATGTACATAGTGCGTATAGAGAAAGTAATAAAAATAGAATAATTCCGTTCTTTAGAAGGAAAGGTATGACTTTATAAATAAATCTCTTAAAATTTTATGGAAAAAATTATCATTTTTAAATTTTAAAGAATAACTAGACCCTGTACATAAACATGTACGTTATAGTAAAGCTCTTTTAGGTGCAAATATGTGCTAGAAATTTCTGCCCTTAATGTCAATTAGTTTCTGAGATAATAGTGCATTTATATACAGAAGTTTACTTCTTCAGAAATTGTTTTCAAGTATAAAATTAAAAAAAAAGTAACTTAATGTTCCAAACACAACTTGGCAGTATTTCGAAACTCTCACACAAAGGAAATATGAGCGAGTTGCCAAAACTGCGAACAGCTAAAGTAAAACTTTCCTATCAAAATAAAGAAATATCTCTTGTCTAACACTAATATTTAAAAAGTTATTGATGTTTTACCGAGTGAATTTACCAAAATATTGTAAAACACTACTATGCAGAATTATTTTCAACGAAGTTTTCAAAATATTTACAATTAGCATACCTCTATGAAAGTAATACCAAAATGAGCGGGAGATTCGAAATATTCATATGCTATTAAAACATGAAAAGAGCTAAGATGTCTGAGCAGCAGTACATGCTTCAATTGCACAACTCATCATCATTAAATGTCTTGCTCGTGAAGACGTGGAACCGATAGAAATTCTGCAGAGACTGGCAGCACCATTTGGTGAGGAAACACTTTCAGGAACTCGTGTGTTTGCTTGGCATAAGACGTCCATGGAAGGCCTTGAAGACGAGAGCCATAATAGTGACCCAGAGACAAGTATTACGGAGGAAAACAGTCATAGTCTTTTCTAAGCTTAGGTGATCATCATTTCAGAAACCTCTCATTGGGTTTGATTCAGCTTTGTGAGCTGTCATGCCATCATTACAGACAGCTTAGGTTTTCATAAAGTGTGCTCCAGTTGGGTCCCTCGCCTCCTGGCTGAAGAACAGAAGTTGGCACTCAGTGGAGTTGGACACCACTGGACCACCCCCCCCCTGCGATTTGGGCCACTCAAGGAGGCATTGGGAGGCCAAAGATTTGAGAATGACGCTGGTGTGGAAGGTTTCGTGCGCAACTGGATGATGACACGACTCCATTCTTTTTATGGTGACAGCATCAAGAAGCTGCCATTTGCTGGGCTAAGTGTATATCCAAAGCAGGAGATATGTAGAAAAGTAATGAGTACTTTGTAAATATTTGATATCAAATAAAAGAGTTTGGGAAAGTAAGTCCCGTTTATATTTGATTGACCCTTGTATCTGCACGGCCATTGAGGTTATGGTTTTCGGTGTTGGCCGCGACATTTTTATATGCTGCTCTCCATGCATCCCACGTTGAGCTTCTTCCAAGGGCCACTGGCACCACAAGAAATGCTATTTATTAAAATTAAAAGAATCCATTAAATGACAAATAAAATCGAGTGTTTTAATCATTATTTTATACACAGTAGGTAAATTGAAAATCAAGACATCTCATTCTTATAAACTTACAGGAAATATCTGATGTATTCCTTTCACATGACTTTCTCCACACCTGTGTAGCAAATTATTATTAGAAAGCTTCTTCATCTACCTACTTCATGCTAATCGAGATAAGCGTAATGTTTTCTTATGCGCAGAAGGGAAATCATGGAATACGCTAGGCTAAAAACTGAATGTCTGGTGGTTGAAATCCGTTTATATGCATTACCAGGAGTTGACAAATTGCCATATGTGAAAAAGTTAAACTATTTTAAAATACCAATAACCAGGATTATCTCAAAAATGGTAAACTCCACGACCAAAAACTGATGTGTTCCATTCACATGATTTTCTCTACATCTCTGCAACAAATTATTGTTAAAAGCTTATTCTTCTATTTACTTCATGATAATAGAGAAAAAATTAATTTAGTATTATTACTTGCTTCCATGAAAGTAGAAGGGAAATAAGGAAGTACCATAGGCTAAAGTATCAGTAAAAAACTGGTTGCTATGTGATTTAGAGCATGTAAGAGAACCTCAAGGCTATAAAGAGACCTTTGAGGAAAATTAAGCGGTCTTTCATATCCAATATAGAATCAGATGTTGAGAACCGCAGCAGTTAAACAGTGTCCAAAAATCTGATATGTTACACTCACATGACTTTTTCTAGCTACTCAACAAACAAACTTCTTACAAAAGAATTCTTACATTCTTTCACACCATGCTAATCGAGGTAAACATTAGCAGAATGTTTTTATTACTTAGTTCCTTATAAGCAGAAGGGGACTAAAGGAGTGCACTATGCTAAAGTGATAGTCAAATGTTTTAAAAGCTGTCGTTATGCGATTGTCACTGCAAATCGCTTCTTTGCTTGGTCAGGAGTAGAACATAAGAAAAACGGGCACTTCCTGTCTGAGAAAAATATAAGTACTTTACAACTGAAACTAATAACAAGGAATATCTCGAAAAGGATATGAAATAAATTGTGTATTTTAACGAGATCTACATTTTTGGGTAGTAAGTTTTTGTCTATCTCTTATGGTTTACTTGTATACCAAATTCAGCAAAATTCATGCAGAACATACCCCTCTTCAGAAGTTATTCCCAGGAAACTCAAGATATACATTTTGTTTTGCAATAGAAATTACTTTAATATGTGGCACTTTAATCAAAGTCGTTAGAGTCAATTTTAAGAAAAACAAAATTTTCGACATTTTTTTCATGTAAACGGTAGTTACAATCTTCCTGTCGCATTCTTAGAAGATACCAAGTTTGGCATTTAACGGTCTTTTCCTTGTCCATAGACTCGCACACACAAATATGGACCTTTTTCTGAAAATGCTTTTTACTTTCTCTACACCTACTATGTACATAGTGAATAGAGAAGGTATTATAATGCACCCAAAAATTCCATACGAAGATTTCACCGGAAATGCATGTTTTGAGACTCCCTGTATAAAAAAAACATTGTATGTGTCTGTCTGTGTGCGTGTCTGTGAGTAGTATAGAACAAAAACCAAAAGACCGTTAAATTCCAAACTTGGTATTTAAGTTCAGTATCTTCCAAGGATGCAACACAGATTTTCAAGAAAATCCCCCAACCCCAACTACCCTTCACATGGAAAAATTTTCGAAAATTCTGATTTTCTCAAAAATGGCTCTAACGATTTTGATTGAAATATCGTATATTAAAGATACTTACCTGACAAATAAATTGTATATCTTGAATTTTCTGGGAATAGCATCTGAATACTACTTTATTCTGGATGAATTTTACGGAATTTTGCATAACTGCTAAACCATAAGAGATGGACTAAACTTACCACACATAACATGTAGAGCACGTTAAAACACGCAATTTAAGTTATATACATTTTTTTCGTTGATATGATCGTTTTTGAGATATTCCTTGTTTTTAGTTTCAGCTTTGAAAAACTTATACTTTTGTCATACAGGAATTTGTCAACTCCTGTCCATACAAACAAGTCACATAGCAACCAACTTTTGACTATTACCTTAACTTATGGTACTCCCTTGTTTCAGTTCTACTTACAAGGAAGCAAGTAGTAAGACTATTTCTGCTAATTTTTTTTCTCGATTTGTATGAAGTAAATAGAAGCATAAGGTTTTTAATATTGATGTAGATAAAGTCATTTGAATGGAACACATCAGATATCTTTTTTTTTAAATTCAGGGGGTCCTAAAGCATGCATTTCCGGTGAAATCTCGGTATCGAATTTTTGGGTGGAATACAGTATTTTCTCTATTCAGTATGAATATTGTGCATACGGAGCTAGAGAAAGTAATAAAACTCAATTTCAATGTTACCAGCATGTAACGAGCAAGAATGAAAGAAAGAACAGGGAAACTGTTAGTATACAAAGTTATAGTTAAGTTTGATAGGTACAAAATGGTTCTGCTGTGACCTTTGCAAATATACCTCCAGTCTTATTACTTATAGACCCACAAGTTTGAAATTCGTCATAAACAGAACGTAGCTCTCGTCCATCATATTCTAAAGTTCCTCCACTTTTGGAAATTTACTCCCAAAAATTAGGGCTCTTTAGAGAGCAAATATTGAATACTCCCAGAAATTTTACATGAGCAATTGGCTCAACGGTCTGTTGAAACCGTCTGCAACCAGGATTTAGGATTAGCATTAGGCACAGACACGTCCGATCAAGCTACCCAGAATAGAGACAGAGCACAGCATATAGGCCCCTGTGGCCCTTGGCGTCCTATGTGACTCCAGAGAGAGATGAGGACAAAGATCACTAAAGTGACCAAATCAAGATGACGACTGGCAAGCATAGACGGGGTCCCTAACGGATACTGAATGGGGGTTGATATTTAATTCAGAATTTATTATTTTTTGGGGAATATTATTTTTAGAATTGCTTTTTTTCGTTGAAGAGGTTTAACATATATTTTTAGTTATGATTATTTATCATATGGATTCGTAATATTAGGGTCGTCTCCTTAGCGCGGTGGTAGCGCAGCTGCTTACCAAGCGGGAGACCTGGGTTCGATCCCCAGTACCGGCGTGGGGATTTTTCCCCTGCTGGGAGACCTGGCCCGGGGTGCACTCAGCCTCGTAAGGTCCCTGGGGGGCCAATTGAGGAGCTACTTGATGGAGAAGTAGCGGCTCCAGGTCGTGAGGACCGCATTAACCGGCTGGGAGGGACTCGAGGCGCTGACCACGTCTCACCCTCCAATACTGCACCCCATCCATGACGTCTATAGTGGACCGAGATGGGGGACGCAGCGGCCGGGCGGTAGGCCAAGGTTCCCCGTGAGCTGTCGTGCCATGGAGTTATTCGTAATATTAAGATTTTGAATATGTATTTTAATGATTTTAGCTTGTTATTCTGTTATTTGTTATAAATTGTATAAAAACAATTTATTATAACATTTATAGAAGGCCTTCAACGCCGCTCGGTCCCACTCAAGGACCACGAGCTTCCGGTGGTTCCCCGAGGGGTTGCGAACCCGAAAGCTCCGAAGGCGGGTCCCGATCCAGCGGTACAGACGACAACGCCAGGACAGACCGTTTACAGCGCGCAACCCGCGAACATCGTCACCTGGTCCTGCAACCCCGAAGCAAGTCACAAGTAATGACGTATGGAAATCGAACCAATGTGTAAGTGTTCCATGTATAGATGTTCTCTAGGAAACAGCACCTTGCACAGGAGAAAATTTTCCTTCTTAATTTTAGCAGTTACGCCAAACTGCTTCTGTCTAATCTCAGTATGACAGCTTTGGAGTGTCTGATACCTACAGGTGAGTTCCAGTATTTCTCGTGTTTTCTGAGCAAATAGATATAAAGAAATTAGTGAATTGGGAAGGTTGAGCTAGACTGAAAAATTGTATGCCACAACCGGGATTTTAACTATGGACCTCCTAGTGTCCATCACGACGGAGATCCATGGATCAAACCCTTGCTGTGGTATTGTATTTTTCAGTCAGAATCTACCTTAGTCTTTTAGGTAGATGAATTTGGTTTTAGCTCATTGGAACTACAGAGGTTTCTTATTAAGCATTAGGGTTAGGGTTAGTCACGGACGGGATCCCCAGCATCCTGGGGTAGAGTACTTCCTATGGACCTCTGCCACTTACGATGATCCCAGAGAGGGATGAGGCAATAGATTCGAAGGGGAGTCAGATCCAGATGTGCACGAGCTCAACAGTTTATGCTTCTCTTCAAATGAAATACTCACATTTGCCTTGGAAACGTATTTGGAGCCTTCCACACATTACCATGGAATGGTTAGCGGTGGTAACTTATGAGGTGGTTAATGAAATTCTCCCTACAGCAAACAAATTATATCGTCACCGGATGACCATCTCTAGCAACTGCCCAATTTGCCATGCAGCAGATTCCCTTCCACATGATTGCTGGTAAATCAGCGATATGGACTTGGGTTTTAGGAAACTTGGATTCCTGGCGGTTGGAACCCTTCACCAATCGACAGTTTACATCTGAATCTACCGAAGATGAGCCCCCCATTACACAATTCCCTTATGTAGTTGCTAAAGGGTACCTTTAAATCGTTACAGACGTTGGATAATCCCGCTGCCCAAACTAAGGCAATCTTTATACACTGAGAGATGGGAACTAATCCAGAAACGCCAGACCGCGCCTTTCCAACCACGGCTCTTAAAATAATACACACTTCAAATTTTCTGCATCGAATCCTTCCTTATCTATAAAATAAAACTTAAAATGCTTACATAAAAACTTATCTATAATGAATGAATAAATAAATAAATAGACAAATTATAAAAAACCCTTGAACCTTATTTGCTCATAAAACAGCTTGGTAACAGCTGGAACGCTTCCGATGTCGTCCCAGATCCTGTTCAAGAGTATCTGATTCTCCCAGAGGGAGCCCTGAAATCGAAAGACGGGTCTCGACCGAGTGTTCTCGACACTGCGCCAGGATAACCTTTTACAATGCGCAAATCACCATCCAGTTGCAACCCGCCGAACACCCGCCGGTCCCCATGGCCACGCTCGCTAAGGCGTCTCGCTTTGGTGCAGGGGATCGTGCGTTCGAGTCCCGCCTTGGGTATGGGTGTTTGTAAATATGTTTGTGCTCTGTGTGTATGATTGTGTAAAGGAACAGTAATCATATAGTAATCATAAGGGGGGGAATGTAAATAGGGGATACAGCGCCGGAGTCGTGGCCTGGTCTTTCAAGCCTGAAAAAGATGGTGAGGAAATGATGGGAACAGAAAATGATGGGTCGGAAAATTCGGGAGATGTAAAGAACCTACATTCGCCTGATAACCCGAGAAAATCCTCCCAAAAACCGGGTCAGATAGGCCGGCCGTGGACATCAAACACGCGAGTGTAGTCACACACAAAACAGCTTGCCCACCCCTTTTGGTGTTTCCTGGGACTGTTTTTCCTTTTTACTTTCTCTGCACGTACTATGTACATAGTGTATAGAGAAGGTATTGGAATGTACCCAAAAATTCGATACCGAGGTTTCACTGGAAATACATGATTTGGGTCTCACTGAATCAAAAAAAAAAAAAACAACCCATTTTTCGAAAAAGATCCGTGTATGTGTGTGTGTGTGTGTGTGTGTGTCTGTGGACAGCACAGCACAAAAACGAAAAGTCCGTTAATAACGAAACTTGGAGTTTAATTTCAGTATCTTCAAGATACAAAGATTTTCAAGAAAATCTCCCCACTCCAAACTACCCTTTACATGGAACTTTTTTCCAAAATTTTAATATTCTCAAAAATGACTCTAACGATTTTGATTAAAATATTGTATATTAAAGTTATTTACCTTGCAACTAAAATGCATATCACGGACATTTTTCTAAAAATGCTTTTCTTGTATTCAGGGGGTCTCAAAACATGTATTTCCAGTGAAATCTCGTTATCTAATTTTTGGGTGCATTACAATACCTTTTCTATACACTATGTACATAGTACTTATAGAGAAAGCAAAAATTATCACTTGCTTCCTTGTAAGTAGAAGCGAAATAAGGGAGTACCATAGGTTAAAGTGATAGTCAAAAGCTGGTTGCTATGTGCTGAAACCAAAAACAAGGAATGTTTTAAAAATGATCTTCTACACGAAAAAAATGTTTATAACATAAATTGTGTGTTTTATTGTGCTCTACATTTTTTTGTACGGTAAGGTTTTGAGCATTTCTTATGGTTTAGCAGTTATGCAAACTTCCGTAAAATTCATCCAGATTAATGCAGACTTCAGAGGCTATTCCCAGAAAATTCAAGATATACATTTTATTTGTCGGGTAAATATCTTTAATATACGACATTTTAATCAAAATCGTTAGAGCCTTTTTGAGACAGCCAAAATTTCCAGTTGGAGCTGGCTATGTTTTGTATATCGTCCTGTCGAGGACGCGCCTTACATTAATATCACGGTGGGAGAATGCTATCTGAGTCTCGTGCTGGGAAAGGAATCTATTAATTATTCATTGTCAGAGTAAGATACATCCTTATCTGAGAAACAGCAGTCATTTTTCGAAACCCATGCAATGCCGCCGCGTGATTATTAAAATTGGCTCATTAGAAACAACCCACTAATTCCTAAACTGATTCACACGAAAAAATATATAAGGTCCCAATCAGATTTATGCAGTTAACACATTTCGCTTTGAAAATGTAATTTGTCTGTCAGCTGTTTCAACCAAAGTGTAAAACGGTTTGCAACAGCAATGAATATTTATAGACGGGATTTATTGCTGTATAACTTACAAGGTTTTGATTTGTAGTAGTAGCAAACAGATCGATACCTTGTAAGCATAATATGATATATGCATTATGCTTTGCCACATTGAATTTCACATTCCATTAAAAAAAATCTGATGTTTTCCACTCCCATGACTTTCTCTACATCTCTGCAGCATGCTTCTATTTATTTCCTGCTAATTGAGAAAAATTAGCAGAAATATGCTTATTAATTGCTTCCTTGTAAGCAGAAGCGAAATAAGGGAGTATCAGTTTTTTAAAGCTGAAAGCAATAACAAGGAATATCTCAAAAACGATCAACTCCACGAAATAAAATGTATATGATATAAATTGTGTGTTTTTTTGTGATCTACATTTTTTGTAAAGTAAGTTTTTGTCTATCTCTTACGATTTACCAATTAAGCAAAATTCAATAAAAATCATCCATAATAAAGAGGTATTTATAGGCTATTCCTAGAAAATTGAACATATACATTTTATTTGTCATTAAAACATCTTTGATATACAATATTTTAATTAAAATCGTTAGAGGCATTTTTGAGAAAATTAAAGTTTTCGAAAAAAACGCTCCATGTAAAGGGTAGTTGGGGGTGGGGGGATTTTCTTGAAAATCTTCGTGTCGCAACCTTGGAAGATACCAAACTTCAATACCAAATTTGGTATTTAGCGGACTTTTCGTTTTTGAGCTATGCTGGCCAAAGATACACACACAGACACACACGGACATGTTTCTAAAAAAGCTTTTTTTTTTAATTCAGGGGTACCTAAAGCATGTATTTCTGATGAAATCTCGGTAGCGAATTTTTGGGTGCATTACAATACCTTCTCTATACACTATGTACATAGTACGTGTAGAGAACGTAATATGTACATATTTTTCCTGGAAATGTGAGTTTTGAGGTCTACATAACTTAAAAGATCCTTTGGGTTCCTTTCACATGAGTTTCTCTATCTGTTCTGCAATAACTCAGTCTTCGAAAAGCCTACTCGTCTACTTTATGCTAATCAAATTGGCAGAAATGTTCTTATTACTTAGTTCGTTATAACTAGAAGTGAAAAACGGGAATACAGTAGGCTAAACCGTTAGTCAAATATTTTAACTGCTGGTTAATATGTGATTTAAATTCGTGCCTGTTTGCATGACCAGGAGTAAAACAAAAGAAAAATGAATGACAAATTCCAGTTTGAGAAAAATCTAAGTATTTAAAAATTGAAACAAACAGCAAATAAAATCACGGAAATTGTTAACCCCACAAAAAATGATATGACATTGTGTGTTTTACAAGATGTACACTTTTTATAGTAGTTTTTATCCATATTTTATAGTTTATCAGTTATGCAGTTATGCCTATTCATAGAATATTCAAGACATACATGCTATTTTTCTTGTAAATGTTTTAACATATGGTTTAATCAAAATCGTTAGAGCCATTTTAGCGAAAATCAAAATTTTCGAATTTTTTCAAGTAAGTTGTAGTTTGGGTGGGCAGATTTTCTTTAGAATCTTAGTATCGCATACTTGTAAGATACTGATCTTATGTGACTCATTTTTCATTTTGAGTTATGTATTTCACACACACACACAAGCACATGGACCTTTTTCTAATTTTTTTTTATACTTGGGGCTCTCAAACATGTATTTTCAGTGAAATCCATTATTTTTGGGTGAAATGCAATATCTTCTCTGTACTGTGTACTAAGTAGAGAAAGTAGAACGGGTCTTTAGAAGAATATGTCCGTTTTTTATCTGGTGATGTGAAATATTAAAGTGAACTCAGCATAATTATCTCGAAAAAGAGCTTTGCGGTAGATTCCTACCTATTTTAATTGAGGAGGTACAATACGTTGTGTCCTCGCTTTAATAAGGAAAATGAATTTATTAACAGAATATTAACATAGTAATATATTTAGCGAATTGTTTTAATATTTATTTTTTAAATAAGAGAACAGAATGCTGTTAAAGCTAGGTCTTCTGTTTTAAAAAGTGTAATACTTATAAACCCTAAGGTAAATAATAATTTCAGAGACATGTTTTAAAGATCATGGCATAATAAAGTATTAATACAAAACTCAATATTATTATTAAAAATTTATTAAGAATTTATCAAAAGCGCAAGCTTTCAGATAGTAAAGCATTTGGTTTTAATCGACTAAATAGTTTGAATGTTTATAAATTTAAATAGTAAAAATATAACCTAATTTTCATAACACTAACTAGAAGCAAATTTCAGATATCACAGAAAAATGTTATCTTATAATAATAAAACAAACCCTGAAGCTGAATTATTAAAGCACTTAAATGGGCCTTTACAATCAATAATTTAGTAGAAATTGGGTGCTGCACATAATAAAAATGGTATAATGAATTTTACATATTGACAATTGATACACTAACAATGAAAGAGCTAGTAAATTAATGTACGATGCTGAAATCAATAGTTTGTATGCATTAAATAGTTATCAGTAGATTGAGAATTCTTAAACATAGCTGGTTTTGAATGTAAGTTAAAAGATAGGTGAAGCTTTATTAATAATTTAAAATTATTATATTCTCTAAACTTATATCTATAGATAAGCTTTAAATTACCTTCAATAGTGCCGAACAAAACCAGTTGTGACGGATAGGGGATTCACAACTTCCTAGACAAAATAAGATGTAAATGGAAACAAGTTTAATGTCATTAGATATGAAATAGAACTTTTTAAAGCATTAATAATCAAATAAATTGGAAAAGTAATTTCTATACATGGCGCCTGTAATTAAATGTGAAGCCTGATGAATACATATACACCATTTTGTTTCCAAGTTCTATGTTCTGCAGTAGCTACATGTTATTCGTGAAGAACGACTTTCAGCTGTTTGTGATCCCGTTATGGTTAGCGCCATATAAAGAGAGACGTGTTAGATTTATGGCTTTTCTCTAAAAAGGCAACTATTATAGATGCTAATTAGTACCATCTTGTTTGATTTCTTCACCGTCCTTGCTCCAGGTGATCTGCGGGCAGGGTCGTCCTGCGACCTGACACGTGAGACGCACCGGGTAAGTCATCTGCACCCTGCGGTCACGAAGTCGCATCGTGAACTGTGGCGGAATTTCAGTCACCAGGTCTCCATCCTCCAGAATTCCTCTGAAAATGTAATTTAACATTCATTTCCTTAATTAACCACTAGATCCAGGAAGTATTAATAAGTCTTATATTAAATGTACAATAGCACAATACTCTTGACAATCTTAAGCGTACAAGGTAGTCTGAACATACGGAAATTACACCCTAAGTGAGTTGAATTATAACTGCTCTTAAAGTATTCAATTGTTTTTCCAGAAATGTGTATGAATTACTCTATAAATCATGACAATTATTTCAAGTAGTTGTTTGCATTAATAGCTTATATTTAAAACATGTGAATGCATGTATCTTTTTCTCTGATACTGCTTACAAAACATAACCACACTTTTCCATGCTTGTTCTTATTATAATCAGCTATCTTATGAACCTCAATTATTTAGCTATGATACAATTTCAGTAGAAATTAAAAAAAAATTATTTCTGAATTCAAAAGAGAAAAATGTGGAAAATTTTCAATGTTGTTGCTTTCTTAATATGATCAATATATACTATAATATCATGACTGTGTTTTAGAAAATTCAACTATATGTGCTGAAAATTTCAGCTTTCCAGCTCTCATACTTTCTGAGAAAAAGGTATATAAGTATCCAAAAATGCTGTTTTGAGAAAACTGAATTTAAAAAACAGATGCTCTAAAAAGAGGCATTGTATGACAGCTTTAAAGAAATGCAGACAAACATTAGAATTATATTTAAATTGATTAAAATCCTCTTAACCTCCAAAAGTATACCTTTTCTGAAACTAGAAATAATAGAGATTTTATTAGTGTCTAAAACAAAAAAATGCTATTTTTTTTGCCATTTCAGAGCACTTTGTCCCTTTAAATAATATTGTAAACATTGTCAAATACTCATAAGTGTTTACTGCACAAGAATTTTTATTATTTTCCCTATCATCTACATACAATGTAAATAGTAGGTAAAGAACCTATTTTATTTCACCCAAAAGTTCGAGATTTCACAGGTAATACCTGTTTTGAGGTTCCACGAATAAAAAAATGTTTGGAGAGAACTGTATGTCCGTGTGTATGTTCATGTATTGGGTGTGCGTGAACAGCATAGCTCAAAAACAAAAATTCGGTTAAATACCGAATTAGATACTTAAGTTCAGCACACGAAGATTTTTAAGAAAATCCCTCACCCTATACTACTCTTACATATAACATTTTTCGAAACTTTATATTTTCTCAAAAAGTGCTCTAGTAATTTTGATTAAAATATCTAGTGTATAAGGATTTTTATGTTAAATGAAACACACACACTCACACATATATTGAATGTTCTGGAAATGGCCTCTGAAATTCTGTTGACTCTGTTGGAATTTTGCATTACAGGTAAACCGTAAGAAACAGAGAAAATCTTCTTGCACAGAACATGTAGATCTCCTTAAAACACACAACCTATGCCAAATAAATTTTTGGTTGAGTTAACCAATTTCGAGATATTCCTCTTTATTGGTTTGGAAAGGAAAGGAATCACCCAAGAATTCGCTCTCGAACCCGGAAAACGAAGTAAAATAATTATGCTTCAGACTAGCAGAGTATGCTAGCGGTCGAATTCGGAACCTCACGAATCAAAAGTTAAGATGGAGTGAGTAAAAGACTTGTAGAAATAAAAGAACAGAGAGTAAGAGGTAGAAAAAGAGCAACTACAAAGAAAGGAAAGAACACTGACACCTGTAAATACAAACAGTAAGTATACATTGGCCAATTAAAGGAAAGAAAGAAGAAAAATCTGATGTGTTCCGTTCACGTGACTTTCTCCACATCTCTGTCACAAATTATTGTTGAAAAGCTTATTCTACGAGTTAAACATTAGCAGAAATACTTTCTTGTAAGTAGAAAGGTAATAATGGAATACTCTAGGCTAAAGCGATAATCAAATTTTTGAAAAGATGTTGCCATGTGGACGAAATCGGTTTCTTTGCATTGCCGTTTGTGAAAAGTTTTAAATATTTTGAAACTGAAATCAATAACAAGGGATATCTTAAACACAATAAATAGTGTGTTTCGACGAGATCTACACATTTTGTGTGCTAAGTTTTTGTTCTATGTCTCACGGATTACTAGCTATGCAAAATCCAACAAAATTCATTCAGAATAAAGTAGTCTTCAGAGGCTATTCCCAGAAAATTCAAGACATACATTTTATTTTTCGTGTAAATATCTTTAACCTACAGTATTTAAATCAAAATTGTTTGGATTTTTTTTACTTTCTCTAGCGTATGCACAATGTACATAGGGATAGAGAAGTACTGTATTCCATCCAAAAATTCAATGTCGAGATTTCACCGAAAATACATGTTTTAGGACCCCCTGAATCCAAAAAAGCATTTCCAGAAAAAGAGCCGTGTGTCTGTGAACACGATAACTCAAAAACGAAAAGTAGCTAAAATATCAAACTTGGTATTTAAGTTCAGTATCTTCCAGGGATGCGACACGAAGATTTTGAGAAAAATCCCCCCACCCCATATTACCCTTTACATGGAACTTTTTTCGAAAATTTTGATTTTCTTAAAAATGGCTGTAACGATTTTGTTTGAAATGTCTTATATTAAAGATATTTACCTGATAAATAAAATGTATATCTTAAATTTTCTAGGAATAGCTTCTAAAGACCTGTTTATTCTGAATGAATTTTGCTTAATTTGGCATAACTAGTAAACCGTGAGAGATAGACAAAAACTTACTATACAAAAAATGTAGGCCTTGTTAAAATACACAACTTACGTCGCATACATTTTTTTCGTGGAGCTTACCGTTTTCGAGGTATTCATTATTATTAGTTTCAGTTGTGAAGTACTTATACTTTTCTCAGACGGGAGTGTCCGTTTATCTTTTGTTCTACTCCTGGTCAAGAAAAGAAGCGATTTTTGATGACATCCGCATAACGACAGCTTTTAAAACATTTCACTATTGGTTTAGCCTAGTGTATTCCCTTATTTTCTTCCTACTTATAACGAACTAAGTAATAAGATCATTGTGCTGAATACGTCAATTAGCAAGATGCAGAAAGAAGAATAATCTTATGTAAGAAGTTTGTAGAACGGCTAGAGAAAGTCATGGTTTTTTTTTGGTTTTTTTTTTTTTTTTAGAAAACAAAATTTTCGAAAAATTTTTCATATAAAGAGTAGTTTGGGGATGGGGGGCTTTTCCTCAAAGTCTTCGCGTCGCATCCTTGGTATTTTACTGACTTTTCGTTTTTGAGTTATCGTGTTCACAGACACACGGACACGCTGACACACGCACCTTTTTTTAATTTTTTTTTTGGATACAGGGTACCCTAAAACGTCTATTTCCGGTGAAATCTCGGTATCCAATTTTGGGTGGAGTGCAATACCTTCTTTATACATTATGTACATAGTACGTGTAGAGAAAGTAAAAATAGCCAATAAAACAAAAACATAAAAGATAAACTGATCAAATTGAAAGATCAAATGGAAGGTACAACGAAGAGAAGAAGGAAAGCAGAATGTATATTTGTAGAACTACCTAAAGGAATATCGAAAGGGGACATAAAATGTAGGGAAATAATAATAATAAATAATAATTAACCAATAATTAATAGAAAACCATTATTCGAATTAATATAAATTGGTAATTTTTGGAAAACCAGTATAATACTAAACATCTACTTTAAGGTTGAGTTATATCTATGAATAAATTGCGACGTAATTTGAGATCTATTTCTCGGTAACGCTGTATAGATAGGCAAAATATAATCTTCTCGGAGGCTGTGAATCTGGAACATCTGGCTTAGCGACAGCAAGGCGCCTTGCATCCTCCCTACTTGGGCCAATGAGAAAATAATATTTAAATTGAAACAAAAGTGTCCGCCAATCGTCACCCAGCATCAATTTTTCTAACTGGCGAGATTAGCGTGGGTTGCTGCCCATATAAATAGAACTTTTGTGCAAGTTTGGGGCAGTCAAAGGCAGGCAAGACAAAAACACGCGGGCAGTAGGATCAATACGTCATAACATGGACTACTGCGCGTCGCAACTAATAATGTGATACTCTATTATCAGGCGCGAGTAAGTGTAACCACAAATAAGTCAAAGATTAAAGAAGTGCAAGATTCGTGTCAAGTAACAGTAAAAGGGTACAGATTTTAAATTACTCGTCGCTAAGAAACAGGCAATTTTTGTATTATATAATTTTCGCCTACAACATCCATAAGTTTCATGTACATACAGTTAGCTATCCGGAGGAGCGACGAGAATCGACCCTGAGATCGCCCAACTCGACAAAGTATTGAGAGCCAAAAAGAGGTGTCTACCATTAATAAAACACCACGGACGTATCACCTCGCCCAGAAGATGCATAACTAAGAAGCTTGATCAGAAGCACTGATATTGGATAGGTAGAGTCAGACTGAAAAATGCAATACTATCGCCGGGATTTGAACCCGATCTCTAGCCGGCTGCTCTGAAACTGAGCTACCATGACAACATGCCGGCATAGCATTGAATTTCTCAACTGACTCGCATGTTTCCCGGTAAACCGCATGGTGATCTCAAATTATTTTGAGATGATAGCTCCAATGGCGATTTACAATGTTGTAAGTACTTTAGGGCCCAGGATTTATAGTATAGCCAACTATTATGGTCAATTGGTGAGCAACCGGCTCGAGATCTGGGAGAACTCTGGTTCAAGCAATAGCATTGAACTTTTCAGTCTGACTCAACCTATCCAACTCCTGACCTACACACAGTTTGTGTGGAAAAAACAATTAAACCAGCACTGATATTAAGCTTGCACCCACCTCTTGAGTTTGGAGTCAGCTTCCAGGATCTTGGGGTCATTGACAACGAAGAGTCTAGCAAATGTTGAGACACGGCCAACCTTATTTGTAGCTTCGCACATGTATCGTCCGGAATGCTCTTCCTGCAGGTCGTCGAGAACAAGGCGACAATTAGTGCCATCGAACTGGGTCACATTGGAGGGTATGAGGGAGCTGTCTCTGAACCATCTGACCTCAGGGGCCGGATCGCCGCGCACCTGTAACACAAAACATTATATTAACGGCTTATTGCATTCCTTATTCACTTGTACATTTTGTTGGGCGTTTTATCAAATCAACAAATCAGAACACAAGTGATCCCCCGTTGTGTTATGGTTACGATACTAACTCAAATACCAAAGGTCGAGGGCTCAAACCCGGCAGAGGACGATGGACTTTTTCCGGGTGTAAAAATCCTTAACGTGGCTTTCTTTGGTAGGGAACTATAGCCGTTGGTCCTGTGTCATAAATTTACGGCACGTAAAGGAACCTCAAGCCTGATAGAGAGACCGCTGAGCAAAATTAAACGGCCTGTCATGCCCAATTTAGAATGGGAAGCTGAGAACCACAGTAGTTAAAGAGCGTCCATAAATAACACGCCATTTCCATTTTTTTATATACACTTTGTACATAGTACGTGTAGAGAACGTAAAAAAGAAAAGGTGTGGTTGAACACCACACTTGGTAGTTAAGTTCAGTATCTTTCAAGGAAGCGACTCGAAGAGTCTGCTAATGTTCATCTCAATTAGCATGATGTAGATGAAGTAATAATCTTTTGCAAGGAAAGAATGTTTGCGCAACAGCTAGAAAAAGTTATGTGAATGGAACACATTTGATTATTTCCTATCTGTGTTATATTAATCGAAATAAACAGTTGTATAATTTACTGTTTCACCTATGGTGGTTCTATAAATGTTATGCCTCCTCCAAATCAAGGAATCTAATGAGAATGTCTGATATTTAAAAAGTTTGTCAGTGAAAATTGGCTCTTGTCCCACTCTTGCATACTTAATACCGCATTCTCAAATTTCTTTATCCTTGTCAATGACACAGAGCAGGGGATGAAGATTTCTTGTAGGACAGCGTTGTGTGAGGTCTTCATGTAACGGATTTGCCATTCCACAGGTGGGCGGGTGTTTTGGGGCTCTCTGTCAAACTGCATGTCGTCATCACCTGCTTTGTACTGACTGACAATGTTGCCGACCATTAGCAGGAAAACGTTACTGGCATTGTTGAGCTATATTTATGTAAATGTATATCAGGCATTGTAAACTTTCATCAATGGAAAGAATAGCAACGAAATTATATCCTAAACAGCTGGCGGGTCATCAACACGTCTCTCCACTTAACTCCCATGACCTCACCAGCACAGGCTGAAGGTGCGAATGGTCCATCAGAGCTCAATTGCTCACTTAGTGGAGGAGGCCTTCAAAAATCACGTCTACTTCAGAAGAATGCATTTTATAATCTTCAGGTTTATATTTACACGCTCAAGATTTACAAAATATTTGTTAGAGTCGTTTATATATATTGAGCAATATACATAGGAGATAGAGAAGGTATTGTATTCCACCCAAAAATTCGATACCAAGATGTCAGTGAGTGTGGACAGCATGACTCAAAAATTAGATGTATTCCATTTCTCTACATCTCTGCAAAAAAGTACTATTAAAAACCGCATGCTTCTATTTACTTCAGGGTAATCGAGAAAATATTAGCAGAAATAGAGTTATTGGTTTAATTGTTTTTTCACACAAGCCGTGTGTATGACAGGAGTTGGATGGGTAGAGTCAGATTGAAAAATTCAATGCCATAGCCGGGATTTTTACCACGGTTCTCCCGGCCTCTAGCCGGTTGCTCTACCACTGAGCTACCATGACAACATGCCGGCATAGCATTGAATTTCTCAACTGACATGCATGTTTCCCGGTAAACCACAAGGTGATCTCAAATTATTTTGAGTTGACAACTCCAATGGCGACTTACAATGTTGTAAGCACTTAAGGCCCCAGGATTTATAGAAAACTATTATGGTTAATTGGTATTGGTTTAATTGTTTTTTTTTTTTTTAATACAAGCCGTGTGTAGGATAGGAGTTGGATAGGTAGAGTCAGATTGAAAAATTCAATGCCATAGCCGGGTTTTGAACCACAGATCTCGCGGTCTCTAGCCGGTTGCTCTACCACTGAGATACCATGTCAACATGCCGGCATAACATTGCATTTCTCAACTGACTCGCACGTTTCCCGGTGAACTACAAGGTGATCTCAAATTATTTTGAGATGGCAACCCCAATGGCGACTTACAATGTTGTATGTACTTCAGCTCCCAGGATCAACTATTATCGTCAATTTGTATTGGTTTAATTGTTTTTTCACACAAGCCGTGTATAGGTCAGGAGTTGGATAGATAGAGTCAGAATTAGTCTTATTACTTCCTTCTTTGCAAGTACAAAGGAAATAAGGGGATACACTAGGCTAAAGCAATAGCCAGAACTTTTAAAATCCGGTCGCTATGTGAAACAATTGAAATTCGGTTCTCTTTGCTTGCCAGTAGAAAACTAAAGAGAGACAAAAAGAAAGATGATTTCGCGTTTGAGAAAATATAAGCAGCTCAAATTTGAAACCAATAACACGGACTATCTCGGAAGCGCTTAAATTTAAATGTATATGACATAAATTGTGTGCTATGACGAGATATACAATTTAGTGTACTAATATTTTATCTACGATTAACCAGTTATACAAAAGTTCCACAAAATACATCCAGAATGAGGCTATTCCCAGAAAATTCAAGATGTACATTTCGTCTGTCATAAAATTATCTTAAACATGTGGTTTTTTAATCAAAATCGTTAAAGTAATTTTGAGAAAATATTTTTTTTTTGAAAAATGAGCGTTGTGAAGGGTAGTTGCGGTTAGGAGATTCTCCTGAAAATTTTGGTGTCGCATCCTTGGAAGATACTGAATTTAAATACCAAGTTTGGTATTTGACCGAGTTTTCGTTTTTGAGTTATGCTGTTACTCACTCACTCTCACAAACGGAATTTTTCTGAAAATGCTTTTATATATATATATTTGTTTTTGGATTCAGAGGACCCTAAAACATCTTTTCGGTGAAAGCTCGATATCAAAATTTTGGGTGGAAAATGATAGCTTCTCTATCTGCTATGTACAGTGTACATACATTGTAAAATTAGAAATGAGGGAAATGTTGGAAAAGAAATCGCGGTAAATGAGAAACCATCTCAGCATTCACCTACCGTCCAGGAAAAACAGGAAAACCCCAAGGATAGAGCGAAACGATGACCGGAATCGAACCCGGAACCTTTCTAGAGAGAGCCTCATACATTACCGGAGTTATCTCGCTTAGTTAATAGTAGCAGCTATGAATTTCGGGGCTTTCTCATAATTAATTATATTAATTAATTAATCTCATAATTAACTTGAGAACTCCCTGTGGTTTACCAGAAAAATGCGAATTAGTAGTGGATTTTATATTGTAAAATATTAGCTCGTTGGTGAAAGCAATTACACAAAAATCTGATGTACTCCATTCACATGACTTTCTCTACATCTCAACAAATAATCGTTCATAGTTAGTCTTCTAATATACTTAATGCTAATGGAAATAAACATTAGCAGAAATTGTCTTATTACTTACTTCCCAGAAAGTAAAAGAGAAATAAAGGAATACACTAGGCTATGGGATTGAAATCCGTTTCTTTGCGTGGCCGGAAGTTGAGAAGTTCCCGTATGAGAAAAAGTTTAAGTATTTTAAAACTGAAACCAATAACATATCTCGCAAACGATCAACTTCTCGAAAAAATGTATATGACATAAATTGTGTGTTTTTCAGAGATCTACATTTTTTGAATAGTAAGCTTTTGTCTTTCTCTTAGGGTTTACTGTTATGCAAAATTCAGAAGAAATCATCCATAATAAAGAGGACTTCATATGCTATTACCAGAAAATTTTGGTTATACATTTTATTTGCGATGTAAATATCTTAAATATAAGGGATTTTAATCGAAATCGTTAGAGCCTTTTTTGAGAAAACCAACATTTTCGAAATTTTTCAATGTAAAGGGCAGTTGGGGTAGATTTTCTTGAAAATCTTCTTGTCATACTCAACTTAAATACCAACCAACTTGTCGTTTTTGAGCTGTGCTGCCTATAGACACACACGCACAAAACTTTTCCTAAAAATGCTTATTTTGGATTCAGGGGGTCCCAAATATTCATTTTCCGGTGAAATCTCGAAAATGTTGTTTGCATGACAATACCTTCTCTATACAATATGTACATAGTACGTGTAGAGAAAGTAATTACATTAACGAGAAGTATGTGTGTTCTTTCGCTTCTACTTAATTATTTTCCTTCTACTTACAATGATGCAAGTAATAAGACTATTTCTACTAATGAAATGGCGTTTTATATTTATAGACGCTCTTTAACTGCTGTGGTCCTCAGTGTCCCATTCTAAATTGGGCGTGAAAGACCGCTTAATTTTGCTCATAGGCCTCACTATCAGGCTTGAGGTTCTCTTACGTGCCGTAAATCTACGACACGGGACCAACGGCTTTACTTCCCTTCCGAAGGAAGCCATGCTAAGGATTTTTACACCCGAAAAAATCCATCGTCCTCCGCCGGGTTTGAACCCGCGACCTTGGGTATATGAAGTTAGCATGGTAACCATTACACCACGGAGGGCGACATTTCTACTAATTTTTTCTCGATTAGCATGAAGTAAATAAAAGCTTAAGCTTTCGGTGTATAAAGAAGGTATTGTATTGCACCCAAAAATTCGATGCCGAGATTTCACAGGAAATGCATGTTTTGAGTCCCCCTGAATCCAAAAAAAGCATTTTTACAAAAAGCTCCGTGTGTGTGAGTGTGCGTGTGTGTGTCTGCGAACTGCATAGCTCAAAAACGGAAAGATCATTAAATACCAAACTTGGTATATACGTTTGATATCTTTCAAGGATGTGACACGAAGATTCTCAAGAAAATCCCCCCACCCCCAACTACCCTTTACATGGAACATTTTTCGTAAATTTAGATTTTCTTAAAAATGGCTCTAACGATTTTGATTAAAATGTCAAATATTAAAGACCTGATACATAAAATTTATATCTTGAATTTTCTGGGAATAGCCTGCGAAGACTACTGTATTCTGGATGAATTTTATGGAATTTTGCATAACTGCCAAACCGTAAGAGATGGAAGAAAATTTAACACAAAAAAAATGTAGAGCATATTAAAACACACAATTTATGTCATATACATTTTTTTAGTGGTTTTGATCGTTTTTTTAGATATTCCTTGTTTTGGGTTTCAGCTTTGAAAAACATACACTTTTCTCATACGGAATTTGTCTACTCCTGTCCATACAAACAAAGGAACTTCAGTCACATAGCAACCAGAATTTGACTATCACTTTAACTTATAGTACTTCCTTATTTGCCTTCTACTTGCAAAGAAGCAAGTAATAGGACCATATCTGCTAATTTTTCTAAATTAGCAAGAAGTAAATAGAAGAATAAGCTTTTTAACTATAATTTGTTGAAGACATGGAGAGAAAGTCATGTGAATGGAACACCTACGATTTTTTTTATATCGTGGATCTGAAGTTATTTTCGGTCAACTTTTTCGACAGATTTAATACGACCTACTCCGCCTTTTATAAGTAGGTACTAGAGAAAATAAGAAAAAAAATTCCTAAGAAACTAGAACGTTAGTTCAATAATCTGCTTAGCGCCTCGTATATTAAATCCTTTAGCCTTTATACTCGAGAGAGCAAGGCTTATAATTATGTATATGACAGCCAGTTTGAATGTTAGCGCATGCCGACAAGAAAACAGCTCAGTCGACTGGCAACTTTCCTCGGCGTGTTTACTGCGGTGATTTTCTTGGTAGCGGGGGAAGTTCCGGGTTGTATCGTACATCGTAACTTGCCCCAGCGCTCGCAAAACCTTCACTTTAGGTGTGTCCCTGACACTCGCGCATTTCTTCCCCATACATAACAACCTAATTCCATTTCTGGGCTGCTGCGGTACCTTTAACAGAGCACTTCAGAGGTTCTGAAAAAAAATCAAGATCTTTATGTTACTTTCCTACACTAAATAATTGCATGCATAATTTATAATTAGCCTTGTATTTCTGTCACATTCAGCAGAAATAGGGCTGAAATCATTTACATGATAATATTTCTTTTTTTAATTTTGTTGTAAATGCTGAACTCAGCGTGGAATACGAAATTAGATGCAGTAAGTCATCGACGACTAGTTTTACGTCTTTATACGCAGATATAAATACTGTTGAACAATCCAGAAGACTATTCGAAGCACGCCTGCAGTGTATTGTGCAAGGAGCTCATAAATATACTAATAGAACTCTCGTTTTATCTGCTACATGTGAAACAACAATGATAGATAGCCAAGGTTTTACTTTCTCTGTACGTACTATGTACATAGTGCATAGAGAAGGTATTGTATTGCAGCCAAAAATTCGATACCGAGATTTCACAGGAAATACAAGTTTTGTGACCCCCGATTCCAAATAAAGCATTTTCTAGTTTCTTAGGAATTTTTACTTTCTCTATACTCACTATGTATAGAGTGTATACAGAAGGTATTGCACTCCACCAAAAAATTCGATACCGAGATTTCACCGGAAATATATGTTTTAGGGTCCCCAATATCCAAAAAAAGCATTTTCACAAAAAGGTCGGTGTGTGTGTGTGTGTCCATGGGTCCGTGTGTCTATGAACCGATAACTCAAAACCGAAAAGTCGGTAAAATATCAAACTTGGTATTTAAGTTTACTATCTTCCAGGGATGCGACACGAAGCTTTTGAAAAAAATCCCCCAACCCCAACTACCCTCTACAGGGAATTTTTTTCGAAAATTTTGATTTTCTCAAAAATGGCACTAACGATTTTGATTAAAATTTGGTATATTAAAGATATTTACCTGACAAATAAAATGTATATCTTAAATTTTCTGCGAATGGCCTCTGAAGGCTACTTTATTCTGGGTCAATTTTACGGAATTTTCCATTACTGCTAAACCGTAAGAGATGGGCAAAAACTTACTGCATGAAAAATGTAGAGCACGTTAAAGCACACAATTTATGTCGTATACATTTTTCTCGTGGTGTTGATCATTTTTAAGATATTCTTAGTTTTCGTTTCTACTTTGAAAAACATACTTTTCTCATACAGGAATTTGTTAACTCTTGCCCATACTAACAAAGGAACTTCAGTTACATAGCAACCAGTTTTTGGCTATCATTTTAACCTATGGTACTCTCTCATTTCGCTTCAACTTACAAGGAAGCAAATAATAAGACTGTTTCTGTTAATGTTTCTGAATTAGCATGAAGTAAATAGAAGCATAAGCTTTTTAACTACAATTTGTTGGATATAGAGAAATTCATGTGAATGGTACACATCAGATTTTTTTTCTTATTTTCTCCAGTACCTGCTTATAAAAGGCGGAGTAGGTCATATTAAATCTGTCGAAAAAGTTGACCGAAAATAGTTTGAGATCCATGAATTAAAAAAATCTTATGTGTTCCATTCGCATGACTTTCTTTACATCTCTGCAACAAATTATTGTTAGAAAGATTATGCTTCTATTTACTTCATGCTGATCGAGAAAAAATTAGTAGAAATAGTTTAATTACTTGCTTCCTTGTAAGTAGAAGGGAAATAAGGAAGTAAAAGCGAAAGAACACACACACACCACACACACGCACATTCACACACCAACCTCTTTTTAATGTTATTACTTTCTCTACACGTACTATGTACATAGTGTATAGAGAAGGTATTGTATTGCACCCAAAAATTCGATACCGAGATTTCACAGGAAACACCTGTTTTGAAACTCCCGAATCCAAATAAAGCATTTTTAGAAAAATGTCCGTGTGTATGTCTGTGTGTATGTGCCTGTGTGTGAGTGCGTCTGTGGGCAGATAGCTCAAAAACAAAAACACCAAACTTGGTGTTTAAGTTTATTATCTTACAAGGATGCGACACGAGATTTCAAAGAAAATCCCCCCACCCTCAACTACAGTTTACATGGAAAAAATTTCGAAAAGTTTGATTTTCTCAAAAATGACTGTAACGATTTTGATTAAAGTGCCTTATATTTAAGATATTAACATGAAAAACAAAATGTATATCTTGAATTTTCTGGAAATAGCCTCTGAAGACATCTTTATTCTGGATGAATTTTGCCGAATTTTGTTTAACTGATAAACCGTAAGAGATAGACAAAAACTTACCACACAAAAAATATAGATCTCATCAAAACACACTCCTTTACATTTTTGTTGTGGAGGTAACCGTTTCCGAGATATTCCTTGTTATTGGTTTCATTTGTGTGTACTTATACTTTTCTCAGATTTGTAGTGTCTGTTTTTCTTTTGTTCTACTCCTGGCCAAGCAATAAAGCTATTTTAAATGACAATCGCATAGTGACAGCTTTTAAAACATTTGATTATCACTTTAGCATAGCGCACTCCTTTAGTTCCCTTCTACTTATAAGGAAATAAGTCAGAAAATTCTGTCAATGATTATCTCGATTAGTATGGTATAGCAAAAAGAATAATCTTTTGTAAAAAGTTCATAGAACAGCTACAGAAAGTCACGTGAGTGTAACAGATCAGGATTTTTTACTTTCTCTACACGTACTATGTACATAGTGTATAGAGAAGGTATTGTAATGCACCCAAAAATTCGATACCGAGATTTCACCGGAAATACATGTTGTGGGTCCTCCTGAATCCAAAAAAAAAAACAAAAAAAAGCATTTTTGGAAAAAGGTACTTGTGTGAATGCGTGTGTGTGTCTGTGGACAGCATAGCTCAAAAACGAAAAGACCGTTAAATACCAAACTTGGTATTTAAGTTTGGTATCTTCCAAGGATACGACACGAAGATTTTCAAGAAAATTTCCCTACCCCCAACTACCCTTTACATGGAACTTTTTTCGAAAATTTTTATTTTCTCAAAAATGGCTGTAACGATTTTGATTAAAATATCGTATATTAAATATATTTACCTGACAAATAATATGTATATCTTAAATTTTCTGGGAATAGCCTCTGAAGACTGCTTTATTCTGGATGAATTTTGCATAACTGCTAAACCGTAAGAAATGGACAAAAGCTTACCACACAAAAAAATGTAGAGCACATTAAAACACACAATTTATGTTATATACATTTTTTTCGAAGAGTTTATCGTTTTTGAGATATTCCTTGTTTTTGGTTTCAGCTTTGAAAAGCTTGTACTTTTCTCATACAGGAATTTGTCAATTCGTGTCCATACAAACAAAGGAACTTCAGTCATCTAGTAACCAGCTTTTGACTTCACTTTAACCTATGGTACTCCCATATTTCGCTTCTACTTACAAGGAAGTAAGTAATAAGACTATTTCTGCTAATTTTTTCTTGATTAGCATGAAGTCAATAGAAGAATAAGCTTATTAAAAATAATTTGTTACTGAGAAGCAGAGAAAGTCATGTGAATGGAACACATCAGATTTTTTCTGTTTATTCTGTTATCCTCTTGTTTGTGTGTTTTATGATTTGAAACATTTGTAACACCGTTGTTGCTTGTAATTATTACGTTTTACAAGAGGTTTTTATTTTAGCGAAATCTTTGCTTTTAATTTAAACAAGTGACATGCTCAATTTAGGTATTCTGGGACATTTTATACACTTGATTTAGTTAAAAATAAAGTATTTGTTTGTTAGTGACGCTGTCAATTGCTAAGATCAACCGCACTCAGGGTGGTTGATGATTATTGGACGTCACAAAGAAATGTCTAGCATTATTGGGGAAAACTGCCAACCGGTCACTCTGTGGCAATGGTTCTTCAGTCGATAGAGCGTTCTGGGAGGAGCAATTGCAGGATCCTCATACGGTACTCCCAGGCTTTAAACCCATTGTCACACATTTGAAGCACCTTCTGGACACTTGCACGGAGATCACAACTTTCGAGCAAACCCGAAACATGCTCGGAGATGGAACATTATTTGGCAGAATGTATTCTGTAAGCATATTTCAACTAATTGGCAAGAGACGGTTTATGAACTGTTAAACGAGAGCATACCCACAGCAGAAAAACTCTGGCGACATGGGCGAGTACAATCTAACGTCTGTTCTCTCTGCTCCGACGTTGATACTTTGGAACATCGCCTTATACCTTGTCGGAAGGTTGCTGGCATTTGGTTTGAGCTTAGCAGCTATCTCATCAAATGGTGCCAGCCGGAGGCCCCGCCGTGCCAACTCTGGAGTCTGGAATTTCATTACCCGAACACCTCCCTACCACACTGTGTGGTTTGGTTGGTAGCGGGAACGCTCCACTGGATCTTGAAAAAGAATATCGGAACTGTGGCATAGAAGGACTGGTTCGGCTTCCTGAGACAAGAGTGCTGCAAGTTGATGAAGTCCAGATTTATCGGCGATATGCAGCCCTTTATTGAGGTTACCACATAATATTGTTGGTCCCTTTGTTGATAATCACCTCAACACTAAGAAGCACTGACAATGATATTAGCCTAAGCTTCTCGCTGCTCTACAAAATTACAAACACCACCGACGTAAAGAACAGCATTTCTCAAGACGTGAAATAGGACTGACCACAATGGCGAAGTAAACACAATAAAATGACATGACAGAAACATAAACCAAAAAAATCTTATGTGTTACATTCACATGACTTTCTCTACTTCTCTGCAACAAATTATTGTTGAAAAGCATGTGCATCTATTTACTTCATGCTAATCGAATAAAAATAGTCTTCATACTTGCTTCCTTGTAAGTACAAGCGAAATAAAGGAGTCCCATAGGTTAAAGTCGTAGTCAAAAGTTGCTTGCTATGTCACTGAAGTTCCTTTATTTATATGGACAGGAGTTGAGAAACTCCTGTATGAGAAAAGTATAAGTTTTTAAAGCTAAAACAAAAAACAAGGAATATCTAAAAAAATAATCTACTCCACGAAAAAAATGTACATAATATAAATTGTGTGTTTTAACGTGCTCTACCTTTTTTGTGTGGTAAGTTTTTATCTATCTCTTACGGGTTAGCAGTTATTCAGAATTCTGTAAAATTCACTCAGAATAAAGTAGTCTTCAGAGGCTATTCCCAGAAAGGTCAAAATATGCATTTTATTTGTCAGGTAAATATCTTTAATATACGAGATTTTAATCAAAATCGTTAGAGCCATTGCTTAGAAAATCAAAATTCTCGAACAAATTCCTATGTAAAGGGTAGTTTGGGGTGGAGGGATTTTTCTCAAAATCTTCGTGTCGCATCCCTGGAAGATACCGAAGTTAAATACCACACGGACCTTTTTCTGATACAGGGGACTCTAAAACATATATTTCCGGTGAAACCTCGGTATCGATTTCTTTGGTTGAGTGGAATACCTTCTCTATACACTATTTACATAGTATGCATTGAGAAAGTAATAACACAAATAGCCCTCCCTTGGTCCCGCCTTTTCTACTGGATCTTTCTCTCTCCTTTCACCCCCCCCCAACAATAAAAAAAAACATGGAAATATTTTCGCTTTTGTTTGATCTCTCAAAACTAACCTAAATGGTTTTGATTTAAACATTTTGACATCTTGTAATTAATAGGCATATAATAACATTCTTGAAACATTAAAAAAAAATCAAAAAAAAAAATCAGCGCCTTAAGTGTGACGAAATTTCGTCATGTAGGAGTTTTTACATGCCAGTAAAGCTATGTGCTATTACCCTTGAACATACCTAAAAATCATCGGCGTGGAGTATGGACCCGCGACCCAGAGATAAGATCAGCGCTAACCAACTACCCAGATACACCGGAATTTAGGGTTTACCTCTCAACTTCTAGTAATCGCTTGCAGAGTATAAAGAAATGTCAAATGAAATATATACTAGCAGATGTGTATTCCAGTATAAGAGATTTTAACAGAAATACATGTTTTGAGGTTTCTGAGCCAAACTTTTTTACAAATACACATACACGTGCCTGAACACGCACGCATTTGTGCGTCTGTAAACAAATCAAGGAAGATCTTCATATATTTACATAATTTTTTAAAATTATCAATCCATAAAAGATAGAAAAAACAGCAGATCTTGTGAAAATACAGAATTTATGTCAAATAAACTGTTTCCAAGATACTCTAGCTATGCTTCAGAATTTCCAATTATTTACCGTTCTGTTTTAGTGAGTATTTCAGAAATATTTTCAGTATCTTTGCCATATTCAGCATTACGATTTAAACACTTATTTACTTTTAATTGTAAGATTAAATAAAAGATAAAAAATAGTAGATATTGAAGGACATTTTGAAAAGGGAAGTTAATTTTGGGTAGCACCGTCACAATTCCAGCAACCTCTTGAAAGTTCAAAAGTTTTGATACTTATTTTTGAAATACATTTAACTTGTTGTAACACATCATTCATTTTTTCTCACATTTGTTGTCACTCATCATTTTGGAACAAGTAACTTCAGTATGGACGAGAAGTGAATAAGCCAATTGGATGAAAATGTGGCATATTTGGAACAATTTATTGTTCGTAATTAATTCAATTTATTAAATTAAATTTCAGAAGGTGTTCCATTGCTTCATAGCCAAATAACGTTAATAGGTTTATTGATTAAGAACAATTTTATATAATACGATTTATTTGAAACCCTTTTGGACTCACATTGTATCAGACAAAGCTGCATATTTTTGCTTTTATTCTATATCATTATTTGAAAAAATGTATTTAATACTAATAAATCAATGCTGTTTCAAAAGCAAATATTAAAAATCTGATGTGATCCATTCACATGGCAGTCTCTACATCTCTGCAGCAAATTATTGTTAAAAAGCTTATGCTTCTATTCATGCCAATTGAGAAAAAAATAATAGAAATTGTCTTATTACTTGTTTCCTTGTAAGTAGAAGCAAACTAAGGGAATACCATTAGTTAAAGTAAGAGTCAAAAGCTGGTTGCTATGCCACTGAAGTTCCTTTGTTTGTATGGACAGCAGTTGACAAAGGGTATGAGGAAGCTGTATGAGAAAGCTATAAGTTTTTCATAGCAGAAACCAAAAACAAGGAATGTCTAAAAAACGATGAACTCCACGAAAAAAATGTATATAGCATAAATTGTGTGCTTTAACGTGCTCTACATGTTTGTGTAGTAAGTTTTTGTCTCTCTCTTACGGTTTAGCACTTATTCAAAATTCCGTAAAATTCATCCAGAATAAACTACTCTTCAGAGGCCATTCCCAGAAAGTTCAAGATATACATTTTATTTGTCAGTAAATGTCATTAATATACGAAATTTTAATCAAAATCGTTAGAGCCATTTCTGAGAAAATCGAAATTTTCGAAAATGTTCCATGTAAAGGGTAGTTGGGGGTGGGGGGATTTTTCTCAAAATCTTCGTGTCGCATCCCTGTAAGATACTAAACTTAAATACCAAGTTTGGTATTTTACCGACTTTTAGTTTTTGAGTTATCGTGTTCACAGGCACACGGGCAGACGGACACACTGACACACGGACCTTTTTCTGAAAATACTTTTTTTGGATACAAGGGACCCTAAAACATATATTTCCAGTGAAATCTCGGTATCGAATTTTTTGGTGCAGTGCAATTCCTTCTCTACACACTATGTACACTATAGAGAAAGTAAAAATAAGGAATGTAATTTTAAATGTTAAACAGGAAGGTGGCGTGAATGCAGTCTGAAATGTAACTTACCTTGGCTTTAAACTTGTGCCCTCATTATTCAAATTAACTTATTTTTATTAAATTTCATGTAAATTAAATAAGTAGTTTTTTATGCTAGAACGTTTTAATATCAAAAACGAATGTAAGAACATAATAGTTAAAGTCTATAAAGCAGCTGAAAATATATCTGAGTTTCTGAATTAAAAAATAATGAATAACAACTTAACTTGTAAATTTTATATTTCATATAAACTAATGGGTAATATTTTGAGAGAAAACTCGCATATAGTATTATTATTATATGAGCATTTACTTTTTAGGTATGGCAAATCTGACAGTTTAGCAGCAGTACGATGTTATCGGCCCTGTCTTCCAAAACCACTCACAGCTAATTTGTCTCAGACTGGCTGGCGTGAACTCTGTGCTATTTTGGTAGATTTTAACAGGAAGTTCGGTTTCCTCGCAGAAGTGTGGGTTTTATATATGCATTGCTCCAACTTTATGTATCTGACGTTAGATGAATTGCAATTCATAATACCTAAATATAGACAGCAGCCATTAATGCGCCATTACAGGCAACAGAAAAACATACAAAATGATGTCTAAGATAGTACGTATATACACGATAGCTAGTTCTTTCATCTAAATATTATAATGTACCAAAATGGACTAACATTTGTATTTATAATTGTTTTAAATGTATAATTATGCAGAGTATTCTGGCAAAAATAACGAAATTTAAATTTTTTTAAGCTTTTACCTCCTTTTTTACTTTCTCTAGCCCCGTATGTACAATGTACGTAGGAATAGAGAAATATTGTATTCCACCTAAAAATTCGATATCGAAATTTCACCGGAAATACATGTTTTAAGACCTCCTGAATCCAAAAAGAAACATTTTTAGAAACATGTCCGTGAGTGTATGTGTGTATGTGTGTGTGTGTGTGTGTGTGTGTGTGTGTGTGTGTGTGTGTGTCTGTGGACAGCATATCTCAAAAACGAAAAGGCGGTTAAGTACCAAACTTGGTATTTAAGTTTGGTGTTTTACAAGGATGCGACACGAAGATTTTCAAGAAACCCCCCCTAACTACCCTTTACATAGAACATTTTTGGAAAAGTTTGTTTTTCTTAAAAATGGCTCTAACGATTTTGATTAAAATACCACATATTAAAATCACTTCTATTACAAATAAAATGTATATATTGCATTTTCTGGGAATAGCTTCTAAAGACCTGTTTATTCTGAATGAATTTTACTTAATTTGGCATAACTAATAAACCGTAAGAATAGACAAAAACTTACAATACAAAAAATGTAGATCTTGTTAAAATACACAAGTTATGTCATATACATTTTTTTCGTGGAGCTTACCGTTTTCGAGGTATTCCTTATTATTAGTTTCAATTGTGAGGCACATCTACTTTTCTCCGACGGAAGTGTGTGTGTGTTTCTTTTGTTCTACTCCTGGTCAAACAAAGAAGCGATTTGCAATGACAATCGCATATAAACAGCTTTTAAAACATTTGACTATCACTTTTGCCTTGTCCATTCCCTTAGTTCCAGTCTACTTATAAGGAACTAAGTAATACAATTCTGCTAGTGTTTATCTCAATTAGCATGGTGTTGGAAGAAGAGTTATCTTTTGTAAGAAGTTTGTTTGTAGAGTAGCTAGAGAAAGTCATGTGAGTGTAACACATCAGAGTTTTCATCCTGCATTATCATTTTCTTATTACTAGTGTTGAACATTCATACGGTCATTAAAACTTAAATTTCTCAGATATTTTAAAAAAAAAATATTCACATTTGAAAGTGTCCTGTTACTTTGGTTTAAATTCTTACATTTTTAACAGACCTTACATTTTCAACAGAGCTTCCGGCAATAATGGTTTAGAATTGCGGTGCAATTATTAAAACTGAAATGGCTCAGTTAAAAGCGGTGCACGACCCAAGTTACCAACGTTGAGAATAGAATAATACCAATATTCTAAATGTTTTTTCAAGTATGCAATAATTAAAATTAAACAACTCCTTTATACTGAATTTTTAAGAGTAAAACTATTTCCCGAATTCGCTCTATTCCTGAAGAGTGAATGAAAGTGACAATGTAATGTAATTATTCGAGTGATAAGCAGCGGCGGCTGCTGTGTAGGAGCACAAGAGCACGTGAACCTCCAATATTTCTTAGTGGATCTCCTGTTTCTCTTCCAGGAAACATTTAATAAAATGCGCTATCCGATGCCACATGTTTAAATATACCGCGCTCTGCTCTTCAGATTGAACACACCCGAGAACCTGAGTATGTGGCAACAACGCTTGTAGCACAGGCCTCGTGTGCTAGCGTATTACTAACGTTTAGCAGCTCTGCGCTTGCGCGGGTCAACAAACCAGCTTGGAGTTTTACAGCCAAAAATGAGCACAGTGCGACCGTGCACATTAACACCTCCAGGTTCTGTTTATCAGCGGGAGGCGCTGCTATCTTTGAGATTTAGTTGAAACTATCCGGAAGTGCAACTGCAGTCTTTGTGAGACGCGCCAGAAATGTTTTTCCACAATAAAGGATTCAGCACTGGCAATGCTTGCTGTGAGAAGAAGCTGGCCAATAGCATAAAATACTTTAATCACCGAGTGATAGAAAAATTTGCACATTTGAAAAACCGGCACAAATAAATTTGGTGTTAATTGCGTAATTCAAACAATGTAAATATTATTCACTGCAAATACCATTCTTCATATAAACTGCATCAAAGAACTTCACCCCTTCATCACCTCATATTGCTGTTAACTCTGGGAGACTAAGAAATTGAACATCTTTACAATACTGGGTGGGTGGGTGAGTATTTGTGTAATAAATTATAATTCTTGTTATTAGACTCTATCATTGTTTCTAATATTACTGCATTTGATGTTGCGGCGACGGCGGTAGCAGTAGTGGCTGCGGCAGTGGTAAATTGCTGATTTTTGTGAACACCTAAAGTTTTAATCCACGAGCCGCCACTGGTGATAGGTCAAATGGCAAGCTGTATCCGATCTACAACAGGAACTCCACATTGTCCCTCCGGAACAAGCTACTACTATACAAGCAGGTCATCCGCCTGCCAAGTCCCACCTCCACCGTCTTCAGATCCTTCAAAACCGTTACTTTTGTTTTTTCTTTTCTTTTCTTTTTCTTCTTTTTACCTTGTTTTTCTATATTATTACTGGATTGCTGTTTTCTTACTGTTACAACACACACATAAACACAAACATATAACACCCATGCCCAAGGCGGGACTCGAACCCACGATCCCCAGCGCTACGAAGCACCAAAGCGTAACGCCTTGGCGAGCTCGGCTATGGGGAACGGCTCGGTCGGCAGCTGCCGCCGATTGGTACTCAACGACCTTTCTTTTCCTGCCCTCACAGACTACATCCTCCGTCTCTCCCATGGCTTCTACGCCAGCCTCCCATTGAGCTTCAACCACCTCATCCGTGGCCTCGGGGAATATGATCTCGACCCCGGGGACCGCTACAAACCCCCGAGACTGAAGCCTAGCCTCTAAAACCTCCCCTTCCTACCCTAGCCAGTTTTCCTACCATTGGAATCTCCCTAAAAAAACAAAAAACCAATATATATATGTGTGTGTGTGTGTGTGTGTGTGTGTGTGTGTGTGTGAGTGTGTGTGTAAAACCCACTCCTCGCGCTCGGACACAACTCGGATGGGTGACCGTCAAGTTGTACTCCGACCAGATTCTGCAACATTGGCTTTCCCCCACCCCCTATCTACATCCTTTCAGTTCTCCCCGCTAGCTGGCACTGCTTTCCTTGACAGCCCGCAAGCGGCTGGCCAAGTTAAGCAGCATCGGGCCTGGTCCCTCTCTGGGTGGGTGACCACTCAGGTAGGTAAGCCAGCCCGCGCCGGCTGCACAAAGGAAAACACCCTGCCCACATTACTTTGACATGACACAAACGCTTGCACAAGACTACATCTTTTATATCACACGGGTAAATCCGCGAGAAAAGCGGATAGGTAACGTGGTGACTTGCCCCCGCCCGAGTACACTCGGGCGACTAGTTCCTGCTCCTGGCCGTCCTTGAAGAAACCACCCTTGCCAATGCCAGAAAAGGTCAACGACCTGGTATGGCAATAGTCGAAAGCCCTCAGGGGAGGGTTACCTTCAGCGACACCACTATGACATGATCCAGCTGTAAGGCAGTGCCGTGGCCATGTGGTTAGGCTTTTCGGCTCTCTCCAAGGCAATTCCAAGACGCGGCAGTTGGGATTTATGGTGACAAAGTGGCATATCTCCGGTTTCCCCCGCCATTATATTCCACAGGTGCTCCATCTTCATTCCATGCATCATCAGCATCATCGCCTGCGGTGCCATAGTAATAAAAACGGGCGTTTAAATACTATCAGAAAGCTGTAACATAGGTTAACATCTCGCTGCAGCTACCTGCTGTGTGGAAGGTCCCGGGCTCGATTACGGTTGGGAATTTTTCTCTAAGATTATTCCCTATCCTCCCCAGATTCTAGAGGGAGAGACAGAAAGAGAGAAATCAAAAGTATATCGTAAAGAACCAAAAGGGCGGGGGGGGGGGGATAAAATACATATTACAGCTAAAGGCGGAGTATATGTGGAATGATTAAAGAATAATAGCCCGCGTGTTGTCTGCTTCATATTCAAAAGATCGTGAGTTTGAATCTCGCTTAGGGTGAGTTGCACGGATAAGGTTTTTTTCGGGGTTTTCCCTTATCTTGAGATAACGAATGTCGAGTAACTTTAAGCTCCAAGGACCCCGAGATCATTTGAGCATCATTTCACCAATTTCATTCATCGTCCGATATGACCAACCAATGGGTTATTATTCCTAAGGTAAAGCAGCCGATATGACCAAGATGTTATAGGTGATATATAAGTGGATATAAAAACCTCAGGTCATACAGGTGCCCATTTTACCCCTAAAACATTGATATTTACTCATAGCTATTTGAGTTAATCTTTACGTTTTTCTTTGAATTCACGCTCTCTTTCACATTGCCAGACTCTAGGGAAGGCAAAGAATTATCCTGGCCAAAGAAATATTCCCACCTTCTATCAAGGATTCGAAACCATGACCTTTGGAACAGGAGGTTACCATGCCAACCACCAGACCACGTAGACGGGAGGGGATAATGAGTGCATATAAATGGAACGAAAAAGTATTGAAAGAATCATCGAAAATGACTACATTTATGACCTAAATCACCATTGAAATTCTTCAGGTCTAGAATCCCAAACTGAAAAAGTTTCATGTGTTCCATTCACATGACTTTCTCCACATCTCTGAAACAAATTATTGTTAAAAAAACGTATTTTTCTATTTACTTCATGCTAATCGAGAAAAAATTAGCAGTAATAGTCTTATTACTTGCTTCCTTGTAAGTAGAAGCTAAATAAGGGAGGATAATAGGTTAAAGTGATAGTCAAAAGCTGGTTGCTATGTGACTGAAGCTCCTTTGTTTGTATGGACAGAAGTTGACAAATTGCTGTATGAGAAAAGTTTAAGTGTTTAAAGCTGAAACCAAAAACAAGAAATATCTCCAAAGCGATCAAATCCACGAAAAAAAGTATATAATATAAATTGTGTGTTTTAATGTGGTCTATATTTTTTGTGTGGTAAGTTTTTGTGCATCTCTTACAGTTTAGCAGTTATGCAAAATTCCGTAAAATTCATCCAGAATAAAGTAGTCTTCAGAGACTATTCCCAGAAAATTCATGATATACATTTTATTTGGCACGTAAATATCTCAAATATAAGAGATTTTAATCAAAATCGTTAGGGCCATTTTTGAGAAATAAAAAAAATTCGAAAAAGGTTCCATGTAAAGGATAGTTGGGGGTGGGGGTATTTTCTTGAAAATCTTCGTGTCGCATACTTGGGAGATACCAAACTTAAATACCAAGTTTGATATTCAACGATCTTTTCGTTTTTGAGCTATGTTGTTCAAAGATACACAGACCGAGTACACACACACACACTCACACAGACACACACACACGGACCTTTTTGTAAACATGATTTTTTTTGGATTCAGGGAGACACAAAACATGGATTTCCGGTGAAATCTCGTATCGAATTTTTGTGTGCATTACAATACCTTCTCTATACAGTATGTACATAGTACGTGTAGAGAAAGTAAAAACTTCCCAACTTATATTCATTTAAATTCATTCTGTAATAGTGAGCACTTTTAGGTCATCCTATGCAAGAGAGAGCATGCTTAGTGATTACAACACAATTGTACACAAGACGCAGCCAACTGTTACATATTTCCCTCATTATCTCTGGCCACTTTTGATGATTATATCGGAAATTCCTCCTAAAATATACGCAGGATAAATGTATGGTGATAACAGGTGTTAATTGAGCTGTTCCGTTGAACACACAGACATTATTTTAACTGTTTAACAACAACCTTTTCGATTAAGTATATTTCAAAACAAGTTTTAATTTACTGATGGTAATAATCTCGAATGTAAAGATTGGCAGTGCCTTAATTTAGAGTAACTCGGCTACTTCAAATTATTGGGATCCCTGGTGCCAAGAGACATCTTCAGAGACGCTATCAATATAAAACATTTCTACAAGCAAATTTTGGATTTTACATTCTTTAAGTAAACGATGCATAGCTAACCTTATTCTCCAAAATTATTTATACATAACAAATTAAAGTTATTACATACCTGGCATTCCAAAGTGATGGACGAATCCTTCAGGGCTTTTAGCTGTCCCGGAAGAATGTTCGTGAATTCTGGCAGCTCGATGCGACGACCCACAGAGATGGCCTCCGAAGTCGTTACCGATTCTCCCCATCCGTATCGGTTTTTGGGCGTCACTCTGAACTTGTATTCACAGCCGGGCTTGAGGTTAAACGCGTCGAATGAGCTGATTGGGGACACACCCATCTGAAAGTAGTAATAGTTCCTATTACTACGGTGGTGGTATTGGTAATAGCAGTAGTATAGTAGAATGGTAGTAGAAATAGTAGTAGCAGCAGCACTAGCACTGGGGTTGGTGGTGATAGTAGTGGTATAGTAGAAATGCTAGTAGAAGTAATCATATACCGCTGCTTTTCTTGGCCAGGTGTAGAACAAAAGAAAAACGGACACTGCCGTCTGAGAAAAGTATAAGTACTTCACAACTGAAACCAATAACAATGAATAGCTCAAAAACGGTAAGCTCCACGAGAAAAATGTATATGACATAACTTGTGTATTTTAACAAGACCTAAATGTTTTGTACAGTAAGTTTTTATCTATCTCTTACGGTTTACTAGTTATGCCAAATTAAGCAAAATTAATGCAGAATAAACAGGTCTTCAGAAGCTATTCCCAGAAAATTCAAGATGTACATTTTATTTTTTAGATAAATATCGTTAATATATGATATTTTAATCAAAATTGTTAGAGCCATTTTTAAGAAAACCAAAATTTTAGAAAAAAGGCTCTATGTAAAGGATAGTTTGGGGTGGGGGGATTTTTCTCAAAATCTTCGTGTCGCATCCCTGGAAGATACTAAACTTAAATACCAAGTTTGGTATTTTATCTACTTTTCGTTTTTGAGTTATCGTGTTCACAGACACACGGACACACGGACCTTTTTCTGAAACTGCTTTTTTTGGATACAGGGGGTCCTAAAACATGTTTTTCCGGTGAAATATCGGTATCGAATTTTTGGGTGGAGTACAATACTTCTCTATCCCTATGTACATTGTACATACGGGGCAAGAGAAAGTAAAAATTAAAAACAAGAAGAGGAGGAAGAAGGTCATTTCGTAAATTTCGTATTACAGTATTAGAATGAGAGTCCCTCATAGCTGTTTCAAAGCCATTCAAGTACATCTTAACTCCAAGAAGTTTTGCCAATTTTGAGAATGGTGCTGAAAACCATCTGTTATGTGTTATTCATTATTGTTTATCATTTTTTGTCGGCAGCATTTAAGACTCCGTTCTGGTTATAAAGTTCTTCCCTCGCAATAGCTTCTTCAGTTGCGCAATGATTCCAAACTTGGATGTATTGAGAAAGACGAAGAGGAGAGCGTTTTAACACCTCCCACCTTCACGACTATAGTCAATGAGACCTGTGTCGTTACTCAACAATATTGAACCCTTGTTCATAAATGAAGCGAATAAGATTTTATGGCAATGTTCCTGCCCGTCGTGTGCCAGAACGTCAGTCCATCACATATACATTTCGGACCTATCAAGAGCCTCAAGACATGATTTGGTTGCTATCGTTTATGAAAATACCCTCAATAAAGTGTCACAAAATTAATTGTGCTTATTATATATGTGGATAAAAATTAGCACGAGAAATACGTTTTGATAAATTGACAATCAAATTGCCTAAGATTATATATATTTATAAGAGCCACAGTAATATCTAGTTAAAACAATAATGGAATAAAAAATAGAAGAATAACAGACAGGTTTCCGGAGAAGGGGGTCATGTACAGATAATAATATGTATAATTAAACAAATTATAGAACAAGAAAGAGAGAAAAATTTGGAAATTCGTAAGGCTTTTATAGGCTAATAAAGCATTCGATTGCGTGAATAGAGAGAAGCTGTGGGAAATATTAACAGTAAAGGGCTACCCACTACACACAATAAGTGTAATAAGGTTTATATATAACATCACATATATAATTATTGTCAAGAGACTAATAGATCGATAGGATTTATAATTGATATAGGACTAAGACAAGTTGCAGTTACCTCACGCCTTTTACTTTCTCTATGTATGTACAATGTACATAGGGGATACAGAAGCTATTGTATTCCACCCAAAAATTCGATACCGACAATTCACCGGAAATACATATTTTAGGTCGCCCTGAATCAAAAAAAAAAAAAAAAAGCATTTTTAGAAAAAGGTTTTTATATATAAGTTGAATAATGGATTACTGCTAATTTTTCTCGAGTAGCATGAACTAAAAAGAAGCATAAGCATTATATGAATAATTTGTTGCAGAGATGAGGAGAAAGTCATGTGAATGGAACACATCAGACTTTTTTACTATTACAATAGAAGGTTATACGAATTATCAAAAACTGTCACAAAAACAGCACGTTTTTCAAACTTAGGAATTTTAACTGTATAGATATTCACATGCATAAATCGTCAAGGAACTCCTTAAGAAGTGATGACCGTGAACATGAAACAATACAAAAAATCTGATGTGTTCCATTCACATGACTTTCTCTACATCTGTGTAACAAATTATTGTTAAAAAGCTTATTCTTTTGTCTACTTCATGATAATGGAGAGGTGAAATGCTAAATTGTAAATAGAAGGAATACACTAGGCTAAAACATTACTCAAATTTTTAAAAGCTGGTTGCCATGTAGATGAAATCCGTTTCTTTGAATTGCCAGCAGTTGTGAAAAAGTATTATAAAACTGAAACCAATAACAAGGAATGTCTCAAAAATGGTCAACCCCACAAAAAAGATGTATATGACATAAATTATGTGTTTCAATGCTATCTACATTTTTTGTGAAGTAAGTTTTTGTCTATCTCTTACGGTTTGCTAGTTATGTAAAGTCCAGTAAAGTTCATCCATAATAAGGAGATCTTCAAAGACTATTTTCAGAAAATTCAAGATATACATTTTGTTATGTAAATATCTTTAATATACCGTACTTTAACCAAAATCGTTAGTTATTTTTGAGAAAATCAAAATTTTCGAAATTTCTTCCAAGTAAAGAGTATTTAGGAATGGGAGCATTTTTCTGAAAAGCTTCGTATCGCATGCCTCTAAGATACTAAACTTAAATACCAAGTTTGGTATTTTACCGACTTTTCGTTTTTGAGTTATCGTATTCACAGACACATGGACATGCCTACACACGAAGACACACACACACACACACACACAGACAAATTCACTCACACACACACGGGCCTTTTTCCAAAAATACTTCTTTTGGATACGGGGACCCTAAAAGGTATATTTCCGGTGAAATCCCGACATCGAATTTTTGAGTGGAATACAATACTTTCACTATACAGTATTACATAGTGCGTTTAGAAAAAGCTGATGTGTTCCATTCACATGACTTTCTCTATATCTCTGTAACAAATTATTGTTAATAAGCTTATCTTTTATTTATTTCATGCTGATTGATAAAATTAGCAGAAATAGTCTTATTTCTTGCTTTATTGTAAGTAGAAGCGAAATAAGGGAGTACCATAAGTTAAAGTGAAAGCCAAAAGCTGGTTGCTATGTGACTGATATTCCTTTGTTTGTATGGACAGGAGTTGACAAATTCCTGTATGAGAAAAGTATGTTTTTCAAAGCTGAAACCAAGAAAAAGGAATATCTCAAAAACGATCAACTCCACGAAAAAAATGCATATAACATAAATTGTGTGTTTTAACGTGCTCTACATTTTTTGTGGGTTAAGTTTTTGTCCATCTCTTACGGTTTAGTAGTTATGCAAAATTCATCCAAAATAAAGTAGTCTTCAGAGGCTATTCCCAGAAAATTCAAGATATACATTTTATTTGTCAGGTAAAAATCTTTGATATACGAAATTTTAATCAAAATCGTTAGAGCCATTTTTGAGAAAATCAAAATTTTCGAAAAAAGTTCCATGTAAATGGAAGTTCCAAGTTTGGTATTTTACCGACTTTTCGTTTTTGAGTTATCGTGTTCACAGACACGCGGACACACACACCCGGACCTTTTTGTGAAAATGCTTTTTTTGGATATTGGGGACCCTAAAACATATATTTCCGGTGAAATCTCAGTATCGAATTTTTGGGTGGAATGTACATAGTGCGTATAGAGAAAGTTAAAAGTAAAAATGAAATTGACATATAATTTGCACACACAAAAGTAAAATGTTAAGTAAAATGCAAGTCAGTCGTATTTATTTAGGACAAAAATGTGTAATAAATTACATGTAAATTAATTTAAAACAAACAGATATAAGAGTATTTAAATCTAGGTTATACAAATAGTTATCAGACTGTCTATTTTATTCTCTTAGCGAATTTTAAATTGGATGCGGAACATCTGAATTAATTTGATAATGTATTTTACAGTATCTATAGCCTGTAAATAAAGGTATGTTTTACGAAAGATTGAAGCTAAAAACCATACCTCAACCCATCTTGCTCCACCTTCGCCACCAAGAACCCAGGCCTCCACACGATATGCTAGTACTGGAGCACCGCCTTTCTGTTCACATTTGGGCCAGGATAACGTGAGCCAATTTCGACCACTATCAACCACAACTGGCTCACCACCAACGGGACCTGGAACATCTGCAAACACATATTGTTCACTAATTAGCAACTTTTAAAGACAATTTGCTCTCAGGCATTCATTCTATCATAATGCAAAACCATATTTGAGATTATATCATACATAAACGATATAAATGTGAGGGCATTCACTCCCAAATTCTCTGGTTTAAAAGAAGTGCCTAGAATAGTCTTTTGCTTACGCTCTTACTCAAAAAGTCAAACAGAAGTGTGGATGAATATACCCAGAAGGCTTGATCATTTTGATGGTGCCGTAGCTCAACTGTGTGGGAATGTTTCTCTAACCAAGATTACACTCCACATCCACTGCCATTACACATCCTACATCAGTCATTAACATGGCTCCCAACTGAAACACAAGTAAAATATCTTGGAGTCCTGTTAGACACAAAGCTGACCTGGAATGTACATATTACTCACACAGTCTCACTTGCTTCTTCTCAAATCACCAAGTTATATCCTTTGGTCAACACACGCCCCAAACTGCTCAAGTTCTTATTTCACTGATACATCCACTCATCACATATGGAGCTTCTCTGTGGGGTGCAGCCAGCAAAACACATCGACTACAGGTACTACAAAATAAATTCATTCGAATTGCCACAAATTGTTCGTAAGAAACAATCAACTGCATCAAGACCTAGGAATTCTTCCGTTACAACAATACATCAAGGAACTAGCAAAGTCTTTCTACACTAAACTGCAAGTCTCTTGAGCTCAGACATATCACATAGGAACAAAAACCCGAAAGAGAACAAGGTTAAAAATCTGTGTTACATTCACATGACTTTCTCTACTTCTCTGCAACAAAGTATTATTGTTAAAAAGTTTACACTTCTATTTACTTCATGCTAATCGAGAAAAACATTAGCACAGTTCTATTACTTACTTCCTTGTTAGCAGAAGGGAAATAAGGGAGTACTATAGCCTAAACTAATAATCAAAAGCTGGTTGCTATGTGACTGATGTTTCTTTGTTTGTATGGACCGGAGTTGACAAATTCCTGAATGAGAAAAGAATAAGTTTTTCATAGTTGAAAGCAAAAACAAGGAATATATCAAAAACGATTAACTCCACGAAAAAAAGTATATAAGATAAACTGTGCGTTTTAAGGTGCTCTACATTTTTTGTGTTGTAAGTTTTTCTCCATCTCTTACGGTTTAGCAGTTATGCAAAAATACATACAATTCGTCAAGAATAAAAACTATTCAGAGGCTATTCCCAGAAAATTCAACATATACATTTTATTTGTCGTGTAAATATCTTTAATATACGAAATTTTAATCAAAATCGTTAGAGACATTTTTGAGAAAATCAAAAATTTTGAAAAAAGTTCCATGTAAAGGGTAGTTGGGTAGTTGGGGGTGGGAGGATTTTCCTCAAAATCTTCGTGTCGCATCCCTGGAAGATACTGAACTTAAATACCAGGTTTGGTATTTTACCGATTTTTCGTTTTTTATCATGTTCACAGACATACGGACACACGGACCTTTTTGTGAAAATGCTTTTTTTGGATATTGGGGACGCTAAAACATATATTTCCGGTGAAATCTCGGTATCGAATTTTTGGGTGGAGTGCAATACATTCTCTATACACTATGTACACAGTGCGTATAGAGAAAGTAAAAAATTATACTTCATCATATGCATAGTCTGGAGGTATGAATGAGAGTATGAATGTGTGTGTAAAGTTCAAGATAACTCACTACACATTTACAACAGGAAATGAGTGCACATCGTTGTCATGAGTATAGCACGGACGTTTAGGCTTGTATAACAGTTAAAATGGCAGGCAGAAAAGCATCAAAAATGTAAAAAAGTCTTACATGTTCTATTCAGATGGCTTTCTCTACATCTCTGCCTCAAATTATTGTTAAAAAGTTTCATGCTAATCAAGAAAAAAAAATAGCAGATATAATCCTATTACTTGGTTTCTTGTTAGTAGAAGTGAAATAAGGGAGTCTTTGTTTGTATGGACAGAAGTTGATAAATTCCTGTATGAGAAAAGTACAAGTATAAGTATAAAACCAAAAACAAGGAATATCTCAACTCCACGAAAAAAACGTATATAACATAAATTGTGTGTTTTAACGTGCTCTACATTTTTGGTGTGGTAAGTTTTTGTCCATCTTACGGTTTAGCAGTTATGCAGAATTCGTCAAAATTCATCCAGAATAAAGAGGTATTCAGAAGCTATTCCCAGAAAGTTCAAGATATACATTTTATTCGGGGTATAAATAGCTTTAATATACGTGATTTTAATCAAAATCGTTTGAGCCATTTTTAAGAAAATCAAATTTTTGAAAAAAGTTCCCTGTAAAGGGTAGTTTGTGGTGGGGGGGGGTTTGGAAAATCTTCGTGTCACATCCTTGGAAGATACTATACCTAAATACCAAATTTGGTATTTAACGGTCTTTTCGTTTTTGAGCTATGTTGTCCACAGACACACACACACACACACACACACACACACGCACACACACACACACACTCACACATACGCGGATCTTTCTCTAAAAATGACTTTTTTGGATTCAGGGGATCCTAAGACATGCATTTCCGGCGAAATCTCGGTATCAAATTTTTGGGTGGAATACAATATTTCCTCTATACACTATGTACATAGTATGTGTAGAGAAAGTAAAAAAAAAACGTATGTGTTCCATTCAATGCCTTTTTCTGTCTGTTCTGCAAACAAATGTTCTTATTATTTTACCTACATCATGCTAATCAAGATAGACATTACCAGAAATGGTCTTATTACTTAATTCCTTATAATTACAGGGTAAATAAGAGAACAGAGTAGGTTAAAGCGACAATTAAGCCAATCGAAAGCTGTCGCGATGCGATTATAATTGAAGTTTCGTTGGCCAAATTAGGGGAAAGTGGAAAGTAACGCGCTCTGAAGAATACATATCTGCGGGGCAAGGTTATAAGAAATAAGGAGCAATTGTTTTGTTGCAATAAATATTACTAAAAAAGTATGCTAGACCGTCTTAGAGAGGGTATTCCTCCGCAACACACTCATTGAAAAGACTCCGCAGTTACATTATGATTTCCGCATTTGGGGCGTGCCGGGTTCGATATCCATTAGGCCGGTCTCTCTGACCATGGGGTTTACATGGTTTTCCAGGTTTGGTACCAGAATTTCCAGTCCCCATAATTTTCTATCAGGTGTTTCAGCGTTGAAACACCAGGCAATCATTTGATGTTTTGCGGCAGGATGATAGATGTGCGTTTTGGAAAGGTTGGACTTCTGAAGAACCCCTTCCAAAGCGTCATCTCTGGGCTCTAGACACCCCCAGAGCTTTTGGGCAGGGTTCAGCGTTGGATGTATACAACCTGGAATCGTTAGGGAACCCCTCCATGCTTGAGTACATTGTTGCTCGGATCTTCCATATCATCCCTTCTTCCCAGAGACCACATTAGAAGCAAAAAGGGTCAAATTGGTCTAAATGTAGTGCTCTGCCCTGGTTTCGGGGACCCCACCATGAGTTGTACTCCTTCTCCTCCGCATCGCAGTTTTCTCACAACAAAAATGTTGAAGAACCATAATTGCACGCAAATTTTAAAATATCGTAAATAAATCCTAGAGATATGTTATATTATAGTGACTCATCTTCTCTTCTATCTTAAAAAATCTGATTGTTCCATTCACATGACTTTCTCTACATCTCTGCAACAAATTATTGTTAAAAAGATTATGCTTCTATTTACTTCATGCTAATCGAGAAAAAATTAGCCGAAATAGTCTTATTACTTGCTTCCTTGTAAGTAGAAGCAAAATAAGGGAGTACCATAGGTTAAAGTGATAGTCAAAAGCTGGTTGCTATGTGACTGAAGTTCCTTTGTTTATATGCACAGGAGTTGACACATTTCAGTATGAGAAATGTGTGTTTTTTAAAGCGGAAATCAAAAACAAGGCATATAAAAAACACAAAAAAAAAAAAGATCAACTTCACGAAAAAAACTGTATATAACAAAAAATGTGTGTTTTAACGTGCTCTACAATTTTCGTGTGGTAAGTTTTTGTCCATCTCTTGCATTTAGCAGTTATGCAAAATTCCATAAAATTCATCCAGAATAAAGTAATCTTAAGGGTCTATTTCCAAAAAATTAAAGGTATACATTTTATTTGTCAGGTAAATATCTTTAATATACGATATTTTAATCAAAATCGTTAGTCTTTTTTTAAAAAATCAAAATTTTGGAAAAAAGTTCCATGTAAAGGGTAGTTTTAGGTAGGGGGATTTTTCTCAAAATCTTCGTCTCGCATCCCTGGAAGATACTAAACTTAAATACCAAGTTTGGTATTTTACCGACTTTTCGTTTTTGAGTTGTCGTGTTCACAGACACACACACACGGACCTTTTTCTGAAAATGCTGTTTTTGGACAAAGGGGGCCCTAAAATATATATTTCCGGTGAAATCTCGGTGTCAAACTTTTGGGTGGAATGCAATACCTTCCTATACACTATGTATATAGTATAGAGAAAGTAAAAATGCATTTCCTTTTCATTAGAAAACGATGCATGTCATCGTAGTATTTCTGTAATATGACTATGTAATGAGTGTGTTATAATATTGCGCGTTAAAGTGTGTGCTATCAAACGTAATAACGGTAATCACTGTGCATTTTTCGTTAGTGCATAATTTTAGCATAACGCTGAGTATTTTATCTTAATCATAGTGAGCGTGATTATAATACAATGCGGTATGTTTTATGTTAATAAGTGTAATGATCAAAGATATACAAGTTCAAAAGAAAGCTCCTAACCTCAAAACGTTCGTAAAAATTGAGCAACGTGTAAGCTCTTCAACCGTTTCTTGTTTTTATGTTGCTTGAGCATGTTTACGTAACAAGTCAGACACACATTTATGGACTACTCTAATTAGGCACTAAGTTGCACTTCAGCCCGATAGAATTATCTTTTAATTTAAAGAAGACCATAAGTTCTGGTTTATTATCTCACTGAAGTAGGTAATTGCTATACTATGTGTTCGAAAAATTCAAAATTCTTATCTATCCTTTGCAAAAATTTAATTTTCCAAATCCCACTTGAGTTCACTTGTGAGATGCAAGTGATCTAATCAATATGTAAAAGCTAGAGATTCTTTCCCATTTGGTATTTAGAACAGTGATTTAGAATTTATTTGCGCTAGGTGACTATTTATTAGGGTCAGGGGGGGGCAGGACCGGGTAGTGAGGCACAACCGGGTAGATGGGGTTTTTAAACTGGAAAGTGCTACCATCTACCACTTCTTGACTGAACTGCATTCTCCTATCGGCAGCAGTCAGAAGCAGGAGTTCGAAGAATATAGTCGTGTTATTGGGTCTGTAATCTTTATGATTAGAAACTTCCGCGTTTTGAAGTAATTTAACTGAAATTTGAAGTCGGAGTTTAAGAGGTAAGTATCTACAGCAACACATTTTACTTTTACTACATTAAATTGCAAAGATTTAGGTATTGTTTTCAATGTCGTTACAATTCGGGAAGCAAGTCGTTATTGAGGTATGCCTTAAGAAGGACAAAATGGCGTGTGGGGGCAGAAGCGGGGGGCATAACCGGGTCCCACCAATCCTGTGTCCTAAAAAGTTTAGTGATGTTGACTTCATACCAGCTGAAACCACAGAACACACTCCTCAGCCATCAGCATCAACATCTGGGGGGTCTACACTACATGCCCAGCCTTGTGACTCAGTCTCTCTTCTTCCCTTCAAATTTGTCGAAAAAATAGCAATATCGGCTGAACCACAAACATTTGCGGTTTCGCCAATAGATGTGTTAACAGTTCCTTGTGCCAATAGACTTCCCTCATCGTCAGGAAGACGCCGCGGGAAAAGAGCTGTCCTTACAGGGTCACCATATAAGGTTGAGCTTCAAAAAAAGGCAAACACTCAACCTAAGTCACCAGCAATTTGCAGAAAGTCGCTTCAGTCTAAGTTTGGTGAAACAACAAGAGCAAAAAAAGCCAAATATAACGAAGAAAATTCTAGCAATAGGCAGTGCTCTTATTGCAAGGAGAAATATAGTGAGACAAAATGAAATGACGACTGGATTCAGTGTGTGAAGTGCAACAGATGGGCCCATAAACTTTGCACAGGTTGGCCCCAAAAGGCATTGAAATATTTTGAATGTAATGACTGTTAAGCACAGAAAAACTATAGTACCCGGTTGTGCCCCGTCGTTTTAACGGTTCCGCCCCTACCCTAGGGGCAAAACCGTATTTTGCAAACAAAAACTTTTTAATTTATATTACGTATGTGATAAAAGATGGCAACAAAGCACATGATTTAAAATGTTCACAATTCATGATACAATAATTTACAATAAAGTGCATTTCTTAAAACATTATATGTTATGATCAATTATAATTTATTGTTAGATACCCGATCCTGCCCCCCCCTTCCCCTACATACTCTAGCAGTCTACAAAGGTAACTCTTACGAGGTAATGACCTCAGAACGTCGTTTCTCCCGATTCCAGTGAAGGAGGAGAAATGCTGGTGAATCACACGTTTAGTGGACGGTAGCGAGTGTGTGCTCTTTGTGAGAAAACATAAAGAAAATGTCAGCTTCGCAACGCAGGAAGGTTATTTTCATATCATTTTCAGAGGCTCCACATGAACTGCAAATGGAATTACTTGCTGTACAAAATTGTATGAACACAAAATGCTCGAATGAAGGAGGTAGGGAATTACTTAAATAATTGCCAAAGGATTCACTTTCCAAATTACGATTATTTGCATCACATTTAATGGTAATATTTGACTCCACATAATTTGCGAACAGTGCTTCTCTAAAATGAATTGTTAAAAACCAGCATCGCAGTAGAGTAAACCACGATATTTTGGTTCATCCATTAAAGCTCTATGCACCATCACTAGCAGCAGATATTGATGGACTCTTGCAAAGTAAAACGTATCACATAATCCCTCCCCACCCCAAAAAAAAGGGCAACACTAAATGCAAATGAGGAGGGCCTTGTGTTTACACATTCCAATTCGTCACACAGCGTGTGCTTCACACGCTGTGGAATGAATTCCTGCGTTTTGTCTTTGTGTTTCAATTTGGACATGCTTGCTCTTTAGCTCTTTAGCTTAATTATATGTTTAGAGACTCTGTAAAATTCTATTACTGAATAATTAAACAGCACTGTATTATTTCTACTCTCAGGAGTTTTCATAACTGCTGCGATTAAGGGCAGGTCTAGAATTTCTCTAAGGAGGGAGCACACAAATGGTTTGCGGGTTCTCTCCAGATAATTCTATTAAAATTTAGTTTTGAAATGTTGGACTTGTAATGGAAATGGAGTTTTATTTATGGACAATGTTTAACTGCTGTGTTTCTCAGCATCCCCTTCTATGTTGGGCATGAAAGAACACTTACTTTTGTTCCGAGACCATTTTATCAGGCTTGAGGTTCTTTTATGTACCGTAAATCTACGACACAGGACCAACGGCTTTAGTTCTCCGCCGAGGAAAGCCATGCTAAGGATTTTTACACCCGAATAAAATATCCATCGTCCTCTGCCGGGTTTGAACCCGTGATCTTGGGTATACGGTTAGACTTGAAATAGAAAAATTTTGAAAGGACACATTCTAAAAGGGACAAAATATATATTATTTGTTACTAAAAATATTAAATTTTAACCGCTAAACGGAAATAACTAGAGTAAGTAAAACACACTAAACATTGTGCAATGTGCAGCAACATTTCCTAGTATTTTTGTGTACTTAGAAAGACAAAGTGCTTTGCTTATGCCAACAAAATAAAAAGAAAGCTGATGTGTTCCATTCACATGACTTTCTCTATATCTATGCAACAAATTATTGTTAAAAAGTTTATGCCTTTATTTACTTCATGCTAATCGAGGAAAAAATTAGCAGAAATAGTCTTATTACTTGCTTCATTGCAAGTAGAAGCGAAATAAGGAGTACCATAGGTTAAAGTGATAGTCAAAAGCTGGTTGCTATGTGACTGAAGTTCCTTTGTTTGCATGGACAGGAGGTGATAAATTTCTGTATGAGAAAAAGGTATAAGTTTTTCAAAGTTGAAATCAAAAGTAAGGAATATCTCAAAAACGATCAACTGCACGAAAAAAATGTATATAGCATAAATTGTGTGTTTTAACGTGCTTTACATTTTTTGTGTGGTAAGTTTTTGTCCATCTCTTACGTTTGTCCGTTATGCAAAATTCCGTAAAATTCATCCAGAATAAAGTAGTCTTCAGAGGCTATTCCCAGAAAAACTGAGATATACATTTTATTTGTCAGGTAAATATCTTTAATATACGATATTTTATCAAAATCGTTTCTACCTTTTTTGAGAAAAACAAAAATTTCGAAAAATGTTCCATGTAAAGGGTAGTTTGGGGTGAGGGGATTTTCTTGAAAAGCTTCGTGTCGTATTTTTGAAAGATACCAAACTTAAATACCAAGTTTGGTATTGAACGCTATTTTCGTTTTTGAGCTATGCTGTCCAAACACAGACACATACACGGACCTTTTTTCTAAAAATGTTTTTTTTTTTGATTCAGGGGGACCCAAAGTATGTATTTCCGGTGAAATCTCGGTATCGAATTTTTGGGTGGAATGCAATGCCTTCTCTATATACTATGTACATAGTACGGATAGAAAAAGTAAAAAGCCACCATGTAAAAATAGGCTCTCTAGATTAATTTTTATTTAAAAGTCCGTATTTCTGTGTTTCTGCCCCTTGAATCTGTTAAGAGGACACTGCCGACCTCAATTTGTGTAGACTCGAGGATATTTCGTGCTTACTTATCCCTGTGGAGGAAAATCATCGTTAAATTTCTTCTTAATTAAGAAATGTTCAATTGTGTAAGCTCAGAAAAAAAAACAAAAAAAAAAAAAACTCTTAATTGTCACATGACTGAATAGCAACCATCATAAGCATGTTACCTGTATCCTTGCTTCTGCGCATTCGCTTCACTTCTCGCCCGGCTTCTAGGTTCAGCAAAACCAGCTAAGCCTCAAAGATCAAGATACGGTATCAATTTGCGAAGCAGAAAAATATGTTTTATTATACTTAAATCAAGTGCACTTAAATTAATATTTATTTTATTAATGTGTCCTGGTCTTATAACTTTTTTGGACATATATTATGTTGCGGTCTACTTTTTTTTTTCATTAATGTTACGCTTGGTGTGGAGGGTTAGGTTCCAGTGTTCCCGCCTCTGGATCTACCCTTGGCTGCGATGGCAGCTTGGCAGGGGTGTACCGCCCGACGTCACTGGCTATTGACACTATTTTTCGTTGTGGAGCCCACCATGCATCTCTAGAGGAAGCTAGGCAGATGTTGCCTTTGGAACGCAACATTGAGGATGGGTACTGCAAATGCATCCGAAGCGTCTTGAACAACTAATTCAATCACAGCGCAAAATCCCGGAAACTGTACCTCTTCACACTTTGTAATGTTTGGAGGAGAGTAAGTCGATGCGAATTTCAAACAAAAATAAAGAATGAAAAATATTGCGAATAAATATTTATTTCAGCATTAGAGAATTATAGGTATTAGCTTAAAATGAAAAACAGTTTTAATAACACTGAAAATGTATTTAACACGCCTGATTACACATTTTGTGTTTGATGGAGCGTGACTTTCGCCTGGGTATTTCCACTTATTGTTGCAGCTCTGAGCTTCTAGGCTTTGAAATACCAGTCTCCATTGTTCACTAACGACCCGTCCTGGCCTTATCGCGCTGGACTCGTGAGTTTCGTACTTTTGAGTGATTTTATTTCAGCGAATTCCAAAACCTTAGAATAAAAATACTCTAATAGTGATATATGCACAACAAATCGCAAGTGAGCATCCAAATGATACTGTCAAGATTAATGTCTTGTTTCCTACGAGGAATAGTTTTATAATATGGACACTGATTATCACACTCTATAATCTATTTGTTAAATTATTCTTCGACATAAATTGATATTATTCATAATATCAAAAATAAAATATCCTGGTCCAAAGTTCAAGCATGGGATTTCTACAAATGATTCGTTTTCAAAACGCTTCATTTTATGAAGTATTACACGCACAATAGTGGTTGATATATTAAAGCAACTGAAACATTGTGCACACCATTTGGCAGCACGAGCGCAGTGCCTTTACAAAATGGCGACAAAACAGGTAAAGAGTGACAGAATGATGCCATAGAAAGTATGGAACGAACTAGAATACCGTGTTACTCAAGGGGTACACTCAGATCATTCGCAGTGTGCAATGTGGTGGTTGGGTAGGGGCTTTGGAAGCAGAGGGGGTAGTTGGGTTCCCGGCTAGCTCTCGAAATGGTTTGATGAAATCAGGATTTGCGGGGAGGAACCTTAATGAAATGCTGCCAAACGTTTGTATCTGTTCCTCTGTGCCCTTTAGTGTCCCGCACTTGAAACTTCACACGTCCCCCTGGCCGTCCAATTTGTTTCAGGGCCGTGCCTCGCCAAAACCTTTCACAAATAAAGTTAAGTATTTCATCTTTCCTGTCACGCTAATCTCCCTCTTACTTTCCTTCCCAAGTGTCAAATGCCCTTGCATCGCGGAATACTGTCGGTATTCCACGTGCTATAACGAGACGCGTGGCGATGTGAACGCCATCTTTTTCGCATCTCCGACGGCTAGACAAGAGTCTATTCGCCGCCCATTTTCTAGGATGTGCCTAGACTTTTACTATTTCGGCTACTTTCACCGATCTTATTGGCTGGGAATATGTTGCATTTTTATATTTTGTCGCGTTTTCATTAGGTCTAACAATTTTAGACACCACGCTATGTTCTTATGGCTATTAACATTTTAACACGCCTGATTACACATTCTATGTTTGGTGGAGCGTGACTTTCGCCTGGGTATTTCCACTTATTGTCTGCAACTCTGAGCTTCTAGGTTTTGAGATACCAGCCTCCATCGTTCACTAACGACCCGTCCTGGGCTTCTTGCGCTTGACTCATAAGCTTTCGTATTTTTAAACAATTTTATTTCAGCTGCCCGTTTTCCTTTTAACATAGCTAGCTTTATTTAAGTAGTTTTGATTCTGTTTTTATTCGTGATTTCATTCTATTTATTACTTTATTTATTTCTTTAAATTCCCTCCCTGTGTTATTTTTCCTTTTTCTTTATCTGATTTGTTATATTTATTTCGTTTCTTTTCATGTTATATTATTAAGTTACTCTTATTTATTTTTCAGCTTTTATCACTTCAGTGAGATTATGGCTCTTTTTATTTATTCACCTTGTTGCACGTGTAATACTTCGGAAAACATAGCGTTTTGAAAACAAATGCCAGACGAATGAATCATTTGTAGCAACCCTGTATTAGAAATCGAAACGTTGGGCTTCTATGCCTTTAAGCGATATCCAGCGATAACGCACTAAGTTGACATCTCTGATTACCATCTGCTGACTGGTACAAAGGAAAACTACCACTCTGAGCCTTGAGGTATCCAGGGATGACAGGTTACAAGTAGAAAAGAGATAATATGTGGTTTGGGATGGTAATGGTGTCGAGTCATTGGCACAGTCACTCCTTGAAAACGATCTCTCTGTTTCTTAACAATAGAGACGCTTCTCTTTGTGGACGTGCAGGAATGCTTTGTGATTATCGACCTAGGTTACTGAAGAGTTAGGAGCCGTCTCTCAGCCTGCAAGATTACCTCACAGGAGCGACAACTTAACCGAGATTAAAACACTACCTCGCCTCTAGAAAACCATTCATAAGGACTTAGAAGCACGGGTAACTAGAATGAACAGTTATATAAATTCTCGTTCTGTGTTTACCAAGGAGATGAACACTCTCTCTAAGGCAGTGTTCTGCTAGTCTCTATGCGTACACGGCTTCCAATGCTTTTGGAACTTCGTGGCGCAGGGGATCGTGAGTTCGACTCCCGCCTTGGGTATGGCTGTTTATATGTTTATGCAATGTGTATTAAGTGTGTGCGGTGCGTGTAACGGCAGAAAACAGCTAAAATGGTATCGAAACAGAAAACACAGTAAAATGTTAGCAAAATGGAAAAAGGATATACAGTACCGCAGTCCCGACCAGACTTCGGAGCTGTATTTAAAAAAAAAAAAAAAAAAAAAAGTCTTTAATGTCGAACGTGACGAAAAAAAATTTGTCATGTCTTTCTGTTTTATTTTTTCTCAGTAGGGATGCTGTATAAAAGTACAAAAACACGAGAACACCCTAACCTTTATGGACTTCTTGGCTATTTTTACTTTCTGCACTACGTATGCACAATGCACATACACAGAGAAGGTATTGTATTCCACCCAACAATTCGATATCAAGATTCCACCGGGAATATATGTTTTAAATACCAAGTTTGGTATTTTACCTACTTCTCGTTCTTGAGCCATCGTGTTCACAGACACACGGACACACACACACACACCCGCGACCTCTTTCTGAAAATGCTTTTTTTGAATACAAGGGACCTTAAAAAATATATTTCCAGTGAAATCTCGGTATCGAATTTTGGGTGCATTACAATACCTTCTCTATACTCTATGCACATAGTACGTGTAGAGAAAGAAAAAACAGTTCTCATGCCTAGGTTAGTTCATGTGGCACCCTTCCACTGTTCCAAAAAAAACTCTGACAAAAGAATATCCCGTTCTTGCTTTAAAACATTGGGATGATAAAGTAAATATGTTCAACTTTAAAATCTTTGATATGAGTTTAAACCAGCCTGAATTAAGATAGTTTAAGGTGAAGTATTTTATATGTTGAGGCACCACGATGGTTTAATAAGTACCCCTGTTACAACTGAAGACACTATTTTTTTCAAACACAAATTATGTATTTCTCAAAATTGTCCTCTTTTAGGGATATACACCTCTCCCATGTTACTGCCATTTTTAACCCCATCAAATATGCAAAATACGATTATCTCGGAGATTGCTGTTCAAATGATACAAATTTGGTTCCCCGAAGCCATTTCTTCATATTTGAGAAAAGGAGAACTTGCAGGGAACCAGAAAGGGCGAATATGGAGAGTGCGACAGCAATTTGTAATGCAGTTCATGCAGTTTGGTGACAACAACTCCGGATGAATGAGTTGGTACGTTGTCGTGGTGAAACAGCATTTATTTTTTCACCAAAATTAAGTTCATTTATTAAAAACAGATATTCCTAAAAACGATTAATATCTAATTACCAATTAATAGCTTCTAATATGTAATATATCATAAGTATTGTGTATATATCATACATACACCAGGATGATATGGGTACGAGTGAGGAGATTTCGCGCGCTGGACAATCCAAATATGTCGAATAATAACATTCCATAATAATTTAATATAGCTAGAAAAGTAATGGAGATAACTGAACATTATTGAACACATTATCTGGCAACAGAGTAGAACTTAAGAGCCGAATTTTTACTTTCTTTACATGTAGGTACTATGCACATAGTGTATAGAGAAGGTATTGTATTCCACCCAAAATTCGATACCGAGATTTCACCGGAAATACATGTTTTACGTCCCCCTGAGTCCAAAAAAAAAGTATTTTTACAAAAACGTCTGTGTGTGTATGTGTGTGTGGTCAGCATAGCTCAAAAATTAAAAGAAACTTGGTATTTAAGTTCGGTATCTTCCAAGGATGTGACACGAATATTTTCAAGAAAATCCCCCCACCCCGAACTACCCTTTATATGGATTTTTTTTTCGAAAATTTTGATTTTCTCAAAAATGGCTCTAATGATTTTGATTAAAATATCGTATATTAAAGATATTTACCTGACAAATAAAATGTACATCTTGAATTTTCTGTGAATAGCCTGTGAAACCTATTCTGGATGAATTTTACGGAATGTTGCATAACTGCTAAACCGTAAGAGATAGACAAAAACGTACCACACAAAAATGTAGAGTACGTTAAAACACACATTTTATGTTATATACATTTTTTTTTGAGTTGATCGTTTTTGAGATATTCCTTGTTTTTGTTTTCAGCTTTGAAAAAGTTATACTTTGTCAGACAGGAATTTGTCAATTCCTGTCAATACAAACAAGAACTTCAGTCACATAGCAACCAGCTTTTGACTATCACTTTAACCTATGGTACTCCCTTATTTTGCTTCTGCTTACAAGTAAGTAATAAGATTATTTCTGCTAATTTTTTCTCGATTAGCATGAAGTAAATGGAAGCATAAGCCTTTTAACAATACTTTCTTGCAGAGATGTAGAGAAAGTCATTTGAATGGAACACATCAGATTTTTTATTTTGTTTTGCGGTCTAAACTAAAAGCTGGCTAAGCATAAGATTTAGTGTAATGAACAAAGATAAAGTAAATTCAAATGTGTATTATGGAAATACCTCATTAAGCTGTAACACGGGATAATTAAATCAAGGCCATATCTTTGTAAACAGTATATTAATGGTCAATAACTGCAGCATCAAACATATGATATGTGTAGTAGATGTTCAAAATGCGCTCCGTTATAATCTAAGTAAGGATCGCCAATTTTGTCCTGCTCTTGTTAGAGCTTCTGCGTTCTGCCCAGTTTCTACGGCTGCTTCAAACGTACGTGTGTGAAGATCATCAATGGTGGCAACCTTGTCATGGTACACCTTACTCTTCAAATGCTTGCACAGATAATGTAAAGCAAGAAGCACAGATACTTTTGATTTTTAAAAACTGACATAGTTCTGAAGGCATTTAACACATCTGAAGTACTAGCAGAACCAGCTGTTGTGCAAGGTGTTGAGGCTCAACATTACTATGAAATCATTTTATGGTTAAAAGATTCATTTTAGCAACAAAAGGTAAAAACAAAAATAACTCGCCTTTTATAGATCTACCGTTATTCTAATTACAGAGGAAAACATGAAGAACACATTTGCAATCAAACATTTGACCAATTTTGTTTTTTACTTTCTCTATATGTACATAGTGCATAGAGAAAGTATTGTATTCCACCCAAAAAGTCAATACCGATATTTCACCGGAAATACACGTTTTAGGACCCCCTAAATTAAAAAAAAAAACATTTTCAGAAAAAATTCCGTGTGTGTGTGTTTGGACAGCATAGCTCAAAAACGAAAAGGCCGCTAAATACCAAACTTGGTATTTAAGTTTGATATCTTCTAAGGATGCGACACGAAAATTTTCAGGAAAATCCCCCCACCCCGAACTACACTTTATATGAAAAATGTTTCGAAAATTTAAATTTTCTCAAAAATGGCTCTAACGATTTTGATTAAAATGCAACATATTAAAGTAGTATATGTATATCTTGAATTTTCTTGGAACAGCTTCTGAAGAACTGTTTATTCTGAATGAATTTTGCTGAATTTTGCATAAGTAGTAAACATAAGATATAGGCAAAAACTTGCTGCACAAAAAATGCAGATCTCGCTAAAACACACAATTTATGTCATATACTTTTTTTTTTTTTGTGGATACGACCGTTTTTTAGATATTTCTTGTTATTGGTTTCAGTTTTAAAGTAGTTATACTTTTCTCATACGGGAACTTGTCAAGTCCTGGCCACGCAAAGAAACGGATTTCAATCTCATGGTAACCACATTTTAAAACATTTTACTGTCGGTTTAGCGTAGTGTATTCCCTTATTTCATTTCTACTTTGAAAGAACTAAGTAATAAGACAATTTCTGCTAATGTTTTAGCATGAAATAGATAGAAGAATAAGTTTATTAACAATAATTTGTTACAGAGATGTAGAGAAAGACATGTGAATGGAACAGATCGGATTTATATTTATACAACCATGCACTTTAGTAGAAAATAATACTGGAACTTATGCTCCAGCTTAAAATCAGGAAGTTACCGTTGAAGTCTGCGCACTCATACCTCTAACACCTTTGTGTGTGTGTGTTTGACTACTTGATTTATACTCTCTTAACTTGCTTGTAAAATCGGGCCAAAGCACATTGCCCAGTAATCGTGTTTCCTCTTTTCTAAGAAGTTAATGAGTATGATATCCTTTACATAAAAAAAAAAAAAAAAAAAAAAAATCGTCGCCATCTTTGCCTACTTTGGAGCAGACTCACCGGAAACAACCCATTGTTTTGATTGTTGCTTGATTTCCGGAGTATAATGATGAATGCAGGGATATTTTTAACAATATTTGTAATTTATATATTAATAATAATGAGAAAATTACAAATATTCTAGAGTGTCGGTTAGTCAAGCTAATTGGGGCTGATGCTACCTTGAATTACAAAAGACTGCCAGCTTCATGCCCACGGCAAAGGTGGACGATCATCCAACTCTTGCGGGAAGGTGATGTGGCCAGCTTCGTTCAGCTAAAATATTAGCTTTCTTGGACCAGATAGCTACTTCTCAATATCCTCAGAATGCTGAGTGGGCACCGGTAAAATTCGCACCCACCTTATGGTATGTTCACTGAAAATCTTCATCAGATGTTTTATTGGACCATAAATCGAGAAGTTTCTATCTGTAATGTAGCTGTTATGTTTGATAGAAATTGCACTTTACTTCTGATATGCTCGGTTAACAGACCAGTATTTTCGTTTTACACGTTCTTGAAACAAATAACTCTTTAAGCAATTGCATTCAATCAAATGTACCTAGTTTGTTTCTAACCGTGGTTTGGAGCACTATTAAAAGGAAAAAATGGAGTGTTCATCAGACTTGAAATATGCAAACGGGATATAATACAGTAAAAAGAGCAAACAAAGCGCAATTGGCTATGATAGCCATGAAAAGTGGAAGGAAAGTAGATAATGGTTAATATATGCACTGAAATAGCATATGCGCTGAGTCTTGTGATAATTAATTCTCAGTAAAAAAGGGAAGGCATAATAGCCTTTAAATTATGACACGTCTACGCCTTTACCTCACCTCGCTGTTCGATGTAAATCGATTTTCAGCATCAAGGGCAATTTACTGCATGTCTTATTCTTCAGAATAATAAGAGATCACGTAAAGAGAAAAAACGTTCATAGCGTGGAAGGTGAAGAAATATAGACGGTGGATTGAAGCGTCAATTAAAATCTCATTTTTGGAATAAAAAGATTTGACGGCATTATTGAGAGGATCTTGTAAATTTTCATGAGTGAAAAGTATGCACACAAGATACGGTACATGTCACAATTAGACTTGGCGCAAAGGGTTCTAAAAATACTTAGACAGGAGGTAAAAGGCACCAGCAGTATTGATAAGCATTGAACCAGACAGAATCATTTGTCAATTTAAACACAGTTTGACATGATTGAACAGTATAGAAATATCATTATATAAATCCCATATACCATGCAATTATTAAATTTATTGTTAAGCAGGCAATTTTTGCTTTCTCTATACGCACTATGTACATAGTATATAGAGAAGGTATTGCACTCCACCCAAAAATTCAATACCGAGATTTCACCGGAACTATGTTTTAAGGTCTCCTGTATCCAAAAAAAAAGTATTTTGAGAAAAAGGTCCGTGTGTGTGTCCGTGTGTCTGTGAACACGATAACTCAAAATCGAAAAGTCGGTAAAATACCAAACTTAGTATTTAAGTTTAGTATCTTCCAGGGATACGACACGAAGATTTTGAGAAAAATTCCCCCACCCCAAGCTACCCTTTACATGGAACTTTTTTCGAAAATTTTGATTTTCTCAAAATAGCTCTACGATTTTGATTAAAATATCGTATATTAAAGATATTTAGCTGACAAATATTATGTATATCTTGAATTTTCTGGGAATAGCATCTGAAGACTACTTTATTCTGGATGAATTTTTCATAACTACTAAACCGTAAGAGATGGACAAAAACTTAACCCACAAAAATGTAGAGCACGTTAAAACACACAATTTATGTTATATACATTTTTTTCGTGAAGTTGACCGTTTATGAGATATTCCTTTTTCTTGGTTCCAGCTTTGAAAAAACTCCTGTCCATACAAAGGAACATCAGTCACATAGCAACCAGCTTTTGGCTTTCACTTTAACCTATGGTTCTTCCTTACTTCGCTTCTACTTACAATAAAGCAAGAAATAAGACTGCTTCTGCTAATTTTCTGATTAGCATGAAATAAATAAAAGATAATTTGTTACAGAAATATAGAGAAAGTCACGTGAATGGAACACATAAAATGTTTGCGTTTGCAATGAAGCCTAATGTTTTTAGGTCAGTACTGTGTTTTAAATCAAGAAGAGTAAAGTGGTCAAGCCCTGTATTTGTGAACAAAGAATGTGTTAATGATGCTGTGTAGTTGATTTCCTTTCTATTTTGCTGAGCTAAATGTGCACTATTTTATTAGGTATTAAAAGAAATAATGCAACTGCTAACGTTGTAAAAGAATACTGGTATTACAAACTTCCATAAGCATGGTGTCAATATTGGCTCAATCGCTTAGAGTACGAAATACTAATTGCAATCATATTATTAAGTAGGTAATATTAGTAAATAACCAGCAAATTAGAAAATAATGAATTGAATATGCAAATACTTCATAAATTCTTATTATAAAACATTATAAACCTGTAACCTACCATAAGATACACATTAAGAAATTAAAAAATTATGCACTATTCTATTTTACTCCAGGAAGCACTAAATATTTATACATATTTACAAATCTTCCGGTTCTAAACAAAGCAAAAACCATACACATTTACAAATGTTGAGCTCTAGTGATAATCACTTTTTCAGCTTTGCCTGTGAAGATAAGTTAAATACTATTTGAGCTTTATTCATACAATAGCAGATATGCCGGCGTTGCATGATGGTTTCAGAGCTCAGAAACCAGAATAATACGAGGGTTAGGGCAAAAGTCATGCCAACTATTTTTTCTTGTAGATATGTGAATGGATCACAAACGTATATGTGTCGTGTGGAAGTTCTGCAGGCATAGTGTGTATGCAGAACAACAGATGACTCTGTGATAGCTGGTAGTAGCGCAGCGAGGGCTGTGAAATCAGTCAGTTGGTGAGTGTCGTGCTAGATGGAAGTAACCCATGTTGAGCAGCGCGCTTACATTAAAATAGCCGTTCTTCGAGGGCGAAGTGCAATGGAATGTCACAGTGAATTAGTGGAAGCCCTTGGGACTAATACTCTACCGTACCGTACAGTAGCATGGTGGGTGAGAAAGTTTCAGCAAGGACGTGTGTCAACCAGTGATGAGCAACGTTCAGGAGAATCGTCCGGATCTTGTAGACAGTGCAATAATCCTTCACGACAGTGCAAAACCACATAAAGCAGAGTGTGTAGGGTAGCTACTGCGACGTTGGGGATGGGAAGAATTGCAGCACCACCGTACTGTCCCGATATTTCGCCCTGTGACTTTGCTCTCATTCGATACATTAAGGAACCACTACGTGGTAGGCAGTTTGCAACACGATAGGACATTACTAATGCTGTGCGCGAACAGATGACCCGATTCATACATGGTGCAGCAAATGCTGCGGCAGTGGGATTCAGCGCCGTCCACATCGTTGGCAGCATATGGTGACTAGCAGGGGACTACTTAGAGAGTATTAAGCCCAGGTTTGTCATGTCAACTGTATGTGTATTATGATGTCATTCTTTTGCACCGTGAAGGTCATATTGCCCTGTATACAACCGTAATAAATTGGTGTGTTACGATATTCAGTGTTATTCATTGTCCACACATGTAGTTAAACATTTCGTCCGTATATGTGACATTTTCCAACCGGACTGGCATCTTCAAGAAATATGTAAAAAAACATAAATTGCGTATTTTGATGATATCCAAATTTTTTGTTTAGTATGTTTTTATCTATCTCTAAAAGTTTAGCAGTTAAGCAAAATTCGGCAAAATTCATCAAGAAGATATTTAAGAAAATCCCCCAACCCCCAACTACCCTTCACATGGAATTTTTTTTCAAAATTTTGGATTTTCTCAAAAATGGCTCTAATGATATTGATTAAAGTACCGTATATTAAAGATATTTACCTGACAAATAAAATTTATATCTTGAAGTTTCTGGGAATAACCTCTGAAAACTTAATTATTCTGGATGAATTTTACGGAATTTTTGCACAACTGCTAAACCGTAAGAAAATAGACAAAGACTTACCACAGAAAAAAATGTAGGGCACGTTAAAGCGCACAATTTAAGTAATTTACATTTTTTCGTGGAATTGATCGTTTTTTAGATATTCCTTGTTAATAGTTTCAGCTTTGAAAAACTTATAATTTTCTCATACAGGAGTTTGTCAACTCCGGTCCACACAAACAAAGGAACTTTGGTCGTATAGCAACCAGCTTTTGACTATCACTTTAACCTATGGTAATCCCTTATTTCGCTTCTACTTACTAGGAAGCAAGTAATAAAAGCATTTCTGCTAATTTTTTCTGTTTAGCATGAAGTAAAGGGGAGCATCAGCTTTTTAATAATATTTTTTGCAGAGAAGTAGAGAATGAAATACATCAGATGTTTTCTGAAAAGTTTACAATAGCTTCAGACCATTGTGCTTCGTTTGTGTGTACAAATAGCCGCTGCAAACGTTTATTCTGATTACCAAGAGATGGATAGAAGAAAAGGTCTTTGTAGAATAGTGTGTAGAAGACAAAATAGTGAATGTCGTGTGAATGTAACATAGACTTTTGGCGCTTTAAATATCACTAAACATTATTCCGTTCTGTTTCTCCTCTAGGGTGGTTCCGTGAGTAGCACTTAAACAATAATCTTTATGGCTGTTAGACAGCCTTCGTCTAATGGATTCTGTAGCCAAGATGGCGCCATTACAGCTTCTCACGATGTGCATCTGTCGCCTGCAGAGATTTTAGATTCCAGTCAGGCCGCATTTGTATTTCTCTCGGATTTTATACTCTATTATCATGTTTTAAGAGCTCGTTTTTGTAGGAAATGCCTCTAAATTCCAGCTAAGGTAAAATGTATGTATGTATTTATTTCTCTGCAAGTGGGTATCACCCGGTGGCAGAGTTATATATGTATACAAGATATATAAACAATAAATCACAGCTGCCAGTTTATGGCTTTGTAAGCTAGATATAGTAGTTATTTACAACAAATATGAAAACATTAATTTTTTTCTCAATTCAGATTAATTAATTTCTTAATTAGAATCACCAACCAATTTAACATTTGTATTTACAACAATATATAATCACAAGCATTTCATTTAAGGAATATTTACAAAAATTATCCAACATTAATATCAAGATTTTTCTTAAACTTCTTCAGAGACAGGGGACAACCCCGAAAGGCTGCTCCAGGCAATTCATTCCAGTCTTTTATGGTTCTATTTACAAAGGAGAACTTTCCCACGTCAGTTCTGTATCTTCTACCCTTAATTTTGAACGGATGATCGTTTCGTGCATAGTAAGTTGGGTTTTCCAGTTTCTTAGTAACGTCCTCCCATGCGTTTAAGCCAGCGTAAGCTTTAAGTAAAGCGCACAACCTCTGTTTCTCACGCCTAACTTTCAACGCTCCCATTTTATCTCATCAGCGTTTGTAGGCCCAAAATATTTACCCCTTTTTATGAATATATGCGTAGTTTTTGTGAAATCAATTTGCAAGGATTCATATATTTATTCGCCAAACGTTTCTGGACTAGAATCTGCCATGTCGCAGAAACGACATTCAATTTTAATGATTCAAAAGGGATAACTAATTGTTAGGAGATTCTCTAAAGTATTAAAGAAGCATATTTAATTTTTGCTTTCTCTGGCACGTTTACACTGTACTAAGTAAGTACAGAAAGTATTATTTTTTACCAAAAATTAGATATGACAATTTCACTGGAAATATATGGTTTGAGGACATTTGAATCCAAACATTATTTTTTTGGAAAAAGAACATTCAAAATGCGCATTTTATTTGTCATGAAAATGTCTTTAATATACGGTATTTGCAAAAAAATTCAAAGCAAATGGTTGTAAGAGATCTCCCAAAATCTTCGTGTTGCATTCTCAGAAGATATTAATTAAACTGAAATACCAAGTTTGATAGTTTCCTGACTTTTTGTTTTGGAGTTATCATGTTCACAGACACACTGACACACACTCACCACACACGGACCATTTTCTAAAACTGTTTTTATACGGGAACCTTGAAACGTATATTTTCAGTGACATCTCGATGTCGAAGTTTTGGGTGATGTGCAATACCTTCTATACCTACGTACTATGTACTAACTAGAGGAAGTAAAAATATTTTTTGGAATAATGGGATTCCAAAGAATGTATTTACGGTGAAATTTGAAATTTGTTGGTGAAATGCAATACCTTCTCTATCTACTCTGTGTATTGTATGAAGATGCTCAACAAATTAAAAACAATTTTTGTGTAGCAAAATCTTACGATCATTTAACAATGTTACCAGCTTATTCTTCTATCTACGTCATGGTAATCAAGATAAACATTAGCTTAAATGGTCTTTTATTACTTGGTTTCTTGTAAGTAGAAGGGAAACGAAGGAATACATTAGGTTAAAGCAATAGTCAATTCTTTTAAAACTTTGTTCATGTGGATGAAATCCGTTTCTTTGCATTCCAGGAGTTGTCAAATTTCCGTATGTGAAAAGTTTTAAGTACTTTAAAATTGAAATCAATAACAAGGAATACCTAAACAATGATCAACTACACGAGAAAAAATATCTCATATGTTAACTTCACATGGCTTTCTCTAGCTGCTCTACAAAACTCCTACAAAAGATTATTATTCTTTGTACACAATGCTAATCAAGATAAATGCTAGCAGAATGTTATTACTTAGTTCCTTACAAGTAGAAGCGAATAAGGGAATCACTATGCTAAAGTGATTGTCAATTTTTTTTAAAAGCTATCGCTATGCGATTGTCATTGCAAATTACTTCTTTGCTTGGCCAGGAGTAGAACAAAAGAAAAACGGACACTTCCGGTGTGAGAAAAGTTTAAGTACTTCACAATTGAAACTAATAACAAGGAATATCTCGAAAACAGTTACCTCCACAACAAAAATGTAAAGGACAAAAGTTGTCTGTTTTGTCATGAGGAAAATTTTTTGTGTATTACGTTTTTTTTTTGTATCTCTTAGGGTTTAGCAGTTAAGCAAAATTCAGCAAAATTCATCCAGAATAAAGAGGTCTTCAGAGGTTATTCCCAAAAAATTCGAGGTATACATTTTATTTCGGACATAATTTTAATCAAAATCAAAATCGTTAGGGCCATTTTTATGAAAATCAAAATTTTCGAAATTTTTTCCACGTAAAGAGTAGTTTGTGATGGGGGGGATTTTTTTTTTAAATCTTCGTGTCGCATCCTTAGAAGATACTAAACCTAAATACCAAGTTTGGTATTTAACGGTATTTTTGTTTTGGGGCTATGCTGTTTACAGACACACACACATACACACATACCTTTTAAATGTTTTTTTTTCGGACTCAGGGGACCCCAAAACATAATTATATATATAATATTTTATATAATCACTAGTAGTAACTATTATGTCTATAATTAGAAAACTATCAACTGACATTACATCAGTGTTACATAATGAAATGATATTTATTTATACATTTTGACACTCTTTGTTTAAATGTGCATGCAAATAAGGAAGTGCAAATGCATTTGTGGAGCACATTAAGTACAGTGCTGTGACGTACATGCCTCAAAAGCCAAATGATGTTATATGTTCTTTTCTGCTGTTTTTGTAGCCTGTGTTTTTAACACAGTATATAAACATACATATACATGCCTTGACAAGTTCCATGTTCAGTGCTTACTGGTCAAAACGAAGTTACAGAATCTAACCTAATCTAATATCAGACGATATATGAAAGCCTGAAATGATGCTCAACGATCTTTGAGTTATTCTGCATTTGTCTTCTCAGGATAACTGAGAATGGGCTAAAGTTTAGGATAATAAAACATACGTTAAGGGTTATCGGGGATCTATATTGGTGTTAAGGATTTTTTTTTTAAAAAATAAACTACTCACAAATTTTTATCAAAATATGGTATATTTGTGAAAAATCATATCTTGCACAATAAATAAAACTTTTGTATAAAAGTAAAAATATTAATTTAGAAGTCATTCTTCACATCCTGTAAAAATTAAATAGTTTCTGAAATATTAAGTCGAGCATAAAACGGTGTATATTTACAATCAGTCGCTCTCCGTGGTGTAATGGTTACATATACTCGAGGTCGCGGGTGCAAACCCCGTGGAGGACAATGGATTTTTTAGGGCGTAAAAATTGTTGCATGGCTTCCTTCGGAAGGGAAGTAAAGCCGTTGTTACCGTGTCGTAGATTACGTTTCGTAATCGGCTTGCAGGACTGACAAGCCAATGCCTCGGGGTCAGAAGCCTGTCGGGGAACCTGTTACGAGAGGTCGGCCCGTAGCCCGACATGAACATGAGGAAGTGGGTGATATGAAATTGATGATTGAATAGGTGAAGATGAAGCAATTGATGGGGGAAGGCGAGCGGTCTAACCACTCGGCGCAGCCCGTCGTAGATTTAAGGCACGTAAGAGAGCCTCAAGCCTGATAAAGAGGCCTTTGAGCAAAATTAAGCGCTGTTTCATCCCCAATATAGAATGGGACGCTGAGAACCATAGGAGTTAAAGATCGTCCTTAAAACTCCATTTCATTTACTCAATACAAATCCATGAGTTTTATACACGCACACGCAGCGAACATTCCTAGATTTATCTGTCGCCCTCCGTGGTGTAATGGTTACCATGCTGGCTTCATATACCCAAGGTCGTACATTTACGACACGTAAAAGAGCCTCAAACTTGATAGAGAGGCCTCTGAGCAAAATGAAGTAGTTTTTCACACCCAGTATAGAATGGGACGTGAGAACCGCAGCAGTTAAAGAGCGTCCATAAATAAAACTCCATTTCTTTTCTAGGTTTATCTCCTGTACAAAGGCATTGTTATGTAAGACCGCATCTGTCTGTAATTATTCTTTCTCTCCACTCCTCACGTTATTTTAGCGTGGAATGTGGATTGAGTCATTGCATATGCAAACATCTGGACGTGACAAAGTAGTTATAACAGGCGCAAGTTATTTTTGTTCCTTGGAAGTGTGCGGCGGTATCTTGGAAATATGGGTGAGAATTTTTAGACTCTTTCGGTGCGTTCCGGCCATTAATTCTGCACTTCTGTAAGCCTGGAAACTCTGACCTACTTAACAGCAGCGCCAGATCAAGTATTATAAAATAGAGGAAGAGGTGGGAATATGGAACCCCACATTATTTTTAATTACTCTATACTCACTATGTACATAGTGAATAGAAAATGTATTGCACTCCACCAAAAAATTCGATACCGAGATTTCACCGGAAATATATGTTTTAGGGTCCCCTGTATCCAAAAAAAAGTATTTTCAGAAAAAGGTCCGTGTGTCCGTGTGTCTGTGAAGACGATAACTCAAAAACGAAAAGTCGGTAAAATACCAAACTTGGTATTTAAGTTTAGTATCTTCCAGGGATGCGACACGAAAATTTTGAGAAAAATCCCCCCACCCCAAACTACCCTTTACATGGAACTTTTTTCGAAAATTTGGACTTTCTAAAAAATGTCTCTAACGATTTTGATTAAAATTTCGTATATTAAAGTTATTTACCTGACAAATAAAATGTACATTTTGAATTTTCTGGGAATAGCCTCTGAAGACTACTTTATTCTGGATGAATTTTTCAAAACTACTAAACCGTAAGAGATGGACAAAAACATAACCCACAAAAAATGTAGAGCACGTTAAAACACACAATTTGTGCTATATACATTTTTTTCGTGGAGTTGATCGTTTTTGAGATATTCCTTTTTTTTGGTTTCAACTTTGAAAAACATACTTTTCTCATACAGGAATTTGTCAACTCCTGTCCATACAAACAAAGGAACATCAGTCACATAGTAACCTGCTTTTGGCTTTCACTTTAACCTATGGTACTCCCTTATTTCGCTTCTACTTACAATAAAGCAAGAATTAAGACTATTTCTGCTAATTTTTCTCGATCAGCAAGGAATAAATAAAAGATAAGCTTATAACAATAATAATTTACAGAGATATAGAGAAAGTCATGTGAATGGAACACACCAGCTTTTTAAAATATATATCTTAAACTATCAATACCATACCAGTTACCAAATTTCGTATGCCCTACGGATTGACCTCTAACCTCTTAGTTAATATATTTCTGTACCAAGCGAGAAAACTAGTATTTATTTTATTTTATGAAAATGTAACAAACTCGCCGACAAAGTTATAGTGGGGGTAATATGGACCCCCAAGTTGTTCACCAGGAAATTAGGAATTAAACCCCAATCATATTTTAAATGTTTGTTAATTTTCAAAATAGTAATGGAATTATGAAGTTAAAACACCATCAAGGATCAGTAGAATCGGGGATGTCTCCGGTGAGACGGTCTTCTCAATAAAATGTTCTAGCCAATCAGTGAAAAGGTGATTCTGTACCCCTCCTGATGAGAGGGACGAGCTCTACCAACAGATCCAGGGGCATGCCCTCATATTAGTGTTTCTGTCCCATTTTTCTGGGGAAAATAATCATCGGTGGCACATATAAGCCTCTAGTATTCATATGTACCTGGGTTCCATATTACATACACTATAGGGTCCCATGTTGTCCACATCGCTATGTTGAAATCAACAATATAATTATATCGCTTCAATAAATACCACTCTAATATCTGAAACTACATAATGAGGTTTCTAAAAGCATATATGGCAATCTTAGACATTTATAAGATCGTGCAAAACATAGAGAGTAAAATATACCCAATACTTTACATACCTTACAAAGTTTTACAATGAATCGAAAAATATTCGGCTGTCATTAGAAAACCTTAACTCAACTGCCGCCAACATGCGCTTCTATCAACTGTTACCCAACCAAACAATGTGTTTCAGCTGTCACCGCTAGGTTCGTTGTTGTTCAGATAATTGGGGGTTTCATATTATCAACAGGGGTCCATTTTCTCACCTCTTCCTATAATTGATTCTTCCACACAAGTCATGTGTAGGAATGGGAGATGAAATGGTGGAGTCAGGTTGAAAAATTCAATGCTATGGCAGGGATTTGAACCAGATATCTCTTGGTCTCCGTCCAGTTGCACCATGGCAACTTGCAGATACAACATTAAATTAAATCGCGTTTCAAATCCAGGCTGAGCATTGAAGTTTTCTCTGCCTTCCAAAGTATTGTGTTCAATTAGGTAGTCATGCTTACAATTTAACACATCAATCATAAAATGAATGATACCTAGTGCCCTAAAACATCATCTATTAAATTGAAATTCATTTCTTTATATACGGTATTCCTTTTAAAAAAATCTGATGTGAACCATTCACATGGCTTTCTCTACATCTTAGCAACAAATTATTGTTAAAAAGCTTATGTTTCTATTTACTTAAAGCTACTCGAGAAAAATTGGCAGAACTAGTCTTATTACTTGCTTCCTTGTAAGTAGAAGCGAAATAGGAGTGTACCATAGTTTAAAGTAATAGTCAAAAGCTGGTTGCTATGTGACTGAGGTACCTTTGTTTGTATGGACAGGAGTTGACACATTCCTGTATGAGAAAAGTACAAGTATTTTTAAAGCTCGAACCAAAAACATGGAATATCTAAAAAACGACCAACTCCACGAAAAAAATGTATATAACATAAATTGTGGGTTTTAAAGTGCTCTGCATTTTTTGTGTGGTAAGTTTTTCTACATCTTTTACAGTTTAGCAGTTATGCAAAATTCCGTAAAATTCATCCAAAATAAAGTAAGCTTCAGAAGCTATTCCCAGAAAATGCAAGATATACATTTTATTTGTCAGGTAAATATCTTTTATATATGATCTTTTAATCAACATCGTAAGAGCCATTTTTGAGAAAATCACAATTTTCGAAAAAACTTCCCTCTAAAGGGTAGTTTGGGATGGGGGGATTTTTCTCAAGATCTTCGTGTCGCATCTTTGGAAGGTACCAAACCTAAATACCAAGTTTGGTTTTTAAAGTTCTTTTCATTTTTGAGCTATGCTGCCCACAGACACACACATACACAGACACACACACCACAGACAGACAGACAGACACACACGGACATTTTTTAAAAATGCTTTTTTTTGGGTTCAAGGGGTCTCAAAACATATATTTCCGGTGAAATCTCGGTATCGAATTTTTGGGTGCATTACAATACCTTCTCTACAGACTATGTACATAGCACGTATAGAGAAAGTAATAAGTAATAAGGTCTTTTCTGTTAATTTTTATCTAAAATAATATGAAGTAAATAGAAGGAGAATAAGCTTTTGTAGAAATTATTTGTTGTTGAATAAATAGAGAAATTAATGTGGATCGAACACATCCTAGTTTTCGTTATAGAATCTATTTGTAGAACTTCACAGATACAAGCGCGCGCGAATTTTTGTTTAAAACTGGTATTAGGCTATTTCTGGAAAAATCTCCATTTTAAATCTTGGGGTGGAATGCCTACAATATTTTCTCTACTGGGTGGTAGGGAGGGTTAAACATTCTGTATGCTGAATGTTGAAGACTTTGTTGCGATGAAAACAAAACAGGAAAAGTGCCCAGGAAGAGATGGCGGAAGAAGGTGCGAACTGGTCCTTGAGTAAAGATTATTTACAGTTAAGCCGCGGGATCACGTGATGCCTCTATTTTCAGCGTCACGAAGGGCAATAATTAGAGTAACATGTAACTACTGTCGGAGAGGAAGGAGCAGATTTATAATTCGCTATGTTGTGTTGTTTACTCGAAACAACACACGATCAACTGTTTACTCTTCAAGCAATATCTGAATTTGTAGCCCAATTTTACTATCTCTACACATACTATGTATGTACATAGCGTATAGAGAAGGCATTGTAATGCACCCAAAAATTCGATATCTAGATTTCACCAGAAATACATGTTTTGGGTCCCCTGATTCCAAAAAAAAAAAAAAAAAAAAACAGCATTTGTTGGTGTTTAAGTTCAGTATCTTCCAAGGATGCGACACGAAGATTTTCAAGAAAACCCCCATTCAACTACTCTTTATATGGAAAAGTTTACGAAAATGTTGATTTACTTAAAAATGACTCTAACGATTTTGGTTAAACTATTCTATATAAAAGATATTTACCTAACAAACAAAATGTATTTCTTGAATTTTCTGGTAATAGCCTCTGAAGACTACTTTATTCTGGATGAAATTTAGGGAATTTTGCATAACTGGTGAACCGTAAGAGATAGACAAAGACTTACTTAACAGAAACTGTAGAGCTCCTTAAAACACACAATTTATGTTATATACATTTTTTATGTGGAGTGAATCGCGCTTGAGGCATTCCTGTTATTGGTTTCAGCTTTAAAATATTTAAACTTTTCTCATTCAGGAATTTGTCAACTCCTGTCCATACACATAAAGCAACTTCAGTGACATAGCAACCAGCTTTTGACTATTACTTTAACCTATTCTACTCCCTTATTTTTCTTCTACTTACAAGTAAGCAAGTTATAAGACTATTTCTGCTAATTTTTTCGCGATTAGCATGAACTAAAAAAAAGTATAAGCTATTTAACAATACTTTGTTGTAGAGATATAGAAAAAGGTATGTGAATGGAACACATTAGATTTTTATAATTTATGTTCTGAATTTATTTATGAATATTAAAGGACTCTGTTTAAGTAATAGCACTTAGCGCAGTTATATTGAGTAAGCACGTAGATACTTTACTTTATCATGTATATAGGATAGCAGGTAGAGAAGGTATTGTATTTCACCCTAAAATTCGATATTCAAGGTGGCTTAACTATTCCGTATTTGACGTGCACATATGCTCCTTCATGTGTTTAAAGATTTTTAGAGCTCAACTGGGCTTTATAAAGTTAAAACTAGTGAATGGGATGCTGGATGAGCTACTTTCGTCTACCCATTTTGCTTATCAGCGGAAACGGTGAGTGTATCGCGCTCATTGAGAGGAGCAAAAAAAAAAAAGGTCGCTCTCTTCAGTTCTGCACTGGCAGGTTTGAACTTGACATAGGGGCAGTTGGGCAAAATGGTAGAGATTTCCCTGGAAATGTAGATTTTTGAATCCCACAAAATATAACAAATATTGTTATTATTAGATAAAGATATACATGTGTGTCTTGATAAACTAAAAGTATGTTAAATACCAGACTTGGTAAAGTTGCTAAAGTTGGTGCAGTACCTGTTTTAATGTGCGGTTTTATTTGATGAGTGGTACTGCGTGCAGAGCAGCAGTTTGGCAGACAGTTACTCCATGGTTTCGGTACGACAGGTACACTACCATTGGTTACAAGAGAAAATGTGAATGAGATTATTAATGCTTTCCCATGCTTTCTGAACGACTTCTGAAACGGCAGCTCAGTGCATCTCCACCTTTTATATATATATAGTTCCGGAGGTTTGTCAGAACTCCGGCGCTGTATTCCTTTTTTTTTTTTTTTTTTAGCTTCCTACATTTCCTTAGTTAACCTATTAATTTTAGCGTTTTTCTTTTTACACGAGCATACAGACATGCACACATTTACTGACACACAAATACCCATACCCAAGGCGGGACTGGAACCCACGGTCCCCTGCGTCACGGAGCACCAAAGCGAGACACTTTAACGAGCGCGGCCATGGGGACCGGCAAAGGAAGAATTGTATTGTAAGCGAGCGCGTGCGTGCGTGATATGCGTGTGGATAGTGTTTAACGCCCGCTTTTACTACTTGCGGCACCGCAGGCGATGACACTGGTGATACATGAAATAGAGATTGAGAACCGGTGGAATGCGATGGCGGGGGAAACCGGAGAACTCGGAGAAAACCCGTTCTTGCGCCGCTTTGTCCACCACAAATCTCACTAGCGGACGAACCCGGACCGTCTAGGTGAGAGGCGAGTGGTCTAACCACTCGGCCACGGCGCGGCCCATACTTGAAGTCTATGTCGAGCTGTTTCATTACAGGATGTATCATTGATTGCAAGAGGAACGCATTGGACAGCACTATGCCTGTCCTACCCGTTCAGGGTAGTAGTGACTTTGAAACGGTGGCTGAAGGACTTTCGCATAACTGGGAAATCGTAAGTGAAGACTAAAGATGGTTAAAGCACATTATTTGTCAAACATATTTTCACTTGTAGATTTAACCCTCTCCAAGTTAATTCTTGTTATTGGTTTTAATTTTAAAGTACTTCATATACTTTTCTCAAATGGGAGATCGTTATTTTCGAAATTTCAGGATCATTAAATATCGACGTGCTCTAAATGATTGGGCCTTGCTAAGTTGGCTTTATTTCTCTGTTCAAATTGTATATACAAGGAAATATGTTATAAAATACTTGTTCAGCACTGCAGTGAGGGGGCGCGTCACTCCACTCACTGTCTCACTTCAAGAAGTCCCGTGTTCAAATCTCGGTTAAGATGAGTTAACCGAATAAGTTTTTTTTAGGGTTCTTTTCCTTATCCTGAGGAGATTAACGTGGAGTAAGAGGCTTGTTTGAGCATAGTTTCACCTGTTTTATTAATTTCCCAAGATGACCTAAGAACGTTAAAAAGAAAGTGAAGGACTAATGCAAAGGGGTAGGTATATGTAAATATTTAAATATGACATCATTAGAGAAAATCATCATTCTTTTTTATTATTTTACTTTGCCTAAAAGAGAAAAGCACTTTTAAAGTCCACAGGCCCGGTAATTAAAAGATAAGAAAGCATAATCAGATATACGTGTTAATGTAATTTTAAACTGCATAATTAAAAACTCTGATGAAGGTCCTTTATATGACCTTCTCTACTCATTCTGTAACAAACTTCTCTTACAAAAACATTTTCTTATATCTGCCTCACGTATATGCATACAAAGATTTGCAAAAAGACGTGTATATATATTTTTTATAATTTAATGTCATTTAACCTGGTTGGTCATATCGGACGATGAATGAAATTGGTGAAATGATGCTCAAATGATCTCGGGGTCCATGGAGTTTAAAATTACTCGTCTTCTCAGGATAAGGGAAAACCCCAAAAAACCCTTATCCGAGTAACTCGAGAGATTCGAACTCGACCTTTTGAATGTGAGACAGACACACTACCACCACACTACCCAGGTGGGCAAAAATACGTATATTACATACTTCGTTAGAGATAAGCGAGAATAAGGGAGTACACTAGGTCAAAGCGTTATTCAAATCTTTCAAAAGCCATACGCTATGTAATGCTTTACCATTCCGCTCTGATTGCTTAACCAGGAGAAAGAAAAATGAATAACAATTCTGTATTTGAGAAATGTATGAGAAGTTTAAACTTGAAAGTATAGAACCTATATCATTAAGTTCCTTTTCTGAAATATTTGAAAAGATATTGTATAATAGACTCCTTAAGTTTTTAATAAGCTACAATGTGTTAACTATAACTCAACATGACTTCATATATGGTAAATTAACTAGTACTGCCTTTGTTAAACTTATTGATGTTATTCATGATTCTATGGATCGAAATATGCATATAGTTGATCGGTTCTTTGATGAGTAGTGCATTTGACTCATCTGTTTTTAAAAGCTCAGTTTTATATTTGGGTATGAGAGGCATGGTAAATGAATTAATCATGCCATTCGTTAGATCTAGTTAAGGAGTACCAAAGGGTTTGGTCTTGGGACTTTTGTTGTTTGTTTTATATGTTAATGATTTAGAACATTCCAGTGATGTAGACTGTTTAAGTATGTATGCAGACGATACTTCAGTTGCAGTATGAGCCAATAGTATCGATGAACTTAATTTGAAAGTTATAAATTCTGTGAATTCTTTTAAAAATGGTGCATTACAAATAAATTTATTTTAAACTTTGACAAAATTGCTTGCTTATATTTTAGTAACAAAAATATTTTAACAAATATGAATTTTAACGTGGGTGGTACTATTTTAAAGTGTCTTGACAAGACGAAATTTTTAGGAAACCCTTACTTGGCATGAACAGATCGATTATATACGCACCATATTAAATAAAGTATGCTTTGCTATTAGATGCCTGAAAATGAGTTTGGACATTAGATGCTTATTTACTGTATATTATGCCACTGTGTAATCAATTTTATCACACAATATTTTAATATGGGGATCTGCAGCTGAAGTAAATAGGGTATTTTTAATTCAGAAGAAAGTGATAAGAATAATTTTAATATGAAGCCAAGAGACTCATTAAGACATGTTTTTAAACAATTTTATATTTTTATTTTGACTGATTTATTAATATATAATGCTGCACTATTTTATAAAAACCACTCATACTTATTCACTCTCAACTGTGACGTCTATAATCATTTTACTAGAAGTATGAATGACATCCATATAGGAAAATAAAACACAACTAAATACTGAAATTACCAAAGTGCCTCATAAGTAAAATTGCCAATGCTCTCCCATATGACATTATTAAAATAGATGATATGTGTAAATTTAAAGGATCACTACGATCATTTTTACATGACAAAACTTTTTACGGTTTAAGTGATTTGTTTATTGTACATTTATGACGAGTCTATCTATACAGTGTATGGCAACAGGCAATACATCTGTCTGTCTGTCAGTCTGTCATTTTAAAAATGTATATGACATAAATTAACGATATCTAAATGTTTTCTGTAGTAAGTTTTTGTCTATCTCTTACATATTACCAGTTATACAAAAGTGATGCAGAATGAAGAGGGCTTCAGGGGCTTCAAGAAAATCACGATATATATTTTATTTACCATGTACGCATGTATTACGTACGGCATTTTAACCAAAACCGTTAGAGCATTTATTCAGAAAATTGAAAATTTCCAAAAATGTTCCATGTAAAGGATAGTTTTGGGTTTAGTACTTAATGGACATTTCGTTGTTTAGTATTGCTGTCCACAAACACACACATACATACGTACAGACACGTTGACCTTTTCCTAAAAATGATTTACTGTTATTCAGGGTTGCTCAAAACTTTTGTTTCCGGTGAGACAAAGGTATCGTATTTTTGGAATACAACACTTTGTCTGCTTATTATGGACATTGCACATACATGCTAGAGAAAGTAAACATCCTGATGCGTCCCTTTCACATGAATTTCTCTATCTGTTCTGCAAACTAACTTCTTATAAAAGATTCTTTTTTTATTCATCATGCTAACCGAGATAAATATTAGCAGATTGGTCTTATTACTAAATTCATTATAATTAGAGGGGAACTAAGGAAATACACTTTAAAAGCTGTCGCTTCGCGATTGTCATACAAATTCACTTCTTTGCATAGGAGTAAAACAAAAGAAACACGATTACTTCCTGTTTGAGAAACGTTTAAGTAATTTAAAACTGAAACCAATAACAGGAATATCTCTGAAATGTTTAGCTCCACAATATAGTTCATATGTTTTTGTGTGGTAAGTTTTTGTCTATCTCTTACGGTTTTCCAGTTATACAAAAGTGATCCAGAATGAAGAGGTCTTCAAGGCTATTCCTATATAATTCAAGATACACATTTCCTTTGCCATAAATATATCTTAGACATATCGTATTTTAAACAAAATCGTTAGAGCCATTTTCAAAAATGTCGAAAATATTCCATGTGAAAGATAGCTTGGGGTGGGGGGATTTTTCCAAAAATCTTCCTTGGAAAATACTAGACTTCTATTGGTTGCTTTGGTATTTAAAATACTTTACGTTATGTTGTTCACAGACACACAGAAATACACATTTAAGCGTGGATCCTTAAAGCATGCATTTTCGGTGAAATCTAGGCTTATCAAAGTTTTGAAAGGAATAAAATACTTCTCTACCTATTGTGTACAATGTACACGCATTCTAGAGAAAGTAAAAACACTTCAATTTATTCGTATTCATTCATTAAACACAAGGAAGATAAATCAATGTCTACAACAAAACCTCATTTCAAAATAAGCTATAGCCTAAGCTATGTGATTTCATATTTTCATAAGTTTTGTAATATTAATTTCTTCCTTAGTAATTATGATATAGTGACGATTATACAGTGTTTCCAAATGAATATAGAGGTTTAATGTTTTGTAATACCTACAGTTTGTAACGTACAGTTATGCGTGATATATCACATGAAAGGCAACTCAAACAGTTTTGATAGCGCATGCGTTGGTTGGTTTCATTTGTTTCGAGTGTGCTGTTACAGTAAAGTTGTTACAAAGAGTTTGTGTCAAAATGGCTACTATGGAGCAAAAGATATTCTGTGTTTTAGAGTTTCATACGACTAAATCTGCTATTATAGTGCAACGAGCTTTCCGTAGGGAGTTCAGTTGCGATCCTGCAAATGATAACATCCGTAGATGGTATGCTCAGTTTAAAACCACAGGCAGTGTGTGTAAAGAGAAGAGTACAGGATAAACAAGATTGCAGAAGGCAAGAGAATCTTTCACGCGTAGTCCTAAGAAATCTGTTCGAACTGCTAGTCGGGAATTAGGAATTGCATAGGAAATTTTAAGGAAACGCTTGCAACACGCCCATATGGTTTGCAGTCACTATAAGATCTAAAGCCTACAGACTACACTTTATGTTCCAACTTTGCAACTGCAATGTTGCTGCATGACAGTGACGAATTTTTAGATTTTATCGTCTTCAGTGATAAATCAACATTTCACCTAAGTGGCTATGAACGCTCATAATGTTTGGATCTGGGGATCACCAAAATCCAAGGAGTTTGTACAGTTGTAAAGTGACTCCCTAAGTTGAATAACCAACCGCTGGATTAGCCGAAAGGAACCGAATGACAGAGCTTGTTTCCCATGGCCTCGACGTTCCTCAGATCTTAAGCCGTGCGATTTCTAGTTTTGAGGATTCGTAAAGGATCAAGTGTATGTCCCTCTGCTACCAGCTGAACTCCAAGGCTTAAGATAGAGGGTTGTAAGAGTTGTTACAACAATTACTCAAGACATACTAATTAAGGTTTGGGAAGAACTTGCTTATAGACCCGATGTGCGTCGTGTGGTGAACGGTACACACACTGAACATTTGTAAAAACGTTTGTTTGAGCTGTTCTTTCATTTGATACATCAATCATGCCTGTACGTTAAAACCTGTAAGTACTGCAAAACATTAAAACCTCTATATTCATTTCGGAACACCCTGTATAATAGGGGATATAACACGTAGTCACATGGTCGTTGGTTTCTCTGCTTCCGACCACAGAGAAGTCATGGGCAAAGAAAGGGCAGCGGGCTGTTACTGATGGATGCTACTTCTCAAAAAGTCTATTCCAAGCCACTGGGCTATTAGAGCTATGTCATCAAGGAATGATGCAATATGCAAAACACGTGCATTAAAGTCATCAACATGCCCTATCTTCCAATGGTAATTATCTCGGCAACTATTTAAGATAATGAGTTAGATTTTTCAAGGTAATTCAGCAATATCCTTACTGTTGATTGATGAAAAATAGAATATTTCTGTTTATTGGAAGGAATGGTTTGATTTTTTAAATAAATCTCTTAAAGTTCTATTGAAAAATTGCGATTTTTAAATGTTAAAAAAATAACTAATCCATATACATAAAACCTTTTTCGTTAAAATAAACCGTATTTCGGTGCAAATGTTTGGTAAACATTTCAGTCCTTAGTGTCAATTAGTTTCTGAATTAATGGGGCATTTGTACATAACATTTTACTTCTTTAGAAATTGCTTTCAAACATAAAATCAACAAAACATGCATCCTAACTTTCCAAACACAAATTCGCAGCAGGCCGATATCCTCACATGAAGGAAATATGAGCAGGATGGCAAAACTACCAATAGCTAAAGTAAAATTTTCTGATAAAAAAAATTAATAAACAAAGGTCTCAACTCTAACACTAATATTTACAAAGTCATTGATTGATGTTTTACGAAGTGAGTGTAGCAAAATATTTTTAAAAACTACTATACAGCATTATTCTCAACAATATTTTTAAAATAGTTAAAATTAGAGTGCCTCTATGAAAATTATAGGAAAATAAGCGGGAGATTCGAAATATTCATATGCAAATACAGCACAAAAATTTAAAAAAGTTATGAAAGTCCCATTTCGACTTCCCTTAAATGAAGTTCGCCCTAGCACTTCTATTCTTATCTGTTCTTATTACAGGCTTTAGAGTTAGAAACACCACTATAGTTGATTTGATAAGTAGGGACCTACAAAACTGAGTGGACCCAGAGAGTTTTCAATTTGAGAAACCGTCAATGTGCATACCGAGCTTAGGAAATTATTGTCCCGTTCCGTGGGCCACATCTAATGTATCACAATGAGGAGGTTCAAAACTTCTTATCCGCCACAAAGAAATTTGTGTAAATTCTACTCACCTAGTCTTGTGAGTTCACACCCGGCGATGCACACCACACTCAACTTGCAGCATTCTACACTTGTGATCAATTTTGTAACTTCTTCAAAATAATTCTGACTAACGATGCAAGCACTAATGCGCTTTAAGTGTTTGTCACGATGATTCACTAATCTCATTGTTACAACTCAGAACAGAAATTACACAATTTTTCCGAAATTGGCTGTGATTCGTAGACATGTATCCAAAGTGAAAAACATCTCCATATTATCGATATTTATATCCACACTATTTCTTTCGCACAAATGTTCTAGAGATGATATGACTGAGTTATTAAAATCCAACACTCTATCCCTAACTGCACTAATAATGTAAGAATCATTTTGATATTAGCACCTCTACGAAGTAAAATATTTGAGAGTGTCTGTAACCACTCAGAAAGTCGTTTAATGTTCTCTAATCACAAACAGATTCCATTCAGCTATAAATTGAGTGAATATGTTGGCCCTATACACTTGACACATATTGGAACACAACATTCCATTAACTTGGAGAGGTATAGTCGGACTGAAGAATTCAATGCCATAGTACGGATTTGAATCAGGATCTCGCGGTCTCTAGCCGATTGCTAGCCTGGCAACATGCTGGCATAGCATTGAATTTCTCAACTGACAAACCTGGTTCCCGATAAACCACAAGGTGATCTGTATAAATCAAACATGGGGCACTTGGGTCATCTGGTACCTATCAAGCCTGATTTTTCTTATATTAGGCTGCTCATGATGAAATAATTTTAAATGATGCAATAATTTGGAAATATTTTCGCATTCAAATATTTAGTCGATGAGACACTCAAGCTTAGGAAATGTGTAATAATATAGCATATTCTGAAAATTACTAAAAATACCAAACGATGATTGTTTGATAAAAATTGCATATCTCATTAGTTCCTTGGAGAAGTTTTTGTTTATCTCTTAAAGTTTCCTGATTATTAAAAGTTCGCAAATAAAGAAACCTCCAAGAAAATACAATATTAATACTTTATTTCTTTGTTTATTTGTCAAACGTAATATTTAACAAATAGTGACAGCCAGTTCTAAGAAATAAAAAATTTAAAGTGAAATGAAAAGTAGATTGCAAGTACTTTAAGTCCCAGGATTCACAGTATAGCCAACTATTGTGAACAATTGTGATAATATATTTGTTTTCTTACAGAAACCGTGTGTAGGATAGGAGTTGGACTCTACCTATCCATCTCCTGTCCTACACACGGTTTCTGTGAGAAAACAAATAAATTACCATTCCATAAACTTGTTCTAACATTAGATAAAAAATCGGTCACAAAGTGTCATCGAGTAAGTCACATACACTTATCAATTCTTGAAGGATTCAGCACATAATCAATTTTCTCTTCAACATGAGAAATCAATTTATAAGTCGATGAGTTGATTTATGTTTTTCATACGGATAAATGAAACAAAAACACAAAGTATGACCAGCAGTTTATAGTCTAAAAGAACGAATACTTCATGTCTGAAGGCCTTTGTAGTCGACATTTCACTGCTTCAGAATAGAACAGCGGTTCCATACGGTTGCACATAACAAGTACCGAAGCGATGAAAATTCGAAACAAGAGTTCTTTCATCAAGCACAGGTATTCAGAAAATTTTGCATGCAGATAATTTACAGCTACCTGAAACCCTTCAAAATGGGTTTTCGTGGCACAACCTGAAACTGGATTTAAACACCGCTTCGTCCATTCCTAATCGGCTCTCTTCCATATTATCATCCATTATACCATGAATGAAAGCGCAGTTACTCACAAAGAAAACTAAAACACTTGCACGGAATGATTCACAAACGTACCTAGAAGCGCGAGGTCTTCATCCTGCAAGACGCGCATGTTTCTGAAAAAGTGGCAGTGATTTGGCGTGGGAAGCCAGTCAATAGCTACGCAATCGTCCTCAGATGCCAGTCGAGGTCCTCAAATAGAACTAACAATCGTCACACGTTGAGTCCCTCGATCCTCTGACACTAACCTTCCTCTGCTCACCGAGTTTAAAGTAAAATCTGATTGACAGATTAAGTTTTTCAAACGTAACAACATTCTTAAATCCAGTGTTGAAATATTAATGAGCGCCACTTTCTCTACTGTTTCTTACGACAGCATATTTTTCTATCTACATCGTGTTCACATTTACATATATTGTTGTGGCAGACTTTACATATATTGTTGTGGGAGACAATATGAAAAGCGATAGTCAGGTGCACCTATAAAGAGCTTGTCCATGTTTAAGAATTACCTAAGAAGGCCTTTGAATGACCAAAAGAAATAAATCTTATGCTCTAAATTCACATGAGTTTCTCTGCCCACTTTTCAAAAAACTATCCTTTAACAATCTGACGTGTTCCATTCATATAACTTTCTCTACATCTTTGCAACAAATTATGGTTAAAAAGCTTATGCTTATATTTACTTTATGCTAATCGAGAAAAAAATAGCAGAAATAGTCTTACTACCTGCTTCCTTGTTAGTATAAGCGAAAAAAGGGAGTATCATAGGTTAAATTGATAGTGAAAAGCTGGTTACTATGTGACTGAAGTTCCTTTGTTTGTATGGACACGAGTTGACAAATTCCTGTATGAGAAATGTATAAGTTTTATAAAGCTGAAACCAAAACAAGGAATATCTCGGTATCGAATTTTTGAGTGGAATACAATATCTTCTCTATACACCATGTACATAGTGCGTATATAGACAGTAAACATCTGATGTGTACCATTCACATGACTTTCTCTATATCCCTGCAACAAATTATTCTTAAAAAGCTTATACTTCTATTAACTTCATGCTAATCAGTAAAACATTAGCGGAAATAGCCATATTACTTGCTTCCTGGTAAGTAGAGGTGAAATAAGGGAGTACCATAGGTTAAAGTGATAATCAAAAGCTGGTTGCTATGTCACTGAAGTTCCTTTGTTTGTATGGACAGCAGTTGACAAATTCCTGTATGAGAAATGTATAGGTTTTTCATAGCAGAAACCAAAAATAAGGAATGTCACAAAAATGACGAACTCCACGAAAAAAATGTATATAACATAAATTGTGTGTTTTATCGTGCTCTACATTTTTTGTGAATTAAGTTTTTGTCCATCTCTTACTGTTTAGCAGTTATTCAAAATTTAGTAAAATTCATCCAGAATAAACTGCTCTTCAGAGGTTATTCCCAGAAATTTTTACCAAGATATACATTTTTAAAAGTAAGTTTTAATCTTATGTGTTACAGTTTCCAGTTATGCAAGCCTTTCAGGAGTAGAGGGTTTCAGAGGCACTTCCCACATATTGCAGTATATACATTTTATTTGGCATCTAAATATATTTAACAATATACGATGTTTTAATAAAAATCGTTTGAGCTATTTTAAGAAAATCGAAAATTTCGAAAAATTCTCATGTAAAGGCCAGTTTCGGGTGGGGGTATTTTCCTGAAAATGTTCGTATCATTGGAAGATACTGAACCAATTTTGAAGAGCTGAACCAACTTTTCGTTTTTGAGCTATGGTGTTCACACGCGTGCCCGCATGCACACTCACATACTAACACATAAACAAACATAGGGACCTTTTTCTGAAAAAAAGTATTGTGTTCTATTCACATGACTTTCTCTGTGTATCAAATTATTGTTAAAAAGATTATTCTTCTGTCTACTTCATGCTAATCAAGATAAACATTCACAGAAACGCTTTATTGTAAGTAGAAGGGAAATAATGGAATAGCCTTGGCTAAAACGACAGACAAATCTTTTATAAGCTGGTTGCCATATGATTGAAATCCGTTTCTATGCATTGCCAGGAGTTGACAATTGCCGTATGTGAAAAGTTTTAAGTATTTTAAAACTGATAAAAATAATAAGGAATACCTAAAAAATGGTTAACTCCACAAAAAAATATATATGGCATAAATCGTGTGTTTTAACGAGATCTACACATTCTGTGCAGAAAGTTTTTGTCTATATCTTACGCTTTACAAGTTATGCAAAATGCAGAAAAGAACATCCAGAATAAAGAGGTCTTCAAAGACCATTCCTTGGTAATTCCAGATATACATTTTATTTGTCTTGTAGATATCTATTATATACGGTATTTTAATCAAAATCATTACAGCAATTTTTGAGAAAATCAAAATTTTAGAAATTTTTTTCCAAATAAAGGGTTGTTTCGGGTGGGGGGATTTTCTTGAAAATCTTCAAGTCGTATCCTTGGAAGACACCAAACCTAAATATCAAGTTTGGTATTTTCTTTTTTGAACTATGCTCCACACACACACACACACACACACACACACACACACCCAGGTACGCATACATACATGGACCTTTTTCCAAATATGTTTTTTTTTTTTTTTTTTTTTGGATTCAGGGGGACCCAAAACATCTATTTCCGAAATACTTCTCTATCCCTGTGTAAATACGGGGCTAGAGAAAGTAAAAATTATAACTGGAATTTGAACCACGGATCTCTTGGTCTCGGAGACATGGCATTAAATTCCCCAATTGTCTCACTTTTTTTAAACCACAAAGAGGACTCAATTATTTTGAGATGTCAGACTCTAATGAAGACTTAAAATGTCTGATGGTGACAAGGTAATCAGAACATATGGAGATTACCTTAAGTGAGAAAACTTAGTCTCAAACATGTGAATTCTTGTACCTTTTTGTCTAATACTGCTTGCAATACATAACCACTCTTTTGCATGCTTGTTCTTAGTATAATCAGCTATCTTCTGAAGCTCAACTATGTTACAATTTCAGTAGAAATTAAAAAAGAAATATTTTTACAAATTCAAAAAAGTAAAAATGTGGAAATTTTGCAATGTTGTTGCTTTCTTAATATGATGTATATATACTATAAAATCACTATTGTGGTTCAGAAAGTTTCAGCTTTCCAGATCTCATACTTTCTGAGATTCTATCCAGTTTTATACTATTAAATAAACACACATTCATACTTCATGGGGAATAAGGATTGATTCTACTTAAAGAAACATTCCCTGCCCTAGTTGAAAACAAAACCCGGGACCTCTGGGTTGAGAAGCCAGAATGCTGAAAACCAAAGGCAGTTTTCCATGTGTTTATCAGATTCCTTAAACGTTTAATAGTAAATTATGAAGAAGGAGCCCCAATTGGGTTCACAGCATTCCAAGAACCATTCCTGCTCTGGAATACAGTTACAAAAAGGACAATATAAAGCAACAAAGCGGCATTTACCTAAAACATAGTGGTCAACATGAGTTGGCCATTAAGCCCAGGTGAAAGAATGACGACTTGAATGTAACTGGTAATTCGGTGGCTCTTAGCATCAGATGTGTAATGCGCATGCACGACTTTCCCTACCCATTAGTGTCTCATAGCGGCTGTACGGATTATCCTTTAAAACTGTTTTATAACCATCTTAAAGCACTAGTGTAAAAGTGGTTTAAAGTAGGTCACATCAGGATTAACAGCAGTACAAAGATCCACTTCCGATGGCCTGAAGTCAGTAATTTATAAATAAATAGGCATACGAGAGCGGTTTACCCAAGTTACGAATGAAGATTCATTTTTTTTCAGACAAGAAGTATTTATTTCCCAATTTCCCTTTTTAGGGACAGGGTGAAAGGGTCAGGCTTTTCATGTGAGGCTCGCGTTCGGAGGTCTGGATTTTTTTCGGGTTTACGCGGGTCAACAGGCAAATACTGTGTAGATTCATGAACCTACAGCCCCTGAATGTTTTGGGCCATTATTTTCTAATAATTTATCTTTCAAGGTAGAGGGGCCAGGTGGTGGTATTCGGCGGGTTGTGCCTGGATATAAATTTGATCATTGTAAAAAAAAATTTCTAGCGTCATCTTCAGGAACACTTGGTCGAGATCCGCCTTCTGGGAGGCTCGGGGCCCATGGATAGGGCCTAAGGCGTTGTCGGAAGTGTTTCAACTGTAGCTCATCATCCGGATCTGATCGCCATCGGGTCCCTCCCCTCATCCCACCTTCTCAAGATTCACGTAAGAATGTAAATGTAAATGGAATTTTATTTATGTACGATCTTTAACTGTTGTGGCTCTCAGTGTCCCATTCTATACTGGGCGTCAAAGACCGCTTAATTTTGCTCAGAGGCTTTTTGGTCAGGCTTGAGCTTCTTTTACATGGCGTAAATCTAATACACGGGACCAACGGCTTTACTTCCCTTGCGAAGGAAGCCACGGTAAGGCTTTTCAAGCCCAAAATATCCATCAAACTGGCAGAGGTTTTGAATTGCGACCTTGGGTCTATGGTAAGTATTACACCACGGTGGGCGACTCTACGTGGAGGCAAAGGGCTACAAGGTTCTACGCCCGTGCTCTCATCCGTGTTCTGGGGCCCTTTCCGTGTCTAATCCTAAACCTAATCCTCTCTTTCCAAACGTTATTGTCATATTTTAAACCTTCCAAAAATAGGAACTACCAAGCTGTGCAAAATATGTCTTGAGGATGACCTAATTTCACAATTGACAGGGAGGCAGGTCGGACGATTATGTAGGATGCAGCAGCAATCCATATTGCACTTTGGCGGCGAAAACGCCAGATAAAATTGCTGGTGCGTCGTGGTGAAACAGGACTTTGTATTTCGCTAGATGGGGCCATATCTCCTTTAACTTCGTATCGAATCGGTCAATAGCTCACTATAGTATTATCCAGTACTATTTATTACCTTTTCTAAGAAGTCAATTCCTTTCCCATCTCAAAAAGTCTTCACCATCCGCCTTTTCCTTCTTTGGAACAGATTCATCGGAAGCAACCATTGGTTTGATTGTTACTTGGTTTCCGGAGTATAATGATGAATCCAGGTCTCATAGACGTTGACAATTCGACGCAAATAGTCCTAGGGACTTCGCTTAAACCGCTACAAACATGGCTTCGAACTTGATAATAACACCAATGCCACTTAGCGAACTTTCGTCGACCATTGAGAATCACATCATGGACGTTTTCAATGTATTCCATGTACCACCTCTGCAGGGCGTTCTGGGCGCATCTAATCAAAAACGGATGTTAGACCATTTTAAAACTGTTGTCAAAAATGGCGAAAGGATCCCGTAAATATTATTCATTTGCATGTATCCTCTCGCAAATGCTCCTCTCCAAAAGTAAAAAGCGAATCACTGAATTAAGATGCGCCTTTTCCATTTTAACGGAAACAATTTGAGCAATTAACTGGAATACCTGCCAAATCCAAACTAAACTATGAAAATTCTTTTTGGCGACGTGTAACAAGTAGCAGTATCACTCGCACTTAGGCAACAGCATATATTTTAAAACACGGTAGTTACTGAACTGTATTCATGGCTTTCATTTTAGTCAATATTTACCGTAAATATTGTAATTAGGGATAGCATATTGGGGACCGATAGAGGGACTCAAGCGGATACCAGTTGTATTCTTACCAATCTGTGTTGGAGACTGCACATGTCGTATGTGAATAACCTGTAGTAACGCGTTGGGGAACGGGTCTCGACGCAGCAATATACTATGCTGTATGTTACAATACTGTTTTGCAGGTAATTAATGCCTTTGATGATAGCGAATACTCTTTAATCAAGATTTTAAAAATCTCTTGCTTCAAATGGATTTCATGAAGATTTGCAATTCATACAAAAGAAATTTGTGGATATATCCACGATAATAACACATATTTGGAAACATCGAACACTGAAAGCCCCCCCAGCCCTAAAAGCTGTCGATGAACTTGTGCAAGCAATTAATCAGCGACCGGTGACCTTGTTTTAGACCGTGTGAAGAAGAAAATGAAGACAATGTTTGAAAAAAATGTCGTATTTTCAATAATGCATGAAATACGAAATGTGCTACGAGGTGTTGCTAAGGAAATAATTGCTGATAGAGTATTTTACCCGATAGTCGATAGTGTGTCCTATTTCGTTTTGCTCCAATCACATCTTGCGATGTGGAGCGAAGTTTTTGACAATAACGTCTGTTTACGTGCCAATCGAGACGATTCACATTTGAGACGTTACGAATTTATGTATTAATGCATCTTGAGAGAAAATGAAACGGATAATGATGTTGATAACTTGTTGTACAACAACAATTGAACGTATGTAAATATTAAAATTGTTAGTTAACGTAAATCAGTGGTATTTGTGTTTATCACCCACCCAATCTCAACCACCTTCCACTGCTGGTGAAAACATTGCAGTCTACCACGCAACCACTGCCCCATTTTCTCCATTATGAACACACTTCATTGTCAACACATCACAACTATATACTATGCTGCGCAAACTTCGATTCTCTTCCGCTATCTGTCCCCAAGATATCCCTAATTAGAAGTATATAAACATTTCAACACCAATGAAAAAGGAAAACTCTCTGTAGGATGGGAAGAATTAAGCAACGTAGTGTAATGTAGCTATGAGCACGCGTTTTACTTGTTAAACGTCACTGATAGCAGCTTTCCAGAGGTAATGCATGAACTAATGGTAAACGGAGAACTAACAATTAAACTTTTGAATTTCCAAAAATCGTACCATCGTCCTCTACATATACACTAAATAACTTCTGAAGCGTACAGTTTAGACATAAAACAATGTATAAATGCTCTTACATTCTATATTTGTTACTTATATGAAAGAAAGCTATTTTGTCTCACTCATATGCTTTTCTATCGTTTATTGGTACAACTATTCTTACGAAAGTTTACTTTCTTCATTTTAGTTGAGATAAACCTTTGTAGTAGTGAACAGATTACATATTTCGTTATAGAAAAAAACTGATGTGTTCCACTCGCATAATTTTGTCTACATCTTTATAACGAAATATTGTTAAAAAGCTTATGCTATTTACTTCGTACTAGTCAAGAAAAAATCAGCAAAAATAACCTTATTACTTGCTTCCTTGTAAGTAGAAACGAAATAAGGGAGTATCATAGGTTAAAGTGATAGTAAAAAGCTCGATGATATGTGACTGAAGTTCCTTTGTATATATCGACACGAGTTGACAAATTCCTGTATGCGAAAAGTATGAATTTTTAAAGCTAAAACCAGAAACAAGGAATATCTCAAAAACGACCAACTCCCCGAAAAAAATGTATATAACATAAAATGTGTGTTTTAATGTGCTCTATATTTTTGGTGTGGTAAGTTTTTGTCCATCTCTTACAGTTTAGCAATAATGCAAAATGCCGTAAAATTCATTCAGAACAAAGTAGTCTTCAGAGGGTATTTCCAGAAAATTGAAAATATGCATTTTATTTTGCATGTAAATATCTTAAATATAAGAGATTTTAATCAAAATCGTTGGAGCCATTTTTGAGAAAATCAGAATTTTCGAAATTTTTTCCATGTAAAGGGTAGTATGGGGTGGGGGATTTTCTTGAAAATCTTCGTGTTACATCTTTGGAAGATACCAATTTTAAATACCAAGTTTGGCATTTAACGGTCTTTTCGTTTAAGTAAAAAGGAACAGCGATAGTAAAATTTTTAAGACTGGACAATTTATGATGGCTTTAAAATGCTGTACTATTTCTTCCAAAGAATCACGAGAAACAGGACCTTGTAAGAATGATAAGGTCTTGAACAATTCAAATTTTAGTATTGTTATCCTGGAAATGACCTATGCCGCAAACAAATTGAGTATTTTAAAGATATCTTTATGTTTTCGTGTATCGTTTTCTTATACAATGAATAATAAAGAGGACTTCACCAGCTATTTCCATAAAATTCAATATATACATTTTATTTATATGTTTAATACCATGAAAATCGAAAATTTATAAAAATTTCCATGTAAAGACTAGTGGGGATTTTCTTGAAAGCTTTCCGTAACAACAAAAATATTTCATTTTATAAATTTTGTATTTCTCCTATTTTGTATTTTGCTGTTCTCTCTCTCTCTCTCTCTCTCTCTCTCTCTCTCACACACACACACACACATATATACACTTCCAGCCCCACAAACACACACAGACACATACATATTTTTCTTATTTTTTAACTTTTTTTTTAATCTAAGAGGCCCCAAAATTGTTTTTCCGGTATCGAAGTTTTGGACGGAATGCAATCAAAGTTATTTTTCCTAAACCAAGAGCTGCCTACTAATATCATTGAAACGTCTGCTAAATTTTGCCATTTGAGAAAACAAAAAATAAGTACAATTTCACTGTTATCTCTATGACCTATTTTATTAACTCACAAATACATATAACATACGTTTCTATCCACTCTGTTCCATTTACGAAATTGAGAGAACATTTTCCAATATTATATAACAAATCACCTAGATTTTCAAGCGCATAAGATATTCACTGACAAATAATTGCCCTTAAATCTAACATTTTTTCAACAGTCACTCTTCAGAATTTGGCGCTCTTTGATGAAATGTATATCTTATTTTTTTTGGGAATAGCCCCTAAAGACGTCTAGATGAATTTTTTGGAGTAAAGGTAAACCGTAAGAGATAACCAAAAATTACTACACAAACATTTTAAATTCATTTAAATACATAATTTATGTCATATATAGTTTTTAGGTGGAGTTGACCATTTTTGAGATATTCCTTGTTATTGGTTTCAGTTTTAAGATACTTAAAACTTTTCACATACGAGAATTTATGAAACCCTGGCTAGGCAAAGAAACGGATTTCAACTACATGGCAACCAGCATTTAAAAGATTTGACGATCGTTTTAGCCTAATGGAACCCATTATTTTCCATCTACTTACAATAAAACATTTCTACTGATGTTTATCTCGATTAGCATGACGTAGACAGAAGAATAAGCCTATTAGCATAATTTGTTACGGCAGAGAAAGTCATGTGAATGGAACACATAAGACTTTTAGAAGAATGTCCGTGTGTGTATGTATGTATGTGTGCATGTGTATGTGGGTGTCTGTGGACATCACAGCTCAAAAACGAAAATTCGGTTAAATAGCATACTTTCAGTATCTTAAGTTCAGTATCTTCCAATGATACGACACGAAGATTTTCAAGAAAATCCCCCCCACCCTCAAATACCCTTTACATGGAACATTTTTCGAAGATGTTGATGTTCTCAAAAATGACTAATCGTTTTGATTAAAATTCGTATATTAAATCTATTTGCATCACAAATAAAATATACATCTTTAATTTTCTTGGAAGAGCTTCTGAAGTTATGTCTATTCTAGATGAATTTTGCTGAATTTTTCATAGCTGGTAAACGATAAGAGATAGACAAAATTTACTATACAAAAATGTAGATCTCGTTAAAAACACACAATTTATGTAATATACCTTTTTCTTCGTCGAGTTGAGAGTTTTAGAGATATTCCTTGTTAGTGGTTTCAATTTTAAAATACTTTTCTCATACGGGAACTTGTCAACGCCTGGCCATGTAAAGAAACGAATAATAATCCCATAGCAACCTCATTTTAGAACATTTGACTTTCGGTTTAAGCCACGTGTATTTCCTTATTTCCTTTATATTTATAAGGAACTAAGTAATAAAACCGTTTCTGCTAATGTTTATTTCGATTAGCATGAAATACAGATTAAGTTTATTAAAATAATTTGTTACAGAGATGAAGAGAAACTCATTTGAATGGAACACTTCAGATTTTCTTGTAAAAAGTCCTCAAACGTGTGAAACTTATTTAGCAACCTCGTAGTGTTTCAATATTTTGGGTCTAGTGAGGAAGAATTTTACGCTATTACAAACAGATGGCATTTCAGAAGATGTGCTAGTGGGAACTGAAGCAAATATTTAAGGCATGTACTTCCGAGATGTTACAAAGGTAACCTCAGAGGGGGAAATTGCTTCTGTCGAGCAAAACAAAACAGAAACAAGCGTTCACTAGATGCCACACAGAAATAGCACAAAGCTTCTTACTTGTTTTTGGTTTCAGTATTAAAATACTTAAACTTTCCTCATACTTTGTAACACCTGGCCATGTAAAGAAATCTATATCAATCCCATAGCAACTATATTTTAAAATATTTGACTGTTAGCCAAGTGTATTTCCTTATTTTGTTTCTAATTATAAGAGACTAAATAATAAGACGGTTTCTGCTAATGCTTATCAAGATTAGCTTGAAACAAATAGAAGAATAAGCGTATTAAAGTAATTACTTTCTCTACACGCACTATGTACATAGTGTATAGAGAAGATATTGTATTGCACCCCTAAATTCGATACCGAGATTTCACTGAAAATACATGATTTGGGATCTCCTGAATCAAAAAAAAAAAAAAACATTTTTGTAAAAAGGGTCGTGTGTGTGTGCGTGCCTTTGGACAGCATAGCTCAAAAACGAAAAGACCGTTAAATATCAAACTTAGTATTTAAGTTTGGTATCCTTCAAGGATGCGACACAAAGATTTTTAAGAAAATCCTCCACACTCAACTACCCTTTGATGGAACTTTTTTGTAAATTTTGTTTTTCTCAAAAATGGCTCTAACGATTTTGATTAAAATATTTTATAACAAAGATATTTACCTGACAAAAAAAATGTATATCCTGAATTTTCTGGGAATAGCCTTTGAAGACTACTTTATTCTGGCTGAATTTTACGGAATTTTGTGTAACTGCTAAAGCGTAAGAGATGGACAAAAACTTACCATACAAAATGTACAGCATATGAAACCACACAATTTATATCATATACATTTTTTTTCGTGGAGTTGATCGTTTTTGAGATATTCCTTGTTACTGGTTTTTGCTTTAAATAACTTATACTTTTCTCATACAGGAATTTGTCAACTCCTGTCCATACAAACAAAGGAACTTCAGTCACATAGTAACCAGCCTTTGACTATCACTTTAACCAATTCTACTCCCTTATTTTGCTTCTACTTACAATGAAGCAAGTAATATGTTAATTTTTTCTCGATTAGCATGAAGTAAATAGAAGCATAAGCTTTTGAACAATAATTTGTTTCAGAGATGTAGAGAAAGTCATGTCAGATTTTTTTACAGAGATGTAGAGAAACCTGTGTGAATAGATTTTTTTCAAAAAAACTCCCCGAATGTGTGAAATTTATTTAGCAAGCTCGTAGTGTTTCAATATTTTGGGTCTTGTAAGGAAGAATTTTATAGTATTACAAACACAGAAGATGTGGTAGTTGGAACTCGAGCAAATATGTACTTCCGAGATGTTACAGCGTTGGAAAATTGACTTCTGTTGAGCAAAACAAAACAAAAGAGAAACAAGCGTTCACTAGATGCCTCACAGAAATAGCACAAAGCAATTAGAGAAATCAACGGATTACACCTCACAAACACAAATAAACACAAGGTCGGTCGCTGGGACTTGTAGCACCTTGATAGTCGGTGAGGTAAAGCAGGAAGTCGCCGATGAGAGAGTCCCGCTTGTTGGCCCAAGAGATCCTCAGGCCCTGCAGACGACTCTGACATTGACATCTGGAGCTGTGGCTCTTGGAGATGATTCCACCGTCGTCTTCCTGGTTCGCAGCCGGTACGGGCATCGTGACCGACCAACGTCTCACGACTGCCGCGGACTCTAGCCAACACTAAACTTAACACTAGCGCGACACTAAAATTAGAGTGGAGGAGGTAGGTTGCCACTTGACATTCGCTCAAGGTAACACAAAGTTTTACACTCATTTTGGAATTATTACGAGTGAATGGAGCACACGTGACCGCGTAACAAGCATCAATTGGCACAACAATCCTTTTTTACTTTCTCTACACTTATTATGTACATAGTATATACTGCACCCAAAAATTCGATACCGAGATTTCACCGGAAATGCATGTTTTGTGTTCACCTGAATCCAAAAAAGAAAACATTTCTGTAAAAAGGTCCGCCTGTTTGTGTGGCTGTGGACAGCATAGCTCAAAAACGAAAATACCGCTAAATACCAAACTTGGTCTTTAAATTTGGTATCTTGGAAGCATGCGATACGAAAATGTTCAAGAAAATCCCCCCACCCCCAACTACCCTTTAAATGGAAAGTTACGAACATTTTTATTTTCTCAAAAGTGACCCTAACGATTTTTATTAAAATACCGTATATTAAAGATATTTATATGGCAAATAAAAGGTATATCTTGAATTTTCTGGGAATAGCCTTTGAAGACTTCTTTATTCCGAATGAATTTTGCGTAACTGTTAAACCGTAAGAGATAAGACAAATATTTACAACACAAAAAATGTACACACATTAAAACACACAATTAATGTCATCTACTTTTTTCGTTGAATTTACCATTTCTGAAATATTCCTTGTTGTTTGTTTTAGATTAAAAACAAAAAGAAAATAAAAAGCGCTAAGACTTCCTGTTTGAGAAAAGTATAAGTATTTTGAAGTTGAAATCAATAGTAAGGAATATCTCGGAAATAATAATGTAAAGGACATAATTGTGTGTTTTGGCCAGTACTTAGCAATTTTTCTATTCTTACGTTTACCAGTTATGCAAAAGTCATTCAGAACGAAGAGGAAAGACCATTCCCAGAAAATGTGGCTACTTGCCACGTAAATATCTTTAATATACTGAATTTTAATCAAAATACAATGATATTCAGAAAATATAACTTTTCGAAAGTTTTTCCATGCAAACTGTAGTTTGGGATGATGGGATTTTGCTGAAAATCTTCGTATTGCATCCTTGGGAGATGCTAAAAACTTTTAATACTACTTTTAAAATTTAAATACTAAGTTTAGTATTTTTCGCGTTTGTGTTATGCTGTCCACAAAAACAGACAGACAGACACATACAGACACACACGCGCCCACACAGATCTTTTTTCTAAAATGCATCTCTTTTTTATTCAGGTGGTCTCAAGACATACATTTTTGGTATAACCTTGACATGTAAGTTTTGGTTGGAATGCACGAATTCTCCTACTTACAACAAGCGAGGTGGCGTGGCGACTCGCATTTGGGAGGTTGTGGATTCGATTCCCGTGATCGGTCTTTCTGCCCAATGAATTTGTCCTGGTATTTCGCTGGCTCGTCGGGCAAATGCTGGGAAGGTTCATACATCTCCGAATTTTCCTGCCATCATTTCTTATTCGCATCAGTCCCTTGTCATCTGATTGAGGGTTAGAGGACCAGACGAAAATGCCAGGAGACTCACGGAGGTTCAGGGCTTGTGGGTTGAGCCCAGGCGTCGGAGGAGTTCATTGTGGAACCGTTAGGGACTACGCTCATATTTGCGCCTGTTGTGAGGTGAATTTGATCGCCCTTAGAGTTTCTCATCTCATCCCTTCTTCCCTGGAATAACGTAAGTCGCAAAGGCCTCGTGCGGTATTCTGTCTTATTGACTGGAAACCTAAGGCAATAGTTAATCCTTAAATCCCTAGTAATAATAACTCCATGGCACAACAGGTCACAAGGAACCTTGGCCAACCGCGTCTCCCGTCTCGGTCCATACAGACTGGGATGCAGACGTCATGGAGGGTGAGACGTGGTCAGGCCCTCGAACCTGGAGCCGCTACTTCTCCATCAAGTTGCTCCTCAATTGACCCCCCCACAGGGACCTCACGAGGCTGAGTGCACTCCGGACCATATCTTCCAGCGGGGGAAAAATCCCCAAGCCGGTACCGGGAACCCAGGTCTCAAGCTTGTTAAGCAGCTGCCACCCCTATTATACGTAGTGGAGGAGGTAAATAATTTTTTCTCAGTAAATATCTCAATTTTGACTTGTTTTATTTTTTTGATAGTGCTTAACGCCCGTTTATACTACTTGTGGCACCGCAGGTGATGACACTGGTGATACTGGAATGATGATGGACGCTTGGGATCGAACCCGGGCCGTCTAGGTGAGAGGCGAGTGATCTAACCACTCGGCCACGGCGCGGCCGTAATTTTGACAGTGGGAGACAACTAAAATTGCACACAAAAGTAGATCCTTCTCTCTTTCTGTACAGTTTGTCACTCTTAAAGCTGAGAGGTTGGCAAAGAAGCAAACACTATAAAACGTTTTACTTCTTTTCACTCCGATTCACTGGCATGGCGGTATGCAGCGAATTTCTAAACATCAACAGGTTTGTGAACTTCAAAGGAGCCGGTGAGCTTATAAAAGAGCACAGGGAGTTGTGGCTGTTAATTTCGTGTAATTAAATGTAACGTCCATTTCCTAGAGAACGCGGTTCATTTGAATACCTTCACCTTAAGGCAAAATACATTCCTTTCATTAGTTCCAAAAGCAGAATCCATGAAGAATGCATTCTTTGAGGAGACAAAAGCGCGTAAATTAAACCCCGTTTTAAGGTTTTCAAATCGGAAAACGGCAACTAAACAAATAAAAGTGCCTGAGAATGTTTGTAAAACCAGAAACTCTTGGGTTTATTGAGAAACACATATCCTTCTGTGAACTTCAACTGTTTATAGCCACGGAAGTAATGGCATCATTAAATCCCTGAAGTTTTATAGAACATAATAACAGTAATTAAATCACTTAAGTGCATTAACCAAATACGAGGCCTTATAAGGTCTATCTAGCGAACAATTTTAAAATACCTGCAGGCTTTGAAATATGCCCTCAGGTTAACGGGTCAATGCGCTTCTAAATATTTTTTTTTGTATCCCCATGTTTACATCCCCCCCCCTCAAAATTTACTGTATGATTATTGGTTTTACTCTTCCTTTACACAAACATATAACACCCATGCCCAATGCGGGACTCGAACCCACGATCCCTTGCCCACGAAGCACCAAGCGTGACGCCTTATCGAGTGTGGCCATGGGGACCAACTTTGATAATTAAACAACCATGTGTCTTCAGCTTTTTGGTCTTAAAATGTTGTTTAATGAAATTTACGGAACAAAATATCGTCGTTTATTGTATTTAGACATTTATTATTTTTACTTTCTCTACACGAACTAAGTACATAGTGTAGGTATAGAGAAGGTATTGCATTCCACTTAAAGATTCGATACGGAGATTTCCCCGGAAATAGTCCAGTAACCAAAAAAATCTTATGTGTACCATTCACATGACTTTCTCTGCATCCCTGCAATAAATTATTCTTAAAAAGCTTATGCTTCTATTTACTTCATGCGAATCAGAAACAAATTAGTAGAAATAGTCTTATTACTTGCTTCTTATAAGTAGAAGCAAAATAAGGGACTACCATAGGTTAATGTGATAGTCAAAAGCTGGTTGCTACTTCAATTAAGTTCCTTTGTTTATATGGATAGGAGTTTACAAGTTCCTGTATGAGAAAAGTATACGCTTTTCATAGCAGAAACCAAAATTAAGGAATGTCTCAAAAACTTCGAACTCCACGAAAAAAAATGCATATAACATAAATTGTGTGTTTTAACGTGCTCTTCATTTTTTGTGTAGTAAGTTTTTGTCCATCTCTTACGGTTTAGCAGTTATTCAAAATTCAGTAAACTTCATCCAGAATAAACTACTCTTCAGAGGCTATTCCCAGAAAATTCAAGATATACGTTTTATTTGTCAGGTAAATAGCTTTAATATACGAAACTTTAATCAAAATCTTTAGAGCCGTTTTTAAGAAAATCAAAATTTTCGAAAAAATTTCCATGTAAAGGGTAGTTGTGGTGGGTGGATTTTCTTGAGAATCTTCGCGTCGCATCCCTGGAAGATATTAAACTTAAATTCCAAGTTTGGTATTTTACCGACTTTTCGTTTTTGAGTTATCGTGTTCACAGACACACGGATACACACACACACACGGACCTTTTTGTGAAAATACTTTTTTTGGATACAGGGGACCCTAAAACATATATTTCCGGTGAAATCTCGGTATTGATTTTTTGGTGGAGTGCAGTATCTTCTCTATACACTATGTACACAGTGCGTATAGAGAAAGTAAAAAGCATTTTTAGAAAAAAGGTGCGCGCGCGTGTGTGTCTCTGAGCACGATACTCCAAAACCAAAAGTTGGTAAAATATCAAACCTGGTATACAAGTTTAGTATCTTCCAAGAATGCGCACGAAGCTTTGAGAAAAATCCCCCCATTCCAAACTATCCTTTACATGGAAAAATTTTCTAAAATTTTGATTTTCCCAAAAATGACTGTAATGATTTGATTAAAATATTGCATATTAAAGATATTTACGTGACAAATAAAATGTATATCTTGAATGTTTTGAGAGTAGCCTCTGGATGAATTTTTTGGATTTTGCATAACTAGTACACCGTAAGAGATAAGCAAAAAATCACTATACAAAAATGCAGATCTCGTTTAAACACACAATTTATGTCATATACATTTTTTGGTAAAGTTGATCATTTTTTAGATATTCCTTGTTATTGGTGTCAGACGGAAATTTGTCAACTCCTGGCAATGCAGGGAAACGGATTTCAACCACATGGCAACCAGCTTTTAAAAGATTTGACTATCACTATAGCCTAGTGTATCCCATTATTTTCATTCTACTTACAAGAAAACAGTTCTGCTGATGTTTATCTCGATTAGCATAACGTAGACAGAAGAATAAGCTTATGAACATTAATTTGTTCCCGAGAGATAGAGAAAGGCACGTGAATGGAACACATCATATTTTCAATATATGAAGCAGACCCGTCTTATCCTTATAAATACCATGTGGATGCAGAATATCAAAAAATTTCAAACTTCTTTTTCCCAAATATCTCAATTGTACGTGCAAAGGCCTTTATTCTCAGGAACTACTAAATACAGAATCATAACATTCTTTACATTTCTTTTACACAGAGATCTCTGTGAAGCAGACGTTTGAAGTTAAATACGTAGAAGTTGTAACCTGTTCTTCTAAAATTGGTGAAAAATAGGACACATGTTTTCAAGTTTGTAAATTGCTTTGATAAACCAATTTTTATACCTTAATAACTCGGTTTTTCAGAGTAAATCTGAATATCTAGAATATGCATGAATTTTTGGAGTTATGTATTGCATATCGATAAAAAAATCAGATGTATCACATTCACATGACTTTCTTTACATCTCTGCAACAAATTATAGTTAAAAAGCTTATATTTCCATTTAATTTATGCTAATCAAAGAAAAATTATCAAATTTGGTCTTATTTTTTTCTTTCTTGTAAGTAGAAAGGAAATGAGATAGTGCCATAGACTAAAGAGATAGTCAAATGTTTTAAAAGCTAGTTGCCATGTGATTGAAGTTCCATTGTTTGTATGACCAAGTGTTGACAAATTCCCGAATGAGAAAAGTACAAGTATTTTAAAATTGAAACCAATAACAAGGAATATCTCAAAAACGGTCAACTCCACGAAAACAATTATATAACATAAATGGTTTGTTTTACGGAGCTCCACAGTTTTTGATTGTTAAGTTTTTGTCTATCTCCAACGGTATACCAGTTATGCGAAATTCCGCAAAATTCATTCAGAACAAAGATGTCTTCAAAGGCTATTCCCAGAAAATTCAAGATATACATTGTATTTGTCCTGTAAATATCTATAATATACGATATTTTAATCAAACTCGTTAGACTCATTTTTGAGAAAATCAAAATTGTCAAAATTTTCATTTTCCATGTAAAGTGTAGTCGGGAGTTGGGGGATTTTTTGAATATGTTTATATTGAATCCTTGAAGATGCTAAACTTAAATACCAAGTTTGGTATTAAACGGACTTTTCGTTTTCGACCTATGCTGCACAGACACATACGCACACACACACACAGACAGACTGACAGACAGACACACACAGATATTTTTCTAAAAATTCCTTTTTTTTTATTCAGGGGATCTCAAAACTTATATTTCCGGTGAAATCTAGATATCGAATTTTTGCGTGCTATACAATACCTTCTCTGTACACTATGCACATATAAAAAGTAATAAGAGTATTTAAGTTGTTAATATCTTTCTAAAATATTTTTCTTTATATTTTTTATTATTTTATAAATAATCTATACTAGTTATAATAAAACTATAATCTACACTAATTATTTAAGTTTTGTCAAGTGACATAAACTGATGCATATGTTCAGAGACCATCGCCGCTTTAAGCTTATGAGGAGATAAGGAACAAGTCATGAGAGAGAACATAATAAAAGACTAAGTAAATAAGTAAATAAATAAAGAGTTGATTAATAAACTAGAAAAGCTCTAATTATAGTTGTATTAAATTAAATTGTGTAGCTTTAATGGCATTATGTACCTTATAGCTTCCATGAGGAACTAAAATAGATAAATCTAAAGCCCCTTCACAAACTGCAAAAGACAAAAAAACAAAAACAAAAAAAAACAAAAAACACACAATAATAATAATAAGAATAATAATAATGTTGTTATATACAATTTTCTATTTATCATAAGTATATAATAATATAAAATAATAAATAAAGTAAAAACAATAAATTCTAATCTTAATAAAGTTATTAGTAAATGTTTACGTTTAAATGCTTTAACTATTTCGGAAGTTATTCACCAAAAGCTACTTTATTCCTTATTTTCTTATTAATATTGATAGCAGATGCATTTCTGAGCCATTCTGCCTTAGATACTCTTTCTTTTCTCCACTTTCCGATAACATCCCTAACTGGGTCGTCTCTTTTCTCAGTTAACATACCCAATTTCAACATCACCGACATCCAGATGGACTCTTCCTCGCAGGATTTGTCATGTGGTGGAATACCGCGCTTGTGAGTCACTTGTGTTCTAGTAAAGCTCACATAGACACAAAAACGTCCTGATTTAGCATTTTGGCAAGCTTTTGGGATGTTAGTTTGCTACTGCAGACATCGACAGTCGGATTAAGCTAGTCAGCTATATTTTTCTTTATTGTTTAAAATCGTTAATTTATGATAAATTATAAAGTCCACAGAGTGGACATTTAATTTTTACAAATTACTTTTTAATTACTTTAAAATTAATGAATAATAAAAATCAATTCCTTATAGACTGTTTGGCATATCTTACTAACATTTTAAAGCCTTGCGATGCTCTAAAACTACTTAGAAAGAAAAAACAATGACGAAGTTTTAAAAACTCAATAACCAGAATAACACTGCAGACTTATACTTTTAGGTGCTAAACAATATTTTTTATACCTTTATAAAAATCACTTTTCAATAACGGAAACACTTTCCAATTTTTACTTTCTCTACACGTACTAAGTACCTAGTGTATAGACGAACTATTGTATTGCACTCAAAAATTCAATATCGAGATTTCACCGAAAATATATGTTTCGGGAGCCCTGAATAAAAATAAAAGTAATTTTAGAAAAATGTACATGTGTGTGTGTGTGGACTACATAGCTCCAAAACGAAAAGTCCTTAAAATATTAAGCTCAGTATATTCCTAGGATGCGACACGAAGAATCTCAAAAAAATCCCCCCACCCTACTATGCTTTACATGGAAAAAAATTAGAACATTTTGGTTTTCTCAAAAATGGTTCTAACGATTTTGATTAAAATCTCTTATATTTAAGATTTCTACATGCCAAATAAAATGTATATCTTGGATTTTCTGCGTCTTAAGACCTCTTTTTTCGAGATGATATTTTTTTTAAATTTTGCATAACTGGTAAACCGTAAGACATAGACAAAAACTCATTACATACAAAACGTAGATTTCGTTAAAGTATGTCATATACAATTTTTCGTAGAGTTGATTGTTTTCAAGATATTCCTTATTGTTGGTTTCAGTTTTATAATACTTTTCTCTTACGCGAACCTTTCAACTCCTGGCTACGCATAGAAACGGATATCAATCCCATAGCAACCATATTTCATAACATTTGAATGTCGTTTTAGCTTAGTGTATTTATTTACTTATAAAGAACTAAGTAAACTAAGTTTCTGCTAATGTTTATCTCGACTAGAATGAAGTAGATAGAAGAATAAGCTTACTAATAATCATTTGTTACAGAAATATAGAGAAATTCATGCGAATTGAACGCATCAGATTTGTTCAACACAATTAGAAAGTGCTTATAAATTATAAATCACGATATCTAATTACAGAAAATATGGAATCATCTAATCAGCAACTTGAAGTTTTCTCTTTATTTTGAGATACGCATGGGAAAACTTTTCATGCCGAACGTTTCTGTCCGGAAATCTAATGACAGATACACTCATTAAGCAAGTCTTTCGAAATACCGACGGTGAACATCAGTTGGACTCTATGAATTAGATTTTGAATATTTCTCATATTCTGAGAGGTTTTGCCAATAAAATACCATTCGTGTGCTGTTAGACTAAACTTAAGGAAATGTGAAGCAAATTCACTGGGTAACCAAATTGGGAAAATAAAACAAAGGCACCACAGGCAGCAATACGAATAAAACAAATTGTTTTCTCTTCATGAATAATTACTCTTATTTCAAATATCTTGTTCGTGCACTTTAACCGACAAGAAAAGTATTTTCTATTGCGCTGAAGTATCAACAAAATATCGGATACATCTATAATGAGGGGTTCATTGTCGCCCTCCGTGGTGTAATGGTTACCCGGCGGAGGACGATGGATTTTTTCGGGCGTAAAAATCCTTGGCATGGCTTCCTTCGCAAGGGAAGTAAAGTTGTGGGTCCCGTGACGTAGATTTACGGCACGTAAAAGAACCTCAAACCTGATAAGAGAGGCCTCTGAGCAAAATTAAGCGATCTTTCACGCCCAACATAGAATGGGACGCTGAGAACCAAAGTAGTTAAAAGAGCGTCCATAAATAACAGGCCATTTCCATATCAGAGGTTCATTGCTATGTTAGCTAAATGTATTGCAGCAATTTTAGCTATATGTTTTTGTGCTTCGTTTTTATTTTTTCTACACGTACTATGTACATAGTATATAAAATAGGTATTGTATTGCACCCTAAAAGTTGATACCGAGATTTCATCGGGAATACATATTTTGGGACCCCCTGAATGGAAAATATGAATTTCTATAAACATCTTTGTATGTGTGTCTGTGGACAGCATAGATGAAAAACGAAAGTCCGTTTAATACCAAACTTGATATTTAGGTTCATTATCTTCCAAGGATGTGACACGAAGATTTTCAATAATATCCACCACCCCCACAACTACCTTTTACATTAATAATGATAAAAATAATATTTTATTATAATAATAATAATAATAATAATAATAATAATAATAATAGCGGTGGAGGCGATGTTGGTGATTTCAGCAATTTTAGTGAAAAAGAGTTGCTGGCTGTAAATATAATAATGCAGAATAATATTACTAATATCAATATATGTTAGGGGTAGTGGTGTTATTGTCCTTGTACATTAGCTCAGTGATAATTTAATAGTACTGCTACTATATTTTATTTTACATCGGGACACTTCTTCATTCACCCCGCTTTAAGGGGAGTCGACAGGAATTTTCGTAATTTGTTTTTTGTTTTCATGTTTTAATTGCATATGAATATTTCGAGTCTCCCACTTATCTTGATACAGATTTTATACAGGTATGCTTATTGTAAATAGTTTAAAAATTGTTGAAAATAATACATTGCAGTAGCCTTTTAGAACTGTTGGTGCACTCACTTGGAAAAACATCGACAATTTTGTAAATATTACTGTTAGAGAAGAGATGTTTTTTAATTTCTCTACACGTACTATGTATATAGTGTATAGAGAAGGTATTGCACTCCACCAAAAAATTCGATACCGAGATTTCACCGGAAATATATGTTTTAGGGTCCCCTGTATCCAAAAAAGTATTTTCAGAAAAAGGGCCGTGTGTGTGTCTGTGTGTCCGTGTGTCTGTGAACACGATAACTCAAAAACGAAAAGTCGGTAAAATACCAAACTTGGTATTTAAGTTTAGCATCTTCCAGGGATACGACACGAAGGTTTTGAGAAAAATCCCCCCACCCCAAACTATCCTTTACATGGAACTTTTTTCGCAAATTTCGATTTCCTCAAAAATGGCTCTAACGATTTTGATTAAAATATCATATATTAAAGACATTTACCTGACAAATAAAATGTATATCTTGACTTTTCTGGGAATATACTCTGAAGAGTAGTTTATTCTGGATGAATTTTACGGAATTTTGAATAATTGCTAAAGCATAGGAGATGGACAAAAACTTACTACACAAAAAGTGTAGAGCACGTTAAAACACACATTTTATGTTACGTACATTTTTTTCGTGGAGTTGATCGTTTTTGAGACATTCCTTGTCTTTGGTGTCTACTATGAAAAAGTTATACTTTTCTCATACAGGAATTTTATCAACTGCTGTCCATACAAATAAAGGAACTTCAGTGACATAGCAACCAGCTTTTGACTTTCACTTTAACCTATGGTACTCCCTTATTTCGCTTCTACTTACAAGTAATAAGACTATTTCTGCTATTTTTTTCTGATTAGAATGAAGTAAATAGAAGTATAAGCTTTTTAATAATAATTTGTTGCAGAGAAAGTCATGTGAATGGTACACATCAGATTTTTTATTTTGAGAGGAAAGTTTTACTTTAGCTATTGGCAGCATTGGCATCCTGCTCATATTGTCTTCATGTGAGAGTTTCAAAGCCCTGCAAAGTTGTGTTTGGAAAGTTAGCTTACATTTTTATTTTAATATTATGTTTGAAAGCAATTTCTGAAGAAGTAAATTTTTCTATGCAAATGCTCGAATATCTCAGATACTAATTGGCACAGAAGGCTGATATTTTGATCACACATTTGCATCTAAATAGGCTTTATTATAACGAAAAGGTGTTTATGTATATGTATTAGTTATTTTTTTATTTAATAATCATAATTTTTCAATAACTTTTTAGAGCTTTATTAAAACAAATCATGGCTTTCCTTCTAATGAACAGAAGTATTCCATTTGTACTTTCTGTACGTACTATGTACACAATGTATAGAGGAATTATTGTATTCCACCCAAGACACTATAGCTCGAAAACGAAAAGAGCATTAAATGCCAAGAAAATCCACCCACCCCAAACTGCCCTTTACATAGAAAAAATTTCCAACATTTTTATTTACTCAAAAATAACTAATGATGTTATTAAAATATCTTATCTTTAAAAATATTTACTTGCCGAATAAAATGTACATCTTGACATTTTTGAGAATAGGCTATAAAAACCTGTTTATTCTGGATACCTTTTATTGAATTTTGCATAGCTGGTAAGCCTAAGAGGTAGATAAAAACTTACTACACTAAAAATGTAGACCCGATAAATCACACAATTTATGTCATATGCATTTTTTTCGTGAAGCTGGCCGTTTTCGAAATATTCCTTACTTTAGGTTTCAACTTTGAAAAACTTCCATACAAACAAAGGAACTTCAGTGACATAGCAACCAGTTTTTGATAATCACTTTAACCAATGGCACTTCCCTATTTCGCTTCTAGTTCCGAGGGAGTAAGTAATAAGACTAATTCTGATATATTTTTTTTCTCTCGATTAGCATGAAGTATATAGAGGAATAAGCTTTTTAACAATAATTTCTTGCAGAGAAGGTCATGTGAATGGAACACATCAGATGTTTTGAAGTTTAAAAATCATCATTTTTCAATAACATTTTTAAGGCTCTATTAAAGAAATCACAAATTTCCTTCTAATGAATAGAAGTATTCTATTTTTACTTCTCTATACGTACTATGTACATAGTGTATAGAGAAGGTATTGCATTCCACCCAAAAATTCCATACCGAGATTTTACCGGAAAAACATGCTTTAGGGTACCCTTTATCCAAAAAAAAGTATTTTCAGAAAAAGATCCGTGTGTGTGTGTCCGTGTGTCTGTGAACATTACAATTCAAAAACGAAAAGTCGGTAAAATACCAAACTTGGTATTGAAGTTTAGTATCTTCCAGGAATGCGACACGAAGATTTTGAGGGAAAAAAACCACTCCAAACTACACTTTACATGGAACTTTTTTCGAAAATTTTGATTTTCTTAAAAATGGCTCTAACGATTTTGATTAAAATATCGTATATAAAAGGTATTTTATAGTCAAATAAAATGTATATCTTGAATTTTCTGTGAATAGCCTCTGAAGACTACTTTATTCTGGATGAGTTTTACGCAATTTTGCATATGTCCTAAACCGTAATAGATAGATAAAAACACCGCCTGCGGTGCCATAAGTAGTTAAAGCAGGCGTTAAACACTACAAAAAATAGATAAAACCTTACTACACAAAAAAGGTAGAGAACAATAAAACACACAATTTATGTTATATACATTTGTTTCATGGAGTTGATCCTTTTTTTTTTTTTTTTTTTTTTTTTTTTTTAGATATTCCTTGTTTTTGGTTTTATTTAAAAAACAAAATTTTATCATACACAACTTTGTCAACTCCTGTCCACCTAAGCAAAGGAACTTCCAAATTTTGTCTATCACTTTAGTCTATGATACTCCCTTATTTCGCTTCTACTTACAAGGATGCAAGACCGTTTCTGCTATTTTTTTTTTTTTTTTCGGTCAGATCAGCATGAGGTATATACGTAAAGGCATAAGCTTTTTAACAATCATTTTTTGCAGAGAGGTAGAGAAAATCATGTGAATAGAATATATCAGATTTTTATTCATCAACAGTAGAGCTATTACTGAGCATACCTTGAAAACATTAGCTCATTATCTTAAATAGTTGATGAGATAATGGATCAACTTTAACATTGGCAAGATTTCGACTCGCTTTAAGGGCGGAGAAAGTAAAGTATGCAACTAAAACTGTATGAAGTATAATCTAGTTTGACGCGAGTTGAAAGTTGCGTTTATTAAACTATAAGCTAGTTTCCATGAAGCACGTATTTGGAACTGCAATGCTGCAGTTATGTGCTGTAAAGCAAAGAACCTCGGCTGTCCCACGCGGTCAATGCTTTTCCAATGAACTGCCTCGAACTTCCTCATTCGCACATGTTTAGCAAACAACCAACGCGTCTGATACATGCAAACGTGTGCGAGAGAAGCTGCACGATATTTTCTTCCCTTCACTGATAGACCACGGCTTGCTTCTCTTTTGTTTTATTTTTGCAACCATTATGCTGATTGCCAGATGTCACAGGTCTGACACCTGCGGTTTCCTCTGCACTGGAAAGCTACATTTTATATGATTATAAATATACTGAGCTACACTCACATTAATGTTCATTTGTGCACATGCACGAAAGTTTCTTTGCACTAGTGACTCAGCAGTACTTTGACAGCATTATGCACGTTCTCCTAACGATGTCATCACTTCCACTCGTGCATACAGAATGCTTTATGACGAAACTTTTGCAACATCTAGAAAGATAATCTGATGTGTTCCATTCACATGACTTTCTCTATATCGCTGCAACAAATTATTGTTAAAAAGCTTATGCTTCTATTTACTTCGTGCCAATCGAGAAAAAATCAGCACAAATAGTCCTATTACTTGCTTCCTTATAAGCAGAAGCGAAATAAGGGAGTACCATAGGTTAAAATGATAGTCAAAAGTTGGTTGCTATGTGACTGAGATTCCTTTGTTTGTATGGATGAGAAAAGTGTGTTTTTTAAAGCTGAAACCAAAAACAAGGAAGATCTCAAAAACGTCCAATTCCACGAAAAAAATGAATATAAGATAAATTGTGTGTTTTAAAGTGCTCAACATTTTTTGTGTTGTAAGTTTTTGTCCATCTGTTTCGGTTTAGTAGTTATGCAAAATTACGTAAAATTGATCCAGAATAAAGTAGTCTTCAGAGGCTATTCCCAGAAAATTCAAGATATACATTTTATTTGTCAGGTAAATGTCATTAATATATGAAATTTTAATCAGAATCGTTAGAGCCATTTTTGAGAAAATCAATATTTTAGAAAAAAGTTCCATGTAAAGGATAGTTTGGGGTGGATAGATTTTTCTCAAAATCTTCGTAACGCATCCCTGGAAGATACTAAACTTAAATACCAACTTTGGTATTTTACACACTTTTCGTTTTTGAGCTATCGTGTTCACAGTCACACGGACACACGGACACACACACACACAAACACAGATCTTTTTGTGAAAATGCTTTTTTTTGGATACAGGGGACCCTAAAACATATATTTCCGGTGAAATCTCGGTATCGAATTTTTGGATGGAGTGCAATTACCTTCTCTATACACTATGTACATAGTGCGTATAGAGAAAGTAAAAATAGGCATCACTTAAAAAAATCTTATGTGTACCATTCACATGACTTTCTCCATATCCCTACAACAAATTATTCTTAAAAAGCTTATACTTCTATTTACGTTATGTTAACCAAAAACACATTAGCATAAATAGTCTTATTACTTGCTTCCTTGTAAGTAGAAGCGAAATAAGGGACCACCATAGGTTAAAGTGATAGTCAAAAGCTGGTTGCTATGTCAATGAAGTTCCTTTACTTATATGGATAGGAGTTGACAAGTTCCTGTATGAGAAAAGTATACGTTTTTCATAGCAGAAACCAAAAATAAGGAATGTCTCAAAAACGACGAACTCCACGAAAAAATGTATGTAACATAAATTGTGTGTTTTAATGTGCTCTACATTTTTGTGTGGTAAGTCTTTGTCCATCTCTTACGGTGTAGCAGTTATTCAAAATTCAGTAAACTTCATCCAGGATAAACTACTCTTAAGAGGCTATTCTCAGAAAATTCAAGATATACATTTTATTTGCCAGGTAAATATCTTTAATATGCGAAATTTTAATCAAAATCGTTAGAGCCATTTTTGAGAAAATCAACATTTTCGAAAAAAGTTTGATGTAAAGGGTAGTTTGGGGTGGGGGGATTTTTCTCAAAATCTTCGTGTGCATCCCTGGAAGATACTGAACTTAAATACCAAGTTTGGTATTTTAGCTTCTTTTTGTTTTTGAGTTATCGTGTTCACAGATACACGGACACACACACACACACACACACGTACCTTTTTGTGAAAATGCTTTTTTTGGATATTGGGGACCCTATAACGTATATTTTCAGTGAAATCTAGGTATCGAATTTTTGGGTGGAGTGCAATACCTTCTCTATGTACTATTTACATAGTAAAAAGGAAAGATATATCGCTCCGTGACTTTTACTAGTTTATAGAGAACTTATTTCTTGGTGATATGATGAAATCATCTCAAAACAGCCAAATTTGAACTGAGTGACTTCTGCCAGAACACCGACGATATTTATTTATTATCTATTACAATAAATTTATCTTTTCCAAGATTAACAAGCAACTGTATAAACCATATGGATTATACACATATCCGTTTTATTAACCCGACATATAAAACTGTTCTTCTAAACGCTAATTATAGATTCACAGAATCATGCAATATTTATGAAGACAAGAAAGGACTACTTGTCAGGCAGTTTATGTTCAGGATACATAAAAGAGATCACTTAGCTGGTGAGCAGCGCTTCCTGGCGCGCAGGTTCGTCATAGCATTTGCAACAAGTTTATAGTGCACAGCTTCTTGCTCCGAAATAAATTGCACGTTAGAGCCTAGAGCAAAATAAATCGGTTATAAATTGCATAACTCTTGTTGCCTGTCAACTGGACGTAGTAAAGGCTATTATTTCTAAGCACGCTCTTAAATATTCCAGTTAACACATAAATTAGATTTTCTTCGAGCTTTACACAGACTATAAATAAAAGATCTTTCTTTTGCCTTTTTGGTGCGTGATAATTTTAATCAGGTGAGAAAAAAGATTATGTAAATGATGCTAGAGTTTGAGGCATGTTCATTACTAGAAGCGTTTGAATGCATTTCATTGTTTAGTTTACTGCCTAAGCACCATCCTTTGTGCATGAACTTATCGAATTCTAATTTCAGTGTTGCTTCCTCTACCACATACATAGTTGGTAGGAAAGGTATTGGATTCAAGTAACAAATTCTATACCGAGGTTCCGGATTAAAAATAAATAAATAAAGCGTTTATAGATAAAGGATCACGCGAGGGCGTGTGTATGTGTGAAAGCAAAGCATCGGTCCCCGTGCACGCGCTCGCTCAAGTGTCTCGCTTTGGTGCTTCGTGGTGCAGGGGATCGTGAGTTTGAGTTCCGCCTTTTTCTTTTTTTTTTTTTTAAATAATACAGTATCGGATTCTGATCGGGACTCCGGCACTGTATACCATACTTTTATCTACCTTTTTTCTTCTTTTTTCCTTGTTTTGCCGTATTATTACTGGATTGCTGAATTCTTACTTTTACAACACACACATATACACTAACATATAACACCCATACCCAAGGCGGGACTCAAACCGCGGATCCCCAGCGCTACGAAGCACCAAAGCGGGACGCCTTGGCGAGCGCGGCCATGGGAATCGGCCGCTTTGGGCATGTATGTTTATATCTTTGTCTATTGTGTATGTGTGTATCGGTAGAATACAGTAAAAGCGATAGTCAAAACAGTAAACCCAGTAATGTTAGGTAAATGGCAATAAGGTATACAGCGCCGGAGTCCCGACCAGACTCCACTTGTATTAAAAAAAAAAAAAAAAAAAAAAAGGAAAACAGTATGACTGAATAATGAAAAGACGGCATAGTGTATAGAGAATGTATTGCATTCCACCCAAAAATTCGATACCGAGATTTCACCGGCAATACATGTTTTGGTTTCCCCTGAATCCAAAAAAGCCATTTTCAGAATAAGTTCCGCGCGTGTGTGCGCGCGCGTGTGTGTGTGTGTCTGTATCTGTGTCTGTGGACAGCATAGCTCAAAAACGAACAAACCGTTAATTACCAAATTTGGTGTTTAAGTTTGGCATCTTCCAAGGATGCGACACGAAGATTTTCAAGATAAGCCCCTCCACCCCCAACTACCCCTTACATGGAACATTTTTCGAAAATTTTCATTTTCTTAAAAATGGCTGTAACGATTTTGATTAAAATATCGTATATTAAAGATATTTACCTGGCAAATAAAATGTATATCTTGAAGTTTCTGGGAATAGCCTCTGAAGAATACTTTATTCTGGATGAATTTTACGGAATTTTACATAATTGCTAAACCGTAAGAGATAGAAAAAAAACTTACCACACAAAAAATGTAGAGCACTTTAAAACACACAATTTATGTTATACATTTTTTTTCGTGGAGTTGATCATTTTTTAGATATTTCTTGTTTATGGTTTCAGCTTTGAAAAAATTATACTTTTCTCATACAGAAATTTGTCAACTCATGACCATACAAACAAAGGTACTTCAGTACATAGCAACCAGTTTTCGACTATCAGTTGAACCTATGGTACTCCCTTATTTCTCTTCTACTTACAAGGAGGCAGGTAATAAGACTATTTCTGTTAATTTTTCTCGATTAGCTTGAAGTAAATAGAAGCATAAGCTTTTTAACAATAATTTGTTGCAGAGATGTAGAGGAAGTCATGTGAATGGAACGCATAAGGTTTTTCTAAAATGATTTTCACAAAAATAGCTCTAAGGATCTTGTTTAGAATACCTTATGTTAAAGATATTTTAGCCCGCCTCAGTAGTGGGGGGTGGGGGAGCATGTCTGCCTCACATTCAAGAGTTCGAAACGTAGTTCGAATGAGTTGACCTGTAAGCTTGATGAATCTCGAAATCATTTGAGCACCATTTCAGGGAAAAAAACGTGATGTATTCCATTAACATAATTTTCTCTACATCTCTGCAATAAATTATTGTTAAAAAGCTTATTCTTCTATTTACTTAATGCTAAAAATTAGCAGAAAGGGTCTCATTACTTGCTTCCTTATAAGTAGACGGGAAATATAGGAGTACCATAGGTTAAAACGATAGGAATATCTTTTAAAAGCTGATTGCCATGTGATTGAAGTTCCTTTGTATAGACGGAAGTTGACAAATTCCCGTAGGAAACCAATAAGACGGGAAATCTCAAAAATGGTAAACTCAACGGAAAGAATGTACATAACATAAATTGTGTGTTTTAACGAGCTCTACATTTTTTGTAAAATAACTTTTTGTTTATCTCTTACGTTTAACCAATTATGGAAAATTCCCCAAAATTCGTTCAGAATAAACATATCTTCAGAGGCTATCCTCAGAAAATTTAAGATATACATTTTATTTATCATTAAATATAATATTTTTCCATGTAAAGTGCAGTCGGGAGTGGGGGTAAATACATGTTTTGAGACCCCCTGGATCAAAAATTTGTTTGTGTCTGTCCACTGTTTGTATATGTGTGTGTTTGTGGGGAGCATAGTTCAAAAATTCTCTTAAATACCAAGCTTAGTATTTCAATTCAGTATGCAATACGAAGATTTTCAAGAAAATCCCCCACCCCCAACTATACTTTACGTGGAAAACATTTAAAATTTGGTATTCTTAAAAATCTCTATAAAGATTTTGATTAAAATATCGTATATTAAAGATGTTTAATGATAAATAAAAAGTGTATCTTAAATGTTCTGGGAATAACCTTTGAAATTCTCTTCATTCTGGATGACTTTTTCCTATTTAGCAAACCATAAGAGACGCGTAAACTTATTTATTACACATAAAATGTAGGTCTCTTTAAAACATACAAATTATGTCCAATATATATTTTTTGTGAAGCCAAAGCATTCCAAAATATTTCTTATTACTCGTTTATTTTAAAATACCTTTACTTTCCTCAAATGGGATGTCATTATTCTTTTTTCTTGCTCCCAGTCAAATAAACAGCAAAACCTAAGCCATTGCAACCAACGTTAAAATATTTGACTATCGCTTTAGCCTAGTAAAATTCCATTTTCTTCTGTATTTACAGTGAAATATATTAAATTCATGTATGAAATGTTTAAGTAGATTAACATGAAATGGAAAAATGTACGATTAATAGAGTGTTTATTGCAGAATAGGTAGAGAATGCCATAGGTGTAACACATCAGTTTTTGCTTTTGTGTATTTATTTATTTATTGTTGATATAAGTTGTCTTTAGATTATCCACTATATTTTAAGGTCCTTTCAACATTCAGTTGTTTTTTTGAATTCATACAAAGACGATACTTAAGGTCAACTTATAGCATGTAGTTCTTAAAATTTTAAGCAGCACATTCCGTTTGTACATATAACGAAACATATATTGCAGTTATTTTTGCAAAGTAAACCATCATTACAATAGTTGCACAGATAGAGTCAGACTGAAAAATTTAATGCCATAGCCGGGATTTAAACCAATGATCTCACGGTCTCTAGCAGGTTGCTCTTCCACTGAGCTACAATGGCAATATGTCGGTATAGCATTGAATTTCTTTACTGACTCGCATGTTTCCCATTACACGACAAGCTGATCTCAATTATTTTGAGATGACAACCCCAATGGCAACTTACAATGTTGTAAGTAATTTTAAGTCCTAGGATTCATAGTATAGCAAACTATTATGGCCAATGGCCGGCATGTAGCTCAGTGGAAGAGCAACCGGCTAGAGACCAGGAGATCCTTGGTTCAAATCCCGGCTATGGCATTGAATTTTTCAATGTGTCTCTACCTATCCAACTCCTGTCTTACACACGGTTTGTGTAAGAAAAAAAAAACAAATAAACCAATACTTCATTAAAATAGGTTGGATAAAAGTGTATTTTGTGGCAACAGACCGTTGAAAGCGTTTGTACACAGTTTTGAGTGCTTCTAATATATAAATGAATCACAAGCAATCCATTTGCATCATAAAAAGGAGATTCCTCATGTGTAGTAATATCACGTGACAGAAAGCATTTTTCAAAGCGTTAAGGTGTACCTTCTGACGGCTTTGGTTGTGTCCAGCAGTGTACCAGGCATTCTTGAGTGTTATCGCTTTATTTTTGTTTGGAAGAGAGTGGGTGACTGGGTTTGGCAGACAATATTGCTAACTCCTGCCAACTCTCGAAAACTCGCACATAATATTCTATACTTAGTTCATTAAAATTACGAGTTCCGTAAATATTATTTCGTGATTCAGGTAAAAGACTTTCATGATATTTCTTATGCATACATTACGAATACTGTAATGAATTTAAAAAGTATATATTCGTCTACAACTTAAACTTTCTCGCAACGAAGAGAAAAGTTTAATCCTTAAAGTGCAGAACATTTTTATTTTATAATTTTTTACTGTGACAGTTTTCAATGTGAAGTTTCTTCAACATTATGTTATTTGTATAGCATTTTATATTACATCTTATAATGTCACAGACATTGAAAGACATGGAAAATTTAATTAATGAATTCTAGAAATTGAAATCATCAGTAAAACTGCACATAAATTGTATTTCTGACATTTTGTTTGTCTTCCATAAGATCAAAAATATTTTCTCCGAAACTGCAGGTATATTGTCATAATATTTTTTCTACAAGTATGTACACTTTTTGGTAAACACCTCACACAAAGAGAGCTGAGAAATCGATGCAGCTAATAAAATAAATAAATAAAAATCTGATGTGATCTATTCACATGACTTTCTCTACATCGATGCAACAAATTACTATTAAATAGCATATTCTTCTATCTACTTTACGATAATCGAGATCAACATTAGGAGAAATTGTTTTATTTACTTGCTTCCTTGTAAGCAGAAGGAAAGCAAGGGAATATACTAACCTAAAACGATAGTCAAATCTTTTAAAAGCTGGTTGCCATTTGATTGAAATCTGTTTCTATGCAGGGCCAGGAGTTTATACATTTCCACGTGAGAAACGTTTTAAGTATTTTGAGTCTGAAAAAAAATAACTGGCAGCATCTCAAAAACGATCAACTCCACGAAAAAAAATATATATGATATAAATTGTGTGTTTTATTGTGATCTATATTTTTTGTGTAGTGCGTTTTTGTCTCTTACGGTTTACCGGTTATGCAAAATTAATTAAAAAACATCCAGAATAGAGAGATCTTAAGGGACTACTCACAGAAAATTCAAGATATACATTTTATTTATTGTTTAAATGTCTTAAATATAAGAGATTTTGATAAATTTCGTTAGAGCCATTATTGAGAAAATCAAAATTTGCTAAAACTTTTCCATGTAAAGGATGGTTGGGTGTGAGGGAATGTTCTTGAAAATCCTCGTGTCGCATCCTTGAAGTATACTGAACTTAAATATCAAGTTTGGTATTTAACGGACTTTTCGTTTTTGAGCTATGCTGCCCACAGACACACATACATTTTTCTAAAAATATATTCTTTTTTTATACTTTCTCTATACGTGCTATGTACATAGTGTAGATATAGAGAAGGTATTGTAATACATCCAAAAATTCGATACCGAGATTTCACCGGAATACATGTTTTGAGACCTCCTGAATAAAAAAAAAAAAAAAGCAATTTTAGAAAAATGTCCATGTGTGTGTCATCTGTCTATCTGTGTGTATGTGTGTGTATGTGTCTGTGGGCAGTATAGTTCAAAAACGAAAAGTCCTTTAAAAACCAAACTTGGTATTTAGGTTTGGCATCTTCCAGGGATGCGACAAGAAGATTTTAAAGAAAATGCTCCCACTCCCAACTACCCTTTACATGGAATTTTTTTCGAAAATTTTTATTTTCTAAAAAATTACTCTAACGATTTTGATTAAAATATCGTATATTAAAGATATTTACCTGACAAATAAAATGTATATCTTGAGTTTTCTGAGAATAGCCTCTGAAGACTACTTTATTCTGAATGATTTTTGCATGCTACTAAACCGTAAGAGATGGACAAAAACTTAACACACGAAAATTGTAGAGCACGTTAAAAAAACTCAATTTATATTTTATACATTTTTTGGGGAGTTGATCGTTTTTGAGATACTCCTTGTTTTTGGTTTCAGCTTTGAAAAACTTATATTTTTCTCATACATTGCCAGCTCGTGTCCATACAAACAAACGAACTTCATTCACATAGCAACCAGCTTTCGGCTTTCACTTTAACCTATGGTACTCCCTTATTT